>CM056994.1:289995283-291281283 GCA_029891345.1 Dryococelus australis
CATGCATAAGGAGTTAATCAAAATATGACTATTTAAGAGAACTAATATATATATATATATATATATATATATATATATATAACTTAATAAGTAAAATTAGTTGTACTCTAGGCCTTATAAAATTCATATATTTTCAGCCACCTCTCTCCTGATTCTCTATTATGTCTTTATAATGCTTTAATTAGATCTAGATTAGAATATTGTACTATGATCTGGAATTATGTAACAGAAACGGATTAGATTAGATTAGAAAACATACAAAGGAATGTATTTAAATTAATATTTAATATTCTCATTAGATGTAGATTTCGATTATAATATAGGACTAGTTAGATTCAAAACTTTGTCCTTAAAAACTAGATGTGAAATTTTAGATGCTTTATTTTTAATTTTGAATTAATTCATTTTAAAACTATACATCTTGTATTATAGTTAATAAAAAAGTATGTATAAAATTTCCTTCATACAAATATAGAACACTTCATACTTTTTCATTATTAAAATGTCAGAAAAATCTATTCAATAGATGTGTTAATAATTACAATAAATATTTCTCTAATTTTAAACCTTTTATATGGAAAAAGACTTTATTAAGTGACTTGTTCAAACATTACAGTAGTTTATAATAATTAAATATGAATTATATCTTTGTAATAGTCAAAAATGTATCTTTTCATACTTGGTAAGTTCAATTTTGTTTTTGTAGTAGTTAGTCATTTTTATGTTGTGTGCCCTGTATGTCTTCGTTTTTTTTTTTTTTTTTTTTTTTTTTTTATCATTTCTGTTTATGTATATTATTTTTATTTATGTTATGTGTCATGTGCTCTATGCCCATGTGCCACTCTGTCATTGGTATTGCACTGTTGGGTGGACGTTAAGCTTTGCAAAAAATTAAAAAAAAATTAAATAAATAAATTATATCATTATGTCTTGTGCACTTGTGAGAGGATGTGTGTTGCACCTTCTGCATAGTGATACTTGTCTTTCTGCTGGTTTACGTGAGTAAAAGTGTCGGAATCACCTGAGCAAGTGCGATATGCTGGTTCATGCGGGACACGCTTCCATTGCCATTGTATCAGTTCGACTAACGACGAAGAATACCATTGTGGGAGATGTGATGAGGCATTAAACATGTTTAGTGTTACTCCTAAAAAAAAAAGACGAATAGTTTGGAAAAGTCTTCGGTGAACCCAAAAGACATCGCAGTTACAATATCACTTGAAGATAACTATATCTATGTTTCAGCCTTTGTGCAATAAGATCGACGAACTGTCTAAAGAAGTTAAGGAACTCAAGGAAGATAATTCACTATTGCATGTGCTATTCGAGAGTTTGCAAATAGCAAATGATAAGAAACAATGTGCTTCCTGTGGTTTTTCTAGTGATGTTGTAGAGGTTTCGCACCCTGTTCAAATAAATCAGCAAACAAATCAGCAGTGTCAACATAAAAAGTCGTATAGTGAAATTGCCGGGAAAATCTCTACTACTGTTTTAAGTAACGGTGTTAACAAGGTTTCACACGGCAAAATCCAGTCAGGGTTAAGAGTAAACACTAAAAATGCTAAGCAGACAGGATCACCTAAGCAGCCAGCTGTCGATGACGATGGGTTCTTGCTAGTCAGCAGACGTGGCACGAAAACATCTAGCGGCGGTCGAATCTGATTTCGACCACATTTTTAACACAGTATTTTGGCCAGCAGGCTGTTTAATAAGTCTATTTTATGACAGACTCGTAGATGACCAAATGTTCACTTCAGATAGTGAGTCTACTCTCCCAAATGATGAACTATATAATGAAGCGGGCGGAGGAGCTGTAACTGATTAAGTCCTAAATTATGTATAGGCAATCGGAGGTGCTAATTCCTAAATTAAATGCCACTGCGGGAACTTGATCTATATTATCAAAATGTCAGAGGGCTTAGAACTAAATCTTTACCTTTCTCTTTAAATATCAATAGTGTAAATTTTTCAGTGATTTGTTTATAACAGAAACGTGGTTTAATACTACTGTAATTTCACACTATTTTCCTGATCATTATAGTATTTTTCGAAAAGATTGTGACGCCTGCCTAACTAACCTAAATAGAGGAGGCGGTGTTTCAATAGCTATCAATCAATTATATTTTTCCCACTTCTAACAAAAATTTGAATTTTACAAGAAAAATATCTAATCAATCTGGGTTGAAATAATAACTATAGGCCATTCACGGTAATGTGAGCACTTTTTGAAGCTGTTTCATCAGAAAAAATAACCAATAAATACATTTCATCGTGGCCTCGGACTTTTGATTTTGGGTATGGTGAATGTATACACTGTGTTTATTAATCACATGGCAGGGTTTACATTAACAAGTGGGGGAAGGATATAAATTGATTGAAAGAAAAAAAGTAACTAGAGCTTCAAAAGTGCTCACTTTATCGTGAACGGCCTATAATAATGTTAACAAAATTTTAATTGGAAATATTTATCTTCCTCCACAACTGTCAGTGGATGATTTTATAAATAAATTTTCTTTTTTAGGAACGAAATTAGCTAACTACTTTTATCAAATTATTATTGTGGGGGATTTTGATGTTCCTGGAATTGACTGGAAAATGCTTCATACACAAAACTTCCGTATTATTATAATAAATTAAAAGGTAATTTCCTTCTACAAACTATTAGTTTACTTAACCTGGGCAGTTTAATTTTTCTAAACCAGATTCGAAATTATTAGATTTAGTCTTTGCCAATTTTTATACTTGTGTTGTTAAATCCATCAATCCTTTGGATCATCCGGCAGTTTGTTGTCAAGGCTTTGCAGAATTTGAAAAGCATAAATACAATATTCAGGTCTCCAATAGAAATTATCAAAAGGGTGACTATCTAGCCCTTTATTTAGCAATTAACAGTTTTGATTGGCTTCCCATCTTTCAGATGGAAGATGTTAACTCAATGGTAGAATACTTAACTAGTAATCTACAATTGTTAATCAACTCTTGTATTCCAAAATCCAAATTTACAAAAAATAAATATCCAGTTTGGTTTTCACAGGACTTGATCAGATTGTTACAAAAGAAGGAACATTTTCTCAGGCTTTACAAAAAAACAAACTCAGACTTTGTATCAGGCTACTGTCCTGTCCTCTCGTAGTTCATAGTAAACACCAACAAACTAGCTCAGTGTGAGTTGGAGACTTTGACTACATAATAACAAAAGTTTGTCTATACCAGGATTGCCAATAAATAAAAGAAGAAGTTAAATGTTTACTGGAGATTTATTGTCTCGGCAAAAACAAACAATTGACACCCGCAGCTTTGACAAACAAACAAAAAAAAGACAGAATGGCAGCCTTCATAAAACAAAACTTCTCACTTCAAGAGTTACGAAGATGAGAGAGAATCGTTACTTTTTTCTCCCGGCGCCCTATTGACTCCTCGCACCGATGGAAAATCAATTTAATAGATATTTGAATTGAAATGTTTGAAATACAAAAGAAGGTTAAAGTCGCTGGCGCTTGTCTGTGCGAGTAACGTGATCACTCATTGCAGGCTGTCCAACTGACAGCTGACAAACAATTGTGATGCGACGAACTGTTGTGATACCCGAGAAAGGTCATGCTTCCCTATATATTGGTCAAAAGTTTCCGTATTGAAAACATTTTGTTTTCGAGCAGTCGATCACGTCAGCTAAAGGTGACCGCTGTTATTTTCCTCGTTTCACCATGTCGTGCCTTGCCTTGCGGTGGCATTGTTTTTATTTTACTAACCCAGTGAAAAGGAAAAGATGCACTATCATCCTATGATATCTGTTACTACTGATGAAATGAGAAAAGAAAAATAGTAAATTTGGAAAAACTAAAATATATGAAATACAAACAAATTGTCATTGCCATGACCTTTCAAGTATTACATGAATTTCTATCCTTGACTGAAATATAGACAATTGAAATACTTCCCGAATATACCAATTATATATATCTAGCTGCAATGCTACAACTTTGACTACTCACGCTTTTCTGAATTAAGGAAACTTATTAAAGTCAAAATTAAATCTGCAAAAATTCTTTGACAATCCAAAATTACTAATAACCTTAAAAGTGAACCCAGAAAATTCTGGAGCTATGTAAATTTAATGAAAAAAGGTTATAAAGAATCTATTTCGCTAACAGCTGAAAGTAAAATGATGCAGAACTTGGTCTACTAGTAAATATTGTTGAAAATCATTTTGCTAAAAGGTTTGTTTCTACTCCATATGACAATAGTCTTGACTCATCTATTCATTCTAAAAGTCTTGACATTTGTTCCTCCTGTTATATCTCAAGGAATTGTACTACGGGCTATAAAAAAAGCTTAAAAGTACTAAATCTGAGGCTGCGATTACATTCCTAATTTCATCATCAAAGGCCGTGCTGATATTCTCACTCGTATTCTTACTCATATGTTCAACTTTAGCCTCTTGAGTGGCATCTATCCCAATATTTGGAAACGTGCAGTAGTTGTTCCCATTTTCAAAAAGGGAAACAAACATGATGTCATCAATTACAGGTCAATATCCTTGCTGTGCAGTTTCTCTAAGGTATTCGAAAAAGTTATATTTAAACATCTTTCCTTTTATACAAAAAACTTAATAACAGAATGTCAGCACGGTTTTCAAATAAGCAAAACCACTACTTCTAATTTATTTAATTTTGTAGATTAACTGTATTCAGAAGTAACAACTAGAAAACAAATTAGATGTTATATTTTTTGACTTGCATAAAGCTTTCGACGCCTTTCAACATCATATTATTTTACATAAATAAAAAATTTAGGACTATATTTATCATACTGCAAATGGTTTTCCAATTACTTTACAAATAGAACTTTGGTAGTTAAATTAGAAAACTCATATTAAACTTCTCATCCTGTATCGTCTGGTGTCCCTCAGGGTAGCACCTTGGCGCCACTGCTCCTTAATATTTTTGTGAACGATATTGCCGACTATGATTACTCATTTACATGCACTACTATATGCTGATGATCTAAAGATTTACAGAAGTATTATGGACGGCGCTGATTGCATACTACTGCAAATATATATTTTAGCCATTTGTAATTGGTGTAATACAAATATAATGAATCTTAATGTAAATAAGACCCTCTGTATTTCAGATACAAGGAAAACCTCTTTATAAATATCATGTCAATAATGTTTTAATTAAAAGAGTGGAGTTTGTAAGAGATCTGGGAGTCATCCTCGACTCCAAACTTTATTTCCATGTTCATGTAGATAGTCTAATTAGTAATACTAGGTGGACCTTAGGTTTAATCAAATTTTTTACGTATTCTGCCTCAGCCCCTGACTCTGCTTTATGTTTACACTATTCACTTGTTAAATCTAGATTAGGTTATTGCTCTGTTAAATGGAATTACATTACTCTGACTGATTCCAATATATTAGAAAACAAAAAATATATATATATAAATTCCATCAGCTTTCCTATTAATGTAGAATTTAACCATATTAATGAATTAGCTAGATTTAATACCTTGACTTTAAAAGAATGAAATAATATCAAGGATGCTTTGTTTTAAATTAATTCCTTTTTAGTTTTTATTTCTTGTTCAGCCGTAAATAATAAAGTGGGTTTGAAAATACTGTTACGTCCTGCAGCTGGCGCAAACTCAGCTGCCCCGTGCCATAATCGGTGACTCACCTCGCACTCCCCTCTTCTTAGAACAATGTGCTCACCGCCTCCTGACTCCCCCTTCTGGGAATCCCGTGAATGCCGACAGCGGTGAGATTTTCTGGCATCACAGACCTCCTCTCGCCTGCTAGTGTTTCCGATGCGTTTAACAACAACGCAAGGATGTTCTGGTGAGACTAGCTGGCGCCTCAGCCCTCCGTGATGCATCGCACGAGTTGGGGAAGATTCTAGGTGGCTGCCTAAGAGACTATATATACTGCCGCAACCCAGCGGCTCGCAGTCTTTGATGGAGGCTGCCTGGCCGAGTGTGCGCGAGCTAAGAGAAGTGTGGACGACGACTGGAGATTGCGGGACGACGGCAAGTGAGGTGTTCGTGGCTTGAATGGATGAGAGGGTGTGAAACTGACGAGTGAAGCCTACTGTGTGTGAGGACGCTTGGAGGACTCTGGAACATTGCGACTGGCGGGACATGGACTGAACTGAGGTGGGACTGAATGGAAGTGTAATACTGATGTTATTGTAAATATTCGAACTGTCAAATATGGATGCATAAATTATAAAATAATTGAATATGTTGAAACACTCTGATCACTAAAGATCACACTGATCTTTAATTATTTGATTTTATTGAATTTCTGTGTCGCAATTATAAATGTTATTAATTGGTGTCAATTGGGAACAGTAAGTGATTTCAATTTATTGTGAGAGTTTGAGTTCAGAGAATTTTGCTGTAGTTATTGTAAATATAATAAGGAAATTATAATTAATTCTCTTATTTGATTAAGACCTCCACCCCTTAACAAACTTGGTATAGCCCACTTAATTTCTAGAAAGAGAAATTGTAACAATACCTTTGTATACACACAGAATTTCACACACTTTTTCTTCCTTATTTTATAAAAATGACTTAGTAAACAGATGTACTAAAAATTATAAAAAATTTTTTCTTATTTTGATCAATTTCTGGAAAGGAAAACAACTTTCAGGGATCTCTATAAACATAATATTAGATACATAAATAAAACTGTATTTCTTCTTCTGTGTGAAAATTGTTTTATTTATTTATTCTTTTTATGTTTACTATAATCTGTTCTATGTCCAGATATCTGCCCTGTGTTATGTGTTTTGTTCTGTATGTAAGTTGTAATGTGCCTTCCTATTATTGGTTTTTTAAAAGCTGTTGGTCTGCACTTTCTCTTTAAATAAATAAATTATTATTATCCATGCGCATGTGTGTTGAGATCACTCCTGTGACTCGCTGATTTTTGTGGTTTTTTTCGCTCTTAAAGTGATGGAAATACCGCTAAAATAGGTTTTTAAGTGGTTTTACATGGCCCCCCCCGAGTGTAAACTTGTGTTTATTGCATAATAAGCCATTCTATGGATAACAGAAATTTGTGAAGTGTGCCGGCCTGTGCGGGAACAGGTTCCACTGCAACTGCACTGGCATCTCAAACAAAGAGGAATATTTTTGTAAGCAATGTGTTGAGTGCAACATTGATACGAACAAGTTTGGGTTTTCTCTGAAGAAAAAACAAAAAAGTGACAGTAAATCAAACTCCAATTCGGCTGAACTAATAGTTTCAGTGGGCGATAACAACTCATTTAACTCATCATAGCCAGAGATGTCCACCAAAATATCAGAATCAATGGACTCTACAATTAAATCAATGTTCCAAGTTTTATGTAGTAAGATCTACAATCTTTCTCAATAGGTGAAAAGTCTCAAAAAAGATGACGCACTTCTGCGAGCAATGTTTGAGAGCCTACAAATGGCAAAGAATAGGCATTGTGTTTCATGTGGGGAATTTTGAGAACCAAGTAAGGTCTCAGAGGCCAGTCAAAATACAGTAAAAAAAACTTATAGTGGACACCATGGGCACCAGCAATAAGAACAGCAAGAACATGGTGTTGGCAACAAAGCCAAATTCCAAGGATGTACTAAGTACAGATCAGCTCTTTTCACCGAAGCAGCCAGCTGCTGACAATGATGGGTTTACCGTTGTCAGCCAACGCGGCACAAAGGCCTCGACTGCGAGCGGCTTTGTCACCAGTCAAGCCGAGGAAGCAAGTTTGAGTGGGTGTTCGCAATAACGTGAGCATTAAAACAATACAGAAAACAATGTGTCAACGTATGAAAGCACTGTTTGTCTCCCGCTTCGCTTCCAAAGTTAAAGACAATTACGTTGTCTCCTATATAAATGCAGAGATCAAAGTTTCGAACCTGAAGGTGGCTACATTGAAAACAAAATATCATTCATATGCATCCTTTTATGTAGCCATGGCAGAAGTTGACTTTGACCACATTTTTATTAAGTTTTTCTGGCCTTCCGGATTTTTAATCAGCCCCTTTTATGGTAGATTATTAAATGAACAGTTATTGGTACCGGACAGCGATTCATCTCCTATAAATTGAGAAGAAGAAGAAGCTGGAGGCGCTATTGCACAACTAACATAATGTTTAGGCTAATGGAAGTTTTTTAAACTCTGCTTATGCCAGTTAGAGATTTTGAATTTTATTACCAGAATGTCAGATGTCTTAGGACTAAATCTCTGGTTTTTTCCCGAAATGTAATTGACACTAATTTTCCATTAATTTGCTTATCTGAGTCATGGTTTAATGAGTTGAGTATTAATTTGCTCTATTTTCTGGACAATTATACTATTTTCCGTAATGATCGTGATGTCGGTTAACAAACCTTAATAGAGGTGGTGGTGTGCTAATAGCGGTAAACCAAAACTTCTTTTCTCAGTTTGAACAAAAATTTGATTTTTTGTACAAAATTCCTCAATCCATTTTAATCGAAATTACTAGTAATAGTCACACTAAACTTTAAATTGGAAATATATATCTTCCTCCTCAAATATCTGTGGATGATTTTAATAATTTTTTTTTTTTTTAATTTCTAGAACAGACACTAATTAATTATCCACATAAGGTTATTATAGTAGATGACCTCAATATTCCGGGCATCGACTGGAATATTCCACACGTGCAAAATATATCTTATTACTACAATAAATTAAAAGGACAGACACAATTGCAATCGGTAAGTTTACCCAATCTATGACACTATTAAACCTTTTTCAGAACTATTAGATTTAACTTTATCAAACTGTTATATGAAAGTTGAAAAATCCATTGATCCATTGGTGGCGGAAGATACATATCATCCTGCCATATATTGTCAGGTAGCTTTTGACTTAGATAAAAATTAAGTAAGCAATCAAACATATTATATAAATTATCAGAAGGGTGATTATGTATCCCTATATTTAGCGGTTAATAACTTTGATTGGACACCCATTTTTCAAAAGGAGAACGTCTATTTAATGGTGGAATTTTTAACCAATTATCTTCTAAATTTAATAAACTTGTTCATACCTAACTTTAAAATTACCAAATAATAAATATCCAGTCTGGTTTTCCAAAGATCTTATAAGTCTTATAAAAAAGAAAGAACATTGGCATAGACTTTTTAAGAAAACTAAACCCAGTACTCATTATTGTCTTTTTTCAGAGTCCAGAAAACTTATAAAAGAAAAATTTAAATTGCTAAACACACATGGCAAATCAGCATTAATAACAAAATAAATAACGAACCAAATAGATTCTGGAATTATGTTAAACTTATGAAAAATGGGTATAAATATTTTTGCTAAGCATTTTGCCAAGGAATACGTCCCCACTTTGTCCAAACCTCAAGAACACATCAATGCCCATACAAGTTATCCCACTATTGACATTCCAATCATTAGTCAGGGACTTGTCCTCTGGGCTATAAAGTGACTCAAAAGTAGTTAATCTACAGGCTGGGACAATATTCCTAATTTTATTATTAAAGGCTGTTCCAGTATTAACACTTATTTTTTTATCATAGTCTGCTCAGTGGTTGATATCCAAACGTCTGGAAGCGTGCTGTTGTTGTGCCTATATTTAAAAAAGGTAATAAAATGGAAGTAAACAACTATAGGCCAATATCCTTACTGTGTGGGTTATCTAAAGTATTCGAGAAAGTCATCTACAAACACCTTTCTTTCACTACCAAAAATTTGGTTTCCGAATGTCAGCACGGCTTTCAAATAGCAAAACGACATACACTAATCTTTTTAATTTTGTAGATAATCTTTATTCTAAAATTACCAAAAGGCAACAAGTAGATACTATTTATTTTGACCTTCAGAAAGCCTGTGATACATGTCATCATATTATAACATATAAATTGCAACTTTTAGGCTTAAGCAATAACTATATTAATTGGTTCTCTAACTATTTAGCGGATAGGCGTACATGTTTTGTAGTCAAATTAAATAACCATTTTTCTATGTCCCACAGTCTCGTCTGGGGTGCCTCAAGGAAGCACTCTTGCACCGCTGCTCTTTAATATATTTATGAATGATATCATTGGTGTAATAGGTCACTCCAGTGCCCTTCTTTATGCCGACAATTTAAAAATTTATAAATGTATTAAGAGCAGCAGAGATTGCTTAAAGCTACAAGATTACATCACAGCAATTCACAAATTGGTATACAAAAAGTGCTCTATGTTTAGATATTTAAAAAAGATTTGTATTTATTTTTCGCGAAAAACAAATTTGTTTTTTCACAAGTACCATGTTAATAACACACTAATTCAGAGAGTCGATCATGTTCAAGATTTAGGTGTAATATTAGACACCAAATCATTTTTTCATGTTCATGTAGAAAGCTTGTTAAGTAACATCAATCGTATATTAGGTCTAGAAAATTCATTACTTTTTCAGCCACATCTTTTGATTCTTTGCTATGTTTGTACAGCGCTTTAATTAGGTCTAGACTAGAATATTGTTCAGTAATTTGGAATTATGTTAGGGCTACTGATGTAAATAAAATAGAAAATGTGCAAAAGACTATGTTTAAATTCTTATTTACCAGATTTTCAATGCAAGTAGATTTTAATTATAATAACGAGCTAGTAAAATTTAAAACTTGTACACTGAAAGAGAGACGTGCAATTTTAGATGCACTTTTTTTAGTGAATGCTTTCTTTAATTATACTGTTTGTTTAGTAATTAATAAGAAAGTAGGTTTAAAAAGCACCTCAGTATATCCACAGAACATCTCATACTTTTGTTGGTCTTAAGCCATGACCATGATCTTGTAAATAGATGTTTTAACAAGTATTTCACAAATTTCTACCTTTTGTGTGGTAAAAAGATAACCTTTAAGGATTTGTTTAATCATTACTGTAGTGTAAATCTATCTTAAGCATCTTTCTTTTTGTTATTTTTAACCCTTCCCTGGAGGTATTTTTCACATTCCTACATGCATTAGAGTTGTTTCTTTTATTTGATAGCTATCCATTTCTGTGTTTTGTATGATTTTTCCTCTGTGTTTCTATTTTTCTGTCTATGTAACATATTGTCCATGTGAATGTATTGTCCATGTCTTATTATGTATGTGCCACCCAGTAATTTGTTTCTACTGTCGGGTGGCACAATAAGCATTTCATAAATAAATAAATTATTATTAAACCTACATTGGCAAGTTACGATGTTGTGATAAATCTGTTTTTCCATGGCAGGAATAAATAAACTGTAACGTGTATTTCTAACCGTTTGCGTGTAGAAAGGGTGTGGCTGTGTCGTAGCCATTATGCTGACCCAGTGTGTATGTGATTGCAAATATTGGACGTGTAAAATTTATACGTTTTAACCATGAACTGTTTTTATCACAAAGTTAATTACGTGTCTACTTATCATAACATAACTTCGACCTAGGTGTTTGATACACAATTGTTTAACGTGCTTACATTTCTGTGATTTGAATGTTTGCCGCACAATCCCAACAAATTACTGAGCCCAGCCAGTAATTTTAAATAAGTTATTGAATAAACCTAGTAAAAACTAAGTACCTGTGCAAAGAAATATGAGCGGAATAAAGTATACAGTAGGTCTTTTTGTGTGCATGTTTACCACTATGTTGCTAATACATACAAAAAATTAGCGACCCGAGTTGCATGTTTGAATTTACTCTCTTTTTCATTGGACTGGTTGCTCTTTCGTTTTTATATCAATTCCAACCAAGGCCGGCCTTTTAACGAAATAACCCAAAAACACATAAATAACAAGAGGTTTTAAATTCTAAAGTTCTTTCCCCACAGTTGTAACAGGATTAAGCATAGTCACTGCCAAAAAATAATGTGTATTATATGTAATATGCTATATCCTGTATAACTATGTATAATAACAACCGTAAGAACTATCGACAATTCAGACATCGTTAAAAAGTCATAAAGCTTAACTAAATATTGTTAATCGCCTAAATTGTGAATATTTGTACGTAATGGTTTTTGAAATATGACAGAATTCTTTGAACAGCTGTAAACAGTTATAAAAGTAGAAGTCACATGGAGCAATGTTTATGTTCAGGTGTAGCGGAAGGATACGTAATCAGTAACCAAAAGTAGAAATTTAGCAGGGCTTTAGAAAAATCTGAAGATAGCGTGAATGGATTATAAATAGTGGCATAACAGGAGTGAGGGGGCAGGATGGATTGGCTCACTGGTACGTTGTCACAGGTCACAGTCGCACCATCGTGGGTGTGGAGGTGCTCAAAGATGGGGGACTGTGCCTGCTGGTGCTGGACCCCAGTCATTCCCCTGGTCAGATGCTGCAGTTCTCAAATACCAGCACTGCAGCCAGTGCCATGCGTCTCATTAGGAAATCCCTGGCAGCCATGAAAGCGCGCCAGTACCAGGTGGTGGCTATTTGCGGCATCATGGACACAGAACACGAGTACCAGGTATTGCTGCTTTCATTTTTTGTGTGTTACTCATCAAACTCAAGGAACTGTGACACTGTGTGTTTTGATATTTTTGGTCAATTGTTTTTAAGAAGACAGGTGCAGGAAGTAAGTAAGTTGTTCATTAGATATTGATGCTGCTGTGCAGTAAACATAACAAATACCAGTCTATTGATCTGTCAAATTAGTCCCAACATCATGAGGATTCCTGGTTATGAGTCCTCTGGCCTGATTCTGGGCAAACATCTTCCACCAACGATATTGCGGTACTTATCATCGCGTGTGAAGCTCATCAAACTTGTATGATGTCGTAATTCCTTTGGCAGAATTTTTCCTGTTTTATGGTATAAACAGTTATGTTGGCAGACATGAGAGTAAAATACACCAAACACAGTATACTATATTTATTTATATGAAAATGTTAGGTTCTGTAAAATGTTTTTCTATGCTAAATGATATTTAATACCAGCCTAAATCCATTAACATTCTTCTAATAGCTTAAGATAATAATAATTAGACAATAATTTTAATTTTAAAAGTACGTAACATTGTAGCATTGTTGTAGTTTACATTTGTGCCTGGAACTGTTGTTTATCAAAATAAAATAGCATGCAGTTATATACATGTGTTTGCTCTGTGCCTTTTTTTATTTTATTTTATTAAAACAAATTTATCATATTTTAATATTTGGTATAATGAATAGGGTCTGTATTTCACATAAGGTTTAGGGCAATACCCATTTGTCCCTATTTAAATTTGTTATAGGATTTCTGAAAGATTTTATTTTCCAGTCTTGTGTGCACACATTCGAACTTAGATCAGTTCAGCTAAGATGTAACTTTGATTTATAGCTATGCAAGAGATTGCGAAGTGGACACTGTAAAAATTTTTTTTTGTGGCAGATTAAAATTATTTTGATCTATTTTCACTTTTGAAGTGAATTTAGTTAATTGGTCTCATTATTATTTTATTTATATATATATATATATATATATATATATATATATATATATATATATATATGGCTTACTAGTTACTTTTACGTCTCGGCCAACATCCAGGCCTGGACGGCTAGCAGGATGATTGCATTGCCCTAGTGCAGAGTTCACCAACTCAGTCACACCTGCTAGGTGGTACGCACAGCGCTGGCGCTACAGTTTCTGTTACCTCTTTTGCCTTTAATTTCATCCTGCGCAGACCTCGGCAAGAGCCGCTTCAGACCAGAGTACATTCTAGTCGCGTTTGCTGTTTCGGTACAAAAAACCCATACTGTGGGCCCTCTAAACCAGCACTTCTAGAACTCAGAGTGGCATTAATTCATTTCTATGCCATCTATCAATAGGCTTGTGTCTAAAAGTTTCGTTTACAACTCCTCCACCAGGCACTAGTGACTAACTCACCTCCGCGCAACACACGTTTCGGTATGTGTATTCGTCACTGATACAAGGGAACAACTGCACGTTTTTGTGGTCTCCAGAGGTCATCGGGTTTGCTCGGCAAGGAAGCATGCAGTTTGCCACGTATTTATGCAGCTGACTACTATATAACTACTTCTCTCTAGTTACTATGTAGATGGAGTAGTTTTTTTTTATTTTTTTTATGAGTGCATTAACAGGTACTAGTATGCAACATCGCTAGTTTAGGATTTCTTCCCTCCAGTACGGATAAATGATTTACTACTTTCTCCTTTACTCGCCTGTGCAAACTAGACCATTTTACAAATTTTTGTGGATTTCCTTTTCTGTGTGTGCAGAGGGTCTAACTTTTCATAGTCATTTAGTGTTCTTTCTTCTTCACTTCTTTTCTTCATGCCTTCTGCTTAAGAGTTTCTGTGAGTTGGGGCTGCTCACCGCTGTAAATGGTACGTGAAGCGGTCTCCCAGCCCAAGTCTAATTTATAAAATATAAAATATTTTACAAAGGGAATTAAATGTGTATGCTATTTTCAAAATATTATTTGCTGTTGTTTACGATATTGTGATAGGGCCTACGTATTTGTAACAAATGATCTTATTACTC
The DNA here is from genome assembly GCA_029891345.1 of Dryococelus australis. NCBI lineage: Eukaryota > Metazoa > Arthropoda > Insecta > Phasmatodea > Phasmatidae > Dryococelus > Dryococelus australis. The sequence continues at coordinate 290,009,755 of CM056994.1, forward strand.
AAAACTTTATAAATGTAAGAGTCAAATGTGAAAAAAACAATACTATGTATTGTATAATGTTATGTTTTGTCTACATTTCTTATGCTTATGCCACTTAACTTCTGTAATAAATTAAAAAACTACTGTCTTGTACATCTAAGAAAAGACTGCAAAATGAAAAAGAAAAGGAGATTTTATAGATCTTTTTTGCTGCTGCAGTATAAAAATAAAACGTTAGGAATTCATGGGTCTTTTTTATTTTTGTAGACACACAAAAGTTCATGCACTTTTGTGATTGACAGGCGATTTCCAGTACTCTCTTTCAATTTCCATCACTCTGTTTTGCAGTGAAGCCGAACGTAACCTATATGTGATGAGCAAAACAAATGCCACTCGTAATCACACTGAACACAATGATATCATCAATAAGCAAAGAGAAACTGTGTAAAATGCTCACTTGCTAGAGTATCATTGGCCAAAGAAGTGTACAGTTACTCTTTGATTGAACATTACATTGAGAAGTGTTTGAAATCACCCCCTTGGAAAAGGGCGAGGAGGTGACCTGTGTCCAGGGGTCTTTATCTGTTTCACACTGCCTGCAAACCTGATTCTCTGGATGTTCTGGTGGCCTTTCTAGTTATGATTCCCGGAGGTTGGGAGATGCTTGTTAGACCTTGATTTGAGTGATGGTGGGTTCAGAAGCAATTAATTGGGAGATAGATGGATCATAAGCAGTAGGAGTCGTGGATTTTAGCAGGTCCTGCTGACCAAAGTTTAATGTTATCGTCTGTGTCACGGCATCCGTAGCAGCAGCACTGACAGTGAAGTCCTGTTTTGGCAGTGTGGATGCCAGATGCATCACTGGGACTGGCTTTTTCAAATACTTCTTCCAGGTATGGGTCAAGCAGAAGTAAGCTGGATTGATGTGTTGAAAGTTTCAGGCTGGCTTGATAGCGACTTTAGGGTAGCAGCATTTGCCCCGTTGGCCTGGGCTTGCTCACTTAGGTATGAGTATATATGAGAGAAGACCTAGGAAGCTCTCTGCTGCATGCCTAATGCAGACAATTTCTGTATCTGCAGCTGTCTTCTCCCTACCCTGCTTGGTGTAAAGTTTGAAGTGGAGAGGGTACTGTAACTGGAGCACATGAGTACCCTCTTCGGCAAAGTAAAGTGCTTTCATCCTTCTTTCATTTCAGGATAGGGTCTGAGTCTAATGCTCTCCCAGGTTGCTCTCCCAGCAGATTTTGACTTGGAGAAAACCAGTCATCTAAGTGTGAGTTAGCAGTTTCCCTTCTCTACAAGGTTATCTGAGGGTGAAGTATGCAGTTCGCACTGTAGTTATCCTCTTCGGGCAATTCTATACATGCTGGGGATGTATGATAAGTCAGGTCCTTGTCACAATTATTAAGTATTAAATGTGTGTTATATCAAAATCTACAGGAAAGTAGTAAGATGTTTATGGAAAACAAGCCATAAGGGGACAACATGTGAGACTGGTGCAGAAAGTTCAACAGTAGAATTAATGTTAGTGATGAACGTTATAGTAGCAGACCAGTCACAGCAGTCACTGTCATCTATTCAACCAGAATTTGTAAATGGATTCAAGAGGGTTGATTACAGACAATACAAGACATTGCTAGTGACATAGACCTTTCATATGGCATACTTACCACATAATTCATAATGAGCTTAACTGTCACAAAGTGTGTGCACGTTGGTTGCCAAAATATGTAACATATCAGTACAGAGATGTTAAATTGTCCACTTTGTTAAAATATCTGTAGCTTTTAAATGAAGTAATTGCATAATTAGAAGGCATTGTAATTAAGAGTGAAATATGGGTGTACCATTACAAACTTCATGTGAAACAGTTTTTGAAAGAATAGGAACAGGTAACTTCACTGAAAAAGAAGTTCAGAGGGTTGCATTTTGCTGAAGAGGCAATGTCTTCAACCCAGGGGTGTTAACGCTTCATGATAGTCCCAAATCACAGTGCATGAACAAAATAGGAACTTTTGTAGTACTTTAACTGGAACACTGTAAAGCATCTGTCATACAGTTTGAGTTTGGCACCAACCAATTTCCTTTCATTGGGACTACTAAAGACACATCTTTGTGGAAGGTAATTTCAGGATGATCAACTGTATGGGATTGGTTGGAACATAAAGATTTTGATTTCTGCAGCCAGATAATCTTTAAGGTGATATCATGGTGTGATCTGTGTATAAATTGTCCAGAGGCTTTATAGAAAAGTAGGAATAAGTATACCCTTCAACATATTAAATGTCATTTGACCATGTTGTATCTAAAACCCATAGCACAAATAACCTTGCTCACTGATCCACCCTCTTATCTTCTGTGATTAGTTGCTTTTAGCTGGGCTCACCAGAGCCACATTCAGAGCTATTATTCACTTTTTATTGCAGGGTTCTAGAGATATAGTTAATAGGGATGGGCCTATGCCGATACAGATTAACCAGCTGATACCACAACCATCAGCTTCGGCAGCATCTGAACATTATTTGCAGATTATTATTCACCAATTAGTAGCACTAATTTATTTAACACGATGTTAAAAAAACCTGCGTGCTACATCTTGTAAAGCATTCATTTACCGTATCCATCAATCAGATATTCTGTCCAAAATATATTCAGAACAATTGTTTTTCAATGATTTTTTCCTGTTGTTTACGTTTCACAGTAGGTTTGTTCGGGCGACTTATCTTTCTACTACTTTTGCTCTTTTCTTGTTCTTTTCTTGCCCTTTTTCCTTTCAAGCGTTTGTTTTACCAGAAGTGTTTTTTTGGATGTTTGTTCGGGCCTCAGGTGCACTGCTATTTTGCTCACAAAGAGCATGGACTTTTTGCTCTTGCTGTCGAGGAAGAGCAGAGCATCAGTGAGGTTGAGATCAGGAAAAAAAGGCTCTAAATTGATTTGTGTACAGATTTAACTTGTGACGATGTCTCTTCATGCAATTTAGCACCTAGTGGTTTTTGACAAGGTAGTAACAGTTGGTTGCAGTGATGCGAATGAAGAGTACTTTTACTCTATGTATTTTTTATATTCTATGTATTTTGCTATTTTGTGTTATACACTGTATTGAAATATTTAATTTTTTTAGAATTTATTAATCCAATTTTATTATTCTGCATTTATTTTAGCTTGTTATATTTCAATTAGTACTTGAATGAAACGTACACAATTTAGATGGTTCTTAGGGCGATCACCACCAGGTGCACTACATGTCACGTAGTTTTGCTTCAAAGTCTTTTCTTTCACGTTTATTTATTTGCGATGATGTTTGGCTATTCTCTGAGAAATGCTGCAGGGCATGTAATTGTAGATAATGATGAAAATATTACATTCTTCCTTGAAGGTGACGCGTGCCCGGCTATTTACTGTATGGCACGATCGTCGAGGTTTATTGCGCTGGACCAAGTGCATGGTTATAGGTAGCTGACGGGAGGTGTTAGAAACCTGACTTACTCTGAAGGTCTTCTGTCTGTTGGTAATGTGGGTTGGCCGACTGAGTGAAGCTGGTGCTAAAGTCTGTGGGTTAGAGTACGCTGACTGAATTGTCTCACACCATACTTCAAGTTCCAGGCCGCTGACTCTTTGACTCCAGAATCTCGGATTGCCTAGTCCGTACCTAGCTTCAGTCCTGTATATTAGACTCCTCAGCACAGAGTGGTAGTTGGGACTGGTTCGGGCGTGCGGTGGGAAATATGTATATAGTACCATGGGGACAGTCAAGACTGCCCGTAATCTTAGTGAGGTGGCGCAGTCCCATTCCACCTGTCTTTCCCACGTAGGAGGGACTAAGGTACTTCACTGTTTGGCAGCTAGATGAGCAATCTTTTATTCCCTATGCCATCAGCCGTGCCTTATCTTGTAAGTCATAGAGTTTGATTAGCCACTGAACAAGACACGTCGTGCACTCCGGATGAGAAGCTAGTCCCTATGAGAGTGTAGGTCCAGTAGCTGATTCGTGGTACAAGCTCGGTAAGAGTCTTCACTGATCCCCCACGTCAGTGGGCAGATCAGAATGTTGAGCCGTGTGGGCCACCAATGCTAATACTGGATGTGATATCCAGCTAATGCCAGGCTGCAATACCCAGGCCAATACCGCCTCCAGCACCTAGGTACTCGGGTAGGTGATACAGCCTAGGCTTGCTTTCTCTCCTTGGTGGAAGGTATTCCTAGTGGTTGTGGCTCCTCTGTTCCGTCCCTCCAGCACCTTGGTGCTCGGGGTAGTAGGAAGCAACAGGCGGCCATCTAATGGATGTGTTAGCAGACTGCAGGTCCCCAGAAGGGGGGCGCCTCAGTCAAGCTAGGTCAGATTTACAAAAGTACCCGGTTTCTGTCAGTAGTGCACTCCCCAAAAGGAGGGCCTCAGTCAAGCTAGTGCAGATTTACTAAAGTACCAGGTTTCTGTCAGTAATACACAGTGCGACTTATTCCTAGCGGGCGAAGTAGACATTACTCTAAAAATAAAAGTGTTAGGATAGAGAACAAAGCTGCATTTATTGAGAACTCAAATACATTGACTGAAGGTAAACTACTTTAGCCAGATGTAGGCGACCTGTTCCTAGGCTAGAGGGAAAGTGAACTAGAAAGCTGAATATATAACTACTCAACTAATGCTATCTAATTGCAGGTGTCAAGAAAAGACAAAAAGAAGTTAGTAGCAGGGTATATTCGTGTTCAATGGGTGTCGAAGACTGTCGTCATCGCAGAGAGTAGCCCGATGGCTACTGAAGACTCAAGGTTCACTGGAGGCCCCAGCACTAGTAGTGCTCAGGGTTTACTCTAGAGAAGAAGTACGGATGACTGCTGGAGCCCCGCGTGTACTGATTTATGTAGTCAGAAGTCTAGGGTGCGGGGAAGGCATGTGATGTCCTTCTACCATGAGGCTGACGTGGGAGGTGGGAACCCTCTCGTCAGCGTTCTTGGTTCGTGGATCTTCGGCATCGCTCAGCCACGCCCGAAGTGGCTGACAGTTTGTAGGCATTCAGCGCGGGGGGAGGCGGCACGCTCGCTGGTTGCGTATCCTTGTAGCCACATGTTGCCTGCCCGGTAGATTTAAGTGGCGCGCAACAACTTTTTATTTGTTTGCAATAACAACTCTTACATATGTTGAAGTAAGGGTTTACTTACCGTAAAGAACTATGAGTCATAATCATAGTTTATTAGTAGTATAAGTGCCATGCGTCAAAGGCAAGTATTAAAATGATGACACTGACGATTATTAAATACTTGTCATTACCAAACCCAGGCCACTTTGTGACAAGCAATAAAATAGACACTGAATTACCCCCAATAACCAATAACATTGGTAAATACCTTAGTTTTGGTTTTATTAGACATTGCAAGTTTAGGGTTATGTAGAAATTACATTATTTGATACTAGTAGGGTTACGACTCTAGGCATCCTCTTTTACCCGGACATGCCCTCTTTTTGCCGCCTCGAAAATTTTCCAGCCGGGTTTTATAATGTCAAATATCCTCTTTTTCAATGAAAGGCAGTCGGTGTGACTGTTATTTCATTTTATTCCGCAACATATTTTGTAGTGCATACATACTATACAAAATGGAGTTTACTTTCTATATTCAGTGTGAACCATATTATTTTATTTGGTTTTAAAATGTTGGAACTTAGCATTGGAAATTTTTTTGCTGAACTACAAGATAATAAACTTACTTATATATTTCCATTAAAAAATGTTACATGTCATCTTTCTTCATGTCATTTACTTGCAAGTGCCCTCATTTTTTTATGCCTGTCACTTGCTCACAACCAATCCTCAGCAATTACCTGTCACCCAACAATGCCATACTCAAAACTATTTGGAAGTGATAGATTGACAATGTTGCGACCATCTGATTAGTAGTAAACTGTTAGTGACTTTTGGCATTCGGTTGGAACAGAATAGAACAATGCACTTTCTGCCTTTCCCGGCTCTTTTCCTGTGCTCAGAAATTCTCAAATTGCTCTCGAGAGTAAAAAGCTCAAGTAGCCTGAACAAACCTCGTATTTCCTGTTGTCACATTTGTCAAAGATTGTGTGCATCACTCGTTTTTGAACCTTTACGTGAATGCAAAACAATGTGGATAATCGACAACTGGTACTATCAATAGTATTGATTACATCCCACAAGAGTTTATGTTCTATTTCCTTCTTACGTTTTTACTGCAGTAGTTTGGTGACAATGATAAAGCAACCAGTATTCTTATCCTTTTGTGCATTTTTACTGCACTCGTAGGTTGGTGACAATGAAAGTGAATCACAAACTGTATGACACTATTCAACAATCTGTGGTGTTGTTATTATAAATGGAAAGTGATAGGTTACTTATAGCCACATGGCTCTATTTTGACGGACGTAGTTCTTATTGGAAACTATCAGCGATGGTTTGGTTAGAATGTTAAAGGTGTGAATATGACTTGGCAAGAAATAATTGGCAAAAATTGTCTCAAAAAATCAATTTCCATTTTAACCAAGAGATTGAGATTGGCTCGGCCGACGAAGAAATACTTGGCGAAAATATTAATATAAATAAAATTTTGCTCAATTTTATGTAAATATTTAATATTAAAGTGTTTTCAATAAGTTTTTTTTAAGACTACTTTAGGCTGTTGGTTTAAGCAAACATGCATTTTGATGTTATGCATGGTATTTCTCAGTCCGCATCAGATTTTCTGAAGTTTTGAAGGTTGTCCTTAATGAACTCTGTTTTTAAGAATGCTGTATTTTCTGGTAACAGTTATTGCTTGACTGTTAAGTCAATTATTTTCCTAGTTTAATTGTGTATCTTATTTGTTATTAAAATTAGTGTTGTATTTCATTTCTATGCTGTAGACACCTAATACAAAGTGCTTAAAGTATTTACAAAACAGAAGACTTAAATTTAAGTAGTAAAAGTATTTCAAAATATTAGAAATTCTGAGTTATGACTGCGCAAATCAAAACTGGTTTCATCATCGCTGTAATCAGCGGCATCGGCAGCCCAAAATTGGTATCGTTGGTATAGGAAAAATGTGGTATCGGCCCATCCCTACTAGTTAATGTGTTTAAAATACTGGTAAAACATATTTTGACAAATTTTACATGTTTAATTCAACCTAGCTCTTTGTTTTTGTAATACATCCACAACTATTCTTTATCTATAGATTCTATCGTTATAAAACTACTAAACAAGTTAACCATTTAATTTTATTCCCAAATTGAAATTCTGTTTCCATTACATGTATTTTTTCATTGCAGGTTTTCTGTTTGTAAATATATCAATACCAATGGTGTACCATCTGCAGCTGTATTCAAAACTGTGTATTGTGTTGCATGCCAAAACTTATAAAATTCAGGTACAGCAATAATTGTGTTGACCGGGAGTGCCGACATAACTGCACTTGCATTGCTGAAAGTGTTTGGATTAGTGTTGAGTCGATTCTGATTGTGGAATCGATCTGTTCCATTGATTCTACTTGAATCGAAGGATTTACAATCCAGTGAATTTGGAATCAAAGTTTGTCGATTCTTCCTTTTTTTTTAATGTAAGTGCCGCATGCATTTATTGACCTACCACTGTTGACACATGACGTCTTTTTAATAACGGAGATTTTAATGACTTAGCTCCATCCCTAGGTCATTTGCCATGGAGTTGAAAGTTAATTTTATCCCGTTATATGTGTGAGATTGTACTGTCTGCCTTGCAGATTGTTTTATTCACCAACTCACCATAACGATGCTTAAACAACAGCGAGTTCATTTATTCCCTGTTAGGTAGCATTAGTAGTAATTATCGCTTGTCTTTTGTTTTGCATCCAGCCGGCCGGTGACGCCACAGAGGCAAGCCATGCATTCGCATCCCCCACCCTAGCCGCACCAGCCAATCAGTAATGGGCAGCAGCCCACGATAAGTAGAAAAACTGAGACGGCCCGCATCCTGAGAGCAGTCTTCATTCCCAGCACCCGTCGCTCAGGAAGTGATGAGATTGACCAGTCTTTAGCTGTCCAGCACTTGTTGCTCAGACACTGACCAGCCTGCTCCCTTAAGCCTTCACTTATTGTAACCAGTCTTTGTTTCTAGCACCAGTCACTCAGATCCTGCCAGATTGAACAGTTTAGCACCCGTTGCTCGGACAACATCCCCGTACTTCGCTTAAACCACGCTTACAATAGGGTAGGTTATGCTAGTTAGGAGATATCTGCTAAGTACCCCGCAAACATTGTAACCTCTTGCATTTAAGAATGTATCTGTAGAGGACCCACTCCTTAAGTATTTTTCAGGGCTAAATCCTGTTAAGATGCTTGCCTAGTCTTCCTAGCACGTGCCAGCGAATATGTAGCGTAGTTTTCCATAACATGTTCATGTCAAAACATAAGAGTTTGTTGCCTAGTTCAGCAATCACACCACATTCACCTTTTGTTATGTTGGTCGCCTCTACAGGCAATCATAATTGTCACTGCTAGTTTTCTGGCTGAAATTTGTGCCACTGATCAGGAGCTAGATTGCCTTCATCACGTGTTTGTTTCCGTAAAACAAAATAATATGTGAAGTCAGCTTTTACTTTGAGTATCTTCCTTGTAGACTTAGCACCTTTCTCTAGTTACCCTTGTGTAACAGGTTTGCTGGTGATCCCTGGGAATTCTACTCAAATTAGCCTGACACTGTATTTATACAGAACATGCACTAGCATTGGCCGCCCTTCCTCTCAACCCCTTGGAATTGAAGGAAAGGAGGTGCCACCAGTACACTGTCTTTAGGTCAGCTTGTCAGCCTGGTGTTCACGAAACTCTCCCAAGTGGACCTCGCTGGAAGAGACTTGTGTCCCCTAGGTTGGGAAGACTCGGACACGGCCACCCACCCGTGATGCTACACATAATTAGGTACAAGAAACATTTCTGCTTCCCAATGCCCTACGCCCAGAGGAGGGAACTGAAGGAGAGAGTTAGGTAGACACTTACAGCATCAGGTCGAGCACACGAGTATCAGCCTTCCCTGGTAAAGTAGATACTGTAGCTAGTTTGTCTCCTCAAGGTCAAGCGCAAGTGCTATGATAACTGCAAGTTCCAGGGGAAGCTCCTGTGCCAAGCCATCTCTTCGCACCACCTGAGAGGAGTGAACCTATTGCGTACCCAGAATGGATAATTGAATATTTGCGCCAACCTAAACAGCAACCCACACCTTTCATCATCTACCTTATACCAGCCATTCCTCATCCAGCATCTCAGCATAAACCACAGGACATTGTGCACCAACCCTCTGTACCACGTACCACACGCAGTTCAAGTACTGCTCCACTTACACATCGCCCGCCCAGGTATTGCCAAGACAGTAGTGGCACCCGAAAGCAGAATCCTCTTATCCATGCCAGATTTTGTGCTCTGCAGAGTAGCCACACAGCTAGTTTTGTATAGCGGGAAGGTGCCAGCACCCAGGCAAATCTGAACCCCCATCACGACATAAAATGCCTGACTCAGTTTCTAAACAAAAATGGGTTCCGGCTTCCACTAAGAGACCTAGAGTGAGTACAAGTTCCCGGTACGTGACGCGTCACTGTTTATCACTGGATTCAAAATACAAATGAGAAAAATAAGATATCTGTAAACGACCATCATATAGCAAAAAAAAAAATTTGGTATGTAACACTTGGTACTAGTGAAGATGATGGAAAACAGAAAACGCACATTGCTCATAGCTGTAACAAATTCATTTCACTTGTATTAAAAATTGATTTTCTGAATTTTGATATATAAAAATATTTAAATTAATACTTACAGGCTCGTGGTGTTTGTTCCCAACTTCAGATATTTTTATACCTGAAGTTCGCTTCAATGTTTGCAGCACTGCTTTAATTGGATACAATTTTTAGCACCATAATAATTTTGTTAGATTATTTATTTATGAGTGTAAATCCATAACCAATAGATGTATATAGTTATGGTTTATAAAAAAAAACCTTTTTTAACTGAGACAGTATATCATATGTTCCATAAATGTATAAAAGTGACACATGGCCAGGTTAATGACTAGTCTGCACATTCATCGTGGCTTTGAATGCGCTAGACCAAGTACGCAGCGTTGGGGATTTACTACTCCAGTTAGTGTTTACGGCTCGTTACTTTGACTGGGCACGTCTGTTTACAGCTTGGTACAAAGTTATCGATAGCTTGACTGGCTAGTGACTTACGGATAGCTACCTTATTTCCCACTACGGGTTTACTTGTTGAGGTAGGTAACTGGCGGGAGGTGTCTGGTTTACCTGGCGTACTTGACGTTGCTTCAGCTGGCTGTAGAACAGTGGCTGGCTGGTGAGACAGGAACTGGTGATGCAGTCCTCTGGCTTCTAGTCGGTGATACTGTGTCGGCCAACATGGTACTGCAGATTCCAGGCTGCTCCTTCTGTACTCCAGAACCTGGGGTTGGAGGTTCCGTATTGTACCTTGGTCCCTTGCACCAAACCACTCAGGACGGGATGGTTATCGTGGTGTGTACAGGTGTGCGGAGGAAAGACAATGTATCCAAATACCGGAGAAGTCGGTTTCTCCAAAAGTCTGACTAAGGCAGTTCGGTCTCGTTCTGCATGTCTGTCCAATGTCGGTGGAGCCAGTACAGCCCGCTGCTTGGCAGCGAGGTGAGCTGTCCTTTGCTCTTCTCTCCGTGAGGCATGTCTCACCTTGAAAGGCACAGAGTGTGGTCCGCTACTGAACGGGATAGGTAGTGCACCGCGGACACGAAACAAATCCATATATTCGTGTTCGGCCAGTAGCAGCTGCCGGCATGAGCTCGGTGCTCCAGAGGGCCCCGCCACCGGCGGGTAGACCAAAAGCGTTGAGCCGTATGGGCCACCTTCCTGCTACTACTGAGTGTAGGTCGCAACCAAGGCCAAGCCGTAACACTCAAGCAAATACTCCCGCACTGCATCTAGGTGCTCCGGTAGGGATACAACCCAATTGTACTGTTTCTCCGTGAGTTGTATGAGTTTTTAGTGGTTGTGGCTCTGCTATTTTATTCTCGGAGGTCTAGAATAGGTGGCTGTTGAATGGTGTATGTATTGGACTGGTGGATTCCTGAAGGGGATCCCCAGTTGTGGTCTAGTTTGTATTTAAATACCCGGTCTCAGTCGGCAGTGCACAACGTGTTCCATTCCTAGCAGGCACAATGAATAACTCTCTATAAAGAATACTCGTGGCCAAAAGAATAAAGCTGTATTTATTAAGAATGTAATAAATACAGTGACACATTTTATCTCCTACCAAGCAGGCGGTATGCTGGAAGTAACCTACACTGAACAGGTGTAGGTGACCTGTTTCTAGGCTAAGCAGAAAAGTAAAATAGTTGACTGTTAAAAAATAATTACTTAATGTTGTTAACTAATTGTGGGATGTTTAGACGAGACAAAGAAGTTAAAGGTCCACTGCTCTAGTAGCAGGGAGTGTTAATGTTGAATACTCTAGCAGAAGATTCTTCTGATAAGTGGTAGCTATTGACGTCACTGAAGCCTCTGGTGACGGCAGTTGTGGCAGCCACTGGTGACTGCTGACAACTGTTGTCGACAATGGGAGCAGCCTATGGTAGACTGCTGAAGACTTGGAGGTCATCGAAGGCCCCAGTACATGAAGTGGTGGAGCTAGCTCGAGGAATTGGAGGAAGTCACTTGCGTGCCCTGCCGCGCACGGACTTATATAGTCGGAAGGACAGGTGCAACGGCAGGTTGCAGGGGGGGGGGGAGTGTGACATCCCTCTAGCACGAGGCCGGAGTGTCGGTAGAAACCCTCTGCGTATCTCTCAGCTTCGTACGTATTGGGTGGCGCTCGGCTGTGCCCCGAGGCGGCTGACAACTTGTAGGCTCTCAGAGCGGGGGAGGGGAGAGTGACATTCCGCTGGCTTGCACAACCTTCGTATCCACATGTTCAAAAGTGCACTCCTGGGTTGTGCCGCTTCCGCAACATCCGTATACAAGTTGGCGGGGTTCGACTCTTACTTGGGTGTAGTAGGTATACTAGGTGTCATAAGAGATGAGTCATAATCATTTGTAGTAGTACAATAAAGCAGCATGCGTCAATGTATAGGAATTCAAGTACTTACTGTGTAGTACTTATCAACAGGCACACACATTCACCCCCACACACATATGCGCACACACATACACACACACTGAAACACACGATACACACAAAAAGGATAACACATTTTCTACACGGTTGCACGACCGCGATGTTTCGGTGGCTAATCCAGCTTCATCAGGCAGTGAGTTGTAGGCCAGTGAAACGTCGCGATCACTCAACCACGTAGAAAATGTGTCGTCCTTTGTGTGTGTGTGAATGCGTGCTTGCATGTGTGCGCATGTCTGTTGACAAGTACTACACTGTGAATACTTGAATTCCTATCCTTTTATATATTTTTGGTAGCCTAGCGGCCTACTTGCCATCTTAACTAATATGTTTCATAAACTGAGTGTTAAAGTGCCAAGATTATGAATTGATTTTCAAAGAAATGATTCTCAATTTTAAAAACCAAAACTGGTATCAGAATCAGCATATTTTAGGAATCGACCCAACACTAGTTTTGATACATTATTACATCTAAAAAATAACTGAATTTTGTACTCTATCTTACATTAATTGGTAAGCAATTTTGACCAATTTATAAAGCTTATGTTTACCACAGACTCTGTGATTCATCTTCCCACCTAGGTGAACCGTGTTCCTTCCCTGGCCAGGTAACTCCAGATTTTCGCAAGTGGGAATTGTCCTGGATGATGCCACTAGTCGGTGGGTTTTCTCAGGGATCTCCTGCTTCTCCCACACTTGCATTCTGATGCTGCTCCATTGTCACCTAATTCCACCATTGTTTCAAGAGCTGTCCAAATCTTTGTACTCCATTCACACCCCTGAAGTTTATTTGATGTATTATAAATATTTAAATTCACAAATAAGAGCTGACAGGAAAGCAACTAATACTGAATACCATTTCTATCCTGTGGCTTAAACAGCTATTATTCTACCTCTTTATTTTTGTCACTGTACCTCTCATTCTTCTTGAGTCTTACTTTCCTACATACAGCTATCAAAAATATAAAAGGACAGGAATTCAAGTACTCACAGTGTAGTACTTGTTGACAGGCAGCATGCGCGGACAAAAAAGGATGACATGTTTTCAACGTGGTGTCGCACTTCTTTGTGTGTGTGTCCCTGTCGACAAGTACTACACTATGAGTATATGGATTCCTGTCCTTGTATATATTGACGTGTGCCCAGGGTAGTTAATAATTGTAACTACAAGAATTTTGAGTGTCTTAGCAACATCAAAGAGCGATCTAAGACCTTTGGGGTTAATAGTTATTGTGACCTTAGCCACACAACGTTTAAAAGAGGTTGTTGATGTCTTAGTCACTTTCACAGTCTTACGTTATTTTGTGATGCCAGAATCATGAGGTAGGGCACTATAATGGTGCACTGGCAGGCGGCCACTGTAGAGTACAGGTCATGAAGCCTCTCTCAAGGGGAGAAAATCCAAAGCCACTGTCACGGCCCTACGAGTTGGGTGACCCTTATATACGTATTTATTTGGAATATGAGGTTTCTTCTGAGGTGGTGTAGTTGTTACTGGCTGGAGATTCTTTTATCCTGTGGGGTGGGTTTATGATCACCTTGGTGACTCATTGATGGTGACTACCTAGAGATCTGTGTGGTACTGCAGGCAACTGATGAAGGGGGATTGGGGTTGCACAACCAGATGTTGACTATTCCAATAGGTGGTTCCTCATCCCATAGAAAAGGTTCTAGGATAAGATGAGGAGGGCCTTCAAGCTTAATTAGGGGTGGAAATAATTGTGCCTGCTGTGTAGAGTGAAGTTTTGGGGTTGAAGTGCAAAGTGCAACTTCTGACGGAGGGTCAACAAGTGGTCTAAATCCCAGGGCAGCAGCAGCCCTTTTTAACCTTCTCTGTCTGTATACCTCCCTTCCGGGTGTAAGGCATGGGATGTAAAGGTACTACTGAGACTGCGAAAGTAGAGCCGATACTTGTGAATCCCTAGCATGTTCTTCTGGAAACCCATTTTTGGGACACACTGTGTTCCTTTCGTCCGGCCCTGCAAGAGAGCGGTGGACAGAACGGCGGAGAGCTCAAGTTTCTTCCTGACTGGAATACCCAGGTGTGGTATCCGCAGAAGGTCAGTTAGTCAGAGGTAGTTCCAGCCCCTTTCCTGCCCTGCTAGAGAGCGATGGCGGAGTATGGAGCACCTTGGTTCACTGATTTGCCTGGCAGAAGAGTTTCTAGTGCTTTGGGCTCCACCTAAATCTACCAGTTTTGACAGGGCTAGGTTGGCCTCTTAATGTGTGGGTATTTGGCTTGTTGACTTGCCGGCTTAACTCCAAAGTTACTGAACTACTTAGGAACTACTTAGGAAATATATGACGTTTTACACAAAGAACTTTAGCATACAGAGAATAGTTAAGTTTCACATGTTTTATTACGTGCTCGACATGTTACCAAGGGGTATGTTATGGATTCAACACCAGAAGGTGGTAAGGAAGGCGAAGCGACATCTTCGGAGATCTCTGGCGGAATCTACGGTGGCTGCAGATGGTGGGTCAGTGGTTGCTGAAGAATGTTGAGATTCTGGTGGAGATTCTGGCCTTTGTGAGCGGTGGAATCTGGGGCTGTGCCAGTGGTCGCGCAACCCAATGGCTACCTCCAACCCTGTATGAAGGCAGTGGAGGAGCAGAAACTGAAGTTTTCTGGTAATTCCAGACCTTTTATATACTTGACTCACGCAGGAACTCGGATGCAAGGGGTGCGGGGAGAGATAGCGTCGGCCGCAGGGGTTGAAAATTCCAGATGGCTGAGGCGGCGCTATCATCCCATATTTTTGGCTGGAGCGTAGAGTAGACTGGGTGTTGCCCTCCCTTGCTGCGCTCTGGAACTAGTGTGGCCAGGTTGGAGGGAGCGGCGGCTCAGCCAACAGTACAATCCTGTGGAGGAGGTGGTGATGTGATGGCATATTGGAATTTTCAGGTGAAGAGTAGTACAAGCTAGGATCATGTCTGTGTAGCATCCTCTGACATTGCGCCAACGTACTCTGTAGGCACTTGTCCTGACTCTTCATTACTGTTGTTGTTAATGACTTACCAAGGGTATTGAGTAGGGATGGGTCGATACTACATTTTCTCGATACTCAGTACCAGTTTTGATACCAAAACATTCTCACGATACTCAATGCCCCTTTTGATACCAAAACATTCTCACGATACTCAATGCCCCTTTTGATACCAAAACATTCTCATGATACTCAATACCCATTTCGATACCAAATTAAAATTTTCATAAACACAAAACAACTTGGCCAAGAAAATTACTCATTTTTCTAATGTCATTGACACACACTGAAAGTATATAAAAACCCACATTACAGTGAAAACAAATGGTGGACGGCCTGTAATCCAAACATCCTTAACCAATGATAAACCGATACAGTCGCCTTTGATTCTGTAGAATCATGTTTCTACACTAAAGATGTAATCAAACTTTGAGGAAATTGATAGCTCAGTACACACTTATTTCGCGATTTCGCAGTTTTTTTATTTTGTTTTGAGACTTCAAGGAAATTACTGTAACGTTAAATAAATATTGTAATTATCTGATACACCCACCGTGGCCTAGCCCGCGGAATACGCAGGCAAGGCCACTACAGGTGTATCAGATAATTATGGTATTTATTTTTGTGAATATTAAATAATGCAGTTACATCAGATAATTATGGTGTGTGTGGGATGTACAATAACTACTCAATTTGCTCAGTTATGCCTATCAGCACGTGCTCGCAACTCTCTACATGCTTTTATTGTACCTTATATATATAATGTAAGTGATTCATGGGATAAAAATGAATTAAATGAAAAATTTCGGTGCAGCATGTAATTGTGGTATGTATTGGATGTACAGTAACTACTCAAGTTGCTCACTCGCTGCTATCGGCACTTGCTTGCAACTCTCAACCCGTTTTTATTGTACCTCAATTATGTACCATAAAAGTAAATGCTTTCAAATATAATAATTGTAGTATGTATGGGTTCCCTAAAAACACCTCATGGTGCTCGCAGCTGTAAGAAATTATATGCTATAAATAAAATATGGGATATTCTGGTACACTTGTATTTAAATTATGGTATTCTTTTTAAAATTATAGTACATACTCCAAAAGTATGCGACACTTTTCTAAATTATTGTACTTATTTGAAATGTTTATGGTATGGTTGTACCATAATTATGACACCAAAATGGGTGTTAAAAATTCAATACCTTTAGATATTTTTGTGTGATACTCAATACTATAAAGTATTGAGGGTATCGAGGGTCCCATTCCTAGTATAGAGCATTGTGCTCAAGATGGGGTGAAGTTGATTAGTGTGTGCATCAAAGATGCAAAACGTGTTATGCGCCAATATTTTTGGTAGCCTAGCAATCTACTTGAAACCTTCCTACAGCTATCTGTTTGTTCCATCTTTTACCTGCGAACCATATTCTCTGCACACTTAATTTCCGCTTCATTTCTCTCTTCATTCTCTTTACAGCCTTGTACATTCTCATTATGATCATAGTGTTAAGTAGTTGAGATCACTATAGCCAGATATTCAGGGTTCTTCTATGAAAGTGCATGTATTTTGTGGAAACTGTAGTGACCACTCATCATGTATGCTGTATTCTTTGTTGCAGCAAAGCAAGATGTTGCGAAGCGTGAGGGTCCCACAGGATCGGTGATAGCAAGGCAGGGGCTAGCCACTGCTGCCTTTATCTAGAACTGTCTGTTTTACTGCCTTACATCTAGTAATTTTTGTTTATACCGATGTGCAGGGGAGCCATGATTCGTATCATATGGCTCCTCCCTCTTGCCAGGCGTATCTCACGTCATCTCAACCTTGTTAGCTTGCTCTTGCCAACTCACAGAGCCCAGTGTGTGTATCGCCCAACTTGTTGTGGCAGGTGTTTCTTCTGATAGCTATTGTCTTTCGTTAGATTGAATTGTGTACAGCTAATGTATGTAGTCCTGTTTATAAATTTTGTAATTTTCTTACATATTTATTGATCTGTAGTGCTACGATGCGTGAATTGCATGATAATACTGTACTTGTTAAGTAATTTGTTATATTTAAAGTTTCTTTAGTTAGAAGCTAATTTTAAGGCAGTTAAGATTGTTATATAATTAAAATCAGCAAATTTTTACTAAGTTTACTTGAAGTAATTCACTCTTAGAAAAATAGTAAAGGCAAAAATCAGCAATATTGTAGTAAGTTTTCTGGGGCTGCAAGTTTATTACGTGCATATTATGTTTCCAGTGAATTTTCTTACAGAACTCTTTCCTTTGGCCTGTAGCACTTTTTTTATGCTGCTTGTATTCAGCTAGCAATTAAAGATATCATGAGTGTTATATGTATTGTAAATATTTGGAGTTGGTAAAATTAATTTTTTGAACAAATGTAACTAAGCATCAATGCTGATGGCTGCAAAATGCAGTTTTTACAGTGTGTATTGAAATATAGAATTATTTTTGATGGAGCAGGTGTAGAGCCAGGAGTTTAAATTTTTAGCCCCGGCTATTGGTTCCTTGCCATATGACTAGCTGTGAAGTACCACGTTCACTATAATGTACCACTCACATTGTGTGTTGCTTTTTGAGGCATGACTGTGTTTCCTTTGATAAGTTTGGCTATTTGAAGTTCTTTCCTTACTTCAAACGTAACAAGCTGGTTACATTCCGTCATAGTATGACATTAAAAATGTTCATTTCCGTATTTGTTTTCCCTTTTAATATGTATGTACATACATTCCACGCTTCTGAAATCCATTGTTGTAATGTTCTTTATTATCTTACCACGTATTGCATGTAAGTACAATTTTATATTAGACATAAAGTGGTTTAAAATAAATAGTTTAAATGATTTCCAAACTCAGGACTGAAAGTAATTTTCTGTGAGGTATTAACAAATACTCTAAAAATTAATTACAACTATAAATTATTGGTAGTGTACTATTAAATGTGAGATGTCTGTTGTTCAAAATTCATTGGATTTATGAAGTAATAATTGACATGATGGTCAAGTTTGTAAAGATACACATAGACTCAGAATTAATTTTGTCTAGAATTTATGTAACTGTGATATCATATGGTAAAGAACTAAGGTTGAACCAGTTAAATTGCATTTACTTTTCAACAGTTAATAGTATGGCACAAAAAAGGTGTGTTATAAAGGCAGTCAAAAATTCCCTAAATTTTAAAGTATCTTGTATTTTTTGCTTTTAAACAGGCATACAAAAAATTTTATTTTCTCTTTGTAAAAATGGAACATTCTCTATAATACATGAAAATGTAATCTTGACTTCTATTTGAATAGTCCTGTCACATTATGATCAGCATTACACTACCAGAACTAACTAGTCACAAGAAAATAAGGTGGGAGCATGAGAACCAAATACATAGTTGTATAACTGCTAATTAGTGAGAAATTTAAATAGTACTGTATTGCTAAGATGATTTGTTATGAGTGATACAGAAAGAAGCACGTAGTTTATGCAATAATAAAAATTACTGAAATTTTGTAGTAAATGTGTGTAGAAGGTGAAATAAATTTGTATGTTCGTAACATGCTTGATTGTAATTGTTGTAAATAAATTGGTATCTCATTTCAGTCTTATATCTAGCTGCAACACAGACAGGATAATAGCTTGTCTTTTATTTGCTTTTTCTGGACACAAATTTATGATTTGCATCATCAGAATACAAAGTTCCAGAAAGCAGCATTGGAAAATCCAGTATCTTTCTTAAATTTGGTACCAATTACTATACCAATAAGAGTAAGCATCGTCAAATAATTCATATTGAAGTGCTCCTAAATTTTTTAAGTAGATCTAGAGAATTAAAAAATCTGCATTTATTGTAGAATGTTTTTTTGAAGTTGATTTATGATAAGAGTGAATTTTTTTCAGAATATTAAAAGTTGGTGTGTATAGGACAGTTGGTTGAAATTGGAGCTCTATTTAATTATTTCACAAAACTTATTTTCTTTTAGGAAGTAAGATGATTAAATCAATATATTTAACTTCATCTCATTTGTGCATGTAACATTGTTGTGTTTTTTTCAGCACTTTCCTATGGAGGTAAATCATAAAGCTGCATGACTAAAACGAATGCTGTAATTACAGTTTGTTAGTATTGCTGAGTGTTACCTGTTCATTTTTATATTACTCGTTATGTTTTGTTACTCTTGGCACTTTTGTCGAGTAGTTTTTGAGTGATACTTCTTTTGGTTGTAAAAAGCTTGAAAATGTCTACAAAAAGACCAATTTTATTGTTGAAATACCAGATTGTTATCTACTGTGTTGATTTGGATGTTGGTCAGTGTCTTATAATGACAAAATCAGCAAAAGCTCTGTTTTTCTTTGATCCATTGACTCAAAATGGCAACCAATTTTTAAGATGAGAAATAATTTTAGATTGGTGTCATGATTGTTACAGATCTGCAAGCCTGGGTTTTTTAGTTAGAGCTGAGCCCGAGAAAGCTTACTGAATAGTTCTTGAGTTTCCAGTTTTGTTATTAGATACAAAAATTAAATTTTATAATGAAGATAATATTAGCATTTTGAAGGTACTCAGTTCATATCTGCAGTTCTAAAGAATAATTTTAACAGAACAGGCCTACCTGTTACAGTATTGTTTTGTTTATAAATAAATAAACCCACAAGTTTTCGGTTGAAAATATGATGACGGATGAGGTAATTTGGGTATGTTTTTGACTACTTTCTTTTTATTTCATAAAAAGTTTCTGTCATTTTGAAATGTAATACAGAATATCACAAATGAAAAAGTAAGTGTACAATTAATCTTCATTCCAAAAAATATTAAATTGAAATTCTTCATTTTATGTAAATGTTATTTTAATTTTTGAAATTTTGCTGGTTCAATAAAAACCTTCTTATTAGTCCATGTACACTGGACTTTTGCTGTACCGAACACGCATGTACTGATAAACCATATCCACAGTTAATTTTCAGTGATCCCAGCAAAATTTCATGAAAAGTTTGTTATTTTAAAATATAATACAGTTTATCACAAACAATAAAGTACGTGTACAATTAATTTTCGTTAAAAAAATATTTGACGCGTTACACATTTCCGCATATTTGATGCACATTCTACAAGCTACTTTGCCCCATCTTTGAGCACAATGTTCAACCGTAAGGGCAGGTCAAGTAACCTCAACAGTATTGAAGAGACGGTATGTGCCTACATGGTATGATGGCGCAGTGTCAGAAGCGACTACAGATATGTGATCCTAGCTTGTACTGTTCACCCAGAATCTCCAAGAAGCCATTACTCTAACACCCCATGTCGAAGATTGTATTTTCTGATTTAGCCACTGCTCCCTCCAGCGATGGTCACACTAGTGTCAGAGCTTGCCATTGGAAGGCAGCATATATTTTACCAGCACCTGCAGCCAAGATAAGGGATGATAGCACTCCTGAATTCTCAAACCCTACGGCCGAGGCTTTCGGCCCCTGCACCCCTCATCTCCGAGCACCTACATGAGATAAGTATAAAAGGTCTGGCATGACCAGAAATCTTCAGTCGCAGTTCATCCACAGTCTTCGTATAGGGCTGGAGATAGCCATTGGGGTGCGTGACTGCTGGTATGTCAGCAGATTCCACCACTCGCAAGGGCCAGAATCTCTACCAACAGAGGATATCGCCGGCCATAAGCCAATCACCGCTGCAGCCACCACAGATACCCTGCTTCTGGGAGACTGGACCCCTCCAGAGGCTCCTGAAGACATCATCACTCTCTCCATACCACCCCCTTGAGTCGAACCCACAACCCTGGTAACAGGTCACATCGACACCCTTCAGGACCTCCCTTGCCCACCAGACGGTATTGGCATCATTGACACTACCCTTCTGGTAGCTGTCCCCCTATTGTTTCCTCAGAACAGCCAGATTTAGCTAGAAGTTGTTAAATTCTTTATCTAACAAGTACTTTTTCTAGACAGAAGTAATTGCTTTCATCACCTTTAGTCTATTCTCCATGTCCACTTCACCTGGGTTATTATGTTAGGTTTTACTTCCCTCGCAAGTTGTACTGTATTTACTAGAATATAGCGTGTCCTTTTTCCCAAAATAAAGGAAAAAATTTCTGGGGTGCGTTGCTATACACGGAAATAAAATTATCAAGGGTGGTAGTAGCCATTAATTATCCCGGGATGTTGAGGGAAGTGACGGGACTGTCTGTTGTTTCATTCTCTCACTCTTACATCACTCCTCTTCCTTCTCTCTGTCAGCGACCCTTCAGTTATGTGTAGGTCGCAACGCCGCTCCACCCCCCTCCCTCCGTCAACTAATGACATCCTGTCGTGCCTCAAACCAGAGCTGCCACACATTTATGCCCCCCCCCCCCCCTCCTTGTATAAACACCCAGATGTTGCCCGTCGTGATAATTCCGCCATCCGTCTTTGTTTTGGTGGCAGAGGCTAGTGAGTCATGTTCGCTGGAAAGGGGGGGGGGGGGGTAGAAGGGAATAGGAGATCCTTATTTTTTAGAGAAGGGTAGTGTGACATTCTAGCACAGCAAAAAAAGAGAGCTAGTCACTGCTAAAAGGAGAAAGGAGAAAAAAAAATTAAGCCGGAAGTGTTAAATAGGGTTCCGGATTTTTTTTTATTTTGGCTTTTTGCACCCAAATTATTTGATTAAAGCATTTTTCTAACATATCACAACCACCACACAGTAATGTAAAAAAGAATGATTTGTTCCATACTTACTAACAGGGCGCCACAAATTTTTGGTGAATTTTATTTTTAAAAAAAATTTCCCTATAACTTGTTGCAAAAATCATGGTGCGCATTGTACATGAGTGCACGCTATACACCAGTAAATACGGTATTAGCTGAGGAGGTACTACGAAGCCACCGTATTACTATTACTTATCTAATATAACACGTTAATTCAATCTAGTCATTATATTGAAATTTGCTTGAAAGTACGAAATTATTTCTACGTAATCACAACCACTAGAAGTGAAGCTGGCAGACCATTAAAGCAAAAAGCTAAATACATACATATTAAGAGGCCACCCAAGCTCTGCCAAACTAGTAGAATTTGGTAGCACCAAAGTATTAGAAACTCTTCCAACAGGTCAATTGAGCAGACTAGGTTGTTCCATACTCCACCACCTCTTCTGCTGGGGCCGGAAAAAAGCTGGAATCACCTTAGGATGATCGACCCCCTGTGGGTATCACGCCTGGGTATTCCAGTCAGGAAGTAACGTGAGCAATCTATGTTCTGTCCACCGCTCTCTTTCGGGCCGGGTGAAAGGAACACAGGGTGTCGTCTCTCGTTACAAGACTGGGTACTCGGAAGTACACAGTAGGGAAGTGAGGCACCGGTGTACACTTTCCTTTCTAGAGTATGACATAAGGGAAAGGAACTAAACAGCCTTGCAGAAGGTAAGCCGCAAGTTTTTGAGTACTTGCAGACCTCTAATGATTGTTTTTCTCCAGCAGTGTACGAAATACTGCCTGCACATATTTTCTTGGTTACTAGGATACTTATAAAAAATCTTTCAGTTCTTCCTCAAACTTGGTACAAGAGCACATACAATATGCAGAATATATAAAATAATATATCCATGGATATGTTGTTTTAAAATACACATTAAAAATAAACTAACAAGCATAAACAGCCAATTCCAAGTCAGTCAGCTTGAACTGGACCCTCTTTCCTCTTGGTGACTGCAATAGAACGGGCACAGCATCTGCTTGCACTAGCAGTGTGGGTATTTTGATTCATATAGCTCTCTCTATTTGTGAAAATTGCATCCAAACAGCATATTTTGCTAAATGGTTACAGGAAGTCATGTTCATATGTCTGTAATGGAAAAATTATAAATTAAAATTTATCTTTATAGAATGTAAATTTATATGATAGGGTAATGTGTTCAGAGTAAAATTATACCCCAGTTATGCAGAACAGACTTTTGAGCAAGTTAAAATTAACAAAAAAACAGACCTTAACACTTTGCATGGGCTTAACAAAAATGGTGTAGCGGCGAGCTGTGCCTGGAGGTACTGTGGTGAGCTCAGGGCGGGCTGCTGGTCTGGTGATACTGGAACCAGTGATTAGCAATCCCTAGCGGTACGTGCTGGTCCAGGTGGAAAGCTGTCGCGATCGGTTGCAGTAACCCGGCTGTCTCGATAGATGACTGAAAGAGGGATTGAGAGGGAGCTTGGAGTTCAGGCCTCTCCAGCTGGCGGGCAGCTTGAACTTATTTCCGTGGGGTTGTGCTGCAAAGTGCAGTTGAGGCTGGGTTACAGCTCTCGTTGGCTTTGGAGGCTGTAGCTGCCTTCCTTTCATGCCACTTGATACCACTTCTCTGGGTGTACGTTATGAAGGTAGGAACAAATATCAGCTTCATCAGACGGAAGCAGGCGACGAACGTCCCTAGCTAGATGTACAACCAAAGCATAGGACGAGCTAACCCAGAGCTGTACCTGTTACTCTTAACTGGCGACACGAGGCATGGTGGTGTAAGAGACGGGTTAACTCAGAGCGTCTGACAACATTTGGGTGTGGGTCCAAAGGTGGTCAGATCTCTGGAACCAGACTAGCATCCCCTCCAGCAACAGTACATCACAATGCGGTGGATGGAGTGAAGGCTGGGCTGGCTGACTAGCCGCCTTGTTGATTGTGTTGCTAATGGTGGTGGCTGTACCTTACTGCACGCCAGGTACACAGTACCGGTTTGCTATTGACTGGGTGTTTGACGTACATGCCTGCATGCAAGAGAGCTCGCAGTCCTACACTAGATTCTGTAATTGGTTTTGTCAATGATGCAGTCTCCTGTTTTACCCTGGCTGCCGGATGTCTACGGACGATAATCTCAACCACCTTTAGAAATTAGTATACATTGGTTTGAGAGAAAAATGTATTTATTCAGTGAGAAATAGGCACTGATTGGAAGGAACCTAAGTAAATCAGACGAATAGGACCTTGGTCTAACTTGGACAAGGCAGATGCAGCTGTGTAGATATTACAACTAGGGATGGGTCTATATTACATTTTCTCGTTATTCGATACCAGTTTTGATACCAAAACATTCTCACGATACTCTATATTGATACTTTCCTCAATACCAAATTAAAATTCTCATACACAAAACAACTTGGCCAAGAAAATTGCTCATATTACTAGTGTCATTGATACACAATGAAACTATGTAAAAACCCACATTACAATGAAAACAAATGGTAGACTGCCTGTAACCCAATCATCCTCAACCAATGATAAACCAACAGTCTCCTTAGATACTATAGAATCAGGTTTCCACAGTAAAAGCTGTTATCAAACTGTAACGAAAATTATAGCTCAGTACACACTTATTTTGAGATTTTGCAGTTTTTTTTTAATTTGATTTTTCAACTTCAAGGAAATTACTACTACATTAAATAAATATCGTAATTATCTCATCCACCCACCATGGCATTGCCTGCAGAATGCGCAGACTAGGCCATGACAGATGTACCAGATAATTATGGTAAATCATTTTTGTGAATATTTAATAATGCAGTTGCATCATAGCCTGTGGAATCCGCAGGCTGTAATAATTATTGTGAATATTTCATAATGCAATTGCATGAGATAATTGTGGTATGTGTGGGATGTACAATAACTACACAAGTTGCTCACTAGCACCTATTGGTGCTCGCCCGCAACTCTCGTCCCATTTTTATTGTACCTCAATTATCAGGGTGGCCACAGAACCAGGAAAAAGTATGGAATTGAAAACAATCTGGGGAAAACCTGGAAATAGCCTAGAATTTGGTCCATCTGTAAGGAATTTCTTCCTCCCTTTTCGGGCGTTTTGAGTTTTGTTGTGGAATACTATGATGGTAGGTCGGGGTAGTTTTACGTGAACGATCATTTGTCAACATTGCGCAACATTTTTTCCGGCTGGAGTAGTTTCCCACACCCAGTTGCCGCCCACTCGCTGTAGTAGTTTCCCACTCCGAGCAACATATCACTCTGGAGGGGAAGAATGTCGGCAGGCATATCTCATCTTACCTCTTTCAACGTCTAGGTCACACCGCTCGCTTGTTTATCAGTGTTTCTGTGTAATTTGCTGCATGATGAAATGATCATGTCGACTAGATATTCATCTCGTTACGAATCAGAATTTCTACGGGCTTCAGAAGACTAAAGATAGAAGCAGTGCGTTGTGCAAAATATGTGTTAAAAGTTTTAAAACAGATACAATGGGTAGGAGAGCATTTCTAAGCCACACAAAATCTAAACTGGATCAAAACATTCTTGCTGATAACTCAAGATTGCGAGTTACTGCATTCTTTTCTGCACATTTGAACCAAATTGCAACTATTTCTTCTTGCAGCAAATGTAAGTAAAAATTGCTTGTAGTATTTTTTACTGATGTGTGTGTGTGTGTGTTAATCATCCCAAATGCTTCACTTACTTTTAAACTAACGATGAAACAAACTCTTAGCTGTATTTAAGTGTAGAAATTTATAGCATAGCTATAATTACCATCCACCTGCACAATAGGAAGCTAGAAAGCTACGAGTTGACAACGCCGTGTGACTGCTTGCTGCTAGACGGTTCGTAGCTTCCCTGCAATCAACGCATGCCTCTCGTGTTGCTTGTAATGATACTTCTCTCCTTCATTGTCGGCATCATATAGTCAGAGACGGGAATGATGCCCACGTTATTAATTTCATTTAATTTGCAAATGTCTTCCGAATGAAGTTACAGGGTCAGGTGAAAGTGTATTTTACCATCCCATTGTCTCGATGTTAAAACACTAAGTGTCATGACTTTTTACCAAGCTGAATAAGTCCACATTTAGTCATGTATGGTAGTAAAACTACCATTAACTCGATTATATATTAATGAGATATAAAATGTAGATGTTTTAAAAACGAAAAATCTCCCAGCAGTATTATTAACAAGTCATTACTATAAAATAAAATGCACGTTGTGCTACGTTCATTTTCTGTTGCGGTTTAGTAAACTGGACAATTTATTTGAACTATATAAATTAGTTTTAATAAGGACACGTTTTTAGATTAAAGTGATATAAAGACATAATGTTGTTATTGTCTGAAAAGGTTGAACGTTGCGCGACGTGTCTAATTTAGTGACCTTCGCGTTCAGTTTCAGTTGCTTCACGCAAGAAAACCAGATGATAAATCATGTTTTAATAAGCCGCCGAATTCAGAATAAATTATACCCTAGATGTATATAATTACAGCCTCTCGTTATCACCAAAAAAAGTTAAAACTGTGCGACGTAATTTAGGCTCGAGTGTCACTGCTCTTTAGCAGGCCGTAAACATTTTTACGAATTCGGTGTACTGTAATTGGTATGTACAAATTCATTTTAAGAGTTATTAATGATCGTAAACCTGTTGTAATTAAAACTCTGACTAGTACAGAACAATATTTATATGCAAAAAAGTGCCTTTAATAATAAGTTGTATTGCACTGGGAAAATACAGTGCATTAGGAGAGAGTGCACTGCTTTCTTTAGCATTTGGTTAACACATGACGGTGATATTACATGTTTTCTGCCTATGACCCATAAAACAAGGGAATATGCTGCTTGGAAACAAGTGAATTATAGACAGTTTTTCTGTTAACTTTTTAAAACAAAGCAGTGGCAGTAATAAATCAAGCATTTTCCTTTAAATGACACATGAAAAGGAGGGGGAGGAAGTTAATAAAAACCTTGCGAGCACTTGCTTGAATCCATCTCCTGTATGATTTCATATTTCTGCACAAATGTGATGGCCTGTCTCTTGCTTCCACTCATGTTAGAATCACAATCCTAAAAAGTGTCCAAAAATTAAGGCATCCAGAAAATATGTCAAAAATTTTAATTCAAGTGTAATGGCGTAATGAAACAGTCAATAAGTAGAAATCCAAATTGTAGTCAGTGAAGAAAAGCCAAAAATGTGAATTATTATAGAACTAGGCAGTCAAAAACAATAGTTAATATAACAAGCAAACTTATCAGGAATTATAATAGGACCAAGATTGATGGAACAGGCAAGAAAGAAATGAGAGTAAAAGGCAGAGTTACTATTTTTTTTTGTAGCTTGCGGTGCACATAAGTGTAGACATTGTCTGGCACTGCTGCCATGCTGCACATGTTTATCTCAACAGACAAGTACAGTACAGAAAACTGCACCAGAGGATGTGGCACTATAGAACAGTTGCCAGGCCAATCAATGACTTTGCTCGCATGCTTTGTGTTATTGACAATGAATTCTAATTAATTTCTGCTGTTTTTTTTTTTTTCCTTCCTCATTTTACACATCGCATGAGTGTATAATCCATATAACTCCTATTGTTTCTTAATGTTGCTGCTTGTAAATCATTTTTAACAGACTTTGGTTGATGCATGTTGCTTTCTGAAGCCTGAACTTAGACATGCTCCATGTGGTTTTGGTTGCGCTAGGTTAGGTGCCCTGGATCAGATTACAGGTTACTGTCTGAATATTGAGGCCTTGGATTATGGGGAGTATGTCTAGTTGGCATCCGGCTTGGCACAAAGTCTGGGACTGCGAGCTCACCTTACTTACTCTGTCAGGCTTCCTTACCTTGTCCACCTGACTTGTAACCTGTTTCTCCAACTGCAGGGGTGGTTGGGTACCACTGGTGCTGGCCCCTAGTCCTTGTGTCTTACTGCTGGCGTAGATTGCTGGGTTCTGCACTAGGCAGACTGGCTGTTTGTCGACATTTGGTGCGAGTAGGAATATATACCTCTTGGATAAAAAACACGAATAAGAACAATACGTATTTATTACGTAATAATAAACAAGGTGGTGCGTACTATCATCTACCAAGGAAAACGAGGTTCGAAGTAACCTATGGTAAAACAGGTGGAGGAGACGTGCTCCTAATCTAACTTGGTATAGAATGACTTTGACGACTATAAAACAACTTAGTCGCAGCTACTGAAACCTTGCGATTTCTCAAAGAGACTTTAAGAAAACAGAGACCACTACTTTTAGCGGCAGTGGTTGTAGTTGCTACTACCAGAAAGTAGTGTCAGTTGTCAAACCAGGAGAACGACAATGGAGAGAGTGGTATTGGTGTCCGAAGGCTTACTGTTAAAGAGCTGGTGGTAGATGCTGCAGAACCTTTGGATCTGGTTGTAATAGTTGACGGCAGCCTCTGTGGCTGCAGCTGGCTGGTGGTAGGCGCCACTTGAACTTCTGGTGGCTGTTGAGAGATGCCTCTGGAGCTTCTGATTGTTGGTGGTGGCAGCCTCTGGAGCTGCTGGTAGGATTGGCTGAAGCATCTGGAGTTTTGAGAGAATGCCGTGAGGACCTAATGTTCAGTAGAGAGTCCCAGCACACAAAGTGTTGAGATGAACTACAGGAGAAGATAACTGGCATCTTCAGGCTTGCACTGCCTTTTATATTGCGGCTGGCCGGTCCATCCCTGGTCTGGAGTGGGGGCTGTGATGTCTGCTTGTAGCGATTAGGGTGAGATAATCTACCATCTGCGCTCAGCTGTACGGCCTCGGGCGATCGGCGACGCTCGACCATCTTTGGAAAGCTTCGCTGGTATGGCGAGAAGACTGTCTGCCAGGTGGGTTGGGGAGGCTGACATGTTATGTGGCCGCTTGGAAAAAAGTTTGTTTATGTGCTGGAACCGCCCTCTAGGCTGGGAGTGATCCTGTATGCACTCATGAATAACGTGCTGGGTTTTACTCTTCTTCGGGTTACGTAGAACTACGTTAGTAGTGAGA
Source organism: Dryococelus australis (assembly GCA_029891345.1). Lineage (NCBI taxonomy): Eukaryota > Metazoa > Arthropoda > Insecta > Phasmatodea > Phasmatidae > Dryococelus > Dryococelus australis. The sequence goes on from CM056994.1 coordinate 290,038,549, forward strand.
CAAAGTCGGGTCTGGAACAATTGGGAATACCATGTGTCTATAACTGTCCCTCCACGGGAACCAATCCTGTAGCCATTTATGGTTGCCTTCGTGGGTTGGTAATAATACATTAGGATGAGTCGTAGTTGTTTGGTATAACTCAATAAGCTGCACGCATCAATTTCCCCCCCCCCCCCCCCCCCCCGTGGTGCAACAGAAGCTCATCTGTCGCCGTTAAAGGTGAAGATAAGGAATGTAGAATTGTTTCCCCCTTTCTGGAAGGTCTAAGCATGAAGAACCGTAAAAAAAAAAAAAATTAGTAGGTAGGCTGACCCCCTTAACTGTGGGTTGGTCGACATATGTAGTTTAGTTCGCTCTATGTGCTGGGCCCCGTTGGAAATTGATGCGCCGGGTGAGATACTTGCCGTAGTTCTGTCTCTCTCGGCATGCTGGTTCTCTCTCTTGTTTCCTCGCCCACCCGGCCAGTGTTGGAGCTCTGCTAATGAGTTTGCTCCCTGTGGTTTGGGGGTTACTGTCAAGGGCGACGTGGTGTACTGGGTGTCCCTCGACCTCCATTATTATGTGTGTCATAGCGACAATTTTTGTGTTTTTAAAATTTAATGATTAATTCTATTAGATTTTTTACTGTTCCCAGAAATTTTTCTGTATAACCGAAACATGTGTGTGAATGAGGCCTGTGTATGAAACTGATGCCATGCAAACGTGATTCAAGTGTAAATTGTGGTAAGTTAAGACTGTCTCTCCAGCTGTGTACTACAAGGTGGCATGACAAACACTTAAATACATTATTTGAGCATATAATAATGTGGCTGTTAGCAGTTATTACAGTTAAACATTACATAACTCAGCATAGATTCTCTTACATGAACATGTGGCTCATGTGAAACAATATATCATATATAATTAAGGAGTAAAAGCACTTCAGTCATGGCCATCTGGAAGCCCCACCAGGAATTTCTACTACTAAATATTTCCATTTAATTAATTCCAAAATACAGTTGGACTCTGATTTTACTAGTACCGGATTTGAGGCAGCAATTTTACGAGGCCATGCTCAGGAATAGTCAAAAATAGCAATTAAAAAAATGGAAAAATCCTGGATAAAATGTAAAAATCGCAATGAAAACCAATTAAAATGTGTTTGCTGTGTCCACAGTGATAAAATATATGGTTTAATAATGCTACTTTTAATTTGTGCACCACAATATGACAAACAAAAAAAAAAGAGAAAATGTGATGTGGTAGTGGTGTTGTGAAACAAGCGCACCATACAGTGCCCGAAGGTTAGCCTGCCCTCTGCTGCACGACACATGTTGTCACAAAGGGATTCTGTCCTTTACCCACTCTCTACCACTCATCCCTCTTGGTCATTGGACACTAGTTTTCAAACATTTTATAAGTTTGATTTTGGCTTCTCTTTATTGGTTTTAGGGTTTGGATTGCATTTAGAATAGACTATTGATTGTTGATGACCTGTTCTGCTATTTTTATTTTATAACTTTTGGATTTACAGTTTTAGCTTGATATTTTGTGCTTTTGCTTTGTTGATGATCCACGCACGTTTTTCGGAAACGAATACAAATAAGTTCGTATTATTGTTTGATAAAGTAATAGTAAGAGTGACACTTCCTTTGTGTCATGTCACCTTAACGTTGGTGTGCAACGATTACTGCACTGCGTATCGGGCTTGTTCCTTGCCTGTCAGTCTCTCTCTTGCTCCATCTCTCGCTCTCGCTCCCTTTCTCACACTCTCTCTCTCTCTCTCTCTTTCACTCTCGTGCTCGCGCTCTCGCTGCCTATATCGCTGGCTGGCCAGCTACTTGCGGCATATATAGTATCCCATTGTTGTAACCTATCTGGCTAGGGGGGATTTCTTTAAGAGTTTGTATTGAATATAGTTTATGTGAAGATAAAAGCACTAAAATATTTTTATTTACTACAAATAAACTTGGTAGTATTCAAATACTAGTTTAAAGATGGATTCGGTTGTTTTTACTGTTGTAGAATGTAAATTGAGAAATTTTACAAAGGCTTAAGATGCAATGCATTTATTGAATTAATGATGGTATTAATGTTTTGTAAAGAGAAAACAAACTTCATGCTTTTCCCTCCGATCAAACAAAATGGAAAACTGGAAAAGCTACTCAGAATATCAGAAACTGTCCTAATTTTCTCCACGAGCTAAATCTCATGTCAAATCTATTGCTCACGAAAGAGCAGCCGTAGCCGACAGTTTGAAAATATGCCAACAGATAGCGCTAAGAACAATTTTATTTTTAGGAATTCAAAACAACATACACACTTGAATATTATTCAGTAAAGTTCATACAACAATTATTTTACATAAAACAAATAAAACATTCTATCATCTAGTTCTACGTATACTACCGTCTTCAATAATATTGGTATTAAAAATAACAATAAAAACACGAGGAAAGTGTTTCCAATCAAACAAAACCACTGAAACAGTTTTTTCATTGCATCCGACTAAATTATATAGTTAAACATCCTAGTCTTAAGAGATAATGTCCAGAAAAATGTATAAATTGTCTCCGAATCTCAAAATAAATAGTTGCATCATGAAGTCATGATATGAGAGCCAATCAAAAACAGTGTTTCATCTCAATCGTAGTTTTGAACTGACATCAGGTTATCTACAATCAGAACTCGGCCATTCGTGTTGGTGCAACACTCATACGTTGAAATTGGATCAAACTAAAGATCGTCTTTGAACCAAGATCTTATGATCTTGGTTCAGGGCTGTTAATGGTTCAACCGAGCATAAGTCCTGCTTTGGCAACTGGCTGTTATACATTGCTGGCTGCGTGGGCTGTCTGACAGGGACAAAATTGTGAACAACACTGACCCATGCTCCTCTTTTCTTTCTGGGTGATAGAGGTTAGGACGCTGACCACCCTCCCTGGTTCGTCGGAAGAGAGGGGAGCCAAACCCCAGAGTGAGACGATCGGCGATCGTTTCCCATCCAGGGAGTTCATTCTTTCTCACAACTAGGGTTGCCAACAGGCAGGATGCCAGCTTTCCCTGGATGTATGGGTGGTAAAAAATAAAGAAAAGTGTATTTAAGTTAGGGTGATGGTGGCAATGGGTGATCTGGCCGGAAATATAGGGGCTATCCGCAAAGGCCTTGTCGTTTGGGGTGCAGGAATATAGTTGGCAGGGGAGGGGTTTGTATGAGGTTTGGGGACGACCTTGGGCGGGAGTCAAACCCGGATGATTTTTCCCGAAGCCATCTTTATTAAGCAAGAATTTGTTGGGGCCTTCTCTGGAACTAACTGGATTAGGGCAACGTCTCAGATTGGGTATGGTGTGTCCCGTCCGGGTCATATTCTGGCCAACAAGCACCTAATAATTAGTCGTACGGGGACTCTTGTGTGGGAGGTAGGATTTTGGCCGTGGTATGATATCGGGTTCCATCGGTGGGGGTGCTATCTGGTTCATTGTTTCACTAGTGGGTTGGCTTTGAGAGCTCTCTCTAAAGCATGGCATTCTCTACGTCGTCTATGGCACTGAAATCCACCCTTCTTATTATGCATCTGTTCTGTCCCCTGACCTTTCCGCGGACGTGCAGTCCTGAGGGCGTGACTTTTGCAGTCACACCCTAGACCCTGATGTGCAGACGCGCAGTCCGGTATTGGAACATCACTGGAGGTAGGCGCTGGAACACCGGAAATCCAGGAGCTGCAATGTGTCTTGTGCAGACTAAGGCTTTACGCAAGTTCTGTCTCCTGTAGAATTCGGTGCACCTCACGGCTAGTCTCCAGTGGGGTTAAATTATTTCACCTGTCACAAACTTTACTCACACACACAAATTATACTAAAATTTCTAATGACTCGGGAACTAACGTTAAAATGACTTTAAGCTAACTGTTTAAATTAATGTAAGTTCTATTACTGTACTTAGGAAATGTGGAAAGTCCCGGCTAATCGATACAAGATTAACTAACAAGTTAAATAAGTAATTAAAATTAGTTACGTATTGGAACAGGCGAAGGTGAGCCTTATAATTAATTTAATAATGCAGAAATTATTCTACATTGAATTGCGCAATTTTACAGCATCTCCCAATTTACAGGGATTATCCAGAGGGTAAAAACTAAAGCACAGCGTGCTCTTGGACTTCCTTATATACGAAAAAATCTCTTGATCAGCGATCTTCCGGGGGTGCAGGGTAGAGTAGCCTTCCAACGCAGGGATATGTTTATCAGGGTTGCGGTGCCACCGCCGCTCATTTATCTCCCCGCTTGGAGGTGATGAAAAATTAAAACACCTCTTTCCGAGGCTGCAGGATGTCACGTCACAAGGTCACAAGGGTGCTGCCATCTCGTGGGTTTGCTGGAACTTCTTCCACAGCTAAATGCAGGGTAGTGGTTCATCAAAAATATTTTATTTGTGGGGTTGGCACTTGCATGCGGGATTCCAGGCAGCCTCTACATTTCATAATTAAACCCGTCCATTACTTTTACGTATGCGCCTGTCCAACACATGGAGTCTTCTTGCTCGATACATGAAATTATTTTACCACTGTTACTGACTTGCCCTGAGCTCTCATCACCTGGAGATGGGGCGAAGTCGCCCATAGAGAGCACATGTACACTGCGCAGCATGTTGGCATGCATCAACACTTGCAAGGCGACATTTTGGCGGCCACTGTACCTGAATAGATAAGGGAGGAGGGGCACTCCTCTTTGCTGGTTTGCTCATGCGATGGGGGTGCAGGGCAGTGGACCTGGTTGACAGAGGTAAGGGGGCTAGTATGGAATCGGGGGTGATGTAATCCAAGGAGGGCGTTCCCTTCCTGCAGTATCAAAGCTACGGCCGCATGGGACTTACCATGTTACTTGATCCACGGTCCAAACAGCGGGACCGGCAATTGAGGTAATTTACTGACTTGTGGATTACTGCCGTGTAAATTACTGCTCTCAGATTCTAACGAGTTTAATTTATTTAATTCTCTTAAAGTTTCCTTGATAGCTTTACTGCATGGTTTGCTTTAAATTCCATGCTTTACATAAGGCATTAAGATTGCTTTGAAACTGTTTGAGGAGAAGAAAGTAGGCAGGATACAGTACCATCAATCTCAGTACCCACCGTCCAGCCTTTTCAAACTGTGACTGACTGAGAGAGGCACTTATATGTCTGGATCCTGAGTATGGCACCCACATGGAGTTGAGTCAGTGGCAGAGGTGTTCAGTTTTCCTTCCAGCTTTTGCATACTGGGAAGGAGAATTAGAATGCCTGGTTTAACCAACTATGTTGTTTATTAGAGTTCCTAGTGTGTGGCACATCCGATGAACTACCGAGAGTAGGCCTCGGTTTAACATCACTAAAGTATTGTGGAATGCACCTTTGTGGTATACTTGCGCTATACTTGCTCTTTCTCTATCAGAGTAATTAAGAGGTTGATATTCAAAATATATTAATTCTAAAGAATACCGAGTTCTAACTTCTATAAAATAAATACTCTCCAAGTGAATGGAAAATACTTTTAAAATGATGCACTTTGGAAAATGCGTGGTGAGTCCACAACTAGCTCCCGTCATGAAATAATTAGGTAATATTAAAATTGATGCATGTAGCATTTCGTGCTTTTAGACAGCGCTCTACAAATGGCCGACTACACCTCATCTGAAACAGCAACCACACCGGGGAAGGTCATACTCCCAGAAACACACAGTAATAGAGGTGAGACATGTGACACAACCCACATCGACAGAGACTCGACACTCCCTATTTATCATGTGCTCCACGCTTTTACTGTACTTCTAGACTCAACAAGAAGAAAACACCTCAGTGCCACTCCCCGAAGAAACCCGAAGAAATAACCTTTTCCACTCTGCCGCTCCTGCTCTAGAAGCCCGCGAGTTTTGATTTTGCGCTGCTAAGAGATGCGTAGAAAGTCGCGGCCTCCACTGGTGCATATGGGCAAGAGATTTCGTAGCCTTGTGACGAAATAAGCTCCATCCTCAAGAGGTGGGGCTAGTTCCCCCACAGTCCTCTGAGCACCTGCGAACTGAGAAAATTAGTATGAAAGGGATCTTAGAACAGGTCTCAGGAGTGATTTCTACTGCACCTTCTGGCTGTGAAAGTTGAGGCTGTTAGTACAGGGCAGAGTCCCTGAACCGCGCTGGTGACCGCGGTTTACCAGTGGCCGTCGTCGACGCCGTGCAGCTCCGGAGGACCACCGCCAACCAGAAGGCTCTTAACTTCTTTGGCCGCCCCCAACAATCTTCGTAGGTTCTACGCCATCCAGAGGCCTTCCACCTCTTTGGTCTCTGCCAGCAGCTATCGGTAGACGTTGGAGCTGGAACTAGAGTTTATATTGTAGAGTTCTGTAACACTCCTTCCAACTTGGGCACTGAGGTCTAAGACCTCCCACGTAAGTCTTACTGATAGTGAAATTAAGCAATTTGCTCTTAATATGCTATACCTAATTAATGGGGAGTGTTGTGATGAAACCTAAGCTGTATGAAGCATCTTCGTGATCTGCTACTGAATGGGACACTGGAGAAATACCAGAAGGTAGATGGTAGGAATGGAAGTTGTCTTCAGTCTCTCGTGGAAGACGGATGTTGGACAACGGTAGCAGTGTCTGTGGGGTCACAGACGGCAGTTGACTTCCTGCAACGTCTTCTCGATCGCACATGCAAAGAGTTGCCTAGTGATCAGCTTTACCTGTCAAAACAGTTTTCAGCCTTTTCGGACTGGAAGGAAGGATAGGCTGCCACTTATCGTTGGCCTAGTGGTCGTAGCATTCTTAAGAACATTCTTCAGCCTTCGCAGACTGGAAGAGAGGGCGGCGACCACTTACCCCTACTGTTCTCTCAACCTTGTTCAAACTGGAAGGACAGTGACTGCCCCGAGCCAGGGATGGCTCTCCTTATTTTTACTAAATTTTTCATCTAATTGTCTTTTAGAGGGGTGGGGGGGGTTGGTAGCAGGGGTTGTTTATTCATGCTTGGTGGCAGCACCATCCTTTTCATCTCTCCTGTGTTGGAGGCATTTTCATATCTTATCGCCTCGGGGTGAGGCACTGGAAGCTGTGGTGATCTCGTGGAATGGTTGCTGCGCTCTTACAGCAAACCCTGGAACTCTCTTTTCTCAGGAAGGATGTCGATGGCTCGTTGAACAGTAGAATCCCGCGCAGGTGTTAGAGCAACCTCGTGACTGCTTTTAAGTAGGCAGTACAATTTCTCCAACCACTTGTCAGTAGCCGCTCGTAACGTGAAGTGTTATGGACCCTGCAGGCACGTGATTTATTGTACTGATGCGAGTATGACTTGCCCAAGTGAGCACTGGTGCTTGATGATGGGGCAAAGTCACAAGTAGAGTGTGCATGCCCAATGTGTATAAATGCATCACGCGTCATAGTAAAATAAACTTTTTTTTGTCAAAAGTAAAAAATCTGCTTGAGTGTTGCACCCTATTTTTCGGCCACACTAAAGCTGCATAAAATGTGCCACCCATACTCGAGTAAACATGGTAATATGCTGGGGTATAATTTTATTTAGAACATGCCATTTCTATTTAAATAAATTAATGTATCAGTAATAAATTGTTTGATTTGTATGTAAGAAGCTACTGGAAATGAACTTCACACACTCGCTTAAAGTAACTTGGCACCCAATATTTCCTCTTTTTTTTTTTTTTTTTTTTTTTGTGACAAGGGACAGTCATGTATGCCATTCTGGGATATAATTCTATTCAGAAGATGCCTGTCTATTGAAATTAATTAATGTATCAGTAATAAATTGTTTGATTTGTATGTAAGAAGCTACTGGAAATGAACTTCACACTCACTTTAAGTAACTTGGTACCCAATGTTTCCTTTATTTTGTGACAAGCCCCTTGTTGTATATACTGTTCTGGGATGTAATTTTGTTTAGGTGACATTTGTCTATTGAAATAATTCAATATTTCATTTAAAAAGCTTCTTATTTTTGCACCACAGACGATTAAAAACTGATTTAATGTGAAAAAATGTACATATAATGCACTTATCGGGTTGGGGGGGGGGTCTAAATCTGCCTGCAGCAATTTTGTGAGTACATCGATTTTGCAAAGTCATTTTCAGGAACCACGTGGCCTTGTAAAATCGGGGTTCGACTGTACTGGCACCATGTGAGAACCTAATTAACTTGTTACATGACATGTCTGAGAGGAGTGCTTTACTATAATAGTGTTACCACATTATAGTCTGTCTCGTGTAAGGAGAAAAAATATTTTGGCAGCAATCAGTTTGTGGTAGCATGTTATAAACAAAACTAAGAATGCACCATATGCAAAATGTAGAGTCAAGTGATGTGAACACAAGTAAGTGGATATCATATTGGCTATTTTGGTAGCCGCGTAGCTTTTAACAAGTTTACGTTCCATTGTCAAAGGGTTTTTTCAGGAAATTCAGAGTAATTATTTATGAAACAATTACGTACTTATCGACATTTAAAAAAAAAAAAATTATTAAAGTTACATTACATGTTTTCTATGATGTTGGGGTCGAAGAAGGATGGATGATGTGACATGGCAAGTATTGCTTCTCTTGGAGCAGTGTGTCATGTGCAAGGATGGGAACAGGCAAGTTTGTGTGTATGTGATGCGTGCAATAGGCGAGCTACGCGCACACCCTGTGATAGATACCAAAGGTGCTTTCCTTGAGTGTTCAGTGGCAGCTGCTTTGCTAGTCGACTCTTGTGTGATGTATCGTATGGCGAGTACAATGACAGTTGTTATTCTCACACTAAAGAAACTGTTTTTTTTTAACCGTACAAAAAGTCAGTTTTCAGTGACTTCTTGCAGGGAAATCAGAGGATTTTAATTAATTTATTTCAATAGATATACTTCTGAAGAAAAAAAACTGAAATCCTGGAAGGGCGTACAGGACACCCTTTTTTTGCTAAATAATTTATACGCACCAAGCCAATGCAGCTGGCGCAAGTGGTAAGAGAAAATCAAATGATGTGGATTTATATAACTAATTATCAAAGGTTGTAAAGAAACACATCTTAATCATCATATTTATTAATATCTGCCTGAAAAATCACATCTTTTAAAATGAAATATTAATAATCAAAAGGCAGACCTTTGCCGAACAAACTGATAATCTTACATAGCAATCTGTATGCACACATGGCATCACTAACACAAGTGTAAATGAGTAGCTTGGAATGAGTACCGTAAGCTTCAACTGGTCCTTAGTGATGCTCGGCACAGCCTTTTAATCCTTATGCTTCACAAATTCCATTGTATTCACATCATGAACATGCTGCACTGTCAATAAATTGTCAGTGTGCTCTCAGTTAATGAGCTTGTACAGGAAGTTCAGAATTTGGCTTGTGTTAAGAGTCATTTTTTTTTCTTAGAGGGTTTCAAAATTTGATGTCGGCTTACATTTTATGGCAATTTGCAATAAATTATGTACAGTAAACATACTGGATGATTCACAAGGAGTTACCACCACTCACAGAGCCTATTCCTTACATCATTTGGAGCAAAAAAGTCATATAAATGTGGGTCATATTCCCAATATTCACAGAGTAATTCAAAACATTTCAATAATGACAAATAAAATAATAACAACCCTTTCAGAAGTAAATACAGTGATGTATTATCAGACCATATTGTTTACAGTTGAGCATCACATTGGCATCTAACAATTTTACAAAAAAAGTTAAAAAATGTTTCCGTCTACTTTCATACATTTGGCAGCATGCTTATGAACCACGTGTGTTGCTCTACGTAGCTGCACATGGCTGTCTGTGATTTCTGTAGCAGCACGCATGAGACACACAAATAGTTCCTTACATGTTTGTGCAGTCCTTTGGTAAACAATATCCTTCATCCATCTATATGCAATAATCTAGTGGTGATAGATCTGGTGATGAGGCTAGGGGTGAAAACTGCCTCGTCCTATCCATCTTTTAGGGAAATGCCCTTTTAAGCGTTCAAACACAGCACGATGAAAGTGAGGAGGTGCACCATTATGCTGGAAGATCATATGACATCCCACTGCTAACATAATATCCTCAAGTAACAGCGGCAGTTCTTGTTACAACAATTACAGATACACCATATCAGTCAAGTATCCCGGGAAAATGAATGGCCCAATCAGCTGATTGTGTAGGACACCACACGTTGATGCTGAAAGGGTGTTCAAAACTTCTTTCCACTGTAGGGTGGGTATGCTGATTGTCAAAGTACTTTGTTGATGTGTGACACTCTCCAGTATTATTACTAATCGACTACGACTCATCAACCTCACGTATTTCTACGTAACCCGAGGAAAGGTCAAACCCGGCAACACCATTCACGAGTGCCGTTTAGATAGCATGTTTCTTGGAAATTTATTATAGACATGTGAAATGTGTACGTTACGCAAGCGACCAAGAAACGCACCCCTCCCTTCACTCCCCCACCCCCCATGCCGCCATGAGTGTTGCCAAACCGCCACCTGCCACGAAGCAGCCCAAGTCAAGTGCCAGGTAGAGAGGGGTTACCCCCACCCAGCCTCGCACTAAAGGTACGTCACAAGGCAATGTCAACACCTCCCACTCCAGTCCCGGCATGGACCTGACCAGCACACTTTAAAAGACAGCACACGGCCAAAAATGGGAGTTATTTTCTCCAGTAGCTCGTCTCACCACTTGTGTGCTGGGGCACTCTACTGAACCTTAAGCCCTCATGGCCCTCTCCAAGAACTCCAGAGGCTTCAGCAGCCTCTACCACCAGATACCAGAAACTCCAGCAGCTCTACCACCAGCTATCAGAAGCCCCAGCAGCAGCCCCCAGAGGCTGCCATCAACGGCTACAACAAGCTGCAAAGGTTCTGCGGTATCTACCATCAGCTCCTCAAAAGTAAGCCTGCAGACACCACTACCACACTCTCTGTTGTCATTCTTCCTGGTTTGACAGCCACTTCTACTTTCTGGTAGTAATAACTACACTCACTGCAGTTAAAAGTAGTGGCCCCTTTTTTCTTAATGTCTCTTTGAGACATCCCGAAGTTAGAGTGAGTTGTTTTATAGCCGTCAAAGTCATTCTATACTAAGTTATATTAGGGTCAGGTGTCCTCCACCTGTTTTACCATAGGTTACTTCCGACCACGTTTTGCTTGGTAGGAAATAGTGTGTGTCACCTTGTTTATTACAACATAGTAAATAAGTATTGTTCATATTCAAGAGTTGTTTATTCAAGAGGTAATTTCCTATTCGCACCAAACATTGACAAGCAGCCAGTCTGCCTAACTCAGTATCCAGCACTCCAACAGTCAACACCATCAGTACGATACCAGGACTTTGTGCCAACACCAATGGTACCCAATAATCCCTGCAGTTGCAGAAATAGGTTACGTGTTAGGTGGGCAAGGTAAGGAAGCCTGACCAAGTAAGAAAACCCTTCTGGAAGATGGGAAGATGTGCTCCCAGTCTCCAACTTTATGCGATTGCTTCGCATAAACTAAGGCCTCAGTGCTCCGACAGTTACCAGTTATCTTGACCCAGCGCAACCAAAGCCACATGGACCATGTCACAGTTCAGGTACCAGAAAGCGACATACATCAACGTAAATATCGGGAATAGGGCCCACATTTATGAGACATATTTTGCTCCAAATAAGGTAAGGAGTAAGCCCTGTTAGTGGTGGTAACTCCTTGTGAATCATCCTGTATATGTCAAGCATTGCCTTATACAATTATACAAGCAAATATATAAAAAATGTTTCGCAATGCTAATAATAAACCTATCTTGTTACTGAGAATCAAGTTTGGTACTTGAAAATGCAAAATTTGTGTGCTGCATACATCCTCCCTTAAAGGGTGGGGAGAGTCCCCCCCCCCCCCCATCTGTTCTCATCTTTCCATTTCCCCCCTCTTCGAACCCCTTCCCCTAGGATGATTGAGTGAAGAGATTTGGGCAGCGGTTAAGGAGGTCTTGAGAGCTGATGACGGTGACTGAGGTGAGTATGGAGTAGCACTGTAATTGAAAGGCGGGGAAATGGGAAAACCCTACGACCAGTGGCAGCATCCAGCACGGTTCCCATTCACGAAAATCTGGGAGCAACCCCACCGGAAATCGAACACAGTTTGCATAGGTGGGAGGTGAGTGGTCTAACCACTACACCACCGTGGCCCCTACCCCCCCCCCCCACCCCTCTAGGAGGAGATACATAGTTTTATGTAGGTGGCATGTTTTACAACTTTAAATATTTGTTTCTGTGCCTTTTTCTGCCAGTTAGATGTAGGCACTTGAAATTTGGCATGCCAGCATCTCTTTAAAGGCAGTTTCCCTTATTCCAGGAATTTGTGATAATTTTAATGTTTTAAGAGGGAGGGGGTGGTTTTTTGTTAATTTTTTTCAGTTGTGTTAGGAAAGTTTTTTTTGTAAGTAATGAGCGGGGGGGGGGGGGGGGGGGGGGAATTTTTCTAAATTTACTTTCTGCTTGCCTTAACTTATTTCATAATTTCTTTGCTATCAATTCTTAAGTGTTGTGTAAAAATTTTCCAGTTTATGCTCATTTTTCCTACTTTTGCACTTTCTTTAAATTTGTTCGGTTTTTGTTCCCCTCAAGTACTAAAAATCATGTTTCCAAAATGCTTATTTTCTATGCCTTTTCCTGACTTTCCTTAGCATAGAATGCCAAATTTTTTAAACATCCCCTCTTCTTCAGCTTTCAAATACCTTTGCTTTTACTCACCAGTTCCCGGTTTCCAGTGTTGTCTAATTATAACTCACAGATAAAGTTAAGCTTGACACATTGATATTTTTTCTTCTTTTTATCCTTAGTTCCTTGGAGTCTTCACCATAACCTGTATCAATAAATATGCTTCCTCCCAACATTCCACGTGTTTCGATCCAACAGATACTCGCACTGACTACTGAAAATAATTGTCTATATTGTAGAATGGTACCTTGTATTTCTCTAGCCAAGATATACCTCCAATTTCTTTTTCCTTTTTGTTTTGTCATGATCACAGCCAACTACATTTTTCTACAATATCATATGCAGTTATTCACAAAAATAAATCTTATTGACAGTGTCTGGGCTTACAACCTTGCACTTTATTGTTTCTAAACCTTTATTTTTAACCAATGTCATCTGCCTCTACAAAACACCTATGCAAGTGTGTGTGCAATTTTAACAACTGAACTGACAAAATAAAATGTGCTGCCAATCTGTGAAGAACACATTAGATGATGCTCAAAACACTTTTAACACCTGCATCATGTAAATTTCTAACAATATAATACATAAGTATTAGCTGTAACATCATGTTTGTTTTCCTTCTTCTTCTTCTTCAAAGTAAACTAGATGATTGCATTCCAACCAGTTTTTCTTAATCCAGAATGAAGTTTGTTCAGTATAAAAGTAATTTAAGGATATGGTTCAGTCAGAATTCACTCCTGACTGCAATTTTATTCTATACTAGGTCATTGTTTACATGTTGCTGACTGAATTGTTTGAGGTTGGTGTAAGCATTGCTGAAATTGAAATGCATTTTAATGCACACTGGTAGCCAAAACTATTTGTGTCTCCCTCAGGTCCTTCAGATGAGTTTTTAATGAACCATAAAATGTTATGAAAGCTGTACCCGAATATACAGCAACACTGAAAATATCACCACACCCACATGCCTGCTTTGGTTTACAGGAAATTATTATTACTTCATAAATTATTTAAACATGTAATTCAAGAGGGTTTTTTTTTTTTTTCGCATATAAGTTCAAGTATAAAATGGTCAAATTATTTTCAGTTAATATACAGTATAGTACACCGCAAATGCATTAAAAGTCAAATCCTAGAAAGTCACACTTTCTTTGCTCATCCCTATAGTTTTATAATTGTACAGAATTATCTGTTGTGTCAATATTTTTGTTGTTAATTGGCTTCTCCTGTAACGAAACGTACAGTTTGTGAAGTATAAAAAAATTTTTGTGCCGGTATGCAAAACTAAGATGACTAGTTAAAAATTTGCCATCACATACTTGCTGCTACTGAAGAAAAAATTTACCTTATAAATTTTTGTTTCAGAAAGAAAAATGATATTGTAATTTTAAAATATAACTGGAATAAAACATAGTCTTATATTTGGGTAAATACAGTAATTAGTTGAAAGTAGGCACCAGTTCTAATGTTTCGTGTTACATCATAATTATCATGTTTGTTTACTTGATAGTGTTTGCATTCTTGTGAATGTTTGTATTCTTATTAAGAATATCTGTGTGTAACAGACTGCTAACATTTTTACGTAATTATATTTTCATGTTATGCATGTTAACTTGTGAAATAATGTTTCTGTTTGTATTATGTATTTTCTTTTCTATATGACATTTTCAGTATCATGATCTTGCAAATAGTGAAGGTCTGGTATGGAAACCTGCTTGATATTTTTGATATCCAATACATTACCTGAAAGTCAATCCAATTCTGATTATCTAATCTGATATAAAAAAAATTATATGTAAATTTTTGTATTGTTTTATTTATTAATCAAAATTTTTCTTAATAAAAGTGCTATGTAAATGTGGCAATTTTTTAGTTGGTTTACAAAAATGGTTAATTACAAATAAATTGTCATGTTTTATTGTTTTTTATCTGATATATTTCTGAAGGAAAAAAAATTTATTTTCTAAAGGGATGTGTTTGTTTTATAATGTTGATGTGTGACACCCTGAGGGTAACGGAGGACGTCACTACATCAAAGAGTGTTTTTGGTTAGTACTAGGTCATGTGCACCTGGTGGTGGGGGTTTTTGGAAAGATTCAGTCTTTACGAAGTACTGGAGCGCGTCCAGTGCAAAGTACTGGCCTTGTAGCTTTGCGGCAGGGCACAAAATCATGTTCCGTGAGGATGGCTTTGTGTTTCACTGGATTGGTTCTGGACTGTATACCTGGGCAATACGTAACCTGTGGAGGCTGCTTAACCTGTGTCAGTTCTGTCTGTCTCACTAGAGCTTGAACTGGTGACGTCAGTGTGCAGGGACTTGTAGGTTGTGTTGATCACAGGGGTTGTTTCCACCAGCTCAAATCCCCAAAAGCGTGGATTGGAAACTCATAAGGATTTATCCTGTCCACTTAAGTAAGCTACGACCAGAGGGTGTGTTTCCTCGCTCAGACGAACAGGAGTTTCAAAGAGGTCCTTGGGAATCTCTGGTTTAGATGTTCTCTGCCGGTGGCCCAATGCCTGGGCTTGATCTCTCAGTGAGAGTTTCCTGAGTGTGGCCAGGAAGGGGTTAAGTTCCTGCTGATGCCCAGAAGTAGTGAGCACCTGTCTAACCTCCTCTCAGATACCACTCTGATAGGAGTAGGGCATTAGGACAGAATCACCCTTTCATGTGTGTAAAAGAAAAGCAGGTGATGTGTTGACCTATACTGGTGTATAGCCATGTACAGTTTCTGCCAACCGAAGGCGGTATCCCTATCCCAGCTCTGCATCGAAACACTGAATACTGAGAGTCAGGTCTCGCCGGTGGACAGTCCCAAGCATGTGGGTGAGTGTCTCAGGAGTAACAATTTCCTCCAACTCATAGAACACTAATTCTGGCAAAAGGAGGGCGGTGGAGAGAGTAGCCACTGAGCAGGCAAGCTGGCCTCAAGAAACTGAGTACCTAGTGTCTGGCTCTACCATTCTGTACACCGTGGTGCACAGAAAAGGTGGCCGTCCAATGTGCGTGTGGGTACTCTATTGGTGTATTGCACTTTTGAGTAAGTTCCCCGTTCACCTGCAATCCCTTGGACGGGCATAAAGTCCACTTGGAGAGGAATCACTACTACAGGAAAGATACTTTTGAATTGGTTAAAATATCTATTTATTCCTTTGACGGAGGTAAACAGGGTGGAGTCGCACTGTCTGCTAACATCAGCAAGAGCTTACGGAAGATTAACCTACGCTGAGCTAGGTGAAGGCAGCCTGGTCCTAGGCTAACAATGGCAGGGTAGACGAGGGTTGTTTAACTATCTTGAACTGGTACTACTACTACTTGTGTTTGCCCAGAAGGGGCCGCAGTGTCTAGTGTGTAGACTATGTTGGCGATGGTAAGGCTGATAGAAGGATATCTCCAGCAACGAGGTGCGGTGGAGACTAAGGAGCTGGAGGTTCCTTCAGCATGAATGCGGTAAAGGAACAAGATTGGCAGGTGCTAACAAGCAGACTAGTCCCAATCTCTGGCAAGGTATGGAGTGGAGAATATGAAGACTGGTCAAGTGTTGCTTGGATTCCGTTGGGACCTTCGACACAGTGTATGGTGAAGGACCAGAGCAGACTGATGTTTAAGGGCTGTGGCCCGCTGTTTATACTGTGACTGGCGTACCCCTTCAGTCAGTCGGAGAGGGTTAGGTTGATGGGGGGGGTAGCTGTAGCATAGCTTCCTCTAGACGTGATGCCATCAGCCGGCTTGGAGATTGAGATGTGCCAGAACGTACTGGTAGAGCCATCTGGTGGCATGCTGTGGTTCTCAATGCCTTGGATGCATAACCTCGGTGGCTCGGGTGGTGAATAATACAATCTTCAGGCTGGAATGTCCATTCTTACCATCGGTAGACAGTACAATCTAACATGTAGTGATGCATGGTAACAATGAAAACTCTGTAGAAATTGAGTGGCAAGGCTTGCTCACTGATGAGGTGAAGTTGCTTAATCATTGTTGAAAGACGTCATGCATCAATGTAAACATGAAAGCCAAGTTATACAATAGTGCCCCATCACAATGTATGTTACCTTTATATCTCATTTTTAATAATGACTGTGTCATTACATCTTTTATACATTATAAAGTTTCATCAATAGTCAAAGTTAAAAATTTTTGCCAGTTATCGGATCAGACCTTTACTTGCAACTTCATATGTGAAGTATGCATGTACAGATATTTTGAAATGTAAATATATGGTGATGTGTACAGATCAAGTGCTTGTTTTTGTTTCCTTTGTAAATGTGTAGAGTTGCTGATGTGTGATGCATGCTGATGTAGCAACTGGCCAAGTGGCATGAGGACTGGAGGGAGGGAGGGAGGGTTCATGGCCTACTGTCTCTCTTACTTTACTCTCACCTCCACCCTCACCCTGCTGGGTTCCTGCACATGTGTGATCCAGTTATGATATGATTGGCATAGCTCTGGCCCTGCATTAGCGTGTGGCCACAAGCATGTATCTCGTAGGATATGTGTACCAAAGTCCACGTGTACAATTTACTGAAATGAGGTGTGCTGAACACTTGTTGTACTCATGCCCTTAGTTTTGATGATCCTCATGGATTCGATGGTTTGAAATTCTTGCTTACTGACTGTAGCCAGCGATATGCAGTTAATTATGGCTCTATTTGTGTAGGGTCAATTGAAATTATTTCTTATAATTCAAAAACAAAGTTTTTGTGAGAAATACTGTGTGTGTAGTAAGGATTTTTCTTTAAAATCTATGATAGTGTGCTATGGGGAACACAACTATGACATATAAATATCAACAGCAAAGGACCAGTTTGAGTTCAGATAATGCTGCATATTGTGACTGTTAAACCAAACATCCATACTGCTGGAAATTGGCAGTTTTGTGTTACATCTTTAACAAGTAACCTTATTTGTCACTGTCTTACACTCTCATTGCCATGTGAATAATATGTATGTAGTACTGGAAGCTTTTAAATTTACTGTTTCTTCATTAGCAAGGTTTTTCAGTGAAGTACGTTGTTTCTCATTCATGTATCATCAGTTGTTGAAAAAAAAAAATTAAGAGTGGTGAGATAAGTGGTCAGTTTTGATATCAGTTCAACAAATATGAGATGTGAAATTTACTGTGGGAAATGATTATATATGTACTTAAGATTTTCCATGTTTTTGGGAGCCAAGTGTTTAAAAAATGTAATTTAATATAGTTCTGAATCCTTTGAACGTTGCTACAGTATGTCAAATAAACCTATCTACAGGTTTCCAGTTGCATCAAATTTGACATTTTGATTTATAGTGGAAAATGTGAGACTAATATATTAAAATACAATCAATGTTGATGCACCACAATCACAAAAATGAAAAATATGTTGAAGTACAGTAAATGAATAAGGTAGTGTATGTTATTTGCCTAGTAATTCTTATCATAAACTCTATATTTCAGAGAGAAAAATTCATGAGTACAGCTGTTTTCAGCACAAGGGTTAGTACCATGACTTTATTTTGGTACTTTGTTTATTCAAAATGTTAAAAGTTATTATGAATGGAATATGTACTGCCTTGTGATCAAAAAACTGTTTCTGGAAGCTTATTGACATTTAACATTTGCTGTTAATTTACAGCTTCTACTTTGTATAATTGGTAGTTGTAATTCTCTGTACGGTGTTTAATCATTGTATGGTCTGCTGTTACACATTATTGAGAGCACAACTGTATTTTGTCTATATATGTTTAAAATTTGTTCCAGATGTATGAAAAAAATGTTTTAAATTTTGAAAGTAATTGTTTGAGGCAACTGTGAACTAAAACCTTATATATACTATTAATAATAAATCTGTTATATTGTCCTGAAAAATGTAGTGCTGTTGATTTCATTTTTAATAACACTTATAAAATTATTCTGCATTTTGTTATGTGACTAAATGTGGCTGCTTGCAGGAGTTTAGCTGAGGGTTTTTAATTATTGTATCCCTGCCTGACTAGAATATGGAGTTATTCTCAACAAGCTTCTTCATCAGTAGCACATGACTCATGGTTTAATATTCTAAGGTGATGCTCTGTACTTACAACAGAGCAGTGGCTACCAGTTTCTCCTGCTACCAATTTTGCAATGCCTTCTACCGTCAGTGGGTGTCCAGGATCTCTACCTTGAACCTGGGGCTTGGCAGGCCTATCTGTTGGCCTGGTAGACATCTTGTAGGGAGCATCGAGATACAATAAAATTGATCTTCAGAGGCTGGTTACTCTGATTCCTTGTTGTCTGTCTTCTCCATAGGCCAGGCTTTCATCAAAGGATACCAGTGTGGGTGTAGGCTTGGTAGGAAAACTTTAATATACCTATTTCAATAATTAACATGTGAAAGTTACTAGAAATTTTAAGGGTATAAATTATTACTAATAAATTTTACAATAAAAGAATGATCTCTGGGGGGCACCCAGGTAGTTTGATCCATGTTGCTGTAACAACATCCTTGTATCAGAGTCGCATGGGATATACACTTAGTTGTTAAACATGAAGCATACCGGCTTCAAGCAGGCACTTGACAAGCGTGTGGAGGGATGGTGTTTGAACGAGTACTCTTTAAGTCCCCCAATGCTCAACCACCCGGTACAGGATTTGGACCCATCCTGTACCTAGACAGTTGGTGTGACACTGTACCTTGAGAGTCGGTGGAATGAGGGTTCAAACCTTGGATGCCAATACAATAAGGATGTACACTAAATCCAATATTCATCTACAGAGTCACCTAAAGAATTATGCACACAAGACCCGGGCTAGCACAAGAAAGGGGTTCGACCCAAGCTGAGGTGAGGGGCACTGAGAGAGGATAACTTGTCGCATGTGAGGCGTTGGTGACTTGGGGACACCAACGCCGATGAATACCTTGAATTTGAGTGTACTCTCGTACACCGTGCGTGTGTGAGTAGTTTGGGTGGCCTTCAATCTCTTAAAAGTGAGTTCCTCATGGAACATGTCCTGGGGCAAGAATTACACACGCTTTGGTAAGGTGCCAGCATAAATAGTATGGGGAGTTGGTTTACGTAATGATAAAAAGACTTCAACAGTGGACAGAGTGGTGCGTCAACGGGTTACCTCAAGAATGAGAGGCTATGGAGCTCTCCTCTGCTCCCTAGGTGCTGCTGCCGGCTGAGGAACAGCAGCCAATTCCTATTGGGGCTGAGTGGTGCTCTGGCTGACTGCTCTATGCCTATCACATCTATACTGCTATGTAGTATAGTTAAATACTTGAAGGGAAGACAACCCAGCATACGGGTCGGTAATTCAAAGAGTGATAAGCCTTCTTGAGATTCGCAGACAATACTGCTTTTAAAATTTATTTCTGTTTGTATTTGACGCAGTTCCCATTTAAGATGGTTCTTAACTCCAGACTTATGAATTTTCAGCATAAGGCCAGCTAATTAAAATGACTTCTGCATCAAAATGAAAGAGCCACATAAAGCAAAATAATGTATGTGAGGTGAAGCCGGGTATGAGGAATGGCCCTACAGTGTACATTCTGATACACGACTAGTCCGAACGTGTTTTGTCACTTAACCACATCAGGCTTATTCACTTGTCGGAAGGGTTAGTCAACAGAGCACGTGAGCAGCCACAATATCAGAAGGGTTAGTCAACAGAGCACATGAGCAGCCGCAATATCAAGGTGTAGTGTGTTCCTAGTGAAGGGTTACCCGAAGATTAACCCACGCAACACGCGTAGGGACACACCACACTGTGGTGTACAATCCTAGGTGACGTCTAGGCTAATCTTGGAATGCCGCTCAGTGTTACTTGTATTTGCCGTCTGGCTATATGCCACACCGGCATTACTTCATGCACACCAATAGAGAAATACTATATTCACTTGTAAAAGTAAATAAGAAATTTTAAAAGTAAATAAGAAATTTCTGTGGCTATTATTACACTAAAAAACACAAGATGTTCAAGGGTTACTAACAGTAACGAGTAAAAGGTGCAAGATTCAATGGGTTTTGTGTCTTTTAATATGACCACCTGAAGAGTTACAGTAAAGCAAAAATAGTAATATAACAAAATCAGTGGTTTCTACCATAAAAATTACTTACCGTGGAGTAATAATATCATGCAAATTAACTTGTGGAAGTTAAAAAGCATCAGTTCAATGCCAATCAGGTGAAGGAAACCTGTTACATTTGACGTGTGTCCAATTAGACTGACTGGACACTGTAGTTACAGATTTTACTCACTAGACCAAAAGCGACTTAGGTAGCGAGGATGAGGCGAGGAGTGTCGGCTACTTCTGATACACTCTCACTTCTAGTTCGGTAGTTGAGGTAAGTTTAGTCTTAAGTGGGGTGAATGCCTGCACGAATGTTCCAAAGTATTGCTTCTTTCGTCCAGAAGATCATGTTGTCCCAACCTAGGCGAACTTCCGCTCCAGTTAAGAAGTTGTAGACAACAGGGTGATACTTGTAGCTGGTATGAACACACCGGTGAACTCAATGTTGCCGGTGCAGGGGCAACTGCTTGATGTCTGAGATCGGCAGCACGAACCCATTCCGCCTGTCTATCCTGCGTAGGATAGGGTGATTCTATCCTCAGCCAGGCAGCAGGGTGAGCCAGGTGTTGCTCTCTATGTCTCCTCCCACTCCTTTCATGAGATATAGGGTAACAGTTCTATAAATCACGCAGTGCACTGAAACGAAAATGCCAACAGTGTACCCCAATAGTGACTTGTCGGCCGGCCTTATAAGAGTCCCCACTGGTTCCTAACCGTAAGCGGACTGATCAGGGACGTTGAGCCAGAGTCACGCCAAGCCTCTACTGGTTGTGCGTTTACCCAGAATACCCGGCAGCACTGCAGGTCACTGTCACCACACACTAATAGTGCGAGTGGTGCGAAACAACTTGAGTGTGTCGTGTCTCCTGATGTGAAGGTGTTACTAGTGGTTGGGGCGTTACTGTTTCTTCCCCACGAGCACTAATAGTACTGTGTGTTTGATGGGAAGAGACAGGTAGTTGTCTAATGGGTATGTCTTAGTTCGGTTTAAAAACTTCCCCGAATTCCGTTGACAGTGCACAGCGTAATCTACCTCCAATTGTGAATATAGATATATACCCTGGAAATAAAAGTAGCCAAGTAGAAAACAACGTGTGTTTATAGAAAGTTCAATAGACACGTAACTTGTGCTACCTCCTACCAAGTCGAGGATAGCTGAAGGTAACTGCATGGTTCCAGGCGTAGGTGACCTGGTTCTAAATAAACGGGAAAAGATGATTCTAGACGAAAAATAATAGTTACAGTTAAACTACTAATTAAAGGTGTCTAGGGGAGACAAAGGAATTTAAAAGAAGAATGTTCGTGTTGGTATATCGCCGGGTTGACTGGGTCTCGTCGGCGTACGTAGTGGGTTGCCACGAAGGCGAACTTGAAGGCTTCGGACATATATAGTGGTAGCTTGTTGGCTGCCAGTGCGGGGAGCGGGGGAGGCATGATGTCCTCCGGCCCTGGGTGGCACGAAAATTTTCTCATCAGCGGTTCTGGCTTCGTGCCCCGTCGGGTCTGCTCGGCCATGCCCGAGGTCTAAGCAGCTTATCGGCATCGAGCGAGGGGAGGGGGATGGCGTGCCTGCCGGGATGTGTGCCTTTCAGGTGAGAAGGAAAAACACAGAAGTTCCCGTTGCCTGTAAGGGTAGGCAACTTGTTGCTCATGTCTGTAGAGTTGGAAGCAGTACTCCTAGGCGATGAGTCGGAGTTGTATTATAATAGGTGTAGAAGTGGCACGCATCACATTTATGCTACGTTTAGAAAATTGGTGTTTAATTAAATTTAATTAAATAGCTAAATAGCAGTGGAACCTAGCTGAAATATACTGGATATGTCAAGAAGGGACCTCACAATCTATATACTGGGGTTCTCTACTCAAGTGGTAGAGAGGCCTGGCTAGGATCTTAAGGGGCTACATCGCAGTGACCTTGAGGTTACCTGGTCGTTGCAGGGTTGAGGAGAGGGTTGGTCTGTGTAGGAGGTGCTCGTCGAAGTTGATGACTGGAGGCGATGCTGAAGACGTCCTTCAGGGGAAGCTGGCCTCTTAGAGAGAGTCGTCTTCGTGGTAGGCAGTGCTGGCATAGGACAGCCGGTCCTAAGTCAGGTTGCCCTTGGTCTCCATGGCAAGACTATGTTACTGCCACGGCATCCAACTCCGGCCTTCACAGCCTCTTCGGGAGTGGACAAGTGACTCTCTGGCGAGCCACCCCTGAGCAACTGCTCATTCGTGGGCTGACTCGTCTTGTATAGTGATCTCTGTCGATCATGGATGCTGTATTTGTCCTGGTGTCCTGATCCAATCGTATAAGATCAGCCATGGAGTGGGTCTGACTCACATGGCTGGTGTGGTTATTTGGAACAAGAATTGTGTGCTTTGTGAGTAAGAGTGGACGTTTAGCCTTTTTTCACAGAATCCATTATACACTCTGCTGCAAAATAAACATCAACACTGGCATGGACAAGGGTTGATGTAAAGAGGAAAAGTAAGTTGCCTCGTGTTTTGAAAGCAGTTGCCTAGAGCGCCAAGCTGAGGATGTGCTTGACAGAGTTCTGTGTCTGATAGGGTTGAGTTTCATCATTTGCAATGATTGGTAGGGGTTGGAGAGGGGCAGCACCTGTTCATTGGAAAATAATAAACCTTTTTTTTTAACAAGGTCAACAGTTTTGACTTTATCAGCTAGAGAATGCAGTTATTTTGTGACTTTTGCACTCAACTATGCCTGGCAAATTACTAGATGTAGACATCTGGAAGGATGGAAGGAAAGATCTTGAGGGCCACGTCTGGATGCATGCACTTCTTATTTAGTTTTATGTATGTATCAAATACCTCATTTGCATTAAAAAAATATTTGTGGACAAGTGAATTTTCTTCAAAATTGCTTTCAGTTTCCAGAGAAACTGTTGTGAATAAAATGAAAATAATGAGTTAAAATGTGAAGCCTTTTAAATGTTTATTGATATTAAAAATGAATGAACTTGTTAATTGAGGCAAACTGCATTGACAGCAGATTAGCATATTGTTTATATAAAAGACAGGATTCTTGATCTTTACTTGATTTTCCAGAATTTTTTTATTTCTCTCACAATCTCGTCTTGAATTTGAAAAGTTCTTCTCATGCACCTGTAATAATTAACAGCCATTCTGTGCTCGCAGTTACTACAGGAAGTGTGTTCATACCTTAGCTCAGTTTCATATGTATTAATGCTAGTTCAAAGTATGGAAATGTTATAACTTTTCATCATTGGGGGAAGGCAGGGCAATAAGGAATGCAGAAGCTTCTACAATGATATAACACCTAAATGTGGAAATATTTTATAAATTTAAGTTCCCACAGAACTTCCTGACAGTCAATAGGATTCAGTATATTGTTGGGCATTGTAAATAAACATGTAGTGGTGGGGTATGGAACCTTGTAAGTCTTAAGTGGGTGCTTGTAAGACTGGCAAATATCTGGGAGTTACTAGACAGGGGGATGTGGTCAGGTTTTAACGTGGCAGCCGTCAAAATTGACTACTGGAAATCACAGCTTGGTTTTGCTCACTCGGTTGAGACATGAAACTTACAAGGCGTCATATTAAAATTAGAAAAAAGGAAAAGCATTAGTTTCGGATTATTTCCTTTTTATTTTTAAATTCCACATAGGCTTACAAACGTCTAGAATTGCAGAGACATGAACAGTCAGATCATGACAAAATGAAACCAAACAACGCTTCAGTAGTTCATTAATTATTTATGTTACTCCAAAATTCGCATTGCGAGATAAATTTAAGAAGGCAGGAGGCAAATTAATTCCCTCGTGACACCCTACTGACCCGCCATATGGCGGAAATAATTTAGTGGAATAGATTTGTAGACCGAAAGTGCTCTATGCATCTCCTTCACTGATTTGTAATCATTTGCTAGCAGACAACAAACGCTCAGCACTCACATCGCCACGCGCCTATTCTCGCACCAAAGTGCCAAAAATGTGACCAAATAAGGGTATAGCATTGCCCGAAATCCCTCCTACGCCATACCGTACTGCGTCATATCAAAAAATAGTCAAACTTCTAAGACATTCTGTAAGGAAAAACTGTATACAACAGTAGAAAAATTCTTTGATGCGTGCCCGGTTAGACTGACTGGCACGTTTGTCAAGGATTTTTCCGCTAGATCAAAAGCAGGGTGGTTAACTCTGGTTAGAAGGCGTGAGGCGAGGGGTGTTGGTTACCGCTTACTTACACTGTTGTCTTGGGGGTTGTTGTTGATGCAGGTTTCACCCAATAGTGGCGAGCTCGGTCCACTGCGAAGTGGCGATTCCAGTTATAGGCTTCACGGTTCCAGAAGTTCGGGTTTGCCCAGCCGTATCTTGCCTCAGCACGGTTTAACAACCCTCTTAACACAAGGTGACATGATAGGTGAGTACGAAAGCAAGGCGACAAGTAGATTACTATGATCGGAGTAGGCGCTACTGCTTGGTGCCTAAGTTGGGCGGCGCAGTTCCATTCCGCCTGCCTTTCCTGTGTAGGAGGTGGTAATACCATCCATGGTTTGATAGCAACGTGAGCTAGGTATTGTTTCCTACGTCTTTTGACACTTTATACCTTATAAGGCAGAGACTAAAATGGTTTGACAGTTTACGTAATATACTTAGACAGGAACAGTTACTACAGTGTAACCCAATAGTGACTTGCTGGCACGAGCTCGATAAAGAGTCCCCACTGATCCCCCATGCATGCAGGCTGATCAGGGATATGGAGCCGTGTCGACCACCAAGCCTCTACTGGTTGTGCGTTCGCACAGGGTTGAGCGACAAACCCCAGGTTAATGTCACTTCAGCACTGAATTAGTGCTCAAAACCAGAAATAACCTGGACTTGTAGCCCCTCCCTCTGTGAAGGTGTTTTTAGTGGGTATGGCGAGCTGTTTCACCCACAAGCACTAAATTAGTGCTCAGGTGGCTGGAAAGAAACAGGTAGCCGTCTAATGTGGATGTCAACAATCTCCCGGTTCCTGTCAGCAGTGCACGTCGTATTCCATCTCTAACCGTTAACACAGACAAGGACCTTGTAAATGAAAAGCAGAAGAGTAGTGAACAATGAGTGTTTATTGAATACTCAATAAAAACGTGACACGTGCTACCTCCTACCAAACTGCAGTTCCAGGTGTAGGCGACCTAATTCTAGACGGACACAAAGTTAGTTAAAGTTAAACTGAGCTAAGTAAAATGTGTCTAGAAGAGACAAAGTTAAGTTAAATATGTATGTACGTGTTCGCTGGTCATCTAGCTATGGTAAGTAGGTGGGGGGCGTACTTGAAGCTTAGAAGATCTCCGGAGGTCCCAGTACTAAATTAGTGCTCTGGGATCTCGCGAGAGAGGATACGAAAGAATGACTCCCAAGTCCAGCAGCATCCGGACTTATAGAGTTGAAGCTTGTAAGCTGCCGGCGCAGGCTGTGGGGAGGACAAGCATCCTGCCCTGGTTGGTGTGGGAGTCGAAAAGCTTGGATCAGCAGTAGTCAGTGTTTCTGCTTCGTGCCTCTTCGGCGGCGCTCAGCCTTGCCTGAGGTCCGGGCAGCTTGTTCGGCTCTCAGTGCATGGTAGGGGGGCCGGTGTGCCGGTTGGGTTGAGTAACCTTCAGGTGAAGAGAATTCCCTCATAAGTTTCTGAGAGTAGGCAGCCAAGAATTCCTCTGGAAAATCCTCTCTCCGTGTCTCCATCTGTAGTAGTGGAAGTAGGAACAATTAGCAATGAGTCTTAATTGTATTTGATTAGTAGTAGGAGCGGCACACGTCAAATTGCCCCCCCCCCCCCCCCCAGTTGCGATCAATACTTATTGTGGAACAGTTGGCGAGAAAAGGTGTAGGCCCTCTCTCTGGAAGGTCTAAAAAGTCTGGGTAGATGTAGGTAGACATGGTGATGCAGACAGCATGAAAAAAAAATTTCAGTCATGCAGGCAGAACCCTTAAGCTTGGGTGGCTTGACCGCTGCAGCGACGCATGTTCTGTGTGCTCTGGTCGCTCGGCCGGCAAAGCGTAATGTGTGAGATGTGAAGTGGTAGTGGCCAGCCGGCGACCTTGGTTCTCTCTCTCTCTCTCAGGCGGGCGTCCTTCTCTGCCCCTCATCCTGGTGATGGCTGATGAGGCGAAAGTGTGTTTCCCCTTGTAGCAAAGATTACTGGGTTAGGAAGCCGCGTGTGTTGTGTGTCCCACCGGCCTGCATTTTTACGCTTGCCATTGACAAAGCCCAGCATATCGCTGGTGGATACTACAAGGGAATCATACATAAAATCCTAAAAGAAAGATTATTTAAAACAATGAGATGACAAAACGAGGGTAATAAAAGTAGTAATAATTAAATATGTGCAAGCCTTACTCGCGGAAGGTAGGGAAACGCCACTACTATCCTGGAGCTTGCTGCAGTGATTTAAGAAAGAAAAGGAAAATCTTTCCAGGGAACGTTTGTGTTTGTCAGTAAGCTAAATAGTTGTGTGTGACAGGATGCTAGGAGGACAACCACAGGCCCTTTAACACCTGGGTTGACCAGTTAAACGAATACAAAGCGAGTACACTAGATCATGCATGAATATCGCGGAAAATGTGCGCACGTTGGACACTTAAATACAACATACATAGACACTGCAATACTGAAATGAAGTTAATATCTGGCACCTTATTTATGCGTAGCAAGTTTATTGGGAGTTCTGTAGCTCAGAGTACTGGTTTGACTCTCAAGTGGTGCAGAGGATAGCAAAAATATACACTGTAAAAACATATGAGTTATTTAAGTATTGAATATATAGGCACATTTAAAAGAATTCTTCTTGGTAAATTCTCTTCACATAGGACTGTTTTAAAACTTGTAGTTTTATATATCATTGTGTGCCTGCATATCAAATCAGATTTAAATATATAGGCACATTTAAAAGAATTCTTCTTGGTAAACTCTCTTCACATAGGACCCTTTTAAAACGTTTAGTTTTATATATAATTGCGTGCCTACATATCAAATCAGATTTAAATGCTGGAAAATTGAAAAACTAACCTAGTTATTCCTTGCAGAAGTCCATCTTATCATGTAGGACTAACAGCTAATTTGTAAACTGTGTATCTTCATTGAAATGTTTAAGGTAAGTTTCCAAGGAATGTAAATGTTAATAGGTGCTGAAAATGCACTCCTCCACGATGACATTCTTCATGTAGGCGATCCTCACAAGTACACTGTAGAAACATAAGGTTACATTTAGAGGTTTACCTATGCATCAAGTCAGATTTAAGTGATGAAAAATATAAAAGGCTAACAACGTCATTGTTACATTGAAGTCTCTATCTTCAACCTAATCACTGGCACTGTGGTGAGCATCTTTATGTGATGCACTTATGGTACCCATTAGTGTCATATGGTGAGCATCTATTAGTAGTGCTACTGACTTAAGTGGCCTGTCAGCCACTGAAAACTGAACCTTGAGGTGTAAAATGTCTATAATTCATCATGGTGAAAAGTTACTGTCTGACGTACAGCTTTTTACGGCTGTATTAATAAGTTAGTTAGCACACAGTTGAGTGACGGTTGCATTTACCTCTTTGGTTCCTTGCTCTACCCCCCCCCCCCCCCCCCCCCCTTCTCGCCAAAAACCAGTTTGACAGCCGGGTGAGGCACTTTTACGGGATACTCTGAATTTTATTTAGCCCAATTGTGATTGTTCTGCTTACTTCACTGTCTTTGACTTGCGGTTAAATTAAATTTTGTGCATGTGACAGGTCTATAACGAGTCTTTTATCACGTGCACTAGGTAGTGGTTTACGACTACTGCACTGTCTCTAATATCGGCGCAAGTACTGGTGATCTTCATTCCTTACTTCTTGCGAGTCTCCCCCTCGGACGAAGGGTAGCATGCAGAGGGTACAGCCACGTGTACCTTGCTGTGGGCCTCCATGGTGATGAGGCGTATGAGCGGCCTTGGCGGGGGCATCAGGCATCGTGGAGCATCCCAGGGCTTCGTGGCGTCTGCTTCTGCCGCAACAAATTGGGAGGGCACTTGTACAAGGAACATTGAGGCAGTGCGGGGGTGTGTCAAGCTCTCCACCCTGACTGCACGGGTTCCTACCCGTACGGCAGGATGTTTCCCTGATGGGGCAGTGCAAGGGTGAAAGGTCACGACCTCGACTGCGGGTAGCACAGCTCGTCGTAGGACCAGGTCATGGGTGACATTGACGGTCTCGGTGGCCAGGTCATAGGGCGAGACAGTTGGAGGGAGGATCACGTCGACCTCCACTGTGGATGATGTGCCAGGTGAGGGATAGTTGGTGGTGTCGATGGTCCAGACAACATCAGCTTCTTGTGTGGCAAGATGGCAGTGCGGAGCACTTCCGATTTGGCAGCTCAATATCCAGGTCTCCGAGAGTTCCTGCATCGCAGGACCTTGGGACGGAGCACTCTCGTCGGAGCTCGACGTCCCTGGTGTTAAGAGTTCTTGCGTGGCAAGATCTTGAGGCGGAGCTCTTCCGTCGGGGCAGTTCGACATCTTGGCTTGCGAAAGTTCCTGCATGGCAGGCTGTAGGTACGAAGCACTCTCGTCGGACCTCGACGTCCTGGGTGGCGGAAGTTCTTCGTTAGTGGATGCAGTGGTCCACATTGTAGATGCTGGCATGTCCTTGGCCGCTGCCCCTTGCAATTCTTCCTCTTCCACATTTTTTTTTTTGCTCGTGCTGTGCACAGTGTCTGGTGGTCTAGTGGCATAGCCTCTACTGGTTGTGATAGCTCCTCAGCGTCAGAAACTGGCTTCGGGAAATCTCGGATGTCCTGGATTTCTGGTGTGGGAGTTGTACCAGGTGGAAAGGAAGGTGCTCGGATTGCTTCCACCATCTTCACTGTTGTCGGTTCGGATATTTTGGCTAATCTGATTTAACCTGTGGGATGTCTGGCTGTCTTCCCTGTCTCTGGGACTTCGCCACGACTCTTCGGTACAGCTAAGGGTGGCCCAGTCAGGTCTGATAGTGACTTGATGTCCATAGCTGGTCGGGGTCAAGGGCAGGAATTTAACGACGACTACTCCTCTGCACCTGTGGCATATCTGTTCTCCCAGGTGGAGAATAGGTTGGCTATCGGGATTCGATGTCCGTGCCTCTGCTCGAGTTCGGGAGCTGCCTTTGACGGTGTAGGGCATTGTTTGAAGGTTTGGGGCCACGAAAGCTCTTGGTCTGGAGCCTCTTTAGACTGAGGCCTCTCATGACATCATCGGGCTCTTCGGGCCTGGCTCCTGATCTTCGTCGGGAGATTTAGGGCCGGTCGATCCACGTACACCTGTAGCTACTGGAGGCAGATAGGGGTACAGGGAGGGTGACCTTCGGCTAGCTACCTTCCCAGCTAATCAGGGTCCCTCTGTTTCTTCCCAGTTGTATACGGTGTTGTCCATAGTCGAGGACGCATTGCTGCTGAAGTAGCCATCGTTGCCCCAAAACCATGGATTTCTCGATATGGGGTGTAACTAGAAAGTAAACATGGGAAGTCATGCCATGTACCCCGATTGTTAGTTTTATGCCTCCTTCGACCTGAAGAAAGTGATTCAGTTCCACTAACCTGACTGCCCTAGTAATGGGAGTCATTTGGGCTCATTGGCGGGGTGTGAGAAGGTAGCTTCTTATAAAATTGCCCATGGTGGCCGAATCTAGGATCGCCACAGCATTTCCGTTATTAAGGTGGACCTCTACACGGAGTACTTCAGTGGAACCACGCTCCCTTGTTAAATTTTGGAGTGTGATTGTGACTTCCTCTTCCCCTTGTTTCGGTTCTGTGTTCGCTCTCTCTTCCTTCGTTGGACAGTCTCTGTTCCTGTAGCTACCAGAACAGAACCTGCATTTCGGTATGGAGGAGAGGCATGGTGTAGGGGTAGGCGCTTCCCTAGGTGCCTCGGATGTCGGAGTTCATGACTTCGGGGTTTTCACCGTTCGAGGGTTGTCGACTGCAACCTGTGCTGCGTGAGAAGGTGTTTTTAGTGGGTATGGAGAGCTGTTTCACCCACAAGCACTAAATTAGTACTCAGGTGGCTGGAAAGAAACAGGTAGCCGTCTAATGTGGATGTCAACAATCTCCCGGTTCCTGTCAGCAGTGCACGTCGTATTTCGTCTCTAACCTTTAACACAGACAAGTACCCTATAAATGAAACGTGGAAGAGTAGTGAACAATGTGTTTTTATTGAATACTCAATAAACACGTGACCCGTGCTACCTCCTATCAAACTGTGGAGTGCTGAAGGTATTTGCAGTTCCAGGTGTAGGCGAGATGGTTCTAGGTTAAAAGAGGAATAGCTGGAGCATCTTTACAAAACACTGATCAATACTAAACATTTTATCACTGAAAAATAGGCGGGAAATTTGCTGTTCTGATGCTACAAATAAACGCACATGTTTTACACCACGTAACATGCCATTTATTTATTTACAATTACAAGGTCGTGCTAGAAAAATGAATTAATGATTGAAACTCGGACGTGTCTAGCTAATTCCATTGGGTTCTTTCCTCCAGCACCCAATTTTTCTCTAGCGCACTCCTAGATGAATGATTTTCTCCGGGGTGTTTGAGAACACAGCCGCCAAAAGGAAAGAGGTCTACAGCCGCTAGGATAGAGTGTAGATTTTTCCTGGAGACTTACAAGACGAACCGTGAACAAGTATGATTGTTTGAAGTCACTAACGTGGGCTCGTCGGGACGCGTCTCCCAGCACGTGGTGAGTGTGGTGACGGTCTTTACACATGGCCGGCTAGAACAGAAATAATATCACTGTACAAATTACACAAATAATGAAGATACAATATGTGCCACAACATGATAGGTACAATTATTGGAATTCGTTTTACTATGGTGGCAGATTTTTTAAGTAAAAGCCTCAGTGCTTACATTACATATTTATTGAGGTACATCTCTACAGCGCCATTTCTATTGACTGACTGATGCCAACATCGACACATAACTTACAAAACAGAACGTGAACATTCAAATTGTAACGCCCCTGCTCAAGTCACACATGTTAAAATAATAACTCTTAACTTAAGTCCTTTATAATGTTTTGACTTGTTTCAAAAGAAAACCGAGAAAACAGATTACTTTACATTTAACTGATTTATGAAATTCTCAAACTTTAATTGGCAAAGGGCCTTTGTCATGATGTCAGCAGTATTATTTTCTGAATTAACATAGTTGATTTTGATTCTCTTCTTATCTACTAAATCTTTTAAATAGTGGAATTTAATGTCTGGTGTGAACGCCTACTGTTCTCAAAACTCCCTGCCATATCAATGGCACTTTGATTGTCTGTTAGAAGAACTGGTGTGCTTGTTGCAGACTGGAAATCTTGAAGCACTCCCTGGAGATATACTAAATCACAGGCTTCTGTAGCACAGGCAATATATTCTGCTTCTGCTGTTGATAAAGCTACAGTTCCTTGTTTTCTTGATCCCCACGAAATTGTATTTATGCCATGGAGGAGGACACACCCGCTCACACTTTTTCTATCAAGCTTGTCCCTGCCCAATCGGAATCACTGTAGCAGACTAACTTATCATCAGAACTAGTTTTGAAAGTTTGGCACAAATCCTGGGTTTGCTGCAAGTATCTAAGAACTCTTTTCCCAGCTTTCTATATCTGTTCAGTAGGTTTGTTCAAAAATCTACTTAGATAGCAAACTGATTATGATATGTCATGCCTACTGACAGTTGCAACATACATGAGTGAGCCAATTATTTGCCGAAACATGAACTTCTCCTTGACAGGTTTTTCAGTGTCAACTTGGAAATCACATACCATGGGGGTGTTCACTCCTTTGCAAAGAATCATTTTTGAATTTTGAAAGAATTTTGTTGATGAAACTACTCTGAGAAATTTTTACTTCATCCCCGTCATTTACAATCATAGTTCCTTGAAATTCGCTCAAAATTCCCAGATCTTTGGCTTTGAACTCACCTTTCAGAAGTCTTATCAAGTTTTCTACGTGTGTTTTCTCTCCCGTTACGAGCACGTCATCGACCCAAATGATAAGCCAGACATTCTCACCAATATAGAGGCAAACGTCGCTGGCTGATCTCCTCATACCATGAGTCTCCATGAAGTTGTGAAATCTCTCGTTCCATTTCCTAGGTGCTGAGCGCAGACCATACAGACTTCTCTTCAACTTGAGCACTTTATCTGGTTCGTTCTTGACTCCATCAGGTGTTTTGATGTAAATGTCATCATCCACATACCCATTCAGGAAGGCTGTAGGAATGTCGAGTTGTCGGATTTCCCTTTTCTTGATACTGCGATGGATATCAGGAGACGAATGGTTGGTAACCTTGTCACTGGTGCGTACACATTGTTCGCTTGCTCTTCTCTAAACCCTTTTGCGACAAGTCTTGCCTTCTTTAGGCCATCCTTCTTTGTCTTGAAAATCAGTTTTGTTTCAAGTGCCTTTTCTCCTGGAGGTAGTACTGTTGGTGTCCACATGTGATGTAGTTTAAGAGCTTTTATTTAATTTCCTATTGATTCTTCCCATCAATTGCCAAATTTAATACCATCCTCATAGTCTTGTGGTTCTCCAGCACATGTTCATGTACAATTCATATTCTTGTAGATGAGAAGGCTTCTTGATGGTTCTATTTGGTTTGCTTCTTTTGTTTTTTTCTTTGTCTGGGGATTCAAAGCCAATGAATTCCTCGTCGCTTTCTTCGCTGGGCTGTTGTGGTGTACCATGTTTGGCTACTTCTTTGGTTTTATTCTCTTCTATGTCAGTTTTTACTTCTGAACTATCTTTACCGTTTAAGTGTTCATTCTCTTCCTCAATGTTGATACCTTAATACCGTGCTGTATCATTCCCAACTCCTACTTTTGACTCATTGAAAGTGATATCTCTCCAACTGACAATCTTGTCCTTCAATGGGTCCCGTAGACGATATCCTCCACCTGAATATCCGACCATTATCATCGAATTCGCACGGGGTTCCAGTTTGCTTTCTCGTGGTAACTTCAGCATATAAGCTTGTGAGCCAAATACCCTTAGTTTGGACAAGTAATTTTCACCAAACCATACCGAGGCTGGGGATTCTTTTGCTTTTTACTCCATGTTAGGTCTTCGCCATCTTGATGAAGTTCATCGAGTTTTTTTCGGCTTCACTTTTGGTTTTCAGCAAATACACAGTAGTGAAGTGAGAAAAATCATCAACAATCACTTGGAAATATCGCTTACCTTCTTTGGTCGTTGTCTTGACAGGTCCACTTATGTCTGAATGTAAAAGTTATCCAATGAACTGAGTGGATGTTTAATTTTCTTGAAAGGTAATCTCTTGGCTTTACCTTCAAGGCTTTGTGGACATTTTTCCTCACTGAACGGAAGATTGAGTACCTGCAGGCCTCGTCTGTTCAGGTGTCCAAGTCTTCTATGCCAAAGACTGGTTTCACTTGTGGTGATAATTTCCCCAAATTCCTGGCAAGCAATAGTGTGCTTTGTGTTTTCTGTCACAGGATTTTATAGTAATAAGAACAAATTGAAATTTCTTTTTCGCACTCAACAGAAACATTTTTCCCTTTAATTGTCACCTTTTCTTTACTGAAAAATACAATCAAATTTTTCTGGATTAATTTCCTTACTGATAACAGATTATTCTTCAAGCCTGGAACTATCAAAGCTTCAAAGCTGATGGTTTCACTGCCATAGTCACCCATGAATTTCCCAGTTCTTGTAGCTATTATCTCTCCTCCATTTGCGGTTTTAATAACAACTCTGTGAGGTAGCATTCTTATGTATGACATGTACTCTTCTAAACTTCCCATAAAAAGGTGATTTGTAGCACCCGAATCCAGAATAAAAATATTGTCTTTACTCATTACCTTGCAACTGAAGGCTGTGAATGAAATATCGGCCTGATGGGCTCTTTGTCCACCTGGGGTTTCATTTCTTTTGAAAGGTTTTCTTTCTGTCCCTTTCGTTTTTCCTGTGTTTCTTGGCACATTTAACCTTCTCGTTTCTTTTTCTCTTCCAGAAACCTATACTTAACAAACTCCATGGTTAGGTCTTGAGTTTCATGGTTTCTATAGTAGTTATAACTGTACTGAAGTTGTCACCCATTGTCAAAAGAAGATGATAGATCTTGTCCGTATCATCCACTTTGGCACCTGCATTTTCCAGATCGCGAGCAAGGCTGTCAAGAAGAAGGAAATGTTCTTCTAATTTCTCTTTTGGCTTGAACTTCAGTGCCAGTAATTTTTTCTTCAGATAAAATTTCCTAAACACGCTTTTTCTTTCAAACATCTCTTCGAGTGATTTTATCATATCTTTGGCACGTCTTGCATCTTTTACCAAATCTAAGTACTTATCAGGCAAACACTGCACTATAACCGATTTCGCCTTGGCATCCTTCTTGAGGAATTCTTTTTTCTCTTTGTCTTCTGCGATGTCCTCTACATTTATTTCCGTAGTCTCCAGCAGTTGTTTTTCATCCAGCTCTAACTTGACACGAAATTTCCAGTTGCCGGATCCACTGTAATCCCAAAGAATCGGCAGTACACTTTGAGAACTACATGAGGCCATCTTGTTTTTATTCGGCGTCGGCAGCTTCTTTCCCGAACATTTCACGATAAATGTCAACACTTCCCACCTTATTTTCTTCACAACGAAAGGTTAAAACATTTTACGAAAGCACTGGGCCCACAACCTATTAGAATTCGTTTTACTATGGTGAAAGTTTTTTTTTAAGTAAAAGCCTCAGTGTTTACATTACACATTTATTGAGGTAGGTACATCTCTCCGACGCCATTTCTATTGACTGACTGATGAACAGTTTTTACCAACATCGACACACAACATATAAAACGGAACATGAACATTCAAATTGTAACAACAATAAACACGCAGATGCTTGAAAGTATGTTTAGGTGGCGCGGATGCCGCTACATACAATGCATAGCGGACCACTTGGTGCAGGTGGTATTGCAGTAGTTTTCTGTAAAAACGGCAAATAATTACCGTACAAAGTGGTAGCGGTATTGCGAAAATTATTCCCCTGAATATTAAGCATTTAAGAACTGGTAGCATGCCTGATGGCGGGAAATCAACATGTGCAAAAGACTGCGTGGTCATACATACAACTGCATCAGTCATGAAAAATACACGGAACTCTGAATAAAACATTACATATTACCGTGAGATTAATTATAGCGCACATGATATTACAAGAATATACCCTTAAAGTACATGGATGACCCAGATACGGATTTGGCGATATCTGACCGCGTGGCCATGGGCGATGGGACCGTAACACAATTAAACATGAAAAATGCCCTGAAATACATACATATAAATATAGTCCTTGATATTGCACGCAGTAATTAAGCAGAAATTACAATGAAAATAGTTTGGTGTAGGCGGATGGCGCCTGAGTAACAAGTTGCGCGGGCGGGCCGCGTGGTCTCTCTGACATCTTCTCCTGCTTCTCTCGTTTAAATTCCAAAAAGCCACAAGGACTGTAAATTATTAAGTTAAGCGGAAGCATAATGCTGGGGAATGTCTGGCAAGGCAAAGGTTAACAGGTATACTAAAAGTGAACTATAGAAATCTAACTCAGTGCAAAAATGTTGAAGTGCCTACATTATATTGTCTTACCTCGCCAGCTCTCCTCGACGGACTACCCAGTGGCAAGCATCGCGCGGACCTACCATGGCCTCCTACGGGGTTCACACAAGTGGAAGTGCTATGCACACCCAGTAAAACTTTAATTATAAGAAATAAATGGCACATAAATAATTTGCATACATAATCACTCTAAGCTTTTAAATTGTGTATTTTCTGTATTCGTTGATTATACTATAGAGAGGCGTTTATGCAGGAACAGTAACGTCATTATTTTTCGTGCAGCACACATTTTGAATTGGAACCAAGTATTGTGCAACACTTTATGAACATACAATTTTAACATTTTATAACATTTGGACACTGAAATAAAATAGTAAGACATGGTTTACAGTACAATCAAATATCCCGTTACGGGAAAGTCCAGGTTATGGCATCTTCGTGCGCGTGCTTAACAACGGGTCACGCGAGTGGTTAGCGCCGTCATGGTCTTAACGCTGCCGACTGTTAGCCGGCGTCAAACGACCCCTCTTTCGAAGGCCAAGACGGTGCGAGCAACTCTACTTTGCTCTGGCGGGCTCTGCCCGGCTGTGAACCGGGACCACCGATTGCGGGCAAAGGAAGCATGGCCTCTGATGTCTTCTGATTTTGCAGAATTTGCAGGGGGTGGGGGTGTAGGCTGGAACCATGTTGCTGGGCCGGGGTGGTGACTCGCCTTGCCTCTTGCGAGTGCTGCGATGGGGTTTGTTGACATTTGGCGTCACATTTACTTCCCTACTAACTTCCCCAAATACTTTGAAACTTTGCTGCCCTAATACACTTGTGGTATTAACATCTACATTTTCACCTATATTATAACCATTGACGTTAACAGCGCCTAGGCTTCAGGCCATTTACCACATCGTGCCAGCAGAGACGTCAAGAATGCAACACATCACAGTGGAGCACCTAAGTCGACGAACCAGTGCCATGTGTGTGTTATGTGTCAAGTGCAGTGGCATGTAGAAGGTGTAATTAGAGTTATGTAAGATATTAGGGAGTGCGCAGTGTGTGTTTATTTTTGTATGTGTACATCATCATCCTACAATGCCACAAGTGTTTGTGTATAAGTGTTAAATATACTCTAGCTATGTAAGTTTCACTGTTCTGTATCGTGTATCAGTGTGCACAATTATGTGAAGTTAGGTAATATGTAAATTATATCGAAAAATGTTTGTTGGTTTCTGTCAAGGATGAAATCTAATACGATAAACCAACTTATTTATGAGGTGGAAAAATGTGGCGGTGCAAAATATAATATGTTGCTCGACTGTAGCTATACGAAATCAGAGTGCCACGATGATGATTATTGTACTAGAGCATTCGAGGTCTCGAATGTAATAGAAAGAACTGTTGACGATATTATACATAAGTTATGCCGAGAGAAAGAAGAAATAGTTTCCAAGGGCCCAGGTTTGACCCTGGCTTCAGTAAATCATCTAGAGCTGAGAAAAGGTGAGCTCAATCCACATCACAAATAGGTGCTTACTTATTTCCTTATACCTGAAGAGAGTTACAAAATAAAATATCAGCAAACCACAACATAAATGCAAAGCCCGGATTGTGTGAGGTGTTAGTAGTGGGGCATGAGGTGTCATTTACCGAGCACGAGGTATCAGTTGCGGAGCATGAGGGGTAATTTGCGGATCATGGGTTAAAGCTCCAAGATGAGCGAAGAAGTTGACTGGAAAAAACCGTTGGAGATTTAACTGCATGGTAATGTGATCAAGGAACTAGACAAAATGTCTGGTTGAATGGATGCATAATGGTGCTTATATCTCGCTTATGACGCAAGCCAATGATTGCACGAAGTCTACTATAGAGCTTTCCTTTATGGCTGTACCTTATCCCACTGCTGGAAAATTACATGATACGGCTGTTGAAGGATCTTCAGCAAAAGCTGCCATGCTCGGAGACATGAGAGAACCGCCTGTACGAAGGATGAAGCATTACAGCAATGTACACGTGCAGTTTATGCAAGGCGATACATTGAAGGAACACATCAATATTTGCAAGGGTTCGTCTACTGGGAGCCAGCAAGTGATGTCAACAATACCCCTTGCTGCCTCGATGGGTACTGATTCCACAGATGATTATAGCGAGACAGTTAAGAAAAAATTAATGAAGTTGAGACTCCTACGAGGCGTGGTAGATTCGATTTGTGTGGAACGTACACTTGCAAGACGCCAGCAGGAAGTCGACGAACTTCAAAATAAACGCTCGTCTACTCTAATTACTAATGATGACCATGCAACTTCTAAAAAGAAAGTAAACTTGATATTTAGGATGAAACCGGAAGTGAAGACGACCATAAAACAGCATTGATGATTATGGCTATGAATACAGTGATAGTGTTGAAGATGATGATTATTCTCCTGACAAAACCATACATTTTTCCACGTTTCCTTCGACAGTCGTTTTGAAGAAGACAGAAGGCGCCAAAACTACTCATTACAAATTTCCCGAAGACCCTCAGGAACTTGTTGATAGACTCATACATTTGATTCACCTGTAAAACCTCGGGGACCTCTCACACATTTTTTATATATCCAATCATCGATGAAATGTTGGTTAGGGGTTGTATTACATGATGACATGAACTGCTTTTTTCTGGAATCGTAATTACCAAATAATAATAAAACATTACTATAAGATAACTGTTTTTTCTTTATTTTGGCTTGTTGTATTCTTTTTTCCCTCGCAAATTTAGAGTGGTACTATGAGCATTACCTATTAATGTAAAAAACTGCATACATAATATTAATGAGAAGTTTAAGTACAAAAGTGCATAGATAGTGCACTGAATACAAAATATTAAATCTGTCATCACGTACAAATTTGGGGACAGTTGGCATACGAATGTAATTGATGTACATATGGGTAGGAACCTACCGATGGATTGATCGAAGGTTCGATCTAGGTGTTCGATTCATCGAAAGAATTATGGAAATGTTGGAAGACAGAGGGAAATATGAGACTGGTGGAAAGATTGCGAGATTGATCGAAGATTAATGAAAAGATTGCGAGAGGTTGATGGAAATATTGCTAAGGAGGACTGCGATGGATTGATGGAAATATTGGAATATTTATGGAAAAATTGCTGAGGATTGCGGGGATTGCGGAGTTGATTGCAGAGCATGCAGAACCGATTGCGGAGTGTGCGGAGCTGACTGCGGTTCGTGTGGTGCTGATGTGGTGCACATGGTGTTAACTGGTGAGGATTTTGAATGATTGATGGAATGATTATGAAAGAGATATGGAAAGATTGAAAGATTTATGGAAGTATTGGAAAATTGTTGGGAAGATTGTTGGGAAGATTGCGAAAGATATAGAAAAATTGATGGAAAAAGGTTTCTTAATTTTTTTTGATTATTTTTGGATTTTCTGGGTTCAATGTTATCCAAGGGCGAGAGTACGGGGTCAAGGTCACAGATATGAAGTCAAGGTGAAGGTCACACAGATCCAACATAGTGGTCGGAGTCATTAGTGACACATAGGTATTGAAAATCTGAATAAATGACAAACAAAAAACCTATATGGCAGGTGGGGTACATTCGACAGAATGAGCAAAGGTGAGGGGGTAGAAGAGGGGAATTTTAATACAAAGTGATTGATTGGAGGGGGATGACAGATATGGTGCTAGGAGGGAACCCCTGTAAATTTAAATTTTGTAAATAGTGTTTTGTAGATTTTTTTAATAAGCTAGATTTTTTTTTTTTTTTTGTATTTTTTGCGAGTTTTGAAATTTTTTGTTTTAATTTTTTGGATTCAAGGTAATGGGTCAAGGTCAAGGTCACTTGCATCCAATATGGTATTTGGGTAACATTAACATGGCTGTTGGTCGGCTCTGGCTCTAATTCCGGATCTTGTTATGCCCGAGCAATCAGATTTTAATTTGAAAAATGTTATATTTACACATTTTATTTTATTTTTATATTTATTGATGTTTTCCGAATTTTATTAAAAGTATTTTAGAATTTCTTGGAATTTTTGTGTTCAAGGGGAAAGGTCACTGAGTCAAGGTAAAAGGTCAATTCAATGTCACTGATATACAACATGGCAGCTAAGATGGCTGACAGAACCGAGATGGTTGATGGTCAGCTCTGAATTCGGACCATGGGACATGTGTATCGATTAGGCATACCCTATGCCTATAGAACCAATAAGGCCGCCACTGTTCTGCCCTCGAAAACGATCACCCCAAATTCCTTCTAATGGATCGTAAAGTGCCTTTTGGGGGATTGTTTTTTGTATCACAAATTGGTGATCGGTGCTTTTTTTTTTTTAAAGGGAAAATGGGAAATTTTTAAGGAAAAAATGAAAATTTCAAGATGGTGGTGGCCGGTTTCGGCTCCAGTTCCCCGTACCCTTATGCCAAACTTTGCAAAATCATTCTTCTTATGCTGTTAGGTATTAATGTTACTTCTAAACTAGATAAAATCCTTGCAAGTGGCCAAACTTCAGTTCGCAGACTATCACATTATGGCCTAGTATGCATATCGTATTCTGTAAGAGTAACCAAACTCCTTCCGCAATTTTTAACATACAGAAATATCATATCCTTCAACATAAATGCACTACTGAAAGATGCTACCGAGACCGAATGTCATGAAGTTTTCACACTCCAAAATATAGATGATACACTACAATTAATTTAATATAAATGTAATCAACCTGTATGACAAACACCTTCCCGTGGCAATGAAACGCATCGGCCATCCTCCCATACCCTGGTTGTAACTTGATGCCACTTCGTGAATAATCCTGGCTAAGCTTTGCCAAGAAAGGAAACTACACTCTTATGCAGCCAATATTGATGGAAAAACAGTACAAGCTAATAAGTCATATGTGTGACGGATTAAAAGAAGATGTTAAAATTAAATATTTATGTAAGTCAGAAAACTCTAATAATGCGCATTCAAACATATGGGGTAGATTCCGTAAATCAGGAGCAGCCGTAGTTAAAATTAAGCAAATGTGCCCAACCAATCCGCCAAACGACTCAAATCGCTAATTTA
The DNA here is from genome assembly GCA_029891345.1 of Dryococelus australis. Classification (NCBI taxonomy): domain Eukaryota; kingdom Metazoa; phylum Arthropoda; class Insecta; order Phasmatodea; family Phasmatidae; genus Dryococelus; species Dryococelus australis. The sequence goes on from CM056994.1 coordinate 290,079,870, forward strand.
CATAACATGTATAACTTGTACAAACCAGAGCATACGGGAAAAATTCTTAAAACGTATATATTTTTCTAACACGAACTCTCCCCACAAGATATGCAGAGCTGTAGATCATATTAAATCTAAAGCACAAAGTACAGACAAAATTTCCAAAAAAGTGGTCATTTTAACTTTGACAGCTTTGCACACATTTACACATATTTGTAATGTGCCAATGACAGTCGACTATTTCCTACGAAACTAGAAGTATGCTCTTGAACGTCCTATACCTAAATTGCCTCATTAAAAATTGCAGCAGTTAATCGTCCAAACGCTGTCGAATGCTCTAAAATACCTTGTCCATTCTCAAGTGCTAAAATACAACACAGAAAATAACTTCCTTGGTCGATATCAGTCTGGATTCAGACCATTTCATAGCTCCTAATGTACTGCCCTTTCTTAATATGACAAATAATCAAAGATTGTCAATAGACGAAAGAAACGTTTCTTTAGTATATCTTAAAGATTTCAGTAAAGTTTTTTATTCAGCCAATCATGACTTATCACTAGTTAAACTTATTTCTTTTTGTAATTTTTCGGATTAGTCGTAGTGGAAGTATAGTTGCCAGCATGGTTATTTGTGAATTAAGAGGTGAACCTCAAGGATCAGTTTTAGTACCTTTACTTTTCGCAATGTCCATTAATGACCTCCACAATTGCCTGAAGAACTGTAAATTCCACATGTATGCCGACGACGTTCAGCTGTATACTGCCAATAGAATAAGCACTGTGAGTGAAATATTTAACAATAGTATTGCAGACTTGAAAGAGTTTTTAAAATAGGTTTCATAAAATGAACTGCTATAAAATCCATTGAAACCAAAGTGCATAGTGGTAGGTTTTCCTGCACTAGTTGCGACAGCCAAAGCCAGTTCAATACTTCAATGCTGGACATCTGAGTTGATGACGCATATATATCTCTCGTCGAGTGTTTAGATCTTAAGCCTTGCTATGGATCAACGTATCCACTGAGTAGAACATGTGTTCGATATATCTACAACAGTTTACTACACTATTCACGTCATAGGGTACCTTGAAATGTTTCTACCGCAAAAAATTTGACATTGAAAAGGCCTGTCATTGATTATTGCGATACTGTGTATGATTTAACTGTGCTGTTAGCTAGGAGAATACCGCGAATTCTAAATGCTTGAGTACCATTATTCTTTGCTCTAAATTTACGGGACAACGTTTGTTACTTCTATACCGAAAATTCTTCACCCACACGAGAAAATCGGTGCACATTTAATACGCTTGTTGCAAAACTTAAAATTCTCCTCACTGGCCCACCGGCCTACCCCTGTGATCGTTTCACGTGTTTGCTTGCATATCGTGCATCAAGAAAGTGAACCTCTAGAAATGTATACAAACACGAATATTAATTAATATTTTAAAAATGAAATGACGTTAACATGGTTTACGTTGACTACAAGTAAAGAGTACTGCGTCTTTTAAGCCTACTTCCCAGTGTAATAAAAAAGGCTATGAAATCGCTTTCCTGCCAGTGTGCCTGTGTGCACATGTGCGACTGTGTCTGTTGTGTGTCCCCCCTCCCTCTCCCCCTATCCCATTTTTATAGCCTCAGAAGAATTTCACCAGACCCAATACACATACATAACTAAGTAAGGACACGCGACTTTTATAGTTTTCGACCACGCCGGGTGCTTACTTTCGAAATGATGGCCATTTTAAAATTTAGGTTAATACATATCTCTGAAACCATTCACCCAATTTAAACCATTTTTTTTTCTGTCATCCCAGGTTGTAAACACTGAATTCATATGTGAATGTTGCTGTTGGTCCGCCATTTTGTAAGATAGCGCCACATGAATATATATATATATATATATATATATATATATATATATATATATATATAAAGCTTTTATGTTATATCTCGAAAACTATTCAACCAATTTTCGTCAAATTTGGAAAGTATGTAGTACTGTGATAGGACAGGTAAATATAAATGATTGAACTTAATTAGGCACTTGTTTTCAAAATGGTGGCTGTAAAAATATTTACGTTTATTTCCTACAGCTGTTATACCGTTTGACTGATTTCTACAAAAGCATTATATAAACCTAAAAGAATGCATTTTATCTGTCATTTTGTAAGGGAGCACTAAATGAATTAATAAAATGTTTGTATAATATATCGGGAAACAATTTGCAGATTTCTATCACATTTGGCAAACAGTTAGTACTGTGGCAGTTGGCATCTACAAATATGTTTAAAGCATTTCAGAAACTTATTTTCAAAAGGACTTTTGAAAGACCTGCTTAAGATCTATTAGTACGTAAGTTGTGTATTCTTCCACCTCATGTAAAATTAACATAGCAATGAGCATCATAACTTAATTCATACGTCAGCACATAAAAACTGCGAAATTATAAGTAATGTAAACATTTTACAAACATGTTCATTTTTACACTTTAATGCATTAAAAAATCAGAAAGTGAAACTAATAGTTTAAGTTATCACAAATGGTCACCTAACACTTTTTATTCGACATTAAAATATGTAACTACTTTCCATCCATCGTCACCAACTTTACTGTGTGCATGTCTCTCAGAGCGCCCGTTACAATATATGTATGCAGGAGCAGTGATTTTTTTCTAATGTTGATTTCAAACGTGCTCACTTTATCATGCACAGCATTTTTTACCCAGAGCCTCTTTTGACCTCCAAGTTTTTTGTGTAATAACCCGGGAAACAATTGAGCGATTCCTACCAGATATGGCATAAAAGTAGTACTGCAGTAGGCGATATTAAATTAGACTTTTTATGTATTCCAGACACTTATTTTCACAATGACGTCCATATAGATGTTTTAGTTTTGTATGTTATATATCATCTCGGACACCAGTATACGATTTAGACAGTTTTCTACAAGAAGATGGCAACGAAATGCTCTCAGAACCGATTTCCCGGTCATCATATGAGCTACTGCATTCTCACCATAGACTACTCCTAGAATGTCAGTAAGTCCTGTGCCTGCCATAAGTGAACCAACTGATCCCAGTAAATTCATGAACATGTAGGAGCTCCCTAGGAGCAGGGTAATGGATTTCAGACGGCTCTCTAATGGTGAGTCGGTGATTATCTCCACGGCCTTCCAGTTCAGAAGCTGATTGAATGTGACTATATGCTCAAGGTGGTGCTTGGTCGCAAGCCTACAAAGGAACTCAAATGATGAAAGAATGCGATTCTTGTCCCCGGAATACATGTCTATCAATGGTAGATACTTGATTAAAGACTGATCTGGGTGTTCGTTTCCCTAATGAATATGTATCATCCTCTGGCAGTGCATTTCTGAAACTGAATGATAATTCCCACAATATATCCACTTTCTTTTCACATTCTGGAAGATTCGTAAGTACTGCGAATTTTACATCTTGATGGAAGTTTTTTGTTCAAATATGATCTATTATCGGAACTTTTGAAAGCTCCACAATGTTAATATCCATAGTTTTGTGCCTAGGGAAACTGTACACTGCCTTCTGCCCTGGTGTCAATATAGCTATCATACCCATTCTGTGAAAAGTTCCTTGCCCATTGATTGTAATAATGTTGTGATCAACATTGTCTGTTGCAAATATCACGGTTGTGTTCCTTACATTAATATCCCTTCCAAGTATGTTCGGAGTAGCAAAAATAGCAGCATTTTTTTCAAACCTGTGCATTTCCCTATATCAAAAGCAGAATCTAATCTTACACAAGGTGTCCACAAGAAATCTCGACCTATATAAGTGATGCATTTGCACTGCAAGACATATTTGCAATGGTGCAATGACAGCTCTTGGACGGACTGCTTGAATTATTGCCTGACATATGCTGGCCACTTTCTGCTGAGTATCTTTCCCTACAAACATTGTGTTTAATAGAATACGAAGGGATTCGGGAACGTATTCAATAGCTGGATGGAGACCGACAGTCTTTGTTGTGGGATAACGTTCTTTCACTGATGGCACATTTGTTTTCATGTCACTTTTAATTAGCCTTGCTGCTGTCTCAATTACTGCTCTCTTCTGTGACTCTTCATCTTCTCCTTGTTTTGAAGTGTTGAAATATGTCCTGAGAATGTGTGCAGTTTTCTTTCTCATTGTAACTATATCATGTAAACCATCTCCTTCTGCAATATGTATAGAAGTCCCATACATTTCCCTCAGCTGCTTTTTTAGGTACTGATTACCACAGGGTACGAAATCAATATCTAACAAATACTCGTTCATTTTGTTCTTCAGGTCAGACACTATTAGCTGTTCTTCATCATTTGATTCTAGGTAGGCACACATTTTTTAGAATGCTTGTTCTTTATCTTCATTCTTAGGCCTTCCCGATTTCCTTCGCTTTATCTCAGGATTACTTCGAAATAGCTGGGGTACATTACGGCCACAACGACAATTGCTGCTACAAGTTTGATGGTACACGCAGTTAGCAGCATGAAGATCACCATTAAAGTATTCGATTCTACAATTTACTTTGAATCACCACTAATCACGACGACTATCACAACATTACTTAATTGTCTTTGTTAAGATATCAGTTTTTACAGAACTATATCGTGCACTACTCACTTCCAGAACACTTTTGCTACAGAAAAAGCAGTCAGTTTTGCTATTGGATGTAGCTTCAGACACACTAGTACTCCTTTGAATATTACAAGATTCTCCCAGATGTTTCCTCTTTAAATGAAGTTCTATTTCTGTTTTAATTACGTATACTTTGCTGCAGTTTGTATGCACTTTACTGTCAGCAGTCACAGTAATAGTGTCATCTCTCTGCGTACATGCTGCATTTATTCCATCTGCGCAATTTTTTCAAATATGGACTACATCATATCCATCACCCACTTGGATATGACAAATTGGACAAGTTTCGTCAGCATTGAATGCACTCATTGTTAACCTGGAACAGTCAATATAAATAATGTAAATAGAAACCCTATTGACTACATTATTATATGCATTATTAGTGCCTTTACAGAATAATAAAACATGCAAATAGCCAGCAAACAGGTACATATCCGATTAATAACAGCCCATTCCAAATGATTAATATTTCATCTAGAACCCAATATTGAAATGTTGGTGGTAAATTCTAAACTGAGAGCATTAAATTTGATTTCATTGAATTTCTTGGGTCCGTAAACACGGGGTTAGACACCAAAATTACCTTCCAAGGTTGAATAGTTTTTGAGATACAACACTTTTCATCTCATGATAAGCTCCCTGGACGCCACCAAAAAAAAACAACATATCTCAAGGTCACAAAAAACTAAACTTTTACTGAATTTTTTACCATAGCCCTAGGAGCCGAAATTAATTTAGAAACATTTTGTATCATTTTTTGGGGTTCGGCTATTATTTTTCGTATATTGGCCCGTCTAATTATGATTTTGAAAGTACTGATGCGTATTAGTGTTGAAGAATCATGAGAAGCTAACTACCGTGTTTGTGGTAGATTTACTCATGAATTATGGCTATTTCCTTTCGCAACGCACAGAACCAATAAATACCCAGAAATTATATTACCTGGAAAATCTCGCAATATTGCATTTATTTCGCTAAGAACTTAAAAGTCTTGAATATACTAAGAATCTTTAATTATTTGCTTTATGTACGCTCATCGTTACACTAGTCACTATGCAAAAAAACTTCTCAGTGAAACTAAATCTTTGATGTTTTAGTTCTACACCTATAAAAACTGTTGCGTACAGAAGTTGTTATCTATTTCATAAGCTTGTTGTGTGTGTAATATATGCTCCTGACTTCTTTTAACTATACCTATTACTGAAAAGGACCGGAGAGAAACAAGGCTTGCTGAGAACAAGCCTGATTTGTAATATATTCTGTATGAAGTCTATTATTTTATTATAATAAAACGTTTTTCTTTAGATATCCTTAGGCATTTGTTACAATAAAATACCGCCAATGGTATCTGGTGCAGGGTCAGAGAAAAGTTGTTATTGTATGCTAATTGCATTCTTTATCCAAATTTGCAAGACTCATAGTAAAAAAAAAAACAAGAATTTACTGATAACTTATGAGCCTACTTTCCTCTACATAGGTGGAAATAAATTTTAGTGAAGTTCCTTAAAACCTAGATGGTAGGTAGGCTTGACGTCTCATTCACAACAATATAATTACAGATGAAACCAGAAAGATGTGAAACAGTACCAAGGCAATTAAAATAAACGAGTGACTTACCCTGGATTAGAATTCAGAAAAACTCGTAAAATTAAGATAGTTTGCTATCAACTGTATCACGGAGGTAGGATTCACAGCATCCGAACATATCGAAATGTTTATATTGCCACCATTTTGAAAATCATTATCTGACCTTATTTAAATAATGTAATTTTGCATGGCCTTTTGCAGGTGTGCAAAATTTGGCGGAAATTAGTTGAATTATTCCGGAAATATGGCAAAAAGTTCAATTTACTCACCTGACACTACTTTACGAAAAAAATCCGGCAAAAGAGGATCTCTGTATGCATAATTTATACTTCTCATTAATACTGTTTGCATACAAAATTTGGTTGAATTATGCTGAAACTATTGATAGCTATAATTAATTATTCTAGTTTATTTATATAAACCTCCACTAAAAGATGCCTGCTGCGCATAACACATGTTGTTTTACATACCCTACTATAGCAATAATTGCGTGAAATGTTGGTATAAATCGGTTGATTGGTCCTCGAGATATGGCATTAAACCTCCATTGTTCATGTGAAGATCTTCATAAATGGAGGACAAAAATGCATGTATTAGCACATTCGATGATTGTCATGGATACAATATACAAAGTTAAATTTAAATCTGCTCTACAGTTTCGTAGATAAAGCACACTTAACTAAAATGTTTGTATAAGCGCCATTAAAAAAATAAAAGACTCACACTCTTAAAACGTATTAATTAATATGGCCTACCACAGTACAATATCTTGGTCAAATTTGAAATAAATAGGTAGATTATTTCTCGAGAAACAGCCATAAAAACTGTATTATTTCTTGTGGCGCTATCTTACAAAATGCCGGAGAAATAAGGCTTTGCATATTCAATTTATAAATCATACTGTCAGTATACAGAGTTAAGTTGAAATCTGTTTTACAGTTTCGTAAATAAAACATTCTGGGCTATAATGTTTATATGGCACCCATTTTGAAAATATGTGTGTCTGACACTCTCAAAGTTTATCGGTTTACATGTCCCGCCATAGTGCTACTTGTTTGCCAAATTTGGTAGAAATCAGTTGTTTATTTGGAGATATCACGTAATTGTAATTTTTCACATGATACTATTTTACAAACTGGCGAACAAAAGAGATTTTGTATGGACACATTATATGGTTGTAACATATACAGGCAGCATACAAAATTTCATTGGAATTAATGACATGGTTTTGTAACGATATAACATATAAAACTAAAATAGTTATAGAAATTTGAAAATAAGTGTTTGGCATACCTAAGACACATAAGTTGACATAGCCTACCACAGTAATTGGCCTACTTGTTTGCCACGTTTGGTAGGAATCGATCAATTGTTTCTCGAGTTATTACACAAAAAACTTAATTTATTCACGTAACGTTATCTTACAAAATGGCTTGCAAAATTGGTTGTTGTTTGACATATATGATGCTTGTAATAGATAGTGTCAACATATAAAATTTGGTTGTTTATAATATAGCATTTGGTTGAATATGGTAGCTACACCAAATAAACATAAAAATACTGTATGGTAACCATGAAGGTAATTGCCTGATAAGTTCAATTATTAATGTTTATTTGGCATGTCATAGTATTACTTACGTGCTAAATTTGACGAAAATTGGTTTAGTAGTTATCGAGATATAACATACAAACTTTATTCTTTCTTGTTGCACTATCTTCCAAAATGGTGGATCAACATCAATATTCACCTCGATGTTAAATGCTTGCACCTTGCCTTGTCAGCATACAAAATTTGGTTTAAATCGGTGGAATGGTTTTCGAGATATGACAATCACACTAAAGTTTTTAATGGTTGACATTTTGAAAGTAAGTGCCCAGTGTGGTCGCAAACTATAACGGTCAGGGGAACTTATTTAGTAATATATATACACACACACACACACACACACACACAATATATATATATATATATATATATATATATATATATATATATATATGTGTGTGTGTGTGTGTGTGTGTGTGTGTACCGAGTTTCGTGATATTCGGTTCATACGTTCAAAAATTGAAAGGGGACACATTCAAACACTGACCCTAACACATACACACACATACACACCTAGGCACACAGACAGGAAAGTGATCTCATAAGCCTTTTTTTCCTTCTGAAAGTATGCTAAAAAGTACCTGATCCCAACTCATTGTCTATGATTGAGTTTATATTTAAATTGGCCATGTGATACGGAAAAGAGTAAGCTTTCTCAATTAACAATTAAAAAGTTTTTATTTGTAAACAGGAATATCAATTTATTTAAACATAGAATACATATTTATCCAGAAATTTTATTTTGGAATTTGGGGAATGTTGGGGTTCGAACGCACTGACACAGTAGAGTGCTGTTCTGTGTTGGTTACATTCTGAAATCTGATTGGCTGCATATACGTCTGCACTGATACTACTGGTAACATGGGCCAATAATATTTCGAAATGCTACCAGTATAGCGTAAAGCCTTCTGTAGGAATTACCCAAGGAGACACACGCGCGCGCGCACACACACACAGATAATCCATTAGAAACCATTGTATTCTCTATTTATTGTATACTATTGACGAAGAGAAAATTTCAATCACCTTCTATTATCTGTCAATTTAAAGCTGTAGTCACAATTATTTATGTTCGAAGAATGCTATTTTTGGAGGAAAATTCTCTTCATTCAACGGGTAAAAAGATCCAAAGTGTGATTTTAACAACTAGTGTTATGTACATCAGACACACAAGTATGATTTAAATAGTTACCTCGTATTAAATACAAACAAGATTACTTTGGTGTAGTGGATATTATTTTTATTTACTTCTATTTAACTCACACAATTAATACTGTATATTGTTGTAACAAATTGTAATATTTTAATTTGATAAAAATGCGTTTTTTTTTTAAGTATGCCACATCTTACTCTGTCCTAATTGTTATAAGACACATTTAACAAAATGGCTATTTATACGATGTTAGATTACCATTTAAAAATAAGACATTTAATAAAACTCTTTCTTCATGTAAGAATAAGTATCGTTTAATTTTTGGAATCCAGTAATTATAAATTTCGAATCGTCTTTACTACCTTTTATTTGTCGGGTGTCTAACTAAAAATTATGGACTGACGTGTGAGAATTCTGTGGGACTCAATTGAGGATATGCTGTAATTCGAGGATTCATGTAATTGAGTTACATTCGTAAGTGGGCAGCAATTTTTTCAGATACACCACGAAGAACTATACACCAATAACATATCTCTAAGTAATCAAGTTCCGAATACCACACAATCCGAGGTGAAATGAGCTACACTTTAAAATAAACGTATGTATTTACGCATGGAATTTATGCGTAAATGTACTATTTGGTATGTGTAGGGACACCCGAATTTCGCCAAAAGATTTCTGCACATGCTTATAGATTTCAATACCCTATGTGTGTGCCAGTAGTTTTCTTTCGCTTATTGGCGGTGTGTCTTTGTGAGAATACGGTTTCCTGTTTGACTAGCCAAACAGAACTAGGTAACTTCGATATTGTAAGTCTGTGATTCGCGCGCAGATACCTAAGATTCGTAAAACACAAACCATCCAATCAAAAATATGGGTCTGAGGTGAAGTGTTATGAAATACAACTGGTCATGAAATCTTTTCGCGAAAATCGGGTGTCCTAGGCATGAGTAATTTTCAAAGACAGCTGCAAAGTTGAACTGATACGATAATGTTGCTAGGAATTCAAATGTAGGTACAACATAAAAAGGTAGGGACAGTTGTTTTTCGCGAAAAGATTTCAACACCAGTTGTACTCCAAAACATGTTTGTTCAAATGCACTTTTCGCGAAAAACTCCTGTCCCTAATAATGATGTATACATTTTAATATTTGTGCAAAAGTACACCATCACGATATTAATAACCTTTTTGTGCATTTTTTTATCTCCAATTGTATCACTGTATCAAAATCATCTTGCCACTTGAACAACGAAAGTTCACTGTGCAAATTCACCATGAAAATACACACGAGTGCCATTTTTCAATGACCATACTTGAGCAAACGTATACTAAAAAAGTGTTTGTATAATTGAGTTACTTACATTTACAGCATGAGCAATTTTACATGTGAGTAGTAAAGTTACGTTGATAAATGTGATTTTACCATTATCGCCCACGAGAAAATTTAGGATGAAAAAATAGGCTAACACGAACCTGTCTGTTCAGATCATACTTGAATGTTATTTATACAAACATCTGCATTTAATTTGATTATGCGCAATTCCAACTAGGGAAATGATTAAAAATAGTTTTTGTTTTAATTTGCATAATATTGGATTACTTACGTAAATACAAAAATGTACTAAAACTAGTGACGAACTTATACACAGAAAAATTTACAATCGGTAAGATTGGCACAATCCATCAGTGCGAATTTTTGTTAGGTTAGATTAAAAAAATTAATAGTCCTACCTAACTTATTTATTCATGTCAAACTAATTATTATTATTTATTTCAAATATTGTAAGTCAACCCAGCAAACACAACCTGTCTGCAAAGTGTGCAAATTTTCGGCAACTATCGTTTCAATGCCAAAAGATAGCCATCTGACAACGGCGTGACGTCCTATTTGAGACAGTATGTTTGCCGTTAGAAAAAAAGACAACGGCCCATTGTATTTTTTTTTGGATAACAGGGGGATATCACCTAAATTATGTCGGCGTGATATCTCACAGTCAACATGTCGGCAGTAGCAAAAATTATATTCTGGCCCGATTCTAATATAGCATCTTCTTTTTTTCTGTAAGCTGGCCATCATCTCATTTATTCCAGCCCGCTAACGTTTTCGAGACATGGCTCTTTATCACAATAAAGATACAAATATGATGTCTTTTTGCCGACAAACCTTTTGAAGAGTTTTTTGAATAGGCAAGATGTTAGATAGCTGTTAATGGCATTATGTCTTTGTTGAGACCATGTGTTAACCGCTAGCACGTTTTTTTCATGATTATATATGCGTCACGTGGTGGCCAATGGAATTGTTTACTTTAATTTTTTTTTTTTTCATTTGTACAACCATCCGACAGATATATTAAAAACTAACAAAAGCTATTTTGTTTGCAAGTCTTTGAAGAAACGAAGAAACAGTTTTAAATAATCAGTGTTTGAAAATTGTATATTTTACTGTCATGGGATTTATACATTCACTTATAATAATTCGAGTATTGCTCAATTTGAAATTACTGGAAAGTAACTGCAACTTACCCCGCGGTGTATAGGTTAGCACGCTGAATTGTCAACTCAAGGGTCTTAGGTTCGAATCTCGCTCTCGGAAAGCAAAAGATGTTCATATAATATAGTGTGTTGAGAATAAAATGGCATGAATATATGTAAACAGGAAATAACAATTACTAAAAATTAATCGAAAAGTTAAGGGTTTTTCATGGTTATACTGCTTATTTCTGGACATCATGCCGCTGCAGGCCCGGCATCGTAACGACATCCAGCCGTCGCTGATCTGGCATATTGCCGCCATCCAGTCGCCGCAGGCCCAGCGTCTTGCCGCCATCCATCGGGCCGCTTCCGGCATAAGACAGCGGGCCGGCATCATCTGGCCAGAGTTTGTCGGCTATCTTTTACCGGCCCGATTCCGGCCCGTACTCTTCGTGTTTGTTTTTAGTATACACATAAATATGTGTAGTTTGCAGTAGTAAAAGTTTTAATAATTTTATGTCAGATAGTAAAAAATTAAGTATAAAATTAATATAGCCTACATTTATAGAGATAACTTCGTTGTAACATGCCTGGTCAATTTTCCAGATTTAAACCTCCGCATTTGAATACACAGCCAAGATATAACTTTCTTTCTGACTTATAACTGTGAAAAAGAGATTTCTTTCAAAGGTAAATAATCCAATGATTAGAAGTGTTCTCTTGTTATACCTACTTGCAAAACTGGGAAAACCGAACATGAAATTAAAAATAAATATGTTTCACACAGTAGATGAACTTCTAAAACTGCCCAACAAAGAAAACAATGGTCACCATTATACGGCACGTGAGTATTTTGGTATAGCTTCTAGGACTATGTCTTATTAAGGCTGTTCACAATAAAGTGAGCACTTTTGAAAGTCCTGCCTATGTTCTGTTTGTATGCCCGTTTTGTATTTTTCTGCCCTATGTAAAATTATCATTGCTGTTGGCTTCATCACTTTATTCATGCGTCGGTCAGGTGAAACTGTGAAATTATTAGAAAAGTAAATACTTTACAAATCTGCTCGTTTTTACACTTTGATGTAATAAAAATAACATGAAGAGAAATAAATAATTTAAGTAATCATAAATGGTTACCTAACACATTCTATTTGACGTTAAGGTATGGAATTACTTTCCCTCCACCATTACCAACTTTACTGGGCGCCTGTCACTCTGTGCGCCCGTTAATATATATGACGTTAGGAGCAGTGGATTTTTTCTTAGGTTGATTTCAAAAGTGCTCACAATTTTATTTGCGAGCCCCAAATCCCGCTACGCCAACGTGAGCACCTTCAAAGTTCTGTGTGCCCTCCGGCATGCTTGTTAGTCGCTAGGACAGTTGGAGAATGGGGTGCGTCTCAGGGCAAGCCCTTTATACCTTAGGTCGGGTTTAATTAATAAAATGGGCGCATGCATCGCGGCTATAGCAGGGTTGTCTGGTGCCATGGCCGCAATTGTAACAATGGACACACCCCGAAAGAAGAAGGATCTACTAAGGGAATAGAAAACCAGGCAAAGCGGAGAGGGCCTGGAGAAAACTATGCGACAGTGGCGGAGGATAAATGTAATTCCTTTATTGAATTAGGGCTGGAGAAAGTAGGGCGGTGTTATTTTGCGAAAATAGACTTTGTGAATATGATGCAGAGTGAAATGAAATGAGGTCGTAGCTAGGTTGATAACCAGGGTCGCACTATGCGGTGGTGGGGGACAAAATTGAGCCACCCACCCGAAAGATGCCATCCATCTCTCTGTAACACACGAAAGTGTGTTAGTGTGTTACAGGAAATTACAAGAAACTTAAAACTAGAGGTAATATTTCTACCACCTTGTCTGTGACATCGCGTACAGCTGTGTATAGGGATGTGTTAATGTGTGTCAATGGAGGTGTGAGTGAGTGTTAGTGTAGTCCACCACCCTCACCAGCCGCTGCAGAAAGCACCCTACGCCACAAGCCATCTCACTGCTAACCAGTCTATGGAGTTATTGCTGATTAACTTCCAGGGCCTTTATGCGGATGTATTGCTGCGAGTGACTGCCTTGGAATCGGTAGTGGCGACGGGCCATACATACAGACAGCTGCCGGATGAGATAAGCTTTGTAGCACATATGTGTGTGTGTGTGTGTGTGTGTGTGTGTGTGTGTGTGTGTGTGTGTGTGTGTGTGGTGCAGTGTGGAGGCAATGTGAATCACAGGGCCATCTCTAAGTCAGAGGCTGTACGGAGCCTGCTTCGCCTTGTTCTGTGATCACATAGTGCTTCGCTAATTTGTGATAATTATTTTGTCAAAGAGTATAGTTTGAAGTTAAATGTAATGCAGTATTACGGGTTTCCGGAATAAATTTGTTAGCCGGGTGCATGGCTGAGGCCCCGCATTGCGAGTTTCGGTGTTTTAAGATGGCCTGTGAGCTAAAATACTTTTATTCCGCTTATATTTCTGAGTCTCGTCGGGGTCATAATCGCCGAGACTAAATATATTCGGGTTAGCATGTGTGGCACAATCATTGTACAATTTTTCCGCCATTTTGACGAAGTACTCGTCTAGTTTTTCGATTTTGAGTTCGTTATGCAGATCTGTATTGGGGCAGTATCTAGGTGCGTCTGCCGCAATCCGCAGGCATTTATTTTGCACAATCTGCAGTCTCTTGAAATGTGTTGTAGCTGCATGGGCCCATGTGGACGCAGCATATGTTATAACAGGCCATATGAGCATGGTATATAGCAATACTGCTGTGTTTCGTGTTATGGCACTTCGCCTATTTAGTATAGGGTATAGGGCCGAGAGTCTGGTGTATGCACTTACGCATTTGGCGTCTATGTGTGCTTTCCGGGGCATCTTTCTGTCCATGTGTACGCCTAGATATCTAACTACATATTTATGGGGCATGGGTTCGCCAAATAAGGTGATATGCGGGCGATTTGCAGCTTGGGGTAGTGTCCTGCGCGTGAAATGATAGCCTCGCTTTACCTGACATTGATTTTAATCCGCCATTTCATGTAATATTCTTAAAAGGCTGTTATGGCAGTTTGTAATCGTCATGTTGCTAGGCCAAGGTCGTGTGAGCGACTAAATATGACAGTGTCATCGGCATAACAACCGAATTGCACCAGTCGGTGGTCTGGTTTCGGTAAATCGTTTATATAGACATTAAATAAAACTGGACCAAGTATACTGCCTTGAGGCACTCCAGCATAAATGGTTTTACTCTCTGATTTCGCCCCTTCACAATGGACAGAAAATATTCAGCGATTCAAATAGCTGGCTAATAATTTAATATATCAATCAGATAATTTTAATTCATATAATTTATAAATAAATCCAGCATGAAAAACTCCTTCAAAAGCCTTTTCGATATCTAAGAAAGCTGCGACTACATAATCTTTCCAGTTAAAGGCATGGTTAATATATTCAGTGATTCGTACTTATTGGTGTGTTGTGGAGTGCTTTTGTCTAAAACCAAATTGCTCTTCGGGAAATAAATTATTGTTACTTATATGAGAATTAATCCGTCTTAGGATGATATATTCCGCAACTTTAGAAAGATTATTTAAAAGGCTAATTGGCCTATAATTTTGTGGGAGTTTCTTTTCCTTCCCTGGTTTGTGAAAGACAACCACATTGGCAGTTTTCCATTCGTTTGGGAAGTATTCCAGCTTGAGCTAGCATTAAGGCATGTAGCTAGGTACTCAAGGGCCAGTTAGGGCATTTTCATTAATACAATAGCCTGAATTCCGTCTGCTCCTGGAGCTTTTCTGGGATGCATGCGATTGCCAGTTTTATTTCATGCGACGGCGTAAATTCAGGTTCGTGTTCAGTCGATTTCCTTAGCTTTATTTTAATTTATCGATAAATGTGAGATGTAAAATTTCTATCGCAGGGATCCTGATTTGGCTGAAAAGTATTTTCCAGCACATTTGCAAAGGCTTCTGCCTTTGCTTCAGGGGTGAAAACAAATCCTGTGTTAGTTTGCAAGGGCGGATTTTATCAGTTTTATTTAAGAGGTGTTTAGTTAAGCCCCATATATATTATTTTCGCGTGGTGTCAGCTTAGCTACTTTAGCATCCCAGACACTGGCCCGCCATAGTGTTACTTCCTCTGAGATGACAGCCTGTATTTCGTTAATTCGCGCCTTAGTTTGCTGATCTCGGCATCTAGAATAATGGCGTTTTAGGTGGTTTTTCTGCATGATTAAATCGCGTATATACTGAGGAAAAGTATTGAGTTTATTTGTATGTGTCTTTTCTGGAACACATTCAGCCACGCCTTGCTGTATTGTGCTTGTAAGGGCGGTTATAAATTCGTCAACATCCTGTGTTGTTGCTAGGGAATCATTATTTATCTGCGGCAAATTATCGGTTATAAAACTTGTGAAACTCGGCCAATCGGCATTAGGATAATCTTTAATTTTTCTCGGGGCAATAACTTCTGTGGAAATATTGTCAAAGTCAATGTGAACTGGGTAATGATCGGAGGAGAGATCATGTTCGACTCTTAGGTCCATCCAAGTTGTAAACTGTTTAACTAGAGCAATATCTAAAATATCAGGATTTTGGTTAATATTTGGTGGGTTATAATTAGGCTCAGTTGGGGCCATAACTTGATCATTTCTATCTCTTGGTGCCTTTGTAAGAGCATCTCATTTGCTGTTCTATTTATAGAATTTCAGTTTGGATGTTTGGCATTTATGCCGCCGAGGGCGAGAAAAGTATTACCTGTTTTATTATATAATAAATCCAGGTCGGCCAGTGTTAGCGAGCGCCCTGGCCGGGGGGCGGGGGCATAAATTGCTAGTAATTTAGTGCATTGTTAGCCTAATTTTAATTCAATGCCAACTGCTTCCAATATAGGAAAGTCTGGCAGAATAATTTCGCTACGTGCGATGGAAGTATGTACTAAAATAGCCACTCCTCCTCATTTTCCTCTTATCAAAGGCCTGTCCTTTCGATATACGGCATAGCCTGCAACAGAAAAGCGAGATTTATGTGTGAAATGTGTCTCATTTATTGCCGCGATTTTAATTCTATGTCGAGACAAATAGTCCATAAACTCGTCCTTTTTTGAGCTAAGACTATGTGCATTCCAGAAGAGAATGGAGTGTAGGTTTGTTTCGGGGTTTCAGGTGAATTTAAATTAGCTGCATTAATTGGGTTTACCGGCATGGTCAAAATTCTTGACCAGCTGAATGGATGAGCCGATGGTCGCGGTTATTTTGTCTTGGATCGACATATTAGTCGTCCAGATGGCGATCATGGCACAAAGGGGCTGCAGCACTTGTGCCAGGTCGGGGTACTTTCTGAAATGCGCGTCATTTGTAAAGACTTCATTAATTGCAGCCATGATTTCATTTTGGTTTACTTTGAGGGGGGGAGGGGAGGTCCGCCACAAGATGGCATTTCAGAGCGACTGTCACCAATGCGACATCCTTATGCGACATCCTTGACCTGCGGGGTGTGTGTTGTGAGCTCGGCCTGAGGACGCGAGTGTTGTTGAGGCTGAGGTGAGCTCTGATTGGCTGGCCCCTGATTGGCCGGCTGGTCTGCTAAGGGCGGAGCCCGAGCGGCGGTCGCGGGCTGCGAGCTCGTGGCTTGTGTTACAGCTTGGTTTTCGGCAAATTTCCGTTGTTTTTGCGATTGTTTCCTAGGTTTTGCTTGTGTTTTCTTGCCCCACCTCGCATTAGGGTTGCGGGGAATGGGTTGGTTCGCCAGGGCCGGGAAAGCCATCTCGTCTTGCAGCCAGGCATACATGATATATACAGGTACAGGTGCTGGCTGCTGGTGTTGCGCCCACAAAGGCATAAGCATATTTCGCAGTGGTTGGATATGTGTTTGCTGTGGCACTGGGGGTGCCTGGCCCTAGGCTGGTTGTTGCCAGGCTGTGGTAGGCTGTTGAAAAGTTGCTATTCGGTTATTCTCGCGAATTGCAGCTCGTGATTACTGCTGCCGAGCTTGCCTTGTTTCAGGCGCAAGGCGGCTCCAATTCGCAGTTCTATAGGTTTGGCAACCTCGATAGTTTGCCAGTGATTTAGACCGCATCCCACACATTTTACTTGTGTTCTGTCCTCGACAATTTGGAAATATTTTGTGATGTGCGGGCCACTGCAGTACCTGCATCTTGGTGTGGCGCTACATCCTGCTGCCACATTATTAAAAAGCTGGCAGCGGGAACATTGTGCGGGTCCGGTGGGATTGTGGAACTCTTCCACTCGGATCTGAAAGCCTGCAAAGCTTCTGATGGCGAGATATGGTGCTGTATTACTGCCATGAGGCAGTTCGATCGCTAATTGGTTTATTGGGTGCATGTTGCGATCGTGAATGAACCAGGCCCTCTGGACTGGCATTCCGAGGCACTGGAATTCTTCGTGCAGGAATTCCATTTCCGTATCCGATTGAACCCAGCAGAATACAAGCTTCACTGGTATTTGATCGGCCTGTCGGAGCAGGCTGTGTTGGTACCCCATTTCCTTGATTATACGGACAGCTGTAGCAAAATCTGTCATTGAACTAGTGTGAATGCGCAGTGTGTCTGCCTCAACACAGACAGCACTCCATGAAAGCGACATCGATTCATCGAGTTTTCGCTTGAGAGCGGGGTATTTGTGTGTACTTGTCAGGTACACAGAAAACGGCTTTATTTGCAGCTTCTTTGGCTGCTGCTGACTTAATTGCGGGGCAGTTTGGCCTACTGAGAGCTGCTGCGATCCCTGAGTGGGTGGTTTTGTGCCCTGATGGGACTATACGTCGTGCGTACGTTTTGCGCGCTTGCTTTCATTTTGCAAGGCAACATAGTTCGCAATCATACTTGCTGGGTTCGCTGGGAGTTGCGTCTCCATGGCAGCATCGGTACTGGCCATTTTCGCAAGTCACAGACTGGTAAGTGTGCCTACAGTATGCCTCTCTGTGTTGGCTGGTGTGCACCGTCCAAGCCCCTCCCTCCTATCCACTCCCCTCTACCGGAGACAAGGCCATGGAGGTAGGGGGCGACTGGCGCTCTGTTTTTTCCTAAAACTAATAAAACTTTATTTTGTATTTAAGAACCTGACGAAACTAAGGGAACTCAACTTCAAACATATGCGGTAGTTCTAAGAAGAACTAGCCGCACGATCTTTCACTGAAATCGAGTAGTTCTAAGAAGAACTACTCGCAGCAGTAAACTGTAAACTGAAGTTCGTTGCAGGCCCTCTCTCCTCGCCGGCTGCTCGGAACTTGCTCTCTGGCCGTTTGGCAATTTTTTTTTTTAATTTTTTTCTGGTGAGCCCCCAAATCAATCCCGCTACGCTAGCGTGAGCACCTTCACAGTTCTGTGTGCCCTCCGGCATGCATGTTAGTAGCTAAGACGGCTGGAGAATGGGAAGCATCTCAGGGCAAGCCCTTTATGCCTTAGGTCGGGTTTAATTATCAAAATGAACCCATGTATCGCGGCTGAGCAGGGTTGTCTGGTGCCATGGCTGCAATTGTAGCCATGGACACACCCCGAAAGAAGAAGGGTCTAGTAAGGGGCATAGAAAACCAGGCAAAGCGGAGAGGGTCTGGAAAAACTATGCGACAGTTGCGGAGGATAAAAATTATTCCTTTTATTGGATTTGGACTGGAGAAAGTAGGGTTATTGTTAGTTCGCTAAGATAGACTTTGTGAGGTTAATGAGGATGATATGAAATGTGTCGATCCGCTGCTGGAATGTATCCAGAGTCGTACCGCAGTAGCACGGCCCTGGAGGCGAGGGACAGAACTGCGCCACCCGCCCGCAGATGCCAGTCATCTCTCCGGAAGCAGAAAAAAGTGTTATTTTCCAGGCATAAAAATAGGAGTAATTAGGAAGGGGAAGGGGGTGTTAGTGCGATGTAATGTAATGGCATTACCTACAGTGAAAATTCGCTTGCAGCTAGTGTGTTGTTGTGTGTAGTGTTGGTAGTGTCGTGCGTGACCAGTGTAGTGTCGAAGAATTAGGTAATTAGTAATGTGTAATAAGGGTATAAATAAGAATATCGCCAGCCTGGAGGGCGCCATATTGAGTATCAGGTAGGTGTATAGAGCCAACGCACAGGGCTACACCAGACCGAAACTCCAGGTTGGATCCCGCGATGCTGACACTCGGGTGCTCACGTAGTGTAGCATAGAAAACAATTGGAATGTAAAGCACAGGGCCATCTCTGAGCCAGAAGGCCGTTTTCAGGCCTCTTTTGTACAGGAGCTTCGCGAACCTGCTCGCCCAATGGGCGTTTAGCTGGCTCCTTATTGGTCGCACATGTAGGAGCGACCTCTGGCACGGCCTGAGCTTCGCTCGTCATGGCCCCAGGTTTGGTGGGGAGGGGTGGAGAGGAGGGAGCATTTTTTTGTCCGTTTTTCCTCATAACTTTACGCGATTTTTTTTGCCCCATCGCCTGTTTGGATCGCGGGGAATATAATCATTCGCGAGAGGCGGGAATTCTGCCTCGTTCACAAAATATCCAAACCTAATATAGGTCGGGATAGGCTGGGGTCGCGCTTGTTGTGCCCAGTGTGGCAGCAAATTGTTGCGTGGAGCTGGAGTGGCTACTGATGTTGCCCTGAGGAGGCCTGAGGTTACGGAGTGTTTTGCCATGCGTTTATACGCACATTCTCGCGAGTAGCCAGCTTGGACTGGAGCTGGCGCTACTCTCTCTCGTCTTGTGGCAGTCTACTCCACTTAGCAGCCTTGTAATTTTTACACCCGGTGTAATTTTCACAATGATTGTCCCCACACTGTGCGCATTTTACTTGTGTTATATCATTTTGAATATTGCAGACAAATGTAAGATGATCTCCACCACAGTATCTGCATTTAGGTGCCGCATTGCACCCGCCAGTCACATGGCCAAATCGTTGGCATCTTCCGCACTGTGAAGTCCCAGACGGGTGCTGGAACTCTTCCACTTTAATTTGTAGCCCTTCAAAGTTTGTCAGGGCCAGGTACGGCGCAGGGTCTGTGCCATTTGGCAATTCAACCACGAGTTTATTTATCGCGCGGCGATTGTGATCATGGATAAACCAGCACCGCTGCACTGACATTCTCGCTGTCGCGAATTCCTCCTGGAGGAATTCCATAGGTGTGTCTGCGTGAGCACAACAGAAAACCAATTTTACCGGGATTTCCTGAGCCCGTCGGAGCAAGCTGTGCTCATATCCCATTTGTTTAACAGTTCTGACCGCGTTGACATAGTCAGTAATCTTGCTCCTATGCACACGAATGCTGTCTGCTCCAATGCAAACAGCACTCCGTGACATCGTCATGTGCGCATCGAGTGCTCTTTTCAAGGCGGGGTAGGTGTGTGTTTTATTCTTATACACGGTGAAGGGCTTTATCTGCACCTTCTCAGCAATTGGCTGATGCGCGGTGCCATTTTGTGACGCTGTTGTGCCCTGGGGAGGCGCATTTGTGGCCGGGGGGGCCTAAAGGGCTGGTTTTTTTTGCGTCGCATTCTGTCTTTTGTCGCTCGCATTCTAGCCGCAGCTTCGCTGGTTGGGCGCTTCAGTGACTGTGACTCAGAGACCATAGCCTTGGGGTCTGCCATGGCTTCGCTTGTTGTCGGAAATTACAATGACATGAAATGAGCGAGGGGAAATTACGAAATTAAATCTAAATCACAGTGAAACCTATATGGAAAGTGTTCCTATAGTGTACCTACACCTCTGTTGATGTGATGTGCGCCTTCGCCAAGCCCGCACCCTCCTATCCTCTCCCGTCTACCGGAGACAAGTCCAGGGAGGGGCGGGATACTAGCCCTTGTTTTTTTTTTCCTTAAGAAGAAATTTAATTTTTGTATTTAATGGGGAAGCAGTTTAAACCTTTCAAGTAGCCTTGAAAAGGCACTTGACTTTGTTTGGCGCAGTGTTTAAGCACTAAAAAGTGCTAAAGACACCTATACCTCGGAGCTCACTGCAGACAGGTCCTTCACCGACGACACCGTCTGAATCGTGGCGAGCTCGCCGCCGCCGTCGACCCCCATATGCCACCGGAATGACACGCGTGTCGTAAGACCAGCAGCCGCAGCTCCCATAACTCACTGGGTGTTTGTGAAAACAATTGCCACCCGACACTTGGACTAATCATATGGTCCGCGGGCGGGGGCCGTGTCAGTGTAAGTTTAGGGCACCGGGACCACATTTAGGCTGTTTTTGTTTTGGTGCCTATTATTATGTGATTTTACATGTTTATGTTGTCGGCGGGGGAGTGAAGCTCCCCTCCAGCCTCCCGGCTGGAGTGAATGTAAGCGTCGTGATGTCTGTCTAACGTGTTGTTATGTTGTATACACGTGTGCTATTTAATATCGCGTGTAGTGTATCGGTGAGTCCCTAATCGCCCGGGAGCAGCCCTCGGGACAGGTTTTATCGTTTCAGAGTGTTGTGACATAGGAAAGAAATCCAGTGTTAGTAACAGAAACATAGGAGGGGCCCTTGGGACCAGAGTCTGTCAGGCTTTGCCAAAGTCTGTCAGGCCCTAGTCAAAGCAGAGCCCCTTCCTCGTCCTCTCTTCAACGAGGATCGTCTTCTTCCCAGCCTGAAACCGACTGTCAGGTCGGTGCGTTATTGAAAGTAAATAATGATGTTTGTAACATATACAACACTATATGTTTTAATAATTTAATTTTTTAAAAGTGTTTTTGTATTTTGTGTTTTATTTTTAATTTAATTTTTTTAAATTTTTTTGGTATTTAATTTTACTGTAATTATTTTTAATTCAATTTATTTTAATGCATTGTTATATTAGTAAAAGCCTAAGCTAGATTAAATTGTTTAAGCTAGTCTAAATTAACTATGTCATACCGTGTTAGCCCCCCGACCCCAATCTCGACTGGCATGTGTGTCATTTGACCTGGAAGACGAGTGGTGGTTGGGGCTATTTCCCACCTTTCCCAAGTTCCCACATAACCAGCCTGGGCAGAGCGCCCTAAATACTAATAACTGTGTGTTTAAAACGGAAGTGTAAATTTGGGGTAATTTTATATTTAAATAATCCCCAAATATTGTTTGTTTACTGTAGTAAAGTGACGAGTACTGTGAGGAGCAACATCTGCTTCTCGTGTAGTGTTGTTAAGGCTTTCGCCTGTGTGATGATGGGCCTTAAATGGTCCAGTAGTGTTACGAATTGTATTTCTTTCAGAAGTGCGGCCAGTTCCTGCACGTCTGAGATCATGGTCGCATTTTATGTTATGTCGGTGTCCCTTCTCCTGAGTGTTTGTGGCTTGTCCCTCCACTGTTGTGCTGGTGCTTGTTCCCTGTGTGTATTTCCCTGTTCAGTCTGTAGTTTCTGAGATTCTAAAAAGGGGGGGGGGGGCGAATTCAGCCATTGACTGAATGTTTGGTCGCGTATCCTGCCTGTTGTTTTGTATTTGTTTGCTGGCTTTAGCCTCAAACATTTGTTTGCGAGTGTTGATATATTTTTGGACCACTTCACACTGTTTCCGTAAAGCTGAGCGTCCAGTTTTTTTTACAAAGTCCACATGTCCACTTTGACTTGTCTTGTTCTCTTAAGGAGCAGGTACTCATTGATTGTGTGATTTTTCCCATAAAGAGCACACAGCTTCCTAAGTGTGCAATATTTCTGTGTGTGGCCCAATGCACGACATCTCATACACTGAACCACATCATCAGTGCGGTATTTGTACAGTTCTATACGAACTGACATGTAACCTAGTTAGTGTATTTTGAGAATGTCTAGCTCCTCTCGAGGCAAAACTATTGCCCCATAAACTGCCGGTGAGTCAGCTGATGTTCTAAACTGCTAGACATTCAGTGCTGTGAATCCATATTCTCTAAGCTCACTTGATAATTATTTTGTATCTGTGTTATGTAATATTCTTTTAATGACTATTTTCGTTGGCCTTTCACTCTTTATAGAATGTGTGTAAAAAGGAATTTTGTGTACCTCAAGATAGTCACAAAATGTCTTGTGCTTATTTTCTGCTACCACTATCCTCAAATATTGTCTTTTTGTGAGTGTTATTTTTGCAAAGAATGCTTCACCAAATTTGATATTTAGCCTTTTTAGCCCCGAAGTGTCCGGAATGTATACTGGTGGTGCAAGTGGTGTTTTACATGTGTGTTGTTGTGGAACTTCTGTGCCTGTACTACTATGACTATCGTCTAATTGGTCTGATACTGCTAAAGGAGAAAAAGAATTCTCAGTTACTGCTGCAAGTAGTTCTTCTCAGAAATACTCGATTTGAGTGAAAGGTCGTGAGGCTAGTTCTTAGAACTACAGCACAAAATGAAGTTAAGTTCCCCTAGTGTTTGGTTAGGTTTTAAATACAAAAATAAAGTTTTTATTAGTGTTAGGCAAACACAGAGCGTCAGTCGCCCCCTACCTTCCTGGCCATGTCTCTGGTAAAGAGGAGGAGATAGGAGGGAGGGGCTTGGACGGTGCACACCAGCCAACAAAGTGATAGGTACACACGTAGGCACACATTCCACCGCCTGTGACCTGCGAAAATGGCTAGCAACGACGCTGCCACGGAGACACATGTCTCCACGAACACTGCGAAGGAAAATGTAAACAATGCCGAACTGCAAACGGAATCGAAGCGCACCAAGCACATGCACGACATTCAGGCCGCTCAAGGCACGCCACAGCCCCCTCAGGAAAAATCCCAGCCCCTTCAGGGAAAACCCCAGCACATTCTGGGCGCGCAGTCGCCACCAGCGGGCCAGAATGCAGCGACAGGCGCACCACAGACGCCAGCGAAACCACAAATAAAGCCATTCACAGTGTATTTGAGCTAGACTCACAAATACCCCGCACAGAAAAGAGAATTGGATGCACGCGTGACACTTTCCTGGAGTGCTGTCTGTGTTGCAACAGACAGCATTCGCGTGCACACGTCATCCCTCACTGATTTTTTCACAGCAGTGAGCGTAATCAAAGCCATGGGCCATGAACACAGCCTGCTCAGACAGGCAAACGAAATCCCGGTAAAACTAGTAGTGTGTCGCATTCAAGTAGAGACACCGATGGAATTTCTCCACGAAGAATTCCAGCGACTGGGAATGCCAGTGCAATGCGCCTGGTTCATCAGTGACCGGAACAGAAGGGCGATAAATAAGCTCGTAATTGAATTGCCTCATGGCACAAACGCAGCGCCCTAATTCGCACTCACGAGCTTTGCGGGATTTGTAATTAAAGTTGAAGACTTCCACAACCCGACAGGGCCCGCACAATGCTCCTGCTGCCAGCGATTTAACCATGTGGCAGCTGGATGCAACGCAGCACCGATGTGTCGGTATTGCAGCGGAGCTCATTTGACAAAAGACTGAGGCATCGTGAACGACCTATCGCAGGTAAAGTGTGTAGGTTGCGGGCAGAATCACTGCACCAGAGACACGCCAAGCCCGCCAACAACAATCCAGGCAGGCGATAAAACAGAACCAGCAAGCAACAGCGTGGCAAACAATGCCTGCTCCCGCGCAAACCCCAGTCGGACCACAACAAGCTCGCCCACAGCAGCCACAGACACATCATCACAATGGAAATGTATTTATGCCCTCGTGGGCGCAACGACAGCCAGTACCTGTACCTGTGTAAAACAGGTATGCATGGCTACAAGACGAAATGGATTTTCCGGCCCTAGCAAATCAACCCATTTCCCGCAACCCTAATGTGAGGTGGAGACAGAAACCCAAATCTAAAGCAAAGAAAACTTCACAAAAAGATCGCAAAAATGCAGAACGACAAGCTGCCGAGCAAGGCACGAGCTCGCAGCCCGCAGCCGCAGCTCCAGCCCCCCTGGCGGTGCCCAACCGACCGAACATAGCGCGCCTGTTCTTGAACAAAACTTGCGCTCCCAGGCAATGGAGGTAGGATCTATGCCAGTACAGGCAACACCTCCACCACAAGTACACGCAAGCCAAATCATAGCTGCTATCAACAAAGCCTTTAATAATGATGAGCATTTCCGCAAGTATTCCGACCTGGCACATGTCTTACAGCCCCTGTGCGCGATGATCGCGATATGGACAGTTCCAACTATGTCCATACAGGAAAAAATAACCGCGACTATCGGTTCTTCCATTCAACTGGTCAAGAATTTTGACTTTGCTGGCAAATCAAATTAATGCAGCTACCACAAACAATCCCGAAACTCACATAAACACCATTCTCTTCTGGAATGCAACTAGATACTGCACCATTACAGATCTGCATTATGAACTCAAAATCGAAAAACTAGACAATCACTTCGTCAAAATGGCGGAAAAACTTTACAATGATTGCGCCACACATGCCAACCCGAAAGTATCTAGTCTCGGCAATTACGACCCCGACGAGACTCAAAAATATATGCGGCCTAAAAGCATTTTAGCTCACAGGCCGCCTTAAAACACCGAAACTCGCAATGCGGGTCCTCAGCCATGCACCCGACTAACTAATTAATCCTAGAAACCCGCAATACTGCAATACACTTAACTACAAAATACACAAAATAATTATTACAAATTAGCAAAGCACTGTGTGATCACAGAACATGGCGAAGCAGGCACTGTGCAGCCTATGGCTCATAGATGTTGTATTAATGCCATGAGGGAGTTCGATCGCTAATTTGTTTATTGTGCGCCTGTTGCGATTGTGAATTGACCAGGCCCTATGGACTGGCATTCCGAGGCGCTGGAATTATTCGTGCAAGAATTCCATTTCCATATCCGCTTGAACCCGGCAGAATACAAGCTTCACTGGTATTTGATCGGCCTGTCGGAGCAGGCTGTGTTGGTACCCCCATTTTCTTAATGATACGGACAGCTGTAGAAAAATCTGTCATTGATCTTGTGTGAATGCGCAGTGTGTCTGCCCCGACACAGACAGCACTCCATGAAATCGACATCGATTCATCGAGTTTTCGCTTGAGAGCGAGGTATTTGTGTGTACTTGTTAGGTACACGGAAAACGGCTTTATTTGCAGATTTTTTTGGCTGTTGCTGGCTTAATTGAGAGGCAGTTTGGCCCACAGAGGGCTGCTGCGATCCCTGGGGGGGGGGAGGGGGGCGGTTGTGTGCCCTGATGGGGCTGTGCTTTTATTTTGCAAGGCAACATCATTGGCAATTATGTTTGCTGGGTTCGCTGGGAGTTGCGTCTTCATGGCAACGTCGTTACTGGCCATTTTCGCAGGTCACAGACTGGTAAGTGTGCCTACAGTATGCCTCTCTGTATTGCCTGCTGTGCACCGTCAAAACCCCTCCCTCCTATCCACTCCCCTCTACCGGAGACAAGGCCAGGGAGGTAGGGTGCAACTGGCGCTCTGTTTTTTCTAAAACTTATAAAACTTTATTTTTGTATTTAAAAACCTAACGAAACTAAGGGGACCTAACTTCAAATTATGCGGTAGTTCTAAGAAGATCTAGCCGCACGAGCTTTCACTTAATTCGAATAGTTTCCAAGAGGAACTACTCGCAGCAGTAAACTGTAAACTGAAGTTCGCTGCATATACTCTCTCTTCGCTGGCTGCCACGGAACTGGCTAAAGTGATCACTTTATCGTGAACTGCCTTTAAGCTCGGTGTCCCAGTGCGACTCGCACGGGACCGGAAATTTTAGCCAACAATTTGGAAAAATTTTCCCAAACACATTTGCCTACATTGCTAAGTTAAATCTGTGAACAGTAAAACGCTAGTACACGCTACTGAATTTGTTTGAACAAACTACAAGCTATTTTTTTCGAACTGCTTTCAGAATTAGGCACACATGCATTGTGTTTCATTTCATTTTTGCAAAGAAACACGCCCCAAAAGTATCTATGTATTTTTACCGTAATAACACGTGAAATTCGACTATTGTGTAGCAGAGTAGAGAAATGTAAATTATGCTTGTTTTGATTAACTTTTACTTTTTGTTGTGTAAAATCACTCCTAAGTATTTGGTGTTAACAATTTCTACTCACCTATGCAGAAGATAGTGAACCACGCGACAGCTAAGACTGGGATGTCTACAATACATCAGAATCTCACTACTTGACATCAGACCAGCATAGTTGTTTCAACGTATTCAACGATACTACCAACAAATCGAATGCCAGCACGCAATAATTCAAGCTAGTAAATTGCTACTATCAGTAAATATAAAACTCTGCATCAGGATTCAAGGATTACTAATTTCTAATTAACTGAAAAATTTACAGATTCATTTGGGGACAAGCTGGACGTATTACTTATCTACGCTGCTGTCGCGATTCGGACAGTTATTTATGTGACCTACCAAATACAGAAGGCTCAAATTCCCTTAGCAGATCTGAAACAAAAGAAGTGATCAATCACAGACAACCAAAGAAAATGTTATTGACAACTAGCCTATGAGCTTGAAAAAACGTACATTCCACTATAAAGTCTAGCCCAAAAGTCTTTGAACCAGGGAGTTATTGAGGCTTGTAATAATTTTATTTCCTTCTAAAAAAAATCACTTGCTACAAAACTAATGTGTAGTTCTGCTTTAAAATAGAAGTTCCCTTGACAGGTAAACCATGAATCAGGCCATATTTACACATATTAAAATAGGATAACGATGTTGTTACTTGTCCTGATTTTCTATGTCCTTCAAAGTAACAGTACGTTCATAGTAAGCACCACTGCATTAAAATGTACACAGTTTTAAGATAGTTTTGTCTTCGCCGCTTATGATCATTGCATCCAGTTATGAGTATATATTACATCGGCCCAACAGTAGGAGCCTTATATATGTGCATAATGGACATGGTTGCCATGGATGCGAGACAGATTTTGACTCACTTAAAATATATATTACATGTTGTAATATATGGCTAATATAGATTATCTGCAGTAGGTAAAGATTGTCTTGTAATGCCAAACAGTAATGCTGGGATTCAGTGCGTACTGGTGCCACACGAGTATTAAATCGGTTTTAATATAGTAACACAACATTCATTTGTTAAAACCATATTAATATACAACCATGTGCGATTGGCTGGATCAAAGACGAGCAAATTCTTTGAACAACCACTAATAATGTCATTCACGTTCTCATGAACTCGTTCTTCATTCGCGAAATATAGTCCATTCACAGTTACTTCAAACTTTCCTGAAGCCCTGCTAAAGTTCTACCTCCAGAATATTCCTCCGCCTCATCTTAACCCAGCCTAGAAAATGACACCTAAGAGACAGCACACCGTGTTCGTGTGCACTCAGTTTAATGAAATAATTTGCATAAGAACGACTTCTTACTAGGCATTACCAATGCACATTCTCCCTGGTTTTATGCATTCTAGTTATAAACGAAATAATATAGGTTATAGATAAAATGTAATTAAAAGTTAGATTGAACAAGAAATTTTTTTTATGTTAACAAAAGATTTAAAAAATTTGTGATACATGGCATTATTTCGTAAACCACCAATTATGTCATACATGGGGTGATTTTTGAAAGGTTTGGTTCAAAAAGTGTGAAGAAACCGCTAACAGACTATAATCATAAGCCTATTATTACGTTGAACGGTCAGACCACAAGCACGGCACTTAGACAGGTAGTTGGAGACAGCTACAGAAGCCATGTAAAATTACATGATTTAAATATGGCCAGACATTGATTTTCGAAATGGTGGGGATATAAATATTTAGATATGTTTGGCATATCTATTTAACAATTTAACCAAATCCAATCAAAATTTTTGCTGATAGTATCTATTCGAAACATCTATACATAAACTTTATTTAGGCAGTTTTATAATATATCCCTGTAAAAAAAAAAAAAAATATATATATTTTTATTCCATTTCTTGGAAACCAATCAACGGATTTTTCCACCAATTTTTTTTACACAAGTGGCGTTATGGAAATCCATGTAAACTTGTGTGTTTTTTTAGTGGCTCAGACACTGAATTTCAAAGTTATTGCCATTGATTTAAATATTTCAGGTTAGTGAACCCTACCATTCAAAACATTAGACTGATTACATCCGAATTTGATGCTCCAAATTATACCTCCGTGAAGCAGTTGATTACACGCTTACTTAATTTTAAAAGTTTTTCTGAATTTGAATCCCAGGTAAGTTATTCGTGTACGTATTTTAATTGTCTTGGTACTCTTTTACATGGTTGTTTCTATCACTAATGATATTGCTGTCAATTAGACGTCAACGCATACCTGGCATCTAAGCGTCTAAGAAATTCACTAAATTTTATTTTCACCAATGTAGAATAGTTACCAGTAATTTCTTATTAGTACTAACAAATACTGCGAGATAAATCATTGAAAACAGGTAACCTGAAAAGAATAGTTATCGTGTATCTGATTAGAGTGAGAAAGAGTGTGGTTTTTCATATTGGGCGAGACATTGCCGTTTTTCAGTTGTTTTAAATTATAAGTTAGTATGTATAGTTTACAAATAAGTTACTTACTTCCAATTAACCTAACAGCATAAATTAGGGAATGTGAACAAGCCCAGTGCCTCATTAAGTCAAATCAATTCAGAACAACAGAATATATAATAATCCACAATATGTCTTAATGTATACAATTGAGCTTGTATGTATTGCTGTATGTGCAATTGTAGTTTCTGTGTTTTCATTTTTAAATATTGTAACATCTGTTAGATGTTTTATATATCCAATTATTACACGACACCATTATTCGAAATTCCAAGTTGCTTTACATTACCATTAAATACCACAGTATGTAAAATATTATTTCCAATTTAAAGAACTCATACATTTTTAGGTTTGTCGTGGTTGACAAAATGATATTCTATTAACATTCTGTCCATCCCCCGGGGCCACAGTAACTGAGCGGTTAGACTACTAGCCTCCCACCAAGGCGAGCCGGGCTCAATTTCCGGCCGGGTCACTACCGAATTTTTGCAAGTGGGAATCTTGCCGGAAGGTGCCGCTGGTCAGCGGGCTTTCCTGAGGATCGCCCGTTTCTCTCGCCCTTGCATTCTGGTGCTGCTAATCCATTCTCACCTAATTTCACCATCATCGGATCTCAAGAACTCATTGTTAAGAGCCGCCCAAATTTCTCCATTCAAAATCATTCCCCCCTTTCCCTCCCCCTACACCTTCAACGACGCGAGTCAGTCTTTTTAGAAGTTGTGTGTAACACATTCTTAATTCTCGATGTGGTTTCACCTAAACGAAATTTTTTCATTTCAGTTGGTCTTATGTAAGTTTGATACCATACAGCTCATTATATTATGCTTAAATTATATTAATATGAGAATTGGCGCCTCTCGTATGCACGATGCGTGTTGAAATACTCATGATATAACATTTTTTCGTATCCATAGGTTTGGCATTATTTTCCGCCAAAAATCATAACTTTATATTGTTTCCGTTATGTATGGATAAAAAAGACCTATAGAAATTAAGATTTATGTATTGATATTTCATTCAATTAGCTACTTAATGATATACTTATAAATTAACGAAAATAAAAGTAATATTTTAAGGGGTGGAATTTCAAGTAAATATTAGCAAATTTAATTCCAGGAAACTGATTTTTTTTTCAATTTTTAATTGACCAATGGTGTCCTTAAATTGGTAAAAATTATTTCTTTTTTATCACTGCTCCTTTCACTTTAGTTTGCAATTCGGTTATTGTTATCGCAACATCACAAAAATGGTTAAAAAATAAATTACTCTGAACGACAATTAGGCCTGTTCAATTATTATTATTAAGTTTGATCAACTATATAGGTTTCTTCGCTGCTGCAGATATCACAGGAAATTCAACAAAAACCACAAAAACTGCACCATATAAAACAAGAAACATGCTAGAAAATAATACATTTAAACAAGAAGACAACAATAGATGCTAACAAAATAAAGCACAACACAAACCAATGGAAACCAATCGTTAACACCACAATATAAAACAACAAAGCACAGCAAATTCAAATAAACAATCAGAATACAAAATAGTGCAAAAAGACACAGCAGAAACCATTGGAATCGACTAGAATGTAACAAAAATCCACAGACACAAATGGAACACAAAAGAAGCCAAAGAAATCCACTAAAATATAACAGAAAGAATAAAACGACACCACAACAAAGCCCAATGGATACTATTATAGTACAACAGAAACAAACTGACTACAGCGCAACAGAAACCATCAAAACACAGCAAAATTCAATATAAACAATCGTAATACAATAGAACCCAAAATATTATGACACACAACAAAACCAAATAGATACCAACACACCACACCAGAAACAAGCAAAACACATCAGAAACCAACAGAACACAACAGAAATAAACAGAACACAATAGAAGCCAGCAGAACACAACAGGAAGAAACAGAACACAACAGTACATTATGGAAAACTATTAAGGCCACTACAGCACAACAGAAACCAATAGCACACAACATAAATAATCGAAACCACTAAAATACAACAGAAACCAACTAAGCTTACGACAATAGAAACCAACAAAACACAATAGAAACCAATAAAACCTGATAGGAACCAAAAACACAATTGAAATTAATTTGAACCATTAAAATATAACAGAAACCAGTTGGCTACAGCACAATATAAACTCACAAAATGCGACAAGAACCTATATAAACCACTAGAACGCAATAGAAACCAACTGGTCACAGCACAACAAAAACAAAAATCACAGCAATAATCAATGGAAACCACTAGAACCCAAAAGAAACTAACTGCACAATAGAAACTGCAGCAGAATAGAAACCAACAAAACCCAACAGAAACAAATTGAAACCACTAAAATACAACAGAAACAAACTGACTACAGCACAATAGGAATCAACAAACCACAACAGAAACCAATGGAAACCACTGGAATACAACAAAAATCAAACGACTATAGACAAAAGATAAACTAATGGGAGCCACTAAAACACAGCAAAAACTAACAGAAACCAGTGAAACAGGTAGAATTCCACAGAAAAAGATAGACTACAGCAGAACAGAAAACAACAAAATGCAACAGAAACCAATAGTAACCACTAGAATACAACACAAGCCAACAGGATATGACATATCAAATAACCAACGAAACACAACAGAAACCAATAGACAGAAGTCAATGGAAACCATTAGAGTACAACAGAAACCAGCAGATAAATTGATAACAGAAATCAACC
Source organism: Dryococelus australis (assembly GCA_029891345.1). Taxonomy (NCBI): domain Eukaryota; kingdom Metazoa; phylum Arthropoda; class Insecta; order Phasmatodea; family Phasmatidae; genus Dryococelus; species Dryococelus australis. Next base: position 290,112,415 of record CM056994.1, read on the forward strand.
TATTCCACTAGAAGTTGTTGTACCCAATAGAAAACAATTAAAACCAATGGTTCCAGTGTTTTCTGACAACAGAAATCAACAGAAAACCAAGAAATGTTCACTGTTCACTAAATTATTATACAATACAAACCACTGGAATCCAATAAAAGCTACTGGGTGACCAATGGAAAACAACAGAAAACAACAAAAATACATTAGAATTATGTTTCTACAAACACTGAACTTTCTATTGGATTTTGTATGTTTTGTTGTAAATTTTTGGTAGGGTATAAACAACATGAAGACACTGAGAAGGACTTTAATAAGAATTGAAATATACATTAGATATTTCTCTCATTGAGAATAATAAGAGTATTGATGGCGATAGAACAATTTTGAAAATAATGTGTGTGTCAATAAATTATAAATCATATTAATTATTTTATTTTTAATCAGACCTCTATCCTCGCGAACTCTGATATGCCCCTCTGGCATCTTGTGACGATATATTCATTATTTATCAATTTTAAATGCTTATTTGTTAAAGAATGTGTGCGTGTGTTTACTATGTCCAGTGTATAAACTTTGTATACTGTAATTTGACTTGTCCAATATCTTTGTACAGCTATATATTGGAAAAAGATCTTATGGATGCAATAAAAGAAAACAAAAACTATGATATTGAAAATATTGATTTAATTGCTAAAACTAAAGAAAAATATATTTAATACTCTAAAAAAGATAGCAATGGTTTCGAATGAAATGTTTTAGATATATCATATGCATTAGTTTAAATATGTGTAGATTAAAAAGAGCAGCTTATATGAACATGAAAATGTGTCAAATGTGAATAGTTAGATATATTAATTAGAACAGTGCAAAGACATGGATTTATATGAAAAATTTAATGAAATTAAACTATCATTGTACAATGAAATTTATTCAAAATTAAATACAAACCATATTTCTGATAAATATTATCATATAGAAAAAGTTTAAAAAAATTGAATTATAAAAATAAAGGATATAATAATTTTATAATAAATTTATGTTTTAATTTTAGCTGCCCTATTAAAATTTTTTAGGGATGTTTGTTTAAACACATTAATTATATCCATCTTGATATTATAAACTCCGAGATAATCTTGTGTTTCAATGCAAAAACAACTATAATTTGATTTAGTTTATAAAGTGATTGTGATATAAATTAATTTTGGTAAGCGCTTTTAAATAATAATGTTTATAATGTTACAAAAGATATGTTAAAGCAAATAAATAAACACTTTACAAAAATACATTCTCTATAATTATTTAATACATTTTGATGCTAATGATTTACATGGCAGGCCTATATCAGAATATTTGTCCTATAGTCGATTTGAATGGTCGAGAAAAATTTAATATAGAAGGAAAAAAATTAAACATCTTCCAAAAGATTCATAAAAAGGCTATATATATTAGAAGTTAATTAAAAACCCCAATAAATGTATTTTAAATCATCAAGAAGGAATTTAAAAAAAATAAAACAATTTCCAAAAGATTCAGAAAAAGGCCATATTTTAGAAGTTGATCAAAAACTCATGATAATTTATGTATCAATCATGCAGAGTTTTATTTCTTCCAGAATGGTAAATATCATCATAAAATAATGAAAAATATGATTTACACAATAAAAATTCAGCTGTGTTTAGAAAATGGTAGAATATTTAATTTAAAAATACTAATGAAAGTCATAATGTAAAAGACTTCAAAATATAATAAGTTTATACACAACAGAGAACAAAAAGGATTTTTATATAAATTAATTAAAAATTCAGTTTTCGGCAATACAATGGAAAATATAAGTGTAATTACATATGAAATTAATAAATAATGCTAGAAAAAAATTGTAAACTTATTTCTAAATAAAGCTACTAATATGAGTGAAAATTGAGAAGCTATTTTTCGAAATAACTCAAATAAAAATTATACTGCACAATTGTAAATTTTGAAAATTCGAAAAGAATTCATGTATATAACGATTATTATAAATTTACTAAAATAAAATTTATAACTGTGCTCCTAAGATAATGGTTTTTAATACATAATTTTAAAATTGAATTTTTAATTAGATATGAAAAAGTAAATAATATATTTTGTACTAGTTGTTATTTGAAAGATAATATATCGAATATGCCACAAAGGAAAAAAAATAATAGGTATGATGAAATATGATTGTAATAGCATAATTATGACTGAATAAGTAGTTGATTAGGATAAATAACAATGGTATTTTAAGTTTTTGTTAAATAAATTAACAAATAAAAATGAGTTAAAATGTTAGTTGTTGAAAATGAAATAATATTAAATGATTACTAGAAATATGTTTCGGAAAAGAAAATATTTAGAAATATTATTTAAATATGATTTTACAAATCTGAGGTATATAAAGTTCATATGAATAAACTAGCTTTAAAAGATGAAAATGAAAACATGTAATCTTAGAAAAAAAAATTTGACACAGTATTATATTGACACTGCGAAATTTTAAAAATACTTGTAAAAATAATATATATTAGCATATAACGTATGTAATAAGGATGTGTTATTTAACAATAATAAACTACCAATAACAATTCTAAAACTTTTAAGTTAAATAATGATTTGCACCATGTTCCTGGGTATATTCATAATCCCAACCATTGCAACAATCTAAATCAAAACAATATTTAAAATATGCAAATTAAAATATATATTACCTTTTGTATTAATTTTTAGAAAATTTGAAAATGAACAATATTTTTATTAATAAATGTTTCACTTTTCATAACTTTATAATTAATAATTCATGACTCTAAATATTTAGTGATATTTTCCATTTATTAAAACAAATGTGTAATAAGAAATTTAAATTTGCTTCATTTATAAGATAACTCGTTTTTATCAGAACCATCGAAATTGGTTAAATTTTTATTCTTGTAGCTTGTTTAGAAATCAATATAATAAATCCTTTGATTATTAATCGTTCTAAAATAATGCAAAAGTTTAGTCATTAAACTAATTATGATAAAAAACATTGTTTCAGGTCCAAATCTAGCAATAATAGCAGTTTATAAGTAATCCATTTCATCATATTTGATAAACATAAAATAAGGCATATTACAACGAATATTTATAGACTTAAAATTATTTAAATTATAAATGTTTGCATCAATATGATATTTAATTATTGTGTTTCATTAAAACCTTAAAATATTTGGTATTCTATCATCCAACTTTATATTGCATACAGCATTATTCAGCTAAGATGTTCACCTCAAATAGTTTCGAGAATTTGATTTTGAATCCATAAATGGCACTGCGGGGTCATAAAACACCATCTGTGTCTGTTCCAAGATGTCATTAATTACTAAGATAACGATATAAACTTTGGTTTTTTTATGGGAATATGCTCATTTCTTCCAATAGCATTATATGTAATTAAGCAACGAGTTCAGTGGCATGATTATTTTGGAAATCTGTGGATCACTTTGTTTTCATAGGTTCATGCATTTCATTGTAGCTGTGGTGGGGTTAGTTGTGTTATCCATTGGGAGATATTATATGTAAGGAAAAAATAATTTCTGCACACTTAGTACATAACTGTTTTCAATGCAGTTTTGTATTTACCAGTTAACTCACATCACAAACACTCTCGTCTTTATTTTTAGTAGCAATATTCAGAAGAAGGTAATGGGCAGAAAATTAGATGCTGCGATGTTTTATTTGTTTTAAGTAAAGTATTGTACGAATTTTAGTGAATATTCTTTAAGTGTCTATAATGTTATTTTATATTTAAAAAGAAAAAAAATGAAATGTGTGTTTGTGTATTTTCAGTCTACATTTGTCGGTGAAGTATGGTCTTTCACGAGCAACTTTTTCGACATGAAGTTCACTTTCACATCTTCACGAAATATCAATACTTTATTTTAAATTAAAGTAATGTGTATGATTTTAAACCTTTGTTATTATATGTGTCTCAATTTATATTTTTCAACAATAAACAAACTCATAAGAATTTAATATACATATACATACACTCGCAATTAGGCTATCGCTTGGTGGCGAGCTCTCTCACCTCTCCTTCGCCCAACAAACTACTTTTTCACTCCCTTCCTGAATTTACCAACCCCTCTCACAGATACCAATTCCTCCCTCAACACATTCCACTCCCTCACAGACCACACAAGCATGGACTGCCTACCCCGCTCCGTTCTCCTCCACACCCTCTGAAGCTTCTCACTGTTGTTTCCTCTTCCTCTAAACACACCCTTACTTAGCTTGCAGTGTAGCCCTCCCCATCCTCCCTCTTCATTCACCACCCTGTACATCCTGACTAACCGTTCAACTTTCCTCCTGTCCTTCAATGAGCTCCACCCCATTTATTTCATCACTGATGGCCTATAGTTCCCTTCTTCCGCACCATCTTGCTCCTGCCTTCTCCACCTACCCTTCACCCATCTTGCTGCCTTTCTCTGCACCTTTTCCAGTTCTCGCACCTCCACCTCCACATACGGGTCCCATACTGCTGCAGCATATTTTAACATTGGCCGTACCATTGTGCCATATGCCTTCTCCTTCACCTCACAGCTGACTCCATTCAGCACCATTTCTAGCATACCCAGAGCCCTCCTTCTCTTTATAACCACCCTCTCTACCTGTTTTTTTCCACCTGAGGTCTACCTGCAGTACAATCCCTAGATACTTATATTCTGCTGCTTCTTCTATCTCTTGTCCCTCCCATCTGTACGTGTCCCTGCTTACCATCTTCGTCCTTGTGAACCTCACTACCTTAGTTTTTCTTACATTTATCTTCATTTTATTTTTTCTGGTCCACAACCATATCTTATTAATGTCCGCCTGCAAATTTCCGCCCCCCCTCTCCCACATCAGCATATACAACACACTCATCTGCAAACAATCTGATTTTTCCCCTAATTTCCAAACCCATGTCATTTACCATTATGGTAAATAACCAAGGACCCAGCACGCTTCCCTGTGGTACCCCTGACATAACCTCTTCTTCCTCAGATATTGCCTCCCCCACTTTCACCCTCTGCCTTCGCCCAATGAGGAAGTCCCATATCCATTCCACTACCCTCTTGTCTGGTATCAGCACCTCCACTTTCCTCATCAATGTCCCATAGGGCACCTTATCAAATGCCTTCTCAAAATCTATGAAGCAGGCATCCGTCTGCTTCCCCTCATCAACTACCTCCACCAGATCCTCTAATAACCCAGCGAGCTGAGTCTCGCGTGAGTATCCCCTCCTGAAACAATGCTGGGACTCCTCCAACCAATTCTTATTGTTCATAACCCTCACCACATACTACACCACCAGCCTCTCCATTACTTTTCCTGTACTTGATATGAAACTCACCGGTCTGTAGCTGCCAGGCCACCCCCTATCCTCTCCCTGCTTGTGTATAGGTACCACCGTAACATCCTTCAAATCTTGTGGTAACTTACCCTCTCCTAAGAACTTTTTAAACAGCACTTCTAAATATTTCGCCAACTCCCTGCCACCAAACTTTAGTGTTGCATTTCCTATCCCATCTGGTCGCCCGGCCTTACTGCTCTCCAAACCCCTAATTACCTTTTCTATCTCCCACTCCCTCATCCTAAACTCACTAAACACCCTCCGAACACTGTTTGCCCCCCTATTCCAACCGACCTTTGCCTCAAACACTGACAAGTACTGTCCTTGCAGCATCTTCGATTTTTATTGGTCATTTGTCGCATGCCTACCATCCCTTCCTGTTAGCAAAGGGATCCCTTCCTCTCCACCCCTTAACCTCCTAACATACCTAAACAATTTCCCCCATTTCTTGCCTTTTCCTTCTTCCACCATGTTCTCCAGAAATACATTCTTTGCCTGTTTGATCTTTCTTTCAAACTCCCTACCCATTTGTTCCATCATTTCTTTAGATCTTATCATCCCTTCTTTTCTCCACTTGGCATGTAATTTTCAGCATTTCTTCTTAATTTTCTAAATCTCCTGTCCATAATATGGCGACTCTCCCCCAGTCCATAACCTTTTCATTGGCACAAATTTCTCCAACATAACCTCCATTAATCCTCTAAACTCCCTCCACAATCCCTCTACACCCTCCTCTATAGACCATTTTTTAAACCTGTCTCTCAGGAATATTTCTGCCCCCTTCTTGTCACCTCTCCCATACTGCTACACCAACCTTTCTGCCATTTGCACTTCCCTCATCTTGCCAATTCCAATTTTCACAACCGGGATATGAAGGTCACCTATATCATCCAATACTGTTGCACCAATTACAGGATTCCTAGGTCTGACCAACACCACATCCAGCACTGACCCAACACCCTCCTCATTCCATCTCGTAGGTGTTTCTACTACCTGGACTAATCCTCTGTTGACTAACTGTGCTGCCATTCTATGCATCATGCTACCCATTCCTTCTTCACTCTCTACCCATTTCACCCCTAGCATATTCAAATCCCCTGCTACAACAACCCACTGCCTGTCCTTTAGTCTATCGACCCTCTCCTTGATCATCTCAATTACCTGTCCTCCCTGTCCTGGTGGTCTATACGCTGCCAGCAAAGTAATACTCCTATTAGTACTACCACTCAATTTAATTTCCATGACCTCGACATCCTCACTAACCCATTCTACTGCCCCTTTTAGCCCTTTCCTTACACACACCATTATTCCTCCTCCTCTCCCATCCCTGTCTCTTCTGAAGATGGTGAACTCATCCTGCCTACTCTCAATGTCCAGTACTTCTTCAGTCAACCAAGTTTCCACAGCTACCTCTATATCCGCCCCATATCCTTCAACCTTTCCCCAGAAGCCCTCCAGCTTGTTGTAAACACTCCTACAGTTCACCACCATAATCTTTATACTAGTACTCTGCTTTACCATCCTACATTGCTTACTTCCTATCTCCACCCCTGCGGCCTCATCAATGCTATCCTATCCATTTCTCTCCCCTTCTGTTTCCTTGCTTCTAACTGACTGCTATTTCAACAACTGCTCTTCTGCCCTGACCCTCTCCATGCAGCCAGCTACTTCTCTACCTAGCAGATCACCTAGAATCCTCTTTTTCTGTTCTGTCAAGTGAACCTGGTCCCTCCCTACACTTTCCGAGCCTACCCATTCTCTACTATCTATAAATGTAGCCCCCAAATCCATACACACCCTCTCATATACCTCACTCGCAGCCACTGCCTTCCTATAGGAAACTCCTTTCCTAACCAGCACGCCCCTGAGTACTGCCCTAGCTCCAGGGAACTTCTCCCGCACTTTCCTCTGCAATCCCCTGAGGTCCCGCTCTACCTCCTGCCCCACCTCCCTATGAGCCAGGTCATTTCCCCTTACATGAATGAGAACAACCTTTGCCACCCTGCTACCTCTCATACCACTAATCCTTTCCTCCAAATCAATATAAATACTATGAAGTTTAATTCTAGTGAATATATATATAACAGTACTTCGACACTACTCTGATCTTGAATCACCATATTCGGTGGGTCAAAATGAAGTATATCCCCATCTTCAGTCATCCTCTGAGCTCGCATGGTGCAACAGTATTCTGTGAAGATCTTATATAAAGTTCGAACATAATCTCGGATAATACAATGAACTTCAATGTTGCAATCGGCCATATACCAGGCAATTTTCCCTCGTCTTGAAGACATAGTCTTAGGAATTCGGTTGTGTTTATGATACTCGCTGCCTGGTGGCCCGTGGCTGGGGGGGGGGGGGGGTGTTTTGGGTGTGACACCCCTCGAAATATTGAAAAAAATAAAATAATCATGGTAACATATTTAGTGGTGAAGAAATGCACATTTTAGAAGTAATAGATAATGGGGCGTTTGAGTGTTTGTTGTGCATAAATTCTGTTTTCTGGTCGGGTTGACCTTGGTCACATGACTATTGACATTGGAGCTTTTACCCTGCAGTGCGGCTGCGCGAGCTGCGACTGGCCAAGTTCTTACTATAATCTCATAGCTCTGATATAGACACAGCTCAACATGTGTACAGATGTTGACGTGTTAGGTTGTGGAATAGTTCAACGTACTTTTGTATCGCATTGATAAATTTGTTATAAAGAAAAACATAAAACTGGAGTGGAAGATAACGCCACCGACACTAATTCATAGACACTGGTACGTAGTCGCATAGTGTGTACTGTACAATCACTGTTAATCATAATATATGTTTATAAAGTGTAACTAGATATATTTATGAGACAAGGCTTTGTTCGAATTCAGTGCAACAAATTTGTTCCGATTTAACTATCAAGCAGCAAGTGTTTTGAAAAATAACATCACAAAAATACTCCCAGACTCAAAGAAAGCTAGATTACGTGGGTTGTGTGAAACCTGGTTTATAGAACGCCATAAAGCTGTAAACACTTTTGTTGAGCTATTTCCAGCCATTGTGCCCAGTCTATAAGACCTTTCACAATGTAACAGAACTTTTTCAAATACAGCATCATCTCTTCTGGCTGCAATGGAAAAGGGAAAGTTCATACTGCATTCTTTGTTTGCGAGTATTTATTTAGCCTCGCTCTTCCATTGTCTTCATATTTGCAGAACCCACAGCATGATCTCCCTTCAGCAATATCTTACTGTGAAAACATCTTGAAAATGTTCCAAAGTCTAAGGGCTAACGACGATGATGGCCATAAACAATTTGCTGAGATATTCCTGAAGTCTGTAACTACAGCAGATAAGTTGTTTGGAACTGTTATTGAAGTACCGCGACAGGCTAAGAAGCAGACCACGAGGAATAATCATCCCAACAAATCTGTTGAACAGTACTATCTCAGATCTATTTTTCTGCCTTGTGTAGATGGATTTACTGCCAGTCTTCAGCAGCGATTTTGTCAAAATAAGGACATTCTCTCAGCACTGGAGATTCTGTTATCCAAGCAAACACACGAAAATTGTGCGAAGGATCTCAAAAAACTAAGCCTCTACTTTGAAGAGCAAACTTCCCAGGCCGCGGTTGAAGCAGAATATCTTTTGTGGTGTGAGAAGTGGAAAGGCAAATTATCTGGCATGCCAATTGGGATTATGTCAATTTTGGATGCATGTAGTAAACACTTCTTCCCAACCATAAACCATCTTTTGTGTGTCCTGGAAATTTTACCTGCATCAACAGCTGAGGTCGAGAGGTTATTTTCCTCATTGAAAAGGATTGAGACATATTTAAGAAACTTTATGTGCAGCGAACGATTAACTGGCCCTACTCTACATATGTACCCAGTGCTTTTGTGCACTTAGCCCACAGTATGTATGGCTGCTAAATCTGTTGTGTTTTATGATGTATGTGATGCCTGGTTAAGGGAAGCCTGCAGCCCTACTCTAATATCGGAAAATTGGGTATGAAGGCGTAGTAACCTGCCTCTCCCTTGATGGACGGTGCTTGCCAGGTGAAGAGAGGTTTACAAGACACCCTAGAATTAGAATACAGTGGTTAGACTGGAACGTATTTATTCCCGAGATAATAAATACGATCCGTATTTACTCCTAGCGTTTCGTGGTTCTCAAGCAGCTGGCAGAGGTTATGTTAACAGGTGAAGGTGTCCCAGGTTGGGAGCATGCCTGTTTGCTGTGGAGGCAAACAGATTCGGGGTTAATTTCTCTGTTGGGTTGCAGTGATGTCACACATGATGAGGTGAAGTCGAAAAAAAAGATATTGCCAGCTACACATCATGTGTCAAGTGTTATTTGAGTGTGTGTGTGTGTGTGTCGCAGCTGCATCATTGTTTTAGGGTCAGATCTATCTTCCTCAGCCTGGGAGTATTAGCTTGCACACTCGTATTGTGCCCTACCAAGGACCACAAGACAAGAATATTAAATTAAACACATACATTAGGATAACAGGCAATTTAATTGTTATTTCCGTCTTGCAATGTTCATACACCCTCATAATATTTGTAAACACAATGCATTTCCAGATATTCAAAAACATTTGACAACTGCATTTGCAAAAGTAGAAATAGTTCAATCATTTAATGGTATCGAGACTAGAATTCTTCTTATTTTCATTTTCAGGTACTTCATTTTGTTAACATTTAACCAGAATAGAGATTAAAAATACACAATATACTCTCACTATTGTGGATACAGTAAAATTAATTAAAAAGTTACACTTTTATATAGATTCTTGGGTACTGAACCTTATCAAAATTTTACAGTGCGTTACCATCTTAATGTGAATCACACTCATAAAGAGACTTTGTAACTCTAAGCTATCTTTTGTCTTATTACATAATATCTTTGCGTGGCCAGCCACAATTAATTATAATTCATAGATAAAAGTGTGAATACTAGTCCAATGTTTGCAAAAACAAACCCTAGACATCAGCAATAATATTATGCACTCTGAATAAATTATAATTTAGGTGACACCTCACAATGCGTGACTCTACAATTACCCAACTAATAAAACATACAATATAAAATGGTGTACAGCATACTGGCATCAGTTGGGAATGCCTGTGGAAGGCCACAGTTGGGCAAGTCACTTGACGTTAGGTGTGCTGGACTATGGGGGAAATGAGGTGTGGTGGATAGGAAATGCTATTTGCCAGGGTTAAGGGTGCCAGCCTGCTGTGCGAGCGTGAAGTTATACTTGCTAGAGACTCCTCCTCTCGGATCGTGTCATTGGCCAGTTGAAATACCTTTCCACCAGCCATAAAACTACACTCCAATCGCCTCGTCTAGTCAGGGATGTCGGCCCCCCGGATACGCCAACTCACTCTTGAAGGGTTATTTTGGTTACACAATGCCATTATTAAAAACATGTGGTCAATACAAAGTTACGAAAAAGGTTAAGTTACCGATAGGCGGTTAATCATAATAAAACGTCGGCATCTCACCAGTACGTATTTATTTAAAGTTCTTCCCTATTGGGGCACTGCAGTTTACATACCGCCATTTTAACAAGGCAGGCTCTTACACAGATGAAATTACCGTAGGTCCTATGAACCTAAGTGGTATAGTACGCCTCGGTCGTGTAAAAGACGAACCTAGGGTGAGAGACTGTGTACTCTGGGCGAGCAATAAACAAAAGGTTCTGGTAGACTAACTTGAATTAAGCACAATTATATGATGGTTAATAAACTAAAATAAGGTGCCCAGAGCATGGCGGCGCAGTGGTACTCTCACGAAGATCTCCAACAAAACTTAAAAACACGAATTTAAAAAAATATAAAAATAAATACACATGCTCGACCAGACCGCATTGCTGTAGCAACTTAACCTCAACATTGTCACGTACAGATAAACAATAATATCTTTATAGGGGCTGTCCCCAGTCAAGTTTATTACGTCTATATGATTTGTGTTCGTGGCAAAACATGTGAGTTCATATTACTTTGCAAAAAACATTTCAAAAATGCTTTTATTATTTTACAGTGTCTATTTGCCACGTGGCTGTATGCACTAGTCCTCTTTGATGCATCATTTTGGAACATGGTAGGAAAGTTCAGTATTTCAATACTGCCAGTACTGGTCGAACACGCTTTAAAAAATAAAATATAAAAAATTATTTGCAATGCATTAAAAGTTATGTTAATAATTATCATAAATATTATAGAGACGTCTACGTGTCACAATAGCCTTGTCTGTGGCCCTTCAAGTGCACAAAATGGTGCCTCTAGATCAGGAGTTGTCAACAACATAATAATTATGTCAACACAGGATTGCACTCAAATACACTAAAACAATAATAATAAAATATAAAGAGACCATTTGTCTCGTACTTACATGACATGGGAAAATAAAACACTCACATAACGTATGGCACTACTTACACATTGACCTTCAAAATGTAAATACTAAGAGTAAACAAAAGAACGTAGCACTCGGCCTGATGTATGGACACTGACATTCATACCTTGTTGCATGGTAACCTAACTTCACATAATTGTGCACACTTGTGGCATTGTAGGATGATGACGTACACATATGAAAATAAACACACACTGTACACTCCCTCACACCTTACATAACCCTGATTACACCTTCTACACACCCTTTGCACTTTACACATAACACACACATGGCACTGGTTCGTCGACTCAGGTGCTCCACTGTGCTGTTGTGTTGCATTCTTGATGTCTCTGCTGGCAGAAAGTGGTGAATGGCCTCAGGCCTAGGCACTGTTGATGTCAAAAAGGAAGTGCTCCAGGGCATAAAACTCACATCAAACTTTATGCACAATACCATGTGCATCGCCAGCTCTAATATAACATTGAATAGATAATCATATAAATGTGTACGAGTATATTTTTATAGCTGTGCACACGTGCCTACAATATCTTCCCACTATACTCAGGGGTTCAAACAGTCCTGTAAATTTCAACATTCCAAGGCCCACATTTCCATACAGTTCATATTCACCTTTACCGACTATGCATAATTTCAACAACTATATTTGCTGCCTTCTGAATCAATAGTTTGTGACATGTCACTAGGTGTCTTATCTCCTAACAAACATGATTCAGCATTCAATAAAACGTTAAAGCAGAGAAATAGCAAAGTATAAAAAACACATCAGCCGCAAACTAAACACGTGTCCCTGAACTAACTAGCACAATTTGCGAGAATTTCCTCTGACATTTACTGAAAGGCCACAAAGTTGACAACTCAAGCAAGCTTGAAGTAAATACTCACTGATCACATTTATCATGCTCAAGCCACACTAGGTTCATCCTGAAACCCCATGTCAATTGAACAGGCATCACCATGTCAAAAACTGGAACTCGCTAAAAAATATAGCATGGCTGAGGGCTTGAAAACACACAATCCAACACAATGGTGGATTAATCGCTGCAATTCGCCATCAACTGCAGCTGACAACACTGCACCATCGTTCCCCAGGTTGATCATCAAGAGTAGACTGGTTGGTGAAGGTACCATGGTAGAAGTATTCAAAACTGTCAGCTAACTCTCTCTTGCATCATCGCACAACTCGACTGGTAATGAAGTAAACTGAAGTAAACTTATCTGTAGGAGTAGGAAGGCGTAAGCATTAAGAAGGAAGGGAGGGGAAGTGCACTGTCTTAAGTAGACAACCTAAGGCGGAAAAAGGAGGGGAAGGTCGGGAGTAGTGAGCAGAGGAAGAACTCTGAAGGGAGAAGTTGGCCAAGGAGCACGCATGTGGCCACAGTCAATATAAAAGTCTGGCGACAAGCACTAGTGTCGCGGGCGTCGCAATACGCTCCCCAAAAATTGCTCTGGCACCCACTATCTGTGAAAAAATTACATACACCATCTCAGAAGGAGAAGATTTTTTTTTTTTTTTTTTTTTTTAGTGTAATGTGTTGTTGTTGTGAGCCCTGGAGTGTTCGTGTGGGGAAAAGCCCCTCCGACCGGGAGGTACATATGGGCTTGAATGAGGATGAGGTGGCGAGAAGTGTAAGGGCGGGGCTGCTGGGGAGGAAAAATCTTACCAAGTTATTGGGGAGCGTGCTTACCTTGGAGACTGGGCACGCATGAGGGGGAGATTATTTCATTTTGAATTCGGGGCGGAAATGTATGTCAGTTAATTGGGGGAGAAAAGATGATGGGACGTCAAGTGGGGCGAAGAAAGTGACGGGGGTGATGGGGGCAGCGCTAAGTCAGCCTTGGCCTTCGTCAGGTGTCCGGCGGTGGTCCATGGTCCTCGGCGTCCTCTTCGTCCTCGGCGGCGGGAACCAAGTGCTGCGTTGAGAGGAGCGGACGACGAGGATACGGGGTAGGCGGTAGCGGGTTGGAAAGTTGACGGATGAGGGGGTTGGTGAGGTGGCGGGTGCAGGAACGCCGGAAACGGTCGGTGAGGGTGGCGAGGATGGTGTGGAAGTGCGGGACGCGGGCGGAGGCGAGGACCTGGTCTCGGGTGACGGGGAGGGGGAGGCGGTGGATGAGGCGAAGGGATCGGAAAAAGATGTGGGTGGGCGGGCGGAGCGCGTGGGTGGTGACGTGGGACCAGGCGGGGCAGGCGTAGGTGAGAATGGGGATGACGAAGGTGCGGAAGACGGTCGTGCGGACGGAGGACGGGGTTCCTGCGGAAGGGCGGAGGACGGGGGCGAGGTGGATCATGGCGGTGCGGGCTTTGGTGGTGACGGAGTCGAGGTGGGAGATGAAGTTGAAACGGGAATCGAAAATGACGCCGAGGTAGCGGGCCTGGGGTTTCCAGGGGATGACGGAGGCGGATAGGCGGGGTGGGTGATCCTCGGCGGGGTGGAGGCGGGAGAAGAGGACGGCCTCGGACTTGGAAGGGTTGAGCGCGATGCCGCGGGCGTGGAGCTGGGTTTGGATGGAGGTGAGGCCGCGGCTGAGGCGATCGCTGAGCATGTGCTCGTGGACGGAGGAGGAGAGGAGGCAGGTGTCGTCCGCGTACTGGATCACGTGGGTTCCGGGAGGGACTTTTAGGTCGGCTATGTGGAGGGAGAAGAGGAGGGGGCTGAGGATGGAACCTTGCGGGACGCCGGCGGGAATGCGGCGGGGTGCGGAGAGGGAGCCCTCCACCCGCACCCGGTAGGAGCGATCCCCCAGGTACGAGCAGAGCAGGCGGGTGAGGTGAGGCGGGATGGCCATGGAGGAGAGGCGGGAAATGAGTTGTTGGTGCGGGACGGAATCGAAGGCTTTCGCCAGGTCGAGGAGCACCATGCCCGTGTGTTGGCGCCGGGCGAACCCTGTCACCGCGACGCGTCCCACTCGGGCGATGGCGTGGGTGGTGGAGTGGCGGGGACGGAAGCCAAACTGGTGGTTGGGGAGTATGGCTGCGGCGGAGACGGCGAGGAGGAGGCGGTTGTAGATGACCTTCTCGGCCACCTTGGAGAGGATGGAGAGGAGGGAGATGGGTCGGTACGAGGAGGGGAGTTCGGGGGGTTTGCCGGGTTTCGGGATCGGGACGACGATCGCGGATTTCCAGGGGGAGGGGTAATGGCACTGGAGGAGGATGGCGTTGACGAGGCGGGTGAGGAATACGGTGGCGGTGCGCGGGAGGGCGCGGAGGAGGGGGGCCGGGATGGAGTCCGGGCCGGGGGCGGCGGAAAGGCGAAGGCGGGAGAGGATGAGGAAAAATTTCCCGCGGGGTCGCGAGACGGAAAGGCGGACGGTCGGGCAGGAGGGGAAGGGTGACGTGATCGGCGAGGATGGGGGGGTGGTCCTCGTCCTCGGAAGAGTCGGAGGAAAGCGCGGGAAGCGGGACGGAGGCGAAGGTGGTGCGCAGGAACGCCGAGATGGCCTCGGATTTCTCCGCGGCCGACTCGGCTAGGGTAGGGGGTGTGGAGAGGGGCGGTATGGTGGTTGGAGCGGATTTCTGGCGGCGGATGTGCGTCCACAGGGAGCCGTCGGAGTGGGTGAGGGATTGGAGGCGCAAAGTCTCCTGATCGGCCTTCCACTTCCGGACCAGCCGGCGGCACCAGCCCCGCAGCAGGAGGTACGAACTCCTATCCTGCGGGAGGCGGGATGCCTGCCAGCGGCCGCGGAAGCGGTTCCGCAGGGACAGTGCGTTGCGGATGCGGTCCGGGAGAGGAGGAGGGCCGGAGGACGGGCGGAGGAGGGGGATGTGGGCGTTGGCGGCGGCGGTGATGGCGTCGGAAAGGACGGAGGTGTTCCGGTCGATGTCGGCGGGGGTGGAGAAGGGAGCGGCGAGGTCGAGGGAATCGTGGAGCGAGGTTTGGTAGGCGTGCCAGTTTGCGGAACGGAAGTTGAAGCGAGGGAAAATGGGCCGTGCGTGAGGACGGTAGTGGATGAGGCCGAGGACGGGAGAGTGATCGGATGGGCCGGCGGCTATGGAGCGGACGTCGGTGACGATGGGACGGTGCGTTGAAATGGTGAAATCGAGGGTGGAAGGGCGGCGGTTGCGGTGCGCGGGATGATAGGTAGGCGAGGGGGGTGCGGTGAGCGTGAGTTTGGAGCGGCGGAGGAGCTGGCGTAAGGAGGTGCCCCGGCGGTTCGTGGAAGGGCAGCCCCAGGACGGGTGGGACGCGTTGAAGTCGCCGGCAAGAACGACGTGTACGTCGATCCTGCCGAGGGCCTCGACGGCGTCGGTCGGGAAAGGAAAGTTGGGCGGGAGGTAGAGGGAGACGAGGGTGATCGGATAGGGGCGGCCGTGCAGACGAACGGCAACCGCCTCAGCCGCGGGCGAGGTAGGAACGGTACGGCGGTGATGGGCGATGGCGGACCTGTGGAGGAGGGCCACCCCACCCCCGTGACCGGCGCGGTCACAGCGGTGGACGGCGTACCCCGGAACGTGAAGGGGGAGGGCGGGGGTGAGCCAGGTTTCGGTGAGGAACACGACGTCGGGGAGGTGATCGCGGAGAAGGGAATGAAGGTCGGAGAGTTTGGGAAGGAGAGAGCACGTATTCCAGAGTAGGAACTTAAGGGGGGGAGGGGGGTCCATCGAAAAACTGGAGGAACACGTTCAGGAGAATGTCCAGTTTTTCGGTTGGGGAGCGGGCACGGGAAAGGGCGGTGATGGTGGAGCGTATTAGCGGGAGGAATTGGCGGATGAATGCGATGATATCGTGCAGGGAGTCTGTAAGGGAGGAAACGGGCGCGTCGGGAACGCAAGCTGGAGCAGGCGCGCGGGGTTGACCGGGAGCCGCGGACGGGTTGGCGAGGGGAGCAGGTAACGGGACGTGGGCAGCGGACGGGCGAGGTAACGGTAACGGGACTCGTGCGGAAGACGATGAGGCGGGGGCGGGGGGTTGGGCGCGCGCTTGCGCGCGGGCGAGCCAAGGGTTGACCTTGGGGGCGGCGGGGAATTCGCGCAAGGACGTGAGGTCTGGAGGCGGGAGAAGGGGCGGGATGGCGCCGGCGGGTGTGCGGCGGGGATGACGAAGGGCGTAGCGGACGTGGTTGGGACAGGCGGGATCGGTGGCCTTGTGAGGGCCGTCGCAGAGGCAGCACTTGGGGGCGGCGTCCTTGGAGGCGCAGTCCCGGGACCAGTGTTCCCCGGCGCAGCGGAAGCAGGCGAGACGGCGGGCGCAGCGCAGTGACGAGTGTCCAAGGCCTTGGCATCTGTAGCACTGTGGGGTACGTGATGAGCCGCGATATGGCTCGATGGAGACGACCCAGCAGCCGATGGAGCGAAGCGGGTAAAAGAGTGAGGCTTCTCCTACCCGTGTCGTAGTGATTAGGAATGATGCGGTGGCGGCGGTGTCTGAAGAGCGGAGGCGGGTGACTGAGGATACAGGCAGCTTGAGGGCGGTCAATTCCGCCTGGACTTCCTCGGGTGATGTGGTGAGGGGGAGTCGCTTCAGAACGACGCGGTCCTGTCGTTCATCGGGACGACGCGACGTGTAGGGCGAGAAGCCGAAAGATGAAAGGTGATTGAAAAGAAACTCGTGATCGCGCGCGTTCGTGGTGTAGAACGACGTGCGATCGCGTACGGAGGTCATGGAGAGGGGGCCGGTGAGAAGGGATTGAAGCTGCTTGGCGTTGAGAAACGGCTGTTTCTCGATAGCCACGAGGCAGGCGATGGGCGGCATACGAGGCGTGGTTGATTTCGGTGTCGGAGGGGTGATGGTGGGGGCGGCGTCGGTAGCGGCGGTGGCGGCCGGGACACGTAGAGTGGCCGGCTTGCGGCGGCGGCGGCGGTCCGGTGGCGAAGGTGATGGCGAGCGTTCGGATATGGCGTCATCCGTGTCCGCGACGATGGAGTCCAGTGACGAGTACTTGTTGGTCAGCGGAAGTTGGGCGGTGGGGCGGACGACTCGGGAGCGCTTGGACGTCCTCTTGGGGACGACGAAACCGTCCTGGTCCATAGGCGTCGAGGGTCCGGCGAGCCTGTGGGAAGAAGAAGAAATATTAGTCGAGGGGTGTGAGATGACGGTGACTGTGGGATAGAGGAATGGAGGCGGTGAATCGAGGGGCGGCATGTGGGGCAGGGAGGTTGAAAGGTGCGAGGATGATGAGAGCGGTTGGCCGGCCTCGGCCGGTTGGGACTGGTGCGTGTGACGCATCGGGAGTTCCGGGAATTCCAACGACGCGTCCCGCGAGGCGCAGCGCGTGACACGGTCGCGCGGGCTGGCGCGACCGGAACTGCGGGATGATGTGGCGGCGATGGTCGTCCGGGGCAACGACGAGGTGACGGTAGTCGTGGCGGAGCAGGCGAGCGTGGTAACCACGCTGGCCGTCGTGGCGGCGGAGGAATGCGTCGGCAGCGACGACGAACCTATGGTGAAGGGGGCGCAAGTGCGCGGGGTGCGGGTGTAGCATGGTGAGAGGGTGCGGTGGCGTGAAGGAAGTGGGTTGTGGGGGGAGGGAGGAACGACGCCCCCGTCCCCCGAGGAAGCGACGCCGAAGGAAGGGTTCCCCCCTCCCTCCGCGCCACCCGCCAAGGGGGCGGTGGCGGCGGTGGACGACGCGATCTCTCGCATCGCCAAAATCAGGGCGCGGCTGTCCCCCTGCAAATTTATAATACTAGCAGGAGGGGGGTGGATGCCTGTCCCGGAGGACGACATCCTGTTTACGCCCTGGCTCGGGGTCACGGGTGGGGGGTCCATTCCAGACCTCCCCCTCGCCCGAGTCCAGTAAGCAGTGCTGCGGGGGTTCACCTAAATAGAAATTAACGGGAACGTCCCACGGAACCACGCTGCACGGCACTCCTGTCGTCGGCGAACCTGAAAAATAAAAACAAAAGAGAGCACACTATATTTTAATTGCCGGAATCTCCTCGGCGAAGCAGCTCCCCTCCAGCGGCGAAGGTCTAGAAGCTGTGGCGCGCCGCAGCGCCCCAGGCGGAGGGGAACGGTGTCGCCACCTATCCGTTGAAGGCGGCTATAACTCCCCTGGAACACAGCGTATGGCGGCACCTGAAAGCAGAAAACAGAAAGCAGTAAACAGAGGACAAGGAAAAACCCGTAGAAGACGCTCAGCACGTGCTCATCCTCTACACGTCCTTTCCCTTCCGCTGCGCATGAGGAAAAGATAGTTCTGTCGAGAGATCACAGCAGATACACAGTATAAGTTCAGCATATACAGTTCACAATACAATTAACATAAAGATAATTTTGTAGCAATTCCCTGGGGACTACATATTTCCCTGGGGACTACATATATGAGCATCCAATGCCCCGACCCGCACTAAGGATAGTTAGAGAGATTTTCAATTGATCATGACCAAGGGTCAAATGGGCAGCGACACAGCACAGTCCATCAGCACTCGGATCTTCAAACATCGCAGAAGGACTCCATCTTCAGAAGGCGCACTCTCAACTTAAGCCAACTCAGAGGGGACAGTGTAGGCAGATAAGAATGGAAAAAGGAAACCAGCATTCAGTAGGGATAATGGATGGGAATAGGTACAAACATAAGCAACTCACTGTCACACATTAACTCGTAGCAATAATTAACTCCTAGCAATAACTAACTCTTAGCAATATAATTTTTAATGTGGGCCACATGTGATATCCTAACAATTTTACCAGAATTTAAATAGGCTAACACCAGAGTGTTACGGTTCAAAAATTTTTGCAGGCGAAATGGACCACGAAACTTTGGGATCAGTTTGCCCGTAACTTTGAGCTAAATCTGCAAGTTCAAAATTTTTTCATAATATCAAATACCCTACACTGAACTTAGGCACACGACATCCACGTTTAAGTTTAGCCAACACTTGTTGCTTAGCAAGGCTCAATCTACTCATATTTCCCCATATAAGCGATCTCGCTGAGCCTCACTCAAGGATGAAAGGATGGGAGGTACATTCCAAATGTTCAACAGAAGATGGGTGAGGGAAAAACCTAAAAGCGCACGGAAGGTGGGAATCTGGTTGAATCATAGACTGCACTATTAAAACCTACATAATAATATTATGCACTCTGAATAGATCATAGGTGACGCCTCACAATTCATGACTCTACAATAACCCAACTAATAAAACATACAATTGACGCCATCAGGTGAGACACAAGATGAACGAATACACAAATACTTACTGATAATTTGGGCACCAGCGGTGCTTCCCAATGACTGCACTATTGAGACTCGGGGATCTCAGGGATGTTGTGGGTTCTGTGTGTCCATCTCACCCGTGCATACATACAAACATGTTGGCAATACTAAACTTTAAATAAAAATCATTGAAATAAACAATTGATAAAACATATGTGGCTAGGACACTGTCACTGCTGAATAAAAGAATTGAGTTCACTGTAGACTTGTTTTTGTTGATATTGTTCATTCACATCAGCGTACCAATGAAATGATTATGTCGGTCATGACTAGCCAATTCCGCTTGGGTGCTCCCCAGCCCGTAATTAATCTAGCGCACGCCTAAATGGATGATCTCACCGAGGTGCATGAAAGCACAGCCTTCAGAAGGGAAGAGGGCTGACAGCTGCTAGGGTGGACTGACAGTTTTTTCCTAAAGACAGGACATGGTGAATTACAAATGAAAATGCTTAATACACACTAACATGTGTGATTACTCGTCATCACTAACTCAAACTCGTCGGGGCTCGCCCTCCAGCATGTGGTTAGTGTGGTAACGGCCTATACACAGTACAGGCTAGGACGGGAATAATTGCAACATACACTTAGACCCTTGAATGATACATGAAATAAGATGGGACACGAGGTGAATATCCACAATATTCACAGGTACTGGGGATGCCACTGGATGAAGTGCATAGCGGACCACATGGTGCAGGTGAAAGTTCAATATTTCTGCATGGAAACGGCAAACCAAATTCAGATAAAGAATTATTCGTGTTGAGCAAGTGGTTTTCTTTATGATTAGCATTGTTACAGGCTTGTACCATGCCTGATGGCGGTGAAATCAAACATTACTATGGCAGCGTGGTCAAGTACAAAAAGCATCAATTTACATGAATAATACATTGAACTCTGAATAAAACTGACATAGAACCCTGAAATAAATTATTGCCCATACGATGTAATACAAATAAGTTCTTTAAATACAATGATGGCGTATACAAATACTTGGCTTCAGTTGGCCACATGGTTATACGTGATGTTGCCATAAATTATTCAAACATGAAAATTACCCTCAAATACATACATAAAAATAAAGCTCTTAAAATTGCATGTAGCAATTATACAGAAGTTACACTAAAATGCCATAAACATAGGCAGATGGCGTCTGATTCAAAATGTGCGGGTCGCGTGACCTCTCAGACATCTTTCTCCTCCTTCTCCTTGATTAAGTTAAAAATGACACAAGGGCGTAAGAATAAGTCAAGCAGAAGCATAATGCTGGGGAAAATGTCTGGCAAAAACGTATGCAAGCAAAGATTAACCGGTAAACTACATTGACTATGAAAACGTAAATCAGTGAACAAAAGTTGTAGTGCATACGTGACAGTGTCTTACCTCGCCAGTTCTCCTCGACAGACTGTCCAGATACAAGTGTTGCACGGACTTACAATGGCCGCCTACAGGGTTCACATAAGCGGAAGTGCTATGCACACAGAGTGAAATATTTTATATTGAAAATAAAATGGCACAAATTAAATTAGATATTGTTTTTCATTTCTATAATTTTCTTATGAATTTCAATATTATTTTAATGTCTCTTTGTGATGGCGTTCATGCCAGAATATTAAGTGTTCTTAATCTCGGTGCTGCGGGCACTTTGAATATTCATAGCCAAACAATTAAAATTAGTACAAACACTTAAAACATTTTAAGACATATTAAACACTGTAAAGACAATATACACATTTTACCCTGAAATGAACATTTATAGGTAAGTTCAAAATTATCTGCTTCTTTGCACACATGCGGGACACGTGATACATGCGTGGTGAGCGCCAACATGGGCTCTAGCGCCGCTGGCCGTTAGCCGGCATCACAATATAAATGTTACTGCTCCAGCGCATAAGTCACATTCAAATTTAAGCACAATACAATGCACATTGCCAGTGCTAATATAACATTCAATAGATAATCATATAAATGTGTGCGAGTATATTTTTATAGCTGCGCACACATGCGTAAAATATCTTCCCACTATATTCAGGGGTTCAAACAGTCCTGTAAATTTCAACATTCCAAGGCCCACATTTCCATACAGTTCATATTCACCTTTACCGACTATGTATAATTTCAGCAACTATATTTGCGGCCTTCTGAATCAATAGTTTGTGACACATCACTAGGTGTCTTATCTCCTAACAAACATATTCAGCATTCAATTAACAAGGGATTAGAGTTCCTATGACATTTAGCTATTTTTATAGATCTTACACGAGTGCTTAGTAAATACTGAACTCACGTGGTATCAATTTATTTCCAACTCTGCGGGGAACAAGTCCGACATGGTGGCGTCAAATGTAACAAGCGAACTGCGTAGTAGCAGTACCAGAAAAGTATACTGTCAGTATCAAAGTTAAACTGAACACGCTGTCTCTGGCTGGCGGAATCTAATTACTGAACTCTCAATCATGACTTTGAGTATCTATTATGTCCAAAAAATGATTACTACGCACGACTCCATGTAGTCATGCTGAAAACCCCAGATTTGTGGAGCTGGGCAACATCTGGTAGTGCCCTTTCATAGCCAGCTCTGACCAGAACTGAAATTTCTCCAGCAATTAATTAGCACTAAACAAGACTATAAATTACGTGAAAGCAGAGAAATAGTAAAGCATAAAACTTACACTCCAGCCGTAAACTGACTACGTGTCCACGAACTAACTAGCAGAATTGCCGAGCATTTCCTTGGACATTTTCTGAAAGGCAGCAAAATTGACAACTCAAGCAAGTTATAAGTAAATACTCACTCATCACGTTTATCATGCTCAAACCACACTAGGCTCATCCTGAATCATTTGAACAGGCATCACCATGCCAAAAACCGGAACTCACCAAAAAATATAGCTCGGCTGAGGGCTCGAAAACTCACAATCCACCACACTGGTGGATTAATCGCTGCAATTCGTCGTCGACTGCAGCTGACAACCCAGTGCCATCATTCCCCAGGTTGATCATCAAGATTAGACTGGTTGGTGAAGGCACCATGGTAGAAGTGTCCAAAGCGGCGAGCTAACTCTCTCTCTCGCATCGTCGCACAACTCAACTGGTATTGAAGTAAACCTAAATAAACCGATCTGTCGGAGTAGGAAGGTGTAAGTAGTAAGAAGGAAGGGAAGTACACGGGCTTAAGTTGACAACCTAAGGCGGAGAATGGAGGGAAAGGTCGGTAGTAGGGAGCAGAGGGAGAAGTTTGCCAAGGAGCGGGCATGTGGCCACAGAGTCAATATAAAAGTCCGGCGACGAACGCTAGTGTTGCGGGCGACTGGCGCTAGCGTCACAGGATGGGTTTCCTCAAGAGTACCTTTCTTTCATGTGCTCTGTTTCAGTCTGTCATTGACTTGGTCCACCATACAAGCAAATTGCCATGACTCTGATCCATGCCAACTGGGTAGAATTGGCAGATGCCTAAGCACCACCTTTTAACTGTCTCAACTCATTCACAAGGCTCCTTATGATACAAAATACTATAATATTATTGTTGTAGGTGTTAATAAACCTGTGTATTGAACTGCCATTTTGTGGTCTTGCTTAATTTTAATATTTGTTTCTTAATGATCTTGAAATTCCTACTTAATGATTATAAAATAATCCATTAATGTGAGTAAAAATATTAAATTAAAAATACATATGGCAAAAAATACCTCTAAAATTGGTGAGAAAAAAAATAATCAGGAGAAAGGATTTAGAACATTTCACCAACATTCATCACTGCCAAGACAAATACCGGACAGCTCTATACAAATAGTATAGGCGTGTGTGCGAAAAGACAACATAGTAGAAAGAGATGTTACTGTTATTATATTTCTGGAAATATTTTAAAAGTTATTTATTATTATTATTTGTCAGTGAATATTTTCCACTTTTGAAACATTTGAACGATTGGGAATAAATTTTTGTTGGTTCGGTATTTCACGTTAAATTAACTTTCCATGGAGGAAAGAAAGTTTCGTCTTCATATCCACCATGTTGGTATCATATTATTTATATAAAATAATGTAGTTTTAAACACATATACTGCTGTCTGGAGGTGACAAAATTGCCGGATTTTCTCGTAGAAATCTTCAAGCTATCCGGTATTGGTTTCTAGTGCATTTGGCCAAGAGATTTAAGGAATAATAAATTCAAAAATTTTCTATTCTCTTTCTTTTTTTCCCCCAGAAAGTATTGTATGGAAATGTTTTCATAGAGATTTTACCATAGAGAAACATTTGAAATTATTGTATAATGATTTGGCAAATAAAAAAATTTTTAGATAAATAGTGTTTTTTTTTTTTCGTTTTGTTTTTTTAGTATTAGTCATTATGTGAAAATTATTTAAAATTTATTGTATTTTTGAAAAATCTGTTTAGTGAGTCAGTTCAGGCTTTGAACATCAAGACAGAAGGAATATAATTAGAAAAACCTTACAGAAATACATGACAAAATAGTATTTCATATTTCATTTTCAGGAATTCGGCAATAATTGGTATGGCTAAATTGCTTCTTTTAGCTTATGGCATAATGTTGTAGGGAATATTTCATTTACACATTACCTAAAATAATAAACTAAAAAGCACTTCTTGTTTCCATCTTGTATTATCTAGTTAACTTGCTATATCTAACATTTACAAATTTAGGCATCATTTTTTAATCTTTTGTAGTCTTCTATTTATTATTGTTACTGCTTATTTTTCACTTTATTCTTTTGTGGAAAGTTGTAGCTATGCTGTTCTTTATAATTCCCTATTATGTCAATAATGAGGCAAAATATTAGGCTCATTGTAGGTATTAATAGGTTGAATATGATTTTGTTAAAGTTTTGGAAATAGTTTATTTTACTGTTACAGTAATATAATGGTAATTCAGTTTTTCACAATTACAAAATGAAAAGGAAATAGATTTATAGTAGGTTCTGCATTACTGAATTGTTCTAATAACATCATTATTCAATGGTATTCCAGAAATTTGAATGTGGGAGTGAGAGTGTTTGGTAAAGTCAAATAGATATATTTCAACTGACAGATTTACAGCACAGTAAATGAGCGTAAGAAATCATCTTTGTGTTTGAACAATCTATAGAATTCTTTTTCTTATTGACTGCTCATTATGCTGTGTACTGAATAGTGCAGCATCTCTAGTAGGATAATTGTGTAGCCATGTTGGAAGCAGTTATAATTCTCAAACAGAGCAGACACATGTTGCATCACTTGGCCAAAGTCCAAATAAATGCATTGAGTGCATTCAAGAGATGATCATTGAACAAGTGTGGCCATAACTTCTTGTTTAGTTTGGTTTTTTGACAGCCAGTTTGACTTATTTTAAGTGATATATATATATATATATATAAGTGTTAAGTTAGAGAGTCCCTGGGTAGCCAGCTGTTTTGAAGTAAGTGAGAACTGGACAATGGTATAAAATTTGAAATACCTGCAGTATATTGGTACGATTCGCATCATTTTTCTCAGAAACCAATTTGAAAAGTATGAGTATGGGTCTAATATTGTGACTAAGATTTTGAAAAGGAAATACAGGGCTGAAATCAGTCAGGTTTGTCATGACACAGACTGCTTTTCTCTCCTGTCGATAAATGCCTCGTTACACCAAGGATGGGATTAGCCACAGCATTTGTAGAAAGAAAGCGGGTAAGTAGTAGTGGAGTGGGAGGGGAACTTTCAAACTGGTTCACAAACATGTGGCTGGTTGAAGTGCTGAATAAAAATTCACGTTTTTCATAGACAGGTAACTTTTTAAAATGTGACGCCGGCTAACAGCCAGTGGCGATAGAGCCCATGACGGCGCTCACCACGCATGTGTCAAGTGTCCCGTACGTGCGCAAAGAGGCCAATAATTTTGAACTTTCGTATAAATGTAATTTTCAGTATAAAATGTGTTCTGTTGTCTTTGCAGTGTTTAATACGTCTTAAAATGTTTTAAAGAGTTTGTACTAATTTTAAATTATTTGGTTATAACATTTAAAGTGCCCACGGCACTGAGATTAAGAACACTTAATATTCCGGCATGAACACCGTCAGAAAGAGACACTAAAATAATATTGAAATTCATAAGAAAATTATAGAAATGTAAGACAATATTTAATTTGTGCCATTTTATTCTCAATAATTAAATATTTTACTTGGCGTGCATAGCACTTCCGCTTGTGTGAATCCCGTAGGCGGCCATGGTAGGTCTGTGCGACGCTTGTATCTGGACAATCTGTCGAGGTAAGACACTGTCACATACGGACTACAACTTTTGTTTACTGTTTTAGGTTTCCATAGTTAATTTTTACCGGTTAACCTCTGCTTGCGTACATTTTGCCAGACTTTTCCCCCAGCATTATGCTTCTGCTTTATTAATTTATTGTGCCCTTGAGACATTTTTAACTTAATCGAGGAGACGGTGGAGAAGTATGTCGAAGAGGTCACGCGACCCGCTCAACTTGTATCACTTGCCATCCACCTATGGTTATGGCATTTCATTCTAACTTCTGCATTATTGCTACGCACAAATTTAAGGGCTTTATTTTCATGTATGTATTTGAGGGTAATTTATCGTGTTTGAATATTTTACAGCAACCTTGCGTATAACTACGTGGCCGACCGACCCCAAGTCTTGGTATACACCATCATTTCATTTGAGAACTTATTTATGTAACATTGTATGTGCAATAATTTATTTCAGGGTTCTATGAATGTTTCACATAAATTGATGCTTTTTGTACTTGACCATGCCGTCACAGTAATGTTTGATTTTACCGCCATCAGGCATGTTACATGCCGGTAACCACTGCAATCGTAAAGAGAATAATTTTCTCAGCAAGTATAATCTTTTGTCTGATTTTTAGTTTGCAGTTTCCACTCAGAACAATTGTAATTTCACCTGCACCACGTGGTCCACTGCGAACTTCATCCAGCGTCATCTGTGCCATCTACGCTTGTTTTCACACAAGTGTTGTTTATTGTGAATATTCATCTCGTGTCCCATCTTATTTCATGTATTATTCAAGGGTATATGTAATTTTGTAATTAGTCTAATGTGCAATTATTCGCATCCTAGCCAGCTATGTGTGTAGGCCGTCACCACACTACCCACGTGCTGGAGGGCAAGCCCCAATGAGTGTGCGAGTTTGCGTTAGTGATGCTGTGTAATCACACGTGTTAATATGTATCAAGGGTTATATTTGTAATTCACAGTGTCCTGTCTTCAGGGAAAAACCGTCAGTCCACCCTAGCGGCTGCCGGCCCTCTTCCCTTGTGAGGTTGTGCTTTCACGCACCTCGGTGAGATCATCCATTTAGGCGTGAGCTAGTGTAATTGCAGGTTGCGGAACAGCCAAGCGGAATTGGCTAGTCATGACCGACATAATCATTTCATTGGCACGTTGATGTGAATGAACAATATCAATAAAAACAAGTCTACAGTGAACTCAATTCTTTTATTCAGTAGTGACAGTGTCCTAGCCATTTTTATTTTATTCGGGGATTATTCCAGTGATGTTTAGTAAAAAGTTTAGTATTGCCAACGTATTTGAAAGTACGCATGGGTGAGACAGACACACAGAACCTACAGCATCCCTGAGAACCCTGAGTCTCAAAAGTGCAGTGATTGGGAAGCACCTCTGGCACCCTATTTACCAGTAAGTATTTGTGTCATCGCTCGTCTCGTGTCTCACCCGATGGCGTCAAATGTAAGGAGAATAAAAAATATAATGGCATGTTAACCATAAAATATGCTTATTTACGCTGAAGATGTGACTTACCATGAGTTAAGTAGCCTTTTGTGTTTAAATATCTTGTGTATGGATAATTCTCTGTAATGAATTATTAAATATACTTGTTACTGTATATTTGAGTACAATAAATAATATTTGGTGAGTATGTTAATTCACTGTCATTAACATGGATATAATTTTACAATACTAGGCTGTTACACATAAAAAAATAATTTCTACCCATTTTAAATATACAGAAAATCTGACTGTTTTTCCAACTATAAGATGTTATGTACCTAACATATCCACAAATTAAGATGTAAATAATTCTTAACTGTTTTATTATTAAGCAGTATGGAATACTAAAGCTGTTATTAGCAGGAACATTTCTTGCTAATTATACATCCACACCAATGTTTTCAGTGTATTTCTTTCAGTAGTTAGGCCTGATTCATAATTTTCAAACTATGTAGCTTATGCAAACATTTAAGTCTATTTAGACCTAGAAATTCATAATATGCAAACTATGCAAACATTTCTTCACACCTAGTGATTCATAACATTTAAACTACGCAAACATTTATTTAGACCTTAATTCAATTAAAGTCCTTAAAATTGTGTGGTATTGTCATTAGTGTGGAGAACAATTTCAAATGTGAGGGAAACACTACAGGCTACAAGTAGCAGAAATAATGTTAAAAACTTACAGCACACTGTTGTGGAAATGTCGGTATAGGACCTATGTTTTCATTGTATTGTTAATTCTTTTTGTCATTAGCACGGCAGTTTTGTTGGTCATATAAAATTTTCAAGTACGTATGCCAATAAATTAATCCAAAATTTTTAAATAATTTTTTTGGAGATATCTAGTTTTAATACATTTTGCCTGTGAAAATTGCCAATTCCTAGTCCAGGCAGCTGATAATGTATTAGATGGTTTTCTCACAGGGAGAGGAGGGAGGTGACATTACTGTGGTGCAGGAGTTTCCTGAAGCTGCTAATATTTCTCCAGTCTCCTCCTCTACTGGTGTCTTTCTGTTGTTGCTGTACTCCATCTCATTTAGTTTACTGTAGTCTGTCTCTTGGGTATGGCAGCCGACTCCTGCTAGTGTCAGCCTCAGCTCATTAATGATTGTGAGCTGCCTTAAAGTGGGAGCAGTGTGCATAATGTATGTTAACATAGTGTGTTTGAACTCAGAATGTGTTACTTGTAAGGCTGCAAAAACAAATGTGTTGATTATTATTTATTTATTTTTTACTTTCCTGTCAAACATAAAATTATTTGAATTACCTAATTTCATTTTGTTGTGAGATATGCTCTACACATACAAATTTGGAGTTGTTTTTGTTGGGAACTCCCCCCTTCTCCTCTAGACATATGCCAGCATGCCTGCTTAGGTGGGTTTCAATTATGGCCAGTACCATGCAAAGAGATTGAGGAAGGAGATGTTTTAAAGAGAAAGAGGGAGAGCATTCTTGGCCAGGTACGGATCCAGTTTGATCGTGTTGAGGGGGGAGGGCTGTCTTCCATTCCTTCCCAAGAGCCGCAGTAACTCAGTGGGTAGAGAACCCCATATTGGGGCCACAGAAACTCAGTGGGTAGAGAACCCAATAGAGTGGCCGCAGAAACTCAGTGGGTAGAGAACGCAATAGTGGGGTCGCAGTATCTCAGTGGGTTGATAAACCAATAGTAGGGCTGCAGAAACTCAGTAGGGCCACAGTAGTTCAGTGGGTAGAGAAACCACTAGTGGGGCTGCAGAAATTCAGTGGGTAGAGAACCCAATAGTAGGGCCGCAGTAGTTCAGTGGGTAGATAACCCAGTAGTGGGGCAGCAGTAGTCCAGTGGGTAGATAACCCAATAGTGGGGTCGCAGTAGCTCAGTGGGTAGAGAAACCAATAGTGGGGCTGTAGAAACTCAGTGTGTAGAGATCCAATAGTGGGGCCACAGTAGCTCAGTGGGTAGAGAAACCAACAGTGGGGCCACAGTAGCTGAGTGGGTAGAGAAACCAATAGTGGAGGTGCAGAAACTCGGTGAGTAGAGAACCCAATAGTGGGGCGGCAGTAGCTCAGTGGGTTGAGAACTCAATAGTGGGGCTATAGAAACTGAGTGGTTGGAGAACTTAATAGTGGGGCCGCAGTGGATAGATATATATCAAGTGGGGTCGCAGTCCTAAATGTCATGTGAACAAAGTCGCACGGGTCATCTAGTAATGATTAAAAGTAGTATCCTGAATGAAAATGACCAAAAAATCTGCCATGTTTAACGTTTAGTGGCTCATAGTTGGAAAAATTGGGAAATTGTGTTGGGCATCATAAAATAAGGCCCCAGAGCCACCTAGAGGCAGACAGGAGCACCATCTTACTAGGAGTAGCATGGCCGGCTTGCTCTGGCATTATATATTACCATGTACCTTGGCAATGATGTCTGTATTACTGTTTACATTTTCAGTGTGTTGTATGCTGCTGATAAATCCATGGGCATCACCAAGATTTTTTCTAAGATGGATTGTGGGCTGTGAGGGGCGAGGGGGGTAGGATTGTAGGAATCAGAATGTTTATACATATTAGTGTGAGATTTCTAACTGGGTGTAATGCAAAGTAAATATAACAAACATGCAAGATGTCACACAAATGTTTATCTTTAAAAATATACAATATAATATAATATTAAATACAAAAGCACAAACAATTATGAAACTAAAATTATGAGAAAACATGAACTCAGTTACCAGCAGGACTTCCATTTTGGAGTTAGGTCAGTAATATAAGTAATATATTTGTTATAAAAATGTATTTCATTTAGTTACAAGAATCATTATGTATGAACAATAATATTTTGTAAACAGTTGTTGTAATGGGTCTGTCACATTTCATAGAGAAAAATACATTTTCCAGGGGAGGAAAGTGCTTCCTCCTGCTGTTTCCCATGGAGAATCATATGAATGTTGAAACTGCCATTACTTATTTGGTCACGGTCGTGTAGGTATAACCTACTGTAGCAAGAATAATGGCGAGTTGATGAAATTTAAATTTAAGAAAATTGTAACCAAAAATTGATAAAGGTGTACTTTTTAAACTTGAAATACATCAATGTATATTTTTTGTACGTTCAATGAGAAATTCTTTGCACAGTTACAAATTTTTTGTAAAAAATACAAATTCATTTTTAAATAACAGTGTTTTAATGTTACAATAGCTGTGTTTACAGTACAGCAAAATTAAATGTTTGTACTGATCACGAATATCTTTAAGTTGCAGAAGTAATAAAAAATAGTTTCATTGACTTATTAAGAAATTAAGTGTGATACTTAATGGTGGATGGTTTGCAGTACTAAATGTACAGAATAGTTCTACATACTTCTATTAATTGTCCGTAAAAATGATTAAATTGAAGTTTTCCATAATATGGTTATCAGTACTAATTTTGGTATTTATATTTTAAATGTTACGTGATGGTTAAAAATGTGGCCTTCTCTCCTTCCCCTCACTTTTATTTTGTATCCGACCCTGCTCTTGGGTAGGAAAAGTGTGCTTTGCTTAATTTCAATCTCATGTCATCTCAGTTTTATTGATTTGTGTTTCTGGTGGGAAATATAGTGTAGTTTTTAATTCATTTATGTTTCATATAATGTTTATACAATGTTTATTCAGGTGTCTTCTATCAAATACATAAATGCTGAAATCGACAGATACATTAGCAGTAAATAGAAAGTGAAGCAAGACGGCAACAAGTTGAAAATGTATCGGGTAAGTAATTGTATGACAAGTCCGAAAATTTCATAAAATATATTGGAGCACCTCTTTCTTTGTAGTAGTGAATTTGCCAAAGTTATGGAATAGACAAAGTTCCAGTAGCTGGTAATGTTACAGCCTACACTAATGTTTTATACAAATGTGTATTTTATTAGTTGTAGCAATACTTATGTGGATTCTCTGTCATGTACCATTATGATAAATGCCTTATCAAGAAAACCAGGTCTGTGTAAGAATGGTCTAATGGAATGGTATTAAATTTGACTGGTAATAAAGAATCATTATCTGAGACATTTCAAACCAAGTCAAAACCCCAGACATAAGTGATGATCTGAATATTGATCTTGTAGAAGAATGGACGGAAATCCGTGCACCAACCTATCGTACACAGATTAAGAAGTTTCTCATTAGAGCTTAGGGTGTGATAGCAGCAAATGGTTGTTACTTTTCCCTTGGTTGTCAAAGGTATATTTTAGCAGGCTCGTGTTGGAAGTATTAGGTGTTAGCACGTGGCCAGAAGTTTGTTGATCTTATGCCCATGTTGTCACCTGTAGTGAATATGCTTACTATGACGCCATCGGGTGAGACACTGAGGTGATTATGATACACCTTTTACCTGTGGTTGGTGGGTGCCAGCAGTGGTGCCTACATACCGCACTTTGAGACTCTGGTATCTCAGGGATGCTGTAGGTTCTATGTGTTCGTCTCATCTGTGCGTACTTACAAAACAACTTTTATATATATAACACTACGAAAATCAAACACTTTGGCTGGGCTGGGTACTGATGCTACAAAAAGAAGCATTCATATCTTACACTGATAGGTATGTTTATTCTTACCAGATCACAATGTGCCAGAAATGAATTATGAAATTACTCTTCGGACGTGACTAGCCAGTTCCGGTAGGTGATTCTCCAAGCACATTACTTAATTTGAACGCTCCGACTGGATGATGCTCCGTGGTGTTTGAAAACACAGCCTCCACAATGCAAGGGGCCTACAGCCGCTAGGATGGACTGCAGGTTTGCCCAGAGACAGGACATGGAGTATGAAATGAACACATGCGGAAATGTATGCTACTAGCGCCTACTCGTCGGGACTCGTCCCCGAACCACGTGGTATATGGAAGTGGGTTAGTGCAAAGATAATCTCGCCGTACAAAATTACACAAAATAACACTGGGTGAACATGGGATACATTATAAGCAGGCAAAATAAACACCCAGATATGTGAAATTAGTTTTAGAGGGCGTGGATGATGCTGGATGAGGTTCGTAGTGGACCATGTGTGTGGGCATGAAAACACAATGTTTCTCTGTAAATCCGGTCAACTATCACTGGCCAAAATGATGTGGGCATTAACAAAAATATTCCTTTCAATAAATGAGCGTACACTAAAGCTCTTAGGATGCCAGATGGTGGGAAAACACAAGTACGTGAATTGACCGTGTGATCATGAACAAAAGCATCAAACATGAAAAATACAAGACCCTTACTGAAAATATTGCATAAAACCCTGAGGTAAATTCAGGTGCACAAGATGGAACAAGAATTAGCCCTCGTAACGCGATGATGGCGAAGATATGGGCTTGGTGGTAGCTAACCATGTGGCTGTGGGCAATGTGTCTGCAAAAGTATTTAACATGACAAAAACCCTCAAATAATTACACAAGCACATTACCATTAATATTGCGCATCACAATTAAGTAGAAATTACAATGAAAAGCCCTAGACATGGGTGGATGGCGTCAGATACAGAAACTACGCAGGCCACATGGCCTCTCCGACATCTCACCCTCTCATCTCTTTTAAATTCCAAAAAGCCTGGAAGGCTTTAAATAATTAAGTTAAGCAGATAGCATTACACTGGGGATGTCTGTCAAAACGTACGCAAGGCAAAGGTTAACCAGTATTAAAGTGAACTATTGAAACCTACATCAGTGCAAAAATATGAAGTGTGTATGTGACAGCGTCTTAACTCGCCAGCCCTCCTAGGATGACTTCCCAGAGGTAGGGGTCATGTGGACCTACCGTAGCTGCCTACGGGGTTCACATAAGCAGAAGTGCTATGCATGCAGAGTAAAATATTAATATAGCAAATTGAAAAGGCACTAAATGTGTTTTAAGACAAAATTACAGATGCAATTTAAATATGAATTTTTTGTTGTTATTTAATTGTCTTTTGAAGGTATTCTCGCTTGAATACTATTGTCTTTCTCTTCGGCGCCACATACACTTTGAATTTGAAATAACAATATTACACAAGCTCCTGAAATAAGACATATTACACTTTTCAGACACATTTTACTCTGAAAGAAACAGTACATAATACAATGAAACATTTTGGGAAAGTCTGTACTGTCGGCATCTTGCAGGTAGGTAATTGAACACACAGTATACCAATATTACATAGTATGCACTTATTGTGTACACTATTACATATCACTACCAAACGCTAGCTGTCTTTTAAGCACATTGCAACCTGACACCTTGTTTATACATAATACATTTGCGGAACAAAAAAGTGTGCTCTCAGCTGTTGGTCAGCATGCATATCTCACTTCGGAAGCCACACTCCCATGAAATAACTGGTGTATGTGTAAAATTCAAATATACTACGAACGACTTCCCAGAGTTTTATGTATTCATCATGCCCTATATATATATATATATATATATATATTTAACATAACATTGACGTGCACCCTTAGTGGGTATGGCAGCTGGTATGTGGCACCAAGGCTCCCCTTCTCACTCTTCTTCCGGGTGACGTTAAAGCAATGGTCGCCACTAGTATGGGGTTCTTCATGGGGCTTACATCGCTGGGTTTGGCCACTTCTATAATAGAGAATTGTGCCTTAGGAGGCGTGCTTGTGAGCGATGGGCAAGTGGGTACCCTAGTAGGGGTATAGGAGGGTGCGACTTTAAGGGGTCTGACCACGCTAGTGATGTTTGTGGGCCGAGTGAAGGTAGGTGACTTCTTCGGCGACGTTCGAGGCAGTGGAGAAACTGATTGTGATACGTGCCAGACTAGGTTCAATGTTGAACTGGACGTGCTGGATGCAGACCCTCTCTGGCGAGCAGCCTCCTCCTCCTTCCAGGTGTATACCTGGTTGACACCTGAAACACTGCTTTTCAGAACTCTAGCCAAAGCTAGCCCCTGCTTGGCAATTTTACCCTGCCAACCCCCTTTGGAGAAGCATAAGAGGGGTGATAGATCAGATAGGCTGTTAGTGGGTGGCCAAAAAGGGGTAGGCTTAGCCTGATGGAAAGTACGGTAGGTAGCCTGGACCACTGGCCTTCAGTCTAGTGTCTTGGAAAGCGGAACATCGCTGTCAGACCCAAGTATCAAAATAAGGGTTACAGTATCATGGTTAAGGGCGTCCGTTCTCGTGGCTACTTGGCGAGTAAGATGTCGCTGGCAGACCCAGACATGTACTCGAGAGGTGATAGTCCATGATAACTGCTCTAGTGTTGCCCAGGAAGACAAGCTTCCTAATCTGTGTTTCGAGACAGTTCGCAAGCGGTGAGGTAGGGAACGAGGTTCTGGCTCGTAACTATCCCTGCAAGATTATTACTAGGATTGGTGACGAAACAGGAAATAGCAAGAGCAAGGTGAAGAAAGAATAGAGAACTGGAAGAGAGAGCTCAGCAAAGTCAGATTTATGGGTATTTAATTATTGCTCATTAAATACACACAAACCAGTCTGTACCCTGACTAGGGCCTGAAGGTCCGATCCTAGGTTGCTGGGCCTGATTGTACAAAAGTACTGTTTCATGATTATGTTAATTGTAGTACAATAGTTGGTAGGTAACGACAAGTCACAAGACAAACAACTATTTCAGTGGTTCACTACTTGTAGACTTCCTGTTTTATTTCCTACAACCTTACAGTGATCATACAGCTGATAAAACCAAGGATAACACACTTAACAAGACGTAGCACTTCACAATACAAAGACAATACAATTACATTTTTTACAACATAATTAAAACCAGTGTTATTACATTTGTATACAACATACATAGGCCTACGCCACATCAGATGTTTACTCAAATTGGGAATGGCTATAACTTTGCAGTTACTTTATAATGCGGCCAAATGTAGAAGAAGTATGACTAGGGTCAAAGGATATTACTTGCTCGTTTAAGCCTTCACCAGCAGTTGTATGATCATCCGTACTTAGATCCTTTGCAACTTCAAAAGGTACAAATAAACTGCTGTTATATGGTCGTATGTGCTCTCTATTTCTCCTGAATATTTGACCACCTTGCGTGAGAAGTTTGTATGACCTAGGTTGACTTATTGTTTCAGTTATTGTCCCTTGTTCCCAAAGAGACTGAGGAGTTCTTTTTAAAAATAAACTTCGTCACCCACATTGAGAGGTGCCAAAGTTTTCCAAATTTTTTATTATGACCCCCCTTCTATTACGACCCTATTCGCGGGAACTTTTAGGTGTCTTAATAGAGAAGTTCTACTGTACATAAATCAGAGTCATTATCAGTATTGTGAACAAGACTAATAGCTGTCGTAACCCTGCTTTTACACATTTGCTTGAAATGGTTCAATTTTTTACAGTTCAAACATACCTGTCCATAAGCTGGGCACTTGCCATATAAATGCTGCAGGCTGCATTTGCCACAGTGGACAGACTTTGAAGTGCTGCGTGTCTGCTGTTTTGCCTGCCTGTTCCGAGATCTGCATTGACGACCAGTATATCTGGGACCAGACGATCGTAGCTCCAGCATTTGATGATTATGTTGACCCTTTTGGAACAGCTCAGCATTTTTCTCCATTTGATTGAGTGTCTTCTCCACTTCCAAGGCTTTCTCCAGAGTGTATGAATCTTCTTGTAGGAGCACTTGTCGGATATTATGTCGCGACAGAAGCCCACAGATAAAGATACAAGACAAACAACCTTTTCAGTGGCTCACTACTTGTAGACTTTCTGTTTTGTTTCCAACAACCTTACTGTGATCACACAGCTCATAAAACTAAGGATAACACACTTAACAAGACATAGCACTTCACAATACAAAGATAATACAAGTAGTACAAATGTGGTGGGGGTTCGAACAGTACAACAGTGAGGTACACAAATTGTACAAAAAGGTGTACAAATGGTTGGCACAAAAATACTGGTTGACACTAGACATAACTTGGCTTCCAGGCATGCTATTGTCTAGAGTTTATTACTTAGGCTAGTTATCTAAATGTGCTTTAAAAACTTACTGATTTACTACTGGCTTATGGCCTTAATTCTCAAATGGCAGTTAAGCTGCTTAACGACATTTAAGTTGCAAAACTCCAAGCAAATAACAAAAGCAAAATGACTGAACAAAAGAAAGCAGAAACAACATAGTATGTACTTACATCCTTCATGAGACAGCATATGTGGTGGAAGTATTAGTACCTTTGTCTGTGGCATCAATACCGAAATCAACTGAACAGACAAGTCGTGCATTCCTGGTTGGCTGAGCACAATATATGACCAGGTGTTTCCTTTGCTTGCAGGTTTCTTGATGTAGCACATATATAGGCTGGAGGTACTCTGCTTTCAATTACACAAAAGGTATTTTGCTGCTGTAAACACTCCCTACAATAGGCTAACACAAACATGTATCTAGGGTTAACTATTGCTATTCTCACACACTCATACATGGTCAGGGCACTTCACACTTAAGGCAGAGGTTCTCAATGGGTGTGGTACTGTTGAAGGAGTATGTCACACACAGAATCTGTTGCGGCACTAAGCGGGTGAGGGGTGCAAAGGCACTCCCCTCACACAGAGCCTTTCTTCTGTGGAGCCAGCCAGCTGTACGTGGGAGGGCGGTGTCACGCCTGGGTCTTTCCTCAATGTTCGTGTGGCAGGCCTGCCAAGGCTGCACTCTACGCTGCAGCACACATAGCGAGGCTCAACTGGCGGTGCGGGCGGCACTGGGTCAGTGGGCGGGGGTCATCTACCTGCGGCATGAAGGCTAGGGCCTTCGGGTTCAGCTGGCTAGCTGGAGAGGTAGCGAGCACTTCCCTTCTTGGTGGGCCAGTGGCAGACTGCTTCCCCGCCTGTGCTGCGGCAGCTGTTGAAGGCGCTAGAGGGGTGGTGACCACTTCCCCTCATGGAGGTCGGGTGGCTGGCTGTCTCATAGCCTCTGCAGCAAATGGCGGAGTTAGCGGTGGAGAGGGCAGTGCTGGCTACTCCCTGCATGGTGATTAGTCTGCCAGGGAGGTGTTAGGTGCTCTCTCCTCCCTCTGGTTATCGTTTGTCCCTGCGAAGGCAGGCGCTGTAGCTCTGGAGACTGTGGTGTGGTAGGAATAGGAGCATGCTTAAGGGGTGTGGCAGGGCTCGTGGCCAGCGCCGTGAAGTCTGCTGTGTCTGCAGTGCCGCATCGAGAGGTGTGCTTGGCATGTCTGCAGTGCTTTGATACGCCTGCTTGCTGTATGTTACCAGTCTCCAGACTTGGTTTCTTCTGCACTAATTGTACATATTCTTTGGTGACTCGTAGGTGCAGTCAGGGCTTGGGAAACTGCTACCAGATTACAGGTCTCTTTTTTACAGCTCCCAAATATAATTTACCTTGGTGGCAATCGATGGTTGCTCGTTGTTCGATCAGCCAGGACATTCCTAGGACAATCACTTCTGCCAAGTCTTTTACCATGGGAAGTGAGTCTGGATTGATTTTTCGGTGAACTGTAGGGTCAACGTCAGTCTTCCCTCTATTAATAGGTATTGTCCATTTCATATAAGTGGTCTGAAATTTGACAGACAATGTGACCAACCTACACACTATGTAAACAGTAAATGCTCTCACTCCTACAGTATTGTATCAGCTAATTAACTGCTGCGGGATCTGTGTTGTTAGGTTGGCTATTTTGATAATGTCTTTGGAAGAAAATAGTACTAGGAACTAAAAGTTGTAATTTATAATCTTAGTTATACTTACAACATTTATGGTTTAAATTATGTTTCTAAAGCAATATTAAATTTTCTTGACTATTAGTAATGGGACTTTAAAAACATATTCAATATTTATGACAGAGTATGTCTACACATACGAACAGTAAACGTTTCCAGCCAATGACTAGCCATGTTTATGTTTCCAGTCTGGTGAACGGGTGAAGGCAGTTGTGCGTGCACTTTTTTTCTCATTGTGTTTATTATACGAATATCTTATTGGTGTTGTCGGAATATTTAATTGGTAGTTTAATTATTTTTTATTTGCTTTTTCCAAACATTGTTGGTTGTAGGTATCGTTGTAGTGCGTTTTGTTGAGTGAAATGTAATATTAACTGGCACATCGTTAAAACTGCACTTTCCACCATTTTCCTAACTGCCTTTCACAGTGAAGTGGCATGAATATAATTTCCGTATATAAGTTTAAGTTTGTTTCTATCAGGAAACATGTGCAGTGTTGATTTTACTGAATGATTTTGCAAATAAATCATTTAATGCTAGTGATGAACAAATGTGATTTTAGTGAAGTAAACTGGCAAGGATTGTCATAGAAAAACAAGTGTTCAAGAGGTTACAACAGTAAGTTTGCGTGTTTTGTAAATGTATTTGTAAACCGTTAATATAATTATTGAACTGCACGTGGCCTGAAAAATGCAGCACTTTCCCACTTTCATAGTGAGTGAATAATATTTGTTTGTCTACATAGTAAATTCGATTGTTAGGTTAACTTCGGTCAAAGTTTGTGCGTGTATATATTGCTGCATTTGTACTAATACGAACAGCGATGTATGTATCGTGTTTTGTATTTTCATTAAAGTTATAATTTCCGTAGTTAAATAATTTGAATGTTAATTCCATACCAGCAAAATTTCCCATTGCTCCATCAAAACAATATGCAACTCAAAATACCACACACTCATGCCGGAATCACATATCCCTGACCAGCACAGCACAACACGACCAAAAACGCAACCACGACACATTTCAATCTGACTACTTGAATTTACAGCACGACCGACACCATGTTCTCTGCATTTAACCTAACTATTTAGAAGGTGCTAATAGGCTACGTTAGTCTCAAAGGCGGTGAACGAGAGGGAAATTTG
Organism: Dryococelus australis; assembly: GCA_029891345.1. Classification (NCBI taxonomy): domain Eukaryota; kingdom Metazoa; phylum Arthropoda; class Insecta; order Phasmatodea; family Phasmatidae; genus Dryococelus; species Dryococelus australis. The sequence goes on from CM056994.1 coordinate 290,151,901, forward strand.
TAATACATAATGGTGACAAATTGGTATCGCTAATGCAAACAAAAATTAAATTATTATTTTTAAGAGTTAGATACAGTAGTTTTCAATTTATCTTTCTTTTAAGCTGCATATTTACCATTGTAGGGAAAGCTTGCATTACAATTTCATTTTGCAATGTTGTACATTCTGTGCATCGTGCCGCACAACATGATAAAGAATAGAAATTATTTCCAATCCAAAATTGCTGGTCGCATTTACGAATATCTATCTTGTATTTCATTGACTGTAAGCCGTCGTGTCATACGCATTAGGGCATTAGGGCTATGTAATTCCAGCTTCGTAAGAACATCAAAATAATCCCGTCTCATTGGCACTACTTTCCTAGAACTGTCAAATTTGAGACCACTTATATTAAATGGACAATAGGCTACTTTCTGAGCCATGTATATCTGGGTGACACCAGCAGGTTTGGTTTGGCTTCTGTACTCTTGGGGAATAGTGTCCTTGCAGATAAAGTTGGCACTAGCTGCCATGTCGAGTGTGATGAGTATTTCAGTCTTAACCGATGAGCACTGTTATTCGTGGTGGATATTGTAGGATCAGCTTTTCCTGCATGATGGCGACTTGTAGGGCCTCTACCCCTATTTAGCCAGGGCCCTGGCCCTTTGAATTTCCCTGCTTATTGGGGCTTTTCTCAGTGTTTTCCAGCTCCTACTTTTTCTTTGCTTCAGGTGCTGAGGCCGGTTCTGCCTGTTTACTCTGAAGTTTCTGCCGTAGGACTGGGCAGTCTCGGTGAAAGTGCCTGGAGGGACAATGGAAGTATTGTAGGTGGAGCAGCAGTATGTCCAGACATCCAGTCACATGTTGGGGTTTCAGTTACAACTGTTTTCCCTGTAGGTGCAGGCGTGGCCTTGGTTCTGGTGTGCGATTTGCGAATGTCCTCCAGGTCTATCTCTTGAATACGTGCCTGCTTCACCAGCTCTTCCAGAGACGCTGACTCTGGATTGCGAAGGTGCGCATGTATTTCTGGTAAGAGGAGTCAGGTGATAAGTATGACGCCATCAAACTCCTCTTGGCTTGGGTGAACTTGTTGGAAGATTAAGGCTTTGTGCCTAGTAAAAAGTTCGGCCTTCTCATTCTCCTTCTGGGTTTGAGCATAGAACTTGTTAGTTAGCTGTGCAACCATTCATGGTGGTCCTGAGAAGTGTGTGACTAGTCTGTCGGACAGTTCTTCCCAGTTTGTGACAAACTCGATAATTATTCCACAACCTTTCTATTTTGCCTTTAAGCTGGGTCTGTGTCTTAAGTACCCACAATGCTTTGGGTAGGTGTGTCCTCTCAAATTACATCTGGCATGCTTTGAGTAACTTGCATGCATCCTCTTGTGTCTTTCCCGAGTATTTTGGTAAAGGCGGGTGTTCAAGTACTGTTGGTCATTTTTCCGGTATGAGCTCAGTTCTGAGCAGTGTCTGTTCAGGCATTATTCTGCAGGTTGGACATTTAAATTACAGACCCTCCGGTCTGTGGATTTGTCTTGCCATCCAAGGCAAAGGTTATTGAAAGTGTGTGGGCTCTCATAACATGCTATCTGGTACACGTCCCTTTCCGAACAGTTGGCTTGGTTGCAACAGTGATGTCTGTCCCAGCAGTTCAGACATCAGTATTCTAAAGGTGCATACCTGCCCTTCGGAGTCTGCTATGCTCTCGGTTATGGCCATTCTAGTGCCATTAATGGGAATTGGCCACCATGGGGTGTTTTATACCGACTTCCCAAAATCGAATTAGTGGTGGATCTGTGGGTGCCCAAAGGGGCTTATCTCAGGTGCTTCCCAGTCTGAAGAAAGGTGGCTGATGGCTGGTATTTCTTCAATGGCCCCACTTTGGGTGCCAAGAAAGAAAAGGTCTTGACGTGCACCCTTAGTGGGTATGGTAGCTGGTGGGTAACACCAAGGATCTCCGCCATCATCCCTCCAGGGTGATGTTGAAGCAGTGGCCACCACTCATACAGGTTTTTCTTGGTGCCTATGTTGCTGGGTTTGGCCACTTCTATAATAGACCGTTGTGCCTTGGGAGGTGCATGTGCGAGTGATGGGCAAGTTGATACCCTGGTAGCAGTATAGGAGGTGCGATGTTAAGGAGTCTGGCAACCCTAGTGATGTTAATGGACCGAGTGAAGGTAGGTGGCTTCTTTGGTGGCATTGGAGGCAGCAGGGAAACTGCACATGTTAGGTGCCAGACTTGGTTCAATGTTGAACTGGACATGCTGGATGCGGACTCTCTCTGGCAAGCAGCCTCCTCCTCCTTTCAGGTGTTTACCTGGTTGACACCTGAACCATTACTCTTGAGGATTCCAGCCAGAGCTAGCCCCTGCTTGGCAGCTTTACCCTGCTCAGCGCTAAGATGAGGCATAAAGGGGGTGATAGATTAAATAGACTGATAGCGGGCGAGCAAAAAGTGTTAGACACAACCTGACGGAGTGTAGGGTGTTGGTTGTTGGGTAGGGTATGTAGCACTCTGGTGTTGCCCAGGAAGACAAAAATTCCTAATTCGCACTTTGAGACAGTTTCCAAATGGTGAGGTAGGGAATGAGGTTCAGGCTCATGACCATCCCTGCAAGAGCATTACTAGGATTGGTGATGAAACTGGAAATAGCGAGAGCAAGATGAAGAAAGAATAGAGTGCTGTAAGAGACAACTCAACCAAGTCAGATTTATGTCTGTTTATTGAGTTTACATAGAACACACACAAACCAACCTGTACCCTGACTAGAGCCTGAAGGTCCGATCCTAGGTTGCCAACCTGTAATTTACCTAGCATTGTAAGATGCAGCAGTGTGGGGGGTGGAGGTGACTCCAAGTCAGCAGTTCTCAAACTTTAGTCAATTGCGGGTAAGCTATGAGGTAACTGGAAGGACGGTAGGATTCGGTGTGCTGGCAGGCAGCAAGGTAGTGTCGTTCAGAGTAGAACTCTTGACAGTGCTGCGAGTGCCAGTGATGACTTGAAGTCCGTTTACTCTTGGGCAGCGTGACGTTCTACGGCGCAAGACGTGACATCCGTGGGTGCTCGGACAAAGTAACAGCATGTTACTGAAGTGGTGTTAGACAGTCTCTCACTGTGTGCTCTGGCAGAGTGATGTTATGTGGTTGACTGATGCAAGACAGCCTCGAACTGAGGACTGTGAGGCCTTTTTATCCACGCCACACAGGTCCAGAGTGCAGGTTGTGTGTTGTGAGAGAAAACGCAAAGAGAAGAGACATAGAGAGAGCGGTTGTGGTGAGCCAGTGGAGATGGTTAAAGGTGGCTGAAGCTGGCTGCAAGTTCCTGTCTCGTGGCCAAAGGCTGGAGGGGTGGATAATGGCAATGTGATGCGAAACCGGATGCGGCATAGAAAGCTGCAACAGCTGGGCAAGCCAACCCTGGGCTTGGAGGCATGCTGTGGTGTGTATGGTGTATATGCTCTTCTTAGGAGAGGGCTGCGACTGTGGCGAGGCTAGACGAGAGAACGGCATCACTCGTGGCGCGTCAACATTTTTCCATGAGCAGTGATGCTGCTTGCTAATAATTTCAATTGGCCATGTAATCACCAAGTCTTTGTGAGACCAGCTCGCCATTTTAAGTTTCATATGACCTCTCCCACTCCAGCTACAAGGTGGAAATAAATATTTTTTATTTATTAAAACCACAGATTTTTTGCCATGGAATCTTTTTTGTGGCAAGTAGTATTTATGTTAATGTGATATATTATCATCCAAGTGCACTCGGGACCGCAGTTATTTTATAAATAGCCTTATTGCATGTAGGAACTGTAAGCTACTGGATCTGGCCATTTTGATGAGTCAATATCACTATATGTCGTGAAATACTTTGTTACTATGAATGAAAATGTGCTGTCCAACTATTTTCTCGAATTCCTAATTTTTCCAGTATCACATGTATGCTATAATGTCCAAACTGCTACTGCATAAGTACCACAATAATTAACATCTTATCAAAGACAAACCCAATTCTCCTTTTCCAAGAAACTGTGCTCCACAGTTTTATGTTGAGTTTTAAAGAACATAGCCACACTACTCTAATTGTAGGTGCATTCAGTGAAATGGTTGTGAGATTTGCAAACATAAGTTCACTGTTTTGATTAGAATAAAATTTCAATTGGGAAAATATTAAAAATATATTGTGACCATAAGAATGGAGCCAACAGAAAAATTGTTGTATTATTATGAGCATTTTACTTTCTCAAATAAAACTAAGACTCTAATATAGATCATTTTACATGAGCATTATGATGTATTATTTCGCTGGTCCAGAAAAAGTTGCAAATTTCCAAACAACATTTTCAAGTGAATGAACTATGTATCATTATTAACTTATGTCTATTGCAGTAGTAAAAAATTCTACAGCAAAATCAATAATATTCTTTTTATCTATGTGTGAGCAGCTCGGCAACGTATTTTGATGTAGGTAGGATGGACTTAACATCTCATTGATGCCCCTCATTACAGATGAAACACACTTGACAGTCATGTGGAAACCACGTGGTGGCGGAAGGATACCTAGTCTATTTACTTGTTACTAATTCTACACCATCTTTCTGTCGTACCGTATTTATTACGAGCTGATCTTTGCAAGGTTACATCAAGTCGTCTATGACAGTCTTTACTGTTTATGCAAGAAACAACACACCTTATTTACAGTGCCAAATATTGCCAACATTACACTCCCCTTTACATTTAGACACCCAACCCTTATAAATTTAGTTTCTTTGGTGTTGTAATCAGTCTACTTGAACATCTGCAATACAATGTTTTCTCTGGAGGTGTTGGTTGTTAAAATCATCTAAACTCTTCCTCTTCCTCACTCCTAATTGAGCTGACTGGACTGTTGTTGTCTTTTGGTCTCGCTTCTTCATCTTCTCCTGGACCCTGGATCTGTGGCCTGGTGGATAACGCCGTCCCTGATACTTCAGTGGATGGTATGATCGACTCCCAATGATACTCTAAACCTTCTTCAAGTGTTAAGTTTTCTTCCCGTCTCATTTTTACGTGCTACTCCTTATGTTCTTGTGCTGGTGGCGTGTGAACTGCCAGAGACTTCAAGTGGTCAGCATGCATAAACTTCACGCTGTCTCCCACCTGTACGTTGTAAGTAACTGCACTCACCTGGTTTTTTATCTTGCCTTGGCCCCATCTAGTATTTCCTCCCCTCACTGTCTTTACCAGAACTGCTTCACCTTCTCAAGCTCCTCATTGGGCCTCATCTTCGGTCCGTCCTGAGCTTACTGTGCTGTTGCCGCTCTGACATTGCACTTGAAAATGATGGTTTCAACAGTGCCAAACAAGTTCGTGGTTCCCTTTGTAAAAACAATTCTGTTGGAGTCTTCTTCATTACCGAATGTGCTATGCTGTAATGTACGGTTACAGTTGCCTCTATCTTCCTGCAGTTGATGGTTGAGTGCTAGCTTCATAGTCTGCACTTGCCTCTCTGCCGCACCATTCGACTGTGGATGATATGGTGGGATCTTAACATTTTTCACATCATTTGACGACAAAATATGACCAAACTCGTCAGACTGAAATGGCGGGCCATTGTCAGTTACCACTACTTCTGGCAAACCAAATACCATAAACAGTGTTCTCAACTTTTACACAGTGTGAAATGCTGTTGTCGTGTTCATGGGAATGACTTCGAAACACTTGGAAAGGGCATCATCCATAACCATAAACTTCTGCTTATGTTCGTTCGCAAAATTTATGTGCACCCTTTGCCATCTTCTACCTGGTCAGCTCCATGGATGCAGTGGTACTGGTTGTGCAGCCTTCTGGTTTAACTGACAAACTTCACAATGCTGCACCTCTTCCTCAATTTGGTTGTCCATGTCGGACTACCACACATAACTTCTAGCTAACATTTTCATTCTTTACATGCCGAGATGTTCCTCATGTAACATTTTCAGCACTGTTTCTTGCAACACTTCTGTAACAACTACTCTGTTCCACCACAATTCATAATTTTGCTCCAGGGATAGTTCTAATTTTTGGTTAATAAATGGCTTCAGCTCTTGAGAAACAACTTGTGGCCATCCTCATAGAATGAGATGTGATAATTTTTACAGGACAGTGTCCTTTGCGTTGCTTCTGCTATGTCTGCTGCTTCTACTGGTAGGTCTTCAAATGGTGCAAAGAAGAAAACTGTCTCTCCCAACCATAATTCACAGCTTCTGAACTCCTCTTCCTGCGCAAGCAAATGTGATAACCCATCTGTATGACCAATCCCCGAACCTGGCTTGTACTTCACTTCATATGGATAGGCCCCCAGTATCAGTGCCAAATGCTGTATTCTGGCTGCCGCCATGACTGGGACCCCATGCTTTGTCCCAAACAATGTTGTTAGTGCCTTGTGATCCATTACCAGAACAAACTTGTGCCCATACAGATATTTGTGAAATTTTGTCACTGCAAACACTAAACTAAAAGCCTCCCTTTCTACTTGGCTGTATCCTGCTTCTGCTCCCGACAGAGTTTTTGAGGTAGAGGCTATCTGCTGTTCCTATGTAGAAGGAATCACATGGGTTTGTACTGCACCTACACCGTAAGCACTCGCATCTGCTGTCACTATGATTGGCAGCGTTGGATCATAGGCCACTATTACTGGACTACTCAACAACTGCTTGCTTTCCTCCAATGCCCATTCACAGTCTGCTGTCCTTTGCCAATGGTGATCTTTCTGCAGTAGCTGGTATAATGGATGCAACACAATTGCTAGGTTGGCATGAACTCACCATAGAATTGCAGCAATCCCAAATACGAACGAAGTTCTGAAATATCTCTAGGAGCTGGAGCCTCCTGAATCGCTTTGACCTTGTCTTCGGTAGTCAGAATGCCCTCCTTGGATAGCCGATAACCTAAATACACTACACTCTTGCACAGCAGCTTACACTTCTCCCGTTGCACTCTAATCCCATATGCTGTCAGTCTTTTGAAAACTTCCGCCAGCCTGTGACTAGAATCTTCCAGACACGAACCTACCACCAGTATATCATCCACATATGTGTACACTCCCATAATGCTCTTTAACATTTCCTCTATCATTTTCTGACAAATTCATGGGGCAATGCAAAACCCAAAAGGCAACCTAGTATAACGATACAATCCTTTGTGGGTGCTAATGGTCAGTAATGGCTGGCTGAGTTTGTTGAGTGGCAATTGAATATATGCAGAATGCATGTCTAAAACTGAGAAAACTGTTCCCCCAACTATTTTGCTGAAAATATCAGCTGGTTTGGGCAATGGATAATGATCCATTTCGACCACTGAGTTCAAAGTCACTTTGTAGTCCCCACATAACCTAATCCCTCCATCTTTTTTCTGTACACAAACCACAGGTGTGGCTCACTGTCACTTACTTACTGGGAATATGGCTCACGACTGGACTAACCTGTCAATCTCTGCGTTCACAGCTGCCTTCATCGTGAATGGGACTGACCCGGCTTGCAGAACATAGGAATGGCTCCTTCCTTTAGTACCACATCAGCTTCGACACCAGAAATAGTTCCGATCTGTGGCTTAAAAACAGACAAAATAGACTTGTGTTGCGACATGAGCATGGTAATGATGGCTTCCCGTTCGGATGAAAAGGTTTTATGGTCTCACATTTGATGAATGCCTGGGCCACTAATCACTCGATTTGTTTCCACAATTTTTTTCCAGTCCAACCGCAAGGATGTCAACGAATTTATCCCCAATAAGAGGTCAGCATGATTTCCTCTTGGCTTTCTACCACCACCATAGGTAGTGTCAACTGTTGACCTTGATATTCCACTGGAATATGGCATTACCCCATTATGGGTAATGTTTATCCCGAACATGCCCTCAATGCCAATTCGGTGTTCAATTTATATGACTCTAGCTTTGCCCTGTATGTGCTGTCCGAACACACCAATACCACAGCCCCTGTATATATCACCATATTTTATGGCCTACCATTCAACAACAAATCTACTTTAAAACTATTTGCATGCCCCATACCTCACTGAAATCAATATTAAGCATGTCCAACTCTTCAGAATTTACCTCTTTGACCCAGTGAATGCCTTGAGCCCAGCATTCCCTCTTAATGAGACCTTTTTTTTTTACATGTATTGCAAATGTAATTGTCAAATGGACATTGTCCAGCCAAATTGTTGCCACTATTAGATTGGTAATAGTTTTTATTTCCTCGTTGACTCAACTTTTGTCTGAATGTTCCTCCTCGCTCTCCCATGCCACTACCATTTTCTTGGAGCTAAAGCCCATGCACCATCACTGCCCTGGACTAAATCCTCTGGTTTTTGTTGCACCACTCCCGTTCGGATTTCCTTTGACTGTCGCACTGCAGCTTCCATTATCAAAGCCTTATTTAACACCAACTGGAAAGTTAGTTGTTCCTCCACTAACAGTTTCTGCACTATATCGTCATTTCCTAACCCACTCACAAACACATCTCGTAATGCGTCATCCAAAAACTGGCTATATGCACAAGACCTCAATGTTTTTGCAGGGTTACCGCATATTCGGCAATGCTTTCTGATGAGCCTTATTTTCTCTGTAACAAATTCGCTAGCTCTATGATCACAACTTTCTTTGGAACATTGACAGTATTTCCACCAATTCCTCAGGACTTTGTTCCCGGCTTATTTGGCTCACACAAATTCTTCCGATCCACATATGTTTTGGGGCCTAACAATGTCAGAAACAAACTACACCTTTCTTCGTCCTTAACCTTATTTGCCTTAAAGTAATGTTTCAGGCATTCCACATAACACTCAAAATCGCCTTCCTTACCATGGAACTCCTCAATATTACCAAGCGACATCTTGTTGCCTACCTCACCAGCCAAGCGAACAAAACATCACAATGATAATTTATTATCTTCGCTGCTTCGTGACTTCAACCTGATCAAGTTCCATTCTTACAGCGGCCAAACTCGACAGTGCTCGGGAATAACTTGTCCCGTCCTTGTTACCAATTGTCATATTTATAATGAGCTGTATCCTACAAGGTTACATCAAGTCGTCCATGTCAGTTTTTACTGTTTATGCAAGAAACAACACACGCTATTTACAGTGCCAAATACTGACAACATTACAATTAAAAAAATTGAATTCTTATATGAAATAGACTAATAACACTGTTGCTTTGTTACATGCAGAGAGGAAAGAGGACAGCAAGAGACACCACATCTATTCATGTGCTTATATGTTGTGCGCACTGTATAACTCACCAGGGACCGTACTTCAGATGTCTTCCAGCCAAAAGTTTTTAAAGTATTTTTGCGAATTTTGTTTTACAGCTGGGGTATGCCATTTGAAAGTAGTGACACAACTTTGCTGCATGCTAACGAATGTGTTTTTAATTGACCTTTAATTGCAACTTCTTGCATTTTGTCTCATATTTTTCTAATCATTCTAAAGTGTAAAGTTGCTGAACTCGTTGGATCTGTGCTCATAAAATAGAGGTTTTACTCTATTTATTGGGGTATTTTTGTTGTCAGAGCACCAGTTATCAAGAAAGAAAAGTGCTATTTTTCAACTGCACTATTTTTGTATAGGCCTAACTGGTTTTTCCCAAAATGATTTGGATGGTAAATTTTGCATGTATTTTTGTTGACATCTTCTGAACAATTTAATATATAAGAATCAAGTTACCGTACTTCAATCTTTACTTGCTGTACAATTAACCTGCAAAGTTGTCTAACTTTTTTGGCCACCAAGAGATATCTGATGTTAAATTTTCATCAGAATGTGTTACAGTAGGCTTACGAATACTTTAAAGCTTTCAACGTGATAGTGAGTCATACAATATACATACTTGCAGTTTTGCCTTGCCATGTCTCATAATACTTGAGCATGAAAAGTGCAAGGACATATTAGAGTACGCAAGCACATATGGAATTGCCTCCCTTCTGCTGCTCATCAAAGAGTCCCAAGATGACAGTATTATATGTTTGTTATTTAATCTGTAAGCGCTGATATCACAGCTGACATGTGATAGATGGCTTAGTCCGACAGTGTTCTGTTGACCAAGCAGTTAAGCACTGGACCAATAAACTGAGGTATTGCTGTGGTCTTAGCATGGTACACCAACTTCATATTTATTCCTTTCATATTGAATGCAGATTGTTGATGTTTAAGTGTAGGGATACTATTGTTCAGTTAGCACCTGTACATCAGACAGACAGGAAGATATGCTTGTTTAGGAACTGATGTACTACCCTAGTGAAGAAGAAGATAATTACTTCACATGGCTGAGTGAAGAAGAAGATATAGAAGAAGAAGAAGAAGGAGATAATATCTTCACAAAGCTGAGTGCAAAAAATATGAGACAAGATGTGCGTGACAATCAAATGACTAAAAAACAGTATTCTGATAACATCCGCATTCTGAGAAATGCTGAGTTACGAAGCGTTGATGATGAAAGCACGTGCACCAAGAGTAAGTATGTTTGTAAGGGTTGACTAAAATTTCTAAGAGGTTATGTTGCTGTAAATGTTGTATTGTTTTGACCAATTAATATTGTGCCAAAACACAAGTAATTTGACAAAACACATCTTAGAGAAGAGTATTTATTATCTAAGTAAGATACAAGTGTATCAGGAATCAGCAATAATATGCAGTTGCTGAAAGGTACATACAAAATTGAATACTGCCAAAATACAATCACTTCTGAGTACCATAAATGATTCTAAAGAATTTCTATACATTTCATATAAATATTTCACAATTGTGATAAAATAAATCACAGTTGCTCGTAATGGCACCGTAACAGCTTTGAGTACTAATCATAAATGCTTCTGATGGCAGCCTAACTGTTTTGAGTACCAAACCATTTTCCCTTTGGCACAATTTGAAAATACATAATGCTTGGTGCAAATTATATATAGTACATTACAACGGTTGATTAAAATGTGGCGGATCACTTTGTATAAGCACCTTAACAATTTATAAACAGTTTGTAAGTACTTTACATTCCACAATTACTGTTCTCACTTCTAGACGATTCAATTACTTAATAAACCTACTCACTGTGGATATATAAAACCTTCCTTTGATGTATAATCAGAATGTTATGTGAAAGTTCCTTAACAACATGAAAACACTGTTTGTGCCATACCCAGTATTTCCTCACTCTCTGCAGTTAACAAGGCCACTTCACGTAGTTAACAAGTTTAGACAACACAACTCCAGATTAAATATCATTATCTTGAAAGTGCTTATTAAAAACTTGCTCAATAAACCAACTCAGTTCATCCGCAAACAAACTGTGTAACTATTATGTTAAACAAGGCATTCCACAATAATCGCTGTATACACTCTGTAATTGTCAATAATAAATTTAAAAAGTGCCAGGCATTAACAGTCACTTACTGCTGGAATCAAACTCTTCAATTAAAAGTGAAATACACACAATATTATGAGCCAATCTCCAAGAGCAAATTTAATATATGTGAGCATGTAATAACACCAAACTATCAAAGGGCTTTAAAATAATTTCAATTATATCGTATCAAAATGGAGTTTCTGAACTTTACAAACAATTACAAGTAACCAGCGGGCGACGCAATTGCACATTTCAAAGCTGCTGGCTAATAAAACACATTAAAAGGGCCTGCTAAAAACCTGACTTTAAAATGCTAATCCCCAAAAGAGGCACCTTAAGGGGTCAACACAAAGCTCGAAAGGCATATAAAATAGTAAAACATAACAATTATCAAATTATAAACTCATTTCACCTAACGGTGAGCCAAGGCAGTAGAAGTTGCGGGTATTACCTGCCCCTTTGTGAGCTATGTAAAAATACCAAATTGAACACACACAGCATTGCAACAGCAGTATGAATTAAGTTGGTCTAAAACACAATTTTGAATAACGAGCTTAAAGGAAATTTAGAAAAACACTTCTACTGCTCATCAACCTAAGCCTCACAAAACCCAACACACTAGCAACCAAGTTAAACTTTGTCCTTGCAAAACTTCTGCCATGACTTACTGTAACTAGCTCGTGCATCTCTGAAGCATATCTACCATAACATAAATCACCCAAGTGCACTGGAAAACATAGTTCCATACTGCTTGAAGAATAATATTTCTAACAGGTTACAAACTAACAGCTGTATTATTGTGACTGCAATGTTGAGAACAGAAGTCAAGTTGCAAGCTGCAGGTTACAAACGAGAATGGCTAACACAAGTACTTATGCTGTAGGTCAGGAGTTGGTAAGGAGGAGGGGTGGTAAAGAGGGGAAGACTAAGGAGGGAGAGCAGAGAATGTGCTAGAGCGCCAGCCACCAGCAACTGACATACAGCCAGCAAAGCAGTATGTAAGTGGTGACTTCGTCACAATATTTCTGTGAAAAACAATTTGTAAAATGAGTCGTCAGTCAACTAGCTGTTTACGCTACTTGGGACCTGTAACACAACTGCTACAAGTATACAGCTTGTTGACTTGTATACTTATAGCAACAAGTCATGTTATATAAGCTTAAAGGAGAGACTTGTAAAGATAACATACTAAGTCTACATTTGTAGAGGGATTTTAATATTTTACTCGGCGTGCATAGCACTGCAACTTATGTGAACCCCTTAGGCAGCCATGGTAAGTCCATGTGATGCTTGCCTCTGGGCAGTCTGTCTAGGAGAGCTGGCGAGGTAAGACACTGTCACGTACGCACCACAACTTTTGAGCATTTATGTAGATTTCCATAGCACTTTTAGTATACCGGTTAACTTTTGTTTTGCATATGTTTAGCCAGAAATTCCCTAGAAACATGCTTCCGCTTAAATAATAATTGGTGTCCATGCGACTTTTTCAAAACTTAATCGAGGGGAAGGATGAGAAAGATGTCGGAGAGGTCACACGAAACTTGAATCAGGCGCCATCTGCTACTGCTAAAGGCGTTCCACTGTAATTTCTCTATTATTGCAGCGTGCAATTTTAAGGACATTTTTCATGTTTGATCATTTTACGGCCACATCACATATTACCACACGGTCAGATATAGCCAAGTACGTATCTGCGCTATCAATAGTTTTAAGTGCCTATTTGTGTAAAATCAGTTGTGCCATAATTTTATTCAAGGTTCTATGTAAATTTTATTCAGGGTTCTGTGTAATTTTCACATAAATTGATGCTTTTTGTTTATGACAACGTGGTTACTTTCATGTTTGATTTTTTGCCATCGGGTATTCTACAAGCCTGTAAATGCTTTAGTAGTAAAGGGAATAATTTTCCCTACAGCAATAACAATTTGTTGGAATTTGATTTGCTGTCTCTATGAAGAAATAGTGCAAATTCACCTGCACCACGTGGTCCGCTACGAACTTTATCCAGCGGCATCCGCACCATCTAAACTTGCTTTCACGCATGTGCGTGTTTATTGTGACTACTCATCTTGTGCCCCATCGTATTCCACTGATATTAATGTACTTTTGTAATTTGTATACGGTGATATTATTTTATAGCCACATGTGTTTTTCAAGGGTTAAATGTTTGGTAAAAGTTTAGTATTGTGAAGTGTATCGTAAGTACCCTCGGGTGAGATGGCCACTCAGAACCCACAGCATCCCTGAGAACCCTGAGTCTCAACTGTGTGGTGATTGGGAAGCACCTCTGGCACTCATATCATCAGTAAGAAATTTGTGTCATCGTTTGTCACGTGTCTCACCCAACGGCTTCAATTGGCTAGTGGGGCCAGTGTGTTCATCCACGTCGCATCATCCATGAGAAAATGGTGGACACCACGCTAGACCATCTGCGAGAAGGCCTCAAGACGTCCGTGTCGGCAACCGCAACACCCGCAATCGCGAATTATATAAACATACCGGTCGAACGCTGCGTACATTGTGGTAGAATAATTGAAATTAATTTATCTTGCAGAAAATTCATGGGTTCAACCGCTATGCCAGTGTACATCCGATACCGCACCTACGCCGTCAGAGCAATGCCTGTGTACGTGCACCACATGTGACGGGGCAGGAGTAAAGTGGGCACAGTGCCAAGAGTGCAAGAAGGACTCACATTTACAATGTATAGGGTCTGTGGAATTTACCACCTTCCGCGATGGTGTTATAAACTGTGGCGAGTACCGCAAGATGAACTATGCTGAGATCGCACCACCACAAATACCAGAGGTGAAACCCACGCTGTTGCCAGTAGTCATTACGTACATGCCACATGGCTTAACCGGGCCACATTGCAATCTATTATTGCCAACTTTTGCGGGCCATAACTCCGAAGACCCGGGTACAATTCTAGCAGTGTGTGAGGAAAAGTTGAACAGACACAGTGTACATAGAGACGACTGGACTGAAGTCACTGCCAACCGACTCAGAGAAAATGCAGCCACATGGTGGAATATAGTTGGATACTATCATGTGATGTGGGAGGAGCTTTGTGATCGTCTATTGGGAAGGTTTGACACAGATGGAGATGCCATCCTAGCCCAAGCACTGTTATACTGTGAACAACAACGTGAACACGAAGGTATAGAAGAGTTCATACAGCGTATGTTAGGCTTGTTCAAACATCTGAACCCAGGGCAGCCGACACGTAGAGTGTTAGAAATCTTTGTGCAGGACGTGCGAGCGGGGCAGGCATACCAATCCCCGAGGCTGAACTTTCACATGTCAACACCTACTGCGATGCCAGATGTTACGTGATCACCGCCAATGTTTACACCCGTGAGACATAACCGTGGCCACAGAAACTTTCACCATAACAACCGGAAAAATAGTTACCAAAGTAACAGGTCTGGAAAATAAGTTGGGAGATTGGCGAAACAGCACTTGTACCAATCTCACTGCCGGGTCGTAACAATCTGCCTAATGAAGGTGCTAAAGTGTTCCAAGTGACTGACAGTACCGTGTAAGCTTTAAGGGTCTGTGGTGAACTCAAAGGTTTAATTCAAGCAAAAACAACTAGAGTGCCGCCGTGACGTCTGCAATTCGCCACCACACATCAACGAGGCGAGGCGAGAAATGTAATGCACGTAACGGTAGGGATCCAAGAGCTGCGTACCAAGTGTGATGTTTACATTGTGCCCTACTTATGCGAGGAGATGATTCTGGGACTGCCATGTCTTATTGACAACCAAGCCATGATAGAACCGCATCTAGATCGTCTGCACGTGGGTACACATGGCCGGTGGACCCTACACGCTGTGGGAGCAATGCCGCCGCCGACAACTACTACTACTACTGCCATGCCGCTTGCCGACTTCGAGCATGAAGTGCCCATCACACATCAACAACGTCTGCAACATCGACTGGACCAGTTTGCCAGAGTGTTCTACACTGAGGGGAAGCTGCAGTGCACCGACGTCACGGAGCACACGATCATCGCATTGCATGAGGACCCGGTGTACTCCAAACCATGAGATCCAGATATTTTTCTTTCGCCGCGTCATCAACCAGCAGGCATGTGAAATGTTTAATGACAATGTGATTGAACCTACGCAGAGTCTCTGAAACTCAGGTATCACACTTGCCCCTAAAAAGAATGGTGAATGGCGATTTTGTGGTGATTTCTGCCCTTTGAACAAGATCATTGTAAACATGCCACCTCCATTAATTAATATGAAGGATACTTTGTCAACATTAGGGACAGCTACCGTTTTCACCTCACTAGAATTGAAGTCCGGGTATTGGCAAGTGCCTATCTGCCCCCAAGACAGAAAGAAAACAGATTTTACAATGCCAGACGGGCATAGATTCCAATTTGTTGCCATGCCATTTGGTTTAAAGTGTGCCCCTGCAATGTTTCAAAACTGAATGGTTATTGTACTAGATTGTTACATAGGAGACTGTTTGCGATGGCGTATTTAGATGATGTACTTGTTTGGTCTAACAGCTGGGAAGAGCATTTGCACCATCTGAGCCTTGTGTTTGAATGGCTCGAACATAAAAAGCTTATGTACAAAATTGAAAAGTGAAAGTTGGGTATTAGTAGAATGGAGTTTTTGGGGGCATTAAGTAACAGGGAATGGACATGAACCATAACAACAACACATGCAGGAAATTCAGAACAAACCCACACCTAGATCACATAAACAAGTCAGAAAATTTGTTGGTTTAATTAATTGGTGAAGGGAGTTCGTTCCAAACTTTTCTGTGATTACCGCACCATTAACTGCTCTGTTGTGTGAAAAACGTAAATTTATATGGACACCTCAAGCCGATCAAGCAATTTAAAGAAATCAAATTGCTTTTCAGAATTGTATTCCACTAGCCAGATTCAACCCAGATTTACCCATTGTCGTGCAAATAGATGCTAGTCAGGAAGGTATCGGGGATGTGTTGTAACAGGATGGAACACACTGGGAAAAGCACTTAATAAACTACCACAGCACGAAGTTTGGTGAGACAGAACGCAAGTACCATGTCAATGAACAAGAATGTTTGGCGATCATACACACACTGCGAAAGAACCGGCCGTACCTGTTAGGGAGACACAACCGTTGTCTTGTGTGGTTAGAGAGCATGCATAACGGGAAAAGTAAACTGCCTGCTGGGCGCTATTGCTCCAGGAGTTTGACTTCAAGGTAGAACACGTGGCGGGAAAAACCAATGAGCTCGTGGACACCTTGTTCAGGAATCACTGTCCGAACCTAACGGTAACCGACAATGCGGAATGGTGGGAAGAGGCACTACCACCTTGCCGTGCTACACAAACAACAGACACACAAGCTCTTGTTTTGCAAAATATTGTTGCCACACCACCTGGCGAACTTGTTTCATTGAATGTCTGTGACGTAGTCAAAGAAGTACACACTGTGCAGGAAAATTCCCCGGATGCTGCACAACGTCGGCAATGCTGTGCCACGTGGTATTACAAGCATTTGGGAGTGGTAGATCTGGAGATTCAGGTGAAACCCCCCGGTAATTGCGCAAGGTGGCGAACTTGCATACCAAAGGAAAAACGGGATCTTGTACTCACGTATGAACATGACAAATCCTGAACATGGGCATCCAGGTACCAAGCAAACGTGCAAAAATTCTTATTGGTGTGAATTCAAGGGAAGGTACATAAATATGTACAAAGCTGTATCACCTGCGACACTAGGAAACCACGGAGAACAGACTGCAATGCTCCACAAAAACTAAGGCTGCCAACCAAGCCTATTAAGACCGTAGTGCTAGATATCATGGGCCCGTATCCCTGCATCACCAGTGGAAAGAGATTTTTGGTTGTTGTCATGGACCTATTTATCAGATGGACTGAAGTGTTTCCCGTGAGTAATATACGCGCACACACTGTCGCCCAGATCACGCAGACGGAATTTTTTCCGAAATGGGGTTACCCGGAATGTTTGTTAACCAATAACGGGACCCAATTTGTAGGAAGACAGGAGAGAGAGTACTGCACGAGGTGAAGAACAAAATATCATACGACCCCCGCACGAATCCGACTGAGCGCCGGAACCAAGATATAAATGTTCATTTGAGAATTCGGCCTAGGCGGAGATCACACCAGGTGGGCCAAGCTAATTCCTGAAATAATGTTTTGTATTAGAAACTGGGTAAACACAGCCACAGGGAAAACCCCGGCAGAAATGGGCACGATGCGTGCGCCGGGAGAGCACAGAGAAAGCCCCCTGGAACCCCCACACCTCCAAGGAAGTTGTAGCACACCAACAACAAATTCATACCCAGGCAAGGGAGAACCTGCTATCAGCTGGGATGAAGTACTGTGCTGACACCTAGATGTACAGGACCAGTAAGAGTGGTATAGAAGATAGGGAATTCCACGTATTCCAATGTAAGCAACACTAACATGGGAACACCTGGCCCAAAAAACAAAATGTTATTTAGGGGTTTTGTGCAGACAGAATACTCCATGCCTAACATTGGGGAAGTAGGCAACGAGAACACCTGCACACAAGTAGGGAAAGTAAGTAGTAGTGGAACACCATTTCTGGGTTTTTCTGTTAACGCCAGTAATTACACAGCAGATCAAAGCAGTTTCAAGAGATTTCCGTGTGTACACGAAGAAAGTGGTAACAAGAGTGCACATGTAAATTTAAACACAACCAGTGCCAGTGAAACCACCAGAGAGTTTCAAAGGGTTTGGGGAGGTGACGCCAGCTAACAGCCAGCGGCGCTAAAGTCCATGACGGTGCTCACCACGCATGTGAAATGTTTACATGCATGTGTGCAAGGAAGCTCCAATTTGAAATTTCCTTCAACAGAATATTATTTGCAGTATAAAAATGTGTCTTCTTTATTTTACAGGGTCTAAAAAATTTTAAACTGTTTTAAAATGTATGATTTTCAACAATGGAAAATGTTTGGTTATAAATTCAAACTGCGCACTGCGCGGAGATTAAGAACAGTTCTACTCTGGCCAGAATGCCGTAGTAAAAGACAGTCAAAGAAGATGAGAAATTACAAATTAATATGTATAATGTTAATTCATATTTTAATTTCTAAAGTGCCTTTTATTTTTCAGTACTAAAATATTTTACTCTGCGTGCATAGCACTTACGCTTATGTGAACCCCATAGGCAGCCATGGTAGGTCCGTGCGACTCTTGCCTCTGGGCAGTCTGTCTAGGAGAGCTGGTGAGGTAAGACACTGTCACGTATGCACCACAATTTTTGAGCATGGATGTAGATTTCCAAAGCACTTTTAGTATACCTGTTAACCTTTGCTTTGTGTACATTTTGCCAGACATTCCCCAGCATTATGCGTCCGCTTAAATAATAATTTGTGCCCTTGTGGCTTTTTCAAAACTGAATCGAAAAGGAGGAGGAGAAAGTTGTCGGAGATGTCACGCGACCTGCGAAACTTGAATCAGGCGCCATCTACTACTGCTAAAGGCACTCCATTGTAACTTCTGTATTATTGCTGCGTGCAATTTTAAGGACTTTAATTGCATGTACACTTGCATGTATGTTTTTAAGGGTATTTTTCATGTTTGATAATTTTACGGCCACATCATATATGACCACATGGTCAGATATTGCCAAGTACGTGTCTGCGCCATCAACGTGTTTTAAGGGCTCATTTGTGTAAAATCATGTTTACTATAATTGTATTCAGGGTTCCGTGTAATTTTCACGTAAATTGATGCTTTTGTGTATGACCACGCGGTCACTTTCATGTTTGCTTTTTTCCCCATCGGGTATGTTACAAGCCTGTAAATGCTTTTGTCTTAAAGGGATTAATTTTCCCAATAGAAGTAACAATTAGTCTGAATTTAATTTGCCGTCTCTACGAAGAAATATTGCAATTTCACCTGCACCACGTGGTCCACTACGAACTTAATCCAGTGGCATCCGCACCATCTAAACTTGCTTTCATACATGCACATGTTTATTGTAACTACTCATCTCGTGTTCCATCGTGTTCCAATGATATTTATGTAATTTTGTAATTTGTGTACGGTGATATTATTTACGTCCTAACTGGGTATGTGTATAGGCCTTCACCATGCTAACCACTTGCTGGAGGGCGAGCCGCAACGAGTCTGTGCTAGTGATGCCAAATAATCACACGTGTTTATGTATCATCTGTTGATTCACCCTGTAATTCTACGTGTCCTATCTTCAGGGAAAAATCGTATGTCCACCCTAGCGGCTGTCGACTCCCTTCCCTTATGAAGATTGTGTTTTCAAGCACTATGGTGAAGTCATTCATATAGGTGTGCTCTAGAGTAATTGCGGGCTAAGGAGCACCCAAATGGAGTTAGTTAGACACGACCGAGTTTCATCATTAAATTGCTTGGCACGTTATTTGTACGAGCGGTATCAATAAAAGCAAGTATCACAGTGTTCCACTCTTTTATTTGTAGTGACAGTGTCGTAGCCACATGTGTTTTTCAAGTGTTAAGAGTTTAGTATTGCAAAGTGTATCGTAAGTATGCTCAGGTGAGATGGACGCACAGAACCTACAGCATCCCTGAGAACCCTGAGTCTCAACAGTGCGGTGATTGGGAAGCACCGCTGGCGCCCATATCATCAGTAAGAAATTTGTGTCATCGTTCGTCACGTGGTTCATCCGACTGCATCAAACTAAACATTTTAAAATTATGTTTTGTTTAAATACTATCTTATTTCTGTACATATTAGATTTTTACCAAATTTCAGTAAGTATTTTAATGTTTTCATGTAGGTGTAATATGAATCTTGTTACTAATGTACATAGGTAAAAGTTTTATCCCTGTTTTTACTTAATTTTCTTGTAGGTCTATATATAGCTGAAAGTGTCCTCATTACAAATATTATTTCAAATTGACACATTTCAAATATACTGAGTAGTTTTGGCATAGTGTACAGCTACAACGTATAATTCCATTGTCAGAGGTAATGGTGAAAGAGTAATGAACAAAAAAAAATTACTTCAGATTATTTGGTCTACAAATCTCAGTTCTTTTAAAATCTTAATAAATACAACAATAACAACGATGACAACAACAACAAATAGCATTACAAAACATTACAAGAGTTTAATTATGAGGTCTGTGTTGATATGATTTGTTCATTTTGATTACCTTAGTGAAAAATATAATATCAATAAACAAAACTCATATTTAAGAACCTTTCAAATGTCTATGCAAACATCATAATTTAGCCATATAAATACTTGCAATCACCTAATAACTTTTGCTTAAGTGTCCACTTAGTCATTGTATGTGATTGGATTTGCAGAAAAATACCTTTCAAAAATGTCTTTGACCCCTTGCACTATTCACGTTCGAAAACTTTCATCTTGTTTGAGAAAATGGTGATTTCCTTTAAATTTTGTTCAACACCTTCTCTGTCTGTTATAGCATTCTGCAGAACACAGCAGCATTTTATAATATTATTATCTACAATTTTGTCTGCTTTGATGGTGACGTGGTGTCGTGGAGCCTCGGAGGGTAGAGGTGGGTTTTGAAGAGTGGTAAAATAATTAGGTTAGGTATAAGTTTTGGAAAATGGTAATATTACCTGTCGTGCCACGAAGTTCTGGTAGAGTTGAATCTTCTTCCAGTGTTGTGCAGGCCGACGACCAAGGTGATAATCCTACTGGTGGGAAAATGATAACTCCTCATAAATATGATATAATTCCCCCGCTTGACACGCTGTGGCCTATTCAGGCTGACCACATGCCCTTAAGATGCTTTTACACACAATTCAGTTAATTATGAACACTTATATGTGATGAGAAACGTTTGCAAAAAGAAATATACACTTTGGCACGAATGGTGGGGGCCCGCGCCTCTAAATGCCTGAAAGCAACCCAAATAAAAACACACAAGTTCCATCAACGTAGTTTTTACTGAGTTATGACTTGTCACATTTCTCTAGGAAACAACTTGCATGAAAATTACAGGGCTTTACCAGCCAGTCAGGTTACACTACAAAACTGGTGCGAAGGCCATACAATGGTTGTTGTGAAAACTTAAGCTTTCTTGGGCAATGCAAGCACTGGGGAAGGTGAGAGGCGGAATCCCGGGTGGCTAAACGAAAATGGTTCCGGTGGATTTACACCATTGCAATGAAAATGCTTAGTAACAAGAAGTGATGGCCACCCAGACGTGCGAAACCGCAAGACATGGTGCTACACGTCCACCTTCTCAAAACTTTGATGACTCTAGTGGGGGACGTGGTGTGCTGGTCAGCTTGGCGGCAAGCGAGCCATGTTGGAACTACTTGATACATGCATCTTTGCACAGAATGCTCTCCAACTTACCGTACATGCTGGTTAACACATTATAAAATATCACTCTTAATACCATAACACAAAATACACTGCAAAACAAAGGATGGAATTGTGTGTAAATGATAACACATGAAAATGGTACATAACAGGAAACACACTGTTACACACTTGCAAACTCTAGGGTATCATTAGACTGCTTAAGAGGACGTCTCTGGTGTCTTATGTACCTTTATGTGACACAAAATTACTCTAGCCCCTTTGGAATAATAATTAAGCCCTATTTGCATCACATGTATCAATGTGCACAGTGGAGTGCGTATAATTAATCTCCTATGGGGTGCAGCTCTACATATCATTATAATTATGATGTAGACACTTTGTTTTGAGACCGCCAATGATTCAAAATAATTTTTTTTTTAATGGGAAGACATACCAAACAGCTGCCATATACACATTATAATCAAAGTGCATACTTCATAATTATAATGATTACGTAGAGATATGCCCTGTAGGAGATTAATTATAGGTGTGTAAAAGACTAAAAGCATGAATTTCGAGGCCTGCGTCAAACTTGGGAATTTTTCTTTTTCCAAAAATGGGAAGACCTGCTGTTATAGCTGCTATATACACATTATAATTAGTATCTACATCATTATTATACTTATTACGTAGCGCTGTACCCTTTAGATTAATTATACGCCTGTAAATGACTTATTTCCTACCTTACCCAGAATATGAACCCAAAACCCCTCGCATTGCAGGCCAGTTTTATACCGAATGCGCCACAGAAGTCGGCATCCCTTTTACGACAGTAGTTTAGTGTATTTTAACGTACTTTAGCTAAACATTTTGGCATAGAATAATTGTGATTGCTTAAATGTGTTACATCATACAACACTCGCACATTTCATGCTAACTTGTGTCAGTAAATGCATGACAGCAGAACACTTACCAGTATGATATACGGTTTGGAATATGGCCGTACCATCCGCCCACTCTGATCCAATGCCCAGATATGATTGAAAGGTTGTCACAGTATCATTTTTTTGGTGTGTTTATAACCAAACGGCAGAACGGGTATAATAGGGGCACACAAAAAAGTACCACTAGGAATTCTTCCGTCAAATCTTTTCACCATGCCAACTAAACTGAATATGGGAAAACATACAACATTGGCTGTAATGAATCATTAAAATAGATCTTGGTGTTGAAAGGAGGGCGAATGCGCGCCTGCTCCCTGCGCCTCATCCATCAACGTCCGTGACTTACGACCACCGCGGACAGACCACAGGTCTACCTGACAGCACCCTTTCCACTTATTTATTTATTTAGGCCAGGGAACATAACTTGCCTCACGGTTTAACCGAATCCGCGGTATACCGGACCGTGGTATTCCAGGGTTCCACTGTATTTAATTTATTATAACTATGAATAAAATCAGTAATAAAACATTTGTGTTGGTAGTGCTTGGTAAGAAATCGTTCACATGGAAAATATTTTGACAACCGGGTGCACACAAATTTAGTGCAGTGTAATTTTCTAGACTTAGTTAAGCTTAATTTGCACAAAGCAGAGGAACATCCTGGAAGTAGAATTTGAACAGGGCTTCAGAAAAGTGTGAAGAAACCGTGAGTAGATTATACCAAACTGATCTAATGCAACACTGGTGAATCCATGAGGGAAAATACACACATGCATGCACACACATACTTCCACCCACATTTGCACGCACACTTCCACACAACACAAGTAAAAATATGACTTATCCGACAGTGCTAAGATGATAGCTAACAAATAGACTGCCATTTGGGGTAGTAAACTACCTGCTATTTGCAGTATTAGTGGGAACATATGACAGCACACATCACAATAAACATTCATAACACTGAAACCATAATAAAAGAAATTTTCTCAATGTATTAGCTTTGTTTACCTTATTTTACCTGAAATATATGCCAGCGGTGGCATAAGGGCCAGGGCGATCTGGGTTTTTATCCCCGGCACGTTCACTCCCGGATTTTCTCAGGTGGGAATTGTGCTGGACGGGTTTTCTCTGATACTCCCTTGCATTCCAGCACCGCTCCATCCTAGGGTCTCATTTCATGTGATGTCCAGGGATGACTGACACTTACGGGTCCCAGCTAGAAAGCCGTTTATTAGGAGGGTGTTGCCTCGCCCTGCGTGTACTCCCGCACGTCAGTTAATTAATTAACTAATTAATTAATTTCTTAACTTAATAAATTAATGAATAACATCTGCATTTCAGAGAAATTGCTTGTACCAGTTGGATGGGAGACTCAATTTTGTCTCCTACCACGGGTTTATATGACTTTGGTGCAACCCTGCTTACATTCCAATAATGGCCAAACCAATTTTGTATAATTTTTACACTCAAAGCAGTCATTTCACTTACTAACTAATACTACAACTTTTTCCTGCCCTGATTCAATGATGGTACAGAAAAAATACGAATTAAAAGCAAATATGCCTTAAAAAACCTGGATAATCGAATTTACACATTTGTCCAGGTGTTTTAAATACAAATTCGCTTATTCGTGTTTTCTCTGGTCATGATTAACACGGTTAATCAGGAGTTTACTGTTTTTAAATTTAATGCTTAAAACGGACATAATATTTCTACAATCATCACTGGAATGTCAGATGCGCTTCAATGGACGGAAATGGATGTCTCATGCAGGGCTTTGTGATAGGCTGACAGTTTAAAGAGATAAACATCAGCTCAAGCGGCACAACTATAGATGGTGTACAGTACTACTGCTTGTTAAATGACACACTTTACAGCATCGCCTTACCGCTGCACGGATAAGCTGAAAATCGGTTAAGCAAAGCATGAATCAGCAGGAGTGTTCTATACTATAATTTTTTTGCCCCTTTCAATTTGCATGCGTTTTTTAACCATTATCTCTGTCGATTTTCTGTGCCACTCCATCTGACCCTTAATTTTTGGGATATGTTCATGGCTGGTGGCCATGGCACCAGTCATCTCTGCTACAGCCATGATAGATGCCATATTTTTATAATTAAATATAATAGGAGTAAAGGGTTTGCCACGAGATCCATCCTATTCTCCAACTGAACTTAGCTGCTAACATGCATACCAGAGGGTCCACAGAACTGTGCAGAACTGTGAAGGGGCTCATGCTAGCATAAAGAGATTTGGGGACTCACCAGAGAAACAACAATTTTAAACACTTAGTAAAATTTATACATACTTTAAGTACCAAGAATTGTACTGTAAAATAGGAAATAGCTATTAATATATAAACATTTCTGAAAACCTACTAACTGTTCATATGTAATTACCAAGTAAGTTAAAATCTTCTAAACAACCAAATGACATTGTGTAAAGCAGCCTATATTTTGTTGTGCCTAACAATGTTGATATTATCCCTGTTAGAGATAATTTTGTTGTTAGCATTTTAATTTGGAATTGCATTACTTAATGAAGTTATGCATAGTTCTAACTGTGGATAGTAGTATCTCATGTGTATCTTCGTTGTTTTGACTTCAGTGAAGTAAGGTATAAGGACATGAGCTCCATACCGTAAAAATATGACACCTATTTATTTCAGCTCAAACTGATTATACCAGTGAGAGAGTATTTTACGCTTACATGGTAACAGCTACAAAGGGTACGTGATTAACAATACTATGTTTATAAAAAGTGTTTGTGCCAAACTTGGTTATATTTATTAAATTAGTATGCAATGTAGTATGTAGGTAAACTACAGTGAAATATCAGTACTATAAAGTATTTCATTTTTTAATAGGCAATTTTCACTTAAAAGTACTTCATGAAATCCCCAGGAGATGAATATAATTAAATACTGTACTTGTTAAGTATAAATTACAAATTTGAAGTCCCATTATATACTTTGTTTCAAGATTTTACTGTGTATGCAAATTGTTGAAATTGTAAATGGTTATGATTTGAATAAATAAAAGCACCATGATTTCTATAATCTCTCTTTAATGCTACCACCATATACACTGGGTAATCACGCTGCCATTAGGCCATACTACCACTAAAACAAAAGAGGAAAGCCAGAACCAAAACTATATCAGAACCAAAGATATGACGTATACCATGTAATAGCATTATGATTTCAACTAGCAACTTCATCAGTCCCTCTTAATCTGAGTGCTATTTCAGTCGTAATCCTACTAACAATCTTTCATGCTTGATCTTACCAAGTTCCTCTGTCAGAACATCAGCCACCATGTTTTCAGTCCACCTTTATTTGATTTAGTTTGATACAGTCTCTAATAAAGTGATGCCTAATGTCTATATGCTTACTTCTGTTATGAAAAACTGGATTTGTGATCAATTTCTGAGCTGACGGGTTATCATTATACAGTAGGACACAACTCATTTTTTCCCAACACTTCACCCATGAACTCGTGTATGAATATAGTTTCCTTAGCTGCCTCCAAGAGGGCCATATATTCAGCCTCTGTGCTAGAAAGAGCAACAGTCTTTTGCTTCCTACTTCCCCATAAAATTGCCCCTCCAACCAGGATGAAAACAAAACCTGAGCAGGACTTTCTATCGGTATCGTCCCCTGCCCAATCTGCATCAATGTAACCCCGAAATGTGTTCATTTGTACTTTGAATCTTAATTTAAGTTGTTTGGTACCCTGTAAGTAGTGTAGAATCCTTTCAGCTGCTTTTCAATGTTCCCAAGTGTAACAATTTGATGCCGTCGGGTCAGAAACTAGACGAACGATGACACAAATACTTACTGGTAATTTGGGCACCAGCGGTACTTCTCAATCAATGCACTATTGAGACTCGGGGATCTCAGGGATGTTGTGGGTTCTGTGTGTCCATCTCACCCGTGCGTACTTACAAACACGTTGGCAATACTAAACTTTAAATAAAAATCATTGAAATAAACAATTGATAAAACATATGTGGCTAGGACACTGTCACTGCTGAATAAAAGAATTGAGTTCACTGTAGACTTGTTTTTGTTGATATTGTTCATTCACATCAGCGTACCAATGAAATGATTATGTCGGTCATGACTAGCTAATTCCGTTTGGGTGCTCCCCAGACCGTAATTAATGTAGCACACGCCTAAATGGATGATCTCACCGAGGTGCGTGAAAGCACAGCCTCCACAAGGGAAGAGGGCCGACAGCCGCTAGGGTGGACTGACGGTTTTTCTCTGAAGACAGGACACTGTGGACACTGTGAATTACAAATGGAAACCCTCAGTACACATTGACATGTGTGATTACTCGGCATAACTAACGCAAACTCGTCGGGGCTCGCCCTCCAGCTTGTGGTTAGTGTGGTGACAGCCTATATAGAGAGCCAGCTAGGACAGGAATAATTGCACCGTACACTAATTACACAATCACATAGCCCCTTGAATGATACATGAAATAAGATGGGACACGAGATGAATATTCACAATACACACACACATGTGTGAAAACAAGCTTAGATGACGTGGATGCCGCTGGATGAAGTTCGTAGCGGACCACATGGTGCAGCTGAGATTGAAATATTTCTGTGTGGAAATGGCAAACTAAACACAGATAAAATATTATTCGTGTTGAGCAAGTGATTCTCTATACGATTAGCGTTGTTACAGGCTTGTAACATGCCTTATGGCGGTGAAATCAGACATTACTGTGACTGCGTGGTCAAGTACAAAAAGCATCAATTTACATGAATAATACATTGAACTCTGAATAAAACTGACATAGAACCCTGAAATAAATTATTGCCCATACGATGTAATACAAATAAGTTCTTAAAATGCAATGATGGCGTATACAAATACTTGGCTTCAGTCGGACACGTGGTTATATGTGATGTTGCCGTAAAATATTCAAACACGAAAATTACCCTCAAATACATACATAAAAATAAAGCTCTTAAAATTGTGTGTAGCAATTATGCAGAAGTTACACTGAAATGCCATAAACATAGGCAGATGGCGTCTGATTCAAAATGTGCGGGTCGCGTGACCTCTCCGACATATTTCTCCTTCATCTTCTCTATTAAGTTAAAAATTCCACAAGGGCGTAAGAATAAGTCAAGTGGAAGCATAATGCTGGGGAAAATGTCTGGCAAAAACGTATGCAAGCAAAGATTAACCTGTAAACTACATTGACTATAGAAACCTAAATAAGTGAACAAAAGTTGTAGTGCGTACGTGACAGTGTCTTACCTCGCCAGCTCTCCTTGACAGACTGTCCAGATACAAGCTTTGCACGGACCTACCATGGCCGCCTACGGAGTTCACATAAGCGGAAGTGCTATGCACACCGAGTGAAATATTTTATATTGAAAATAAAATGGCACAAATTAAATTGAATATTGTTTTACATTTCTATAATTTTCTCATGAATTTCAGTATTATTTTAATGTCTCTTTGTGGTGGCGTTCATGCCAGAATATTACATGTTCTTAATCTCGGTGCCACAGGGAATATTCATAACCAACAATTTAAATTAGTACAAACATTTAAAGACATATTTAACACTGTGAAAACAATATAACACATTTTACCCTGAAATTAACATTTATAGGAAAGTTTAAAATTATTGGCCTCTTTGCACATGTGCGGGACACGTGACACATGCGTGGTGAGCACCGTCATGGGCTCTAGTGCCGCTGGCTGTTAGTCAGTGTCAAATTGTTGAACTGACTCAAATAGTTTACTGAATGTGCTATATCAGGCCTCGTACATATTGCTAGATACATTAATGAACCTATGAGGCTCTGATATGGCACACTTTCTTTAAGAACTAACCCCCTTTTCAGGTTTTCTTAGTCTTAATCCTGGCTCTAGTGGAGTACTATCCAGCTTACAACTTGACATATTGTATTTACACAGAATGTTTTCAATGTACTGTTCTTGGCTCAAGGAAATTTTTCCACCAGCCTGTTCTATACTTATACCTAGAACATAACTTGCCTTACCTAGATCTTTCATTTTAAATTTAGAAGTCAGCTCTACCTTAATTTTTGTTTTGTTTTCCACATCATTACAAAAAATGAAAATTTCATCCACATACAAGGCAATCACAACCAATTTATTTCTAGATTTCTTTATAAATACATACGGTTCTTTATTTGACATAACAAAACCCAAAGACTGCAGCAACGACTTTGCTCGCTCATACCATTCCCTAGAAGATTGCTTAAATCATACACAGCTTTGTTGAGCTTGCATACATAATCCTCTTTTCCTTTAACACAAAAACCTGCTGGTGGTTCCATGTATACTGTTTCTTTCAAGTTTCCATTTAAGAATGCTATGGTTACATCTATGCGATCCACAGATAAATTCATTTCATCTGCTAGTGCAAACAGAAATCTAAGTAATGAGAGCCGAACTACTGGAGGAAAAGTTTAGTCAAAATCTATTCCCCATCTCTGATCATAACCCCTTGCTACTAATCTAGCTTTATACCTAGATACATCACAAATCTCATCCCCTTTAACCTTGAACACCCATTTACTACCAACTGTCTTTTCATCTTTAGGTGGCGGTACTAGAGCCCAGGCCTCATTATCATCAAATGATTTTAATTCTTCTTCCATTGCTTTTATCCACTTATCCTTGTCTGTACTATTAAGGGCTTGTTCTAGAGATTCTGGCTCTTGCACATTTGCAACAGTGGCTTTGTACGTAACCATATCTGGGTGCTCTGTAGGTTTGTTAACCCTTTTTGGGTACCTAGGCTCCATCCCAAGTTGCGTTTCTATTTCTTCCCCACAAACTGGAATGTTGATAAAGGTATTGTCAGAGCGATACATTTCCCTATGTGTGGAGTTTGATCCCTTTACACTCTGTACTTCACTTAATCTGTCAAAATCCCTAAACTCATCCTCATCTCCCTCATTTACGATACTGGTCTTTCTGCTTTGGTCAACGTCCCTTTTGATTACAGGCTCAGACACAACATGTTTATCAATTGAGCCATGACTATCTGTATCCAACTGCAACCCATCACCTCTTCGAATGAAGTTTTTAATGAACCTAACCTTTCTTTCCTTTCTAACTCTAGTTTGATACTGAGTGTCTATTAGCCTATATTCTTTAGAGTTCTCACAATACCCCACAAAAATATACTCTTGTGACTTTGGGTTCCATTTCCTTCTCCTATTCTCTGTTCTCTGGTACTAGTGCAAAAGCTCTGGACCCAAATACCCTAAGGGGAGAAAGGGTTACCTTTCTCCCTGTCCATGCTTCTTGGGGTGTCATCCCTTTCACAGCTTTAGTTGAGCTCCTATTTTTAAGATAGACAGCACAATTGACTGCTTCACCCCGGTAACTTTGATTCAAGCTTGCCTCATGTAACATTGTTCTAGCTTTTTCTACTGTTGTCCTATTAGCTCTTTCTGCTACCCCATTTTGTTCTGGACAATATGCAACCGATAATTGATGAATGATACCATGTTTCTTTAGGAAGTTATCAAAACTATGATTTACGTATTCCTTCCCATTGTCCGAACATATTGCTTTGATTTTTCTGCCTAACTGATTCTCAACAAGAAGTTTAAATTCCTGAAATTTGATGAATGCCTTATCCTTGTGTTGAAGGAAAAATACTAATGTTTTTTCTGGTGTAATCATCTATCGTAATGAGGAAATACTTTGCCCCATTCCAAGTTTCCATCTACATTGGCCCACAAATATCTGTGTGAATTAATTCTAGCGGTTCAGTTGCCCTTCTAGACCCAGTTTTCTTATATGGGTGTTTCACTCGCTTCCCCCGCAAGACACGCTACACATTCTTGGTTAGGTCTAGCCCCTGTGAGTTTCATGCCATGTGATACACTCATCATGTCCAACATGCTTGAATATCCCAGGTGTCCCAACATCCTATGCCACAGCGTTATATCAATTTTTTTTCACTCGCCACATAAGCTTTCACATTTTGATCATTTCCTTGGCACAATTTGTACATACCTTGTTCCTCAGATGCTGAAGCAATTATCTTACCATTGATGTTTAGATCCTCATCCTTATATATCATGCAGCCTGCATGGGAAAATAAAACATTCAAACCACAACTTACAAGCTTGCTTACACTTAGCAGGTTTGCTGTTATGTTGGACACAAACATGACATCTTAAATGGTGGAATGCCAAGGGTATCTTTAAGATAAACTTCTGCCCTTCCTAACCCTTCAGCTCTAAGTTTTTCATTATTAGCACAAGTAACTGTTGTTGCAGTAGCCTCACACAAGTCCTTGAGAATGTCTTTGTTGTTGGTCATGTGTGCTGTTGTGCCTGAATCTAGATACCAACTTTCTACCTGCACATTTGCAGTTACTGCTGCAAATAGAGTAAAATCTTGATTTTTTTGGTGTGGCTTACCATGGTTCTCTCCTGTTGGGATTGTTGTAGCAGTTAGCAGCACAATGGCCAGGCCTCCCACAAATGAAACAGCCGTTTCTGTTTTTTTTTTTTTGTCTAACATCTTGAGTGTTTCACCCACAGTTCTGAGTGAAAAATGCCCGGTCCGAGGTGTCGCCTTCTCCTCCTCCGGGTGTGTGTTCTTGCTGTAGCAGTTGTCCCTTAACATAATCGGCTGTGAGCTGGATACTAGACATCTGGAGAGTGATTCTTAGAGGTTGAAATTCTGATAACTCTCTAAGCAGTAGCATAGCAATGAGAGTATCTTCCAATTTACACCCAATATCCTTAACCTCTTGTGCTGCGCCCAATATTTTTGTTACATATTGCTCCATACTTGAGCATCTCTTGAGCTTGATGTCAAACAGTCTTTCCAGAAGTATGCACACTTTATTCGCACCAGTGTCCTCATAAGCGACATTTAACGCTTCCCACATTTTTTTTTGCAGTATCTTTGCCTTCGAGGTGAACGTGGCATTGTGGATGCACAAGCATACCAATCTTACACCTTGCCTTTGTGTTCCTCTTGCGCTGTGCTTCTGTAATTTCTTCGGTTGATCCCTTGGAATCCAATACCAAATCCCATAAATCTTCATGTCCCAAGTAATATTCCATTTGAGTACACCATTGTCGATAGTTCTTTTTTACTTCCAACCTCTCAATCATGAAGAAATTGTTCGAACTGGCCATCATAGCAAACAATCAATTTGAAACACCTCCAAAATACGACACAGCTACTGGAAGCACAATTTTTGACTTCTATAGACGACATGAAGCATGTCACCATTTTGTTTGACTGAGCTTTTAATTTATTTCCTTTGCCGTAAATATACAATTAGATATCCCACAGAACACACATGCATCTGGGCCCATAACCTGTTGAAATTGTAAATGGTTACGATTTGAATAAATAAAAGCACCATTCTTTCTATCATCTCTCTTTAATGCTACCACTGTATACATTGGATAATCACGCCACCATTAGGCCATACTACCACTAAAACAAAAGAGGAAAGCCAGAACCAAAGATATAACAGAACCAAAGATATGACACATACCCTGTAATAGCACTATGATTACAACTAGCAACTTAAACACAAATAAAAAAATTGCTATGAAATTACACAAATTTCAGCTTCAGCTTCTTTAAATTGGACAGTGTTTCACTAGGATAAAAAATTACGAGTATTTGATTTTCTAGCAGTCTTGTAAGCGGTGTTAAGTTGTGATAGGGAATATGTGGTAGTTAATCTAAAAGTGGCAGGTTAGTCTATTAGTCTAAAGATAATGTATTGACAGAAAAATCTTTAAAATCATACAGGCTTATATTCATTGGAGAATGCTTGAATAATATTCCCTAATATACATGTTGCCTTGCATTGCTGTGTGGTTATGGTAACAAGACTGCTATCATTACAGATGTGATACCATTCATTCATTATGCAAGCAGGGAAACCCCAAATGTGGATTTTACCATTCTATGCACGACTGTCGACCACTATGCTTCCAGCTATGGTGACAGGGGTTGGGGATGTGGCTACAGGTAAGCAACAGTTAACCCTATAGCTAGTTATTCTAACTTTGCATAGTTGCTTATATGTAATTTTCATTTGCCATACAAAACTACAGAAATTTCCAGTTCTTTAGGATTATGATTGGTGTCATGTTATCTTTAAAGCAAACTTTAAAATGTGAAAAAAGCAAAATTGGGTTTTCAAGAGGAGAAGTAAAAACAATCTTCATTAAAAAAAATAATAATTTAAGAGAATGTTTAGTGTGTCCCAACTTGCCCAAGATATTAATTGGGAACATTGGCCAATGCAACTTGCATACAAGACAAAATCTGACAGCAGTTAAATAATTGATATATTAAGTATTATGTAACAAAATAAGGAAGATAAACACTAATGTTTGGGATGAGGCTGTCCACAGGTAATTGAATACTTTTGAAATGAACAGTTGAAAAATGTCACTGCCCCTATCAGCATTTATTTTAAGGGACTCGCGGAGTGGAATGCACCCAATAATGCACCCAATTGTAGTGAAGTAAAGGAAGTTAGTTCCGTTACTTAAGAATGAATTAAAATTGTTGAGTAAAAAATTGTAAATATTGAAATGATCTCTTTTCCTTTCTAGTTATTTAATTTATATAATTTTAAGAATGAGCGAATTTGTAAAATATTTACTTTTCTAATAATTATCAAGTTTTATTTGATGGAAGCATGAACAATGTTAAAGTTGAGCATGAACAAAGTTAAGGTTGTTAAACTTTAGCCTATAGCATAATTACCAGTTTATTTGACAAACATGCACCCTTACATAGCAAAAGAGTCACCTAACCAGCCACCCTATGGTTAACTAAAAAGTAGGGCTGGACCGATACTGATACATCGGCCGATTTACCCAAAATCCGTATCTGTTACAATGATTTAATTATCGTATTTTTGAACGTGTGAACTGAATTTCACCCAACTCGGTACACATCTAGTACTAAGTAAGGACACTTGATTTCTATAGTTTTCGACCACGCTGGGCCCTTATTTTCAAAATGGCGGCCACTTTAAAATATAGGGTGATATGTCATATCTTGGAAACAATTCAATCTATTTATATAACATTTTATATGCTGACAGCACAAAGTGTATGTATTAAAGAGCGCAAAGTGTAAGCATTGAATTTAGTGGTAAATATTGTTATATTACTGCCATTTTGGAAAATAGCATCACATGAACTAATAAAGCTTTTAAATTATATCTCTAAAACTACTCAACCAATTTTGCCAAATTTGGCATGTAAGTTATACTATGATAGGCCAGGTAAATATAAGTAAGTGAACTTTATTAGACATTTGTTTTCAAAATGGTGGCATTTGTCAATAATTTAGGTTTATTTGGCATAGCTACCACACTGTTTGACCAGTTTCAACCAAATTTTGTATACTGACAGGATCTATTACAAGCAACATATATGCCCAAAACAACCACTTTTGTCCGCCATTTTGTAAGATAGTGCTATGTAAATTGATAAAGTTTTTGTGTAATAACAATTGACAGATTCCTATGAAATTTGGCAAACAAGTAGTACTATTTCCAATATGTCAGACTCTTAATTTGAAAATGGTGGCCATCTATCTATATTAGCATAGTATTCTATGTTTTCGAAACCATTGAATCAATTGCAACATAACTTTGTATGCTATATATATGTCTTCATGGAGTCTTTCATCCTCCATTTTGTAAGATAGTGCCACATGAATAAGTAAAGTTTTTATGTCATATCTCGGAAAATAATTGTCCAATTCCTACCAAATATGGCAAACAAATAGTACTACAGCAGGAAATGTTAATATATATATTTTTAGGTATGTCAGACACTTATCAAAATGGCAGCCATGCAGCTGTTTTAGTTTTGTATTTTATATAAAGAACATAGTGTAATTAATTCCAATATAACTTTGTATAAAAGCTGTATATATTACAACCATCAAATGTGTCACACAAAATCTCTCTTGTCCGCCATTTTGTAAAATAGTATTACATGACAAATTAAAATTACATGATATTTTTGAAATAAACAACTGATTTCTACCAAATTTGGCAATCCAGTAGTGCTATGGCAGGCCGTGTAAACTTATAAACTTTGAGACAGTCAGACATATATTTTCAAAATGGCATCTATATAAACATTTCAGTAGAGCTGGGCTGATACTGATACATTGGCCGATAAACCCAAAATCGATATCAGTTACAATCGGCCATGGTTCAACCAAATCATTTCATCAACCCAAATGATTTAATCTTCATGGAAATTACTGCACTTGGTTATCTTGGAGGACATGTTTTCACAAACAAATTATTTAATTTTTGCAACAGAAAAACTATTTTCTTAATTTTACTTTTATCTTTTAGTAACAGGTGATTTGAAATTAAACAGAAACTGATATGGCTGGCTTTGGTGTTGCTAAATATTTAACTCTATATAAGCCATACCTGGTGATATTCGTAAAATAAAATGTAATTAAACTTGTAATACTAGTATCTGCTTTTACGGTGGTTAAAATTAATTTGTAAAAAAAAGTTTTAAGGCTATAATAGTCATTGTCGTACATTTTCTATC
Source organism: Dryococelus australis (assembly GCA_029891345.1). Lineage (NCBI taxonomy): Eukaryota > Metazoa > Arthropoda > Insecta > Phasmatodea > Phasmatidae > Dryococelus > Dryococelus australis. The sequence goes on from CM056994.1 coordinate 290,187,076, forward strand.
ACATAAATGTCAACTGTATATTGATTTATCGCTCCCACATTGAATATTTATATTTCGTTTGCAGCATGACACAATTCATAAATCAATTAGTAGCAATATTTGTAGTTTTATGTGCAAATCTGATTCGGATGAGCCGAATCGCTATGGTGGTAGCGGCGCTCATTCATGGGTAGAATCATAATGTTTTGTAGTTAGGTTCTTTGACAAATGCAGCATTTGCCACTATTGGGCAAGGTTGGTGATTGCAGCCGGCTGATTGTGTTGCAAAACCAGTTAAGAATGTGAAAAATCATGCCCCGGAGTTAGATAAAATGACCTAAATGCTAAACTACAACGTAAACCTTGAGTGGATGGGAAAAGACACACGCTTAAATACTCCCGTGTTGTATGCACAGTGATTTATATTGTATATATTGTATGAGAAATTTTATGTAACTTTTTTGTATTTATTGAAATGTTTTTCCACATCCTGTAGACTTTGTGCTCATTTAAAAATTGCTCAGACACTATACAAAACATTACAAATGGAATAATGTGTATTGGCACTATCAGTAATATCGGCAAAATGGGGCTTGGATCCACCTCTATTAAAAAGATTAAGCTATTAATGAGACAATGTGATGCTGCATTTATAACATATAGAAAGTTACGTAATGCAAATTTTACAGCTGAATGTGAATTTGAAACATATCACCAGTTAAGAAACAGATGCATTCAAATACTTAGAATAGCCAAATACAAATACACTCAGACTCAACTCGGAAGTAGTGCTTGTTTAAAATGCCTGTGGTACTCTATTAGAAATTTAGGAATAACAAACAAGAAAAGTATAAATTACGATGAATGTGACATTAAACCTGACGACCTCAATACTAGTTTCACGATACCAGAAACTTATATAGACTTAACTCCAAAAGTGCAGACAATACATGAAATATTATCACGTGTGACACAATTGATGATGACCAATTCTACATGATGTAGGTGATGCCCCTAGATGTTCTACGCTCTTTGAAATTCATTAAAACAAAAGCCCAACGGCATGATAAAATATGTGTCGACCTAATTGTCATGGTACTACCATTTATATTGGCACCCATAACAAATATAATGAACACGTCATTAATGATAGCAGAATTTCTGAATATGTGGAAACTGGCTATTGTTAAACTCATACCTACAATGTCATCCCCAAAACATTTAAGGATTTCAGACCGTTTAGCATTTTACTTACTTTATCTTGACGTTCGCTTCTATCTTCGGGATAGTGGTTAAGGTGCTAACTGCCCTCCCGAGTTCGTCAAGTAATCCTGCCGCAGCATTCTAGTTGCTACTCTAGCCCGGTGGGTCGTGGTAGGTTCTGTGGGGGGCCACTTAGTGAGAGGATACCATCTGAAAGAGGGGAATCAATCCCCAGAGTAGGTGAACCGTGATTGTTTCCCTTTCTGGGAGATCAATCTTCCTCACTACAAGAGCTGCCAAAATGCGGGAAGCCAGCAGCCCTGGGGGGGGGGGGGTGTATGGGTTGTGATATGAATTAGTTGATGATGATGGTTGGGGTAGATGATCCTGCTGGAGGGATTGGCACTATCCGCAGTGGCAGTGTAGGTCGATGCGCGGGAGTATAGTTTGCAGGGGAAGAAACTGAATGAGACTTTGGGACGACCTTCGGTGGGAATCAAACCTGGATAATCTTCCCCAAAGCCAATCGTATAATTGCACGTTTTCTGAACATCCTCCCTCTGGGCTACCTTAGGTGGGGTTTCTAGTACTGCAGGTGATGGAGTCTCCGGCTGGAAGGAATGTGTAAGTTCCTGTCCGGCCAACAAGCACCTAATTAGGCATCTAGCTCCAACTCATGGTAGAGGAGGATTAAAGGTGAAATAGACTATGTTTAAAATCGGGTTCCGCAGATGGTAGGGTGACCTCACTCGTAACTTCCGCATTTACTTTGGAGTTAATTAATCTCTGTAAGGCACGACGTTCTCTATGCTGGTTATGGCATGAGATACCACCTTTCTTGTTAAGCATTTGACCAGCCTTCTAACCTTTTATGCAAGCTCTGTATCCTGTGGAGTTCGGTACGCCTCACGACTAGTCTTCAGCGGGGTTTTTCTATTGCACCTGACAACAAGCTTCATTGACACAAATTATTAATAAAATTAATTAAGTGAGCAAGGAATTAAAGTTAAAATTATGGTAGTCAACAATTCCAGTTTTACATAATATTTATTACGGTTTTTGGAAAGTGGGAAACCCGGTTGGATTATAAGTTAGCTAAAGAATTAATTAACTTATGAAAATTCATGCAGGCGAAGATGAGCATGGTAAAGTAAAATTAGCTTGGTATCAAACAATCCGTAAGGTATGCTCTTTACAGGGTCTCATTGAAAAGGGAGTTTGTCTGGAAAAGAAAGCATTGCAACGACCTGCTACTGCGGAGTCAAGGAATCTGACTAGGGCAAGAGGGTTGGAAGTGTGGGACATTGGGTTACCTCTGGAGTAGGAAGAGCCTTCTTCAAGCCGCTGGAGGTTGAAGCAGTTTTTTCGAGCTGTTGGAGGTTGAAGCTGTGTTTTCAAGCTGTTGGAACAGTTGAAGCCGTTTGCTGGCTGCAGGAGAGGAGAGGTGTCTAGCAGACCATGGGGTACTCACTGACCTATGCGACTGGCGAGCCTGGCATCTCTGACGAGAGGCATGCTCATGTCTCCTTATATAGTCGAAAATCAGTTGGATCAGCGTTCTTCCAGGGTTGTGGGGTAGCATAGCCTTTCATCGCAGGGGTTGGTTTATCAAGGTTGCTGCGCCGCAGCTCATTTCTTATCTCACTGCCTTGATACAAAGACAAATTTATCCACCTCAGTCCGAGGCTCGCGGGTGTGATGTCACAGGGCAGCAGAGGTGCTGCGATCATGTGGTGTCGCTGGAACTTTCTTCTCAGATAATCTCAGGGTAGTGGTCCGTTGGATAAAATAATATTTATTCAAAAGGGTGGCGATCACATGCCAGATTCCGGGTGGGCAGTACCGTTGATTCTGTGGACCATTAAATATTGTTTGCAAAAATGAAATTTTTTTTTTAACTTCTCAAAAACCAATTTGAAATGAATAAAGACCTACTTACATGACAGGAGACAATGTGTAGTTCATGCAAATCAGATTGGTAAGTAGTATGCTGTGGTGTTCCTAAGGGTTTTATACTTGGTCCACTATTCTCTTCTTTGTTCACTAATGATTTACCGCATCAGTTGAAAAATTGTCATTATAATCTCTGCTGACGACTTTCAATTTTACGTACCATGTAGTGCATGTGAATTACATTCTGGCGTTGAATTAATAAACAAAAATCTTTTGCACATTCGAAGTTGGTCTAACAAGCATGGTCTATTACTAAATGTGCAAAAAACACAATGTATTATTATTGGCTCTAAACAATTACAGATTTCCATTAATAAGGCATAGTTGCCAGATATAATACTTAATAGTATGCCAATACTTCTCTCAAACAATGTAAGAAACCTAGGTGCCATACGGTTTCTTGGAGAGAGCAAGTGAAACATATTTGCAAAAAGGCTTAATGAGTGTTGCACATCCTAAGAAAAAACAAGCAGTTTTTACCTCAGATGATGTCGAAAATACTCACAGAAATGCTTGTTATACTGACTCTAGAGAATTCTGACATAGTTTACATCAATAACTTTGAAGAACTAAACATACAGTTACAAACTAAAACCAAGGACCACATATCAGAATATAGAAATAAACTTAATTAGCTTGATTTAAGAAACTGCGTACATTTCATGTGTTAATGCTGCTGAAGAAAGTCTTGTTGACAGGGTTACCTTGTTATCTTTCAAGCAGATTTAGTCTTCTTCATAGTAATGGGCACAATCAAAATACTATGTCACAAAATCCAAATAAATTATCTTTCCCATTCCATACATCATTTTATTGTTCATCTTTCACTGTAAGAGTGACAAGAATTTTGAACAAGCTGCTTCAGTCCGCAAGAGATATCCCATCCACTCATGTGTTTAGATATTTACTGATAATTTCTTTTTTTTAATAAGGTGGAACAACTATATTACAGGTTTTTCATGTGTATCATGTCCCAAAATGTTTGATTTCTCAACACTTTCTTACGATACTGAAATGTGCACAGGGTTTTGCATTTGCTTAATTCATCCTTTTTTCCTGTGAATTCTTTCAAGTAAATGTTTTCTCTACTTTCATCATAGTACGGTGTAATTACAACCCTCCAAGCAGACTATTCTGTTAATGTAGGTACTTTTATATTTGCAATTATTGATACTATTTTTTTTTGTACTTTTCAAAAGTATGTAGAGTGATTTTTATATGCAACATATGGGAAATGCTATAGTGTATGTACTTACTGTTTTTAATGTTAATTCATTGAGTTTACATCAGTCTTAGAAAACCAAGAAAATGTGCAAGGATATTAAATCCTTGACATTACTTAACACGTGGTACATTGTGTTAGCTTAACCTTTTTCCTAATGGTTGACTACCAAAGATGGTGGTGTATGTGGATATTGTTTTACATTGCACTGTTCTGCACAGAAAGGCTTAGGGCGATGGGATCTTCCTTCTGATTATGGTGGGCTCCGAACCATTTGGTTACACAGATTCTCTGCTCAGTTATAAATGTGGGATTGAACCCACAACCCTAGTGTTGGTAAGGGCTAATAAAATCATAGCAAGATCATTACAGTTTTAACTTCTTTACTATCATCACAAGCAACATCTAAAAGCCACACATCATAGTACAGCACTGAAGGTAACATGGCTACAAAGGAAAAAAAAACAGACACTATAAAAACAGGGCTTCCAACTTCAACACATGAAATATTACTAAGACAGTTTACAATTTACTCCCCATCACTTCCCTTTAAATTGCATCAAACAACAAGAAGAATACATGGAACACAATACTTTACACAAGGCCCATTTCACTCAAAAATTTATGATGCTTCTCCTTAGATAAAGGCTTTGTCAACATGTCCGATACCATTTGTTCAGTAGGCAGATACTGCACTTGGATGGTTTTTTGCTGGACATGCTCCCTCAGGAAATGGTAACGGATGTCGATGTGTTAGGACCTTTGTCCGACAATACTATTCTTTGACATACAAATGGTCCCCCTGTTGTCACAATAGATGATGAATGGTCCAAACTCCTGGGGTTGCAATTCTTTCATCAATGCCCTAAGCCACAGAACCTCTTGCACAGTGAAACTGAGTGCTATGTACTCTGCCTCTACTGTGCTTAGGGCTACTGTTCTTTGTTTTTTGCTATACCAGGAGATTAAACCCCCCATGAACTGCAGCCGGTTACAGAGTGACTTCTGTTAATTTCACTGCCCCAGTCAGCATCACCGAAAGCAGTCATTTCTGTGTTGCATTCCTTTTCGTATTGTAGTTTCAGATTTTTTGTGCCATACAAATTCCTGAAAATACATTTGATAGCCACCCAATGTCACCTCAATGGATTACCATTGAATTAGCTGATGCAATTTACAGCTTGTGAGATGTCAGGTTTGGATATCTGACACAAGTACAACAGACTAACAACTGCCTGTCGAAAGGGAACCCCTGCATCACATTTCTCATTTTGCTCGTTGCACTCATCACTTTCACTACATTCGGCTTTATTTCCTGGAGTTCTCTGAAATCTCACACTCGATCCCATTGGAGTTGCACCAGGTTTGCTATCTGACATGTTGAAACGTTGAAAAATTTCATCTATGTAAGGACGTTGATCAATCCATAACTTACCAGAATTGCTGTCCCTGGTGATGGACATCCCTAGACAATGTTTTGACTTCCCCTTGGTCCATGTTGAACTTGGCTTCAATATTTGATTGGACCATGTTTTTCAGGTTCTTGTCATTAGAGAACAGCAATAGGTCATCGACATAAATTGCCACGATAATAACACTTTCACCTTGGCGTATGAAGTAGATGCAAGAGTCTGCTTTGGATTGGTTAAGAACCATTTCCATGAAAACTTTGTTTATATGCTGATTCCAAGCACCTGCCACTCTGCTTTAGGCCATACATAGCCCTTCTCAAAGGCCAGACTTTATTGGTTGGCCTGTCTTTAGCTTCATCGTGTGGTTGCATGTAAATCTCTCCTTCGAGGAAACCATGTAGGTATGCAGTCTTGGCATCCATATGGGTGATATCTAGGTCTTCTTTGGTGGCTAGGGCAAACAGATACCTGAGTGAAGGGTATTTGACAACTGGGGAGAACACATCCTCATAATCTATACCTGGCCTTTGGCTGCATCCTTTTATGACCAGAAGTGCTTTGTATTTCAGTTGTTCGGAGGAGGAGATCTTGCACTTAAATACCCAATTAGTTTTTAAGGGTATTTTCCTTCTTGGTAGAACAGTCCATTCATATGTCTGGTTGTTTGAAAAAGATGCCAACTCCTCGTCCATTGCTGCTTTCCACTCAGAGGCTTATGGGCTTCCCAGCGCCTCCCTTGGAGTCTAAGGCTCACCCTTGTCTGAGACAAAGTATGACACAAAGTCTGTGTCGGTTTTAGGTTTTCGGAGGCATGTGGACAGTCATAAATGGGGTTACTGTTCTACAGGCTCAACTGGAAGTTGCGTTCAAAGGCAGTAGTGAGTTTGACACCCAGTCCCATGCCCAATGACTTATTAAGTTTATTGATTAGTATTATGCTGTAATGGCCATACATGACTGTGCCATAGCGACCAATGGTAGGAATGACAAAGGAGCCACCCAGTCACATTCAAACACATCACATGTCAAGTTACCCACTATTCAGCTTCCCAATTCCAATGGTGACCCAAAGTCACCATTTCATGAAAATAGACAAGTAGTCTGCTACATTTTGCACAGGGAATTTCTTTTTATACAGTATTTAAGTACAATATTGAAGACAGACTCTGACCAGTTTCATGCACGAGTGGAGAATATCAGAAAATATCTGCCACTATTACCTTTCCTGGTCAAGCACTGCCAATCAAACATAATTAAACGTACGTAGTCATGTTCGAACTTTGCAAACCTGTTTCAGTCCATGGTAGCCACCAATGGTAACTTAACTCAGGTGGATTGTTTCACATACCTGAAGTCGTGTTTAACTGCAGAGCCATTGTCGGTAATCCAGTCCCTACCACTCTCGGATGAAAATTACGCTATTGCATGGGAGATATGACAATAAAAGACTCGTAACTTCAAACCACATTGAAGCGTTACTTCAAGTGCCAGTGGTATCATCTGACTCTTTGAGCTCTATATGTGCACTGCTAACTGCGCTAGCTGAAAATATGGGTGCTCTGCGAGCATTGAAAATTCCTGTGGATCACTGGGACTTGTTTTTGCTTCACTTGATGGAGAAGAAACTGGACACTTACCTGCGCCGCCAGTGGGAGCTGACAGCAAGTGATTCATCACTGCCAAAGCTGACAGAATTCATAGAGTTCTTAGAAAAGCAGTGTCAATCAGCCGAAGCAGTCGGTTTGTACCATGTCAAAACCTCTATGTTAAAGACTTCAATTGTGTCCAAATCCAGCAAACATAATTCATACAGTCCAACTACTTCCATGGTGAACATGACACAAACAGCTACTGCTAATTGTACCGTATGCAGGGCAGACCACATTCCTTCCCAGTGCTCCCAGTTGCCGAGTATAGGCCCAAAGAAATGTTACACTGTACCAAAAGGTTGAATTTGTGTTTGAACTGCCTCAGATCACATCAAGCTAGAAACTGTAACTCCAAATTCACGTGTCGACACTGTGGTTCTAGGCATCACACATTGCTACACTTTGCTGAATCACAGGATGCATCGGCCTCTGAAATAGATGACCCTTCAGATATCACAATAAAAGAACATACAGGAGATGACCTAACTAAAATTGTATCCACACGTGCAGCTCATACCACCATGACAGCTACCACAACTGTTTTGCTGTCTACTGCTCTAGTAGAAATTCAGGATGCATTTGGAGCTCCCCAACAAGTACGTGCCCTTCTAGACTCGGCTAGCCAGGCTAGTTTCATAACTGAGGCCTGCCTACAGCGATTGGGACTGCCCCGACAGAAGATTCAGCTCCCGATCCATGGATTATCCAATGTGCCAGTCAGTGTTTCCAAGTCAACCACAACGTGCCTAATTGATCCTTTAGGACAAAGCTCACCATCATTCAGTCTGGATGCCGTTCTATCGTGAATTTCAAGTGATCTTCCTAATGCTCAGCTACCCTCTAGCATTTGTGATGCTGTAACACACCTGAAACTCGCAGATCCTACCTTTGCTCATCTACGCCCAGTCGACTTGCTGTTGGTGCCGAATTGTTTCCGCACTTGATGACTGGCCACAAAAGGGATGAAAGCAAGGAAATGCCCTCCCCATTGGAGACTGTTTGGATGGATCCTCATGGGAAGAGTTAAAACTGCTGTTCCATCGGAACCAATAACATCATGTATTTCATTGTTTACATCATCCCCATCACTTGAATATGTTGTCTAAAGATTCTGGGAATTAGAAGAAGTTCCTCAGAAAACACATCACTGTCCTCAGGAAGCACTCTGTGAAGAGATGTTCATAACAGCTCATACAAGAGACCAAACAGGGTGTTACAATGTTGCTTTGCCCTTTCGTCAACCAAGACCACAGTTAGTGGAATCTAAGAACCAAGCAATACATAAGCTTCATCATCTCGAGAGGCAACTGAAATTGAAACCCTCGGTAAGAGCCCCGTATGCAGATTTTATGGAAGACTACCTGTCATTTGGCCATATGGAAAGGATTCCAGAGGGAGAAATATCTGTAAGTGAGGCCTACTACATTCCTCACCACTTTGTAATAAAGCCTGATAGCACCACCACTAAGTTGCGAGTGGTGTTCGACGCATCGGCAAGAACCACAAATGGCCAATCGCTCAATGACATACTTCTTATATGGCCAAAACTCCAAAGCAGCATTGTAGATGTGTTGCTTCAGTTTCGTATGTACCCTATCGTGTTCACCGCAGATATCAAACAAATGTATTATATATATCCATTCATCCCAGCAACAGAGATTATCAGAGAGAGGATTGTGTGGAGGTCCTCGGATGATGAACCCATCGCGGAATACAGACTTAATGCAGTTACTTATGGGGTGTCATCTGCACTATATCTCGCCATACGCACTCTCCATCAACTCGCAGAGGATGAGAAGAGCAGATTTCCTGTTACAGCGAAGATTTTATCATCAGACATGTATGTAGATGATGTAGCCACTGGAGCTTGAAGTGCTGAGGCTGCACTCAACCTACAGCAGGAGCTCATAGCATTACTGAAGGTGGATGGATTTCAATTGAGAAAGTTTATGAGCAACCATGCAGCCTTGTTGGATTGGCTCCCACTGGAGGACATTCATGCACCATCATCTCACTTGTTTGATCTTGACCATGGCTTGGTTATTAAAGTCCTAGGCCTGCAATGGAACCCTTCCACGGACTCATTTTCGTATGTAATCTATCCCAACTCTAATCCGCCTACAAAATGCATTATCCTGTCAAACTTGGCTCGAGTGTTTAACTCGCTTGGTTGGCTAGCTCCCTTAACTTTGTTTGGCAAACACTGGATTCAAATGCTGTGGCTGAAAGGTGTGGACTGGGATACTGAACCACCCCTGGAAGTGCGTGAAAAGTGGGACCGTGTTAGATCCGAACTGTCATTATTATCATCCATCGCTGTGGCCCATACACTAGTGAATCTGCAAGGGCGCACATATCAAGTTCAAGGCTTTGCTGAGTTCTGAAATTGGTTATGCTGCTGTTATATACCTTTGTGTGAAACCTTGGCACTGGTCCAGCAATAGTTCACCTGTCGGTTGCCAAATCTAAGGTTGCACCTGTGAAGAAGGTGTTGCTACCTCGCCTAGAACTCTGTGCGGCTCTTTTGCTAGCTCGGCTTCTCCGTCTCGTCATCAACAACTATGATTCGAGGCTGCACATTGAGGCCACTTATGCCTGGACAGATTCTATGGTAGTTTTATCTTGGATTACATCATCACCTCACCTCTGGAAGATCTATGTGGCCAACCGAGTCAGTGAAATTCAAGATAGCACATCAACTGAATTGTGGCATCATGTTCAATTGGGGGAAAATCCTTCTGACTGCACCTCACGGGTTTGACGCCCGCAGACTCAGCAACATCATTTGTGGTGGACTGGACCATGGTGGTTGAAGGAAACCAGTGATCATTGGCTCTGCTATATGTCCTCAGAAGAGACCTCGGCATCAGCCTCCATCATTCCTGAAGAGAAAACTCTCTCATTCAGTAACTTTGTAGACACCAGCCCCAAGAAGTTATTGCTTGAAAGATGCAGCAAGTTGACTAAGCTTATCCACATAACAGCTTATGTTTTATTCACAATTGTCGAGTCCCACAAAATAAGGCTACTGATGCCTTACTACCCCATTAACTAGACAAAGGCTTGAACATTTGGCTGAAGTATGTCCAAGCTTCTTGCTTTGAAGCTGATGTTAATGCTCTAAAGAAGCAGCAGCGTGTATCACCTCAGATCCGGAAATTGGTTCCATTTATTGATCCCTGAGGAGTGGTCAGGGTGGGCGGTAGGCACTCAGTCAAACTTACCATTTGAGCAACAGCACCTGGCTTTACTTCCCAAATTGCTGCATTGTTTTACAGACCTAGGTAATCAGTCATTATCATGAAGTCAATCAGCATCTAGGTGTTCAAACTCTTCAGAGTATCCTCAGGACACAATTTGGATACTTGCAGACAGGTGTGCCATTCATTCATCGCTGTTTTCGTTACTGCCTCAAGTGCTTTAAGACAAGACCTTTCTCTTCGGCACCATTAATGGGAGACCTTACTGCCATGAGGATTCAGCAGGTGAAACCCTTTGCAAAGGTGGGGGTGGACTATACTGGTCCATTTACTATTAAGCTCACCAGAGTTCATCGCCCAGTGTTGTTAAAAGCTTATCTTTGCATATTTGTTTGTTGTGTAACAAAAGCAGTGCACCTTGAGTTGGCATCAGACCTTTCAATCTATGTATATCTAGGTGCATACAAATGCTTTCTTGCCCGTCATGGCAGGTCATCTGACCTATATAGTGACTGTGGAACCAACTTTGTGGGTGCAAATAACCATTTGAATGAACTGCAACAGCTGCTTGTTTCTCCCAACCACCAACAGACCATAGTAAGCTCCTTGGCCACCCTTGGGGTAACTTGGCATTTTAATCCCCCCGCAGCACATCACTTCGGTGGATTACGGGAAGCCGTAGTTAAGTCAGTCAAGTCCCACATGAGGCGTGTTATTGGAGAGCAAATTCTCACTTACGAAGAACTGAATACTGTTCTAGTGCAGATCAAAGCCACCTCAACTCCAGGCCTCTTTGTACACTGAGCTCGGACCCGAATGACTTGTCCACGCTTACTCCTTGTCATTTTTTGACTCTTGAGCCACTTATCATGCACAGTTCCAGAGCCAAATCTGGAAGACGTCTAGCTGAATCGTTTACAGCGCTGGCAGCTCGTAGAGAAGCTTCAGCAAGATTTCAGGAAATGCTGGCATCAGGACTATCTTCACACCTTACAGCAGCATCCAAAGTGGCAGGAAGAAAATGAACCTCTTCACCCTCAGCAGCTTGTATTAGTAAAAGAGGACAGGCTTCCTCCACTGCAGTGGCGCTTAGGACACATCGTTGAGCTACACCCTGCTCGTGATAAAGTGCCTAGAGTAGCCACTGTCCGCACAGTGGAAAGAACCGTTAAATGCCCCACCGTTAAATATCTTTGTAAATATTACTGTGTACAGATTTGAACTTCCTGCCATTGCCATCAGTGGTGCGCTCGTAGTGTTTCTAGGAACTAGTATATTTAGACAGTCAGTTGTTCGCAATTCATTTGGGAGAAATGGTGTTTGGTAGTGCCCGCCAGTTCTCATATCAACAAACTTTTGTGTAATACAGTCCATCAAGATGTTCGATGCAACACTGCATGTTGACACTTACATTACATCTGTAGAGGTATTTTTTGCGTAACATAACTATTTTTGTGTAAAAGTTTCATTTTTATTTGAGAAAGTAATACAACTGCTTAGGAACACCATTTGTTTATTTACTGCAAAATATACCGCAATTTTGCACTGTTCTATAATGCGAATCCTGAGATGTACAAACATACCTGCATATAAGACAAAATGCAACTTTCATATGTCGTGATTAGCCAGGCAAATGTTTGTTCTACAGCGTAAATAGTTTTGATTATGTAAACATGGACAAAGTTATAATACAATGAATTGCTACATTTTAAAGCTCTATGTTATACTATTACTCAATCCAAAGCGGGTAAGAAGTTACCAATTTATGTATTGATTGCATGGCTGCGTTCAGTGAGCATACTTTATGTCCCACACATCACAGTCAGTGACACTGGCGTCAGGAGGTGGTGACCTATCGTCAGCCATTCGCAAAGTCTAAAACGCCATGGTTAAATATTTGCAACCTTAAATTGACGCCGGCTAACAGCCAGCGACGCTAGAGCCCATGACGGCGCTCACATGTCATGAGTCCCGCACGTACACGAAGAGGCCAATAGTTTTGAACTTTCCTATGAATGTTAATTTCAGGGTAAAATGTGTTATATTGTCTTTACAGTGTTTAATATGTCATAAAATGTTTTAAAATGTTTGCACTAATTTGAATTGCTTGTATATGAATATTCCAAGTGCCCGTGGCACCGAGATTAAGATCACTTAATATTCTGGCATGAACGCCATCACAAAGAGACATAAAAATAATACTAAAATTCATAAGAAAGTTATTGAAATGTAAAACAATATCTAATTTAATTTAAGCTAATTTTTTTTTTCAATATAAAATATTTCACTCGGCGTGCATAGCACTTCCGCTTATGTGAACACCGTAGGTGGCCGTGGTAGGTCTGTGCGATGCTTGTATCTGGACAGTCTGTCAAGGAGAGCTGGCGAGGCAAGACACTGTCGCGTAAGCACTACAACTTTTGTTCACTGATTTAGGTTTCCATAGTCAATGTAGTATACAGGTTAATCTTTGCTTGCGTACATTTTTGCCAGACATTTTCCCCAGCATTATGCTTCCGCTTTACTAATTGGCATTTTTAACTGAATCGAGGAGGAGAAATATGTCTCGAGAGGTTACGGGACCTGCACATTTTGAATCGGATGCCATCTGCCCATGTTTATGGCATTTCAGTGTAACTTCTGCATAATTGCTGCATGCAATTTTAAGAGCTTTAGTTTTGTGTATGTATTTAAGGGTAATTTTTGTGTTTGAATATTTTACGGCAACATCATGTATAACCACGTGTCCGACTGAAGGCAAGTCTTTGTATACGCCACCATTGCGTTTTAAGAGCTTATTTATATAACATTGTATGTGCAATCAGTTATTTCAGGGTTCTATGTATTTTTCATTCGGGGTTTAATATATTTTTCATGTAAATTGATGCTTTTGTACTTGACCACATGGTCACAGTAATGTTTGATTTCACCGCCATCATGTATGTTACAAGCCTGTAACAATGCTAATTGTAAAAAGAACCACTTGCTCAACATAAATTATATTTTATCTTAATTTAGTTTGTCGTTTCCACGCAGAAATATTGCAATTTCACCTGCACCACATGGTCCGCTATGAACTTCATCCAGCGGCATCCGCGCCACCTAAGTTTGTTTTCACACGTGTGTGTTTATTGTGAATATTCATCTCGTTTCCTATTTCATGTATCATTCAAGGTCTATGTAATTGTGTAATTAGTGTACGGTGCAATTAATGCCGTCCTAGCCGGCTCTGTGTATAGGCCGTCACCACATTAACCACATGCTGGAGGGCGAACCCCGACGAGTTTGCATTAGTGATGCCGAGTAATCACACGTGTTAATGTGTACTAAGGGTTTTCATTTGTAATTCACAGTGTCCTGTCTTCAGGGAAAAACTTTCAGTCCACCCTAGCGGCTGTTGGCCCTCTTCCCTTGTGAAGGCTGTGCTTTCATGCACCTCGGTGAGATCATCCATTTAGGCGTGCGCTAGGTTAATTACGGGCTGGGGAGTACCCAAACGGAATTGGCGAGTCATGACCGAGATAATCATTTCATTGACAGGTTAATGTGTATGAACAATATCAATAAAAACAAGTCTACAGTGAACTGAATTTTCTTTTATTCAGTAGTGACAGTGTCCTAGCCATATATGTTGTATCAATTGTTTATTTCAGTGATTTTTATTAAAAGTTTAGTATTGCCTACGTGTAAGTACACACGGGTGAGACGGACACACAGAACCCACAACATCCCTGAGAACCCTAAGTCTCAATAGTGCGGTGATTGGGAAGCACTGCTGGCACCCAAATTACCAGTAAATTTTTGTGTCATTGTTCGTCTCGTGTCTCACCCGACGGCATCACAATCTAATTGTTAAAACCTGAGATGTGGATTTTTACCAAAATATTTTCTTTAGTCCCCATAATGAGAAAGAAGAAAAAAACAAGCAAATACTATGTAAACATTGCACCAACAGGTTTCTTATCTGATGCATGATTTGCATGTTATTTTCCATTAATGTCTCAAAATTTCTAGTAGGATTTACTAACCGTGAGATTAATCACAAGTAAAACACATTAACAAAAGTGTATTATAAAAGTGAATGTGAAATTTGGATCATCACTTAGTTCGAGATATTAGAGAGTGCATACCCAGTGGTAGTCCTACGATGGGTATGGAGAATGGTTTCCAGTAGGCATTGCGGACTGCAAATTATGCTTACCACTTTTGATGGAAATTCACTTTTATCTACCAAACACAGAAAAAAATAGAGAGAAATTTAGCAAATGTGCAGAACAAGAAGGGTATTTCCCAACAATTCGTAAAAGTTGAATCTACAGCATCGAAGTAGCTTCAATAAATAATATAAAGAACAAAAAAAAGAACTTGTGATATTGGTCTACAAATTTTTAACTAAGAGCTGATATTCCAGTATCATTTAGATCATATGGATAAGTGCTGGACTCACACCAACAATTTTGAACAAAATTCAGGTTCTGGGCTGACTATTCATTTCATAAAATTGTATTTTATCCAAATCTTGATCCACAACATACAAAAGTGGAGATTTCATAAGCTATAACTTTTCAAAGTTAAGAATTTGGAAGGTTCCGGTAGTCAACAGTGTTGTAGTTTGAAGATATCCAAAACTCATCATCATTAGGACCTAAACCATCTTAAGTACAAGTACACTAAAAGTAGTCTTCTTTAGACACCAAACCTGTTTTTTAATTACTAAATACTCTAATAAAGTACACCACCTCAGTGAGCATCAGCTATAGGTACTCATGCTGTTTGTACCAAATAATGAAATTACGTGACAGTATAAAAGTATTATGTAACAGTAGGGCCTAACGTTTGTAGAACTGTCCAGGATAGCAAGAGATTTAATTGTGTAATAATACTTTCAGCACAATATAAAAACACTATGGTCACTACGTTGTTAAATTTTTAAAATAAATCTTCATCTTGTTAAGTTTGAGAATGACTGAACATTACATTCTGAAAGTTTGAAAAGTATGGAACAGAACTTACAGTTTAAGAACAGTCTGAAATAATTATGGATACTATTCAGACAGACACAATTCAACAGTATGGGCAACCATTATATGAACATTATTCATCAGTATGAACAGTTAAGAAAAAATTAAAAATGAAACACAAAACAGTTTTCATAGGGTTTTTTCAGTAGGGGTTGCAAGGGCTACTATATCCATATACGGGTGAGACCGTATCCACAAGCTAGACACAATTCTTGTACTTTGATATTTGTTGTTATAGTCAGAGGATCTCTCTAGCTCGGTTCTGTAACTTTTTACAGCAAAATGAATTTGAGAGATTATTGTATTTTGATATTGTGTCATTCAACTTGTGGAAACTCAGATCACAGTAATCTTATATCTAGTGCCAGTATTCCTGTGTCATTTATTCATGCATGCTTGACAGAAACGTTCATGCATGAACAGGTCCTGTGACCCAGAGAAAACTCGGTAATTATGTCAGAATTTTTTTTTAAAGTGTACGTAGTTTAAAGCCTATGGGCAAATGTTAGAATTAGCACATAGGAACCACGTATTTGAGCAGACTGATTATTGTACAATGTGTTGTAGCAATTAACAAGTGTCAACAGATGTAGCAAGTCAGTGCATTATGTGGGATTATTTTCAGTGTTTGTTTTAACTGAATTGTTCCAGTCAAAATGTGGCCCAGTTGGTCGGATCCAGCTGGCTGTATGTTTTGCACATGAATCGCGTCACAGAGGGTGATCTACTTTTGTTCTGATCATTTTTGTGTGCCATAATGGTTAACGTTAGTAACCTGAACTTTTTTTTTGTGTAACCTTCAGCGTTCACAGCATCCCTCCGCCGACTCTCAGGGCTTTTTATTTTAAATTTTGCTCACGTGATCTTGTTTGTGTCATTTTGGCTTTTTTTTCGCAGCTATGGCCACTTGCAGGTCTTGTGAGCCAGATCAGTTTTTGTTTGCCTGTACATTTGTGTTTTTTATACATATTTATTCAATAAACTATATTTCAAAACATGTTATACTCACCGAACCATGTCAAATGCAATGTCACAATTGATGCAGACAAGAAGCCAATTATAACACTATATTTATGTTTCCCACCACAGATCAAGAAATTATCCACATTGACGGTATGTCGAGGTCTCAGGAGCGGGGAGGAGGGAGGTTTGACTTACGATACCAGGTTTTAGAATACAGTAGAAAGTTGATTATCTGGACATTTGAAAAATAAAGAGAATAGTAAAAACACTGTCTCTTTTGTCACAGTGTTTCCCTTACCTATGGGGGTGAGACAATCACTTGTGTGTGTTCTTGTGGTGTGCCCTTTCACGTGTTGTTCACAGTGAACACGTCTGGGAGGAGGGTTGTTATTAACTGATTAAATTTTTTATTTTATGTAGGCCTTCAGTTTCTGTTTTGGATAAGTTAGTGTTCTATGCATGTCTAATAACTTTTAAGTTGTGTGAAAATGGTTTTTTTTTTTTTTTTTTTTT
This sequence comes from Dryococelus australis, assembly GCA_029891345.1. Classification (NCBI taxonomy): domain Eukaryota; kingdom Metazoa; phylum Arthropoda; class Insecta; order Phasmatodea; family Phasmatidae; genus Dryococelus; species Dryococelus australis. The sequence goes on from CM056994.1 coordinate 290,204,191, forward strand.
TTTTTTTTTTTTTTTTTTTTCGATTACCTATCCGAATTACCTTTGGTCCCTATAAGTTGGGATAATCTACTATCTACTGTATTCGCATAGAGTTGCAAAGGTGCCAGAGTACAAGAGACTCATCTAGGGTGTGGGCCATTCGCCCACGTGGCTCTTCTCAGTTCATCCCGTGATGAGGTGACATCGTTGTAATGATGCAATAAACCTGTTATGCCTATCTAACGAGTGTTGACCTCCTCATCTACCACTAAATGTTGAGTGAGACTGTTGAATGGCCATCTCACATTCCAGACACACACAATAAGTTAAGATGCTGTCAGGAGGTTACAGTGATGCAGTGGGTAGAAGACCCAAAACAGTTATATGGCTGTAAAGCGGGCTGCAGTGAAATAAAAACAACCACTTTCCACTGAATTGATCTTTACTCACTGAATTCCCTCTGAGGAGGCATATACTTTATTATGGTTTACATCTTACAGCAGGTTGCAATAAATTCAGATGGTATAAATACAAGCCTAAAAAAAGGGTTAGGTAATCAAACATTGTTCCCAAAGGTTCCGTCCTTTGCCCTCTATTATATTAATTTATTTTTAATATGCTGGATATAAATTATCTGTATTCCAACATTCTACTCATTGTGGATGATGCCTACTAAATTTTTATTTAAAGATGAGAATCTGACAGCACTTATGGTGTCATTAAATGAGACTATTCATAACTAGATAAATTGTTTACTGCAAATAATCTTTATTTAAACTGGGATCAAATAGTTTTAATGAAATTCCTCACATAGAAACAGTACTATAACTTTTAAATAAAATATGGAAACTATGATTTGAAAGAAAGCCATCCTACAATATTTTAGGCTTACATATTGACAGTAATCTTAATGGGAATGCTCACATTGATAACATAGTCCCAAAACTAACCACAGCTTGTTACACTTTACATAATATATCATATTATCTAACGACAGCTTCCTGTAAACAAATTTATTTTTCATATTTTCATGCTGTTATGTTATACTAGATCATTCAGTGGGCATCTTCTTCTCAAAACTATCAAAACTTTTCAGATTCCAAAAAAAGCCATAGGAAATATTTACAAATATTTTGTGTAGGTATGTGTTGGTTTTGTAACATTTTTGACTAACGCTATATTCCAGAGCTCCTTCTTATCATAGGATCGCTGGAGATATTTAATAGTAAATAAATTAATTAACTTTAGCAACACTTAAATTCTGTGCAAAATTTCCTAGGTTTACACAGTTCCCTGCTGTGAAAATTGTTAGTTGTTTTGACTGCAAGAAATTACCATACGTAGTGTTACACATCTGTTCGTGTTTGACAATGTTTGTGATTTTCCCTGTGTTGTGGACTAATGAGCAACAATTAGCTGAAAAACAGTTTTCAGTACAAAGAATGAACAGTTAGTGTGTTGATATTTGTGAATATAGGATGGAGGCTACAAGTTCAAGAGCTTCACTGGTTGTGTACCAGCTATGCATTAAAGAATTTGGTCGTACAATCCTGGTCAGATATTTTTGAATATTTCTTATATTACAGGTTTTTTCTCATGTAAGGTGAAGTGTGACTCATATGAGAGCTGTTGAATTGGCAAACGACGGAGAATATTTTCGTCAGCTGTCTGTTAGAAACATGTAATAGTGTGCAGTTACTAACTAACTGTATGGCGAATCACTTGGTTTTGCTTTATCATTGTGCATTGGTAGGTTTTGTACATGTCCCATTCTTTGCATACCTGTGACAAATTATATTACATTCAATACTACTGTACATACACTAATTCTTATATGTAGCTCCTGAAAACTGTTTGCATAGAAATCTACACCACTCTGATTCCCCGAGCTCGAGTGAAGAGAGCAGAGAAGGCACACATATGAAGCACATAATGGGCACTTCCCCCCTGCACTTTCTTTACTGTACTCTGCAAGTTAATTGATGCAGATTTGAATGTGATCAGTTTTCTGGAGCTTGACTTTGGTTTTCAGGTTTTTCTGATGTTATGTTTACATTTGTACCCCACAATTTCCCTGCGATCTCCATTTATACATTAAAATTTTTACAAAAATATTTTACAGGAATGAGACTAAGACAAATTGGTAATGTTACCTATTACAAACTTACTTTGGCCATAACTGTTCTGCTGCTATCTTTAAATACAATTTTACATCATATTTTCTGGTACAAAGTGTTTGTCACATACTGCTTGTCCCAATTTCAACTTAAAATTATTTTGCGGTATCATAGATTGCTACTTTGCTCTTTAAGTGGATCATTTGGAACAATACAAAAACGAATAGTTTGACGGTTCAGTATAGCGGAAATATAAAAATACAGTTATCTTAAAACAATAAAATTATATCAGGACCACTAGGCCTATATGTTGCTAATGAATTTAATAACAATTTTGTGAATATTGCTACTACCTTAAATATGGCAAATAATAATAATACTGCCAAATAAAATATTATGCATCACACATAGTAGTAGAAGTATTACAGCCCCAATACCTTAAACCAGCGTATCATCGTTTGAGCAACACATCATCATATGGTATATTATTTTGGGGATCTGCAATTATGCTTATAAAATATTTGTAGCTAGAAAACGGACCATTAGAATAATTTCTAAAGTAAATACATATAATACAAGATGCAGGCCTTTATTTAAAAAATAAAAATTATCATTCACATCAATTAACATTTTTGAACTTCTTAATTTATTCACTCGAGCTAAAATGAATATCTTAAAAAATTTAGATTTACATCTCTATTCCACAAGGAATAGAAATAAGTAGGTATTGAGTATATTATTACTGGACAAATTTGTACAAGAGAAGTATTGAGTTGAAAGGAATACATATATACAATAAGCTACCAGACTCGATAACCTTAAATAACTATAAGAAATATATTAAATATCTTCTGCTGAGTAAGGTCTTCTTTTGAGCAGTTGTTAACCATACTTAAAACACATTTTGTCATGTTTGAACGTGATTACAATCCAGTAGTATATATTTGTACTATAAATAATAGTCTTTTTGCTTTACACTAAAAAATATTTTCGTACCATATTTATTTACGTGTCCTAAATTGTTAAGCTGCTAGGCACGATGGACGATATTACTGGACAAAATAAACATGGACTTGTCGAATCATAACCTTCATTAATATATAAACAAAAACAGTAAACATGGTGCTAGAAACTATGGGAGGCACAGGTTTTTACGAACTCTGTATACTGCGCCAGCAAAACATTATAGTAAACAAAACCAACTTCAAACGCACTTAACTATATCGCAATTCTTTATGCCGAATGGACATATGAAAATAAAAAGGCGTTATTTAATATTATTAAAAAACCCCAGAAACTCCCATATACCGCAATGTTAAAAGCGGGTCAGCTTGCACTAGCGCTGTTATTTCGCAAGCCGCCGTGAACTTCACTAAGCGTACGCGTTTTATCAAGGCAAAAATATAGCAGTTGTCAAGACCTAACTTTATGACCATGATAGAGAATCACACTGTTTTGTGATGTCTTTACTAGGCTCAAAGGTCGCTATTGTGGGAGCAGTACTTATTAACTGTTGTACATTTTCAAATGCAGTCTGCTGTCTACGATCATACCACCACCTTTATAATAAGCTCTCGGATTGGAGTTACATCAAAGAACCTTATTACAAAGTCCCTCATGTAGTTCATTAACCCCATAAGTTGCTGCAACTCCTTTTTATATGGGGTTCTTTCAGGTTCTGTATTGCTACCACTTTGTCTGGATCTGGATGCAACCCATCCTTACTACATACCCTGAAAATTTAACCTGATGAACACAATACTGAAACTTTTCTGAATTAAATTTGATATTGTGCTTAATAGCTCTAGTCAACACCTTATCCAATAGTAGAAGATCGTGCTCTTCTTTAGTCTCTGCACACACTAAAATATCATCAAAGTACACAAATACACCTGGTATATTGTTAAGGGTGGAAAAATGGGAAGAGAAAAGGACTAATATTTGGGGGGGGGGGGGTACTTAAATTGTGTAGACTCAAAAAAATAATATAACAATCCTTACTTTCTCAAACTCAGATCATAATTACTACTCATCATCAATGGCACTCTCTCTCACTGCCACAACTGTAGCTCTGTAAGCATAAACAAAAAAAATATTTACAACTTCCATTTTTTCATATCACCTTGATACTCCTCATAGCATCCCTATTTAAACGTCTCGGGGGCTACTACCACCAGGCTGTTGAGAGCCGCCTAGACACGCTTCACTACTATCTTTTCATGCTTATCTATGTAGGTAGAGCATTGGAACACTTGTTCAGCTAGCTTGGGTACCTGGCTACATGATGTCGGTCCTTAGAAGGCTTTTCCCACCTTCGTACTCCACGCCGACCGCCTGCCGTCTCCTCTACTCACTCACTGACTCATTGCCCTTGGACTGCCTCAATGTCTCCTCTAACAACAATGCCGCCCCTCCTTATCAAGCCTCACCTGACGTCATAGCTCACGCCGCCCATTCCCAGCACTGCGCGCACATGTGCAGCAGCTCTAAACATGGGCTTCACGTGAAGTTCTCCTAGTCTGCTGTGCGCAGCACAAACACATGGCAGTCAACTCGTAAACGTCCCCATCTGCTGACAGCTCCGGGAACTTACGACACACGTGCAACAAGAAACAGTTCGGGAAAATGATGACAGCTACTTTACCGCAGCAAAAACATGCCCAGCTGCGGCTGGTACCACAAATGCTGAGGCTGACTTCAGCTCGATACTAACTGCAAATAACTCTTGAAGCAGCTTGGGAACTATCTACTGCAAGGCTAAGATCTAAGATTCCTAAGATGACAAAATGACATGATCTAACCATCTTATATCCTAAATCCCTTTTAAAAATAAAAATTGAATTCCATCATAAACATGACAAAAGACTGAACCTTTCAAAAAGAATAAAACAATTAATTATAAGTTTACTTTCAACTCAAATAAATTTAATGTCCCTGCCTAGAAAATAAAGGAATTTATCAGAATTTATTACAAATTAAAAATCCAAATAAACCACGATTATGACTTAAGGGTAAAAATACTGACCTACATGAACATCAAAGCAGAAGCCAAACTACTTCTTAAACTTAATAACCAAAAACAAATCTGAATTAGAATAAAAATTATTAAATCATTTAAAAGGACTTGCATCTGAACAAAACAAAAGACACACCTAACCTTAAAATGACAACATACTGTATCATGTCTATGATCAATCAGGACAAACGTTCAAACCAAACCAACCTAATTCATAATTTCCAAAAGCCTATGAAAGTGACTTATTTACCTAATGGATGATAAGAAAAAACAGAAAGCATCCCAGGAAAATTAAAGGTATCATAACAAAAAACAGGGATTCTAACAACAAATTAAGACCGCTCAAAAATCGCGAAAATACTGTCACATTTTTCTCGTCGTTCAAAAATTTGTCCTCACAAATAACTTCTTTTTTCCTCATTTCTCGCAAATTCAATCGTTTGTCCAGAAATTTATGCAACGTTTTTGGTATACCTCTGTCATCAAGTTTATGTTTACTTAGGTTTCACAAAGTCTGTTTTTTTTAAATTCCTTATCAGCCCCCATTTCTACATCAAATTATTTTACAAGAGTTTTTAAACACAATAATTTCTTTTAATTTTTTTAATTGGGTCATTGGGGCTTATCTGCAAATTGGTAGAGATGTACTGCAATGGCTTGCAGCAGGTGCCTTGCAGCTTGCTGGGTAGAGAGAGGTGATCAACCAACACCACGACACCAGCATCACGACTGTCCCCTCTGTACTGACAGCAGACTCCTTTGGTGTTCCCCTGTCAAGTCAGAGCTGGACCTCTCCTCACATGATTAGACATCTTCGACACCTAGGGACATAGGAGCACAGCAGCAGCAGCACCACCAAAACAAAATCCATCCATCAACTAATACTTTTGTAATTCATCGTAATTTATCACTTGGGTCTCAATAAATTAATTTTCTTAATGAATATCCAAAATAATGTAAATTCAAAGCATCTCTTTTATCTATTACAATTATATAAATTATTTTTTTAAATAATAACTTAACTTTATTTACAACAGTATCAAACAAAAACCAAGCCAGGTGAAGGGAATGAGGCACTTTACCTTGAGCTTAACACAAAAACTAAACTTATCTTAAAACGACAAAACCACCCAACAATACATCTTAACCTATAAACAGGCCTTTAACGACTAGGTAACAAAGTTTTAGAAAATTTGGAGGGGGGTGGGGGTTTAGCTACTAAATGACTAGGACTAGGTAAGGAGGAAGGTTGATGCTGTCCACACGACAGTCCAACCACACACGTCTCATAGGTCACTTCTATGTCTTCATCCTTGGCTGCGCTCCTTCCAGGATTGACCCACAGGTGACGGACTCCACTGGCTGGCTGCTCACTGCAGGCAAGGGGGAACCAAGGCCTTGTCACGTAGCCCCCTTAAACAGCCAGGAATCTCAGCCACTCAGTCAGCAACCTCCTTCAGGGACTGGTGGTTGGGTCGTCCACCCCGAAGACGAGGACTCGTCTAGCTACAGAAGTAGTCTGCAGGGAGAGGGAAAACAGTAGCTCACCCCTGAAGTAACCAGGAGCTTCCTCCCCATCAATGGCTGAACTCCGGCTTGACCCCTCCAGTGCTTCACACAGTCCCACTCAACACATTATGGAGCGTCTCAACTCAACTGTCACTTCGGAAGTGTTCAACAGTTTATCGGCTGCGCATCACCACCCAAAACGAGAGTCCATAGTCTCTCCACACGACACTTTCTACTCGAAGGTCCCACTATATCTCTCTTCTGTGGCTAGGCTACGGTAGCGAATGCAGAGACAGGGTAGCCTGCTTCTAACCCACCCATCTAACTATTCTAATTTAAACCCCTGGATCAGAACAACAGCCCCACTAATCACACGAAAACAACTAAAATTAACATCATTTTACAGCTCAGTACAGTTCCTCAACCTTTCCACCAACAACTTAGGTGTGGAAGGGGGTCCTCACTATCTTAAGTATTGACTCACATAACAATGGCTTCACAAGTCCAACAGTACACATTATCTCTTAAAAACTCTAAAACAAATATCTCTTAACCCTAATAAGCCTATCTTATATTTAGGAACAAACCAATATTTTTACGCAGGTGGCTTTATAAGCCCTGGGTTTGGCTTTGTAAGCCATGTATATTTTTATCCCTTCATTTCTTCAGGATTCTTCCTGGGATCCATATATTTATTTTTAAATGAACTAGTTCCCTCTTCATTTATCTCTTTTTGACATCTCTACACAGATGTCACACCTTCTCTCATCTGTATTTAAAACTGGTTATACTTCTTTTTTTTGTTTAGCTCCTCTTGAGCTCCCTAATATAAAACCCAAAAGGTAGCCTAGCATCCCTATACTGGCTTACAATAAGTACTTACTAAAATAAAACATATATTTACACATTGTCTCTTTTTTTTTTCTCTTACTCATTCAAATACAATGGGCAATCACATGGTACTGCCACATCATTGAGCACCAGGGTGCTCATTGGTATCCAAATCTTTAAATACACTAATCTGGCTCTCTCGCTCAGCCCTACCTCTTTTTGGCAGGCTCTCTCATTTAGCCCCTCTACCAAAAGGAGGTAACACTAACTGGCTCCCTCTCTCACTGAGCCCTTAAGTTCATTAACCATCTTAAAATACTTTGTTCCCAGTAAAAGCTATATGGTTTCTATAAAAAAAAACCCTAAACTTAACACTCTAACTTATCCTGAACAAATCAACTTTAGTGAGAACTCTAAACACAAATATTATAATGGGCTAATTCTGTTCCTTAAAGTTCTTTTGGCAAATAATTAGAACAATTATCTCCACATTAAGTTTTCCTTAAGACAAAAGGTATAGCTTTCTTTCAAGTAAATAACAAAATCCACTAACTGGACATCTACTCTGTCCTTATAACCATTAACTACCTAAGGCTGTAACCAAACAGCGAGGTCAACAAATTAATGAGCAAAAATGAAATGCATTACCTTCTCCTTTTAGGACAAAAAAAAAACAACTTGTCAACTTAATTTGTAACAAACTCAAAACATGTCATACTCTTTAGCTCCTGTCTCCTTAGTACTAGGGTCTCTACAAAACAACCAATAAGTAGGCCTATACGAATCAGAGCAACACCAAACAAAATGTCCTCTAAGTATTTTGTCATTTTCATTTTTTTAAAGAGATTATCTACTTATTTTTAACACATCTCCTTATCGTGGCTACACACACATGCACGCACGCGCATGCACACACACAACCCCCCCCCCCCCCATATGTCTATGTGAATTTAAGGGTAAATTTTAATTTGTATGTGTGCTGCAAACTAATCAAAGTACTGTGAGTAGCATTTATGGGTGTGTGATTTGGCCCTGACAATCCACATATAGGCTATGTTGGCATGCTCGCTGCAACGTAGCACAGCTCTATATTAAGCACATATGTCCCCTAGGACATATGTTACTATAAAATCTTTGGTTATTTTGAAAGTAGTTTAATAATTTAACCCCATTCTCTTCCAAGGCTGTACCGTCTCTTTCTGGCTATCAAAAAATCAGCAAGATTATCTACTTATTTTTAACACATCTCCTTATCGTGACACATACACACACACACCAACACACCCCCCCCCCCCCCCCGCTCTCACATCACACTGCCAACCAAACCTAACCTCACACCTCTACTGCAACTTCTAATGTCCATTACGACCCCAGGTAAACCAAAAGGGAACTGGCAAAAGAGGGAGGGTGCTTCCTTTCCAGCACACCCGGTTGCTCCCTGGAAGGCTTGGTGGTCGTCCACCCCTTGAATGGGCAGGCCACCTTCACTGTCTCCTCACACTCTCTGAGCAGAACCCTTCCTTCCATGGTGATGTGTGGGGGTTCCGCAACCCACACTCCCCTTCTGTCCAACCCACCATGTTCTGGGCTGCACCAGTCCAAAGCCCAATTGTACCTCCACAACGAAACTGCTACTACCTAACCTGTATTTTACTTCAAAACAAAACACATGCCCAATATCCAAACACTAAACCAAATTAGGCCTAAATAAATCACTGAACACCAATTCAAAAGGTCTATTCTGATAGAATTTTTTTTGTAGGACTCACTTGTACCTACTGCTAACCTGAAAAGAAAAATGTAAAGTCGTGTTATTACTACTTACTAACACCACAGGTTAATAAATAATAAAATAAAAATAAACAAAGACAAAACAATTAATCATAGGGATTCACCCAAAACATAAAGTTTTGGTCTCCTACTTTAAGTTTCACAGATTTGCTTCCATTCCAATTTGCACTTGTACTAAAAAAAAATCCATTTTTATTCCTTGGTTTTTTTTTAAATTAAAAATAAATACATTTCTAACATAGTCTGCTGCTCCATACTCGTCTACATATCCTGTCTCAAAAAAATACTGAACACAACATCTAATATAAGTATCTCTGAATGTTTAAATTCACCTTTGTAAAAAAAATTTCCATCCCCAGCACAAAACGTCCTCTTGTTAACATCTAGACCGGCTGAACATTTGTATCTGCGACTGTCGGCGACTACGGGTGAACACCTCCACATGTTCCACCTCCTTCTGTTTGACTGCTTTTACTGTAACAAAGCTACATGACTTTTTAAAATGTCTAAACTTCCCAGAGTTATTTTCCTTCCGGACTTAAACTTTAAATGCCCTGACCGTAAAATGTTATAAAAACAAATAATTATCCACTTAAAGTTACGCTTGCAATTAAAAAAAACAAAACGTCCCCCCTTTCAATCACTAATTGAGAATCGAGAACTAGTATCACCCCATGGCAGACTCATGCACTACAAGTGCCTCTAGTTGCGACTTGAGTCGCTGCGAGCGCTCTCATGACTGCTTACAAACTTCACCATTCAACCAGCAACAAAACAAAAGAAAATTCGGAGTCTTGTCCTAAGTGAACTCTCCATGAATAATGCAAAAACCACTAACTTTAAAGTAACAAACACTCTTTATTCAATCACTCAACTACATAGAATTATCTGCGCGACCAGACTTTACAACAAAACGATTTAAAATGCAGTTCCTCTTCTCTCTGCACCTACTGCGCAAAATAAAATTAATTACCATAACTAATAAAAAGGATTTACTACTATACTGCCTTACCAACACAGTTATCCTTTAACGTCTTAATAAAAAAAACAATTTGCATCTGGTCCCACAAAAACAATACTGAACGATTATAACTATTCCCTTGGCTTTAAGCACCTACCAACCAAGCGACTACTTATCAAATCTTTGTTACTACTTTTGGTCCCGACTACACGGAAGGCATCAAAAGGGTGCCTAACCGGTCTACATGGTACTCGTAAACGATAAAAAGTGAATTCATATTTCCGAACAAAATTACAACAAATTAACTTGAACTAATGTCAACAACAAATAAAGTACCTAGTTATTTGCATTGCGTCAGTAAACTGTAACTTGCCTATTGCTGGCAGGTATGGGCAACAGATAAAAAAAAAACTAAATAAAAAAATGACAAAACACTACAAAAATATATTTTGACAAGAATTTAGGCCGAAAGTAACACTACCCGGTGCCGCCACCAAATGTTATTAGTGGAAAAATTGCGAAGAGAAAGGGACTATTAAAAGCGAAGAATGGAAGGGGGGGGGGGGGGTGTAGAGTAATTGGAGTATACTTAAATTCTGTAGACTCAAAAAAATACTATAATAATTCTTACTCTCTCAAACTCAGATCATAATTACTCTCATCAATCTCACTTCTCTTCTCATCTCTCTCTCTCTCTCTCTCTCTCTCTCTCTTCTCTCTCTCTCTCTCTCTCTCTCTCTCTCTCTCTCTCTCTCTCTCTCTCTCTCTCTCTCTCTCTCTCTCTCTCTCTCTCCTCTCTCCTCTCTCTCTCTCTCTCCTCTCTCTCCTCTCTCTCTCTCTCTCTCTCTCTCTCTCTCTCTCTCTCTCTCTCTCTCTCTCCTCTCTCTCTCTCTCTCCTCTCTCTCTCTCTCTCTCTCTTCTCTCTCCTCTCTCTCTCTCTCTCTCTCTCTCTCTCTCCTCTCTCTCTCTTCTCTCTCTCTCTCTCTCTCTCTCTCTCTCTCTCTCTCTCTCTCTCCTCTCTCTCTCTCTCTCTCTCTCTCTCTCTCTCTCCTCCTCTCTCTCTCTCTCTCTCTCCTCTCTCTCTCTCTCTCTCTCTCTCTCCTGTGTAAAAAAAATAACATTTACAACTCCTATTTTCTCATGTCACAGTGAGGCTCCTCATAGCATCCCTATTTAAATGTCTCATTGGTGGCTACCACCACCAGGCTGTTGAGGATCGCCTAGACACCCTTCATTACTATCTTTCCATGCTTATCTATGTAGGTAGAGCATTGGAACACTCGGTCAGCTAACTTGGGTACCTGGAATCTTTGAAGGCGAGAAAAACGATGCGATGCAGGATTATTTGGTAGAGTATTTAAATTAATAAAACATGAAATGAATTAAGTACCAAGACTTCAGGGGGAATACTATCAACTATCAAATAAAAGAGGAAACATGTCAATAAAGTTAAATTTTACTTCCCACTTCACCAACGGCCGGCCCTTTTTTGTATTTTTTTTTAGGTAGGGAAGTAGAAATTTTTAAATATTATTTTCTATTTTTTTCATTTCTGGTATCCCCTCTCATATGGTGTTGGCACGTTACATCATATGAGACATCTCAGCTATACATCTGTTATATTACATTTGGATTATAGAGAGTGATTTTCGCTGGAGCTTCCACGGTACCAATTAAATTGCATCTACTGCTCGTATTTTTTTATATAAGCTCGAGCAAGGTTTTTTAACTCAAATTTTGAATGACTTGAGTGATAATTTAATACTGTGGCCATCTTCACACCATTAAATTATCCTCCAGGAAACAACTTACGAGCTTACCCCCTTTTACTTCGGGACCGAAAGTATGCTGCAAAAATTAGCATGGTGCTAATACATGATTTAAGTGTGCAATAAAAAACTGAAACACTCCCCGGGCGATGCGAACCTCGGGGAGGCAAGGTGCAGTATCTCGGGCGGCTAAAACAAAAATGGTTCTGGAAAAATGACTTACTATTGGCATTACATGACTGGTGCAAAAAGATAAGTACCGCCCGAGCACGGGAAAACTCGATGCATCCACGTTCAACATGCCCCTCTGGGTGCTCCTTGATGACTGCCTTCCCCCAATGGTGCGTGGATGGGCGATAGTGGGCCCACACGCCGCATAGGGATCTACTTGCACATACACATAAAAAAGAACTTTGCTTAAAAACTACTTGCAAACATAGCACTTGCCTGGAATATTCTCTTAACAACACACTTGCCCTGGGTGATCAAAATATTACGTGAAATGAGGTGGACACAGCCCTGATGGGGGTGAATAAAACATGTAACAAAACGAAACTCTGTAATAACTGCAAAAACTTGGAAAGTAAAGATAGCATTTGCTTTGAAATGTAAACACGTGAAAGTGTTTGTGATTACGTGTTCATATTTTCCTGTTAAAACTATTTGGGAGTGTTTTTGGATTGAGTATCACTCACCTGGAGCGTTTGTTTACAACTGAACCTTGCCCGTGTACGTGACACTGCACTGCCTGCTCACCTGCACTGCACCATCGCACTCTCATTGTGTCGCACTGCACTTATACTTTGCGGGATCAGTCACAGAGTGTGCCTGCGTGTTACGCTGTCAAGGGTGCGGTCAGCTGGAAAAATGGGCTAAAGGGTGGGGGAACGAGTGGACATATGTCAATCCCCCCCTCCTCTTGGAGACTGTTTGTAAGCCGACGCCTTTACCTGCAGCACTGGGGTGATCATGGTGTCTTCCGAGGGCGCAAAAAGTAGGCCTGTCTCTGCTGAGCCCCACTTTCCTCTGGCGCTAGGTGTTGGTGGTGGGTGTTGCGGTTGACAGTGTCACGGGTGGCTGGGTTACATCCCCACTGACGACACTGATGTTATGGGCGTATGTGCCGCCGTGTCCGCCGCAAGTGGAGTGAGGCAACTGACCCGCTGCACTCACTTCTGCCGTCACTGCTTGCACTCGTGCTGTCTTTCCTGCTCCTCCTCAGTTTCCGAGAGCGACCCGGGCGAACTGTCTCTTCTTGCTTGCGTGCATCCCTCTCCTCTTTGTTGCTTGCTATCTCCTCTGTGCTGCTTGCTGTCACAGCCATTTCTTTCACATCCTGCTGGGATGGTTCCATTAGAGGTGCTGTCGCAACAACGGGTTCCATCGTGTTGGCAGGGGTGCTTGTAGGCGCCATGCCATTGAACACACCTGGTGAAGCACTCTGCCGCGCCCTGCCAGGCATGGTAATGCTGGGCAACGACGGGTCTTTGGTACTTGCTTCTCTACTCTCCTACGGAGGTCTGGTGACACTTTTAATGTCATTCCCGCCCCCAAGGAGCTCGTCTACGACGAGGCCATCAGAGGTCATATTGGGTGATACTCTCACGTCGTTCTCTTCCTGTTCAACTCCTCCTGCATCACCTAGAGGTGCTGTCGTACCTCCTCCTTCTCTTCCCTGATCGGCATCATCGACGCCATCATGGGGCTACATCTCGTTTCCCTGCTTGCTGTTGGCAGCCCCTCTTATGCTGTCAAGGTGCAGGTTGTTTGGGGAACCGCTGTGTCAGTGATATTGCTCCATTGGGTAGTAACGACACCGTGACCGAGGCGGTTGTGATGGTTCCCCCGCGTGAACGTGACCTCCGGAACCACTTATTGCATTTTGCACTTCTCCCCATTGCGTGTTATGAAATCTGACCAGATTACGTGGCTGAAAGTTTTACATGCTCTGTTTGGGTTGGTCAAAACGTTTAGGCGGCATGGTGTTCTGTACTGGTACCTGTTTTGGTGGTTCACATTGCTCATAGTGCCATTGAATGACACCGGTATCCCGACGCGGTTGTTCGCGGTTCCACTCCAGAAAAATGGCGGCGTGCATCAGATCTTCCACAGTGCCATTTAGCAGTGGTATCAATGCTGCTCAATATTCCGGTCTTGCAGTTTCAGCGAATACTCCCAACACTTCTTTATTAAGCAAGTTCGGATGAAGCCGTTGGATGAGATGTGTTTTCCGGGTTATGAAAGCGGATAGAAGTTAATTCGGTTGTTGCTCCTCTAGCATAAGCCTGCTATGTGCCTGCAGTGAACCAAATACTCCTCTGAACCGGCTGTGGAAAGCCCTGCAAAATTCCTCCCATTCAATCCCATAGTAGTTAAGCAATCTCCACCAGGACTGTGTGTATCCATGGAGCTGTATACCCACTCAGCTAGTCCATTCCTCATGGCTCACCCCATATTGGGTAAGTCTGGTTTACAGTGTTCCAGGAAGGTGGCTGGGTCTTCCGATGATGTTCCTGAGAATGTAGGCAACATCTGGAATTTAGTCGGCTTTCTTGCATACATGTGTTGTGGTGGGTTGTTGTTGGGTCTTGAGAGTTCTTTCCGGCATGCTGCTACCATGGCCGCTTGTTGCATTTGATGAACACCTTCACTGTGGTTAGCTAGGTATGGCATGATTGAAGGTAGTATAGAATACGGTGTTTGTAATGGTGGTACAATGGATGGATACATTGGTGTCTGGTATAGAGTGTGTAATGGTGGAAAATATGGGTCAACGGGTAAGAATGGCATAGGTGTGGCATTTAAGGTGGGTTGCGGATGGGTCATCATACCTAGTGGTTGCTGTGCCTGCTAGCTCACCACGTGCATCCAGCTGATGTGTGGTTGTTGCATCTGCTCCCCCACTGTGTTGCTTGGTACGTAGCACCTTCCTCCCCTGTGCTCTTGACTGCTTCCCCTTGCTTGCTTGTGGTTGCGTAGTCAACTTGAAAATTGTAACATTGTGTCACATTTGGCCTATTTCCAACGTCTTCCTGTAGCACTAAACATGTAGCCAGCATATTCTCGAAGTCCTGCGTCGTTGTTGATGATTTGTTGTGATCGCGGGTGTGACATGCAAGACACTCTAAAGCCAGTCCACAAATGCTTGCCATCTCCCTGTTGTTCATGCACTCTTTGTGATAACTTGCTTGGCAGTTTTTGCAATGAAGTACAATTACTCCCTGTCCATTGCATAAGTTGTCGCAATAACGTGGAAGGTCGTACTTCGATGTGGTCGAAGATTCGGATTTGACTGTGGTTGTGGTTGGGATTGGTGTTGTTGCACAAACTGTCATCACCAGTTCTTGCGCACGGTCGCGGTTGATCGCGGCATGGTTGGGTGTCTGGCTGGGCGGGTTGTTGCAGCGGCAGTAGACTGTGCTGTACTCATATTTTGCTATGAGATCCTGTGGAAGCACTCTCAGACAGTGCGGACAGATGAGTGCCGGCATGCTGTCATCTATCCGGCCAACCATGATTTGTTGTGTAAACAAACCCACATGGACGTGGAAGCATGTATGCGGTGCAGTAGTTACGCATCACTGCTGTACCCGCTTGTGCGGTGCAGGGATCAATGGTCGGCGGCCACACAGCTGACTGCTGGCCTGCGGTGAGCGGGTAGCACGGGAGGGAGGAACCTGTTTTGTTTCCTTTCTCCTTGTTCATTCCCTCTCCTCCTTCTCCGTGTGTGGCGGCAGCGATGTCAGATGAGGGGAGGGGTACTGCTGGTATGCTCCCCTGGTCCTTTGTCCCTGATGCTCGGCGACGGGGTGTCGCCGGTGACATCATGTCTGCCACAAGATGGCTGTCTTCCACTCATCCTTCTCCCTTACGCTGTACAATGATGGCTGCCGTTGTGCTTCAAGCGCCTTCTTTGCCCCACCACATGCTGATTTTTCCTGCCATCTACAGACATCCAGGTGGTGTCCCGATACTGTAGCTGATCTCTCCTGCGTTGTCTCGTTGCAGGTACACAACGAATGTTAGACAGGAATACTTAAATGGTCAGATTTTGGCGTTGTTAATTTTGGAAAAATTGTGAAAATTTGGTGGTTTTTGGTGTAAGGCGGGAATACTGGCCACACGGGAGGGCGACATTTTGATGACAGTTGGGTGGTCAGAAAGGTGGTAGTGTGGTTTGGAAAGGCGGTTATGTGGAAATTTTGGAACAAAGTCACCCGGTAGGCGCCAGACATCGCCGTGGCGGCATCAATTGAAGATCTGATATAGTATGAGATGAAGTTGACGCATGCCGCTTATAGAAGTTACCATAAACGATTACGACTCATCTCACTGCAACCCTAGTGTACACTTTTACACTCGTGAGATTTA
This sequence comes from Dryococelus australis, assembly GCA_029891345.1. Classification (NCBI taxonomy): domain Eukaryota; kingdom Metazoa; phylum Arthropoda; class Insecta; order Phasmatodea; family Phasmatidae; genus Dryococelus; species Dryococelus australis. Next base: position 290,220,535 of record CM056994.1, read on the forward strand.
AACCCCGTGCCATTTCATAAATGGTAGTACCGGTCGGCCACAATCCTGGAGGGCGGCCAGACACGTGCATATGAGGGGTTGCAAAAGACAGCAGCACATCACCTCCCCCTTCCCAACGCTGAAAGCCAACAAGCTATCAGCTGCCGTGGGCCATGCGCGAGCACCATAGAGGATACGCGAAGGCCGAGAAATGACCAGAGAGTGCTACACCCACTCCGGCCTCGCACCTGAGGGACGTCACACGCCTTCCCCCGCGGCCGCCGCAATGCATGCCCTCTGGCTAAATAAGGCAGTGTGCGGCAGCCCTCATCAGTTGATCCTGCAGTCTTCTCCGAGTACCTGGGTGCTGGAATCTAGACTACAACGAGCCTTTCAACAGCCCTTCCAGAGGCTGTCGCCAATGACTTAACAGTCTTCAGCAGCGATCAGAGGCTGCCACCATTGACATCGCCGTTAGAGCCGGTTGCCCCAGTGATACCAATAGCTACCAGAAGCTTTCCGTACATAATACATTCCACACATAATTCTTTCTTTGTCTCCTACAAACACCTCCTATATAGAGTTAGGTGTGTATTAAAGTAATCTTCGACAGTTTTTCACATAACTTCCCCACTAGCTTAGGACCAGGTCACCTACACCTGGATACCGCAGGATTACTTCTAACCACCGGTCTGCCTGGCAGGAGAGCAGGTGTCACCATGTTTAATACGTCTGCAATACACACGTTTTGTTTCTCTTACCCTCGAGTCTCATTCATAGGGTAATCTGTCACCAATTACTGGGAGAACCTCGAATTGAGCACCGCTGACCGGCGCCGGGAAAGTATTCTTAATTCCGCAATTAGCTACAACTGGAGACTCCCCCTCAGGTGGCTCTAAGTTGAAAACGCACCCATTAGACGGCCAGCTATTTTATTCCTACCATGTATACAGGTACTGGAGAAATACAATAGACGAGCCACGACCACCAGCAACTCTTCTCAATCAGGAAAAGACGGTACATCTGAGTTGTATCCTTACCTGAGCACCTGAGTGCTGGCGGGGGTATTTGCTTAGGTGCTATGGCCTGGCCTTGGTTGGGAAACTCACACCCAGTGATAGTCTAGGCAACCCACACAGCTCCAGCGCTTCTAATTAGCCCCCAACAGTGGGGAATCATCTGAAGCACCAGAGTTCGCGTTGGCAAGACTTTCGCCAGGCAAAACTAAGTTAGGGATACCAGCGTCCTGGGTGCTTATTTCGAGTTCTCTGTAATTTCACCACTATACCATTCAAGGTGAGGCATGGTGCCAGGAGAGAGGAGCAAATAGTTGCGCGCTTTGCTGCAGATAGCTGGCTTGTCTACCCCTGCTTCCAGCTATCCGACGAGCCAAATGAGATAGTGCCGCCCTACTTCGTTCATCAGAACCATCTACGATGTCTGCTGTAAACCCCGCTCTTTTCCCGTCGGCACCTCTATGCACACACCCAGCCTGTCATCCTATGGTAAGAGGGTTACTGAGCAAAACCGAGGAACGGCTAGGCGTGTCGAACAGTAACTTTTGGAGCAGGGCATCAGAGGACTGGAACGGCGAGTTCTGCATCATGTCACGTCACGCCCTTGTTACCACTTGAGCTGAAGACGAGTGTCGTAAAAGACGATATTCCGCTAATCATCACCTGCAAATCACTAAGGCACCAACCCCTAGCACCTCCCGCCCATCACCAACTACAGCTGGTTCCGAAGCAAGTCACAAGACATCCCTCGAAGGGGCTAGAGAACCATAAAACTGAGAACGTTGTTTCAGCTCGTAAAGTCAAATGCCCGACTGCAATATCCAGCCGTAATTAAGCCTTAAACCAAACCCACACACACAACCAACCTAAGTGCAACTAAAGCCACACGAACGTGATCGAGCCTTCACTGATGGTTTGTGTTATTTATGTTGTATAATTGTTGGTGATGGTTGGTTATTGTATGTTGTCTCACATAAAAGTCGTGAATGAATGAATCAACAAACAAACAAACAAATGAATAAATAAGTATATAAATAAAATTGTTATTTAAATAAATGGTATTTGCAAAGTATTGCAATTCCACCCACGCATAGACCTTTATGCATATGATTTAAAATTCGGGCCAGATAAACTCGAATAAGCGAATTTTGTATTAAAAAACCCGGATAATCGAATTTACACAATTTTACTATTAATGGAACAGTGATATTGGCCCCAAAAACCATGATAAAACATAGTACCTGTTATACATTTCAAAGTAAACACAAATCACGCACTGTATGTGAAGGATTTAAAGTGCACACTACTTTAATTGATATGTATGTAGCACATAGTGTAGTTAATTCACGGCGCATCGAGTATACACAGTCTTTCGCCGGCGCCTGGCGAGTGCATAGGGCGGGCGGCCCAGAGCGATAGATAAGCGGTCCGTAGTTGTGCGTGTGTCACTCTCTCACAGTGTCACTCTCTCACAGTGAAGCACTTAGACCCATCTATTAGATGGCAGACTTGGTTGACAGTTTAGAATGTGATGCAATAAAGACTAGACTATAAAGGGACTTTAAATGAGGCAAGCTGGCATTAAAACAATACAGTACAATCCCCATAAAAAATATAACCCTTACGATACAAAGCTTATTAAAATTTTACTGACGTACAAACACACACAAAAGTTTAAAATCTTTGAAATGTTTAGTTTTTTGTTAACATTTCAACACTTGATATGAAAAAAGTAAGGAAAGGTAACACATGCCTTTCTTGAAAAAAGGCTTCAATTTTCTTTTGCTTGGCACCAGAATTGATGTTTTTGTTTGTAACACACCATGCTGAAATTGTTTTATTATTTTTAACTTTTCGCGATAGTTTAACCTGTCCTTTTATGCTTAATTGACATTGCAAAAACAAATGAACAATGACCCGGGTCGGCGATTGATAAACTGGAAGGACGTGTTTCTTCACAGCAGAAAGACAAAGAGGATGTTGTGGGGTTTTTGACGGGGGAAGTGGGGTAACTGAGGCAGAGTCCGAAACCTAAATGGCGAATTCGTTATTTTGACATTTGTCATTTCAGAAGTTTCACTTCAGGATTTGACAGTCATTTGTTTAGCACTTATTGACACATTTTTACATTAACAGTAAAAAATTCTACAATCATCACTGTAATGCTGCACATACGTTAATAAATAAGAAAATAATAAGCTATTCGATGACACACAAAAAAAAATTTGTTGCGAAATATATCAACAAAGCACAACAGTTACCTGCTTTTTAAAACATGCATAGTGTGTTTTATGAACAATTTTTGTTTTATAAAACATTAGCGCATGTCTTTATTTTGAATTTTTTCTAACATCCGCTGCTAAATAGAAAATACGAAATACCAAACCACCAAAAAGTTACCATTTTGTATACAAAATCGGGTCAGGTGATCATTTTGTCAACAAAATCTGCTATTTCGGACACAGTATGAGATGAGTCAGAGACCGATGCACTTCAATGGACGGAACTGGATATCTCACGCAGGTCTCTGTGACAGGCTGACAGTTTAAAGAGATAAACATCAGCTCATGTGGCACAGTGCTTGTGGCACAGCGATAAACATAACGTACTGCTGCTCGTTAAACGACACACTTTAAAGCATCAGCTTACCGTCACACGGATAAGCCGAAAACCGGTTAATCGAAGCACGATTAAGCGGGAGTGTACTGTATTAATTCAATAAATGACTGTATTTTGTTACAGAATGATGTTAATTCAGTTAATCATTGGTGCAATCAGAATGGTATGAAATTGAATGAAAACAAAACTTTAATAATTACATTATCTCGTAAAACTTATAATATAAATTTCTAGTACTCAGTCAATAATACAGCACTTCAAAGAACATAGTGTGTACAAGATTTAGGCATATTACTTGACTGAAAAATAATATTTCATCATCATATATATAATCTATTAACTGTAGCTAACAGAAATTTAGGACATTAAGTATTTAACTTATTCTGCTTCAAATTATGATTATTTTCTTTGTTTATATTACACTTGAACTAGCTCTAAGTTAGAATTTTGTTCAGTTGTTTGGAACTCTATTACCAATACAGACTCAATCAGAACTGAGACAATTCAACAAATAGCTTTTTTTTTTCATGTTTAATAAATTTATATAAAAAGGTAATGAGAAATTTGTTTATGATATGCTTCTTGAAAAATTTAAATCTTACACTCTTGGTTTCAGAAGGAAAGTAATAAACACTGTTTTCTCGATAAATTGTATTATTGGTGATATAAATAGCTCAAAAATATTACATAGTGTATTTCTGAAAGTTCCACAGTATCATCAAAGATTTCCCTTATTATTTCTACCTTCTAATAGATCCTTTGATTTAATTAAACAATGTATTGATAATGTAAATACATGTTTAGAAAATATAGATCCTTTTACTAACAACAAAATTTCCATCAAATAAATATTACATCACATACCTATTAATTAATTTTAATTATTTACTTTATCTCTATTATATAATAATTTCTTTATTTTAGTAAAATTTCTTGTTTTATCTTTATGTTTTGTCTTTGTCATATCTGAGTGTTCTTTTTTGGTCATGGTTTGTTTTATTTATGTAGTTGTGTTTTTATGTATAAGTGCACCCCTACTAAGGCTTCCAGCTATTCAGGGGCACTTCAACATGTGCAAATAAATGAAATGATAGTATGATTATTATTATTATTATTATTTACCATGTCAGCAACACGCCCTAATTCCAAGGAACAAAGTACGGATCAGCATAATTCACCGAAGCGGCCAGCTTTTGTCGACAGTTTTGCTCTTGTCAGCAGAAGTGGCACAAAGGCTTCGACTGCTAGTGGCTTGTCAGCATGTAGACAAAAGAAGGAAGTTCAAGTGGGTGTTCGCAATAACGTGAACATTTAAACTGTACTAAAAACTACGCGCCCACGTATGAAGGCTTTGTTTGTTTCCCGTTTCTCTCCCGAAGCTAAAAATAATGACATTATTTCCTACATAAATGCTGAAATAAAAGTTTCGTGCCTGAAGGTCGCCAGATTAAAAACAAATATGACTCATTTGCATCTTTTTATGTGGCCGTGGCTGAAGATGACTTTCACCACATTTTTAACACGGTTTTCTGGCCGTCAGGATGTCTAATAAGTCCTTTTTACAGCAGATTATTCAATGAACAGTTTTTGTACCGGACAGTGATCATTCCCTTATAAATACAGAGGAAACAGCTGGAGGAGCTGTGACAATCAATGTAATGTTTAGGCTAACCGAGGTGCTTTTAAACTCTGCTTGTGCCAGCTAGGGATTTTGAAATGTATTACCAGAATGTCAGGGGTCTTAAAACAAAACCTCTTGGTTTTCTCTCACAATGTCATTGATAATAATTTTCCATTAATTTGTTTATCCGAAACATGGTTTATTGTGTCGATCATCAATTCTCATTATTTCCCTGATTACTATACAATTTTCCGTAATGATCATGACGCGAAAATAACTAACCTTAACAGAGGTGGTGGTGTATTAATAACGATAAATCAAAATTTCTTCTTAGAGTTTGTTCAAAAATTTGTTTTTTCTTACAAAAACTTGAATCTATTTGGGTCGAAATTAGTGGTAATAATTATACAAAACTTTTAATTGGAAATATGTATCTTCATCCATAATAATCCGTGGGTGATTTTAATATTTACTTTAAATTTTTAGAACAGAAACTTATCAATTAACCTCATAAGGTCATAACAGTAGGTGATTTCAATATCCCAGCTATTGACTGGAATATTCCATACTTGCAAAACGTACATTATCGCTATAATAAATTAAAAAGACAGACATTACTGCAATCAGAAAGTTTACTTAATCTAGAACAGTATAATACCACTATACCTTTTTCAGAACTACTAGATCTACCTTTATCTAATTTTTTCATTAAAGTTGAAAAATCCATTAATCCATTAGTGGCAGAAGATATATATCATCCCGCCATATGTTTTCAGGTAGCGTTTGACTCAGACAAAAATAAAATAAGCAATCAAACATACTAGAGAAATAATCAAAAGAGTTATTATTTATGCCTATATTTAGCAGGCACGTTGAATTTTATAACCAAACAATTTCAAATTAGTGCAAACACTTTAAAACATTTTAAGACACATTAAACACTGCAAAGACAATAGAACACTGAAAATAACATTTATACGAAAGTTCAAAATTATTGGCCTCTTTGCGCACGTGCGGGATATGTGACATGTGCGTCATGGGCTCTAGTGCCATTGGCCGTTAGCCGGCATCAAGCGACCCCTCCCTCGAAAGCCAAGACGGTGCGAACAATGCAACATTGCTCTGGCGGGCTCTTCCCGGCTGGTTGCTGATTGAGGGCAAAGAAAATATGGCCTTGGAGGTCGTCGGTTTCTTCAGCGTTTGCAGGGGGTGGGAATGTAGGCAGGAATAGCAATCTGGGTCGTAGTGGTGACTCGACCTGCCTCTTGCGAGTGCTGTGTTGCGACTTGTTGACACTTGATGTCACACTCACTGACCTACTAATTTCCCCAAACCCTTTCAAATTCTCTTGCCCTACTAGGTTCTCCTCTGCGGGAACTGGAAAGCCTCTAAAAGGCATCTTATCATCAAGTGGTATCAATATTTACATTTACACTTTGGTTACAACCAAATTCAGCTGTACCATATGGAAACCCCTTAAAACTCAACTCACTGGCACTGGTTATGTTGACATTTACATGTGCACTTGTGTTACCACTTTCTTGTACACTTGGGAATCCCCTAAATCCACTCTGGTTGTGTTGTTATAGACATTAACAGGAAATCCCAGAAATTGTGTTGCAGTACTACTTGTTTCCATCTCCTCACTACTAGATGTTGAGTGTTCTGTTGGTGCAAAAAACTTAAATGACAATTAATTACTTTGGCTGGGTGTTCCCTTGTTACTGTTATTGTTCTTATCAGTGTTCGTGTTGACATTTCCCTGTGTAATCCCTGGTGAAATTCTCCGAACACTCTGTGGTACTGGGCGTAACGTCGTCTCCTTGCCTCTCTTCCCTGTAGGCTGTCGGGCTATCTGCAGGTTGTCACGGTGCCGTTTCGTGACACGTCTGGGTTCCAACTTAACTAGATACATAGAATATCCCATATTTTCCACCACTCTTACTGACCTTGTCCATCTAGGTGCCAGTCCAGCACAATACTTTTTTGCCCTTGCCGATAACAGGTTCTCTCTCACGTACATCCTGGGTACAAGTTCAGGGGGCAGCCTCTTGCTATCCGGTACCCACACATTAAAATAACTGAGCTGGTTTGCCCTGACTTCTTCATGTAATTGCGCCTGGTGTTCGACGATTTGTTCAGGCAATCTGGGCGGGTTTTAGCTGGGTACTCCGGGGGTACGCAGTTCGTACCAACTCTGCAGGTGTTTTCCTGGTTGCTGCATTCACTCTATTGCATAGGGAAAACATCACTTCTGTGATCAATTCGGCTTACCTAGTATGATCTTCCCCTAACCGGACACGTAATTGGATTTTGACGTCTTTGTTACGTCTCTCGGTTGGGTTAGCCCTGGGGTGGTACGGTGTTCTGTTCCCCACCTGGTACAGTAATCCCTCCATTTTCGCCCTACAAACTGTGTTCCATTGTCTGTCAACAAATACTTGGGGTGTCCCCACCTAGAGAAAAACTTGTTCTGCATTATTTGTGCAACATTGTATGCACGTACATTGCTGATGGGAAATGCCTTGGTCTAACAGGTAAACAAATCTGTGGCAACAACAAGAAATCTTTTCCCAGTTTTCGTATGCGGGTACGGGCCCATTATGTCGATAACTATCATTTTGAATGGTTCAGTTTGCAGTCTTGGCTGTTGTGGAGTGTCACCGTCTGCTCTCCGCGGCTTACGTATGTTACACGTGATGCAACTCTGTACATATTTCTTGACATTTCCTTGAATCCCTGGCCAGTGAAAAAATTTCTGCACGTTCCTTTGTGATTGCTCGGATCCTGGGTGTCCAAGCTCCAAACTGTTCCCATTTCTCTTTTGGAACATATGTCCGTCATGGCGCACAGTTACCAGGTAGTTTGGTTTGTATTTCTCTGTCCACTACCCTCCAGTGTTCTGTGTAACGTGTGGCACAGTATTTTCGGCATTGTGCAGCATCTGGAGAATTTCTTGTGCAGTGTGTACCTCTTTTAACACGTCACGTACATTCAAGGAAGCGAGCTCGCCAGATGGTGTGGCAGCAATGTTTTATACAATGAGAGTTTGTGTTCTGCATTTGGTATTGCACTTCAAGATGGTAGCGCCTCTTCCCACTCTGCATCGTCAGTTACCGTTAGATTCGGACAAGGTGTCCGCAAGCTCGTTGGTTTTCCCCACTACGTGTTCTACCTTGAAATCGTATTCTTGCAGTAGCAGCGCTCAGCGGGCAAGTTTGCTTTTCCTGTTATGCATTCCCTCTAACCATACAAAGCATCAGTTGTCAGTTTGAGTGTAAACTGTCTTGATAGCAAGTACGGCCGATACTTCTGCAATGCATGTACAACGACCAAACATTCTTGTTCATTGACGTGATATTTACGTTCTGCGTCCCCGAACTTGGCACTGTGGTAACTGATATGTTTTTCCCTGTGTGTTCCCTCCTGATACAACATGGCCCCAATGCCTTCTTGACTGGCATCTGTTTGTACGAATATGGGTAAATCTGGGTTAAATCTAGACAGCAGATTACAGTTCTAGAATGCAATTTTAATGTCTTGAAATTCTTGATTGGCTTGCGGTGTCCAGACAAATTTGCGTTTCTCACACAACAAAGCACTTAACGGTGGAGTGATTACGGAAAAGTTTGGGATAAATTCCCTTAATCAATTAATTAAGCCAAAGAACTTCCTAACTTGCTTATGTGATCTGGATGTGGGTTTGTTCTGAATGTCCTTTATGTGTTGTTCTGGATTGTGTCCGTTTGCTGTTACATAGTGTCCTGGAAATTCCATTCTACTCTTACCCAAATTACACTTTTCCACTTTGAACGTAAGTTTATTGCGTTTGAGCCGTTCAAACACAAGGCTCAAATGGTGCAAGTGCTCTTCCCAGTTGTCAGACCAAACAAGTACATCATCCAAATATGTCATTGCAAAGTTTCCAATAAATTCATTCAATACATTAACCATTAAGTTCTGAAACGTTGCAGAGGCGCACTTTAAACCAAATGGCATGGCTATAAACTGAAATCTACATCCATCTGGGGTAGTAAATGCTGTTCTCTTTCTGTCCTGTGGGTGGATAGGTACTTGTCCATATCCAGACTTTAAATCAAGTGATGTGAATACTGAAGCTGGCCCTAATGTTGACAAAGTGTCTTTTCTGTTTATGACTGGTAGCTGCATGTTTACGGTGATTTTGTTAAGGGGGTGAAAGTCGACACACAATCGCCATCTTTCTTTGGAGCAGGGGTAATAACTGAATTATAGAGACTTTGTGTGGGTTCAATAACGTTATCATTGAGCATCTCATATTCCTGCTGGTTGATGACATGGCGAAAGAAAATACCTGGGTCTCGTGGCTTGGAGTACACGGAGTCCTAATGCGTTGTGACGATCGCATGCTCCGAGACGTCAGTGCGCTGCAGCTTCCCCTCAGTGTGGAACACACTGGCATACTGGTCTAGATGATGTTGCTGATGTGAGGCGGGCACCTCGTGCTCGAATTCAGCAAGTGGCACAGCAGTTGTTATTGGTGGTGGTGTTTCTCCCACAGCGTAAACAGTCCATTGGGCACTTGTCTCACGTGCAGACAATTCAGATGCGGTTCTATTAGGGCTTGTTTGTCAGTAAGCCATGGTAGTCCCAGAATAATTTCCATGCACAAATCTGGCACAATGTAGACATCGCACTTGTTATGCAGCTCTCCGATTCCTACCATTACGTGCATAATACTTTTCGCTTCTCCCTGTTGGTGTGTGGTAGGGAATTGCAAGCATCTTGGTGGCACCCTAGTTGTGATCGCTTGTATCAAACCCTCAATCACAAAGTTGTAACTAGCGGCTGTGTCAATAACAGCTGTGACAATTTTCCCTTTCAAGTTCAACACAGATCCTTAATGCTTTCACGGTATTGTCAGTTACTTGAAACACTTTTGCGCCTTCGGTAGCCGGATTGTTACGACCTGGCAGTGAGATTTGTGCAGGTGCTGTTTCACCAACCTATATGGTTGTAGTGCATATGTGACAGTGTCTTACCTTGCCACCTCTCCTCGACAGACTGTCCAGAGACAAGCGTCGCACAGACCTACCACGGCTGCTTACAGGGTTCACATAACCGAAAGTGTGTGCACGCAGAGTAAAAAATTTTGTTATTGAAAATAAAGTGGCACAAATTAAATTACGTGTTTTACATTTCTATAATTTTCTTATGATTTTCAATATTATTTTAGTGTCTCTTTATGACGGTGTTCATGCCGGAATATTTAGTGTTCTTAATCTCAGTGCTGCGGCACTTTGAATTTTATAACTAAACAATTTATAATTAGTACAAACACTTTAAAACATTTTAATCATATTAAACACTGCAAAGACAGTAGAACACATTTTACACTGAAAATAACATTTATGCGAAAGTTCAAAATTATTGGCTTCTTTGCACACGTGACACGTGTGTGGTAAGGGCTGACGTGGGCTATAGCACCACTGGCTTTAAGCCGGCGTCAGTAGTATTTATATTTCAATGTTATTGTGGTTTGTACTTGTATTTTTCTTTGTTGTGTTCGTCTTGTTTGTACTTCTCTATGTCTTATATGTATGTGCCACTCAGCAATTAGTTCCTACTATTGGCTCGCACAGTAAATGTATAAATAAATTATTAATTATTATTATTAATAATAATAAAAAATAATAATATATTTATTTACTTGAGTTTCATATGCCACCCAACAGTGTTAACTATTAACTGGATGATACAACATACAAAAAACAACCATCACCAACATTTATGCAATACAGGTAACACAGACAACACAAAAAAAGGCACAAGCAAAACAAAGAAACACTAAAAACATGAAGAAAAAAAGACTTAATTAAACAATTATGAATGGTTTAACCGACATTTTAGTCAACAAGACTGACTAATGTGATGTTCATAAATATCTTAAAAATGTATTTTTATACTCTTGAAGAGGAAAAAAAAAAAGAAAAGAAAAAAGGTTATTTAAATTTGAGATATTTATTTGCAAGATCTTTACTAGTTCTTACAGTACATAAAGTATGAGAGATTCTATGAATATAATTTGGAATATTTAGACCTACTAAATTAGAAATGGCAGAACAATGATAATGATATAGAAATGCATTAACTATAAATAATGCATCATTTGTGTCATGACGGATTTTCAGTATCTGAGTGTTAAATCTAGTTAATTCACTGTTGAAATCAAAAACTAAACTATTGGGAAATCTATTAAATATAATTTTAAAAATATTTCTTTGAATACTTTCTAGTCTATTATAATCTGTAGTTGTGATAAAATTCCAAATAACTGAACAATAATCTAATCTAGATCTAACTAAAGAATAGTAATGACACAAAAGTGATTCAGGCGATGAAGCAGCAAATGTGATAAATTTAATTAAACCTAAAGTGTGACTCATATGTAAATTGGTTTACTAATTATTTCTACGATAGAAAATTTACTGTTAAAACTGACACCTCTTTTTCTACCTTTCATCATGTTTCTTCTAGAGTTCCTCAAGGTGGAACACTCTCTCCATTACTTTTTAATATATTTATAATTATATAGCTAGTGTTACAGGTCATTCACAAGCTCTTCTTTATGCTGATGAATTGAAAATTTACAAAAATATTAAAGATAACAATGACTGTGTGTATTTACAAGATGATATAATTGCTATTACTAAATGTGTACTGTTAATGCTATATCTCTAAATCTAAAAAAAATCTTATGTATCACTTTTACAAGGAAAACCAATCCTATTGTACATAAATATTCTGTTAACAATCATATAATTGAAAGAGCTGAATATGTTAGAGCTAGAGTTTAATGTGTTCTTAGATTCAAAATTATATTTTCATTATCATGTTGATAGTCTTAATGCCGATGGGTGAGACACTGAGACAAGTGAATGCACTATTTGCTTCATGGAGGTGGGCACCAGCCATGCTCCCTATGCACAGGACTTTTGAGTCTCAGGGTCATCTCAGGGATTTCCATGGATAATGGTTGCTGGTCTCACCTGTGCGTGTTTACATGACACTTTTACGCTTTACTAAACATTGGCCTGAATCCTTCACACACCATAGTTATTCACTTCAACTGGGATGGTTACTGATGCTACATAAACACTCACATTTGCACTGAAGTCAGACATTTATTTGGCTAATATACAGGATGTGCTTTTTCTAATGAATTGCTTTGAGCGTGTCTAGCCAGTTCCGGATAGTGAACCCCGACATATAACTAAATTACAGGACTCCTACCGGATGATTTCCCGGTGGTGTAAGAAGACACAGCCTCTTAAGGTAAGGGGTCCAACAACCACTAGGTAGGACACAGGGTTTGAAATGAACACAAGATATTACAAATGATACATAATCCTGAATGCACTATTGGCTTTATCTGCAATTAATGTCGCCCATCGGGAGACATCTCCGGGCATGCAGTGGTGTGGTGGCGGTCAAGGACAGAGTTAACTAGTGCAAAAAAAATTCGCTGTACAAATACACACAATAAATTACATTATGTCCTACTTCTAGAATTACCTCGGGTATTCCGCCGCAGCTAATGCCAATTCGTAAGGACAGAGCAGGTTAGTGCAGAAGACTACATATTTCAGACACACACAACATTGAATAGACCTGAAAAGGGGTGCTAAGTGGGGCAAGACATGAAATTGGCAAATAAACACACACCCGTGTGAAACTAATTTTAGATGATGCGGACGAAGATCAGGCAGACCATGTGATCAAAACAAATACTATGTAGAACCCTTAATAACATTTGCATGAAATCCTGTAGAATCAAAAGCATCACAGGGATAAAAATAATTAGTCCTTACAACGTGTTACTTACATGGGCACTAGCATAGCTATACCCGACCATGTGGCTGGACATGAAATTGGTGCCAAACACATTAACCGTGATAAAACCTTTGAAAGAAGTCTGAATTAACATTGCCCTTAATATTGTATGACATAATCAAGCCCTAGTTGCATGAATTCTCCGGCCGTTTGGATGGATGGTAACAGATACGATTTGCATGACCTCGTGGTCGGTCTAGTATATCCCTTTCGTTTATAAAATATTAAAATGCCAAAATGGCTGCAAATTCTTACGTTAAGCGGAATAGCATTAAGCTGGGGACATCTGGCAGAAACTTACGCAGGCAAAGGTGAACCGGTATGCTAATAGACTATGGCAACATAAATCAAATGTGGAAGGCGTATGTACGTCGTGCATTATTAACATCTTAAATGGCAATGACACCAAGATAATATTAAACAATATTTAAGTGTATAATTTAAATCAGCATTTTTCATTAAATTAATAAATGTCTCTCATAGACATTTTCATATGAATGACTGTCTTGTACTTGCTGGTGGTTACCGGCTCCTGGCCGGCGCCAGTTTTATTAGTAATATTAGTCGCACTTTAGGTTTAATTAAATTTTTTCACATTTGCTGTTACATCACCTGAATCACTTTTGTGTCTTTACTATTCTTTAGTTAAATCTAGATTAGATTATTGTTCAGTTATTTGGAATTTCATCACAACTACAGACTCTAATAGACTAGAAAGTATTCAAAGAAATATTTTTGAACTTATATATAGACATTGAAAAACCATTGCAAAACAAATTATGCATTATTTCTAGTTAATGCATTTCTATATTATCATTGTTTTGCCATTTCCAATTTAGTAGGTCTTAAGATTCCTAATTATATTCATAGAATCTCTCATATCTTCTGTACTGTAAGAACTAGAAAAGACGTAAATAGATGTATCTCAAATTTCAATAATATATATTTTTTTTTAATTTGATCTCTTTAGGAGTAGAAAAATACATTTTTATGATATTTATGAACATCACATTAGTCAGTAAGATCTTGTTGACTAAAATGTCAATTTAACCATTCATAATTGTTAAAATAAGTTTTTTTTTCTTCATGTTTTTAACATTTCTTTGTTTTTCTTGTGCCATCTTTTTATGATGTTTGAGTTACCTGTGTTGTAAAATTGTTGGTGATGGTTGTTTTTTGTATGTTGTGTCACCCAGTTAATGGTTAACACTGTTGGGTGGCACAAAAAAACTGAAATAAATACGTGAATGATCAAATGAACACAATAATAATTATTAGTATTGTAATTATTATAGTACTGTTGGTTTGCACAATAAGCCTTAAAAAAGCCTTTAAATTATTATTAACACTATGAACTGAAATAATACTCTCTTTAAAAATATTTAATATTTGAAATTTATTGAAATTGCTGAAAATCTTAGACAGCTGAATTAAATTCTTAATGATGCAATGAAAATGTCCATGGCTTTGCTTCATATACGACTCTGAGATATTTAGAGAGTGAGATAGAATTAAGTGGCTGTAAGTTGATCTAGTCTAGCTCTTGATTGACACCCAATAAATTAATATTCACTTTAATGACATGTTCAATTAATATTGCTTAAAAGCTCCCACCAATATCTATTGGGAGTACAAGTTAACCATCTGCAAGGTATACAGAGACATAGTTCACTAGTGAAGGATTACATAAATTTTCAAGATGGTGCAAGTGGATGTCGTCATATTCAAAGTTAAATCTTCAGCCATCACAGTTGATAGTTCAACCAGGTAAGATTATAACAGTGTAACTCACAAATGATGTTCTGGAGTAGCTGCATCTAGAAGTTCTTCGCCTTTGAGGTCACTATTTCGATCCCGTCTTCTTCCCTGTGTACCAGACCTGAGGTACGTGCTCAAATAGTCATTAATGTACCACCCAATCCTCGCGGGTGGTGAACTAAACTCTAAATATCTATTGCGTATGTAGCACGAACAGACTTACAATCTTCTGTTCTTCAATAAATCTTCACCTTACGGCAGTCTACTATGCCATAATCGGGACTCGAACCAAAATCCCTAATAAAAATTGAAATATTTTACTGGGCCCGAGACACACATCGCAGCCTGCCTGATGATAGAATCAAAATGGCTAAAACGTCTTAAACGGAAGCTTAACATGACACTTCACTTAAGCACCAATCACAAGGAGGTAACATTAAGGAGACTGACTACATCACCTCGTCATAGCAACTATAAGCTTTCAGCTTACTGGCCACATGACACGTACACATAATTACACAAATTGAAACAATTATAAGATGCAGAAGTTATGGAAAATATTATATACAATTGAATAAATTGCAAAAACAAATAAGCTGATTAATAATTGAACAAAGAATAGTATTTAAATATGCCACAAAAATTATATGCATGTAAATAAAGATAATACGTGATGGCCATAATTTGCATGTCAAAATAGCATTTCGTGGTGCGCATAATTAATGCAAAATATAGGAGTTACAATGTGTAACTCAGCTGGTCTACCAGAGCCCTGATGCATTTCTCTCTCTCCCTCTCTCTCTCTCTTGGGTAGAGTTCTGTGCCACTCCTTTGACTTGGCAGACCTGCATGGTGCCTGTGCTGCCGGCCAACTGTGTGGGCTGCCTTACAAATTCTCACGATGTTAGTTGATTGTGCAATGAAGGCTAGGTCAGATGTGTTCTGCTGCTAGTGTTGCGAATGATAGCTGCACTCTGAATGTGATGGTTTCGCTTCAGTCGGTTCGTAAGGATGTCATGTGCTATTCTGTTGTACTGACCAGGACGGTCTGGTTGGGTCTAGCATTCTTTAACACACAGCGTATATCACCAGAAACTTGGTTGGTAAGTGCTTATAACTATTTTTCCTTTACATTTTGTTGGGGCCTATATGTATCTTAAACTCTCTGGATATTACAGTCAACTACGTATTTAAGTATGCTTAGTAATTACTTGGCCATGTTGTACTTTTTGTTGTCAGGGATAATAACTATGTTATGAATTTGGTGACTATATCTCAAACAGTTAGGGAATTACAGCCAACTATGTGTATAAGTCTGCTTAGGGCATACTTTGCATGCATCTGGTGCGACTATAGGCTAGCATGCATGGACAGGCTGTGCTTCATGTCACGCAGTTGGAATGGCAGAGCATGATACTCGACCCCATCAGGATGTCAGGTGATAGGGAACCAGAAGGGATATGAGATAACTAAGGTGGAATGGCAGAGCATTAGACTCGTCCCTGTGAGGAGAATGGATCCTGAAAGGAATATGAGAAAATCCTGTTTGAATGACAGAGCATGAGACTCGTCCCCACCAGTATGGAGCATGAGACTTGTCTCCGTCAGTATGCCAGGTGAATGGATCCCAGAAGGAATATGATAAAACCAGGTTGGAATTACTTGTCTTCACCAGGACACCAGGTGAACGGATTCCAAAAGATATATGAGAAAACACCTTTGGTATGACAGAGCATGAGACTAATTTCCACCAGGATGCGATGTGAAATGCTCATGGAAGAAATATGAGAAAACCCAGTTGGAATGACTCATCCCTGCCAGGATGCCAGGAGAAAGTATCTTGGAATGAATATGAGAAAACCCCATTGGAATGTCAGAGCATGATACTCGTCATCACCAGGATCCCAGGTGAAAGGATCCTGGAAGGAATGACAAATCATGTAACTCATCCCCACCAGGATGCCAGCTGAAAGGATCCAATTGGAATGACAGAGAATGTGATTCATCCTTGCCAGAACACCAGGTGAAAGAAGTGATGTGAACACATTCAGTAGGACTGTTAGCAAGAGCGTGATGTAGTGACATCCCAGATGAATGTCAGCACACACAAGCGGAAGGAAGTGGCACCGCGGAGGGAACATTTGCTAGGTCCGAATGCGAGAGCGTGAAGTTAGATAATTTGGTAGGGAGGCAAAAATAAAGTCAGTAGTTGTTTTGCGTAATTTAGCGTCCAAATGCCTCTCAAAATTAACCAATTGATGGCCTACATTCTCAAGTATATATGAATCTTCATTAGACTGTGATTCTGTATTTCTGACTTCAACGGCTGAAATTTGTATCTTGAGTCTGCACATCTGTTGCTTCAGGTTAGTTTATGTTAGCCCTATTTCTTTGCATGTTACCTTCGATTGTACATAGTCTCCAATTAATGTAATCTATGCTTGTTTGTACTATTACAAAACTTTCCTTAGTAGTATCTTGTAATTGCGTAAACCGCTCTTCAATTATCTTTTCAAAACTTGTAAGACTATTCTGTACTCCGTCTATATGTATATACAGTATATTTTCACTTTCCTTTAAACCGGATACAGTACTCTGTAAAACTGTATGAGAATTTACGGTTTCATCCACGCATTCATTTAGTGTATTAATTCTCTGACTCACACTAAGTAACTTTCTAAGTTTTCCAGCTTATCATCTTGTTTATCAAATCTATCATTTTGTTTTGACTCAAATTCAGAATTTTGCGACTCGAGTTTGTCATCAAGAGAATCAAATCTAGCAGTCAATTTCGCTATTAATAAAGTTAATTCAGTAGAAGCATCAGGTTTATTGCTTGTTTTTGAAATTAGTTTAGTGACATTAGCCATGACTCTACTGTGTGTAACAGCTTGTACTACTCCTTCACAATTGCTGATGTTATCGTCTGTGATACTGGATGTAGCAGTAGCGCTAAGGATAGGCGTGCTCTCTAGACTTAAAATTCTTAATTTTGTTTCAGCCATTTCGCTAGATCCACAGTTTCCTAACTTATGTAACGAACTATGAATGAAATAAGATTCTCTTGTCATTCATTCATTCGGTGCTAAGTCTAAATGTAAAAAATTGTTACTCGCAGTAGAACAATGTTACATATAAACTTTAGCAAATGTGTCGTGACAATGCATTATGTTCTAGCTATTCCTTGATCTATGACAACGCACAATGTACAATATGCTAGATTCATTGAGGCCACCATTTTGGAGTGCCAGTTCTGCCTAGAGATGCTCTTGCATTATACTTTCCCTACAGATTAATTTATTTTTACAGAAAATGTGGTTGAACCCTACTGCTAACTCGCAATATAAATGAATAGCACGTGTAAGGGAATACTTCATTGCCTTCATAACCATAGATTACGTTTAGTAAAGAATAAGACTAATATATTTCATAAAATTAGTACTGAAATAAGTAATACAATTAGAAGACATAAACACCCCTACGCTAGGACAAAGACTATAAGGAAATATTTTCAAATATTTTAATTATTGAAAACAATTTATAAAAAATAACATTTTATGTCTCACATCAAAATGATTGCTTACACCTAAGTTTATAACACACTGTGCTGTCAGTATTAATAAATTAAATAATGAATTTCAATAAATATTTTTATGATCTCTGCATTAAATGTCATATGACTACTCATTAAGTGAGGGCATGAGTGTATGAGAAAATTTGCTACAATTTATCCTATTGATCTCAGTTCATTTCATTTGCTAGCTCAATCATAGAATACTCGAATACTGTCCCTATGGCCTGTAGAGAACTGTTCATTTATTGCAAAAGAAAAGAAGTTCTTTCAAGCTCTCAAGGTACCAGAATTGGTGGAAAATTATCATTACCAAAAGTGTAGATCAATACTCGATAAAAATTTAATCAGATTCAGGATTAGTTGGCTCTCACTGAACTTAATAAAAATTTTAATGCTCTGGAACAGGACGTTTCTTTTACATAATAGTAAAATGCATAGGTCGTACTTGCACAGCAGACAGACACACCTGACCAACCCAAAATTCAATCATGTAAACCTCGGACATCTACAGAGTTAGTTCAATAAAACTGTGCGGTTCAGCTCTGGTATTTTTTGCAACACCTCTGTAACCATCTATTCAGCATCATGACATCGAGAGTCCTCAGAGTTTTCTTAAGTAAGGATAGGACACAATCCTAACACTGTGACCCTACTCAGAGGTAACAGGTCACGCATTCATTACTAAGGGGGTTGGCATGGTCTAGTAAAGCAAATGCCTTTTATTACAAACACTACATTAATTAATTCCTTCAGGACTACAATCAGTCAATAGATAATTTGTTACATAACTAATTTAGCTTAATACAAGAGACTCAATTAAACTCAGTAACAGGATGTCAAGCTAAGAAAAGGATGTAGCGATTGCTTTCAGATAGCTGTTAATAATAGCCTCACTCGCCTTCGCCTCACGATACTTGAAGATACCCAAACAGGAAGGATATTTACCAACTATAGATTATTAGATCTCGCTCAGGCTCGTCTTGGCAGCTGTACCCTCGATGTGTCGAATCCTGGTCCACTGGACTGGTGGCCCTCAGTGGCGTTGATGCAGGCGGCCCTCTGGCATTGGCAGGAACAAATATGGCCGCGAACAACCAGCGCTCGCACCATTTATACTTCGCCGCTTGGCCTTGTTTAGGATATCTTATCCCCGGCTGTTGCCGCAACTATAGTCGCCATGGCCGACTTCCTTCCCGCTGCTCGCACGGCCTGGCAACTTTTGGCCTGGTGGTGCTCACAGCGCAGCCCCCTCTCTTCGAGGCTCGTGCATCCTGCGCAAGCTGATGTGGGGCAACACAATAGGGTAGGTATCTCATAAGATCGGGCATGGAACGCCGCCGTTTGCCACTCCACTGGAGTTGCCGAAGACAAGCAAAGTTAAAAGTGTCCTCACACACTGTATATATGGTTTCCTTAGTGTATTGGGAGTAAAGTGAGGCTTAGGTTTGCGTTACATTTTGTGACTTTATAATGTTAATATTTGTGTGTCTAGAACTGCACAATTATTACAGATATATATTTTTAACATAGAAAAAATATTTGACATAGTATTTGTAGGGAATTTACAATGTGTAGATTTCTGGTTATCTTCAATTGCATTGACAATACTAATACTAAAATAATAATACAATAGAACCTCTCTATTATGACCCCTCACAGTTACAGAGAATAAGGTCGTAATAGGTGGAGGGGGTAACAATAAGAATTTGGAAAATTTTGGGCCGATTTGGACTCGCCCCTAACCCCTATGCCACAAAACTTGGTATTTTTTGCATGAAGTTCATGTTCAATCGTCTCAAGCGCATAAAAAACCACTTTTTAAATTAAAGATAAATATATATGTATATTTTAATAGCTGGACGTCTCCTGATAAATTTGATACCCAAGAAAGGCATATTGGATCCCCCTTGTTGTAAAAGAAGGCCTAAACACAAGAATGACATAGCCATTGAAAGTGTGTGAAAAGATTAGACTATGCAGTATTAAAATATAAAGTTTTTATTAAAGATCTATTATGCAGGTCTCGTGGGTCATACATTATTATGAGGCATGTAGCAATCAAAAAGTTTAGGTGACGTTGCACAAAACCTGTGTGCGCGCCATGCTCTCACTTTGGTCTGACTGTTTCATTGCTGGAAAATAGGACATATTATGCACAAAGCAGTAACTAAAACACAGTTGGAGATGCCTTACATTTGAAATACATCACCGCATTTTATTTATTGATAATAGATATGAAGATACATTATTTAGATTAAATCATTCATGTGCTGCGGCTAGCAGCGAGTACATTGTTGTGTGTACATAGCTGGGTGAGTGCCTAGATCCTTTGCAGTGCGGCCAGGCGCTGCAGCTTACTGCTGTCGCTCGGACTTAGAGCCGCTGGCTGGGCTGTGAAGTAGGCGGCCCTGGCACAAGCGTCACGCTCGTGCCAGGCCGCCCGGATACCGCTCAGCTGTTGATCATACCGGGGCCGGCTGCCTTGCACAGATGTTGATAGATCGCTACAAGATTACTCGTGGGCGGCAGCTAGCCAGCGCCACTGCCGCCGGTACCGCTGGTGTTGTGAAAATATGTTTATAGATGCTATTCATGTCAATGTGTTGAATTTCTACAAATTTTAGGTGGCGTGTTGGCCTCTGTACTGGTACAGTGAGACCCAGCAATGTTTACATGAATGCAAAAATTTAGTGCGGCCTACTTATTAATTAACATAATTTTTCATGAAAAAATTCTGACATGGCATATACACACACACGGCCTAACTCGTCAAAATAAATTGCTCACCATAAAAAATTATCACCTTACGTAGGTATGGGTGTAGAAGGGTTGACAGAAGTAAAAAATGAGTGGTAGGCGTAAGGCAGAGGCAGCGGTATGGTACAGTACGTGACTAGACAAAGAATTCTCAACCCGGCCTGGAACCCCCCCACTCCCTCCCAAGTACCACAGTCCTCTTCTGACTTGAAGTAAATTATTGCTTCACGCTACTTGGAACATTTGAGAAATGGGTGGCTGCTAACATCAGTAAAGGCCAGTTTTCCATAGACTGAAAACCATGGATAATAGAAACTTTTACTGCGGTTGAAGAATAGGTCTACAATAACAAATCCGTGCATAACTGAAACCACGTTTGAAAATACAGCAGTTGGCGAGGGATTACTGTATCTATTTTTAGACGTGCCTACAGTATTTGACCACTTCGACCCAAATTTTTCACTGTTCCTCAGGATTGGCTCGTAATAGAGAAGTGGTCGTAATAAATTAGATCATAATAGAGGGGTTTTACTGTATAGTACAAAATATTCTGATTTGATACTTACATTATCTATCATGCTAAGTTCGCTAACAAATATGTACAAGTGATTTTTAGTTATCTTTTGTAATATACATGAACAGATTGCTATAGTGAAATTACACTTTGTAGTTTAACATTTGATGTAGCTCTGCTTCAGTTTGCAGCGACTTTAGTACTAATGTTAATATTACTAAGATCACACTTTTTGTACACTTAACTGGAATATTGATGTTTCAATTTCTTAATGGTACCAACCATACCACATCATTCAGGATGACGTTTTATATAAATATGATACAATGTTTTCTAATTAATTTTCAAATCTTTAACAAAATATTGCATGTTTACACAACATGGGTTGCGGAATCTACGTGTAATTATTGCTTCAATATTTGGTCCAACAAGAGATTGACATCATTGTCAATTCAAGAAGTACTTACTTATATGTCTTTGCTTCCTGTTGGATTTTGAAGGTTGGCGACGGGGGGATGCTCGGCACTTGCTATTAACCTCTGAAAATGAAAATCGATTTGACCCGTCGCATAACACTGGGATTAGAGGATTGCGGGTGGAATTACGGTAAACCAGTTTAACCCAACAGTTCACAATGGCCTATTGTTATGTTCTAATAGTTTACGTGGCTGCAACAAGTTACGTACTGCCTTTGATAAGGCTGATTATTTATTTTATCTAATTAAGTTATGCAGCGGCTGCATTTAGTTTTGGCTATGCTACATACTCTATGTGTGGGGAACTAACTTTATAACAATTAGTACACATGTGCACACCTGCTGTGCACTAATAGTTGATGATTTACATGATGGCCTTGATTCTCTATGTTTACAGCTTACAGTTGGTTCTGAATTCAGTTAGTACTATTACATTTGTTGGCCACTGGAATTGATTATTTACAAACAGCTGATATGAGAAGAAAAGTGGTAGGGCACACCATCTATAATTCAGGTAATTAACTATGGTGTTCTCGCCGCACGGACTTCATCCATCAAGAGGTACACTCTAGTGTTTGCAATGGAAGTCGAATTTGCACACTGATAAAGTGCGAATGCAATCTGCCTGTGTGGGCATAAATCCTGCCATCCTACGTGTCGTGACGTGCTTGCACTTTGTTCTGTTCCCACGGAGAGTGTGCTACATGACTGATTCGCATGGCAGTTCTGTTTGCGTTGCAACACCTCGAGTGTAAGTTTCAATACTTAATTTGGAAAACTGTACTACAGTAACATTATATTGTGGTCACTTGTGCGAGGTACCATATGGTGCATATTTGCCATTCTGTAACGAGCAACATAAGATTGTACTGCGCTGGAACTATAATTATGTTTAGCATGTCATTGATTCCTTTCAGGAATTATTTGTATCAATTCCGCCTGCATGATTTGCGTATTAATTCGCCCTAATAACAGTTCTAATTGTCATGCGCCTGTGACGTGCATGTCCGTAAAAATGGTGGCTCAGCATCCTTGGAATATCTTTACTGCTAGTAGCTACATGAAAGTAAGTTTACTTTCTTTTTCAACCTACGTAGTATGAGCAACTATGTTTAGTATAATTGCGATTCTTACTAACTTATAGTGTCCCGCGAGCGCGGGAGTAGGAAATATTATTGTTGATTTGCTGATGTAAATGAAATGCTCCTGAGGCAAGACTGAGAATATGCGTGGTTGTACCTGTACGGTAACGTATTTGGGTTGGTCATAATTCAGCGTGGGTAATTCTGAGTGTTGGATTTTCCATTGGTCATTGATACTATTGTTAAGCATGTAAAAAGAAATGTCTTCATTTACTCGCAATTGTTTGACTTCGAAGTTACCCTCCTGCACCCAATGGATTGGTACTACTGTATGTGAGGTTTGTAGTGCCGAACTTTGTGCATTGCAAATGTAGGTTGTGTGTACGATTAACATTTTTCTTGTCAACATGCACACACATGGGACGTGGATTTCAATGCTACCAACTGGCGTGGTCAGAGTTCCTTTGTTTACTAAAACATTAACGAATCACAATTTCATTGTTTTGGGTGCATTTTTGATAACATATTGGTGTGGCTGGGTAGAATTTACAATCAATGGTTTGCCTGGTACACATGTAAATTTACAGTGTAGATAAAACTTTTCTATGCTATCTAACTCAATTGCTGTTTTCAGGCAACTAACTTGGGGACTGTTGACTATTTGTTTTGCAATGAAATAAACTCCGTTGGCTTGTTCCAGTGTTGTTGGTACCATACGTGTTTCATGTGTGTTTTTATCTACAGCAAGTATTTCGTTTGGAGTGGAAATGTGACAACTTTCATTTTGAAATAAATATGGTACATTGGTGAAGTTTTTCCAAATCTGCCGTTAGCGTTTTACGTGGCACTGCCTGTAATTGTCCTCTGGCAGTGTTGAATAGAAGCACTAATTCTTTGTTTGTTATTTATATTATTCATTAATTGTAACATTATACTACTAAGCATTTGACCTTGGACCTCAGTTTCATGTTGTTGATTTGTGAACTCTGTGAACTTCAGAATGGAGTATATTTTTATTAGCAATTGAATTAATTTTGTCTTTTGACTTGAGATTTAATTTCTAAAATAGCATGAATGGAAATGTTAAGATTTTTGTTTGATAAAATTACATCACTTTGAAGCTCATAAAGCTGTGTTGCCAGCATTTCATCATTGCTTAGGATGGCTTTGAGGTGTTTGGTAGTAATGATGTCGCAGCACCAGCTGGCGACATCCCCAAGGAACGTTATACCACTTTTTTGCCTTGCTTGTTGTGGTTTGACTGAAGTACTTGAGTGTCTCTGCGTTGTTGCATACAGTGCTATTGTGGGTAGCACAAGCACTGTGTAGCCACGTCTGGAGGTTGCTTGGTAGGCGTGGCTTCTGAAGCGGCATGCGATATAGCAGTGGCACCATCTCCTTGTAGTGGAGTTGGGGGTACATCTCCGGGTAGTACACTCCGGCGTGGGCTTGGTAGATTTGCTGACCTGTGGCAATTATGAACATTTGCAGCACAAGGAGCGCCGTGCTGCTGGTTGTGGTTGTCAAGCTGCTCCGCCTTTACCTGTAACATAATAGAGTAATTTTAATTTCGTATATTGGTGAGCTTTAAATTACGCGTATTTATGGTTTCAATTTTGGTCTCACCCCGTTTGTGCATTTCGATTGAAATTGTTGAGGGTCCTAGAATATTGTGTATTCTATTTGGTCTGTGGTATTTAAAGTTAAGGGCCTTTTTCCTAGTTCTATTCTTTACTCATATCTTTTGGCCTATTTTTAGGGTATTGGCCTGGAATTCCGCATCAAATATCTGTTTTTGTTTGCTTTGTGATAAATTAGGTTGATTTTTGATTGTTCGTGATTTTTGTTTAATTCTTCATACCACTTGTTGCTGCATTCAGAATATTCATTCACAATTACGTGACTGCCTCTACCCCATGGAGGAGGTAGAAGGGGCTATATTTTGTACTATGATTCACTGCAGAATTATAATTAAAAATTATATATGGGACGCATTTGTCCCGATGGGCTGGCTCTTTGTTAGCGCATGCAGTTAGTTGTTATGAATCATGTTGACCTATTCTGTTAGCCTGTTACAGGCGGGATTGTAGGCAGTCATTTGTAATTTTTTGATTTGCAACTTCTTTAGTAATTTTACCAATCATTCGTTACTGAATGAAGTCCCTCTGTTTGTCAGTATGGTCTTCAGACATCCAAATTGTAATATTACATCTTTGACAAAGTTTGTGCATGTTTATGCATCAATAGCTTTAACTGGCTGCGCCATGGCATACCTACTGAAAAATTTGGTCCTCACTAAGATGTATTTATTACCTTTAGCAGACATTTGCAATGGTCATTTAGCATCCAAGCCCCATGACTGAAGTAAGGAAGGGGGAGGGGGATTGGGGTCATTTAGCCAATTGGATTTTGATTCAAGAGTTTAATCTTTTGGCAAACTGGGCAATTTTTGATATAGGTTTCTTCATCCTTATTCATTGAGTTTCAATAGTATGCGTTTTTGATTTTGTTAAGTGTTTTGTATTGGCTGGAGTGACCACCGCCGAGGAGGGCATCATTGTGCGCTGTGATAATTTTGTTGATGTAGTATTTTGGTTCGAGTGTTAATTTCTTTTCACCTGTGGGCGTGTGTACTTTCATGTAAATTTCGCTATTGCCTGCTATGGTGTAGCGTTGCTAGTATCCGATACTTTGGTTCGGTCTTATCAGGGTCTGTTAGTGCAATCTTAAGTTGTTGTATGTGGAGATCATTGATATATTGTCTAACAATGGTGATTTGTTGTTGATAATTTGTGGGAAAGTAGTATGGTGTGTTATTGTGTGGTTGTATTATTATTTTGCAATTGAGGAGTGGGTGCACTCAAGTTGCCGTGATTTTATTATTGTGGTTTTCCATGGAAATTTCAATGTTTACCTGATAAAGGGTACTGGTTATTTTACCTATTGCTTGTAATGGCAAGTATTCCTCGTTAAGGATCATCTTCACTATGTATGCTTTATCAGTTGAGTGTAGATAATTTTGCGTTAAATTTGTTATTTATTTTGAATTATTGGTAACGTATTTTGCAATGGTTTTCTTAATTTCCTAGTGTTTTTGTCTGTTTTGGAATAGGTTTTCCGCTACTGCTTTGTAAAAAGAAGTACAATTCAGCATAGTCTTTTAAATGTCATAGTTATTGGTGTTTACTTGTATAATTGTGGTTTCGCCTTGTCCCGTGGTTGGTAACCTACTTATCGCATCCGCGAGTATGTTTAGTTTACCTTTTACCATTTTTGGTTGGAATTCATATTTGACGAGTGCAATTGCCATCTTTTGGATGTAGATATTGTGTTCCGCAATGGTTTTGAGGTAGTGTAGGCTCGCGTGGTCCGTTTTGATGGTGAATTTTTTTTCGTATATGTAATGCCGGAAGTACGTAACAAAATACTTGATAGCAGCTAGCTCTCTCTCTGTCGCAGACTAGCGTGCCTCGTTCAGCGATAGTTAATTAGAGGCAAATGCTATGATGGCTCTTTCTTTGGTACCTGGTATTTCCTGCATGAGGAACCCGCCTATCGTCATTTACGACGCATAACAGGCTAAAATAGTGTGTTTGTTTTCGTTCATTTTTACTAGTATTGGCGAGTTACGGATAGCTGCCTTGAGTTCATCAAACGCTACCTGTTCTTTGTTCGTCAATTTAAACAGGACATTATCTTTAGTGAGGTCAATGAGGGGTTCTGCTTTGCGGGCGTAGTTCTGTATGTACCTCCGTAGGTACAATGTTAGGTCTGGAAACTTTCACAGTTGTTTTACATTCTTGGGTGGAATCATGTTCTCAACTGTTTCAATTTTCTCTGGGTCGGCAATGATTCCTTTGGGTGTTATATAATGACTAAGAATTTTTATTTCATCTTGAATGAATGAGCACTTTTTAGCATTGGTTTTAACATTAAATTTGTGCAACATATACATTACCTTTTGTATGTTTTCAAGATGTTCTTGGAATGAATTCCCGATGATAAAAAATGTTGTAGATGTACGCTAGTGCAGTTTTCCATCTTAGTGGACCGAGTATGATATCTACAAAATTTTGGATATAGTTAGGGTAGGTTGCGAGCCCCATTGGCATAAGGGCGTATTCGAAAAGTCGGACCCCGTCGACAGAAAAGGCGAATTTCTCGCGATCCTATATATAACTGGTATCACGTAAAATCCGCTGAACATATTAATAGAGCTGATGTATTTGGAATTTTCCAAGGTGTTAATAATGTCTTCTGTGCACGGTATTGGCTACTAGACTTTTTTGAGGTATTGATTTAATAATCTAAAGTCTGTCAGAAATCAGATCCCACCTTGACATTTTTTTATTACTAAGCTCGGCACAGCATATGGGGATTCGGACAGCTTAACTATGCCTGCTTCCACCATTTGTTGTATTTGACTTATTACTTCCTCTCTTAGTTTGGGATTAATTCCATTCGGTTTATTGTATGTAGCTTTATCCATCGTCAGCTATATTTTGAATTAATAGTTTTTGGTTTCACTTAATTCTGTGATAGATCTCGCGAACCTATCCTGATATTTGTATAATACTTCTTGTAGGACTTTCCTTTCTTGGTGGGTTAGTTTGTTGCTGATGTTTCTTCGTTGAAAATTAGGAATTCCCATCTCAATGTTCTCGATTTTGATAATGCAATATTCCTTGGTATGGGTCGTATGTTTCTCTATAATGGTGGTGTTGAAAGGGACTTATAATAATTTATTATCAGAGGCGTGTATGAACATAATATTTTTATTGAGTATCGGTACTATGTCATATTTCTTTATGAAATCAACTCTTAGTATTATATCAAGTTTCAAATTATCAGTTAGGAGGAAGTCTTATTTGAACATGTGTCGTAGTATGCTCACATCGATGGTTGTTTTTTTATTGAGGAGCTTCGATTTAATGTGCAGCTCCTACTAGAGAAAATGTTTCGGTAACTGGCATGCCTTGTTGATTTGTAATGAGTGTCATAGCTATACAAGATCTGGAACATCCTGTATTGAGAAGTGCATTGTATTCTCTACTCGGATTCGAACAAGGATGCGCGGTGTTGATGTATGTACAAACTGTTGGCGATATTCATCCTTGCGCATTGGGGTTCCATGTTTGTATCCTGACTGTTTGCGTATCTCAGGTTGCGTCCTCGCCTTTCATCATTGCCACCGTTCCATGTTGATGTTGACTTACTGGGCTGTTTGCCTGCCCATATTGTTTGCCGCACTCAGTAATTTGACTCGGACTTGACCAATTGCAAACCTGTGTTTGAAATTTCGGAAGCGTTTACCAATGTCCGTGTGTAATTATATTGTTTGGTTTGGAAACAATGGACAGTCTATAGTGCGGTGTCCTGTGTATAAACAGAGCGCACATGTCATCGCAGCTTGACTGCGTGGTCCTATGAAGGCAGCACAGTCTTTGTGCTCGGAGCAGTTTCGCTGACTTTTGCATTCTTGAGTCACGTCACGTGCCTCTTTCGCATCCACTTCCTTACTATGTTTGGTTTCCTGATGGTCCTTGCATACCAATCTGGCCTTGTCATCGGGTTTCCCTGACATGGTTTTCTGTGCCCAAAATTTGATACTTGGTGTGTCCCGTTTTATGTGATGTTTGGTGCTTTCATCCTGGACGGGCTGTTTTTGTTCAGGTGGTCTGTATACAAAGTTTTCACTTTTTGAGTTAAATTTCGCGATTTCTGCATATGATCGCTGTGGTACCCTTTTACTAAATAGAACTTTGCACATCTAAATGTTCCTGCTTAGCACAGGTGTGGCACATCTATCACTTTAATTTTGCCTTCGGTTGTCCTACCTTCTATAGTGATTTCTGCAAGAACTTTGATTTCTTCCCTCTATATACCCCGTCTATTCAGTACCCTTAAGGGGCCTGCCCGATTGTGTTTTACGTATTTGTGGTGGTATTTATAAGAGCCTTGGTTTGATGGGTTTCTGTAGTGTTCCCTACTCTGTTCCCTGTTAAGTGCCGTGAACCCGTCTAACATGAACTGAATTGGTGCAGTTCTTTGAGTAGGGTTTCTTTGTTTGTGCGTGAATGTGTGTTGTCTCATTTTACTCTCATTTCTTGGTGAATTTGTGGTATTTTAGTTTGTGCATTTCCTGTTTTGACATTGTAATCTCATCTTGCAATTTGGCGTGTTCTGAAATTAGGGAATGATTTTCAATTAGTTGTAGGTATCTGTATATACCTAGCTCAATGTTTTTCATATTATATAACAGTTGCTCAAGTGTGTCATTCTGTAGAGGTACGAGTTTGTCTGCAACTGTTTGAGAGAGAGATTTCCAAACGATTTTGATGAATTCAGGCTCTGGCTAATGTCGTTTGCATTTGTTTTTGTAGAAGCTTAGGTCTTCTATATGAGCGTGACAACTTTCGCCTGGTTGTTGTTTCTTTGTGTGTAGGAGGTGTCTGTAGTTGTCTTTTGTGTTGATATGTGTAAATATTTGTTTTCAATTGGTTGCCCAGAAATTTGTTCTGCATTGGTACCATATATATTTTCGTAGGCCCTTTCGGCTGTGCATTATAGATAAAACTTTAGGCACCTACGTTTTTCTATTTAATTCCATCCATTAATTTTGCTGGCGGTGTCGTAAGTGTCCAAAAATTCCTCCACATTTTCATTACTTTCACTTGTAAATGTGGGGATTTGTTCTGATTGTCTTACAATGATCTGTACTGGCTTTGTTGTGTCTGATGGTTGTTGAGTGTGGTCTGTGTTGTCCTCTATATTAACATAAAGGTGTTTGTGTTTGGTATGGAAATTAAAAATGATTCCGTTGCGTGGAGGTTTTTAAGAGAGCATGGTCTAAGGTATCCACTTGTGCTTGCCTGGTACGTGTGTTGGGAAATGAGTAATCAAGTGCAGTGTTTTGTTGAGTAGGTGAAGTGTGTAGGGTTTCTGCTATGTCTATAGTCTTACTGGTTAACTGGGTGTGTTGTTCATCATGTTTATCTAATGCGTGCTTATCACCACTCAAATCATGTGTTATGGCTTTGTGACCAATTATCTTATTGATTTTGTGGCAGGTTTCCCTTGTTTACTCATATGTGTGCTGTGTGTTTGCATATTTAGGTATAAGGTAGTATGGACTTATGAACTAACATGCCCACACTCTACAAAGCATTTAACTTTATTCTCCACCTGGCATGCACATTGTACTGTGGAGAATTGCGCTTTGCAAAAGCAATGCGAATCCGAAGAGCGGTTCCTTTATAAGGCATGCATTAAATTTTACAAGCAAGAAGCTCACACACACGCTACTTCTACAATGCTATAGGTATGTCTGTCCATTCACATTTTTGCTTGTGTGGCAAGGTTGCTCGTGCGCCTGCTCAGTGGCCGTAATATCCTGACCCTGAATCATACAATACAAGACTTCACTTTATTTTGAATGAACTGTTGGCATGTCAATATTAGGCTTGTTTACTTATATCTTTATAGTCGATACTATAATTTGTATTGCAATTCTGGGTTTTAATTTCAATTTAAGTTTATTAACTGGTAAAAACTTTACTTTAATTTTCCAAACTGAGCTACTTGAGAGGTTGGAAGTGTGAGGCGCCTCCACCAGTTGCTGTGAGCCCGCTCAGAGCTAACAGGTCACGCATTCATTACTAAGGGGGTTGGTGTGGTCTAGTAAAGCAAATGCCTTTTATTACAAACACTACATTTATTAATTCCTTCAGGACTACAATCAGTCAGTAGATAAGTCATTATATTACTAAATTAAGCTTAATACAAGTGACTGAATTTAACTCAGTAACAGGATGTCAATCTAACAAAAGGATTTAGAGATTGCTCTGAGAAAGCTGTTGCCTCCAGCGCTCACACCATTTATACTTCGCCGCCCGGCTTTGTTTAGGATACCTTATCCTTATCCCCAGCTGTTGCCACAACTTCGTCACCATGGCCAGCTTCCTTCTCGCTGCTTGCACAGTCTGGCAACCCTTGGTCTGGTGGTGCTCACAGCACTCGGCAGGTCATCATGTCAGTTTTTTACCATTTTGATATGCCTCCCTCAATTTCTACTCAAAATGTTTCTTCTCCACATAAACCAGAAGACTCTACATTGTTTCCTTCAAAATTTGTTACTTTTGACAAGGATAAAATATTTATATTTTCTAAGCAATAGCAATTCACCAGCGAGCATAAATGTCCAGAGATATAATGTTATATTCTTTCAAACACACAACGACACAACTAAGTTATTGGCACTCTTTTAATTAAAATTCAATATAACTGTGAAAATCCTATGAACCAATTATATGGAAATATTAATTATTAAAATAAATCAAACATAAACTTTACAAGACGGTACACAATAAGTGTGTAAGACCAACTGATACCATCTTTAAATGACTTCTTTATGGTGTTAAACAAGAATGGTTTAAATTCTCTAAGCATATTGTAGGATCCTGGTACACCAACCTGTTTGCCTATAGATTCACTTATGACACAGTCAAATAGAAAATTCAACATAAAATTTCTGTGCACCACAGAATTTTGTCGTCTAACATAAGGGCCAATTTATCGTTGAAGAAAACGTCACAGAATTTTTGGTGCTAAACGTGGTGGCCAAGTTCAGTAAGTAAAAGATATTTATGTTGGTCATCCAGTCTCAAGCTCACAATAAAAAAATTGCACCTCCCAATATTTTGGCACTGTACCATTTATGAATTCCTAATGTCTCACAAATAAAGACTTTTAATTAAAATGTACAAATGTACAGGCCTTTACTTATATATTTAGGAGGTTTAGGAAGAGACAGAAACTATTGACTGGCAGACACGATGATGATGTTCATGTGTGCTGGGCATCTATTAAACTAGCATCTCTGCTCAGCCAAACTGTATGTGAAAGGAACCAAAATTGATTCTGTCACAAAAACATTATTTCCTTTAACTTGTAATCACGACACAAATTTCCCTAAGGAACAAACTGTTTTCTACTACAAACAAATTTCAACAGTTTCCACATGCCAGTGGATGTCGATATAGGATTGCCACAAAAGTTTTGTAAAAAATTATTATATTAAATATGCTACGTGTAATGCATTATTTATAAATTAGTACATTTACAAAAAAAAAGTGAATTCTTGTTAATTGTGGTCATAAATGCATCATGCTCGTGTAGCAAGCAATGATGTGTTGGCCCAACCCGTCACGTCATAAAAAATTTATGACCACAGTTTCACGTTGTCCTAAATCTCTGTTTCGCTCTGGGGGCAGACAGATGTTGCTCGCCGCAGCATCAACCGCATCACGTGCACTGGAGTGTAGTGTATCATTCACACTCTTAACGGGTCAGGGGAACCATTCAGTGTTCTAAAAGACATGCCGTCCACAAGTAAACAGAGTAGTATGTGTTTATTTCGGTGAAGTGTTGTGATCCCTCAAAAGCAGAGGCTAATGCATGCCCGAGGAAATGTTATCTCTGCTTTGCATCCCCGCAATGAGTTGTTTTTAATATTGAGTGTCCGGCTATGTGGCTAATGTAAGAATAACTGGAACGCTCATAATTGCTTATTTAATTTTTACTGTGATTTTTCTTGTACAATTTTGTTTCTAAAGGCATCATTCATATATACACTTTTTAATAAATATGCAGTCAAAGATGCTTTCAGTTCCGGCAGCCATATTGCCAAGCTCGCGACATAAAATTTAAATAGTTTGCCTATTAAATTTAGAACAATTTAATATCACTGTTTTAAAAGGGCTAAACTTGAGTGTAATGGATTTGTGTAATTTTTGATAGTGTTTTATATGTTCCGCTTGCATGTCCTGGCATTTGCAGTAATTTCCACTTCCTGAAAGATACTTAGCAACAAAAAACTAAGACTTAACAGAGAAGATATAATTATTCAGAAATACATTATTAATTTGTCTGAGTGTTTTATGCCATTTGTTTGTTTTCTTATGTATACTGTTCAGTGTATATATTTTTACTAATTTCACTCTCAATGCTGGCGGGAAGATGACAGTTGCTAACGACTTCTCCATGTCATCATCCTTAGTCTGGAACAGTGGGTCATCGAGGGTAGATGCATACCATGCCACGCACCATGGGAGCTTCAACAGTTGTGGTAAATCATGTAGCCTGCAATACTTTAAGTTAAGTTACCGGAACCTTTGTCATTTTTGCTCCTCCCATGTTCTAATCCTCCTCTCCGCCGACTTGCGACCCCGGAGAGTTTAGTACCGTAATTTCCGTGTTGTCCTGCACCTTTGTCTGCTTAGGCCCCTGGCAGGCCTCGTGTGCCAGGCCCGCTTCAGACATAAGGTCTTGTGTGTATTATCTATGTATCTTTTCGGTAACACAACTAACTTCTTTGAAACCCATGCCTTCAATTATTTAATTTTCTCCACTGGATTTGGCCCTCTCCAGTAAATGCTATCATGTGGTAAACCACTGTGCATAAGAGTGTGTAATTTGTGTAGTCATGACTTTATCAGTTCATAATTAGAAGTGCGCTGTGGAGGGATGTCGCCACAGGCTGTCAACCTGTAACGACCCTGAGAAATCAAGAACCTCGTGCTTTTTCAAGACGTAGAGAAACTGGTGCCCTGGGGACATCAACAACTTTATCCGCATCCATCGCCATGCTAGAAGGCCTGTATATGAATTTGGCTTATCCCGTCCCTCGCAAGCTGCCAAACACGTCATATGGCACCACAACTTAATGGTAAGAAGACAGGCATAGTGAAAAATCAAGCATGTTCCACTCCTGAAGAGATGTGAACGAGTGGACTCCTGACTCGAAGTCCGGTGCTGGAGGGACAGCCCATTCCAAGGCGGCGAGGTGTGGCGAGTGGTAGGATGTTAAGGGGGGGGGGGGGACTCACGCTCTGGTCAGGGTGTGTATATAAGAAAGTACGTCGTGGGTACCCCCCTTCCCAGCCAGAGCAGATGACACATGTCCATGCAGCATGACGAGGTCGGCGCGGATGGGTTACCATCGCAGAGCAGTATGGCGAGGCCATAGGGGCATTGAGGGTCCAATTAGCAGAGCCAATCAGTACGACTTCTTACCAGGAGGAGTCTCCTGGACAACCACCATAGGTTGTTTAAAGTGGTAAGAACCTCTACGATTTGGGTGCAAGATGGATTCGGTTCAGTATGTTAGGACGGGAAGTCACTGTAAAATATTGAAATAAGAAAGTCAGTAGCGTCCCAATCTATAGGAGAGTCAGTTATAATGTGGATGTTAACCGAAGTCACATGTTTATCAATACAATTAAAGTTCCAAAGTCTACTATATACTAAAGTAAAAGTTTTAATAAAGGGAAATAATATTGCAATGGAATTTAGCTCATTTAATACTACCTGAGTTACCAACCCCCAGTGTCGGCTAGGTTGTAGGAATTGAAGTGTTGAGGAGCGGGGCCTTCCGCTACTTAACTTCAACCCAGGTACACGACGTACTGGTGGAGGCGCCTTAAGGTCCTACCTCATTTGCGAGCTTTAGAAATTTTAGCATTTTGTAGTTTTTTATAATAGCCTTCAGCAGTTGTCTTGAACTATATGCCAGTCATTCAGATGTGTAGAAAACTCTCTAGTTACGCATTATTATATAAAGGAAGTATAACATTTATGTAATACATAGTAGGAAAAAAATTAATTCTTTATGCACTAAAACTTACAACTTTTATTTTTAAAGATTCCTTTGTGGGAGCAGACTATACCAACCGACTGCAAAACCGCTGAATTGCTGCTACAGTGAAACGCGCAGTGTAGCCGACCTTGTGTGGACAGCATAAATTCACAGGCGACAGTACACATAACTGGGTCTTGCCTTTCACTCTTTTTCTGCTTTGCCTTGTAGTATGCTTATTAGAAAACT
This sequence comes from Dryococelus australis, assembly GCA_029891345.1. Lineage (NCBI taxonomy): Eukaryota > Metazoa > Arthropoda > Insecta > Phasmatodea > Phasmatidae > Dryococelus > Dryococelus australis. The sequence goes on from CM056994.1 coordinate 290,255,687, forward strand.
TTTAATGCATGTGGGTTTAATGGTAATTACTGTGTTTCCATTTTAGTTGCTAGTGGATACCAACATTCAGCTGAGCTGTAAACTAGGAAAAGGTGTTGGAAATATCTATCCAGTTGGGTATAAGTAGTTACAATATTTTAACTTTGTTCAACGATACACTACACTGACTCACACCAACGTTCATGAACCTGCGATGCAAATTGGTCCCGTCTAAATTTCACACAGTGGTAAAAGCCATTGCCTTAGATCTTTCAGAAATCATACGTGCTTTACAGGACACACAAATTAACAATATTAAACAAGATCCACAAAAACAACTACATTACTCATTTTGAGTAAATCCGGAGGTAACATGCACTTCACACGTATGATTCCCACACACACAACAGGGCAACAATGCAGACGTGGATACTGGCTGTTTAACACTTACACAAACTGTACCGCTTCACAGTGAGTATTCTAATCTACATTTATACAAAAATACAAAACACCACACACAAACAGAAATAGACACTGTACCAGACAATAATATGGCTCAGGTACAACATATTCAAGTGTTTGTTAATCAACTAGAATGAGTACAAATTTTTGTGGGAGAAAAAGGTCAAGGTGTGTTGGAATTTTTAGACCATTTTAATGAAGTTAGCAAAGTAAAACGGTTGGTTGGAAAAAGACTGTTGCAAAAGAATAAAATGTTACATACTAGGTACTGTGAAGTGTGCATTTGACAACTTACTGCAAAATACACAAGGAGAGTTAACGTGGCAAATTATGCAAGAGAAACTCAAAACCATGTTTACACCACATGACAAATGCGATAAATTCAGGACCCTATTATACACTAAACGGCAGCAAGTAGGTGAAAGCTGCCTACACATATAGAGGACCTACAGCACTACATATTTCAGACACTGAATTTTTGAAAACTTCTGTGGAAATCACTGCTACTGTCCTTTGCAGATAAGATTATAGGTCTAGAGAATTACACGCTACAGCAGTTTATAAATAATTTAAAAAGGGTTAAATGGGCATGTACAAATACAGTCAAACCTTACACAACACAGCACAGACCTCAGAACATGAGAAGTTGTCGCACGAAATACACAAACTCAAACAAGAGATTTGCAAACTTACAACTCAGAACCAAATATGTGCACTATCAGCAGAGAGATTACAGAGATTAATGCCAAACGTTTCACCAGACCGCAACACAAATACATGCGTACCTGCCACACCGTCAAACTCAATATAGTAAATTTAATTACAACCACCAACATTTTTCCCACAAAAGACAACCATTTATGAGTACTTACCATAGGAGTCAAACGTTACAAAAGCCACAAAATATGTGTCACGGACAGAACACAACACACCCCACACAGTACTCCAGTTTGGTGGTGCCAAGAAGTAACTTTTCACCTCAAAAGTCGCAACAAAACCCACATTTTCAAAACAGGAATTTTCACCCTGCTAGCTCAGACAGTTTTCAATTTGGTAATCGAATACACAGAGGTTTGGCATACCTGCAAAAAAAAAAAAAAAAAAAAAAACAAACAAACTAGATAACAAGGGGTATGGCATTTCCCCTGAGGACAAAGGGACCAGAAACGGGTGTAAAAATTATTATTTTTCACAAAGTACCAGGGATATCTTGTGCAGACATTGTTAAACTACACACACTGCATCAGCCATAAAAACAAGGAAATATGGAAAAAGGTGCACGTCAGGGCCGGATTACAAGGCCGGAAAACTACATTTCGCCCACCATGCCTCACATTCAGGGGAATACACACACATAATCCAGGGTGCCCGGTCTTGCACATTACAAACAAGAAAGGAAACAGCTGTAGGCAGAATCAGGAAAACAAACAACAGTAACCACACTTCTGGCACAGCATACACAATCAACAGACGACGACCAGGCAGAGAAAAAGAAATTGTCTATCGGTCCAAGAAACCTTGGGCAGGACACGTGTCATCTGCCTGTATACTGCTCACAAAGCCAAACACTGTGACCTGATTCCATATAGTAACAATGTAGTTTTAAACAAAGATGTTGAGGAATGCTTTCGAAAATTTAAAAACAGATTTGGTAAAGGTCGCATTGCACTGCACGTCAACAAGGACGTCAAGTGTGATGTACAGGAAAACAACACAGAACACATGGGTAGCTGTGATGACATGACCTGTATGGACAACAGTCTGAGCCAACCCGGGTTTCAAAAATTTACAGTGGCCGCATTATGAATTCTCGACAAGAGTTCTATAAACACAATAACAGCGCATTGCAGTAAAATTTTGTGGCAAGCAATATTATTTGCTGATTGATACCTAGTGTTCACGGAGTTGTATAGCGAGTACTTTAATTTCCAATCAGTGCATAGAGCCTGTTACGGAACAGTTGTAGGGCCGACACAAGTATTAGACGTGACCAAGTATAAAACAACACTTACCTTATGTATAGGTCATACGTTCATTCAGGAATTCGTTTTATTGATGGTTTGCTAATGGACATTATATTTGGAGTTGATTTTATGAAACACTGCTTTGCAATACCTTTTCATAGACAAAATGTACTGTTCATAAACTGCAACAATTCAAACAAAATCTTACATGTGCCTATCTATTGAACAGATGTACAGAATTGTGACATAGGAACTATTCAACACTGTACTGGCAAGATTGAGACTATTGCATAGAAATCTGAGGAAAGTTTTCAACCCAATACTAATGCTACCTTGGGGAGTCTCAAAAGCAAGAAATATGTAAATTAATAGATAAATATCAGCATAGTTTGCCAAAAACATATTAGAACTTACAGAAACACAACATTTTGAACTAAAATTGGAGCTAGATACAGATAAGCCGATAGTCACACGACCATATCGTATAAGTCCAAAAATTAGGGAAGAATTACTTGAACAAATTGACAATATGCTCAAAGTTAACATTATAAAAGAATCATATTCTATGTACGTTGCGCCCTCATCAACAATTAGAAAGAAACGTGGAGGAATCAGATTCCTTAGAGACTTTAGGAAACTTAATCAGCACTTACAGAGAATTCAATATCTTTTGCCTCACATGGAAGATTTAAACATGTTACAAATTCAAAATACATTACCCTCATAGATCTATTTTCTGGATTTTATTCCATACCTGTTAGAAAGGCAGATGGACATAAACTAGCATTATTATAGATGGTGTCAGTTTATTTCAGTATCGAAGAATGCCAATGGGCTTATCAACAAGTCCACAGTATTTTCAGCAGTTTATAGACATTTTACTGGATCACTCAGATGGAATACTGATATTGCATACATAGACCATATTTTTAACTTAGGGAATATATTCCCAGAGAATTTGAACAACATTCAGAAACTATTTCAAAGGTTGCAGCAATTTAATGTAAAAGTAAATGCAAAGAAATGCTCGTTCGCTGCACAAGATATACATTTTTTTGGTCATTACATTACGCCCAATGGGACTTATCACAGACCCTGAAAAAGTAAAAGGAATAACTAATATATCACCACCCTCAAATATCAAAGAAGTTAGGACTTTTTGGGGATGATGTCATATCTGAGGTGATACATCCATAATTATGCTAGCAAGGCAGCCCCCTTAATAAAGTTTACTAAACACAATACAACATATACATGGGGAGCCAGCACAACATAAGGCTTTTAGCGAACTTAAAGATGCTAGACAAAATGTTCCTGTTTTGAAATATTTTGAAGGGAATTACACCAATATACTAGCATGTGATGCGTCACATATAGCCATATGGGCCGTACTAATGCAAGAAAACCAGACTACAAAAATTAGGAATGTGATCGCCTTTGCATCTAAGAAACTATCCACGAATGAGGTTAGGTAGAGCACAATGAACAAGAACTAGCTGCTATTAAATATTTGTGCACTTATTTTAGGCAATTTTTATATGGTAGGCACTTTGTCATAGAAACGGATCATGCTAGTTTAAGATATTTGAAGTCTGGCAGAACATAACCTGCATATTCAAAAGATGGCAATTTCACTTGTAGAGTATGACTTTGAAGCTCGCATTGTTACAAAGGTAAAAATAATACTCTCACAGATGCGTTGAGCCATATACCCGTACACGGGGAAGTAGATACAGAACCAGAAGTAATAAATAATGTTAAATATAAAGTTAAAAAGAACATATTAGGGTATCAGTCAATCTATAGAGCATTGGCAGAAGTGTTATATCAGAATCCCATTAAAGAAAAAGAAATTCAGCAAATAGTTAGTAAATATACTGTGAATAATTGGTCAGAATTAAAGTATTTTATGAAAGAAGACATGCGTGCAACAGATAAGTCAATTATTATAGGGCAGTTGCAAACATAGAATATATCAACACGAGCATGAATATATTCAAATAGTAAATGATAATCAACTGCTTCTATGCCCAATGCAAGTGTATATGTCACCATTTACGGGTGAATATGAAAACGGCCCACATATTAAAAAACTTAAGGTGGCTCTTACAGACCCTAATAACGCAGATTCAAGGTACAGTAATGGGGAAATTTACTTGAAAGTTAATACATCTACAAGAGAAAGAACACTAACATTAGTTCCCTGTTATTACACAAAAGAAATAATTCAGGCACACCACGATGCGCTTTTAGGAAGTGGATTTTTCGGGACATTCAAAACATTACAAAAGATAGTCTAACTATTACTGGGACACAATGTTGAAAGACATCAAAGAATATGTTAAAAACTGTGAAACATGTCAAAAAGTTAAAGCGACAAACCAGAAACCTGTAGGGGAATTACAACCCATAAAACTACCACCTCTGTTCCATAGTTGGTCTTTAGATGCGAAAGGACAGCTTACAATATTGTGCAGGAGCACCAAATACATTCTCATAATGACAGAATTCTTTAGCAGGTATGTTGTTGCCAAAACAGTAAAAAGTATAGACGCCAGAACATGTGCCAACTTCATTAAGGATGTAATATTGCAGTTTGGCTGTCTTAAACTGCTATTAACAGATAGGAGTACCTCTTTTAACAATGAGTTAGTTACAGAACTGCTTAATCAATAAAAAATATAAAAAATTGCAAACAAAAGCTTACAATCCAGCGTGTAATGGTTTAAAGGAATGTATGAATATAATATCAAATCATTTAATTGTGTGTGTCCATGAAGACGCCACAGGACAACACATCTATCAGTTCTAGCACTAAATACTCTCCATTTTACCTTTTACACGGTGCAGAAGCAGTTCAGCCCACGCATGTAATCACAAAATATTACTCTGAACGAGCTAATAATTGGTGCGATAAGTTTCACCAATAATTCAAACAAGCACAGGTGAATTTAATGGCAGCGCAAAGGTTACAGAAGCAATATTTTGATCACAAGGTAAGACCAAACAATATTCAAGTAAGTGACTGGATTTGGTTGAAAAACAAACCTCGTAAGAAAGCCTTTTCCTGTAAATATAAAGGTCTGTTCAGGTAGTAGATATCACGGGCCCTTCCACTCTCAAAATAAAAGTAAACAAGACGGGTACACTGCACTATGATTACGTTTGTTTCAGAATCACGAAAATTGCTCATACCAGAACACAAGGATAATTGCCTATGTAGGACAACATTGTTTATAATTCATTTTTGTACAATGTTAATATGAACATTATTTGGTTACAGTGTGTGTGTGAGAGGGTACAATATTCATGCACCTAGATCCGTAGCGGAATCACAGTCATTGTCCCACGCAGACGACTTCCACATTGCGGTGGCGGCTGGCACACGAACCGTTTCGCAGTAAGAAGACACGTAAAAGGACAAGATAGCCGATCCACTCCAGTTCACGACACATATTTTAATTAGTGTTATTTTGTATTACTCTGTACACGTGGCATTCAGAATGCACACACATATATCCTGGGAGAAAATATCAGGTGACATTTGATGTGAGGAAACTGTACATCTTACATATCAAATTCCTGTCCATCAACCCTCTGTTCCTAATGCTCTTGATCAATGGGTGCCAAATGTTATGGTTGATGTCTGGCAATAAATAACATACAGTAAATTGTGCTTCATCAACCCATGTTTTATTCAACATTTATTGATTTCCAGTTCCCCCTCATCCTGTCGTAGATGAGTATACAGAGATGTGCATAATTTATGACATACATAACTACTCCCTTCTTTCACAAGGAAAACGTGATACACATACCATACATTACAATTAACTTTTTCACATGAACATGGTTGAGCATACACAAGCAGTGAAAATCCTAGTTATATTTTACACAAGTACAAGTTAGATAACAATTCACATAATTCCAATCCACATTACTCTGCTTACAAATAGGTAATTCCCTGAAACACATGAACAGGGATAATGATTGGACAGTACCTCAGTATACACTATATAATCACATATCTTCAATACTATTAAGTACACTGTCTTTTAAGTAATTTGGTCTATGGACCACTCGACCATGTCTGGTCTGCTTGTAACACGTATCATTGTTACCTGCGATGGGAATCTCACTGGAGACTCTATCAGGGCTATGAACACCCTTCACCCATTGCAGAGAAATACTCGTCCTTTCCCCTGTATTGCTAAACCCTTTAAAACCACCTTGTTCCACCTTATTATTATCAGAGTCATAACTTTGTCTCCCTACTTCTAACTGTACTCCTACAGGATCAATTACTCTTTCAGTACTTTCATCCTCACCAATCACTAACAGTTGATGCTTATTGTTAGTAATAATATGCCGCCTGCTTCTTTCCACTGCGTACGCACTCTTGAGGGACATTCTGTAAGAGCAAGGCCTATCCAATACCTTTATGATTTGACCTCTGTGCCAGTTACTGCCTTTTCTCACCTGTACCTTATCACTTGCCACTAGTGGTTGTACATCACGAGCATGTTGATCATACTGTGCATGTTGTTTATGCTGCCTGTGTGCCAAGTGCTCTGCTATATTATGTGGAATTTCAGACTCCCGATTGTTTTTGAGTGTTAGGCAGAAGGCAACACAAATGTCTATTTATCAGTAACTGTGCTGGGGAGGGTAGATGGGTATCAAGAGGGGTGTTACGGTATTCCAACAAAGCCAGCATTACATCTTTGTCATTCAAAAGTGCCTTTTTAAGTATTTTCTTGATGATCTGGACATGACTTTCTACAAAACCATTTGACTGCAGATACGATGGACTTGATGTTTTGTGTTCAAATTTCCACTGTTCTGCAAAACATCAGAAGTCTCGAGAATCAAACTGAGTGCCGTTATCCATGTAAACTATTTCTGGTATACCCTGTCGTGCAAAGATAGCCTTAAATTGTGCGATGGTGTGTGCACTACTCAATTTTTGCAGCATGCTGAATTTGGGGTATTTGAAGTAGGAATTTACAACTAAAAGGTAATCTGCCCCTCTAAAGTGAAGAATATCTGCTGCAATTACCTGCTATGGTCGTTGAGGTACCTCTCTGTTGATGTGCGTTTCCCGACTATTGAGATTTTGCACTGCTCTACTCGTTGGACAATTATCTACTAAATCTGTTAATTCCTTTTTCAACAACGGTCAAAATACGCATTCTTGAGCTCGTAGTTTGCAGTTCTGTATGCCCATGTGACTGTAATGAATACAACCTAAAATATCTTTTCTCAGAGATCCTGGTACAACCATCCTAGTACCATTGTAAATTATGTCATCCTGCACCACTAATTCATTTTTGTATGAGCAAAAGGTAGCAGGCAACGACTTATTAGTGGGTGGCCAGCCCTTCATTATAAGTTCCTTCTACTGACACAAGGTCTCATCATTCTGTGTGTGCGTTTTTATCTTGGTTAACATGTCATTAGATGCCTGGATGTGGTGAATGACTAAAATTTCCTGAGCTGCAATCTCTTTCTCATTCAGTTCAATGTTTTCATCACAACAACTAGCTCTGGACAATGCATCCGCTACCACTAGGTATTAGCCAGGAATATGTTTGAGTTGGATGTCATAATTTTGAAGCTGTATCTGCATACGTTGTAGACGTAGTGGACATTTGTCAAGGGGCTTATTAAAAATAGCCTCTAAGGGTTTGTGGTCAGTCTCTACCTCAGCATGATTCCCATATAAATACTGGTGAAACTGATCACACCCAAATAAAATTACTAACAGCTCTTTTTCTATTTGCGCGTAGTTTTGTTGCACTTGACTCAATGTTTTGGAGCATAGGCAACTGGTTGCTATCCTTGAAGCAAAACTGCCTCCAGCCCTTTGCTTGATACATCAACCAAGAGTGTAATAGGCTCAGATGGGTTGAAGTACTGTAGGACAGGAGCACCTATTAACAGTGTTTTCATAGTGTGAAATGCAACATTATGCCTGTCAGACCATTGCCAAAGAGCTTCCCGTTTACACAGTTCCCTCAACTCTGCTGTGTGCTTAGCCAGATTAGGTACAAATTTGCCCATGTAGTTTAGAATTCCCCAAAAAATCTAATCAGTTCCTTGACATTTGTTGGTTGTGGGAATTCCTGTATCATCAACCTTGATGCCCTCATGACTCACTATATGCCCTATATACTTTACTTCTGTCTGACAAAATTTGCATTTGGTCTTATTAAAGGGGACATTCTGTTCTTTGGGCCTTTGTAAAACCTTCTCTAGCTTGGTATTGTGCTCTTGCAAATCCTTTCCATACACTATGATATCATAAATATAAATTTGGATCCCATCAATACCATTGAAGAGAGAGCTAAATATCCTATGAAATATTTCTGGGGCACAGGAGAGACCATAAGGTAGCCACATAAATCTCATTCTACCCTGTGTGGGTATATCAAATGTCGTGAAGGGAGAACTTTGTTCCGTTAACCTGATCTGTCAGAAACCCCTGTTGGCATCACAAGGGGATCTAAACAAATACACAAATCTCCATTCGGCTTTCTTACTATAACCAGTGGATTGATTCATTCTGTTGGCTCAACTACTTTTTTCAGAATTCCCATTTTAAGCATTCAGTCTAACTCTTCATTGAGTTCACTCTGCAATGAAAATTGCACTTTTCTACAACCCACTACCTGTGGCACAATGTCAGGTTTTAACTTTAGATTGCGTGGATCTACCTTAATGTTTTCTAACCCTGCAAATACCTACTTGTATTCCAGTATAATATTACTTGCACTCTTAGGAGTTAACTTCATCTACTTTTCGTAAAATCCCTAACTGCTGTATTTCAGCAAGACCTAGGATGAGTGGTGAGTTCTTTATGTTAGTGACCTGAAATTCTAAGACCCTTATTGCACCATCTCTTTTTGTGCAATTTAAGTAGCATTTGCCTACAACTTCAATGATAGAACCAGAGTATATTTTGTAAGCTGGGCCTCAGACTGTTAGAGTGCACCCTCTGGAAGGTCCAGGGTTTGAAACACTGTTATTGGAAGAGCATTAACCTGAGCACCCGTGTCAACTTTAAAATTTACAAAATAATTAGACTCTTTCAATTTAAATTTATAGTACCACTCTGTCACCAATATACTAGACAAGATATCAGTACTGTTTTCAACTGTGTTTACCACACTGGGCTCATTATGAAATTGCAAGGTTTCCCTAACATTATTACTCAGTGGATCTCTGCTAGGTACAAATACATCAGCAACTCTGTTGTTATGATCTGTATCATTACAAACTGAACCCAACATATTATTACTTGTAGCTGCGTCACATCTAGGCAAGAACAAAACATCTAGAAATGAGTTTTGAGTAACCGTATCAGTACATCCAAAATCCAATACTGTATCACTAGTTATATCAGCCTTATACACATAATCAATTATACATACATCTGTTTTTTTAAAAGATGCATTGACACAGCCTAGAACCAAATCATTATTACATGCACTACTCACTTCATGTGTATCTATTACCTCCTGTATTTGTTTAGATCTACAAACCCTGGCATAATGGTTCAACCTATGATGCTTGTTACATACAGCATTAAAAAGCAGGAGACACTAACTTGTCATGTGTTAGCCCAGACTTGCCAAACAACGGTCCACGACTTTGTCTGTGTTAGAAATCCATACCTAGTTTCTGGAGACTTGTATGAGTGAGATTTTTATACTCCCTGTGTTGACTCGTTGTATTGCTGTCTCCATCAGGGCCATCGACAGGATTTCCGGGCCCTTATGCAAGAAAGTATTCGGGGCCCCATACCATCCCAAATCCACTCCCTTTTTTTTTACGCTTTTTGTTTTTCCAAGTTACAAATAATATACTTCTGAATCAACCTCCTGAATGCAAGATTAATCAGATAAACATTCTAATTTTAAAAAATCTTTGTCTTCCTACAATACATTATTTAATTTCAAATGCACATTGACATAAGGTATACAGCCCATTAGTTTCCACATGTAATAGACATTTTTGTGCACATTTCAAATAAAAATACTATTTAAAAATAAACTTACACTAAAATATACAAACAAAATAATGTAATAAGTAACATTAAAATAGCTTAGACAAAAATTTAAAAGTGTAAAATTGTACAACAGAACACACATTAAAATACAAATGCTGTAGTAATAATTAAGATTAAAACAAACTGAGATGTAAATTGTAAGTTATAAACTTATAACACTGTCCTTCTGGCCTTCTTTGATGCAAAACTGTTGATAATATCGTCAAAATTGATTGTTTTGCCAAGAGAGTCAGTGCAGTCATTCTTTCTTGGCTCATAGTTGATCTGTGGACATTTTTAATATGTTTTATTTTACTGAAAGTCCTTTCAGCTTCAGCCACAGTAACAGGAATAGTGCAGAACACTCTTATGGCTATACATGCATTTGGAAATAAACTATCAAATTTTAGTTCCTTGAGTCTGTTCAGCAGCTGAGGAGGTTTCAATTTCATTGAGCCCAAGTTTGATTCATGTATTGATTTCAGGTGCTTCATCTTGGTCAACCCACTAATCACAGAATCTATCAATTTGTAAAATATGTTGACTTTAAAGTTATGCTCGTCTCGACTTTCATCACTGGGTTGAATCAGGGTATCTTCAGTTTCACCAAAAGCAAGTGTCCTTTTTTTCGCTCTTTGTTTTAGAAATGACCTTTCACGAAGTAAATCTGAAGAAATGTTGTCTGCCACCAGCTTTGCTTTCAATAGTAGTTAATTCAGAGCTTTCAGTTCATCTAGTAGGCTTTTGATATTTGCAACCATGACATCAAGAGTCGTGTTTCTTGCTTGCAGCACTTTATTTCTAATATCTATAGAAACTAAGATTTTTAACCACAGAGTAGCCATCAAGACACATTTGAATGTAGATAAATAGTGAATTATTCCCTGCACACACACGACCACTGACCACACACATACATTCGACAATATTACTGGGACTGAATGACAACTGACAACATAAGTTAGTGCGCTGGGACCGGGTGAGTTTAAATAAAGCAATCGGTAGGGGACCTAGAGAGGGTGGAGGAAGGGTAAAGTCTGTCTACCTCCCTAGGAATGAGTCAATCCCGCGCACCGCATCAGGTTGGCAAACCTCCTCCTGCCCTAGTCTCTCGCTTTCTCATTCTAACCATACAATAACATGATTATGAGATATGATACACTGAATTGTTTTACATTTGCATTATGCTCGACTGTTTTAATGCCTAACACTGCTGATTAATAAAAAGCAATTTTTTGTGTGTTTACATAAAGATACACAAATCAAATTTAAAACATCCAACCACCGATGCTGGGCCCCTATGCATTTGCCCTCCCCCCTCCCCCTTTGTCGATGGCCCTGGTCTCCATAGCTTCCTTGCACACAGTTGGGCTGGTATTTTACGTTTTGGTGTGGAAGAGCCTGCCTTGAAGATTGGAACTGACTGTAATGTTTCTTTTCTTGAGAGTTGCTTTGATGGTAATGCCCTCATGTTGATGATCCCGCAGCATTGCCCGGCGTTGTTTCCTTATAGGTTATGTTGCTCCTACTGTGTAATTCTTGCACTGCATACACTGCTCCGTCATTATCGATAGTTTTCAACAATTGCTGTGTTCAGATACTTTACAAATCTGCACCGCATTTGCCAAAGTCAGGTTAGGTTCCCGCAACAGCCTGTCCTTTATGCGTTTATCCCACACACCACACACAATGCAATCTTTTATCAAATCATCGTGCAAAGCATCGAAGCCACAATTATAACTAAGACGTCTTAATGCCGTGACAAAAGAGTCTATGCTTTCACCTCTTCTTGAAGTCTGTTATTAAATTTGTGATGCTCCACGCTCTCTAGTGTTGAGTACAAATCTTGTGCGTCCTCTCCAAGCACATGTAGTAATATTGCTATCTTGACATCATCATATTTTTTCTTGGCTCCTGACACCTTCAAATATATTTCAAACTGTTGTTTCCGTCTTTTTCAATTTCCGCAGAGATCGCCTTCCAGACAGAATGGTTTTGGTGGTCGTATATATTCCATCTTCCTCACGGCGTAGTACTGGAATGGTTAAGTTCCCGGGACGCGTAACCGACGATGTCACATTACATTTACTACTTCATGCATTTTCCGCAGCCAACACTTTTATTACCGTCACAACAAAAGAAAAATTTTCGTCTACAACGCCATTTTATGTTTTATGTGTGGTGATAAATAACATACAGCAAATTGTGCTTCATCCAGCCATGTTTTATTCAACATTTATTGACTTCTGGTCCCCCACATCCTGTGATAGACGAGTATACAGATACGTGCATAACTTGTGACATACACATACATAACATCTCCCAAAACATGGCTGAAGCACAATTTGCTGTATGTTATCTATCGCCAGACATAAACCATAACACCAAATAAGCAATTCATCCAATTGCCAGATAGGTAAGAAAATCTACAAGTATATCAAAAATATTGAGAGTTTGGTTAACAAATTTCTTAGTGAAATATCATTATCTACATGCCACAAGAGAGGCATAAAACTCTTAGGCAAGTTTGGTGTGTGGTGCTGCGAATTACTAACACGCAAGCTTTTTAAGGTGCTTATCGCCAATGACGAGACTTTAATAAAAATGTTAACATTTTGGAAAATAGAATCATCACAGCTGATAAGAATTTGAATATTACAATACAGGCAACTAGTCAGATTAAGTCACAGGTTGAAATGAAAATTTATGAACTGTCATGCATTGTTAATAATTTTTCTCAAAAGATGGCAAATCAACAGCATTTTAAAGAAACAGTAGAGTCCGCTGTCAAAAAGCAAAATTTATTTACTATTATTATTTTTACACATTATTAATAATTTGGTAAACGAACAGAGAATTAATACATTCATTCAACACTGTCAGCAAAATCGATTGCCATTGCAGGCTGTTCCCGAGAATGTTATGTCAGATTTAATGCAGTTAGAACAAACATTAAGATTAATGTGAAATTAAGTATTTCTAAGAAAAATGTGTTAAATTACTACATGCTACCACTGACTGAATGCTCCTTGTCAAACACTAATATTCTAATCAAATTTCATGTACCATTGCAGAGTACAGATAGTGAATGAAGGATATACCAGATAATCAGTATGCCTTACAGATTTTTCAATCACACGTGTACCATTCGTACACCAGAATGACCTTTTGCCATTAAGAAAAGCTTTACGTAGTTAAGGAAATACCAGATTATTCTCAAATTAAAGAGGGTATTTTTCATACAGTATTCCAAAAGAAGTTGCTAGGGCATAGGAATACAGATGTGCTAGAGCAGCCATACAATTACACAGTTACGAGGAGCTTTTTGCATCATGTAAATATGGTGTCAGAAACAAAACATATTTACAATAAAAAAGTTATCACCACATAGGTTTATAATTACCAATGCTCCAGGTCAAGTGTTTGTCATGTCGTAATCAGTCTCTTATAACACAAATCAAGAGTCATGATGTTGTACACATAGATATTGAGATACCTTGTGGTTGCAGAGTATTTGTAAATGAGAGTTTGATTATTGACGCTACTTTGATACGTTATACAAGAGCACCAGTCGTACCGTCCAGCTACAGTATTATTCCTATACACTGGTTTCAGCAAGTTAATTTTGAGTTACCGTATCTACACATGCATGCAGGTATACAGTTATCTAATGCTACAGAAGCATTGAACTATAATTGGTCAATTGCGCAGGCTGAGTTTCCCATTTTGAAAAGTGGTACAAATGGTTTCTATGAAATCAATTTGCAGATGCATAGAGTTTTTACATTTTTATCAAGTGAGTCGTTTATGTATGTGTCGATGAGCACTGTATTTTTGCTAATTTTGGTAACCCTATACTTATATATAAAGGTAGTCAGGATCTCTTTATTGATCAGTCAGATTGTGACACACAATTAGAAAGAAGTCAAATGTGTGTTCACTCACCTTTAGAAGAAGATAAGCACGTGAGGTAAATCCAAGTCACGAGTGACTCAGGTAAATATTATTATCCAGGACCATAGTGCGCCATTTTTTTAATGACGTAATGTCATGAGAATGGTAAGAAAAAGGTGAAACTCCAGTAATGAAAGAAGTATTAAATTAATATAAAGTTAAGACTTTAATAAGCATATATTTTTAGAGAAACTCGGAAAGTTTAATGGAGTATTCTAATTGCAAATTTTTTTTTTCTTATTCAAAAAATTGTTTAATATAAGACTTCTATTAAGTGTTAATAAATATTAAGAATGTTACGAGTAGAAGTTAATTACATAGTCAACATATATTGCAGTGGATTAAGTTATATTTTCAGGACACATGGAAAAGGTAATGTAACGATCTTAGATACTATTCATCATATTGCAACTGACATCATTACAAGAAGGTATTAAGTTTTAGTTACGTAGTCATGTACATTTACGCCTAGAGGGAGCGCTCTGCTATAACACTCATGTTAATGGTAACCATATGTTATGAGTTACACATGAATATGAATATAAAGTAACTTTCATGAGTAGTTATTCTCAAAGCTTGTAAAGCTTGATGTTCTCTTCACCACTTGAAGTAAGTTAAGTTATACTGACATGGTCTAAACTACATGTATGTTGTACAATATCACGCGTGGCGTACCTTGCCCAGAAACAGTACTGCTGACTACGTCTTTTTCGTTTAAACTTCTATCATCCACACTAGATGGTAGTCACAGCACGGCAGCAGGAGTGCCAACTCATGAAACAATTTAAACATTTAAAAACTTGTAATTAATATATAGTTTCATAGTACAACACATTTTATTCTAGAATATTTTCTTACACTTTAACATACGAGTTAAGACCAAATGGTTCAAATGTATATAAAATGCATTACTGTATCTTCTGTTGCCAAATAACTACCATCTTTATAAAGGCTGGCAAATGCATGTATATAATTGAAGGCTTAGTTACTACTTGTACAATTTGGTTATTAAAATGGTAATTTTATATCCCAGAAGGGACATAGTACACTCACATATGCATACTGTATAGTCAGAAGGTTTTTTTTAAATTTTTTAGTATTTAAATTTACATCATACAGGGACGTTGTAACTATAATTAGTCAATTTAGCCACATTTGCAGTGTGTCCAACCTCAGCACGTATAATTCTCCTACTTGTCATTCTCCAGTGTTCAGCGCCTAGCAGGGGTAAAATTCTCTTAAATTTACATAAATACAGCACCGACCGCACTCCTACAATCTGGCGAAACACAAAGTAATGTGGATTTTGCATAATTTAAGTAAATTATATTCGTAGACAGGATTTTTATTTTATATAACAAATATTGACTAGTACTCAAGCTTAATACTAATTGTGTATATCTCAATTGTAATTTTTCAAACTTACACAAAATATGTAATCATAGTTTAACATTACTTAAATAATCAAATATATTAACTTCACAAAGGGTTTCAAATATTCTTATATATATGTCATCCAACAAAAGACTGAATATCACTTCTCGGGAGAGTAAAACTTATACGTTCCTTGTACATAAATTAGTAGGAAATACTTATGTATCACATAATTTAAAAGTTAATCTTCACTTTCATACACTACTTGAGAGATATAACTTACATATTGTAACCACCTAGCTGACTGACCAGTCTAACCTTGCATCCATTAGAGGCAGAGAATTAGTGAGCAAAGGACACTTAGAGACTTTAAATTCAAACCACTGCAACATAACTTACGTCAACTGCGGCGAGCGCAGAATACAGGCTCCTCCTCAATGTCACTCCCAGGGATGACCAACTTCTCTCTTACCAGTTTCCCACACATGAACAGCTGGACACCTACTGCCCTGCCTTATGTCACTACCCATTACGTCAGCAGCCAGGATGGCTGCTTATTGGAGAGAGGGGGTATTGTTCCACTCCTGACGAGTTTCGAACAAGCGGACGCCTGACTCGAGGTCCGGTGTTGGAGGGACAGCCCATTACAAGGTGGTGAGGTGTGGTGGGCAGTAGGGAGTTTAGGTGAGAGCCTGGCACTATGGTCAGAGTGTGTATATAAGGAGGCACATCGCAGGCACACCCCATCCCCAGCCAGATCAGACGACACCTGTTAGGTTCCCGCAACAGCCTGTCCTTTATGCGTTTATCCCACACACCACACACAATGCAATCTTTTATCAAATCATCGTGCAAAGCATCGAAGCCACAATTATAACTAAGATGTCTTAATGCCGTGACAAAAGATGTGAGAAATGTGTGCTGCTCAGTGTCCTCAACAACACACACCTGAACGTAAATAACGTCAACAGTGACATGTAACCGCCGCAGAGGGGGGCGTGAAACGAGTGTCAACTACGCGTACCACCCATCCTGATATGCCGACAGTCACGCAACCAAGATGACGCACCAGCCAGATGTCTAGAGCAACATACGACCGGAATGCCAGTATGCTTCCAGATACCCCTGACATTCTCCGGAAGGACAGAGGATTCCAAGGCCTTTTTAGCGGAATGCACCATCAATCTACAGAAGTACGGAGTCAGCGTGGAAGAATAGCCTAAAGCAATCGGAGCTCAGCTGACAGGCGACGCAAGAGATGGGTGGTTCTCGGTAACTAAATACCGCATGTCTTGGATGCAGTTTGCCATTAAATGAATGGTCCACTACACCAGCACATACAACACGCTGAAACAACAGTTGTCGCAGTTCACTGAGGAGCAGAAACAAGGTGAAAATCTGGACAAACATGTGAGCAAGAAAATTAGCCTCGCCAACC
The DNA here is from genome assembly GCA_029891345.1 of Dryococelus australis. NCBI lineage: Eukaryota > Metazoa > Arthropoda > Insecta > Phasmatodea > Phasmatidae > Dryococelus > Dryococelus australis. Next base: position 290,272,908 of record CM056994.1, read on the forward strand.
AACATTACCAACATTTGCCACCAGGTTCGATCTAAGGACCGACAACCTGTGTTTGTTATGGTTACACAAAATGTATGCAGTCAGAAGTAAGCTAATGAGATGGTCAATGCTAGTGCAGAGTTTCGATTTTGTTGTTGAACATGTGCCCGGAGAGGACAACCAACTGCCCGATGCCCTGTCCCGCCACCCAAATGAGTGAGAAACCACAGTAGACAAAGAGGAGTGGGAAACGGTGTTGCCTCCGGAGAACACTGGCACAACTCCACCCGTGTTGCTACAACAGGTCGCGGATCGCGAAAGTAAACAAACCCTGCTAACTGAAACATGCGCTAACGCCTTGTAAATGTATGTCCTAAACCAGCAACAAAGGTCAGCGGAGATCAGAGAGATAAAGAAACAGTGCACACAGGAAGTGTTAGAGGGATGGCGCGTGATAGAAAACCGACATGAAATACAGAACAACAGCCACAAAGGAGGCTGGTGGTGCCTCTATGTACCACTGGTAGCACATCACACAGTCATTCACGTAGCACATAGTAACAGCGTGTCAGGACACCTCGGTGTAAAACATTGTCAAAAACATCACTATGTCATACTTATAGCCAGGCCTCATGAAGGAGGTAAAGGAATACGTGTGCCAATGTCATCAGAAGCAGCCAAGGCTGCTACAACCACCATTTGAAGCAATCGCCCTAGACCTGATGGATCCCTATCCACGCTTAGCTAGTGACAAATGCTTTGTGTTGGTAGTTACGGACTTGTTTACGTGGTGGTGTGAATTGTACACATTACCAAGCTCATGCATATGTCACAATGCTGCCACTCTAGAAATGAAGAAATTTGGGTGGCTCTTATTAGCGAGGTCTTAAGAGCTGATGAGTGTGATTGAAGTGACTATGGAGCGGCGCTGGACTGAAGGGGAGGGGGAAACGGGAGAGCCCTGTGAAAACCTGCCGACCAATGGCCTTCTCCGGCATGATTCCCACTTGCGGAAATCCCGTGACCCAGTCGGGGATTGAACCCAGTTTGCCTTGGTGGGAGGCGAGCATGCTAATTGCTCAGCCACCTCAGCCTCGCCACCCTAGAGTTTTTTTCCCAGCTGGGGATGCCCAAGAACCTCCTTAGCGATAATGCCACACAATTTTCTGGACCAAGCTGGAGGACTCTGTGTATGAAATAGCATGTTGTACACCACTCAACTGACATATATCACTCCCATGGAAATCCAAGAGAGCATAGGAATCAAGAAGTTAAGGCACAGTTGTGCTATAGGGTAGGCGAAGACCATCATTCGACCTGGGCTCAGTTCATACCCGAGATTGTGTTTTGCTTGTGCAATCATGCTAGTAAAGCTACCAGAAAATCACTCGCTGAAATGCTGTACGGAGTAGGCCTAGCAAGCCCGAGAGAATTCGCTTGCTGCTAACTGGACTTGAAGCCAGAAGCTGCAGATTCTGAGACACGGGAAAGGGAACGAAGGCTGTGATATGAAGACTGCGTGAACCAGAAGGGGTACGCTCAGAAATGGCTACCAGGGACGAAGAAATAACCCAAACCCCTGCAACCAGGTGATTCATGTACGTGCACACACATTATCTGTCCATGGTAGAACAAAACTTTTGTGCGGGACTCATCCCAAAATGATCCGAGCTGCACCGAGTTTTAGAACGAATCAGTACATCTTATTTGGTGCCAATAGGTATGCGAAAAAGATGTAAAATACACAGGGATGACATCACGCAGCTACTATTCCGGAAGGAGAGAAGGAGATACACCCACCCGACAAGGAATAAGTGGGTTAAAAAAACGACTGACACTCGGGAGGTACCGCCGGGGTAAGAATAAGGGATGTCATGCCGTCTGAACCAAACCAAGATCACAACCAGAGTGAAAGCCAGTTGCAATCACGAGGTCAGTCACCCCTCTATTTTCGTGGACTTTCCACCACGACACTTGCCGCTACGCTGATAATAACTGCAAAGACTGCGACAGATGACAGTGATGTGTGTGTGGTGGGGGGGGGGGGGGGAGAGAGAGTCACCCCCCGAATTCCACGGCTTTCCAACTATCACCCCACCTACTGCACCAGCCGTCAAAACAACAGCAAGTCAGAAGCTGGTAGCAGTAGAAATAAGTGACGTGTGGGGAAGTGAGCCGTCAAAACACGAATTTTGCAATGTGCCCCCGCTGAGGATTAGTGGGCAGCATCGGTACTCCTAGATGCTATGTGGGGGAAGATGCCCACCCCCACATCTAACAGTGAACAGTAACAACAGCAGCAAGATGAGAGCCACTCTTCTGTCAGCTCCACCTGTTCGTCGGTGTACCATCGGCCGACACCAAACACGCACCAGCCAAGATGCAGGCGTGCCACATCATGCTGCCAGCACGTGCTCCACTGCAGGCCTTGTGTCAGGGGCCTATGCAATCATGGCGGATGCCCAGCATTCCCGACGCCATCAACGGTTGCCCAAGACATCATCACAGGTAAGGAATTGGCCATTCCCCACCTACAGTCTGAGGCTGCGCCCATTGCGCCGCCCCACCACCTACTGCACTTCAGCGTAGACACTGCAGAGTCGCCGCATTACACATCCGTCTCCCGGGTGCGGGGGGGAGGGGGCATTTAACATCACACTCACTCTCAGCTTCGATCAGGGGGCAAACCGATGTTGCTCGCTGCTGCATAAGCAGCATCACGTGCACTAGAGTGTTGTGTATCGTTCATGCACGAATAGGTCAGGGGAACTGTTCAGTGTTCTAAAAGACACGCTGCCGACGAGTAAACAGAGTAGTACGTATATGTTTATTTCAGTGAAGTGTTGTGATCCCTCAAAAGCAGAGTCTAATGCATGCCCGAGGAAATGTTATCTCCACTTTGCATCCCCGCAATGAGTTACTTTTTAATATTATGTATCTACCCTCATGGCTGTGTGTTCACGTAAGAATGAACTGGAACACTCATAATTCCTTATTTAATTTTTGCAGTGATTTGTCATGTATAATTTTGTTTCTGAAGGCGTAATTCATATTTTCACTTTTTAATAAATGTGCATTCAAAGACACTTGCCGTTCTGGCAGCCATCTTACCAAGCTCGCCACATGAAATTTATACAGTTTGCCCATTCCATTTAGAATAATTTAATATCACTGTTTTAAAAGGGCTAAACTTGAGTGTAATGGATTTGTGTAATTTTTGATAGTATTTTATATGTTCCACATGCCTGTTCCGGCATTAGCAGTAATTTCCACTTTCTGAAAGACACTTGGCAAAAATGAACTAAGACTTTCCAGAAGAGTTCTAATTATTCAGAAATACTTTATTAATTTTAATTTGTCTGAGTGTTATATATGCCATTTGTTTGTTTTCTTATGTATAGTGTTCAGTGTATATATTTTTACTAATTCCACTCTCAATGCTGGCGGGAAGATGACAGTTGCTAACAACTTCTCCGTGCCATCATCCTTAGTCTGGAACAGTGGGTCATCGAGGGTAGATGCGTACCGCGCCACGCACCACAGGAGCTTCAACAGTTGTGGTAAATCATGTAGTGTGCAATAGTTTAATTAAAGTTACCTGAAACGCTTCCGTTTTTGCTCCTCCTGTGTGCTAACCTTGCTCTCCTCCGAATTGCATCACCAGAGTGTTTAATACCATAATTTCAACCATGCTGTTCTGCACCTTTGTCCGCTTAGGCCCCTGGCAGACCTCGTGTGCTAGGGCCGCTTCAGACATGAAGACTTGTGTATCATTTTGGTAATACAACTAGCTTCTTTAAAACTAGTGCCGTCTTCAATTATTTATTTATTTAATTTTTTCCACGGGATCTGGTCCTCTCCAAGAAATGCTACCATGTGGTAAACCACCATGCATAAGAGTGTGTAATGTGTGTAGCCATGACTTTATCAATTCATAATTAGACATGCGCCATAGGCTGTCGACCTGTGATGACCCTGAGAAATCAAGAACCTCATACTTTTTCAATAGGCAGAGAAGCTGGCACCCTGGTAACATTAACAACATTATCCTCATCCATCGCAATGCTAGAAGGTCTGTATATTGCAACACGAGCATTTCCTATTATATATAGAATCCACTTACTAATATTGTCACAGTTACTCAAGTTCACCTATAAGGAGGCAAGGGGGGTGCGTGGGTTTGACTCTGGTAGCTGAATAAGTAAGAGATATTATAAAAAAATATATTTTAATGAACAACAACATTTATTATAATTCACAATAACTTACTTTGCACTGATTACAGGAATAAGTTAATACTGGTTTACATTAAGACTTATACTGACAAAGGATGAAGCTACTCCCTATTCTTGCCGATAGAATTAACTACAAAGGGGAATGGGGATGATGACTCGTACCAGCATTGGTCCCTACTGCTACGTGAATTATGCTCACCCTTAACTTCTGGACGGTTGGCCTCGGAACCCTCTAGCCAGTGGTACGTTGGTGCCCTCGTCTTCAGCCTCAATCACACTCAATACAAGTCATGGTCTCATCTCCTTCTGCGGGTGAAGTGGGACGTGTTTATAAAACAAACATGCCCGGCTACCAATCTATGCCCGGCTGCCCTACCTAAGGCAGTGTAGCGCCGCCATATGATGCTACACTACCCCCCTCCCCCTGTTGAACAAACAGCCATTCTCGGCTGGAAAGTGATGGCAATAGTAGTAGGCCTCAAGAGTGGCCATGGTATGAGTGAGTGTGAGAGGCACTGGATCCAAAATTCATCAGGAGCCGTGGTAGGCCTAGGGACGCAGGGTGACGTAGACGATGCGTGGGGGTGGCATACCCGGGGGACTTACTGTGGTATCGATGGACCAATGACAAGTAGGAAACACAGTCAAAAATTCAAAATTCAAGTTATGCAATCAGTTGAATTAAAGTTGTGAAGTGGAAGTAAATATTCATTAAGGGGCAAAAGGCAAGGTGGGTCAAAAGACTGCAGAAATTAAACAACAATTTTACAATGAACAAGAAAAGGCTAGCCAAAATTTAGGGGCCACTGAACGTGTTGTAAGCGCCAATGAAGGAGGAGAGGGCTGGGGTGTGTCCACAGCCACATTTAATTAAAAGAAAATGTTAAACGCACCAAGACTAGGTCCTGGCCACACGGAAAGAGAGAGTGTGGTATTGTGCGCACAAATAGTGAATGCTTGACAACCTGTCCGAGGGATTACATGAAAAAATGTAACAGAAAAAAAAAGGCACTGCCATCTGGCTGAAACTGACATTAAAAATTAAAAGGTAAGTACAATGTGCAATTGGTACCTTCAGAAAGTATAAATAAAAGATTTTGAATCAGGAAATACAATGGAAAAAGAAAACCTACATTAAAGTTGGCAATGTGCATGGCGCATGAACAATATGTGACATTCTGCAGTTGGCTGGGCATCGCGCACGCTCAACTGTCGATAATGAATAGTGATGTTTGCTATACAAGTTGTGCTAAAGTGCAATGAAAAGTGGGGTTTTACGACATTGCGCACTCTTAAACACATACATGATTATTGGCATAATTATTTCTACATCAAAAGATAAGTAATTAGTTATGCTTAGCATATGCTACACAGATAAGTTACCTGGACAATACAGTTATATACATGTGTACATGCGAGTTACATGTACGTAATTCATAGTAAAGTTATTGCATAAGTTATTTAGTTTACTTAATATGTTACACGAATTAGTGACAAGGAAAAGGAAACTTTATAAACTATGTAAACACAAGGTTAAGTTCTACCAAACACCATTGGTGTGATAGAAAAGTTAATGTCCTACACGTGGTAGCCATGGTTTGTAGCACTGATTGTCTTTTCTCACCTGAACACTATAATTGTTTGTAGACTAGGATTCATTTGATAAGGAAAGTTTTTTCCACACGAAAGATTATAGGAGCACTTTGATGTATAGTTTATGTGATGCACTGACTTTTGGTTTGGAAAGTCTTGTTTGTCACCACTGATTATCAGTATCTTCCATATTATGATGTACTGTGAGATTATTTGTCTTACCACTCTGTTGTGTTTGGTTTTGGATAATACTTATACTCTGTTTCAAATATAATTCTGCCCGAGGGCAGAATGTGTTTTGGCAACAAAATATATACGAGTGAACAGTAAAATATGTTATTTGAAAACCACGAAAACTTAACCAATACTATACAAAGATACAACCATCTTACATGCTAATGGAATTTTTTTGTAAAGGTATTTTATTCAACAATGTACATACAATAACACACAATATCGGCAGATAAGAAAGGGGAAATAAAGGCAGAGTACTCCTAACCTAACTTAAGAACTAACACACTGGCCACCTTTTGGGACCACTCTTAGAGAAATAATAATAAAAGGGAGGTAAGTCACTGTCACAAATACTCTGTATACAAGGTAGGGTAGGAATATGTTAAAATTGATCACAACACGCACTTAGGCATTAAAATATAACATTATTGTCCATTGGCCTGTAGGCCTAAGCAAAATGCTTGACACCATGATAACAGTAAAACATACACGTGAAAGAAATAAGGAATACTATCTAACTCAAGTAAGAGTAAATGTGCAAGGTACAATTTATATATATATATATATATATATATATATATATATATATATATATATATATATATATATATATATATATATATATATATATATAAATAAATATATATATATATATATATATATATATAAAGCTTGAAAATACAGTAATAGCTTGTGTTTTTTGCTGTTTTTTTTCTTTCAGAGAACTGCTGTGCTTATAAAAGAGGAGTCCTCAGTGGCAATTGCCATGATTAATAGCCGTAGTACTTTACTATAAGGTTAAACAATATCTGCCATAGCAACTGAATATCTGAGCTACAATTATGTAGTTGAGTAAGCAATAACAATAGCCACGTAGGCCTAAGTTCCAAGCACTATAATAAAACTGGGGTACACCTAGTATAAAGATATTTCATAGTCAAGGTCACCAACATTACTCTAACCCTTTAGGCATTGCCTCAAAGGCAGGGAAAGATTAAATTCTTGTAGGACAGTGAAATGCCTTAAGTAGAACTTTTCTATTAGGGTAAGGTAAAATTGTATTTACAAGTCCGGTAAGGCATTGAGCTTTTTACTAATATAACATAGGTGACTGTAAAATGTATTTATTTGTTGAAGTGACAAGTCCTTGAAAATATATACTGCCATAAGGTGGGTACGTTGACTCATAACAGATATTAATGGAAGGGACCTGTAGGCCCAATCAAAACACTGTTAAAATAAGACTGATACTCCATTGTAGAAAATAAACATGGTTAAAACTCAACCCTCAATTGAGGAGGGACACTTAATATTAGTACTTTACATGAAATAAGCACTGCTTTAAAGCAGGAATAATATGTTAAATCCTGAAATTTCATTAATAGATCACAGAAAACTGAAATAACTCTGAAACTGTTGTATGAAATATTATATGCCCTAGGCACATGATTGCAATACATAAATCCTTAACATAACTGAGATCACTGAGGTCGAAGTATATAGTAGAAAAGTTCTGCCATAAGGCCTTTAATATCATACCACAATGAATATCATTAAACAAGGACCCATGGTCTGGCTTGTAATACTGGAAATCTATTTGTCGTACAAACATACACAGAAAGCAGTAGCTAGTTTCTCAATTCTCACCTGAATACACCAAGTAACCTGGTAGTGTATAGGCCATTCACGATAAAGTGAGTACTTTTGAAAGCCCTGCTAAAGTTCTACTTTCTTGCCCAATATATATCATTCCACCACATGTAAACAAACATTGCCATGTGACTGCCATGTAATTTCCATATGTTAATGAACTCAATGTTTACATTTCAGGACTGCTAAATGTAACATGTATATTATATATAAAACATGTAACATATCTGATGTATATAACACACACACACACACACACACATATATATATAATACATAACATATATAATTGTTTGGGTAATATGTAACATATAAAATTGTATATTTTAATATATATATAATTGTTTGGGTCATGTCAAAGCTCCGATAGACAAAAACTTTACACAACAAATAATTGAAAAATGAATGCCCTAGCGATGAAGTCATGAAAACTGTGAAAATGCAAACATTAAACTTCGCCGGTGAACAAGGACCAACACGACACGTTAAAAAAGGACACACATTAGTTAAGCCGAAATATAATTTGTAAGGGCAGCCAAATCCAGATTTTGAAATAGACTACTACTACTGCACACCCAAGGTACAACAACACTTGTCACACAAATTACCAAACATTTAATAACTGTACAGCAAACTTAACGTTTCCCATGACTCACCATTTTCTAAGTGCCCCATTGCTCTGTAGCGTGACTAGCAAAACGTCAGCTCGAAAACATGATAGCTGTGTTTGGCCTCAGCTGACCAAAGTTACGTGCAACTAAGCCATCAGGAAAAAAACATACATCCTGCAGGCATCAGGTAGAGGCTTAATGTAGCAGACGTCTGAAGCGTATAAAGTAGACAGAGCAAGGCCTTAAATAAAAAACATGACAAATAAAAAAATAACGATGTACGAAGGGGAAAGGGAAAGGCAGGGAAGCAGAACAGCGAGGAAAGATGAGGGAATCTGAGCCGAGCAAAGAGTACACCACTGCACAGAAGTAGGTGGTGCTAATAAACTCAACATGACGGCGCTAATGTGGCAGTATATAAAAATATGTAATATATATAAAAAAATATATGTTTAAAATATGTGCATGTATATGTATATTTTAAGGATAGTTTTATATGCACCTTTATAAATGGAGATTAATGTATTTCAGCATATGCCTATTACGTATATATAAAATAAAAATAATTTACACTAAAAATATAAACATATCAACAAATGCATTTGTGTATATGTACATATTTTTTTAAACACAGTTTCTGAACATTTATACTGTGAATTGAAGTGGTAAAAGAAGGGTATACCAGGCTTGTAACTGGCACCATCTTCATTTGTACAAAATAATTCTAAAAATAATGTATATTATTTATAGCTAAGTGATAATGTAAGGGACAAGTTATAAATGTAATACTTTCAGGCAAGTTACTGTGCATAGCAATAAGCACTTGGCTTAACTTTCCTTGTTACTATAGATGTGCATAATAAACAGCTACTCAGAAGCCCCGACTTTTGTGTAAAAAAAAAAAAAAAAAAAAAAAATCTCTGCCAACTCTACGTACAGACCATTTCTTCGGTACAAATGTAGCAACATAAACAAACTAATATTACTATCATTATATAAATTGTAGCCAGGCCACTGTGCTTTTGTTATTTGTATGTGCTTATCACTATAACTGTGAATGTGTTAGGTATGCCAATTGCAGCCTGGCCCTTATTGAAAGCTAGCTCATACAGCTTCTTTACAAATACTTAATTTAACACATATACTGCATAATGTAATCTAACCTGTACAAAACATGCATTCACAAGTAAACAGGAGCTCTGCGAGTCTGGAGTGTTGACTATGCCGTGTAATTTACAGTTACATTAAATTTCAATAACTACAATATTTGTGCGGCCAAAGTGGCAGGTATAACAAACAATTATGCCTACTCAAGAACGCATACTACCTTCGTTAATATTTCTCAGAAGGTAGCAAGTTGTCACGTCGAACATCCATTTCGAAACTTAAACATGGAATGACTATAGGCCTAACTGTTGACAATTAATTGTAAATACTTTCTAATTCTTATTACGGCAAGCATTACCAAATAAAACAATTAGGGCTAAACTTGCATCAAGAAAGAATGTCGGCAACAAGCACAGCTATAGGTCTATAGTTAACAAAACCACCTTCAAGATTTTATAGTTCACATGTTGGAACACCTTTGGTGTAGCATCAAACTGTGATGTTTATGTTATGTTAACAATAGTGAAACTTAACACTGTAACTTGGGATGAATAACTACATGAACACAAGTTTGAGGTTAGGCTTACATTACAAAATAACACAGTGATTTCAAAACGTGTCAAATTAATGTATGATTATTGACATGCACATTTGCACGTGTTACCAAGGCAGGTTTAGGAAAGGTTACATGGCTGGGCCTAAATAGATACATACAGACGTATTTGAGGTTAGGCCTACAGTACAAAGCAACACAGTGATATAAAAACGTGTAAAATTAACGTATAATTACTGACGGAGAAATTTGCACTTATTATCAAGACATATTTAAAAGAAAACTTTAAACAGATGGGCGTAGGTACATAAGTACACATAACTTTTTATAATATTTGTCAAACTTAGGATATAACCTGTACTTCGCAAACTCACATGAATATATTAAAGTTGCATTTCTGCTGTCGTTCATTTACTTTCATTATTATTTAACTTTCTGTTTATAATACCACGTTTCCAACTGTCAATTCCTACATGTTCTTTTTCTATGATTTACTTCAATAACGCCCTGGGGATAAGCGGGGAAAACACGTCATATAAACATATTTACACTTACTTCCGGACAGTTGCTGTTGAAATTTTCATAATTTCTGCAACTCGTTCGATGATTTTGCACTGCTTTATCTCTCCGCGACGAATTAAAGAATAAATACTTTTGGTGAGATTTATGTCTTCGTGATACTGACTATTCGTACGTAGTTTGCTGGAACTCATGACTTTACACAACACAATTAAACACTATACGACCTATAATGCAACAATGATTATTGCAGATAAGCTGAAAAATAAATGAGAAATATTAACACACAACTACTTCCAACTTCCAAATTTGTAGCTTGCCTCGCAACCACTCCACACAAGCAAAGCCAAGCAACAAGCATGAAGGAACCACAACAACGGGCCGTTGGTTTTGACCGTTGCGCCGATCACGTAACACAATATAATTATGAGTTACAGTAAATTAGGCCAATAATTACTTTAAACTGTATAAAATACACTTCAAACAATTTAAGTAGCCATAAATTTAAACATTACACTTGCAATACAGCATTATTTCTTAGAACTACTATTCAAATTTCATTGCCAACGTAACTGGGTATGTTCATCCCCAGCCTGTGCGGTAACACACAAGGTTATACATACGCAGTTGTGGGCAGTGTTTTTTTTTTTTGTCAAAGGTTGATTTCTCGAGTGCTCACTTTAACGTGAATGGCATTTAGTAATAGCGACTTGTGTGGCGGCTGCCATTGAGGCGGATATACTTACATAGAATGCCACTCGGAGCCAAAATATACATAAATGTTTCTATAACTGGAAAGGCCTAAGCTGGAACACTGACATAGGGTACATAATTAAATAATGTGACACTGGGTGTGTAAGGAAAAATGTTGTGTTGAACAGTAATGAAAAGGGATACGTGGCTAGTCTCAGACTAATTCATACACTGTGCAGCATAACAAGGGACTGTGAATACAATGTAAAAACACAAGTACCCAGGGGAACAATAACACAAAGTAAATTGACTGACCTACGGAGTAGTAAATAATATAGCATACATATTAGCTGGATGTAAAAATAACTGGCAGTATGACTGAATAAATGATGGCATGACAAGTAACAGTACACACAAAGAGGCATAATTGATATTCAAAACTAAAATGTATGATTCAATAAAATACGGGTAGAATACAATACAATAAGGGAAGGATTGTGGGGAGGTCTGATCATAAACAAACAAAATGGCTGTATCGGTAGAAACGGGCATTGAAGTCTTAAAGTGGAGATATTCAATAATGATAAAAAGGGTAAAATCATATAACTTAATGGGTACGGTAAGTAGGTCATAATGTAAGGCCTTAATAGGCACTAAAATACAAATGAAGCAAGTGAACAGAACTCTGAGGTTGTTTACTTAAGGGGTGTGGCATGTGGCACACTCATTGTGGCATATGGAGGTGTGTGAGGAGGGTGGATATTTTAATGAGCTTTACGTAAAAAGTTGTCACCAGGCACAACAGGAAAAACATAACCGCAAGGGTGAAATAGTCTAAGTGATGAGGGTTGACAAGGAAGAATAATCTCAGGGATATGAGTGAACCACCTGTGGTGGTGGGAACAAGGTCTTCAACAATAGGGAAGGTTGATGAGCCTGTCTGTATTCAGGACATCAGAAATGCTGAAGAAGTAAATCCCTTCTGGCAGGGAAATCTGGGGGAGATGAAAAGACTGCTCAGAGAGCCAATGTACGGGTATGATGGTCAGATGTAAAGGAATGACAGGGGCCCACACATCACAAAGATGGGTCACATGAATAATGACGTCGGAGGATGTGGTGACCTTGCAGCCACACGGAACGTAGAGTTCAACAGCCCTGACAGGGTGTGTAGGAAGAACGGTGTTGAGAGAGGTTTTTAAACAAGTAACCAAGGTGTTGGGAGGGGGGTTAGTCAGCACGAACTGGTGAATGTAAATATTAGTGATAGTGAATGGGGTGGAGGGAGAGCAGTGGTATGTGCATAATTTAAACAAAGAGGTGATGTCAGTTAGCAATATCGCGGGTTTGATGCATTTGGCATCATCACCAGTAAGCGATTCAGGCTGGATGAATAGAACATCCTGGTAGGGGTGGGTGGAGAGTGAAATGGTTTTAACATTGCGCGAGGTGAGGTCGATCGCAATGACGGGTGAGGGTACATCAATGATTGTGGAACAGGTAAGGGATGGATTTCAATTGGTATACACGCCATTGGGAATGAACATTGATTAGGAGCACTTGCAATTTGATGACCAATTGTTGGTTCTAAAATGAACATTCAGCAAGCTCAAGCGAATGATACTTATGTATCTTGCTAGGGGTGATACTAAGAGTGAGATTTAATTTACGTAACTGTTCCTGCAGTGCCACGAGGTTGTGGGTAATTTGAGTGATGTTTACCGCCCCCAACGGCAGTTTGTGTAACTGACAGGAATGAATGAACGTCTAGATAGAATGTTCAATGAACAGATTGTTAATCAATTGCAACACACTCATGATAAGTAAATAAACCTGTTTTTCCAAGGAACGTGCAGCAGTGAATTCCGTTGTTTGAGATTTAAGAACATCGGTAATTCCATTAAATACCTTGGCAATTGAGTTGATTTTTGCTTCTACCTTATGGGTGATATCATTAATAATGTTAAAAGAGAAATTGAGGGCATTGTGTGTACTGCAAATGTTTGCGGCAAGTTTTGGATGGACTGGTCCAGGCTGGTGTCATTTTGCAGGAGAGCTTTGAGATGTGTATTGGTGAGAAAATTACAACACCAGCTCCCGAAGTCACCGATAATCTGAATACCACGTTTTGTGCTGAAAGGGGTACTGATTTCTGTATGGTATTCTCGGATTACACTTATCTCAATTACCTGCATGTAGTTATAGATGATCTTTGCATTTAAACAAGCGATGTGGAGAAATTGATTGAGTGCTTTGGGTGGAGAGGGGAATTGCAACTGAATTTTATAAACCAGCGGTAGGCTGGTTTCATAAAGCACGTCTGGTTTGGTGCTTACATAATACACACCAGTGTGAGTCCTGAAGGCTAGCTGCATGGTACTCCCAGCTGTGAAGACAACAACAACCAAACAACAAGGTCTCTGCGGCCAGGTAGGTATGGACATCGCCCCACCCCCACCAACTGGCACAGCATAGGCGGCACGTTGCCCCGGCAATGGCCGGCTCTGGCACGGCATGGCCACGCCCACAGTCAGTGCAGGCAACCTTGATGGCCGGCATGATGGACGTCAGCGAAGGCAGAAGTGTAGCAAGGACCGCGACGTGAAGTGGCACCCCTGGATCACGGCTATCGGCAGCGGGTGAGAGACAGTTGGACAGCTGCAGATGAGAAAGCCCAAGCAGTGCGAGCACTGCAGGCTGTGGGTTGTACTGGCCGCGGCAAACAGGTGCAGGCTAGAAGATGCATCAGCACAGCCTCGTTGCAGACCCTCTTAGTACACTGGCAGTGAAGCAGACACACGTAATGTTTTTAGCAGCGTGCAGAGGGAGGAATAAAGTACACTGTAACACATTTTCAAATATATATTACACATAGAAAAAACAAAAGAAACACATTTATATATGTAGAACTTTAACGAGTATAGGCAAGCTTTGTATATCCAGTTGATATGGAGTGTTGATACGGAGCTATACTTCGGAACACCAGACTTATTGACTTGAATGTGGACAGTAGACTTCCCAAAAATATCGGTTACACGATTAGGTCTGCGGTAGTGTCTGCTGCGGTTATGCACCTACACATAGTCATTAACCTTTAATGTGTTCTTCCTGTGAGTTTTGTCAAAATAAGATTTCTGAGTTCTTTGATCTTGAATTAAATTTTGTTTAGCCGCTTGGCATACTGCGAGGAGTTTCTCACACCAACTATGATCGCATTCAGAAAATTTGGTAGCAATGACTTGAGCAATGAGGGCAGCTTCCATGCCGTGGAGGAGATAAAAGGGCGTAAATTTCATTGAACAATTAACCTAATGCTTTGAGGAGATTGATAATAAGCTTGTTCTGGAAACTGGTCCCCATATCCGTATTTGCTTGGGGTAGCCAAATTGCAATATTACCTTCTTAATAAAGTAGCACATGTGGTTGCATCGAGTGCCTTGACAGGTTTGGCAACGACATAACGTGCGGCATATTCTGTCATTACTAAAATATATCGGTTATTACGGCGTGTAGCAGGTAAAGGACCTTTAGCATCCAGAGCCCAAGTTTTGAGGAGGGTGAGGTGGGAAGGGGGTGAGTTGACCCATGGGTTGAGATGTAATTGCTTTAACTTTTTGATGTTCTGGGCATGATTGGACATACTTTTTAACATCGTCAGTCATAGAATCCCAAAAATATGATTGTTTAATTTTACGTAGTGTCTTAAGAACCCCAAAGGGCCCTCCTCTGAATATGGCATATCGCGTTATGATGGGCCTGAATGAATTCTGAGACGTAAAACTTGGGTACAAGAGTCGCTTTAGACGGGCCCTGGGGTGTGTTAACCTTGAAAAATATTTCCCCATTGCTAGCCATGCCTTAACGATGGCTTAATCTCCGATATTGTGTGGTGGCCTGATCTGGGTGTAATAAAGCTTGTTTGAGTTTTGAAACGTGGGGGTCGTTATCATATTCACCAGTGAGTGGGGACTGAGAAACAGTGAGAGGTAATAAATAGAAATTTAAATCGTCATGAATATGAATATATTCCTGTTCGTGCGTGTGCACAGGGAGAAAGTGTATAATCTCAGCGTAGCGGACAACAAGAATTGAACATTTGAGGACAGGATCAATACATGTTGACATGAGTGTGTTAGTGAATCTTTACCTGATGACGTCTATGTTAACATGGTAAAGTGCGGAGACAGTTTTCATAATTAAAGGTAGTGGATAAATGTCCCCAACTTGTATAGTGTTAGCAAGCCTATCTTTCTCCATTGGTGACGTAGGTCTGATAAAATAATGTTTGAATTCCCCGTAATGTGTCCTGAAATATTTAGCAACATTTGCAGCAATTTCACCTGTCTTGTTTGTGTCTTGGAAAATAACCTCATCAAATCTGTAAAAAGAGACTGACATGACATTAAGGGTAGCTTTACATCGTAAGGTGTGCAGTGTACAGTTACAGACTGGGTATTGACCGGGGGTGTAGTGGGCAGCCTACTTAATGCGCCAGGTAATGTGTTAAGTTTTCCCTTGACAATATCTGTTGGAAAATCAAACTCACTTAAGGCTATAGCCATCTCCTGGATTCAAGCATTATGATCTATCATAGTACGTAAATATCTCAAACTTGCATAGTCAGTTTCAATGGTAAACTCACACCCATATACATATTTACGAAAGTGAGAATACAAGTACTTTATAGCGGACAGCTCTCGCAGTCATGCTCCAGTGCCCCTCTTGAAAAGAAAATTTCTTTGAAGCGAAAGCAACTATATTTCATTGTTTAGTGTGTGGATCAGCTACAACTGTGTTACTGGCATCACATGCAAGAACAATTTTGTGGCCTTCGTTAAATTTTTGTAAAATGGGCGCCTGAAGAATAGCTTGTTTCAAATCCAAAAAGGAATTCTGTTGCCCATTTAAAGGAAATGGTGTGTTTAGTGAGATTGACCAAAGGCTGGGTGAGAGAGGCATAATTAAAAATATATCTACGCAGGTAAGAGATCATCCCAAGAAAAGAATGAAGTTGTTTCACATTAGTAGGGGGAGTCATCTGTTCGATAGCAGTTACCTTGTCGGGGTCTGTGGACATGCCTTGGGGAGTGATGATATGACTTAGCACCTTAACAGTTTGTTGAACGAATGAATATTTATTGTTGTTAACCTTGACATTGAAAAGGTATAATCGTGAGAATACTTTGCGAATATTGGCGATATGGTCTTGGAATGTACTGCCCAATATAAAAATATTGTCAATGTAGGCGATTGCTGCAGTCCATCTGAGGAGGGCTAAAAGTTTGTTTATAAACATTTGAAAGTATTGGGGTGAAGTGGACAACCTCATTGGCATTCTACAAATTCGAATAAACCAACCCCGTCAATGCTAAAAGATAATTTATGATGATCCTGGGGGCGAACAGTTATGCTATAAAATCCAGAAAATAACTCTATGCTAGTAATGAAAGGCGAATGTTGCAGAGCGTTAAAAATGTTCTCAGTACAGGGAAGGGGGTATTGAATTCTAGTTAAATGTTGGTTGAGTTTATGAAAATCTGTCACTCTTTTTAAAAATCACTAGGCTGGGGGCAGAATAGGGAGAGTCAGCCTCCCGGATTATCCCGGCATGGACCATATCTTTGAATTGAAGCAAAAGTTCATCCTGTACCTTGGGGCTAATAAGATAGGGGCATGTGGCAATAGGCTTGTCAGTGTCTAATTCTAATTTAATTTCAAAGTTTTTGGCTCCAGTGAGATCAAGAATGGAAGTAGCAAAACTGTCACTATATTGTTCAATAATAACTTGAATGGCCTGTTTTTGAGGAGGATAAAGGTTTTCATTAATAGTAGGGGTGAGAGAGGGTTGATGTTCAAAGGCTTCAAGATTATTGCACAATTGCTCTAAGGATTGCAAATCAGTGATTTCTGTGTGAGTGGACACAAATGGAATCTCAGTTATCTTATTTTCGTCATGAGCATGCATAAACAGATTGTTATATTTGAGTACTGGAATATTATTGTACTACCTAATGAAGTCGACACCTAAAATAATGTCCTGCTGAAGGTTGTCGACGACTAAGAATTTCTGGGGATAAGTGTTGCCATGAATGTGTAATTTTATAGTAGTTTCAAATTTGGATGGCGATAAAACTGACATAGCTGCAACTAAGGTGATAGGTTCCTTTAAGGGAGAAAGGGAGTGGATAAAACGGCACTGGCCACATAACTGCATGAGCAGCCCGTGTCTAAAAGTGCATGGTAACACCGGCCCTTGATCGTAACTAGGATATGCAGCATGGCTGAGCTGAAGTAGGCTTGCTGACAGGGCAAAGGAGGCGCAACGTGCGTCTGTTTTCCTGTGCCAATTTGTGCCACGGCTCCACTCAGTTTGCTGTTCTCATCATCACGGCTCCTACTGGTATTGTTTGGAAAACATTTGCCATATGCTGCCTTGGGAGTGGGAGTGGAGCGGGCGATAAAAAGAGTACACAGACTCAGCCGGAATTTGTTTTTAAATTCGCAGAAAACTGTCAGCTACATCTGTGGAAAATTAGAAATTTTGGTTGGGAAAGAGGGGACAATGTAGACTTTTATGCCAGACATAGAGGTATAACACACAGGTATTTGCTAGGAAGACTGCAGGAACCCTGAACTGCACTTTGCACTGCGGCACAGCGCTGCAAAGTGGCAACACTGCAATTTTGCATGCTGGGCGTGGCAACCGCAGCCTGCATGACACGGGGGAAGGAGTGCTGCGCTTGCGAGGGCCAGTAAAACGAGGTTGCGTACGCGCTGTCACAATTGTTGATAGTTGGTGTGGCCACAATAAAGGCAGAGGCATGGGCGTTTGTTTACAACCAGATTGGGAAACTGGGACGCGAGTTGAGCTAGCAGAAAGGCGTTACTTGTTAGGTTGCGCAAAATTTATATGTGAGCGGTGTTGATCTTGTATGTCACTGCTAACAAAACGGCACTATGATGTGGTAACTGGTGGAATAGAATATGTTTGAAAAGTTTCTCCTCTAGAATTAAACTTAGTGATCTCGGCATAAGACCTGTGGGGTACTACTTTGTTGGAAAGGGCATTACACGTGGCCCGAACCCGGGCACTTTTGTCAACAGCAGTGGCGTGTCTTACCCCCTCGTGGGAAAGGTTTTTGATGGAAAACGTGGCTGTTGGGCGGTGTTGTACGGATGGGGCTGTGGTGGGAACGAATTACCCCTGTGGTAGTGTGGCATGTTACTTGTTGGGGGATGAAAGTGGGTGGTATTGGGCATGCCTGAGTAATAGTTATGTGAGTAATGTGGCTGCTGACAAAAGTCTCTATACCCCATGTTGTGAGAAGTGTTGGAATAGGAATCGGAGGATTGAGGTGGTCAGGTTTATAGGACTGCCTTGGATAATGCGACGAATATTGAGCACGTTGTTAGGGTTGGTAGGAACGCCTATTATTTTGAGTGTTGGTGTGAGGTTCAATTTTGCAAAGGGAGAGCTGCGCAATTTCCTGCTTGAGTTTTGCTAATCTCTGCTTCAAACCTTTCAGAATATGGATTAGTACTTGTGTGTGTGAGCCTTTGGTGGTATCGAAATATGCCAATTTCAATATGTTGTAAGTTCTCGAGAGTTTTCTAATGTGTCATTCTTTAACCCAATTGACTTGTCCGTGATGGATGGCAAGAGACTCCTCCAAATAACATTTACAAAGTCATTGCCAGTCAGGGTAGGGTTGTATTTGGACCAGTAATTTTTAAGGGTGTCGAGGTGATGCAAGGTGTCCTCGTCAACTGCCTGCTTCTTGTTGTAGATTAAGTGTTTAAATTGTTCTGTGTCCGCGGGACTTGTAAACACCTTAGTCAACTCTGTTTTTATGTGTTGCCAAGTGATAGGTTGCGCCTGATTAAGTGTCATATTTTCTAAGGTATCCCTAGCAGTGTCAGTGAGGGAGAATTTGATACGTTTACACTTGTCAATATCTGTCTATCCATTAAGTTCGGTTACTTCCTCAAAAACCTGCAGGAATCCATCTATATTTTCCCTGTGTTTTCCTGAAAAAGATGGGTGTTTTTCCAGCTGCGTGAAAGTTATGTTAATGGGGGTGGGTCATTGGCCATGTTGTGGTGTGGTGTGTGTTGTTGAACGTTAATGTAGGTGGGTGGTTGGTGGGGGTTGGAATGCACGTGAAGGGAGGGATGAATTGCCAATTTCCTCACACGGAGGAAATCCAAAAAAATCGGCAAGGGGTGTAGGCGATTGTGACAGTGTGTTAAGTAGGGATTGTGTGGGGGTGACGTGTCGGGGGTATTCATGTTCTGTGTTAGAAAATGATTTATTTTACGGGGCGTTTTGAATATGGCTGGTGGTAGGTGTATCTGTAGTGTGGTGTTCTATGCATTGTCTGTCACGTTCATCTAGCAAATGCTTAAAGTCTTATGTTTCAATTAAAACTGTTTTAATGAACTGAGAGAGTTTGAACACTTTGGCTTGACTATGCGTTTTCATGTACTGTTGAATGTGTGTGTGTGTGTGTGTGTGTGTGTGTTAAGTGGTGTCCGGTGTAAATGGTGTCTCGCACTTTGTGTAAACTGAAAGTAAAACAAACTACAGAAAAGAGAAAGAGAACACACTCCGATAGTACACAACAAAATACAACAAAATAGGAGTGGTTGAAGCAGATTGGTGAACAGTATGTTCAGCATTAATGAAAAGCAATACACATATTTTAACTACAGTAATTAAGCACTCTAAAGAGGGAGTGGGTAGGTGGGCGGGAACAGTAAAGTGGCAAGGTTGCTACACAAGTGCTGCATCGGATACGTGGTAACTGACCTAGGAAAAGGCTTGCTTACTGCGTGGAATGAAGCAGCTGTTTGTGTGGATGGGCGGGGATGCCTGTAAAAGACGGGGGAAGGCAGCTTTCTCATACAAGTACTCTCATTTGCAACTACAATAATGTCATATAAAATATTATATATATAATATAGAATCCACTTACTAGTACTATCACAGTTACTCTAGTTCACCTATGAGTAGGCAAGGGGGGTGCTTGTGGTTGACTCACTAGTAGCTGAATAAATAAGAGAGATTAGAAAAATATATATTTTAATGAACAACCATATTTACTTTAATTCACAATACATTTACTTTACACTTATTATAGGAAGAGTTAATACTGGTTTACACTAAGACTTGTACTGACATAAAGGATGGAGCTATTTCCTATCCTTGCCGATAGAATTAACTGCAATGGGGAATGAGGATGATGACCCGATACCAGCATTGGTCCCTACCGCTACGCAAATTATGCTCACCCTTAACTTCTGGACGGTTGGCCTCGAAACCCTCTAGACAGTGGTACGTTGGTGCCCTCATCTTCAGCCTCACTCACACACTTAATACAGGTTGTGGTCTCGTCACCTTCGGTGGCAGGGGGGGGGGGGGAGGTACCGCCCAGTGGAGTCTCTTATTTAGCCAGGCGAAGTGGAACATGTTTATAAAACAAACGAGCCAGGCTACCATCTATACTTCGCCTGACCTAAGGCAGTGTTTCGCCGTCATATGATGCTACACTATGAATCGGGCATATCCCACCTCTTGCAATCAGCCAAACATGTCAAGTTGATTCCAAAGTGGTTTGCAGCCAACTTTAATAAGGAGGTATTATTCTCTTTAGTTATTGTGTATAAATGTGCAAAGTAAAGTTTAAAATTTGACTTTATAAAATGGGGCTATATGTGGAAACATGTGATAGTTGACTTCGGTGTTAACTGGGATGCAGTACTGTTCTTTAGAACTTGAAGTTCCATATTACACTTTAAAATTTTCTCAATATATATGTAGTGAAATCCATACCGTACCAATGTGAAATCCATAACCAGCATTACACTCACTAACTATTGCATGATTTGTACTCTGTTGCAGAAATTTCCAGATGCTGCTTTCATCATTGATCCACGACATTACTTATGCAAACCAGTTGGAACTCTGGTATGTGAACACCAGAGACATGCCTTCTGTCACGCGTATACAAGAGATTATAGAATGGGCATGGCAATTGGGTTTTGATAAAGAGGGTCATAAGCAGATGAATGGCAGTGTTATCAACACTACCAAGTGGATTGGCACCTCTGAAATTGCCAGTATGCTCGGTTCCATCTATTTGAGGTTAGTTGGTGTTTTATGTAATGCACTGATGTATCATTATAATTTTGTACACATTAATCTGTTATTTTATTGGGCAAGAATAGTGCTACACAAAATAGTGTACGTGTAGTTGATTGCCTTGTATTAGAGCAGAGCACTGATGTCTGTGCAGAAGAGTGGTATGGTCAAGGTCAGAAGTAGGGCATTGTCACTTGGCCACTTGCCATGAAGTACTGGCAGCACGGGTTGTAAATGGCCACCACATTGATTTTTGTTAACTTGCCTTTCGACTTGAAAAGTTTTAACATGGAAAGAGAATAGGTACTAAATGAACATTCATTTTACACTGGAAAATTCATCAATATGAGGATTTTCGTTTTGTTACAACTTTCGGTACCTAACCAAATTTTGTACTGTAAAAAAAATGAAAGTTTTTAATTTTTCTTTTTCATGTACAGAATATTTGCACAACCCTATTATTTATGCATAAATACAGATACATTGGTGAATGTTTTGCTTGTAAAAATATCAATGTTTTTATAACTTCAGTATTTTCTGCTTCCAAACTTCATACTTTTTGGATATTTAGGAATATATTTTCATAGAGTAATATTCTGATATGTATTTTTTATGTTAGGAAAGCAGCAGTACCAGCTGGTGTTAGTTTTTTGCTGTATATAATTCCATCCTTCCACATGCATTTCAAGATAAAGCCAAGTATTCTATCACTGTTCTGCAGGCCCAAAAATCTGATATACTAGATGTCTGTCACTTTGCTTTACATCTCCTATTCTCTACCAGGCATGGGCACTGAAGTTGCAATATCAAGGAACATAGCCACTAGACAGTCAACCACAACCTCACATCATTCTTATGTCACTCCAAGGGTAAACTGTGTGACTGGCACTAGACAAATTCATCAACTTACATTACAAGATGCAACTCTTACTTTCTCACTCCCTTGTATTTCTTCTCTCGTGAACCAAGTTCATTAAAATTCTTGTTTGTCCCCTGAAACCTCTTAATAACCATTATGTTTAGTTGACATGTTAAAATGTATGCCAAAATTAACAATTAATTAAATTAATTATGAATCACTGTTGCCAGGTGTCACATACAAGATTTCGTTATTGAAGGAGGATATCATTTCAAGCTGTTCAATTGGGTTTGTGATTATTTCCATTGCAGAGGTCACTACAAGCCTCCATATGATCACTTCAAGCCTCCATTGTATTTGCAAGGAAGAGGTAGTAACCTTGTACTTTAATTTTTCACTTCTAAACTGTTCAGTTGATGTGATATGTTATATTCCACAGAGGTAAGATCTCTGAAGTGATGAGCTTGCTTTTGAAAGTATGCTAGAGTTCTTTGTATATGTACATGTATTTGGATATTTAGGCAGTTTTGTGCTTGTGTACATTTGTGTGCCTATAGATAGCAGTGTAGGACTGTATTTTTTTACTATGCCCTCCATTAATAAAAAAATCTTGAAATTGTAAAAATTTATTTATATTCAATATTATACATTTAAAATTAAAAAAAAAGTATTAAAAGTAAAATCATTTAATTTTAAAGTTGGCCTTTATGTATAATTTGTCTTAATTTCAGAATGTTTATTACAGTTAACATACAAAATATAATAATGTTCACCGGTGCTCATTAATAAAACATAAAATAACCTTTAGGTCTTTTCATGGGAACAAAATCATGTTTCACACTTAAATATATTTAACAGTTCCACTTCGCACTGACGTGATCTTAGGCTGGACCATCGAGGATAGAGGTTATGTGAATTTGAATAAAAGAAAGTTGTAGGTTTTACGGGTGGGTGCCAGCTCTCAGTCAAGCACGAGAATGATGTGGGTCGTGTGGCCGGCGGCCCTAAGTGGCCTCCTCAATGTCCCACATCTTGTAGTTGATGGTGTCCCACTATTTCCAAAATGCCTGGTCTAGTGGGAGAGTTGAACTTCCCCCAAACGTTCATATACACTCCCGGCGAGAACTGTTGCGGGTCATTCTCACACCCATAATTAATATGTTACTTGCCTTTTACCTTTAATGGTTATTGAAAAGACGTGATTTTGTACCTTTGATTGTGCTGTAATTTGCGTGTCCCTTTGAATGTCTATTATGTCAGCACATTTCAAATTACAGGCGTTTTATGCCACAAACCTTAAAATTAACAAAACACTCTTATAAACTAAATTATGTGAAAGAAGGGTTATACTGCCACATGGTTGCTTTAATGGACCGCAGCTTACAGGCTAAGGACGACATAACCTCAAAATCCTGTGGCCTGCTACTGGCCACGGTACGAGCCAATACTAGACGATACTGGTTATGGAGTTGAAAAGTATATTATCAAAATATTTACACACACACAAATACAATGACCCTCTTAAGAATTAGTACGAATATTCTCCCGCCTTGCATGGTAATTTATTATGGTGCATGGTGTGACACACATGCTTTTGGATGGGTGCATGTAGCATGTCAGGCAGTGATTGGCATAATAATATAAAGAACACTCTTAAAATTAAAACATATACATACCCTTCATTACACACATAGTGCACTAATTTTTATGATGCTTTGACGTAAGGCACCACATGTAAAGAACAGATATATCACCTAGTATGATGGATAATATTACACTCGGCACTTTATATATACTACTAAACAGTGCACGCACTGTAGAATTTAATATAAATATACAAAAGCTATCAGAAATAAATAATAAACAAACATTACAATATACATTAAGCACTGCATTGATGCGCACACGATCACACGAGGAACACAATATGACACTGCTCTCATGTGGTGATGTGGTGGATGGCTGTGCTGTGGAACAAGGCATGGTGAAAAGGCTGACGGTAAGCGCTGCACATGTCAGTACAATCTATACGCTCTTTTTTACAGGCAGGATAGCCTCTGCTGTATAAAATGCAGTTCCTTACCAGGATGCTGAAAAGGAAGTTTGAACATTTGTGACTGTGCATAATTCTGTTGACAAGTATGTGTGGTACCACATTCACACACTTCACAGAATTCTTATTTCTTTTTTCAAAAAATTTTACTTTTCTTGTCTGGAGTGACATACCTCATGTCTGTCCCAAGCGGAGAAGTAGAACATTCTGCCAGTGCTTTAGAAAATCCAGCAGGACTCTCCGGCAACATGCAAGCAAGCATTTGAAGTTTCATGAAATTTAAAATAAATAACATTTAGACAAGTTTCCCATGCAAACAATTTATCACAGGCATAAATAAAAATAAATGTCAAGCACCTGACACAAGGACAAACCTTTATGCGTAACATGTAACAGTTGACATGGCTTGGGCCTTCCGAGAGGCATACAATGCCAGATTACCTTAAAAATGCTCCAGATTGTCGATGGATACAGATACAGATATTCGGTTCCCCAGGGTGCCAGCTTCTCTAAATCTCGGAAAAGCACAAATTCTTGTTTCTCAGGGTTGTTACAGGTGGACAGCCTGTGGCGGCATCCCCTCGCAGCGCACATCTTACGAATTAGTTAGGAAAGTCATGGCTATACTTTAAAACACTGAGCATGTGGTCAGCGACCATGTGGTTACACTTACTGGATAGGGCCAGTTCCCAAGGTGAAAAGTATGGTACTTGAAATAAGACACTTGGGTTTGAAACAAGGAAATATACTACCAGAAAGATTACACGTTTTAACATACAATTTCCCAGAGTCTGAAGCGGGCCTGACACATGAGGCCTGCCAGGGGCCTATGTGGCGAAAATGGCTTAACTACGCCAATGAAAATTACGGTGAATAAGCTCTCCGGGGTCGCGAGTCAGATGAGAGGAGGGTTGGCACATGGGAGAGGAAAAGCTAAGAAAAATGCTTCGGTTCATTAAATAACTTTAAACTATTGACACCCTAAATGATTAACGCACACTTGATGATGCTCCCGTGGCACGCAGCGTGGAGCGGCACACATCTGCCCTCGAAGACCCATTAGACCAGACTAAAGATGGTGGCTTGTAGGTACTGTGAGCAACGGACACCTTCCCACCAGCATCTCGAGGGAAATGTTTACACAAGGTAAAAATGCAAACACTTCACATACTAGACAACTGTGAGCACGAAAATAATCAGAGGATTATTTTACATAAATTAGCATGATTTTCTTTTGTAACGTCTTTCATGGTTGTTGCTAAGTGTATCAGGAAAATGCACATTACGTTTTAATGCCAAGACAGGCAAGCAAAAGACCTAAATACACTGCAATAAAAATTAACAAAACAAATCACATATAAAAACCCTTTGTAAACACCGAGATTAATTAATGTAAAAATGAACGTATGAGCTGTTAGATAAATTTGTTCCGTGAACTTGGCAATGTGGCTGTCGGAACTGCAAGTGTCTTTGAATGTTTATTTTCTTAAAATGTGAAATCAATTACCTGTGTTTTAAAATGTTTGGAAAAATAAAAGAATTTGGAGTGTTTCAGATTGTGGCTGTGTGAACACATGTAAACCACGTGGGCGAGCATTCAATATTAAAATACAAGTTAAGGCAGGGATGCAAGGAGGAGATAGTACTGCCTTGAGCATGCATTAGACTCTATTTTAAGGGGGTCACAGTAAAACACAAAAAGGAGCAGACTAGCCGCCGGTGTAGCCATGCTACACTTAAGACATTGATGCATATTGTGCAGTCCATGCAGCAGCAAGCACTATTGGGCCTCCCCCAAGTGGCGCACAGGGCGAGGACGGCATCACAGTGTTTAAGTGCTAGGTGTCTGGGACACACTTGAGTTAAGGAATAGTAAAGCATAACCAAACCTAAGGTATGGGGACGGATTAAAATGACCAAACTTAGGGGTCAGTAATCTTCGGCAGGCAGTAATGTGACAATGTGGATGCTGTTCTCAAGGTCGTATGGCTAACCTGTCGGACATACTGCTGCTCCCTCATTTAAATTTGTTACGTTTAAATTCTCAGGTTATAACTTACTTTTATTATTTTTCATATCTTATTATTTTTTTTTATTTTATCTAACCTTTAACTACTAAATTTTTGTCATTGACAAGTATCAGCAAAAATACTTACTTAGGGTGCACCCCGTTTCAAAGTGGTTGAAACCATAATATTACTTTTTTTTTGTACCACAAAAATAGAAAAGAATTGGTATAACAAAGAGAGTACCTATGCATAGAGACAACATTGAATTTCACTGAAAACACCTTTTTGCCTACAACTTAAAGTATTACATATGTGTTAAAATTTTGTTCAGTTTGCAACATGGCATAAGCACGCTATGTCACAAACAAGTTACACTCTCTGCATTCAAAGTTGTTGGGTTCCGGGTAGCATCAGTCACTAAATGCGCATTGTCAATTCACTTGGTTGAAATAGAAATAAAAAAAGGAACAATCCATGTCGGATTTGAAACAATTTATTTTGGACGGTTGAAAACAGTTACAGTTTGGCAGTCTGATATCGCCTGACACGTTTTCCTTATCCTCCAAAAAGCACAGGTACAAAGTCACAGCAACAGTTACATTAAGTTTAAAATTCCATCTCAACTCGCAAGCAAAATTATGAATACAAAGGGGAGGACAAAGAACCTTTCCCTTTGGCACCTAGCGACCTCCCGCGAGTTACCTCTTCAAAGGTGGTTTGAATAATGCGGCAGAGTACAGGGCTGGCTACGCTCACCTCGGCACGCGCAGCTACCCCCACTCTTCCAACAAAAGCTAAAAATAAACATTTGGCAGGAACTCGCTGCCTTCTATTGGCTGTACATTACATTGCGTTACTGCATGGAACCACAAAACTGCTGATGGCATGGGAATCATGCAAAATACAGTCAGTGACAAGTGAAACTGGGAAATTTAACAAAAATGTGTATAAACGCAATGCTACATTACCCCCCTTGTTTTGAGAAAAATTTTGAAAAAATCTTTATCAAATAAAAACCTAACCTTAAAGTGTCAAAGCGGTATACTATTGTGACCTTGCATGTACAAACACAACACACAAACACCTGTAAAACATCAACATCCTCTTACAACAATACAACAGTCAAAGTTACCTTCCATTGAAGACAATACACTCTCACTGGAGTAGCTACAAAACAAAAATTCAACAGTCACTAAATCACAAGACACTATCATTCCCTTATTTAAAAAAAAAAAACCTGAAATATAAACATACATCAGTTGTACATCTCCGCAGAATATGGAAGTCAATCATGAATACTCACCACAAAAACCTTAACAGTCATACCAAGGTAAGTAAATATGGATAAGGTAACAAAATATGTCACCAGTATGTATATCTCTCATAAAGCATAAAATTCTAGTCAAATTGTAAGTTGTGTGTAACAATAAAATGAGTACACAATTGTGTGGACAATCAATAATGTTAACAGGTGTAATCCTCATAGCACAAGTACATAACCCTCAGAATTATTATGAAACATTCAATACAGGAACACAAATGGTAAACACACAGACCCTGAAATATTTTGGTCACTCAACCAAAAAACCCTTATTGCAGAAAAACATCAACTTTACAGCACCATTACACAAGGTAAATAACTGCAATTTATAAACACTAACACTTTCAAGACACAACACACAAAAAATTAATCTATCCTGTATTGTCATCCTAACCTCACAAACTTTGGTAAACTCAAATTTAGTTAAAAAAAAAAAAAAAAAAGTTAAAAAAAAACAGTGTAAAATATTTCATCCAGCTAATTGAGTGTGACACAAAAATCTACTTCTAGGTTAGATGTTTTAGTATAATTGCCCATATTTACTTTATAATGTTACTGAGTCAGCCTCACATTTACCCAGGGCGTGGATCCAGGTCTGCCCCAAACACATGCAACATTTAAATTTAATACAAAAAACCTAAGTCAGTGTTCACTCAAAAAAAAGGACACAGGCCTGTACCACCCCACCACACATTCTCAGAGCGAAGACAGTAACACACACTGGAGCAATTCCTAAACCCTACACCTCCAACCTCATCACCACTTAACACGACACCTCAACTTCCAACCATGTTCAAATCTCACAAAATCTAAAAAAAAGAAAATCCCCCATTATAGGGTTCAGCTAAACTTCAAATTATTTTGTATAAAATTTTGAAACAAACTTTTAAAAATTTAATTTTCAAAATATTTTCAAAACTGTCCACCTGTGAAAAACTATGTGATAACTCAAATATAAAAGTTTTCAAAACACATTTAACATATGATGTTTATATTCTAAGTTTCTCAAATGAAAAGTATAACAATGCCCTAGTTGTACATAGAAGTCACAGTCTGTGTACACTACATATCCCATTATCCCTACCTTGTATTTCGATTGCACAGCACATGTACACTGCAACACATTCACTTCAGCACCTAACCATAATACATTTTCAAACACAAACAAAGTTGCAATAATATTTTCCATTTCATGTAAATGGGGTAAATTTTGACAGTTCTAGAAAAGTGGCACTGCCACAATGTATCCTTCCACCGCAGCTGTTTTGTAGATGGAGAAAATTATGTTTTTAAACAAATGTTTTGAGTCCAATGCATACTTGCATTTTCCTCCTTCCTCGTGTTCCATGTAATGGCAGGCACTGAAAATCTGACGGAAGCTAACTTCCGTCCAGTAATTAATGTATGATATTACAGCTAGGTTGGCATTCCAACTCGTTTTATTTTTGTAATGACAGAGTTAAATTTGTAGGGGTTCTGATTATTTATTTTGGGGGAAAAAGGAAACTATGAAGGGGGGCTTTAGTTTTACATCTTTCGTGAAATGACATTTTGATGTTCTTACGAGTGTGTGGCATTTTAGGTTACATATTGTTTGAATAGAGTAATGGAAAATTTTGTAGTAGTAATAAGAGTATTACTTTGCTGGCAGCATATAGACCACCAGGACAGGGATGGCAGGTAATTGAGATGATCAAGGAGAGGGTCGATAGACTAAAGGACAGGCAGTGGGTTGTTGTAGCAGGGGATTTGCATATGCCAGGGGTGAAATGGGTAGAGGGTGCAGAAGGAATGGGTAGCATAATGCAGAGAATGGCAGCACAGTTAGTCAACAGAGGATTAGTCCAGATAGTAGAAACACCTACGAGATGGAATGAGGAGGGTATGGGGTCAGTGCTGGATGTGGTGTTGGTCAGACCTAGGAATGCTGTAGTTGGTGCAATAGTATTGGATGGTATAAGCGACCATCATATTCCGGTTGTAGAAATTGGGATTGGCAGGATGAGGGAAGTGCAAATGGCAGAAAGGTTGGGGTGGCAGTATGGGAGAGAAGACAAGAAGGGGGCAGAAATCTTCCTGAGAGACAGGTTTAAAAAATGGCCTATGGAGGAGGGTGTAGAGGGGTTGTGGAGGGAGTTTAGAAGATTAATGGAGGTTATGTTGGTGATATTTGTGCCAATGAAAAGGTTATGGACTGGGGAGATTCCCCATATTATGGACAGGAGATTTTGAAAATGAAGAAGAAGTACAGAAAATGACATGCCAAGTGGAGAAATGAAGGGATGATAAGATCTAAAGAAATTATGAAACAAATGGGTAGGGAGCTTGAAAGGAAGATCAAACAGGCAAAGAATGTATTTCTGGGGAACATGGTGGAAGAAGGAAAAGGCAAGGAATGGGGGAAATTGTTTAGGTATGTTAGGTGGTTACGGGTAGGAGAGGAAGGGATCCCTCTGCTGTAGGCATGCGACAAATGACCAAGAAAAATCGGAGATGCTGCAAGGACAGTACTTGTTAGTGTTTGAGGCAAAGGAGGGTTGGATAAGGGGACAAACAGGGTTCGGGGGTGTATAGTGAGTTTAAGATGAGGGAGTGGGGGATAGAAAAGATAATTAGGGGTTTGGAGAGCAGTAAGGCAGGGGACCAGATGGGATAGGAAACACAGCACTAAAGTTTAGTGGCAAAGAGTTGGCGAAATATTTAGAAGTGCTGTTTAAAAAGTCGTTAGGAGAGGGTAAGTTACCACAAGATTGGAAGGATGCTATGGTGGTACCTATACACAAGCAGGGAGAGGATAGAGGGAGGCCTGGCAGCTACAGACCGGTGAGTCTCACATCAAGTACAGGAAAAGTAATGGAGAGGCTGGTGGTGCAGTATGTGGTGAGGGTAATGAACAATAGGAATTGGTTGGAGTAGTCCCAGCATTGTTTCAGGAGGGGTTACTCATGTGAGACTCAGCTGGCTGGGTTATTAGAGGATCTGGTGCAGGTAGTTGTTAAGGGGAAGCAGGTGGATGCCTGCTTCATAGATTTTGAGAAGGCATTTGATAAGGTGCCGCATGGAACATTGATGAGGAAAGTGGAGCCTCTGATACCAGACAGGAGGGTAGTGGAATGGTTAGGGGACTTTCTCAGGGGGCGAAGGCAGAGGGTGAAAGTGGGGGAGGCAATATCGGATGAAGAGGAGGTTACATCAGGGGTACCACAGGGAAGCGTGCTGGATCCTTTGTTATTTACCATAATGGTAAATGACATGAGTTTGGGGATTAGGGGAAAAATCAGATTGTTTGCAGACAATTGTGTTGTATATGCTGATGTGGGAGAGGGGGGCGGAAATTTGCAGGCACACATTGATAAGATATGGTTGTGGATCAGAAAAAATAAAATGAAGATAAATGTAAGAAAAACTAAGGTAGTGAGGTTCACAAGGAAGAAGATGTTAAGCAAGGACATGTACAGATGGGAGGGACAAGAGATAGAAGAAGCAGCAGAATATAAGTATCTAGGGATTGTACTGCAGGGAGACCTCAGGTGGAAAAAACAGGTAGAGAGGGTGGTAGCAAAGGGAAGAAGAGCTCTGGTTATGCTGGGAAGGGTGCTGAATGGAGTCAGCTGTGAGGTGGAGGAGAAGGCGTATGGCACAATGGTACGGCCAGTGTTAGAATATGCTGCAACAGTATGGGACCCGTATGTGGAGGTGGAGGTGCGAGAACTGGAAAAGGTGCAGAGAAAGGCAGCAAGATGGGTGAAGGGTAGGTGGAGACGGCAAGGGCAGGATGATGAGGAAGAAGGAAACTATAGGCCATCAGTGATGATGAAAGAAATGGGGTGGAGCTCATTGAAGGATAGGAGAAAAGTTGAACGATTAGTCAGGATGTACAGGGTGGTGAATGAAGAGGGAGGATGGGGAGGGCCACACTGCAAGCTAAGTAAGGGGGTGTTTAGGGGAAGAGGAAACAACAGTGAGAAGCTTCAGAGTGTGTGGAGGAGAACGGAGCGGGGTAGGCAGTCCATGGTTGTGAGGTCTGTGAGGAAGTGGAATGTGTTAAGGGAGGAATTGGTTTCTGTGAGAGGGGTTGGTAAATTCAGGAAGGGAGTGGAAAAGGAGTTGGTTGGGTGAAGGAGAGTTGAGAGAGCTCGCCACCAGGCGGTAGCCTAATTGTGAGTGTATGTATGTATACGCCATAGTATACTTATGTTGAATCTCTCAGATGGGAGGTATTAAGAAGTGTTGTGTGCCAGGCTGTATCGATAGAACATCTACAAGACATCATATTCCTGTCTATGAGGAAAATGTATTTACCATTAGGTTACAACGTATTCAGAGTATTGATTTAAATGTTTTACATCCCCAAGATGTGTACAAATACAAAGTTATTTGTGATCGGCACTTCAGCTCGAATGGAAATAACATTTAAATTATTTCACTTTGAAAATTTTAACTTTAATGAAAAAACAATATGCGATACATATTTGTACAGATGTAGCAATATATACATGCACATGCTTTGACCGAAGTTAACCTTACACTCGTTGAATTTACGATATAGACAAATAAATATTATTCACTCACTGCAACTTTGGAAAGTGCGCCTTTTTCAGGCCATGTGCATTTCAATAATTGTGTTAACAATTTACAAATGCATTTTTAAAAAACATAAACTTACTGTTTGTAAAATTTGCAACCTCTTGAACACTTTTTATATGGCAATCCTTGCCAAGTTTACTTCACTAAAATCACGTTTGTTCGTCACTAGTATTAAATAATTTATTTGCAGAATCATTTAGAAAAATCAACACTCTGCACTTTTCGTGATATAAACAAACTTGAACTTAGATATGTAAATTATATTTGTATCACTTCATTGCGGAAGGTGGTAAGGAAAATAGTGGAAGGGACGTGGTAACACATGCCGATAATGTTACATTTCACTCAATGAAATGCACATAGGTACCTATAACCAACTATATTTGAAAAAAAGCACATAAAAAAATAATTAACTACCAATTAAATATTCTGACAACACCAACAAGATATTCGTATAGTAAACAATAATAACAGCAAAGGACGAAGCATTGAAATTGGGATCGTGGTCCCTAGAAGACCCTAACGAAAAAGAAGAAAGAAGAAGAAACATACTGAGAAAAAATCACGCGCCAACGGCCATTCACCAGGCTGGAAACTGGAAATGTAAACATGGCTAGCCATTGGCTGGAAACGTTTACTGTTTGTACGTGTCGACATACTCTGTCATAAATGCTAAACATGTTTTTAAAGTCCAGTCACTAATAGCCAAGAAAATGTAATATTGCTTTAAAAACATAATTTAAAACATAAATGTTGTAAGTATAATTAAGATTTTAAATTACAACTTTTAGTTCTGAGTACTATTTTCTTCCAAAGTCATCATAAAAATAGCCAACTTAACAACATGGATTCCGCAGCATTTCATCAGTGGATACAATACTGTACGAATGAGAGCATTTACTGTTTACATAGAGTGTAGGTTGATCACATTGTCAGATTTTACCCCACATATATGAAATGGACAATAACATGAAATGCAACATAATAGACACTGGGTTCTTAACCTAATACCAGTATAAGCATTAAAATGACTATCTACATTCTACCCTTGATATATTTACTGTCAGCTTTTACAAACCTATGCTCAACAAAATTCACATCATAACATGTATCACAATTCTTTTACTTGAAAATCTTCCTTACATTTGCTATTTTTTTGTGCTCACCCCTCAACTATCTCTTCACACCCGTATAACACACATACGCACCAGAACATGGGCAATCACCTTTGCCTCACATATTACTCCCCTCAAATTTGAGGTAAACCCTCAAAAAACCCAGTATGACCATAAGTGGCATGTAATCACACATTTTCGTGCTGTTCACCAGCAATAGTTGTAACAGCAAAAGTTAATATTAAAGCTACTATCCTCTTCTACCCTTTCATTCAGCGCAGTGGCCAACGGCTGCGAACTGCATTGATTGTCATCAGTATGACATATATAGCAACTCACAATCACAAAACTTACCTTTTAGTGAACACACTCAAAGGATGGGGCAGGGCTCTCTCCTAACACGTTGCCTCAAGAGATAGGCACTGTAGAAGGTAATAAATAGAAATTTAGGATATACACAAGGCATGAAACAGATGACAGGATAGATTTTTATGGTGGTGCCCATTTGTAGACAAAGAGAAAGGTCGACACAAACCACCCATGACAGCATAGATAAGAAAAAGATAAAAATAGAATAGAAGGAAAAGAAGGAAAATCCAGAGCACAGGAAGTACCAGCTTTCCTGAAAACTACTGATAACAGACGCCACCATTTACGCCTGACCTGACAGAAATAACCTAAACAAAATACCCTCAATTAACATTTACATTTATATGCTGCATGTGACACTTTAAACATTCCCAAAAAGAAAATTGACAAGTTCGCTCCTAACCTAAACACATGAAAACCCTGTATTCATTATTACATGACACTGTTTCACACTAGACATTACCCTTAGTTACAGACTTACTAAAAATGGTGTTTTTTCATTAAAAAAATCTGACACACATGTGTATTAATAATATGGAAATATATAATTGTTGGTACCATGTCCTGTATTATTCACTATTTAAAGTGTTCAATGTTGTTTCCTCTAACTCATATTTAAATGTCACGTCACTTTCACCATTCAAACTCATGAATTTTCATATTGTATCTGGTCATCACTTGTAAACAGTTCTCTAAGTAACTTACATACATTACACTTTTAAAACCCTCACAATTCTTGCACCGACACAAAAAAAATAAACAAATGCAAAAAAAAAAACATCTTAAAATTTTACATGACATACACTACCCATTGTACTTGCATCCTACCTTAACCTACATGGCAGACAGTCTGCCTTGCTGTCACCTTCCTTTTCCTCTTCCTCCACGACACACTCCTTCGCTCTCACCTTAATTTTACTCTTTTCCTTACTGCCTTCCTTCCATTACCTCTCACATTTTTCCTCGTACCTACAGTTCACACTTCCTCCTATTTTTCCTTGCTCGTTTGACATTTGCACAATCTTTTGGTTGTTTACATTTGGTAAACACATTTTCATTTTGAACTACTATACACTTCTCCTACCAAGTACTACACAATTTTACTCCTTAGAACCCCCCACATCTACAGCACACTCCTACTTCATACATACATACTTGGCAACCAGGGGCGAAGTTTTTATGGAAGCAGGATAAGTCCAAGGTTGGGACTTGAAGGATTGGAAGTTCCTTCTGACACTAAGAGTGCAGTGAAGGAAGGAAGGAAGGTATGAGCGAGGAATAAACTAGAGAAAACCCCGGCAGCAAGCACGGTGGGTGTAAGCGATCAGACTGGTCAGTTCTCTGGCGGCTAGTGCAGTGGGTGACTGAAAACTGGCTTCAGTAAATTCGTTAGTGTCCGGCACTTGAGGCGTGCCATGGGCGACTGAAGACTAAGACTCTTCTATTTATACAATGCCTGGCTGCTGCTGCTGCCTCTGTGCTGATTGGCTGGCATCTTGAGGGTGAGGTGTGGTCGCGGAATGGGGGGTGGCGATAAGCATAGCTCCTGGTGTGATGTCACCGACTGGCTGGAGAGTGGGAAAGAGACAATCGAAGAACGTTACTAGAGGCGGTATGTAGCGGTATTTTATACTTGTTGTTCTAGATGCATAGTTATGGTGGGCTGGTGAATAATAAAATTTATCCTTTCTAGAATGTCCATCCTAAATGGTAAACAGCACAATCTCATCATGTGGCAGGATTAACAGTAATGCAAACTCAGAGGACGCAAATGCAAGGTTATGCTTAGGAATGAGCTGAAGTAGTCAAATCATCATTCTTAGAAAAAGTTTCATGTGTCAATTTGCCCCTCTCCGCTGCAACGGAAGCTCATCCTTGACGGAGATGTGAGACAGATTCCCTTAAAAGGACTTTGGAATGTCCCCGCAATGGCAATATGTCTCTCTCTCTCGACTGGCTCCATCTGAACAGTATGAGATTACAGCTCATCTCTGAGGAGAGAGGGGAGTAGATTCCCCCAGGACAATTTCGCTTTCCTCTCAGTCACGCTTCAGTGGGATGGAGTGGTTTTATCCTTGCGGGGGAGATAGTTCAATGTTCCTGCAAGAGATGCTGGCTTGTCTTCGCAGGCCGCCGGTATCCCTCTCGACTAACTCCGTCTGAACAGTATGAGATTAGAGTTCGTCCTTGAGGAGAGATGGAAGCGAATTCCCCCTGGTTGGATGTGGAAGTACCCTTACAGGAGCAATCAGCCTTCCTCTCAGTTAGCCACCCTTTTGAATGGACACAAATAATATGACTCCATCCTTGCGCGGAGATAGAACAGATTCTCCTGTGACGGACATTTTGAACTATCCTTGCAGGACAATCAATTGACGCGTGTCTGGTAGTGAAGGCTGGATCACGGTCGCATGGTTTAGTTGCATCTAGGTCGGTTGTGCATGCGGGTCTGATTCAAGGTTTATGTACGGTCGTCATAGGTGATGCTGCTGAATGAAGTAAGGCAGCACGCTCTCGTTCGGCTAATTGGCTATCTGAAAGTTGGGTAAGACCAGTCAGCTGTCTGGCAGCAAAGCGTGCAACTCTTTGTTCCTCTCTCCTGGTGCCGTGCCTCACCTTAACTGGCATAGAGTGGTGTAATTACAGAGAACTTGAAGTAAGCACCGCAGATGCGGGTATCTAGATTAGTATTACCTGGCAACAATCTTGCCAACGCGAGCTCCGGTGCTTCAGAAGATCCCCCACTGTTGCGGGCTGATCAGAAGCGTTGGAGCCGTGTGGGTTGCCAAGACTATCACTGACTGGGTGTGAGTTCCCCAACCAAGGCTAGGTAGTAACACCTACGCAGACACCCCCACCAGCACCCAGGCGCTCCGGTAAGGATATAACTCAGACATACTGTCTCTCCCTGATTGTGATTTGTCTAATGGGTGTGTTATCAACTTGGAGCCACCTGAGGGGTAGTCTCCAGTTGCATCTAAGTTCGAATTAGGAATAATTCCCGGTGCCGGTCGGCGGTGCTCAGTTTGAGGTTCTCCCAGTAATTGGTACAGATTACCCTATAAATGAGATGAGAGAGTAAGAGAAACAAAGCCATGTTTATTAAAGACGACTAAACACAGTGATACGTGCTCTACTGCCAGACAGACCAGTGGTTGGAAGTATATCCTACGTTATCTAGGTGTAGGTGACCTGATTTTAGGCTAATGGGGGAAAGTTAAGTGAAAACTGACGAAGATTGCTTAATCACAAACCTAACTCTATATACGGAGAATCTGTAGGAGAGACAGAATATATTACATGTGTAACATATTATGTACGGAAAGCTTCTGATAGCTGTTGACGTCGCTGGAGCGTCCGGTAGCGTAGCTTGCAGAGCTCTAACAGCGATGTCAATGGTAGCAGCCTCTGGTGGCTGTTGAAGACTGTTAAGTCGTTGGGGACAGCCTCTAGAAGGGCTGCTGAAAAGCTCACTAGTAGTCTGAACTCCACCACCCAGGTGCTCAGAGAAGACTGCAGAAACAACTCTTGCGGGAACAACAACTCTGGAGGACCGCCGCGCACTGCCTTATATAGCGAGGCAGCGCGTGTTGCAGTGGCTGCGGGGGAGGGTGTGTGACGTCCCTCAGGTGCAAAGCCGGAGTGGGGTAGCACCCTCTTGTTATCTCTCAGCCTTAGCATATCCTCGGTAGCGCTCGTGCATGGCCAGAGGTGGCTAATGGCTTGTTGGCTCTCAGTACGGGTGTTGGGGAGGGGGAGGGGCTGTCTTTCTCAACCTCCCATATCCACGTGTCCGGCCGCCCTCCAGGATTGTGGCAGACCAGTACTTACGTGTACAAAATGGCGCAGGGTTTAAATCTCACGAGTGTAAAGTGTACACTAGGGTTGTAGTGAGATGAGTCGTAATCGTTTATGGTAACTGGTGTAAGTAACATGCATCAATTTGCCCCCCATACCCTTTGTTTTGATGAAGATTCATCGTGAAGGTTCGGCGGAGAAAGGCGTACGCCCTCTCGTCTTGAAGTTCTGGGCAGGAGTAGCAGGGTAGAAGAAGAAAAAAATTTGTTGACAGGTAGGCGTGACCCTTAGTGTCGGGTGGCTTAACCGCTGTAACTGCGCACACTCTGTGCTTCTGGGCAGTGGGAAAACGCCGGGCATGTGGCACGCCGGCTGGTTGTTCTGTCTCTCTCTTCGGGCGGGCTTCCTTGCTCTTAACCTTGCCCTGGCAAAGCGGAGCGCTGCACGGTGCTAATGGGTGCCCCCCCCCCCCCCAACCAGTGGTGTGGATTAGTGTCAGGAGTGACGTGGTGTACCGGGTGTCCCAATGACCTACTTCAATTACTACACGTTGCCACAAAAATCAACAGATCGTTTTGGTTAGTTACAATAGTGTATACATAAAACCTGAAAGAGAAAACCCTACAAAATGACAACATGCTAAAAACGAGGGATAATATAAAAGTATGTTCAAGCCTTACTCGCGGAAGGTGGGGAAAAACGTCACTAACTACCCGGGAGCTTGCTGTAGTTTATGAAAGAAAAGAAAAATCTTTTGGGAGCAACCTGTGGGTCGTACAGCAAGCTGAACAGTTACGTGTGACAGGTTAAGTTTGCCAACCTCAGGCCTTCCAGCACCTGGGTTAGCGGGCTAGACGACACAATGTGAGTACACTTTAACATGCATGAATTCGTGGCAAATGGTGCACGGAGGTCACTCTACATACATACATAAAACACTTGAATAAATTGGATGTAAATGTACCTGGCAATGGCAATCACCGTAGTGAATACTTGAGAGCTCTGTGGCTCAGAGTTCAAGATCGACTCTTTGGTGGTGCACAGGTTTTGCAAACATACACAAACACTAGTAATGAATAAGAAAATTTAAGCACATGGTGAAAGATACAGTTTTGCAAAAACAGCATTACGCTTGTAGTTGCCTCTTGACAAAATGCTGTAAAAACTCTCGGGCATTTATTTTATATATACACACACGCACTCACACACACACACACACTCACACACACACACTCACAACACACACACTCACACACACTACACACCACTCACACACACACACTCACACACTCACCTCACATCTCACACACCACTCCTACACACTCACCTCTCTCTCACACACTCACTCTCTCACTCCTCACACCTCTCTCACACTCTCATCTCCTCTCACATCCCTCACATCTCCACACCTTCTCTCACACCACTCTCACACTCACTCACTCTCTCATCCTCTCACACTCTCCCTCCCCCAACTTCACCTCTCCTTCTCTCACACTCCTCACTCTCTCCTCTCACTCACTCACACTCTCACTCACTCACACTCTCTCACACTCCCACTACACTCTCTCACACTCACTCACTCTCTCACACTCTCACTCACTCTCACTCACTCTCTCTCACTCACTCATCACTCTCTCTCATCTCACTCACTCACACCTCTCACTCTACTCTCACACTCCTCACCTCACTCACACTCTCACCTCACTAACACTCTCACACTACCTCCACACACTCACACTCTCACACTCTCACCTCTCTCACACTCACACCTCTCACACTCTCACTTCCTCCACTCTCACTCTCTCTCACACTCTCACTCTCTCCTCTCACACTCTCACTCTCTCTCACACTCTCACTCTCACACTCACACACTCACACTACTCCACACTCTCACTTCCTCTCTCTCACACTCTCACTCTCTCTCTCACACTCTCACTCTCTCTCACACTCTCACTCCTCTCACACTCACCCTCTCACACTCTCACTCTCTCTCACACTCTCACTCTCCTACACTCTCACTCTCCTCTCATCACTCTCACTCCCTCCACTCCTCTACTCACCATCTCACTCTCTCCTCTCTCTCCTCTCTCTCTCTCTCTCTCTCTCTCTCTCTCCTCTCTCTCTCTCTCTCTCTCTCTCTCTCTCTCTCTCTCTCTCCTCTCCTCTCTCTCTCCTCTCTCTCTCCTCTCTCTCCTCTCTCTCTCTCTCTCTCTCTCTCTCCTCTCTCTCTCTCCTCTCTCTCTCTCTCTCTCCCCTCTCTCTCTCTCTCTCTCTCTCTCTCTCTCTCTCTCTCTCTCTCTCTCTCTCTCTCTCTCTCTCTCTCTCTCTCTCTCTCTCTCTCCTCTCTCTCTCTCTTCTCTCTCTCTCTCTCTCTCTCTCTCTCTCTCTCTCTCTCTCTCTCTCTCTCTCTCTCTCTCTCTCTCTCTCTCTCTCTCTCTCTCTCTCTCTCTCTCTCTCTCTCTCTCTCTCTCTCTCTCTCTCTCTATTATTACACAAAATCTAAAATTATCTAACATTCCTGTGAACAAAGTCTTACTCTACTGTGTTAATTATGGAAGTCTTTTTACTCTCCTATCACGCGCTTTGCGGGGAGTGTCCATATGTGACACAGTTCGTAGACATTATCGGCACTGTGGGGAGCATTTCTAGGTAATTCTACTTAATTACATGGGCTGTGGGCCACTAATTAGTTGGAGCCTATTGATCACTGTTGGGGAGAAAACGTCTGTTTTCACAGTTTTGTTCTTAACACTGACAGCATAATTACTGCTGTTTTGCAAGTTTATTCACATGTAGTCGAGTGTAAAACAATTCGTTATTAATTCTCCCTCACCGGCTGATTTGCTTTCCTTGCTTTTGACAGTTTGGTAGGCATTTACGCTTATATACACTGGATTTAAAACTAGCCTATGCATGAGTGTTTCTTGGTTTCACTGTCCTTGACTGGCGACTAGTTTAAATTAACTCTTCACAGGTCTATAACGAGTCCTGTTCGGGGTTTCGCAGTATTTGACAACTATGTGTGTACACTATGTTCATCGCACTGTCGCTTACTTGTTAGTCGCCGGTGCGGGTTTAGCTGGCTTTCCTCTTCAGTGCAGTTCTGCGTTCAGCGGGTACGGCCACGTGTACCTTGACATGGGTCGCCATGACTCTTGGTAGCAGCCAGGTGTAGAGTCAGCTTAGGTGGCATCAGGCGTCGAGGCAAGGCACGTGGTGTCTTGGCATCTGCTTCAGCCGGAACAGAGGGTGAGGGCACAGCTGCAAGGGACGTGGAGGAAGTACGGGGGGGGGGGTGATCCCAGGTCCTCCACCCTGACTGCACAGGTTCCTACCCGTAGGGTAGGATATTTCCCAGCTGCGTGGCATGGAGGGCAGTGATCGCACACTCACTGCTCCTCGGCCTGATTCTCCAACCAGTCTCTATGACAGTATGTAGCTGGGAGCACGCTCACTAGTGGTAGGTTATATGTCGGCCAGCCTCATGGGTTCTGGAGCGGCCTGATGAGGTGGTGGCTCATTTTCAACATTTGAGTCCCCTTCTGTCTCCCCTACGTCATCTGCATGCTCTTCCTGTGGCATTTCCCCCGGATAGGGATGTACCTGACCTCTTGTGGCCTTTATTATCCTCCTCTTAGTGTCTTCGGCTCAGTACATGTTATCTCTCTTGCCAACGATCCGGTATGGCCCATCCCATTTATCTGCGAGGCCAGCACTAAATTGACTGCTGGCCTTGCTAAGGAGATGTGCCCTAAGTAGCACTGTTTCCCTGAGCCCAAACTTACGTATCCCCGTCTTGGGCTGTGGGTACTACTTCCGTATGTATTCGTCTTGGGC
This sequence comes from Dryococelus australis, assembly GCA_029891345.1. Taxonomy (NCBI): domain Eukaryota; kingdom Metazoa; phylum Arthropoda; class Insecta; order Phasmatodea; family Phasmatidae; genus Dryococelus; species Dryococelus australis. Next base: position 290,314,171 of record CM056994.1, read on the forward strand.
TCGTTGGGTGGCGGTTGTTTGAGCCAACATGGCTAATCGGACGTCCTCGGGTTGTGGTATAGTGGTAGGTTCACTGTCCCATTGCCAGTCACCTGGTCGGCGGAAAGTCTGTCCTAGGAGGAGGGTACTCAGACTGGTGTCCACCACCTCGTTGGTTCGATGACATAGGGCAAACAAAATTGTGGGAAGATGTTTGTCCCAGTGCGGATGGTCATTTCCCACACTGATACAGAGGATTTCTTTATTTCTTGGTTCCTCTGTTCAGTGGGGTTGGCCTGGTGGTGGTAGGGTGGTGTCGTCCACGTCTAGACCCCCATCCCTGGCATGCTGACTGCCATTGGCGACTCGTGAACTGAGTGCTGTCAGTCGGGATCGCATTTGGGTATCCCCAACGTACAAAGATTTTGGACTCCATCTTGCGCACTATTAGGGTTGTTTCCTGGCTGGGCAGCGGGAAGGCTTCTACCCACCTGGAGAACTGGTCTGTCATGATTAGTAGGTAACGGTTTCCCTTTGTGCTCCTCGGGTATGGTCCCATAAGGTCGGCGGCTACATGGGTCCATTCCGTTCTTAACCTCCTAGGTCGTGCAGTAGGTAGTGGGACTGGATAGGCCTTGCCTCTGCAATACGTTTTGCAGTTGCTGACATACTGTCGGACGCTGCGGCTCATCCCATCCCAATTATATCTGACTCTAATGTCCACTGAGCATTCGGCTGACCACTCCTTGTCCACACGACATCATGTCTGGCTTCAAACCATTGGGGATGCTCTTGCAAGAGCTGATGAGCATTGGGGCCCTCCTGCTGGCTAATCGATACTTGACGTGGGGTAATTTGGAGTTGTAGGAGTTGGATCTGTTTGTCGGGACTTTGTTCTACTCGAGGGGAGGGGGGGAGACATCTTTTGCCGTTCCTCTTCCTTGGCTTTCTCTTCCAGTGTGGGGAAATGAGATAGGGCGTCAGGCAGGTTGTTCGCCTTACCTGGACAGTGCTGCATCTCAAAGTCGAATTCGGTGAGAAACATTTCCCACCGACCGAGCTTGGCTTTGCTGTTACATGACTCTTGTAGCCATTGAAGGGCTTTTGAGTACATTCGCAAGATGAAATGTTGGCCTTTTAAAATAATAATAGCAGTATTTTCACACTGCCCATATGACGGCTAGACACTCCTGTTCGTTGATGTGATAGCGCTGCTCCATTTCGTTGAGGCAGGTGAAGACATACGCTATCACGCGAGGTTGATTGTCACTGCCCATCTGGTAGATGACGGCTCCCAATCCGTTTTGGCACCCGTCAGTCTGTAATATTGGAGGTTGCTCTCCTTGGGGCCAGTGTAACTGTCGGATATTGCCGAAACTAGTCTTCAGGTCGTGGAAGGCTTGTTGTTGCTCCGGTCCCCATTGCCAACGGGTGTCTTTCTTTAATAAAGGATGTAAGGGCACCTTGAGTTGTGCAATGTTTGGCACAAAGTTGTGTAGCTAGTTGCACAAACCTAGATACAGTCGCAGCTGTCGTTGTTTGCCGGTTCGTCGGCGTCTTCGATAGCTCTGATGGAACTCTGCTATGGGAAGTTTCCTTTGGGTTACAGAACATGCCACAGGTAGTTAATGGAGGACTTGCCGAAGTAACTCTTAGAGAGTTTGCACATCATTCCATGTTGATCTAATCATTCTAGTACTCGCTGTAGATGTTTGAGGTCAATACCTCTGTGGAAATTAGGCGTTGGAATGTGGCGGGGGCATTTTTCAGCCGAATGGCATCACTCGGAACTGTAATGTCTGACCCTCTGGTGTGGTGAATGCCGTGTATTTGCGGCTATCGGGGTGATCCGCAATTTGCCAGTATCCGAATTCCATATCCAAGGTGCTGAAGATAGTGGCTTTGCCAATGTCTGGCAGGGTATGGGTAAGGTCGATGACTGGGGGAGCAAAAGGGTGTGTTACCTCGTTGAGTCCTTTATAATTAACACAGAAGTGCAGCTTCCCGTCCTTTTTAGGTACTAGAACCACGTGGGGGTTGTAGGGTGAGCTCAAGTGTTTCACAATCCCGTGGTCTTTCATCTCATTGACCTGGTCCATTATTAGGTCATGTTGGCGGCCAGATACCCAATATGGCAGATTATACACAGGTGTATTCAGAGTGGTCCAGATCTCGTGTTGGATTTATTGAGTTTGCCGTAATTAACTCCCCTTGTCCAAACGCATTGGCGAGTTCGTTTAAGACCTGTTGGAGTTGGTCGAACTGTGGTTCATCAAATTCGTGGTTCACCCTTGCGGGATCGATGGATGAGGGTATGATATCTTCTGGGCTATGGTCCCAAATCACCGTTACCCTCTCGTGCTCACCTATGTAGGCCCCGCATTGTCCATGGTCAACAATGCACTGGTGTTGCCTAAGCCAAGGGCAGCCGACTATCACCGCTTTGGACAGGGCGGATGAAACTATAAATTCGGAGGGGGCAGTGAGTCAATGTATATTCACCTGTATCGTGACGTGACCATCTACCTGTAGAGTGGCATTTGGTTGAGCCATTCTAACAGGCTTTGTTTGTGGACGTAAGTGAGCTATTTGGTCAGATGTGAGCACATTTTTCCGGATAAAATTTGCGGTGGTAACGGAGTCCAACAGTGCTAAAATTTGTTCTTCATTGATTTCCACTTTGATATGTAAAGTGATGTGGAGGTTCAGGTCTTCGTTTGAGCCCTGGATTCTGGGCCCTTGTGGTCTGGTGGTGGTGGCCCACTTCGCACCCCGGCAGCGGCATTTCCCAACTTGCTAGCGGAGGACAGTCTTTCCGTTGCTCTAGCAGCTGAGCGGGTTTGGCATTGGATAACCTTGGGCAGTGATACTGCTGATCTGGTTGGCTTACGAGGGCAGTCCTTGTTCCAGTGACTGCCAGAACAGAACCAACTCTTGGGTATGAAGGATGTGCGTGTGGGAAGGGTGGGCACATCCTTGTGTTGTTCGACTGGTGGGGCTCGGCATCGGTAGTGGTTTCTCCAGCTTGGCCTGCACTGCAAAACTCTGTTTGGCTTCCCGCGCCCTCTTAGCTGATTCATTGATTGTAGTTGGTTGGGCTGTGAGGAGGATGTTCCTCAGGGTGGGTAACAACATCCTTCCTATTGATCGCACGGCCATGGCTTCTAAGACCCCTGGTAATATGCGCCGGAACATCTGTTTTTTGCGCTGGATAAAGATTTATGCCTCATTTTCCGGTATCTGAGTTTGGCTGTAGAATTGGGTCGTTAAATGCGCTAGCACCTCGTCGCCGGTGAATTCTGTTGCAATGCGGTTACAGAATTGCTTCCAATCCGCCAGGATGTCCCTGAATTTCTCCCACCAAGTAAGTGATACACCTTTCAGGTGTAGTTGTGCCCTGTTTATCCACTGTCGTGGAGGTAGCTGGGTATCTCGGAACTCCTCCTCGCATTTATTGGTGATTGCTACCAGGTCTTCATGCGGCCGACCAGTGAAATCCATTATCTGGATGTCGCCATCCCTTCTGGTGGCCAGGTAGCCGGTTGCGGTCCCTGGCTGAACATAGCCATGGGGTGGCCCTGAGCGTCGGGAGTACGTGACATGTTCCTTCTTACATCCCTAGCATTTGAATGGCATACCAGGCATACTGATGTACTCGTCGGGCCTTCCTACGCACAGGTTATGGTAGGTTTTGTTACATGTGGTACATCTCACTTTATTGATGCCTAGGCTGGGGCAAGTTGTATCGCTGCAAAAGTTGGTGGGTTGTTGTCGACAGTCTTTGCAACGGTATTCGAGACCGACGGTGTCTTGTGTCTCGTCTTGCCAACCTTGGCATATGTAGTGGAATGTCTTCAAGTTACATTTTCATGGTGTTGACTATCAGGTAGCTGATGTGTTGTCCTATATGTATGGTCATGTGGATTTTTAGGTTGAAAGGCACATGGGTGAGGCAACACTAGGAATGATACAGGATTCCCCAAATTTTTTTGTACAGTTACGCAATGTGCAGGTCATAAATGCATGGTGCACACAATAAAAATCTGGTATTGTCATGGCAGTTGTATGTCCGTATGTGTAAAGAGATGGTTTTTTTGTATTTCGTGGAAATATCAGACACTGACGTGTGTTGAGTTCAGATTCAGTGTCCAATTACTACGTCTCAAAGTGGCTACTTTGTTAGTACCCATCAGTTGGCACTTTCATGTGTGACCTGCAGCTCAATGTTGGGCAGGGACACGACCTGAGTATAGCGTAGGTTGTGATGGCTGCCTACTTGGCACAAAGTCAGAGGCGGGTTTTGTTATGGGCCTGCTAGCGAGCTTAGGCACTGGTGGCTTACTCAGTCCTGTGCTAGGGTGGCTGCTTGATGATCCTGGCTGACCCCAGGGGCTGCTGTAACTGGAACGCCAGCTGCTGCTGTTGAAGAACCTCGGCGGGCTGTGGTAGCATCTGGCTTTGAAACAAGGGGCAGGCTGCTCCTACTGGAACCTTCTCTCCCCTGTTGATGGTGCTAATGATGCGATGAACAGGTTCTGGAAGCTTCTGAGGAGGCTAGAACAGAGAAGGGGAGGGTGTCTGGGAGGCTAGTCGCCACCGACAGGTGGCTTAAGATAATTCCCATGGGGTTAATTGGCCAATTGCCTTACAGGGTTGGGTTCAACCCCCAGGTAGGCTGGTAAGCAGTGGTTGCCTTTGCGACCTAGTCCTCTTTACATTTGTGCTGGTGGGTTCATGTTATTGCCAAGCCAGAGGCACCTCTACATTGCCCTCCTTTTCTGACAAGTGAGGTGTTCTCATCTCGCGGAGTGGTTTGTGCTACAAAAAAATTATTTTATGGAGCGGTGATGCTGTTAGGAATGTCTGGGAAGCTCTAATTTGCTTCTTGGCAGCAGGAATAAGATTGGTTGAAGAATCTCTTCACTATGTGGGGAAATTATGGAAAGGAAAGAATTATGAAGCAAGGATAGCAGGGTGAAGGAACTGCCTTGCTTTCTTTCTTGATTGTGGTTATGCCCTCAAAATTTTTGTTTGGAATGTGGTTCCAGCGTACTACTGTTTGCATACTGGTGAATGAATCTGCTTGACTGTGCTCCTGGTCATGAACTTGTTGTAAGTAAGGGGTGTACATTATTCCACGTGGTTACCGTGGCTGTCGCCATGATGGCGGTACCGTCACATCAGCCTCTCTTGAGGTCCTAACTCTACCTAATCGGCCGTGGCGTGTGATTATATGAGTTATATTAATATAATATTTAAAATGGTTACGGAACAACAAAAATTTTACTTTACAAAATTACATGTTATAAGTTTATCCTATCAAATGCTGCTCCCATTGTGAATTGTTTTAATTATGAAATTTAATGTTAGTACATGCTTTAAAATGAAAAATATTTGTAATACATGTACATTTTAACAAGTGTGCAATTAATAATTGGATGCTGAAATAAAGAATTAGTTAATATTTTAAATACTCTGCAAGAACTTTTGTGAACTTGGGCTACATGTACACTTGACTAAATTTATATTTAAACATAGACATCAGTACCAATATGCATTACACAACATTATTTACTACACCCTGTATGTCTTATTTCTAACTTACTGCTACATATGGCGCTATGTTTTAATTTGGGATTAGATGGATTGCATATTGAGACCTAATTTCTTCTAAAACTTAACAGTTAACTCAATGTCAAAATCAAATTAATTAGAATGTTATTCCCAAATTACGGCTCAGTACTAGGGAAGGATTGCATCTTATTGTAAACAATAAATTTTATAAACAATTATTCTATTATTAATGCATTTCTGTATGCTTGGAAAATCTATTATGTCTCTACCCTCAATAATTTTTCCTTTCAGAAAACATTCTCGAGCAATAAATAAAAATTTTCATACAATGTGTTTCTATAAGTTTGTATTATACAGTTATTCTATACCATGTAATGTTTATGTATGTAGTCCATTCCCGATTGGAAGCAACTTATGAAAATCAACCTTTTAAAAAACACTCTAGGCATAACATGTCACCTGTTTTTTCAATAGCCTGTATTCCACAATTATATAACACTGGTTAGCTTTATAGTACTGTATTATTGAATAAGTGAACCTTTACCGTAATATCTTCTATAACTTGTAATATTTATTTCTTTTTTTAATATGAATTAACAAAAGCGAGTGCAGCAACGTGTTGGCAATGACCGGTAAGAAATAGTTCACAGTTGAAATATTATTTTAACCTCGTTTTTTTAGTATACTATTTCTGTAAATTAAACTGTGCATATCAAAATATTTAAATATTTAAGTAGTCCCGATGGCAACGTATCTCATTTTTACAGTTTAAAATAACAGCGGAAAATATCGTGAGTACGCCGTAATGGTACGGTATTGTTTTATCGAGTGAGAAAGCAATTGAAAAACTGTCTGCCGGCGAGGCTTGTCGCCCTCTTTCTCTTTCTTCGTCTCTTTCACACTCGGGAAATTTCACTGCGTTAGTAAGCCTAAATTATACATGTTTTCAATTGTAGCATATTTCATACTTATTACAGCAAAAAAATGATTTTTGAATTTGTAATTTACAACTGAAAAGAGATTTAAATGTTTGAATACGTATTTTAAGTTGGCAGATGTGGTGAGCCATGACATGGCATGTTACTTTTTGTCAAACGAAACGTAAATTATTCTTACTCCGGAAAATACTTCAAATTAATACATCACGTTTGTAGACATTGTGTTTTTTAAACCTACCTAGTTAAGATGTTGTGATAAATTTGTGTTTCCACGGCAGTAATAAATATAATGTGACGTGTGTTTCGTTAATCATTGTGTCTGTGAAATGGCATGCCTTTGTGCATCGTGGTCGATACGCTGGCCCTGTGTGTGTGTGATTTCAAATATTTGATTAGCACTATTTAAACGTTTTAAATGTGAACTGTTTTTATGATGAAGTTGTTTATTTACATCCGCGTCTGTTTATTTATCACAACATTGTACCTTTACCCTAAGGGGTTTGAAACACAGTCGTGTAACGTAATTTGCCACAATCCCAGAATAAAAGTACTAAACCCAGCCCGATAAATTTCAATAAACCTAATAAACATTAAGTAGCAATACATAGAAATATGTGCAGAATAAAAATTATTGTAGGCTTATTTGTGTGCATGTTCACCTCTATCTTTTAAAGTTTGTATGACAAAAATGAGCAACACGAGTTATGTGCTTGCATTTAATGTGCCTTTTTCACTGGTTGTTCTTTCATTTTAATATTTATTCCAACTGACGCTGTCCTTTTAGAGAAATGATCCAACACATATCAATAACAAAAGGATAATTACAATAAGTACAGCCCTTTACCTTACAGTTGTAACAATGTTAAACAAAGTCGCCGCAAAATACTAACATGCATTACATGTATTGATCTATGTCGTGGAAAACAAATATGTTAATGTAAAATAACCATAAGAACTGTCTTCAATTCAGGCATTTTTAAAACGTCATAAAGCTGACCTAAATAATGGTATAGGCCTAAACTGTGAATATTCGTACAAAATGGTTTTTGAAATAGACCTAAGACAGAATTCTTTGAAAAGCTGTAAATAGTAAAGAACAAATTTGACAGGTATAAAAGTGGAAGTCACTTTTCAGTGTTTATTTTTAGGTGTAGCAAAAGTATACGAACACATCTACACACACAATGGCATGTAAACATTGATTTTTACAGATGTTACATGGCAGTCACATGGCAATGATTGTTTACATTTGGCGGAAGGATACGAAACTAGCCTGCAAGTAGATATTTAGCAGGGCTCCGTGAAAGTTGCTTCCAATGGAGAATGGACTATAGATATTTAGCAGGCCTCCGAGAAAGTTGCTTCCAATGGGGAATGGACTATAAACATTATATTTTATGTTCTGATAATAATTGAATTTTTCTTATGAAGTTTAACATCTAATGTAAAATAATGAAAGTATTTTTTTTCATGGATCTGGTTCTTCCTCATTATGCAACCATATGTATTTTAATTTCATTACTAGTTGGCCATTGCAGCTATTGTAATGTAAGAGCTGCTGTTGATCAAAACTTTATATACACACAAAATTTCCTTTTACTTATGCGCTTACTCTTTAATTTGTAGCAAAATTGTGGAAAAATTCTCTTTATGCACCTTTTGTAATTAGATTTGTAGCAAGTTTGTTTTAATATACTACGCACACGCTGTTAGCTATGTGTGGTGTGGATTTGTTTGTGACCAGTACCTGTTTCGTTTACTGTAATTATGTTAATGAGGTATGTAAACTGGAGACTTGTAACCTTGTGAGCTAATTTGTTGTCACGCATGCTGCCAGCTTGCTGCGCATCGCTGTGTTTCTCGCTGCGTCGTGCTGCATTGCCATGGTTGATGGCTCTGTCGACATGACATGTGTTGTCTTCCCCGTGGCTCGCAGTGATTCTCCGTGTTGCTGCGTAATCTCTATGACATAGTATATGACGTCTTCTGTTGGCGTCCTGTTGCTGGGTTTGGCCTTCCTGTAACACTTTCATGCTGCCTGAATATTTTGTGCTAATATTATAGTCTTGATTTTTCTAGATATTTGCTATACTTCAGTTAATTAGTACCTTTCATTATGCTTAATTTCACTGTTATTACATATCTACTATTTGATTTGCTCTTGTATACATTAATCCTTAATGTTATTACTCTTCTGCCTTATCTATGAAATCCTCTTTTGTAACTAATCTCCTATATAATATCATACACATTACGCCTAAATACCCTTCTACTACTGTTCTGTGTGCGCCTGCCTTATTTACACCATTATTTAATGATCATTAACAACATATTAACTTTTTTTAGACTTTAGTTTGCAAAAATTCTCTACCATATAAGTTGTTTGCACTAATTCTAAACTCTAAATTTTGTTATTTATTATATCTCACTCTACTATGTTCTCTTTGACACTGTAATTGAATTATCCGCTCTAATGCGTACTACTGTTTATTATATATCACTCTTTTTATATGAATTCATACCTATTGCTGTTTTTTTTTGTGGAATTCAACACTTAAGCGCTACACTGGAATTTATTTATTGATGGGTACTGGTCTCAGGAGTTCTGGAACGTAGTGTGCCCTCGTGAAATGGCTGCTGTTTATCGTCCTGCATTCATGTGAAAAGCAGGATGGTGGTTCTGAATGGTTGGCTAAATTGTCAGATCTCATCAGGTGCAATTTCTATAGAGAAACTAGTGACGTCAGGGACACTAGTAGTCTATCGTGTAACAGACTCGACCCACTACAGAATGTCTTTAGTAATGTCTAGTTAATGTCACTTACTTGGCCCACAACCAAGCCTTTAGAATTGTGGTTACTGTGTAGCATATAGATCCCCACAGTAAAGGTCATTCACCCTCTATATCGCTCTATCTTATTCCCCATAAATCCTTCTGGTAGGAGGTACCTCGACCACTCGGAATGGGAAACGTATTTATGCAATTATTCCTGCATAAATAGGCCGTCACTATAATTCGAGTTCGATCTCCGATGAGGCCTCGTAGTTCCTTTCAGCGCTTGGGCACAAAATACACTGTGTAAGCCAGCTGGTTAGGCCGCCTAATTTTAATTGTATTCTTGTGTGCCGGTTACTTTGTATGGGCTGGTTGCTGGCTAGACCACCATATGTTCTATAATTCTCTCTATTTGCCGCTCTGCCACGAGAAACCAAGAACCCTGGGCAGTTTTTCTGTGATCTATATTTAATGTATTGGCATTAAGTGTGAACATTTCAATCACAGGTTTTCAACCTGGCATCAACAAGCAGTATGTACAATATCATGCATGCCTCCAAACACGCCTGTGTTTGTTAACATAGTGGCCTTCATTGTGACGCGTTTGCCGTGCGTGATGCGGAAATCCTGAATTGCACGAAAGTGAAGAGGAGGTGAGCGGGGAATGAATGTTGTGCAGATGCAACCATAAACATGTATGTACGCCATACTTACTTGCCACCTTGAGCGTTTTGGGTGTTGCTTTACTGCGGCTATTTAATGACAGCGAAAATCCACGCATTTAAAATTTGATACTACGTGCACATTATAATAATTCAATTATATAGCGTGTTTAATGCCGCAATTGTAGCATTGCAGCTATATATATAATTGGTATATTCAGGAAGTTTCTCAATTGTCTATATTTCAGTCAAGGATAGTAATTCCTGTAATATATGAAAGGTCGTGGCAATGACAACTTGTTTGTATTTCATTAATTTTCGTTTTTCCAAATTTGTTATTTTTCTTTCCTCATTTCATCAGTTGTAACAGACAACAACAGACATCATAGGACGATAGCGCATCTTTTGCTTTTCTCTGGGTTAGTAAACTAAAAACATCACTACTGCAAGGCACAACATGGTGAAACGAGGAAAAACAACAGAGGTCACCTTTAGCTGACATCACCGACTGCTCAAAAACAATATGTTTTCAATGAGGAAACTTTCTACCAATATATAAGGAAGCACGACCTTTCTTGGGTATCACAATAGTTTGTCGCAGCAGCACAATTGTTTGTCAGCTGTCAGTCGGACAGCCTGCAAACTGCAACAAGTGATCACGTTACTCACACCGACCAGCGCCCGCGACTTTTTTCCTTTTTTTATATTTCGGACATTTCAATTCAAATATCTGTAAAATGTATTTTTCGTCAGTGCGAGGAATCAATAGGGCGTTGGAAGAGAAAAGCAACGATTCTCTCTCGTTTTCATAACTCTCGAAGTGAGAAGTTTTGTTTTATGATGGCTGCCATTCTGTCTTGTTTTTTTTTGTTTGTTCGTAGGCTGCAAGTGTCAATAGTTTGTTTTGACGAGACAACAATAAAGCTACAGTAAACATTTAACTTCTTCTTTTATGTATTGGCAATCCTGGTATCAACAAACTTTCATTATTATGTAGTCAAAGTCTCCAACTCACGCTGAGCTAGTCTGTTGGTGTTTACTGAGAACTACAACGAGAGAACAGGACAGTAACCTGTTACAATTTCTCTCTGCTGTAAGGCACTGTGTTTTAAAATATAACCATCTAAAATTTAAATATATTATATAATATTGGCTGGCATGGCACTAAATTTTGTTATTTTGCAACTTGCAACTTCTTTTGTGTACATTGAAATTTACGCATGCAGACAGTTTAATTTAATTGACTACTTATACTTGTAACTAATAATTATAATCCATATTAAAATCACACATAAATGTATGCCATTTACTTTTCTTTATCCACTTTACCACATAATTATCTAACATTAGCACCATTCATTAATTTACTTTACCTATTTGTGGCCATAATTCACTTTACTAAACTTGCAGATTTACTATTGTAAAATTCCTACATTTAATTGCTTATTTCCTTCCGTGGTCAATTTTCTACTTTTTGTCTCTAATTCGTACATTTTGCACTATTTCTCTTACTTCAATAATTGTTACTTTTATTCCATTTTATGCAATTTTTTATTCCAATTTTGGTTTCTGTTACCTTTAAATTATGCTCTTTGTGTGTGCGTGGAGGTTGACTACTTTGTCATTGTACTAATGATATGGATTTAATACTGTGATATATACATACTCACATATACTTATTTTGTTTTACTTACTAACATATATTTACAATATACTATTCTACTAACTTATTTCTAACTCATCACTATATACTATTATACATACTTTGTACGTTCTCGGGACACAGGCCCTTTTCCTTCCAAGTTCTTATCCAAGGAGGTCTGATATTGCAGTAATCTTGTGATTTACTGCACATACTGTGTAATAATATTTTTAGACTCCACAGTACAAGGTCCCTCTCATCTCGTATGCCCTTAAACTGCCTGGACTCATTCTACAGGTCAGTGGTGTATTATTTCCTGTCTTGGGCTATTATATTTTCGGGTCAGCTTCCCGACAAAAGCCCCAACATGTTTTGACGCTCCTGCACAAAACAATGCATATATTTAACCTCCTGAATCAGATGCTATGTTCTATCGTATGTGCGTGAGTTTGTCTGTTGCCAGGAATGGATGTGTCTCATGCACTGTAGTAGTATATAAATGCAGATCCTGGCGCAGCGCACTTTTTCATAGAAAAAACAAGCTTTTTTGCCCAAAAATATAGTATTTTTATCGTTTTCAAACAAGTTTATAAAAGTCTAATTTGGCTCCAATTTTCAATTCTAAATAACACGAAAATTTAAGCCAAAATCAAGGAAATTTCCAATTTTTCAAAAATTGCAGTGCACTTTTCATGTGGGTTTTTCCTAAGGAAATTGAAGCTAATATCAAGCAAATTTAAGCCAAAATCAAGCACATTAAAGTCAAATCAGTAAGCTAAATCTAGTTAATTTAAGCCAAATATGCAAGCTAAATAGAGTAAATATAAGCTAAAAAGAAGCGAATTTAAGATAAATCTGCAAGCTAAACATGCAAAGTTGAGGGGGGTGGGGGGGGGACTGATTATAAAGTCATTATTATTATTTATTGTGTATTGGCCAACTATGGACCACATCATTTCAACCATCTCCTTTTTGAGCTTTGATATTTGCCCAGTATTCCCGCATTCGTTCTCGGTGGTGTTCCTTTCTCTTCTGCGTCCATCATGCTTTCCTGTTTTTACCTTTTACTTTTCCTGGAAACCCTGGCATGCTTGAAGTTTCTTCTTGAGTAGGACATGCTCCTTGATATTATGGGTGATCCCCACTTCTTCGAGATCTCTAGTCACCTCATTGAATCAGGCCCCTTTGGTTTTCTTCTCCTGAAAGTAGGTTATGATGCATTATATATGTTCTATATTTTATATTAATGTAGTCTATATTATATGATATAATTATATTCTATATAATTATATTTTATATTATTATATTCAATATTTACATTTGATGAATTCATAAAATCTGTAATATTTCTATTATCTTTAGTTTCTAACATAATATATCAATATCAGTACCATCAAAATAAATTAGTTTATCACTTTAATCTGTAATTTATAAAACAATATGAATAAACTGTTCATTATTAATTGTATAAAAAATTGGATATGTGGTTCATAAATAATGTAATATCTGAAACCAAACATAGTTTTTTTGTGAAAAACTTGCGATTTTATCTGTTTGTAAATTATAAGATTTATCATAGTTAATAAACATTCCACATGCTAAATTACAGTGAACATTTATCTTTTTAAATGGATTCAAATTAGACAATTTAGTATCTATAACAATTTTATCTTTTTTAATAATTATATATATTTTTTGAAAGCAAGAATATCAGACTATCTATAATCAAATTTAATATCAAATTTAATTTTAATAGATATTCTATCTAGTTATTCTAGATATCTACATATTCTATTCTGTCTCAGTTACTTTTAATGATTCAATATTATATTGTCCTCTAGGTATATTTATAACTTTATTATTTATTATATCTATCAGTGTTATAGTACTATTGTTTATATTGGATGTCTCAAATTTTGTACTAAAACTATTCAATACTATAGATTTATCTTTATGAATGATATAATAATGTAGTTTCTGCTTCAAAATGGAACTATTATTTAACTTGAATATTTTATTATCCATTTAATAAAAAAATTAACTAATTAAATGAAAAAAAACGTAATTGGGCTGTCCGTTTCTCAATTTCCGAAAAAAAGCTAAAAATAAAAAAAATGGAGAAATTTTGCCTGGCAATATAAGGGCCATTATAGTTGGTCCAAATAAGAGTGTAAAAACTAATTTGATGATAAATTATATTTATAAAATAGGATGGTTAAAGTTTAATAAATTGTATGTTTTTTCAAAAGTTTAAATCAAATGAAATATATTCAGTTACAAAAATATATTGATTTGTTCTCCAAAAAGGTAATAGTTAAAGAAAAAATAGCATACTTTTTAAATAATAATGATGAAATGACACTTTTAGACAATGTGAAAATGATTCTCTGGTTATTTTTGACAGTGTTGTTTTAGATAATCAAGATATAATTCGCTATTATTTTACTGGAGGAAGACATAAATGTATAGATGTATTTTATTTAGCTCAAACTTATTAAAAAATACCTAATCAATCGGTAAGAGACAATACAAATTTTTTTATGTATATTTAAACAAGATCATAGTAATTTAAAACACATTTATAATGATTTTGTTGGTGGTGATATGACTTATGAAAAATTTAAAGATATTTGTGTAAAATGTTGAGATTAAGAATATGGCTTTATAACATTAGATTTAAGTAGAAAAAGAAAGATGGGAAGTATATAAATTTGTATACCTTTCGTTGTCATTTTCAGCCTTGGGCAATTGAAAAGTTAAAAAATGTTTTTAATTATCAACCAGCTATTTTAATGGTTAAAAGTGAATTACTTTCAAAATGAATTAATATGTGAAAAATTACAATTTTTTTTTAACAATTAATTTTAATTGTTAATTTTTAAAATCTTTAATCCCAAGTATGATAACTTGTAGGTAAACAGTGAACTTAAGCGACCTTACTGTCTGTGCTTCCAATGTTGGGCACAAATGACCCAAACCAACCCCTTCATTATAGAGGTTAAACACACCGTAGTGGCCAGAGCTGGGCCACACATGAGTTATTGCAATCAGCAGTGTGTAGCGGCCAGAGTTGGGCAGTGCTTGAATTATTTATAAAACAATGGTGCCTGACCCACTCAGGTGAGGCCTATAAATTGAGGGTCAGAGACACCCCAAGACACACAGACGAATTGAGCAGCATTACGTATAGTTCTTGGAGTCAACGAAGCAGAGGTTCAGCGAGGCTGAAGACGAAGCAACACTCTCATCCAGGCTTTGAGGAGCTCATAGCCATCTACAGCTAAGACTTCTATGGCGAGCATAATGCGGCTTGGCAGTAGGATGTAAGGCTATTTATCAAGACCCCGTTATTAGGATCATATGACTAATTAATTAACCACTGGCAAGGATAGGCAGGTCACTGAGTAAGCTTAACTAACTTCATCCACTTCAAGAGTAAAAATCCAGCTCAACGGTTAGAGTAATTGTATCTGTTTTGTATTGTTTATTTCCTGTAAGATTTCGTGTTAGTAAATGTATTTTGTAGTTAAAGAATGCCCGTGTTGCTTGTACTCATTATCCATCTGGCTACCTTACTCCCTTAGTGTTTTTCCTTCTGGCTATTGTAATGCAAACAGCCTTGAAACCCTTAATTACAGAGTTGTAGTAACAGAAAGAATATAGGAGTATACTGGCTGAAGGGAGACACTACACTGGTGGAGACGCTTCTCATCCCATGTAGGCTTTATTACAAATTATTTTCATAGTTGTGCTTCACGCTATCCTGTTGCAAACAACCAATAGTGAATTGAACGTGGCTTTACTTCACGCAAACCATAGCGCGTCTAGACATAGTCGTTCAGCGATATCCAAATTGTACACTCATTTTATTTCTATCTGAGTATATTCATGTGAATTAAATTCAGTAGTAGCTATATGTAATATTGTAGATTTTGCTGTTATTGTATGCCTTAAGATTCCCAGTAAACTTAGAGTATTAGCACCAGCGCAGGTACCAGCTGTTAAATCCAAAATGGTCAGGGCAAGCACTGTGAGCGATAGTGCACAAGGTTAGTACGCTACGTGCATCTGTCAGCAGTCCTCGACATCACAACAGTGGCCTTGCCAGTTAGCAGTTTTAATGTCACGCGGCCCACCTCCGACGCCTTTCAATTGTTTCATATAGCTTTTTATTGTAATGCATGCTTACTGCTTCATCCTGCATGTTGGGACATCTGTTCCCTTGTACGCTAGAAAGTGACCATTTGTTTTTGTGTGTTTCGGATATCTTTCCACATTCTTCCCTGTTTTGTAGTTAGAATCAATTCTATGATACACCAGTGTGCGATCACAACCCGCTGTTACACTACATACACAGCATTTTATGGACATACGGAGTAAAGCTAAGCAGTCAACAGCCACTAAACTCATTAAGCGTGCACTCATTTATACAACAGACACAGAAAATGCCTTAAGTGAACGTGATAGACAATGAGCATTGCTACGAGAAACTACACAGCGTACAAATAGTTCACAACAAAATCAAAATTTAGAACTATCCTTTAATACAAGCTTGGAACACTATCTACATGATACACCACCACCCACACAACAACACAAACTGTCATGTTCTTTAAGTCCTTAGTCTGACTTTCGTGGGTTTGATATATACGATGAAGTCACGTCAGAAACACATCTATACGCTAACACAGACACTCAGACATCACCCAACATGCAAGCACCAAAAGCACCCCTCCAAATTGTCATATACCATTCTGAAAAACCACCCTCATTTTCAGACCAAGAAGGGGATAACATATCTGACTTTCTTGAATCATACAAAGCCGTAGCAGATATAAATCAGTGGAATGACAGAGAAGAATGTCGTCTCAAATTCCACCTACTTGGAACGGCCACGCACACGTTAGAAAATCTCATAAGAAACAACCCAGATCAAATCACTTGGCACAAACTTCAAACCACTCTCAAAGACACTTTCATCACTACACCAGACACCAAATGATACAAACGCCTCCTCTACTCAAAACAGTAAGGCATCAGAGAAAACGCCATGCGCCATATAGAAACTATGAAGTACTAAAGACATAAGTATATTTCACACATTTCTGACCAGGAATTTTTAAACGTTTTGTGGGAGTCCTTGATGTCATCTGTAGCTGACAAACTCATACGATTATCTAACGACACGCTGCCACAAATGATTGACAACCTAAAACGGTACAACCGTTATCATCAGACACTCACGCAAACCTGCCACAACCCTAAGTCCGAACTATTAGAATCATAAATAACTAAATTAAAAGAGGAAATTGCTCAGCTTTCACTGCACAATCACAACACCAGGCAAAACTCTAACACAACCAACCATACACCAAACCAAAACACTACCTTACATGACTAATCGCGACATAGTCTAGCACCGCAACACCGCTATCAAAATCATCAGGGTTATCACATGAACAAATGACCTATTATTATCTTTAAAGACAGCCCCACGAGGACAAATCACTATCAGGGAAACCACCAGTTTCATAGAGGTCAATCTAGCTTCTTTAGAGGGACCTACCAAGATAGGAACACACAACAGGTTAGTTATAGTTCTCCACAGTACTGCTCAAATAGCATGGACATAATTACGGCAGTGCACGACCAGGACCTAGCCAGCCATCAAAAAACTTCAATACAAGGGGGTAAACCGCATCTCCCCCACAGGCAAATTGAACAACAAAGTTTGTGATGCATGCAGAGCAATTTTTAACAAGGTTGTACCCGCAAGATCTTATTCTGATATTGCTAAATTTAATTCTTATACAACCCAACAGTCATTAGCCATCAGGCCCCCTTATAGAGAAATATGCACTCAATAGGTCAGAAAATTGAACAACACACCTTGTTAACGCTAGATTTCACGCCGCCGGTAAAGACAGCAAGCACGGTCACATCATGCAAAATTTAGCATCAGAGAATTGCGCTTACCCTGCCGCACGAGCGACGGAAAAGCACTCACATCACTCCACCCCACCGTGCAATTGAGGTCAGCGTTGCCAAACTGCCATGCTGCACACTGAGCAAAACAAGGTTGCCAGGTCAGCGCAAATTGCCGAGTGGATAGGAAAAGTTGCTGGACCACGTAGTCTTGCTCAAGACACCTGTGCCCTGTGTTTCTATACAGGCCATAAAGCCATCATTGTACGCTGTTCCCAGTACAGAATTTTGAATTTGCGACACACATTGGCGACCGCTTTAAGCATTTGAAAAAGGGCTGACACCGAAAACAGTTTTTCTAGAGCATGCAGAATGAAACAACGCCGTAGCCACTAACAGTTGTTGGCAAAACATGAGTTGCCAGGCCCGCGATGATGAGCCAATGTTTAATAACATTCTGAGAATGTCTGCGCCTCAATATAGACCATGTCAACATCCGCGCCCCATGACTAAATTGGAATGTCAGCATGCCGGGCTCTGCACGTTGACACCTCGAGTTCTTGTAAAGATAACGGGTAGAAAATTGCTTGACACCGGGTGCTCCCGCAGTAGTGTAGCTAGTACTTTAATTTCTACACAGAAACTTCAACCATTAACAGAGGATATTACATTAGTTGGAGCAACCTCAGTACTGACAACACCCAAGTTTAAGACTACTATTGACATGTGTATATCTGGTCACACCTACCTGCAGAAATTTTTAGTAGTGCATGACTTGAAACAAGATATTATACTAGGAGTCGATTTTATTAAAAAGTATGATGTCGTTCCCTTTTTGAAACACAGTATTCTTTTTATACATGCTCACGACTCTAAAAAGTTATTGCAGGTACCAATACACTCTACTATGACCACATATGATAATGCTGCATCTATAGAATATTACTTAAATTAATTAGAGAGTTTCAAAATTGAACAAACAAAGCTCCCCCAGGTCAGTAAAAAATTAAATAGTAAGCAAACAGCAGCCATATCTAGTATTATTGATAAATATAAGGATAGGTTTGCTAATAGCATTTTGGAATTAACTGAGACCAAAAATTTTGAAATAAAATTAGTACTCGCTACAAACAAGCCTATTGCTACCAGACTGTACCGTATTAGCCCCAAGATACGTGACGAATTACTGTCACAAATCACAGATATGGTTAAGGCAGGGATTATAGAAGAAGCTGACTCACCTTATTCTGCACCGAGTTTAGTTGTTTCAAAGAAATACGGCAGATTAAGATTATTAACTGATTTCAGAAAACTTAATATTTAACCACAGTACAGTACCCATTACCCCACACTGAAGATATTCTCAATGCATTACAAAACTCACACTACATTACGAGTTTAGATTTATTCTCAGGCTTTTACAGCATTCTTGTCAGACAACAAGATTGTTACAAATTAGCATTTACCATTGATTGAGTCGGTTTGTTCCAGTATAAAGGAATGGCAATGGAGTTATCCACGTCACCACAATACTTTCAAAAGTTCATTAACTCACTTTTAGGACCCCTACGATTGACAGCAGCCATAGCCTATTTCAATGATATTTTTATTTTAGGTAATTCATATGAGGAACATATACAAAATATTGAAAAAGTTTTTGAGCGTTTGCGCATGTTTAATGTTACAATTAATACCAAAAAATGCACCTTCGCAGAACAAACCATTAAGGTAATTGGCCACATTATCACTCCCCACAGTATTACTACTGATCCAGAAAGGTGCACGCTATTATTGAAAACATGGCTTCACCAAACAATATCAAACAACTGTGCACATTCTTAGGTATGACTTCATACCTTCATAGGTATATGATGCATTATACTACTAAAGCTCAGCCTGTAATTGATTTAACCAAACATAACGTACCCTACAAATGAGAAAACATCCACTAACAGGCATTTGAAAAACTCAAGAAAGCAATTTTGGCAGCACCTGTATTGCAAAAATTTGATGAGCAGAAAATCATTATCTTAGCCTGTGATGCCAATAATGATGTGGTAGGCAGAGTGGTTATGCAGGAGGATACGGGCACAAAACAGCGTAGTATCGTTGCATTTGCATCTAAGAAATTATCTCTTAATGAATTGCACTGGAATGCAACAGAGAGAGAGAGCTTGGTACAATTCGTTATTTGTGTAATAATTTTCGGCAATACTTGTATGGGCGACACTTCAAATCGAGACAGATCACGCCAGACTAAGATATTTATGGACAATGGCTGAACACAACATTAGCATTCAAAATATGGCCATTGCATTAAGCAAATATGATTTCGACCCCCACATTGTAAAAGGTAAGTTGAATACACTACCGGATGCCTTAAGCCGCATTACAACCGACACAGGCGTACACACAAAAAGTATTTCAGTGAACAACACTACATTTGAAGTTAAACAACAAATGGTAAATTGTAAATCCCTATACACAGACTTAGCCGAATGTGTTACAAGTAGCTGATAAGCACGACAAAATTGAAAAGAACATTGTCAAATACACCATTAATCATTGGGATAAAATCAAGAACTACTTCAAAAACGAATTACAAACTAAGGACAAAGCCAAGGTGGCCAAACTTATAGCAAACAAAGAAATTTTCCTCATGTATGCTATAGGCAAAATAGTCACCGACCTGTATCAGATAAACATACAAGTAGTTATGGAAAACAACCCCAACAAAGTGGAAAGACACTGTATTGACCCCCTTTTAAATTGTAAAATAATGATAATTAACAAAATCGGACAACTACACTTCTTGCCATTGTATACCCATGAACAAGAATATATTAAAATTGATGATGACTCCATTTTACACTTGTGCCCCATAGTAGTTAACATTACTCTTTATTGGAGAATATGAATGTGATCCCCACATCAAACAATTGAAACTTGCATAAATTCTTCCAGATCAGGCAGGTATCAAATACCGTAGACTTAGTTGCCATTATGGTATCACTGCGAACTGAGGAATTTATCTCAAAATCAATACACCACATGGACCTACAAAATTAACATTAGTGCCACAAGTTTATATAAATGAGATCATTTAAGCTCATCGCGATGCTGTCTTCAGGGGTGGCCATATCAGTGTTATTAAAACTCTTCAAAAGATTAAACAAGTCTACCATTGGGATACAATGAATGCCGATGTAAAAGCTGACGTACAATCATGTCCAGTATGTCAGCACACTAAAGCACCTAATGCTAAGTCTATGGGTCAAATGATGCCAATTCCCCCGCAACCACTTTTGAGAACTTGGGCTCTCGATGCAAAGGGACCCCTCCCCTCCATGGCTCATGGAAATAATTTTATAATCGTCATGACTGAATACTCCACTAGATACATAGTTGCGAGAGCAGTACTTTCCATTGACACCGCTACATGTGCCAAATTCATTAAGCAGGTCATTTTGCGATTTGGATGTCCCGAACAGATTTTGATAGATTGTGGCACGAGCTTTCAGAATGAATTGATAAGTCAACTTTTGAAAACACTAGGTATCAAAAATTTAACAACAGCAGTTTACAACCCTAGGTGCAATGGTTTAGTGGAGGCCACGAACTGCATTTTAGGCGAGCAATTCGCTGCCTGTGCAAATACCGACCAAACCAATTGGGATCTCTATGTAGATTTTATTGTCTTCAATTATAATACAAGCGTAAATACAACCACTAGATATACACCATTTTACCTCCTATACAGCGTAGAAGCTGCCCTCCAGCACAGGTAGTAGCAGTTAAATTCTCTGAGTGTGCTAATGACTGGTGTCAAAGATTCTTACAAGATCGGGAAAATACAAAGGTAAACTTGCTTCAGCCCCAAGGGCATAAAAAAACTCAGTTTGATAGAAACCATAAACAGAATACTTTGCGCATTAACGACTATGTATGGGTGCGTAACCATAGTAGACAGCAGGCTCTAACGCATCATTACCAAGACCCCTTCAGGGTGGCAGAAATTTTAGGAGATTCAACTGTACTCATCCAGGTAAACAAATCAAGTCCTCCTAAGTACGACATTGTCTGCACACGTCATACCAAGCCTGCCTTTGTACAATAAGTTACAGTTTCTTGTCACGTACGTGTATGTAAATACATAATTGTTCAGTGTTTTATGTGTGTCATTTACATGTGTTACAGAGTGTGTGAAATAATTACTTGAAACGGCCAAGGGTACGTGAGCCACTGTGTCGCTGCCGTTTGTAAGGACGACCGTGCAGCCTGTATACGCCGCAACTGGGGCGTGCTGACAATGCTCTACTCCCAACATGTGTCTACCACAGCAGGATTCCGGCAGCGCGAGGCGCCCGACTGCTCTTCCTTTCTGTCGTTACGACGTTGGGAGTTTGCTGAGCAACCGAGACGTGGAGAAGGGAACCACGGCCACCAACCCTAGCCCGAGAGTATACCACACCGGCAGAGGCACCGAGCTGCTTCTGCAACCCAGACACAGTTGATGGCAGTGTGCAAGCACGAGGCACACTCTGCATATGCACTCCACCATCGCCATGGCAACGTCAATCACCGGTTGAGCTCGAGCAGAGGAGTGGGCAGCCCGCTCTGCTCGCCGTACGGTCAAGGCCGTGATTGCAGTCTACTTCACCCTGCCAACCATTCTTGCACTGCCCGCCACATAGAGGACCCATGCCTGTATCTACTGGCTTCCCGCAGATGTGGCATTTGTGTATGAGGACAGTATCCCGTTTATTTATACTATACCCCTACACTTTTCTATCACACCTGCTTCACTTGCTGAGTACATACATGTCACCTGCACGCTGCACAAACGGAAAACTGATATATGAATATTTACAGGCAGTGGAATGAGGGGTACTTCAAGAATACTTTGGGGACGTAAACACGAAATTCCGTAAACCACGCGGAATCCAGATTGTTACAGATGTAACAAGTTGGTGCTGCAATAAGTACGTAAGTGCACTCCTAGACAATGACAAGCAACTTGACAGCCAAATCAATGAACTTGCCGTTAACATTGTCACTACTAACAAGGCTATAAATGTGTCTTTCAAAGTAATTAATGAAATCAAACACCTAGTTGAAGGCAAGGTAAACTCTTTAGCGGCCACTATTAATGCCATTTCCTAAACTTTGAACAAACAACAGTCAACCATAAGCAAGATTGATAATGTTGAGACACAATCACATCTGCTATCCACGAGCATCTTACAACTAATTAGTAATGTGGTTCTTGAAGATTTAGTTAGAGATTTTATATACTCATGTCAACATAAACTACCCCTCAATGCTGTCAACAAAACACAACTTAGTGATGATCTTACCAAATTAGATTTGGAACTTGCTCAAACTCAGCTATACGTTAAGTATTAGCACTGCTGACATAATTAAATGCTACACCCAAGAACTCACAGAATGCTTGTTCATGAACACGCAAATGGTGATCAAATTACAGATCCCCATCTCTCAAGCAAATTCTCACTGCAAATCTTTTACTTAATTCCTGTTCCATATCATTTCGCAAACCAAACATGCACCATTCGCATCCCATTTTTCGCCATCGCAATTGATCCACATATGGATACCATTAAGGTAGTTTCACCTTCATTACAGCTCCCAGCGGATGTAATTCACATTCCCAAAGAATCACTCATTGATGATAATTATAAGTGTATTAATGAAGCAGTTCTGCTATCTAATGCTATAACGTTATTCTCAACTTGCAAATTTTGTTGTTCACCAGACACATCATTTTCGATTCACAGTATTTTACCCCACCAGTATGTATTAACTAATCCTCCAGAAGGTATGAGGTTACAGTGTATGAATTCTCCCCTAAATACCAATGCCATAGATCACCACCTTGGATGTATTGAAGTGTACATACCGCGTGGGTGTCAGCTTGCCACTCCACACCAAATAGTAGTAGACGCCTTACATATTTGCAATATACTAGCGCCTACCATTCTCCTGTAATCCCAGTTAATTGGTTATATCAGCAAGCTGTCCATTTAGACCAATTATCTTTAACTGCAGATATCCACTTCTACAATGTCAGTACTGCAATTGACACGAACTGGCAGATAAACCTCACCGAGCAGCCAGTGCTGCCAAAACTTGCCAACTTCGGCACACATAGTAACTTCAGACAGGTCAAGTTGTTTTCAGTGTTCGACCCAAATCATTACAATTATATTACCATGGCCTTTTTAACTGCCCTTGTATTAGCAGTAAATTCTATGAACATCAAGCTTGTTAAGCTTTCAATAATTCTAGCAAGAGACACACTTGCTAGAATTATTGAAAGTATTATTCCAATCATCTGGTCTCCTCACCACAGAAGTAAAAATGAGTGAAGTTTATATTGGATTTCACTTACAATCTATAAGTGTAGAATTGGGAAGTGTAAGTTACATAATAATGCTTTCAAACCCTCTGAATTGAGTACACATTCAATCTCTCACAGGCAAGTAAGGGCAAAACTGTGAGGCCCTGAGGGAAGGACCTGTAGTTTGGACCTTATTACAGAAAACTATTGAGAGACAGGTATAGAAATATGACCGATAAGTCTATGAAATGAAACAGAAATACGATGGTTAGGGGGAGGTGTGTGTCTGCTCTAGTACCTAATGAAGTATTCAATCAACTTGATTACATTCTGAATAAGGGCATTTTAGACCCACCTTATTGAGTGAATTATACCACTAAGAATTAAGCACAGTTAACACTGTAGCTATTCTGCTTAGAGGTCATTGAGCTAGTGTACATATAGTTCAGAATTTTATTTATTCATCTTTATTATATATTGTGTCAGCACACTGCGAAAAGTAGTATGGTACATTTTCTTGTTGATTAAATGAAGTCACCTCTGTAAATATTGTACTTATATGTCAATGTCGTATCAGTATTTTATAAATAAAAATATATATCTTTGGGTTTTGTCATATCAAATCCATATGGTCAACATCTTTGTGATTGTGTTAAAAAAAAAAAATAATATGAAACATTTCCCTTACCTGAATATTATGGATGTTCAGATATCACAACATGGGTTATGTGTTTTAACTAAATCAGTATTCTTTCGTCTTACATAATTGGTATTTACTATTAGGAAATAGATTTTTATATGTACCTGTATATGATCACCACAGTGTCACTGAAGTAACCTTTCAGTTTTATGTTTTAATTTTTTTTAGTTGTTTGAAGTTACTCCCATTATATGTGTAAGTTTGTATACTGAATCTGATTTTCACTTTAATTATTGTACAAAAATAACCATAAAAGACATTAACTGGTTAAAGTTCTATATGACAAGCCACATGCTTAATGGAGTGCAACTATCAGCATCGTGCGTACTAGTGATTCAGTGCAAATATATTAATAACACATATGAACAATAACTATATCAAATGCTTACATGCCAAGACAGTGAATCAATCTTTGAAATTTAGAGTGTTATGTTACCTAATGTGAAAAACAGTTCTTCAAACTATAAGGACATAAACTCAGTAAGTACTACTCTCTACTTGATTCAGTGCCAACGCCAACTGTGTAAACATAGCAAACAATAGTGTAAATTTGTAATATTATTGACCACTGTCACAACCCTACGGAAAAGTATATATTATTGTTAATATCTCACATTCTCTTTGTTGTATTACTGTTCATGTATGCTAGTTTATATTATTATGGCATGTACTTACTTGTGTAAAATTCTAAAAGTTTTTATGTCAATCTACTGACCCATATGGCATTCACCATTATAACAACATGCTTAACTGTTTACTGTATTTCGTTAATAGTGTTATATTGTGTTACGTACAAACATTACTCATCTGTGGTAGTTTCAATTCTTCCGTTGGGGGCTATGCAAAAATATGTAACTTACAATATGTAACAACATTATCCACGCTGCACAAGCAAGCCTCAAAACGCTACCTAAGTGTTTTTTCCCTAGTGCCATTGCTGACAAAAGAAGGCACGGGTGTTCATTGCTACTGTGTAGACACGTCTACCTTCCAACTTGTGATTCAATTACTCACAATTTTACTAATACAATTAGTTTCCTTATATTATATTATTTGAACAATTTTTTTTACATGTGCTTACTGTTTACAAGTTGGCATGCTGAATGGCATGCCAACTTGTGTAATTGTAATTCTTCCAAGTAACATTTTTCTGGCACGTTGTAAAGCGAACTAGTACCACACACGCACACTTTTCCAAGCTTTTCTTACCCATGTCCACTGCATAGTACTTGGGGTTCTTATCATTTTCATTTTAAAAGTGGCACTGGACATACTTCCTTCTCCTGTGGTGCTTCTACACAACATGCTTTGGTGTTGTTATTTTATGGTCGAACACCTTGTTTAATTTTATATTACTATAACTTATGTCATTTCCGATTGTTACTTTTATAACATCATATAATATATGTCTTATGTTCTTGTTAATACCTGCCTTGCCAACAATATGCAGCTAAATAACTATGAATAATAACCTTTTCTACTATATATACACAATTTTTCCACTTGTGAAACATAGCCTCAAATTTAGTCTTGCGTCCTCGAATCTGCCCTTCATTCGATTTGCGCATGCCACCTTTCGTTCTACACTCTTCACCCCTGTGTATGAGCTCCTTGGCCACTCCCTGTGCCTCCGACCTCTCTCCAGGATGGATCCAGCAAACCACTTCAACTACAGCAGCCGGGACAGCCGCTTCTTCGGCCAAGGGGGTAGTGTAGCGGCCAGAGTGGGGCTGCACACGAGTTATTGCAATCAGCAGTGTGAAGAAGTCAGAGTTGGGTGGCACTTGAATTATTTGTAAAAACAACGGCATCTTTACACTCAGGCGAGGCTTATAAATTGAGGGTGTGAGACGCCCCCAGACAGACCCAGACAAATTGAGCAGCATTACATATAGTTGTCGGAGTCGATGGAAGCAGATGTTCAGCGAGGCTAAAGACGAAGGCAACACTCTCATCCAGGCTTTGAGGAGCTCATAGCTATCTACAACCAAGACTTCTATGGTGAGCATAATCCGGCTTGGCAGTAGGACGTAAGGCTACTTATCAAGACCCTGTTATTAGGATCATATGACTAATTAATTACCCACTGGCAAGGATAGGCAGGTCACTGAGTAAACTTAACTAACTTCATCCACTTCAAGAGTAAAGATCCCGCTCAAGGGTTAGAGTAATTGTATCTGTTTTGTATTGCTTATTTCCTGTAAGATTTCATGTTAGTAAATGTGTTTTGTAGTTAAAGAATTCCCGGGTTGCTTGTACTCATTATCCATCTGGCTACCTTACCCCCGTAGTGTTTTTCCTTCTGGCTATTGTAATGCAAACAGCCTTGAAACCCTTAATTACAGAGTTGTATTAACAGAAAGAATATAGGAGTAGACTGGCTGAAGGGAGACGCTGCAACTCTAATCATCAAGAGGCTTGGAGAAAGCAAACACACTACCCCTTCGCCTACTTGTTCCTTGATATTCTGTACCACACTTTTACTTCTCCTTGGCACTACTACTTTTTCTCAAACACATGTAATAACCATTAATACATTGCTATATGTATATACTATATGTTTCCCTTCATATGGCACGTGAAAATAACCATTCTTGGTTTCATAACAATTTTTTACAATATAAAGAATCTTTTATAGCAAGCAAGTCTGAATCCTTTCACTACCCACAATAGTATCCTTCCATTCAAATTGTATGTGTTTGCAAGGTTACCTGATACTAACTACACCAATACATTATTCAGTTGTCAGGTTTGTGAAGGGTAATGGAATGATTAACCCCATTTATCCCATATTGAGTGTGAAGTCCTTGCATGCCACGACATGAGAAAATATCTGGGTTTAAATGAATGTCAGTGAACAAGGCTTAGACGCAGTCCTTTTTCTATTTGGTGACAGCACAAACAGTATCAGTGACTAAAGCAGCACCAAGTTTGGCCTACAGTAAGATGTTACAACGTGAATGTGCCTTACTGTCATATGGGTGTTCAATTGCACCATCCATATTTGGAGTGCCAGACTTCCATGTTATGTACTGATAATAGCAGTCTGGTATTACATAGTATACGTGAAGTACTGAGAAAATTGACCTGCTGGTCTATGTTCTTACAAGCATATGACTTAAATGTCGACCATGTCCCAGGGTCAGAAAATCAATTGGCAGACTTATCTCACTCACCTGGTGAGAGCAATATAACCTATGACAACAAGGAGTGGGAAGGGATGCTTCCCTCTACCCCAAAAAGTCATATGTGTGACATTGCCAACACAGCAACAGTGTGCTCTATTATAAACGTCGTGCAAAAAACAGTACTGAGCCAACTATGCAAATCAGTTGTTAATGTGCAAGTCATGGTGCCTGACACACAAGCCAAGTTTGCACTCTGTGGTAAGGAAATAGTGGATGGATGGTATGCGATTGAAAACAGGTTGGAGTCCCAACCACACAGAGAGAACATGCAGTGGAAAATCTGAATGCTGGCAACATGGGGTGCAAACGTGCTTTGTTTCACGTACTGGAGCCAGTTCGCCGGACACCCTGGCATGAAAAGAACTGCACACGATTTGCATAACAGAAATAAAAATAGTGAAACCTCACGAGCATGTGTGTTATTGTAGATCTTGCAGCTTAATGACACTTGGAGAGCTAGCCTCGCCAACCAGCTTATTTAGGGTTTTTTTTTGTCTTTTCAGCATAAAATGTGAATTTTATTCAGTTTTAATTTGTGTTTGGATAGGCCTTACAGCTCCACACTTAGTGAATGGTCGGAATTGCACAAGTCCCCTACATTCTAACTGGATCAGTGTTAGACACATGAGAAGTTACCTGGAGGACACGGGGAGGAGTTGCCATCTCGGTGGTTGACCATCATGACTCTCAACACCTTCTGAGCAGCCTGGGGGCTGATTAAATATGACAACCATACATTTGCACTGATGCAGTGCTCAGCTAGGAAAATTGCTCTGCACTAGTACCAGTACAGCTGAAATTAAATATACCAGATGCAAGTGGTTAAAAGTCTTCCTTGCATAGAAAATTGATTTCACTTTCGCCCTTTTTGGGAGCCAAAATATATTTTGTAACATGGTCATTCAGGCATCACTGGCAGCCCTCAGAAGTATTCGGGTCTGCTTCGGCTATCAGCTATTCTGCATTTTCGAAAATTCATCAATGGATTCAACAGTGGTTGATATACTGGTTTACACCAAATGAGGCATTTTTTGAACACCAGGTTGATTTTCAGCAGTATTTTCATTTGCTTGTGAATGTAAATGCAGGCAATTATTCAAAAATTCTAAAGTTTTCATTGCCCATTTGTAAAACTTGACATTTAAATTATTTTTATATATTTTGAAATGCCTGAAAATTATAATATGAGGGTGTATTAACTTTTATTTTTCAGCGAATGTATTCAAAAAATTCTTCAGTTGATGTTTTGGTGCTTAATCCATCAGATCCACCAAATTTTCAGGCAGGTTCAACTGGTGAATCAATCGGTTTAACCAGACTCAACCAAACAGTATTTTTTGAATGTCCGGTGAACATCGGTGATAGTGCTGGTGAATTTTTGGAAACGGAGATTGAGTTCTTGCTCGGCTGTCAGTGCATGGCGCGTGCTTTATTTATACTACACTGTTACATAGTATGAACATGGATGGCTAGCTAGCTCTGTTTCACTAATTTATAAAGCATGATGATTTGTGATTAATACTTGGACAACTACATATTTTCACTAGACAAATGAATATTTAAATTTTTTGACAGTACATATTTTGTATGTGCGCTATTTGGAAAACAGTTGTTTATTTCTGCTAGCAAAGAAGAGACATAGCATCATATTTTATAAGGATTGATAATGTTATTGTGTGTTTGAAGTGTAACCTAGTTAATATTGTGTTTACATATTTTTTATTTGGTTTAGAAAACTTGTTATATTTTATGGCATTTTATTGTTTATTACAAATTTCCATATATCTGACGTGTGTCGCTCCTCACCCTAGGCCTTTTGTCTCGCCGGCCGCTCCCAAGCGCAGCACACACGCACACTCAACGACTGATCACCGGCGAGCAGTGTAGTATAGTGTTAGTGCAGGAGTGGGCAAGATTGGGCAAGTGCAGTGCAGTGCAGTGCAGGGAGTGTAGCACCATGTGCGCCTACCAGCCCGGGAGAGCGGGCGGAGTAATACACGAACATGTGTATTACGTTAACAAGGGAATACACGAACACATGTATTACATGACTCGTAAATGAAGTGCAATATGTTTAACGCCTTTATGTCCAATGTTGTTGTTTTTAAAGTATTATTGTTTTATTTCACAAATGTTTACTCTCACCACCACCAACGTTATGTCCACTCCATTTCATTTCAGTCGCAAGGTAAGCTGTAGAAGTAATTATTGATTTGTGTTTTTGCAGTGTTTGAAAGTATTATAGCATGCAACTGTAAATTTGTTTCTCCACGTGTGCAAGTAGATCCCTCCGCGGCGCGTGGGCCCGCTACTGCCAGCCCTTACGCCATGGCGGGAAGTCAGTCAGCAAGTCGCACCGAAAGGGGGAGGCATGTGTGAAACCGCGCTCGTGCTTTTCCTGCCTGGACCGTATCTATCTTCATCACTGGGTATTTTTCAGCAATAGTTATCTATGTCAGGAACCTTTTTCGTTTTTCGCCGTCCGGGATACTCCCCGTCGCCTCCCCAGGAATTGCATTGCCTGGACAGTTTGTAATTTAATCAGCACACCTAACCTTAGTGCAAGCCTAGGGATTTATCTACTGTATAGCCGTCGCCGCAGGTTCAAAGCGAGCCATTGTATAAGTTATTTTCCAGGAGGGAATGTTCAAGTTTGCAATAAACCGCATGAACTGATAAGATCATTTATTCGAATGTCAAAAGTTTTTTTCAGGGTACGGGCCCCCTAAAAACCGCCATTTACTGATGCAAGTATCTATGTGAATTTAAGGGTAAATATTAATATGTATGTGTTTTACAACCTAACGAAAGTACCGCGAGTAGCATTTATGGGCATGTGGTTTGGCCCGGACAATCCACGCATAGGGAGTTTTATTTTGATTCCGCCAATGTTGTATTAATTCGCAATATCAAGCGGTGATTGGGCCGTCCGACCTGCCCCTGATTTAGAAAACAGCGAGGCCTTCACATCAGGTGAACTACTGCAAGATCTACGTGGGAATGTGGTCCGGGTGATTGGCTCGCAGCACCCTTAGGTTACGAGAACTCAGCTCTACCGCAACAACATCAGTGATGCTGCCACGGCGATGTCTGGTGCCTACCGGGTATACAATTCCTAACACCTTTTTCCAAATTCTGTTCACCGCCTTTGTAAATCCCAATCAACCCCATCTCGTCCAGTCAACCCACGTAGTAACCTATATATTTTTTGCAGTGTAATGCAATCGGTGCAGTGTTAAAGTTAAATATTTATGTTTATATAAAGTGTTTCTATTAGTTTATGAAACATTCACAGACTTCTAATGATATTTTAGTTGCCTGCTATATTGTGGGCATTTTTCTTCACCATTCATCACCTCACCTCTTCGACAGTCAGTGAAACAAGGTCTTTTGTGTTCTATAACTTGTTGTGGAAGGCTACATGTCAACTGCACATGTGCGGCAAGAGCAATTACATTTGCGCCAAGATATCTGTCCGGCACAGATTTCTCTGCATTTTGCATCGGTCACGTGACCACTTGCTTCTCTGTTTGTTCATATTGATTTCCCCTATGGGGCAGTGAAAGTGCAAATTTTCATTACACCCATTAGAAATGCATATTTAATCAGCCTCCTGGTTAGCAATTGCTTCAATACATCTCTTGGACTCATAAATTTTACGATCAGAAACGTGCACAAGGGATTGTACACCTGCTACATTATCTCCTCTTCTCTTGCGCTCATAAGCACATCATGATTAACTCCATGGTGTTATAATATAGCCAAATATACAGGACTGTAGGTCAAATAAATGCAACATTTTACCTTCACTAATTGTGGTAAAATCATGAAGGTTAAAAATCAAGTTTTTAAGGAAATACTGCACCTACTGCTGTATTGCGTGCCTGTTAATTAAATTACAATTTTCTTAATTGTGTGATAATTATATTGATAAGTGCTTGTGTTGAATATGTTTCTGAAAACTCAAGTTTAATACGTAAAATAATGGTAGTACATGCAGACTTGTGTCGCAAACTGAAATACTTAAAGGCTATACTACAATCATAGTGAAAAATAACAGTAGTAAACTGAACATACACCTGCCTATGGGGTCTACTTCAACACAATGGTATAAAATGGCTGCCTGCTCGCAGTTGCAGAATGAAGAGGACAGAAATTGTGATATTTTCTTATGCTGCGTTCTATGTCAGCCAATTACAAGTAGTTTTTTCCAATTACAAAAGTCTAAGCAAAATTAAATTGTGACCAGAAAAATGTTTAAATTTTGTAGTAGTATACTGTATTTCTAATTTTCATTTATTTAAATGAAGATTTGTGCATGTGCAGCAATAATAAAAAAGTTAAGTACATTTAACTTTATAAGACATCAGGTAGCCAATATATTGTTCATATACCTATCTATGATAAGATAAAGCGAGCCGAGGAGATTTCAGTCACACCAAATTAAATTGCATTAGCTTCATACTCATAATTCCAAACTTTGTATGATTTGGCCATTAGCAGCCAGGAAGTCTATTAAAATTAACAATGCTATGCGTATTTAAGATTTCTCAATAATTTTTTTTCCATTAAATTAATTTTTGCAGACTTTTCCAAAGCACGTTACAAAAATAACCTTGTCTTCATATACAAACATTATCTTTAATGGTAGCCATTTTGATTGCACGGGACACCATAAACTGAATTGTAGTAATATCGGTGCTGTCTACACAGAAAAAGAGTGAGATCTTCTCATTGTTTTTGCGCAGACAATGCAAATAACACAGAAATGGCAAGCAGCTCTCTGGTTGGTTGTCTATCCTCTTTGCTCTGTTTGTTTGATGTAACAAGCAAATGTGTGGATTCATCTTAAGAGATTCCACACTGGAATTTGCAGTTGTAGACAGAATTTTTTCAGGAATGCATGGTAACCCTATTATTATTTTCTTATGGGAATGCTACAGTGATTGTAGTATGGCCTTCAATTTTACCTTGTAAAAATATAAGAACAGATTCTGCAAAGATAGAGCCAAGAGTTTTCGTGAATTTCCAAAATCTTCAAACGAGTGCATTTCCTGTATGTACTTATTTGCACCTGCTGTTTCTTATCTTGTCTGTTGTGCAATGTGGTTATTTGTGTTATTTTCAAATACAATAAGAACTGTGCATGATGAAGCTTATCATAAAACTGCAACATGTATTATCAAATTGTACTCTGGATTCATGCAGTTGCATATTGTCCAATAAAAATTTCCCATGCACATTTTGGCACACAATAACCATTGTCCTTAGTGCTCATTGCCCAACCTGCTGGCAGTTACATATGTACAGCCATAACAGGCAGATGTGTCTGCAGCACCTGATGTCTTCATCTTTGTTATGCACTAATCAGTTAGTCAGCACCTTGAAGGTCTTACCTCATTCTGGAAACTTCTGCCTCAGAGCTTACTCCTTAATTTACTTACTGTATTTTCACTTGTGCACTTTGTACTTTATTCTGTATTGTCAGATGGCAGTCATGATTCTTGTGGGTACAGTTTTCAGTACCTCGTCCACTCATGGCAGATGTCTGTTCACCTTTATAAATTGTAATATATGACATCACTGCCTCACTGTTCAGAATTCAAAAAACTTCAAGTTTTAAGAGTTAACAAGCATTGGTCATCAATAACATTCTGGAAGTACAGCGTTCTCATATTTTACCATTTTGCACCCTTTCTGTACCCTTTCTGTGCTAAGTACACCATTCCTAATCAATAATACTGCTACCTTACTACTACTATCTGAATACCTGATCCCTCCAATGTTGCTTACTTGCTCCATTACAGAATTGTTCAGTCCCAAGTCACGTCACAGTTTTCTTGCTTAAGTAAGTATAATCATGCAATTAAAGGATCCTTAAGCGATAATAGAATCAAATGATTCAACTAACCACTTTTTATGTTCTCCAGCCCAAACTATATACGGTAGGACCCCAATGATATATT
Source organism: Dryococelus australis (assembly GCA_029891345.1). Classification (NCBI taxonomy): domain Eukaryota; kingdom Metazoa; phylum Arthropoda; class Insecta; order Phasmatodea; family Phasmatidae; genus Dryococelus; species Dryococelus australis. The sequence goes on from CM056994.1 coordinate 290,347,882, forward strand.
CCCGTGTCTTGCATTTTCCCGCATCATACACCAATTTGTTTTGGTCCTGCCAATATTCTTATAAACACAACAATTTTTATTCCCGGAACATACACTATTAAAAGTATTATCTTCCCACATTTTACAATTTTTTAATTGTCACAATTCCGAAGAAACTATGCTCAAACTAATAAGTTTGCCAATTAGTTTGAAGTTGGGTGTGTCATGCTGGCATAGTCACACGCACTCACACACACACATATATATTAGAGTTGTTCCGATACTAAGTATCGGTGTTGGTCGATACTTTGCCTTTTCCCAGTGTATCTGTTTCGGATATGGTATCGGGCTAATACTTTAGTATCGGTTGTAGACAATGAAATCGGGATATTACTTTATTTTGGCACAAAAATGACCGTATTTCAGATTGTATATGCCTCACATTAAAAGGAAAAGATAAATAAGAACAAATACCATATTTACTCGTGTATAGCACACCCTTCTTTCCCAAAATAAAGGAAAAAAAATTCTGCGGAACAGGAAGGGATAGTGGTAGCCATAAATTATCGGGGAAGTTGAGGGAAGTGGCAGGACTGTCTGTTTTCTCATCTCTTGCTTTTACATCACTCATCTCCCCTCTCTCTCTTTCTCTCTCAGTGACCCTTCAGTTATGAGTAGGTGGAAATCCTGCTCTCCCCCCCACCCCCCTCCCTTCTACCACCTAATTAAATCCTGTCATTCCGCAAACCAGAGCTGCGTTGTGTTTACGGCCCTCCCCCTTCAAATAACGGCCAGATGTTGCTGGTTGATAATTCTGTCAAGCCCTCATTGTTTCCATGGCAGAGACTAGAGAACCATGTTCTTGGAGGGTGCAATTTTATTTTGAAAAATTTTTTCCCTGGAACTTGTTGCAAAAATCATGATGCATACTATACACGAGTGCACGTTATACACGAGTTAGTACGGTATGCGTCGCTCAAAATAGTTGCACCTAACATAACTTGTATTTCACAGCAAATGGTTTCACCTGAAAATGTTTTGCAAAACATTTTAACGGGGAATTATTATTTGTAAAGATGTTTTCTTTTGTGTTTAAAGGTTGTTATATCTGGTAAGGTTGGTGTTTGATTGTATCTGGTGTAAAAGTAACATGACTTTAAAACTTAATATTTATTTAATTGAAAGGGCAACATGTTCTCAAAAAAAAAATAATATGCCCTACAGCATATACTCTACCACTTGTCAGCAAAAAATTGTTTGAACATAGAGTGATTTGTATTATAAGTGTTAATTTTCAGTTACTTCTTGCGGGGAAATGGGAGGATTTATATTAATTAATTTCAATAGACACGCATCTTTGAATAAAGTGATAATATGTAAGTGCCTATTTGACACCTTGTGCCATCTAATAATGAGTAGGCAAGCACCGAGCTGAGTGCAGTATAACTCATGACAGGGAAAATGAGAGGACATGGTTTTGAATGATTAATTATTAAAGACAGTGAAGAAATCAATTATATTCGCCTCATTTGTGTCTCAAAATTACAAGTTTTCCTTTGCAGTAAAGTATGATTAATTACTTTAAAAGACAGAAATTTGCCACACGTGCAAGGTGTCGCCAACAGATAGCGGCGTGGAGAGGCCATCCTCTTACCACCCCCCCCCCCCCCCCTCTAAACCAACAGACATGACACTGCCAGACCGATAACTTTTTCGTGCGCTCTTAGCTGATAATGCACGCGGGACATTCAAAATTTGACTTGCATTTGGTGTCATATTATTTGCATTTTCAGAGGGTTTGAAAGTTTTAGGTCAGCTTGCATTTTGTCGGATTACAATAAATTATATACAGTATTTCAAGGCCTTTTTTTTTTTTTTTAATAAGTCTCGGAGAAATGTTTTTAATGTATAATTAACAGTAATACTTTTTCTAAAATTCAGGGCATTGGCATTGGTTTTTTTGTATTGGGGTATCAGAAGTGGTATCGGGTATTGACATCGGAAAACATGGTAGCTGAACAACTCTAATATATATATATATATATCTGGCCAGAGAGAGAGAGAGAGAGCGAGAGCGAGAGAGAGAGAGAGAGAGAGATATATATCATGAGAAACAAGAGAGATGGTGAAGGGGGCATTCTAAAACTAGCCACACTGCAGTTTGACAAGGGGAGTATGAAGAGGTGAAGTGACAATGATCCGTGATGGGGGGGGGGGGGGGGGGGGCATAGTGACAATGAACCCGGTCTTGGAAGAGTAGGTGGTAGTGGAAAAGGAGGGATGCCAAGCGATAGTGAGAAAGAAAATAATGGGAACAAGCAACCTTGGGTGAGAGGCGGGAAGGTGGAAAGGAGTAAGAACGAGAAGTAGAAGGAAAAAAAAAATAAAGGGACACGAGTGAAAAGCTATTCATTTGTTCTTTTTGTTTATTTCTTTAGAAATTACGTTACAACATTAAAATGTACTGTACATTGACAAATTTGTAAACATGTTTTGGGGGGGAGGTAAAAATTTTTTAAATTCCAATATTTCGTAAATAAGCCACACACTCTTTCTGCAGTTATTTTTTTTGTAAATATTTGCAGCCTATACACGTCGAAATACGGTGTTTGCTGTGTGTCGTTTAAATTTTTTAAAATTTCCTGCTGTCTTGGTTGAGCTTTGTTGATCTGTGGTTTGGTTATTTTTTTTTCTTATTGCAGCTTCTGCACGGTTAGTGATTTACATACATTATTATTTTATTTTCATTTCACGGTATGGCATCAATGAGTCGGAAACGAAAACCACTTTCCAGTGAAGAAAAGAAGAACATTTTAAAGCAAGTAGACACACATACCAGCACACGGAAGTCATTAGCAGATAAGTTGGGCTTATCAGTTTCAACGCTAAACACAGTTGTTAAAAGGAGCCAATCTATTGAATGTGTTGCACAGAGAGCTGGCCCAATGGCGAAAAAAATAAAGGCAGTAAAAACGTCGCTTTATGAAGAACTTGAACACTTGTTGAATGAATGGGTTGTTAACACATGCTGCAGGTGTTCCTGTGGATGTAAAATCGCTGCAGGAAAAAGTCCTGCATATTGCATGCCGTCTCGGCGTACAGGAATTCCATCCTTCAAATGGTTGGGTTCATTGTTTTAAAAAATGATTCAATCTTGTCTACAATGTGATATCAGTTGAATGTAAAAGTGTTGACCCAGAAACTGTTGACCACTGGAAAAAAAAGCTGCCATCACTTATTCAAGAATATGAACCTTGTGACATTTTTAATGCTGACGAAACTGGTCTATTCTTAAATGTCTTGCCAAGCAAAACTCTTTAGTTTCTATGGAGAAAAGTGCCATGGTGGTAAGCACAGCAAACATTGCTTGACAGTTCTGCTGTTCACCATTTGTGATAGCAGTGAAAAACTGCATCCAATTGTCATTGGTAAAACATTAAAACCAAGATGTTTCAAGAATGTGAAAAACCTTGCCAACCAAGTGTTATGCTAACTCAAAGGCTTAGATGACAAGGGACTTGTTCAGATCTCAGTTGCAGGCTCTAGATGTAATAATGGGAGTTCAAAATCACAAAATTATTTTATTCATTGACAACACTGCACCTCACACAGAGACTATTGTGTTAAGAAATGTGAAAGTTTGTTTGTTTCCACCAAACTGTACTAGTGAGCTGCAATCGCTGGACTTGGGGATTGTCCACAGCTTTAAAACTAAGTACCATAAAAGGCTTGTGCAAAAATCACTGACATGTTGGATGTGCTCAAGATCCAAATAATATGAAAATCAATATCTTGACTGCGCTGCATTACAGTGCATGGGCATGGTCACAAGTGGAGTCCAGTACCATAAAAAAATGTTTCAAGAAGGCTGGATTCCTTGTTGAAAGTGAAGTTGCAACCTAGGTCACTGAAGTTAACAATGAACAGTGGAAGATGTTGAGCAGTGAAGCAACATTTGAAGATTTCATTGATGTTGGTGCAGGTGTTATCACATCAGAAGTACAGTTATTATAAGAGCTCGTAGAAGAACATATTGAGGACAAGGCTAACTCAGAGGAAAAAAATTGAAGCTGTGAATGAAGAGGAAGAATAAATGAAACCAGTGCCAACATACAAGGAAGCTGTTGATGCCCTTGAAACTATTGGGCTTTATTTGAACAGTATTAGTGACAGTGAAGATGTGTTCAGTCATTTATACAAACTGGAACAACACGCAGAAGCTCTAGCAGGGCAGAATAGGAAACAAACAAAAATTTCAGATTTCTTTACCAAAAGTTGTTTATGTCTGTAGTTGCGACACTTATATTGTAGAACATTTTTTCAAAGAGTTTTAGAATTTTTTTTCTCTAGTTATTTGTGTTAGACCTATGTCCCCAAAATTATATGTAGTAAAAAATTTGTAACTGAACATATTATTAGCATATATTCAGTGAAGTCATGTTTTTTTCATCTGGACACATCTTCTGTTGTGATTCACTTATTTTTTTTATAAGGTAAGTTCTTGATTTCTGTTTATAATATTTTGAATTATAATTTTTTTTTTTTTTTTAAATGATCCATATGTGTGGAATCCAATTGTAATCAGTTACACAAAGAAAAAATTTTAATTTTACCATTTCCTCTTTGTTACACTTTCCCTTATCTTACAACATTTCTAAAAAGTCCCTTCAAAAGTGTAAAATAGGGGTTCTACGTAACTTGCACCCCATCAAGAAGGATGCTTACGCCTTTCTTCCTGTGCCTCGGATATATGCACCTGATACACTGCATAGAGGATAACAGAGATTGTAAGACTAAAAGAAATATCCTCCAAAAGTCTCTGTAGTGTCAATCGACAGGACAAGTATTGATGGCTAAGGCATTCTATATAATGCTTGAAGTTCATTTTACGCATCAATCTCCTCTCAGGATTGTGGTACGTACCTATAAATGCATGTTAAAAGCTTGATATAGTAGTATGTATCACCTTGCATGCAAGAAAAGTGCTATAAATGATAACAAGTATAAATAAATGTAAATAGAAAAAAATTTAAAAAAACGTAGTAGTGAATATGTACACATTGTTTGGGAATCAGTGGGAATTAAAACTATACTTTGTTTTCCATGCCCAAAAAAATTTGTTCTTTCTGTTACGACCCCACATGGTTCCCAAGAATAGGGTCGTAATAGAGGGGGGCACGTAATAAAAAAATTTGAAAATTTTTGGGCAGATTTTGACCCACTTCTAACTCCTATGTCCGAAACTTGCCATTTTTTGCACGAAGTTCATGTTCAATCATTTCTAGAGCATAAAAAAAACCACTTTTTAAATTAAATATAAATATGTATGTATTTTTTAATAGCTGGACATCTCCTGATTAATTCGATACCCAAGAAAAGCATATTAGACCACCCTTGTTGTAAAAAAGAAGGCCTAAACACAGTACGACATGGCCATTGAAAGTGTGTGAAAAGAATAGACTATGTATTATTAAAATATAACTAAATACTGTTGGAGACTCTTTATGTTTGAAGCAAAACACAGAACTTTATTTATTGGTAATATATATGAAGATACATTGGATCACTCGTGTGCTGGGGCTAGCAGCGAATACATTGCAGTGCACACATAGCTGGGCGAGCGCCTAGATCTTCTGCAGTGCAGCTGGGCGCGGCAACTCGCATCTGTTGATCGGTCCTAGATCCTCGGGGTTGGGCAGCTGTCTGTCGGTCGCTACAAGCTGGCGGGCGCTGGTCAGCCAGCTGCTGCCCGCTACAAGATTATTCTGGCGGTCGGGGACCAGCCGGCCGCTGCCAGTGCCGTCGTTACAGGGCCGGTTCGCTTCGTAACAGCGGCCCGGTGTTGATAAAACATGCTGATAGATGCGACTCACGTCAGTGTGTTGAATTTATACGAAATGTAGGCAGCATGTTGACCTCTGCACTGGCATGATGAGGCCCGGCAATGTTTACGGGAATATAAAAATTTAGTGTGGTCTACTTGAAATGTTAACTATCCCAAATTTTTCATCAAAAACTTCTGACGTTATCTATACACGCACACGACCTTGCTCGCCAAAATATGGTAACATAAGAACATATTTTATTTGCACACACTTACCTACCTTTATTCATTTTACACATAAAATTGACTTCACAAGAAAAAAAAAACAAATGCCCACCAAAAAAATTTAGCATATTACGTAGGCATGGGCTCACATAAGGTTACAAAAAAAATCATGAAAAAAGGGACATTGAATTAAATTTGAAGTTATACATACTCTGATTAAGAAACTAGTCTGTAATGTACCGCTGTTTCTACAGCAAAAGAGGAGGGATAATGGAAGTGAAAAAAAGACTGAGGGTAAGGCAGAGGCGGTGAGATGTGACTAGGACAAAGAATCCTTACTTACCTGGCCTGCAGCTCCCCCCCCCCCCTTTTTTTTTCCTCCGCAACTACAATGGACAATACACCTGTTTCCCCTTCTGGCATGAAGAAATTTATTGCTTCACGCTGCTTGGGACAACAAATGTCAGTCTATGATTGCAGCTTGAGAAATGCATGACCACTAACATCAGTAAAGACTAGTTTCCCATAGACTGAAAACCATGGTTAGTAGAAACTTGTACTTCGTTGGAGAAAAGGTCTACAAAAACAAATACGCTCATTACTGAAACCGTGTTTCAAGATACGGCGGTTGGCGAGGGATTACTATATCTATTTTTAGACGTACCTCGAATTTTCGATCCAAACTTTTCACGGTTCCTTGGGACTGGGTCGTAATAGAAAGGTGGTTGTAATAAATAGGGTCATAATGGAGGGGTTTTACTGTATGCCAGTTTATAATAAACTCACCGTCTTCCTTTCTAGTGTGTGTATGTGTTTGTGTAAAATTTTGTAATACTGTACATATTTACAAAGTACTGGATCATTGGACTGCTAGGCAAAACCTAAAAATTAGTAAAATAAAATGTTTCACGTTAGTTTATATATCAAATTTTAAGTTGACAGTGTGCCAATGTTTACAGAGTTGGTTTTTTTCATTGTTGTAAATTTTTGTAAGGTAGCATTGTTATCACAATTTGTACTATGTGAATGTTTTTGAACTCTGATTACATGAAAATTTTAGTCTGACGTATTTATAAGGTTACATATATTTTATTTGTGGTGCAGACCATAGCCGGACCATTGTTGGTATTGAGAAGATTTCCCGTTATAGTTGCAACCTACTTGTGCTGGATCCTTCTCACAGGCCAGAAGAAATGGCCCAGCTATTTAACACAGCGACAGCACAGAATGTAATGCAACTCATACGCAAATCCGTGGAAGACTTGCAGGAGGATTTTTACCAGGTGCTGACAGTCAAAGGCATTATGACTTTAGCAGAGTATGAGGTATGGACTTTTTCCTTTATGCCACAGGCTTTACTTAATGTGCTTACCTTGTAGAAATGTTTTAATTTGATAAAATTTTACAAATTTTGTCACCTTATTTGTATTACAGATTATTAACTCCATTATAAATTTGTGTGAGTTATCTAATTTAAAGTTGATAAAATAATTTTGTTGTGGAAATTTAGGATGATCAAAATTATTTGTTTAAATTTTTGTTATCCCAAGATAATTTATCCTATGTTCTTAATGAAAGTAATTTACTCTGTTTACACAAAGAAGCAGCACAGACTGAGATTACTGCTTGTGTTACTGTTCGATCATGTAGTTTACATACATACTTGCATACATATCAGTAGAGAATAGAACACAAATACATAAACAATTTGTGAGCAACATAATGATAATCCATGGTAGTAAAATAGTTTTGTCCTGCAATGTGTTGAGAAATTGTAACATAAAACATAAGGGAGAAACTACTGCAATCTCGTGTCTTTCTTTGTAAGTAAAGAACAATGAAAATAGTGATAGCTTCTATATCATCTGTGTCAAGTTTCCAGCCTCAATTTATCATCATACCACACCACCAAATTATTGTACAACTTATGTGGCAATTAAATTTTTGATATTTACCTATTTTTATGTGAAAAAAATGTTTGCACCTCTTGGTACTATTTATATAGTGGCAGTAAACTTAGAAGATGGTGATAATTGACCATTGATGAAAATGATTCTATATCTTGCTAAATTGTAAGAAAGTACATACAAATTGTTTGAAAACATTCTTTTTCCAGTTGAACAAAAACTGTCTCATGATTATGATGGTGATGCCAACAATGACAATGATGATGGTTATATTAATTTCAGAAAAGAAAGAAGTAAACTACTTTACTCCTTTAAAAACATTTATATTTACCACCCACTGTCATGCTACATACTTTATCATACGCCATCTCCATCAACAATACTCACTGTAAAAAAAAAGAAAACAAAATAAATTATGCGAACCCTAACACAAAGAAAGTCTTAACACAAAATCACCTGTCAACTTACGATGAACAATGGCGATTAATGTTGGTGGTTAATAGATTATAATTGATAATGGTGATGGCAGTGATGATGGTGGATATACAATGTTAATGGTGATGGTGATAGTAATGGTGGTGGTGATTAATTTATGATGGTGATTATTAATTTTATTTCACCTTTTGTATCTTTGCTTAAATAGTTATTATAATCACAGAAGTAAAAATAAATTATTTAAAATAAAAAATGTTTGTGATGAATGGATAGGGACAAATTTCTTAGTGAGAATTTGTTATGAATATAATAAACCCGATATAACGTGGCTCTTGGGGGACATAACTCACGCCCGCGTTAAAGCTTTCTGTGCTATTCCGGGAATGACCGAGTACAGTAGCATAATAAAATTAAATGTTCTAATGGGGCATGGCACCTAACTGTCAAACACAGGGTAAGTGTTGTTATTTACTGCAGTATCTCATGAAATGTTTAGCCCCTTGCTATCGGAACTCTATATATTTTTTTATCTGGATCACTGGACTTAACAGCACCCAAGGGAGGGAAACAGAAGAAGAGAAACGTGCTGTGATGAAGGGGTCACATGCATTCAAGCAAAAATAGCTAAAAAAAACCACCACATTTTCTGGGCAAAGAATGTACTTATTCCACCAAGGGCCGTGCTCGCTGCAAGTTGTTTGTCAGCAGGTTGGAGAATGGGGTTCACCCTCCACCCCTGCTGGGCCTGGTTGGGAGGAAATGAGAAGGAGAAAGGAAGTTCTCATCCAAATGAAACTAAACAGAGGTCAAAGCACGCTTGCACTATAGATGGGATCTATCAGTGCCTCACGTGTTGTGAAACATGTCGCTTGCTCTTTTGATTTGCATTTTACAAAGGAAAACTAAAACAAAGAAAGTAAATTATTTGTGGAATGCAAAGAAAGCCAGCTTTTCTGCATTACGCCTTGTCCACAATAGCTTGTACGCTCGGAATTTTTTTTAAAAATGTTTAACGGTATATAATGTATATATACCGTTAGCCGGTATATATACATTATAATTGAAGTATCTTAATTATCATTATAATGATTACGTAGAGCTATACCCTGTAGGAGATTAATTATGGGCATGGAAAATGACTTTGAAGCACAAATTTTGAGGCCCACCTCCATTTCAGAATTTTTTTTTTGAAAATGGGAAGACCTACTGAATAGCCGCTATATACACATTATAATAAATTTGTCGACAATATAATTATAATGATTATGTAGAGTTATACCCACAATTAATTAAAGATCTGTAAATGACATATTCCCTACCTTACCCAGAATCTCAATCCAGAGCCCCTGCATTGCAAGCCAATTTTATACAGAATACGCCACAGTAGTTGGCATTCCTTTTACGACAGTATTCCAGTGTATTTTAACTTACTTCAGTTAAACATTTTGGCATCAAATAATTGTAATTGCTTAAATGTGTTACACTGTACAACGCACACACATTTCATGTTAACTTGTAAGTGCCATTTGTGACAGCAGGATACTTGCAAGTATGATATAACGGCTTGGAATGTAGCCATGCCATCCCCCCCACACTGATCCAACGCCCCGATAAGATGGAAAGATTGCTACAGTAACATTTTTTTTGGCCTGTTTACAACCAAACAGCAGAATAGGTATAATAGGGTCACATAAAAAAAGGACCACTAGGAATTCTGCCATCAAATACATCACACCATGCCATTGAAACTGAATACGGAAAACCATACAAAATTGGCTGTAATGAATCAGTAAAATTGATCTCTGCGCTAAAAGGAGGGAGAATGCACACCTGCTTTGTCCGCCTCATCCATCAAAGTCCCCGACTCACGAGTACCCGCTAACAGACCACACGCCTACCTGACCACATGCTTTCCATTTATTTATTTATTCAGGCTGTGGGACATAAATAACCCCACGGTATAACAGAATCCACGGTATAACGGGCCGTGCTATTCTGGGCTTCTACTGTACCTGCAATGTATCAACTCATGTTTGGTAGGACTGTGAGGACTAGTCTTGACCTGATTAGGCTCCAGGGTATTAGGGGGCCTGAGCACAAGGGAAAAGACGAGTGCAGTTTGGTGTAGGCAAGGAGGTATGGGTACGTGACTACAGGTCTTCGGGTAAGGAATAGGAAAGAGAGAGAGAGAGTACAGCAGGTCACTGGGAACAGAATCCTGTTTGTTAAATTACGCAATATAGGGCTCATGTAGAAGAGGCATTACAACCAAACCATTCAAGCAGGGAAGGGTCGTGGTAGGTCTGGTCACGCCCCAGATACGGGGGGGGGGGGGGGGAGGGGATTGTGGAGCAGCAGCCAGTCAGATTACACTCCCGTAGAACCATAAATCCTCCAGTTAGGTTTAACCTGTAAGGATTTGTATTTATATTTAGAATGTAACTTAGTTTGAGATTTGGTAAGGTGGTATTTGCATAAAATTGGAATGTGATGTTTGTTTTACTAAGGATGGTCCTCCAACTTGAGGGGAAGGGTTGGCGTGTATCGAGTTGGCACAGTATTGGATATGTATGTTATCTATGGATATATCCTGTTATGGTCATGTTGTAGTTGTAAAGAGGCGAGCACACTGTTCAAAGTATCCAAAAAATTTGTGTGCATCCTAACACCAGGGAGTTATTATTTGATACAGTGCAATACTATCATATTATTTTGGGTAATGAAAGTTGAGTTAAGGTCACAGCAGACTCAATGAAAACTAAACTTCTATATGATATTTAACATGTGAAAAATAAAAAGGATGCAGCAATGTACAGCTATAGCACTGAATTGTGGTTAAGTTCAGGCTGCAAGTTAATTTAGAATTCAAGTAATGGAAATCATTATTCTAACAAGAATGTTTCTAGACATGCCATTAATAGGGGATCTTGATGCTACAAATGTAATGGGAACAGCCATTTTGCTAAGAGCTGTAGTACATCCAGTGGTGTGCAACAGACTTCTAGCAAGAAAAGTGATAAGGTTGAGGGAAATTTGTTCACAGTTTTTTCAATTCAGATATCAGCTAATGAAAATGACTGGGTTCTTTTGATGCGCGACACATTTCTTGCACATTTAGGATGCGCACTCTACTTCATGACTTTAACCCATCTTTGAGCACACTGTTCATAATGGAGCAGGTCTTGAACCCTAAACTGTACTGAAGAGGCGAGACACATGCCTGCAGGGTACATTGGCGCCGTCAAAAGATACTACAGACACGTGATCCTAGCTTGTACAGTCCACCAAGAAGCCATCACATCTACACCCTCCTGCCACAAAATTGTACTGTTGACTGAGTCGCCGGCTCCCTGCAGCAAAGGTCACGCTAGTGCCATAGTGCACCACTGGAGGACAGCACCTATTTTACCAGCACCTGTGGTCGAAGTAAGGGATGATAGCACCGCTTCAGCATCTTAAGAGTGCTCAACCCCTGTGGCCGAAGCTATTATACCTCACACTCCACGCCTCCGAACACCCTTGAGAGATAAGTATTAAAGGACTGGTATGGCCAACACATTTCAGTCTCTCCTCCTCCATTACTCTCTTTAGGGTCGGAGGCAGTCATCGGGGTGCGGAGATTCCGCCATCTCCCTTGATGCCGGAATCTCAACCATAGGAAAAACTCTTCAACCAGAAGTTCAACACTTCTTCAGCACCTGCTAAATCACCATCTTCTGCCGCTGCAGATCCCTCCAGCAGCTTCTGGGAGACTCAACCCACCACCAGAGGCTCCCAAATACTTTGCTTTGTCCTTTACCCACCCCCTCTTGTCCCTACCCCAGATCCCTGTAAGGTCACGACAATGTCCCTTCTGGACCTCCCCTGCCACACCGGATGGTGCCGGCAATTAACATCAATACCCTTCTGGTAAACATCCAATGCTAGCGTTCCTTCAGAACACCCCCAGTAGTTAGACTTTGTCAAATACGTTAACTAACCAGTGACTTATCATATAATCACGAATAATTACCTTTACATTCATTAACTTTTTCCCAGGTTGCCTTCACCTGGTTATTACGTCAGGTTTAAAACTTTCATTGCAAGTCGTATTAACTTAGGAGGTAGTACGGAGTGACCGTGTTAATATTACTCATATAATAATAACACATGAATTCAATCTATTCTCTTTAGTCTGATTTTCTTGGAAGTATTGGAAGTTCTACATAAACCAACCAGATAGGGGTCTAACCGGAAGACTAGAGCACAAAGCTCAATACTCACACTCGAAGATGCCACTCGAGCTCTGCCAAACTGGTAGAGTTCGACAGAGTGCACAACACTACATATACATCCACTAGGTGAATTGAGCAGGCTAAGTCATTCCATATTCCACCACCGCTTCTTTTGGAGTTGGAAAAGAGCTGGAATTGCATAGACTGACCAACCTCCTGCGCAGACCTCATCCAGGTATTCAGTCAGGGAGTAGCTTGAACATATCCGCGTTCTGTCCACTAGTTATTTTGGGGACGAACAAAAGGAACAATTGTGTGCCATTCTTTGCAAGACTGAATATTTGGCCATACACAGTAAGGAAGGAGTCACCAGCTTATCTTCTGCGAGGCTGTATAGAATAGATCCTTTCCCTCATGCCATACTCCTGGAAAGGAGGGCATGAAGGAGATTGAAAAAGGCTATCTACTCCTCCAAAGGTAATACCATGTGCCGATCTCATACCAATCCGCAGGGCAGAGTTCAAACCGTCTGTGAGATACCCACTCAATTGTTTCCCCCATTAATAAAATTTGAAGGCCCTCCTCATCCTATTTTATGTCCATTCTTCAGAGGGCAAGATCCTCCTATAGGCATAGCTAATCCATGGTTGTGCAATCCTGATCTTCCCCTTACAACCACCAACAGCCCCCAACAGATCCTGAGTTTTCCACAGTCTACTAGTCTTCCAAAACCCGTCGCAGCCCAACTGCCCGCTGAGCTACTGAGCCAGCCACTGATGACAAATCTTTCTCCTACCAACCACCCAAAGCTGAAAGGTCATTCTGCGAGAAGGGTTGTGACAGTAGCTACGGACTTTGTTCCGACAAGACGGCCGGGCATCCACGAAACATTAAGGTCACTGTCTCACCCATGTTTCTTGCGATAATGGCATCACAATATGAAACCTCTACTGTAACTATGACTAAAACCACTTTGATTAAAACTTATTTTACCAAGTTAGGAATTGTATTGAAGTTCCCCAATTGTTGGTTCAAACCCAGTGCTAACAAGACCAACGTGTAGAACCACAACCCAGCTGGGTATGTGTCCCTTTATTCAGGCCGTTCTGCATATTTAATAATAAATCAAGACACATTGCTCATTGAAAGTCCACAAAATTAACATTAGTTATAACTAACAATGAACAAATGATCACAAATTGTTCTAGGGATGTTCAGTTATCAGTTACAGTGTTAAGTCACCCTCCTGAAGTTACCGCAAGGAATTTCAATTATGTCCTTGAATTAAAGGTTACATTGTTGAGCATGATACAGATAGTAAGTAAGGGAAACAGTTGTCTTTTACTCAGATGGTGCACAAGTACTTAATGCGGTAACATATTTACATAAATTTCTTTGGTAAACAACCTTTTCAAGTGGAACTTGGCCTGTGAAAATGCTAAAACTGACATGTTGTGTTCAGTGGTGATGCTGAATACATTTGGCACAGGAGAATGGGCGGATTAGTTTTTCTAATCTGAACAAGCTGAAGAAGGGACTATCAAATGGTATCAATTTTTTAGACAAATATGCAGAGGATTTCGTCTGTGAAGTTTGTGCAGTTAGGAAAAGCCATAGGTTATCATCTGCAAACAGTCAATCAGAATCAAGTGAGTTCTTAGAGGTGGTTCGTTCAGACTTGTGTGGACCGATGGACAGTTCCCTTGCAGGTTTCAGGTACATGTGACCCTTCTAGATTATTAAAGCCAAAAATCAGTATGTTACTTCCCAAAGATCGAAAACCATTTGGCATGTTTCAAAGAATAAAAAAATTGTGGAGAATATGACAGGTAAGATAATAATTAATTTTTAATAATAAATAATTTATAATTATTAAAAATTAAAGTTTTTAGGGCAGTTAGTGGCGGAGAATACTGTTCTAGTGAATTTTTTGAATTTTCTTGATTGTGCTAGAATTGAACATCAGACTACAGTGCCATACATCCCAGAACAAAATGGAAAAGTATATTGTCTCAGCACATCAATTTTGGAATGAACTATATGCTGGCTGTTTGAGTCATAGCTACCCATGACTTTTTGTGCAGCAGCTGCTTACATGGCTGTTTATTAAATTGATTACAGTATCATGCAAATTCCTAAGTAAAACTCCTGACAAAATCTGGTCAGGCAGGAAACCAATCATCAAGCATTGATTTTCACAAAATATTAAACTTGAAATTACAAAAGTTTATCACACTTTTAAATTTACTTTTTCCTTTGTGAGATCGAGTGTTAATACTATGCACACATAGTAGACCAATAGTGCAGAAGACATGACTCCAAGTGAAGGCCTTTTTTATTTGTGGGATAAAACCTCCAGCTTAAGGCTTAGTGACTGTATGACGTAGACAAAGATTTTGTAATTATTTCAAGAGATGTATTCTTTGCTGGGACTGAGAAAAGGTCTTCACTCCTTAAGAAGTTTGGTTGTATGAATGCTTCTGGTTGATCTTCCACCAGACTTAACATTTTTGGATCTGTTTCTTGACAGTAAAGATTCACAGAGCAATTTCAATGAATAAGAGTACTCCGAATACTTCCATGATTCTCTTGAAGATGATATGCCTAAATGTGATGGGGAGCATATAGATGCTGACTGTTAGCCCTTATTAGTCAGTGGTGGTCAATCAATCTGCTATTCTTTGTAGAGACTATGCCAGAAAGCCATCCCAAGCTTTGCAACATGCTCTTCGGTTGTACAAAATCTAATCAGACAGTGATAATAGAGTAAGCCCTAGAAGTGAGTTAAGAGATGTGGGTGGCCTTTAAAATTTAGTTCTCGAGAGCTGATAAATGTCATAATCAGGAAAGATCCTCTGGATTGACACAATGAAGTGTGACTATCAAGCACAAATGGAAAAAAAAACTTTCTAAATGGTAGACCTTCCTCCAGGCTTAAAACAAAAAAAAAAATACTGAAAATAAGCCAGTTAAACGTAATCCTCATATTGTTGTCAAAAGCTGTGCACATAAAAAAGGAACTGAGTTTGAAGATACTTATTCATCAGTCATACCTTTTCGCAGTAGCAGCTCAGCATGATTTGGATTTTGAACAAATGGATACTGTTGCATACATCGCTTCAGGGAGACATAGAAGAAGAATAAGTTTGCAACATTCAGCCTAACTCCTTCAAGATGGTGGACATGGTAGAAGCAAAGACTTTTCTAGATTTCTGGATTGCCCATGGCAGCCTAACTAAACAAATATGGATAGTCAGCAAAGATTAATTGAGGAAGTCTCTACTGGATGGTTACATAACTCAAATGAAATATAAATTTAATGCATGAACTGTACAGTATACACACATGTAGCAGAAGAAGGGGCAGAAATGTTTAACAGATATAAAAAACCAGCTGTATTGGGATACCTTCCGAAAGCAGTAGATTCCTAATGAGAGATACAATGTATAGCAGCCAATATGAGGAAATAACTGAAGCCAAGAGAGATGGAACTGAATGGTAGGAAGATTGAAACACTGGAGCCTATTGTTCCCTTTGACACTGCAACATCAGAAACCTATAACTATTTTAGTGTGTGACCAAGACAAACACTAGAAACAGGACTACAAGTGATTTAAGGAATTTATGTGCTACATGGTTAGGTGTGGTGTCAACTTCTCCCCATCATAGTTAGTAAGCTTGTGGCCCTTTAAACAGGCATAACTGATGTGTACAAGGTAGGACGCTGCAGTGCTGGGGTGGTGTTATCTCATTGGTGGGTGTCTTCTTCCCTCAATTCTATATACAAAAGTTTGGAGCCCCCTGTCTCTCAGCTCACAGAGCCTGGGCAGTAGTGTCTTTTTGATCTTTCTCCTCCCAGCTCTGTTATGGGGCATTGGGAAATATTTAAGCTCAGGCTAAGGCACATACGGCTTTTTTGTAAATGAGGCGCAAGTGTAATATAGGAGGAAAGAGTGGGCCATCCAGAGCCAGAAACTCTCTGTGACACTAATGCCTGGGAATCGGTCCATAATTCAGAGGAAGGTGTCAGTCCATCTTTTCCACAGGAGGACCCAACAGAAATCATGTAACCAGGCCTCCAGGGAGAGTTAGTGCTAGGCCCCAAACTTTAGAGGTTAGGTTATCACAAACGTAAGACATAAGAAATCATGACGGCCGCCAAACCCCAAAGCAGATGCTTCAAACCTTGTAATAATTTTTTGTAACCCTACATAAATTACAATAAAATGTTTGAACTTCACTTCCGAGAATGTAGAAGCTTTCGTAACGATGGCTATTGGCTCACCCCCAATTATCTCTACAAGCCTTTTTATAAGATCAAAACAACAAACATCTAACAAAAACAGAACTGTAAAGAAAATACTTAACTGAAACTGAAGCAATTATATTGTGATGTGTTGTGCCAGCTTCCTCCAAGCTGGGATGTTTCCTCGGAAAATTAACGGGCAACACGCCTGCTACTGGTTGCCACCATGTCTCATCGAACACTCCCCTTACACCAGTTCTGCTAACTTCCAGTTTTATGTATATATATAATTAGTATATTCGGGAAGTATCTCAATTGTCTATATTACAGTCAGGGATAGTAATTCATGTAATATTTGAAAGGTTGTGGCAATGACAACTTGTTTTTATTTCATATATTTTCGTGTTTCCAAATTTATTTTTCTTTCCTGATTTCATCAGTAGTAACAGATGTTGATAGCGCATCTTTTCCTTTTCACTGGGTTAGTAAACTAAAAACATTGCCACCACAAGGCACAACATGGTGAAACAAGGAAAATAACAGAGGTCACCTTTGGCTGACGTGACCGACTGTTCGAAAACAATATGTTTTCAATGAGGAAACTTTCTACCAATATACAAGGAAGCACGACCTTTCTCTGGTATCACAACAGTTCGTCGGAGCACGATCGTTTGTCAGCTATCAGTAGGACAGCCTGCAATGTGTGATCACATTACTCGCACCAACCAGCGCCCGCGACTTTAACCTTCTTTTGTATTTCAGACATTTCAATTCAAATATCTATTAATTTTTTTTCCGTCGGTGCAAGGAGTCAATAGGGCGCTGGGAGAGAAAAGTAACAATTCTCTCTCGTCTTCGTAACTCTCGAAGTGAGAAGTTTTGTTTTATAAAGGCTGCCATTCGGTCTTGGTTTTTTTTGTTTGTCAGCTGAGAGTGTCAATTGTTTGTTTTGCCGAGACGAGAGAACAGGACAGTAACCTGTTACAACATGCGCAGTAAAACTTGGCCCATGTGATATTGCCGTAAACTAACTGGAAGTCTTCTCTCCTCTCTCTCTCTCTCTCTCTCTCTCTCTCTCTCTCTCTCTCTCTCTCCTCTCTCTCTCTCTCTCCTCTCTCTCTCTCTCTCTCTCTCTCTCTCTCTCTCTCTCTCTCTCTCTCTCTCTCTCTCTCTCTCTCTCTCCTCTCTCTCTCTCTCTCTCTTCTCTCTCTCTCTTACTCGTTTTTTCAAAACTGATGCAATGCAACTACCATGAATATTGCATCATGCCACTCAACTGGACAAAACACTACCTCATCACTGGTCAGCAGAAACGACACTTGTTTCAGGACAGCTGTGCTTAAATCATCACAGGGTACCAATTGCCGTCCAAACAACCACATGTTGTGTTTAACCCTGCCGGCCCATACATTAGCTGGCAAATTCCTAAATGCTGATGTTAATTTACACAAATTCCATCACTCAAAACTAGCAATTGGTTTCTTTAGAATAAAAAAATCATAAAATGACTCTAAAAATTATTTAAACCAAAAAAAAAGTCTGCAACAAATTTCCTCCAACGATAATTTGTGTTCCCACAAATTACTATTGCAATTATTAGTATCATTCTGTCATATTACAGTAAACATAATTCGATAATGCACAAGCTGTGCTTACAATTAATTTTTTTTTAGGCAAAATTAAGTATTCCCAAAAGTGAGGGATCTCTACATTGTCAAACCCGCACAGGTGCAAGAGCCTTTTACAAATAAACAATCTTTTGTACCCTCCCTCTTTTATGAGAAGTTTTTATGTCTCATCCTTTAGACTGACATTTTGGCAAAACAAAGAAAATAAAGGGGAAAAAGCTTAAGAGGAGGTGGTTTGTAGTTATGGCTGCCTTGACAAGCACAAACTTCATCAAGGGTGCCAGGTGACAAGATACATCCCATTATCGCACTCCGAGTCTCCGAGGTCATCAACCAGCTGGACCACAAGCCATCCCAAAAATGACAGTATACAATCTGTAACATGAGATTTTTTTTTTTTTTAGTAACAGTGATAAAATGCAAACATAACAGAAAACATAATAATTATAATTGTTACTTTTCTTAAATTATGCCTATTAATAAAACACAAGTACACTGAACAGAAAAAGATATAATTACCTTACAAAAATAACAAACCGGAGATGGGTCGAACATTCAAATTTTGAACCGAACCCAGACTTTAAGATTATGTTCGGTTTGGTTCTAAATTGATTGCCATGTAAAATATTGATTCTAGTTCAGTTTAAAAAATTTATACGAGCTCATGTTCGGTTAAAAAATTTGCCAGAAATGAATATAATTTGGGAACTTTGAAACAAACTTACTTCACCTTAAAGATGCTGAAAAATAACAAACACAGGAAGCAAAACAATAAAAAATTTCAAACAAGTAATTTTATTTTATGGGCAGTTCATGGTAAATAGCACTTTTGAAGGCTCTGCTTAAGATCTACTTGTATACACATTGGGTATTCTTCCGCCTTACGTAAAATTAACATTGCCATGGGCATTATCATTGATGCATGATGTACCAGGAATGTATACATACTGAGGTCTGGTAGCAAGAGGCAGCGCCGGTTATCTTTGTCGAGGAGTTGAGTCAGGCTCTTCTCTAATGTAGGGGTTCAGTTCGGCTGAGGTAGTGGTGTCTTCCCTGTATACATAACAGGCCATGTGGCTATTTGGTAGGGCACGAAATCTGGGGTGGCTAGCACAATGCAGTTTTTGGTGGTACAACTGACGTAAGGTTACCTAGGCGACTTTTCAATACAGATGTGTGTGACTTTGGTACCGTGGCAGTTGGTGTAGTCTGTGGTGTGGGGATATCCTGAGATAGATGCAGAGGTGCAGGACGGAGTATTGCTGGAGTGAGGTGTGCAATAATAGGTGTTGGTGCTTGTTCAGTTCGACAAAGATACTCAAATATCCACTCAGGATACGCAGTCTCTCTTGGTTCTTGAAGGTGTCAAAGTGCTTGCACCTTATCTCGTGGTGTTAGACTAGTTATCTGTTTAACCAATGAGGGTTGATACTCGTGCGCTCGACCTGATGCAGCAAGTGTTAATTTGACTTTTTCCTTCAGTCTTCTCCTCTGGGCAAAAGGCATTCGGATGTGGAGGTTTACCCTTATCCAACTGTACCGCGACTAGTCGTACTGAATTTACATGTTTTCAAGGGTGCGTGGACCAGACACAGTCTTCTCAACTTAGGGGACACAACCACCTCAGTGGTGCTGCTCCAGAGAGATTGTGAACAGTAAGCCGACAAGCTGGTTCAAGGACAGTGTACCTTCGGATGGCTCCTCCTTTCCTTCAATCCCTGGATTGCTGGGAAGGGCGGCCAGTACTAGAGCTTGGAGTGTTTAGAAAACAATGTGTATGGCTCCTTTTAGTAGACCCCGTCAGTACCTGCAAATACATTATGATGCAAGGGTAACTACAAGGTTCAAGGCTACAAGGATGGTATTGAAGTTAAAGACAAAGTCACATTTTATTTTATGAGAAAATAAAAACATGGTGAAAGCACTCTAGCTTCAGGCCAGCAACACGGGTTTCAAACCTCGAAAGCTAAAATTACATTGGTCGGTAGAGGTGACCAACAACATAAAAGGGAATGCTTTATGAGTGTTAATGCTGAACAAACTCTTGCATAGTTGGCGTGCATGTTTGCTGGAAATGACATCACGTGATCTCTGGCACGTGCTAGGAATACTAAGCAGGTTACTAAGCAGGTACATGACAGAATGTTAGTCTTGAGAAAGACCGAGATGGATCCACTACAGTACACAGGCGTAACTGTAGGGGGTGCAGGGTTGCGGGGTACGTAGCGGAATATCTTCTTACTGACATAGCCTACGCTACTGCAAGCTTTGGATGTATATGGGGGGGGGGGGGGGGTGGTTCTGAGCAACATGTGCTAGAACTGTGAAAACAATTCAAAACTTAGTTTTAAAGAATGGGAAGTGGGTGAGCAACTTGTGCTGGACACTACAATCTGGTCAATTCCTGAACGACTAGCACTGGGAAAGAAGACTGCTGACAATCTAGTCTGATCCAGAGCGGCGGGCTGTGGGACTGAAGACTGGTCTCGAGACGCAGGCCGTCTCAGTTTTTATACTAATCGTGGGCAGGTGCCCAACTCTCATTGACTGTTGCCACTAGGGCAAGGGGTGGTTGCTGAGTGGGGGATGCGAATGCATGACTTGCCTCTGTGACGTCACCAGCCGGTGGACGAGTGAGTAAAACAATCTTTGAGGCAGAGAGTACAATCTCATATCCTAACGTAATACAATTAACCTTCAAACTTTGTGCAAGGGATCCTAATAATGGAGCTGAAGTCGTTAAAATTACATTACTCAAAAAGTGTCATGCATCATAACTTTATTTATGCATCGGTCAAGTGTGACGCGTGATATCCTTTTATACTTGGAGGCAAGACACACTGGGGTGTGTTGGAACCCTAAGTACAGCACAGAACAGGAGCCCAACCAGTGTAGAGGACTGGTCGTGTGGCTTTCCGGATGGGCACAAAGTCAGGGACGGCTAGTATAATCTTACGTTTAGGTAGAACCACTCTCACTCGTGTACCTGGGCTACTGGTGGTCTGTGGAGGCTGCTAAACCTGCTGCGGCATGCACCGGGACCTGATGCACAAGTAGGTAGGTTGTCGTCGGCACTGCTGGTCATCCTGGGTGGGTCGGTGAGCTCGTGTACCCTGATCCAGGGGTTGGCAATGCCGTAGAGGATTTCCTCACCCCTGAGAAAGGCCTAGATGATGGTGTGGATCCCTCCATCTGTATTGGGAGCGGGGTTCAAACAAATGCAGAGAGCTGGAGGGGTCGGCCTTTCCAGGCGACGGGCGGCCTGAGCTTATTCCCGGGGACTTAGACTGTCAAGTACAGTTGGGTTGGAGTTGAGTTCTTGTTTCTACTTAAGAGGCTGAAGCAGCCTTTTTTCCCTGTTTTGAATACCATTCTGATGGGAGTAGGGTATGAGAGAAAGATTTCTATTACCAGCCCCGCGAAGGTGGAGCAGACAATGTTCTACCCTATCTAGGTGTACTTTCGCGTACCAGAATTGACAGACAAGGGCTGCCCCCTATCCTAGCTTCCAGCACCAGAAGTGCACTGGACACTGAGCATCAGGTTTCACAATGGCTGATGATCACAATATATGGGTGTGGTTCCCTTTGGTTCAGCCCCTTAGTCCCAGGTAGATACTCTCTCTGGCACCAGAAGTGCTGTGGATGGAGTATAACCTGGACTGATTGTCTAGCCCGGAAAAGGTTAAATTCGTAGTGGTTGTGGATCTACCTTTCTATACACCAGAGTGCATAGAATGGTGGCCGTCTAATGTGTATGTTCTTGACATACAAATATCCCTGAAGGAGAATTCTCAGATCTGCACTAGGTTCAAAAACTGGTTTATAAAATATTTCGCTGTCTCCTGCTGTCACTTGGCAGACCTGGTGTCTACTGTGAAGGGTACTAGCACTACGGGGAATAATATTCTAAAGTGGGATAAAAACATGTTTATTTCTGTAAGGAGCTAAACGCATTGGTTTGTACTCGTTCTTATCAAACAAGAGATTAACGAAAGCTGGCTATGGTAAACAGGTGAAGGTGACCTGGTTCTAAACTGGCAAAGTAGGAAAGTTAAATGGTTAATAACACAACTCGATTTAACCTATACTACGTGTTGTCCTGAAGGGACCTGAATTTCCTGAGGGGAACGAAAATGTTAAGTGTTGGAGACTTAAACATAGGGAGATTCTGAAGGTTATCTGTGAGGCACAGATATGTTTTTGAAGGCTTGGGCAAAGGTCTGGGAGTTCTGGTGGCAGAAAAGGGCCCCAGCACTCAAGGTGGTGGAGCGATCTTCGCCTGATGGTTCCTTCCGCACCAGGAGTGCAGTGAAAGCACAGAACAGACTACGTTGCAAGGGCCGTGCACCGGTATTTATACTCTCCTGGCTCACCCTTGTCCAGGTGGAGTGGGTGGCGGTGAGACATCTTCAGAGCATGTGATGTCACCGGCCTGCAGATGTTCCAGCTGCAGCATAAGTTGGTGGTTGGTACTACTAGTACCATCGCTCGGCACGCTGGAACATGGGCAAGATACAAAGAATACTGCCAATAACCACAGCTAAATGAAATAAGCGGTTAATGAAAGTTAAATTATACCAATTCTAGACCAATAATTACCTGGTCAAAACAGTGAATATAAAATGTGGATCGCCAATAAGGTGATTACTAAATAAACAGACAAAGTAAATTGGAGGCTAATATATTTTATATCTTTTCTTTACAAGTTTTTATTTTTAATATCACATTCAATGCATTAAAGTAATAATCTTAAGGTACGCCTAAATCAATTATATTCAATTTCATTGAATTTTATATGAATAAGGATAAAAATGAAGCCCCTAACATGAACTATTTATGTCATTAAATTTAATCATGTTGTTTATCAATCATTGTTTCACACTGATTCAACACATCTCACAAAAGGAATTATGTAAGAGAATTCTAATACAAAGTTGCATTCTTACAGAAAAGTACTGCTCGTACCAGAGCCTTTTATACCAAAAGTTATATTTTTGTTGCTTTCAATAAAGTTCCTAGATCCCAATTCAACTTGCACTCAGAGTTCTGCTCAAAGATGGTGCGTATCCTAGACAAAGTTACTGCAGCCGTCATCACTGTCCACGGATGGGGGGATGCTGAACCGTGATGGAACTGGACATTAAAGTTGAGGGCGTCCCAACGATTTGCAGGTGAGATGTTACTCACATGACTGGTAACTGAATTACGGGACTCGGAACTTGGAAACTGACTGATGTCGGCGTTGACCTCTACACTTAGAATCAAATGAATCTCGAAAGGAACTCGAACAAAATTCAAAACCTCTGCAAAACTGCAGAGAAAAATTGAATTACCAAGTCATTCTAACCATGCAAAATTGGGTACGGAACTTTGGAATATAACTGACCCAAATGGAGGGAAGAAGTTGTTACTTGTCGATCATTCCTGTTGCACTTCAGCAAAGTCTGGAGCAGGGTGTTAGCATGACTGTGTCTTTAATAGCTGGGCGTAGAGTGTTCGTACGTCGGTACACAGTCACGCGGGTGCATCCTGGATAAGTGCTCGGTGGCGAGGAAAGGAACTAAACCTTTAGTTACAGACATGCCACTAGATGGCTCTGGGGTCACGAAATAGCACTAATGAGAGGTCTATAAGATACTTTTCCATCATCTCAAGCGCTGGGAACTTGCACTTCAGCACGAGATTACTACATATCCAGGCGCTTGAGCTCGGATCGTAACATCAAACTGGTACATGCTTGAAACTGCAGAGCACAGCCAAACACTCTGGTAACCATACGTGACTTACTGGTAGCAACAGGGTCGTGTGGAAGCTATCTCACCATGTCTGGCGTGACGGGAAAGGAGATACTGTGATATGGACAGCAAACAGCACAGTCACTTAGAGAATTAAATTTTTAAAGGCTCTCAGACCAACTTATTTTTTTATCACCCATAAAAATAAAGCACCTCAAATATAAACTGATTAAATATCTACTTTAACTGAAGGGAAAACCAACCCAAAAATTTTTTTTTTCATATATGTGTCTTTCTAAAACGTCACAAGGTGAAGTTGATTTAAATAAGTTGAGAAGATATCATGTGTAAATTCGTACCCACTCTGTTGCGATGGAGACTCATCTGGGCAAAGGAAGGCGAGAAAAGAAAATAATTTGCTTGAGGGAATGTAGAACTGTGTCCCCAAGAAAAATTTTTTCTCTCTTGGTTGGCATCTGTATCTCACTACGTTCTGTGTGCTCGGTGCTCTAGACTTCGGAGCGGAATGCTGCATGCATCACTGGCAGGTGTCAGTGGGTGGTATCTTCGTCTCTCTCTTGGCACATTTGGGCAGACTAGACATGCACTGTCTCTCTCTTATGGCATGTTGGCGCTATATCTCTTATCGCAGCAGCTGCCCACTGGGTGTCAGCCAGATAACACAATGTCTTCTCTTTTGTGTGTGTGTGTAAGATCAGTGTCGCGTGTGTGGATCCAGTGTCAGTGTTTTGCGACCTTCTTTCATGTATGTGCCACCCTACATTTTGCAGCTGATGGCTGTAGATACTTATACAATATGTGGTTAACAAATTTTAACCTGTGGAAGAAAAGCAAGACATGGACGGCACATTAAAAGAAATTTCCCCGTGGGGAAAATATGTAAAAAGCCTCACTCGTAATGGCGGTGGTTCTAACTATCTATCCAGCTGTGGTGCAGAAGGAGAGATAAATTGACTCCTACCTTGTGGTCGTCCTATGTGTCGCACAGCGGGTAATAATTACGTGCTGCCGGTTGCTAGGGGTTTGTCAACTGAGACCTTCCGTTATCTCAGCTAACTGGCGAATCTCTGCAAGCAACTGCACAAGAAAATGGACTTAACTAAACAAAACATATAATACCACCTACAACAAGAAAACATGTTACCATGAAACATGTACCGAAACAATCCAATTTCAAAATATTTTTTCTGGACTCCAAATAATTACATTTTATTGATTTCTTGAAACAACATGAATTTTCTAAAACTTCGATTAAAAACCATTTAAAATAGTGACATGGGCGCCAATTATCAAAAGTCCAAGCAAAGCCCTGCTGCTCATAAAAAACATATTAAAAATATATAAAATCACCTTTAATCAGAATAGGCCAACCACACCTTTTACGGCCTAATTTCAAAGCTTCCATTATTACCGAGGCTTTATTCTTTACATGACAAACTATTAAAAGAAACTCTAAAAACTGTACTTTCACTAGGGTGCCTAAGAGCCTCCCAAAGTCTAGTGAAATAAAAATACTTTGACAATCACAGTTAAAATATAATTTTGAAAACTAACGAACCATCAACTCGGTTCTACGCCTATATGATTCTTTACACAGTTGGGTTACCTTAAATCAAACTGAAGTAATGCGCAAGCCGGTGCTGTACCATTCAAACACACTATCAAATTTCCAGGCAGTCTGCTATCTCAAGTAGCAACATAGCAGCTAGCAAATATTCTAGTTATACCCCACAAATGCATCTATGGGATCCACATGCAAACTGAGTAAGTTACAACTAAAACTATAATTAACACAAATCCTTCTAAACAAATTTCAAATACAACAGCTACATGCACAACCCTAGATTCCTCAATATAGCCTAATAAACAAATTATGTTACATTTAAAGCGGTGAACCCACCTGTATGCTTAGCCATCGACCATGCTGAAAATCTATAACTGTGCCAGCTACTAAGCTGGAGAGCGTAGCAAAACAGTTCAAATGAAGTCCCATAATGGGGCAGGAGCAGAAATTATAACACAGTATTTTTCAAGCTGGTCTAAGTAGAAGTGGCAGAGCCGAACAATGAGCAGAAAGCCCAAAGCTCGGAATGTTACACTAGCCAACCAGAATAAGATTCATTGCGCATGCTTGGAAAGGAAGGGATACAAAGAGGAGGGAGGGAACAAGGAGCAGATAGGAAGCCAAGACAGCCCGTTAGGTGGAGAAGAGTGCGGTGAGTTGTTCAAGTCCAAGGGCGCACTCTATATTGTGCAAACATATGCAAAAACCCTGAGCTATTTACAAAAATATTCACAAAATTTCTTGGGTTGCTTGGTAAGAGTCTTTGGTTTGTTATTTCTTGAGGATATTATACAATCAAAACAATTACAAGAAACTTTAATTATTTGCAACATTGCATTGAACATTTTTGATGATTTTTGTAAATTTCTTTTGACAAGATAATGGTTCCACATTTGTTATTTATCACACTCAAAGTCTTCCTTATTAAAATATGTAGCACGCACTGAGGGGTGCCCAAAAAGATTTACATGAAAGGTTTGTGTTTGGCAGTTGGCCATTTAAGGCACTGATGATGGAATAGTTACGTAGTTTCTGTCAATTTGATTACTGGTTTTCTCACAGCACAGTATGGTTGTGTACTGCATGTCTATATGTGGTTCTAGCACTATGGTGAGTATCCAGAATATTTTGAAATTATGTAAAACTTCACCATTTTTACTGCATACTATTGACACATACGTGCTAACCTGTTGTGATACTGGAAAATATTAATTGATGGCTATTTGTATTTATTAAGTCTGTCTTTACGGAGCACTTCACTTACTCCTTCTGTGACTTGTTCTTCGCCGCTGAATGTCACCACTTCCTCAAGGCCACATGGTGAGGGTAGGGCTAGGTGAAACAGACCGTCGGCCTCCAGGGTGACTCTCAGTACCGTCCTGGCAGGTGTGGGGTGGCAGCAATCCCTGGGGTTGATTGGCAGGCTCTGCGGGCTTGTCCCCGGCAGTGGTCGTTGGCGGACCAGCAGTCACCAGGGAATGATCAGCTACCATCTGGTTGTGATGAGTTGCCGTCTGGGTGTCCATTAGGGTTAGTACTTTGGCTATTTCAGCTACCCCCTTGGCTGGTGGTGCCGGAGTCAGAGGCCTGCGGGTGACCTCTGTCTTGATGGTGGGGCTGCTGGGTACATCCTATCCTGTAACAGGTCGTGTCCGGGTGTCGGCCTTGGCATCTAGCAGCACCGGGACCTCAGTTGCCATCAATGGCAGTGGTATGACATCTTCGCCTACCCTCTCGGCTGGTGGCACTGGAGTCAGAGGTCTGTAGGACACCTCCGTCTCGACGGTGGGGCTGATTTCCTGTTGGTCATTAATCAGGCTGGGTTGGTGACTTCTTGGGTGAGGTGCTCTGTCGAATGGGCTTTGCCAGGAGATTTCACTCGTGCTTGGTGTCATTCTTCCCCATTGGGCGGCAATCTTTCAGTTGGATTTTGTTGGAGCTGAGAGCAATGTTCAAATGGATTCTGCCACTCATTTGGGGAATTCCACATGTGTTGGAATGGATTAGCTGACCCTCTGGCTGATGTTAGCTGGGCCCTCAGGTTCCCTAAGAGAAGGGAGCCTATCTTCTGGAGGGGCTGTTGGTGCTGGTTCGTCTGCGCCGACCAGTGGTTTTGAGGTCACTGACTCTGGGGTGTGGACGTCTGGTTCGGGAGCTTCTGGAAACTGATACATTTTCCCTGTGGTTGCTTTTCGGATCTGCCCTTTTGGATCCTTGGCCCAGTAAACATTGTCTTGCCATCCTATAATTTTATATGGGCCTTCCCACTTTTCCATCAACCCCGCACTGAATTGGCCTTTGATCTTGCTCAGAGGTTGGCTGTGTCGGAGAACGGCTTTGCCAATATTGAAGGCTCCAATGCCAGTGTAAGGTTGCAGATACTTATTTTTTATGTAGAGATCTTGCGATTCTTGGACGTTGTCTGTCCGGACCAAGGTGGCCAGTCAGACGTCTTCGGGACGTAGCATCTCTGTGGGTGGGCTATCCCATTGCCAATCTCCTGGGCAGCGAAGTGTATGGTCCAGGAGAAGTTGGCTAGGGCCAGTGTTGAATGCCTCATTGATTAATCTTCGGAGGGCGAAGAGGATCTTCGGAATATGTTTGTCCCAGTGTTTGTGGTTTTCACCCACATTGAGGCGGAGGCTCTTCAGCTCCTGGTTCCTCCGCTCAGTGGGGTTGGTCTGCTGGTAGTAAGGAGGGGTTATATATGTCTCTACCCCCCACTCATTGCATGTGGCCTGCCATTTCTGACTGGTGAACTGGGTCCTGTTTTCTGTGAGGATGGATTTGCGGGTAGCCCCAGTGTGGAAAGACCTTATTCTCAAATTTCCCAATGATATGGTGGGTTTCCTGGCTAGGTAGAGGGAACGTCTCTACCCTTCTGGAAAACTGGTCACTCACTACTAGTAGGTATCGGTTCCCCTTGGTACTTCGGGGTATTTGGGTATGGGATATCAGATCAGCAGCTGTGCGAGTCTAGGCTGTGCTTGGTCGACTGAGTTTGGAGTGGGTTGCAGTACATGGTATGCCGTGCCCCTGCAGCATGTCTCCCAGTTGTGGACATACTGCTGGACATCTCTACTCATCCTGTCCCATTATGTAGCGTACTCTGTCAGTTAGGGTTTCTTTTGTTCCTGGATGACCTGCCTTGGTGTGATCATGGTGGTGCCTGCAGATGCCGGCCCGTAGGTTCTTGGGTACTCATATTTTCCATTTGGCCCCGGGTTGGCCTCTTCTTGACCATATAACGTCATCCCTCAGCTCTAACTATTGGGGTGATTTTCAGAGGAGGTTCTGGATCTCGGAGTCTTGCTGCTGGTGTAAAGCTATTTAGTTCCAGCTGAGTTGCAGTTGTTATAACTTTGTGTTCCTTGGGGCTGCGGTCTGGAAGTATGTGTCAAGTCATCCTTTCCCATTCTTCATTGGCCATGGCATCATTACCTAGATCTGGTTGGTGGGATAGGGCATCTGGAAAATTATTGGTCTTACCTGGGCAATGCTGCACCTCGTAATTGAACTTGGTCAAGAATATGTCCCACCACCCGAGCTTGGCTTTAGCATTACGGGACTCACGTAGCCATTGAAGAGTTTTGCTATTGGTCCGTAAGATGAAGTGGTTGCCCTCTAGATAATACCTATAATTTTGAACTTCCCAGATGTCTATGAATTCTTGTTCATTTATATGATAGCGTTGCTCTGTGGCATTTAGTCTTGTGCTAGCATACGCTATCACCTGGGGTTGGCCGTCAAGGCCCTCTTGATAGAGGATGGCTCCTAGGCCATTCTGGCAAGCATCGGTTTGAAGTATCAGCGGGCTCTCTCCTTGAAGCCGGTGTAGCTGCTCGATATTCCAAAAGTTGGCTTTTAAGGCTCGGAAGGCAGTGCAGTGTTCTGGCCCCTGACCACCACCGAGCTTCCTTTTTCAGCAATGGGTGCAATGGTGCCATGTGGCTGGCTACGTCAGACACGAGCCAGTTGCACAGGCCAAGGAAGCGGCATAATTATTTCAAGGTAGCTGGATCTTCTGCTAACTCAATAGCCGTTATTGGACTTGCTTGGGGGAAATTTCTTTCGGGAGTAACCACATGCCCCAGGTAATCAATAGAAGATTTTACGAAGTGTCTTTTTGAAAGCTTGAATAACATCCCATGTAACTATATGAGTTCCAGGACCTGTTGGAGGGGGTGTAAGTGCTCCTCCCACAATTTTGAGTATATTGTGATGTCCTCTGGGTAGGAAAAGCAGCTTATGTATCCTGTGAGGACTTCTGCCGACATTAGTCGCTGGAACGTGGCTGGTGCATTTTTCAGGCTGAAAGGCATGACTTGTAATTGGAGAGTTTCTCCTTCCATCCTTCTGATGTGGTAAAGGGAGTGTATTTACTGCTGTCTGAATGCACTGCAATCTGCCAGTACCCTGAGTGTGTATTGAGGGTACTGAAGATCATGGCTTCCCCTATATCACGCAATGTGTGCATTAGGTTATTGGCTGGAGGAACGATAGGATGGGTGACATCGTGCAGAGCTTTGAAGTTAACACAAAATTGCAGCTGGCTATTCTTCTTGGGGACCTAAACTATGTGTGAATTGCAGGGGGAATCTGAAGGCTGTACGATCCCTTGTCCTTTCATCTCCTCAATTTGCTCCACTATTAGCCAGCATCATTTAGCGGACATCCTATAAGGTCGGTTGTAGACTGAGTGAAGTGAGTGAAGATATTTGGGCGGCTCTTAACAGTGAGGTCTTGAGAGTCAATGAGGGTGATTGAAGCAAATATGGAGTAGCACTAGAATGAAGGGGTGGGGGAAATGGGAGATCCCAGTGAAAACCTTCCAACCAACAGCATTGTCCGGTACGATTCCCACTTGCATAAAATCCGGTGACCCGGCCGGGGATTGAACCCGATTTGCCTTGGTGGGAGGCGAGCGTGCTAATCGCTCAGCCACCGTGGCATGTTGGTTGTAGATGGGTGTGTTTGTGGTCAGCTATATTTCATGTTGGGTTGTCCTCGTTTGACGTAGTGTTCTTCCATGTCCGAAGGTGTCTGCGTGTTCATCGAGGACTTTCTTGAATTCCTGGAACTGTGCTTTGGGGAGTTGGTGATTTATATCTTCGGCTTTAATGGCTGGCAGAATGGTGGCACCCGGACAGTGTTCCCAATTGACTGCTACATGGTGTTTGTTGTCGCCCAGGTATACTTTACATTGACCATGATCCATTACACACTGCTGTTGGCAGAGCCAGGGGTGCCCATGTATTACGGCCTCTTGAATGTAAGGGAGACAACAAATTCTGCGGCTCTAAATGTTTATACAATTTGACTGTGAGAATAGTCTGGGTGTTGACTTTAAGCATGCAATCACGTTTAGCTATTCTTAGGGTATGTGTTTGCAGGCGAGTGATGTCCTTTGTTTTGCTGTGATGAGATCACTTGGCAAAAAGTTTCCTGTGGCGGCTGAATCTAGTAGAGCAAGAACTCCTCTCGCATTGATTCCCACTTCAAATGGGGGAAAATTTGGGTGGTTCCGATTCTTCGTCTAGGAGTTGTATGTTAGGCCCTTGCTGTGTCCGGTGAGGGTGGGGTAAGCCCGTTTCGCCCACTGGGAGTGGCATTTCGTACAGAAACTTCAGAGAGGGGATGTGACACTTAGCAGGCAGAAGTGCAGCTTTGAAGTGAAATGTGTTACATTTTTGATTAAGGATTTAAGAAAAGCACAAGAAAAGGATGCCGAATGTTGCCAACTGAAAGGCTATATACAGAAGGGCTTTCGAGACAAAAACAAGTTTTAGGCATTTAGAGGCCAACTCTCGTTTTATGGAGGACTGATTATGTATGGAGCCAGAATCTTTGCTCCAAGTGGCTTATGACATGAGATACTACAATGGATCCATGGCGGACATATGGGCATTACAAAATGTCGCAGACGAGTCGGTGTAGTAGCCCCATCTCCAACAATATAAAATAAACTGGTAGAAGATTGCATTGCAGTCAATGTGTGAAACAAAGAGGTCAGAGGGCATAACCTATGAAAATGACCTCGTTGCCAGAAGGACTATGGTTGTAACTGGGCATAGATATCGTTTAAATCGCTGGGTAAAGTACGTAATGATTCAGGACTATTTTTCTAGATTTTTGAGGTGGTACAGTTACCAAACACAACATCAACAACTATCATAGCAAGATTTAAAAACATATCTGCTTGTCATGGCATACCTGAAGAAGTGCGTACTGACGGGAGCATGCAGTTCATGTCAGCAGAGTTTCAGAATTTCACGAAGGAGTATGGGTTTTCATTAACTACATCAAGCCCCAAATTTGCTTAATCAAATGGGGAAGCAGAGAATGCGGTGAAAGTAGCAAAGAATATCCTCTCTAAATCAGCAGACCCAAACCTAAGATTGCTTGTATATAGGGCAACACCTTTAGAAAGTGTACTGCCACCAGCAGAACTTCTGTTTGGGAGAGCACTAAGAACAACATTGCTGGTAATAAATCTACAACAGTAGCCAACAGAGGAAAGCCCATAGTTCAAAGCATTCTGTATGAAAAACCAGAAACTGAAAGAACACAACAAGAAGAACTATGACAGAAGACATGCAGCTAAAGAACTAAGACAACTGACCCGGGGAGAGAGCGTATGGATCCCTGATATGAAGCGTTACGGGAAAATACATACACATGCTCCTTTCCAAGATTGTAAGTAGTCCAGACATTGCAGGGCAAGTGCAAAGAAATAGGGTGCACTTGAAGAAAGTCGACTAGATGGATGCTTTCATGGAGCACCAGAAACGTTGCGACTACGGTCACCCAATGAGCCATCATCCCCTCCTGGATCTCCAGGAGTATCACCCTTTCGAGGATTTCCACAAGAAGAGACCAGTGCAACGGGACCAAGTACAAGTTTCTATAAGACATGCAGTGGACAAGTGGTAAAACAGCTCAAGAGAATTGATATATAGAAGAGGTAATTTGCTGTAAATAGTTTGCTGGGTTATGTGTAGTGTGCTAGACTAACGTTATTTGTGCAGCTTATATAGAAGAAGAGATGTGCTGTAAATAGCTTGCTAAGTTATGTGTTTGTAAACAGTATGAAGATCAACCTGGGTAATCAGAACATAGGCAGTCAATATGGACGAGCCATAAAGAATGCACGCCATAGGTTGTGGCACTCGAGACAATAACAATACATATCCCTTCATTAACTGCATTTCCCTCCGACACATTTATTTCTGCACAATTCGATATACTGTCCTCAAAATTATTACTTCGCCTTAGCTATCGATTTTTTACTTTCAGGAATTCGGTAACCTAAAACTTTACTACTTTCAGCACTATATTCCTGACAAATACTACTTCTCACTTCTTCTTTAATGTTTTCAAACTGTTGGCCTATAACTGGGCTTTCCTGAAATATCTTTTCAATATTTCCTATTAAATTCTGTTCTTCATGCTGTATATGTAATTCATTCTGCTGTACCTCTCTAGTTTGTTCATGAACGTGTACCCATACCTTTTCTATTTCATGACTATCTTCTAAAATATTTCTGTCCTGTGCACACACACATTCCTTTACCTGTTGCTGTGCTATTTGAAATTTTTTTACTTTTGTTTTCAAATCTTTATAATTTTGTGTTACAGTCTCTAAATTGTTTTGGCATTTTACCGGCTGACTTTCATTTACCAAAACAGATTTTGCCAATTCTACAACGCCATTCTCACAATGGTTTACCTTGGTTGTGCAGTCCTCCCTAATCTCATTTAATTTAACATTTAATTCTAATTTCAATTCACCAAAACCCTTTGTATTATTCTCTACTGCACTTTGTACTTTGTTTACAGTGAATGTCAGCTGTTGGAATTCATTAAAATGTTCATCAAATTTTTTCTTGAAATCTGCTTTGAACCCATCAAATTTTCCTTCTACTTGTTGTAGCTAGTTTTTCAACTCTATACTAGATTCCTGATATTCAATTTTCTGTTATGAGCTGTAAGACCAGGCTTAGGTCTATTTGATCCCATGTTTCCCTATTTATATTTCTAACCTCTGAACCTGAAGGGTTCGGCATATCAAACCCTAAATTTTCGTCTCCCCCACCCTCACTCACTAACTCTTCCCCTTTATCAGCCCTAATGAATTATATGAATACACAATTACACAACCTGCTTACTTTAATTTAGGAAACATGAATAACCTTCACACAAGTAGGACTAAAGCAACATTTGACATATTTATAATTAACCTAACCTATACAAAAATTATAAAAAAATATGAAGTTACTTGTTATCTTTCTCGATGAATTCCCTGAAGTGACGTGATGCTCTGTGAATAAATATTGTTGCACATGTTGCTGATGATTGTTGTCTGTTGTTAAATACTTGAATTCTTTGTAGCTGTCTGGAAACTAGACTGGAACAATGGAATGGACTTCTGCTTCTCAGGAACAATTGAATTGCTGGACTCTGGAAACTGGGGCTGTGTTCTAATTTGCTAGCTAAGGGCCTTTATCTGGCTTCGTGCCCTTGAAAAATGCATCCTGGTTGTGATGTCACATTGTTGCTGTCCGAATTAGCTGCAAAGGCACATTATGCACCCTAGAATGTCCCCTTCAGCCAAAGGCATGAGCAACTTGCCCGTCTTGAGCCCTAGATAGTTTTAGATTAGCAACTGTTTGAAATATTTAATTAGTTTGTATTTGTTTTGTGTTTACAACTCTGCACGGCCGCAGAAAACACTTGCAGCTGTCACAAAGACAAATGAAACTCGCATCGAGTGAATTTCAATAGAATAAAGCTCTAGGTGGAAACGAACAGAAGTGTTCAAATTTACTAAAGAATATTTCTTTGGAAGGGAACAAGGGCTCATGAAATGGGAAGTGATCAAGGGTAAATGATCAATAGCACATTGCACCAAAATCGAACACAGCCTTTAACTGCTGAATGCACTTGTTCTGAAAAACTGTTTAAGAAAACCTTCCATGGAATCGTAATTAATGTTCTGCACTTCTTAGTCATGTTGAAAATTCGTGCAGTGTGACGGGCACCATATTTGTAATATGGCTAAGTCTAATTAATAACCCTGCTGCTGTTAGAGCCCAGCTCACTTCACTTGGTAGAGTATGATGGAAGGTGCCATTGAAAAAATAAAAAGATTGAATTCCAGATTGGAATATTTCTCAGGTTTATTGAACTTTCCAAAACCCAAGTTTACAACACGAGCATGAACAGGTTAACTCAATTGGTGGACTTTGAACAGCATTACAGTATTAATGAATTGAGCACATTGCCCGCCATGTTGCCTGCTTCCAGGCTGTATGACTTCTGCTACATGGATAAAGACCCTGAGAGTGCAGCTCGACACATGGCTACCCACTCTCCTAGAGTTACAAATCTAAAATTAGGCCTTGGCCGGGGCTAGCCGCCTCATATTGACTAAACCCTAGTGCGTCGCAGCTACCTTTGTTGCCGTAAAAACCCAAAATTGCTTACAATTTGAAAACTACAAAAGAAGTTGAAAAAAACTCTCATCACAAAACTGACGCAACCTCGCTACGACTGTGGGAACTCGAAAACGCCAACGCACTACAGATAATGGCTTGAAATAAAGTCCCGTATTAATATTGATAAAAATTTTCCGCTCCACGTGGCATCAAAAAAAATTTAGAATATTACAGCTATTAACAAAATAAACAGGGAATTTAACCAAAAGTCTGATATAAAATAATTATTGAAACTTTTAAAAAATAGCTACAACCTCACTTCACTCTCAGTGGTGAGGTGGCAAGACCATGTTATTAAGTGCCAACCAAATTGTTAACATATTGCAGAGTTAACAAAATATAAAGAAACATTCGTTTGTCACTAAATTTCCGGGTGCAACCATAATAATTACAGCAGTTATATCACTACAAAACACAGTATTACCAACACTAGGCTACAAAACAAAACACAATCACAACATGACATACATAAACAATAACAATGTGCAACACACATCGTACAATGTTTGACACTTCCCCTTGGTGTACATTGTTGTCATCGCTCTCAGTAAGGAGGCTCTGGCCTCTATGACAAAAAAACACATTTACAGCCAAGGTAAGGCACACAATAAGCTACAATTGTCAAGCTCTGCATAAGCAATTACGAAAAAAAAAAAAAAAAAAAAAAAAAAAAGTACTGCCCCTTCATAGCTCGGGTCATTATGATTGTTCTTTTAGTCCTATCATATCAGAAAAGATTTTGGTCTTTTTTCCCGTAAGAGATTTCGTGAGAAGGTCAGCTGGATTGCACTGAGAGTTGATGTGGCTCAAACAAACTTCTCCCCTCTCCACCTTATCTCTAACAAAGTAGTACTTGATGTCTATATGTTTAGACCTTCAAGATGTCATGTAATTATTCGCCAAGGAAATGGCACCCTGATTGTCCGCATGTCCTTTACATGGTTCACCGATGAGTTCACGTAGCCCCAACTTTTGTAAGACACTCTTGACCCAAATTACTTTCTTGAGTCCTTCTGATAGTGATACTTTCTCTGCCTCTACCATTGAGTTAGCAACACAGTCTTGTTTCCTGGATGACCACGCAACTGCTCCTCCAGAAAGTTTGACGACAAGGCCACTGTAAGACTTTTGATCACTGGTATCTCCACCCTAGTCTGCAATAACATACACTTTGATCTGCTTCCCCTGTTTCTCATATGTCAGTTGATAATGTTGCATGTATTTCACATAGCGAAGTATGTGTTGTACCTCTTTCCAGCATCCAACGGTAGGCTTGCTCTTATATTGGCATTGTCTACTGACTGTGTGAGACAAATTCTGGCCAAGTAAAGTTTGCTAAATAAATAAGACTCCCAGCTGCTCGTTGGTATATTTGTTCTGGGAAATTTTGTACAGTCTCATCCTCTTCAGTGGGCTTAATCTCCAATGGTGTTGTTAGACCTACAGCATGTTCCATCCTGAATTCTCGCAGCAATTCCTTAACATAAATCTGTTGGTCTATTTTTATTGTTGCGTCACTTGGCCTGTTGATTCTCATAGATAAGAGATGCAATGCTTGGCTGAGTGACCTAATTTCCTTCGAGATAGCTTTGCAACTTGTCTATTTTTGTCTATTTTACTCTTCACTCCCCAAACTGGCAGGTAATCCATATATACACCAATGACAAGGCCTCCCTTTGTGTCAAAGTAGATGCATGGGTCATTTTCTGCCTGGCTAAGGCCATAATTCTTCAAGTGAATATCCAGGAACCTGTTCCAGTCACGTCCAGCTTGATGCAGCCCATAAATGCTCTTCTGTAGTTGCCATACGTGTTCATCTCTCGAACCTTCTTTAAAAGCTTCAGGTTGCTCCATAAATATTTCTTCCTTTATAGGACTATGTAGATAGGCAGATGTTATATCCCAATGCTCTTGGTTCCAGCCTTTCTCGAGTTATATGGCCATCAATAAGCGAACAGTTTCTTTCCT
This sequence comes from Dryococelus australis, assembly GCA_029891345.1. Classification (NCBI taxonomy): domain Eukaryota; kingdom Metazoa; phylum Arthropoda; class Insecta; order Phasmatodea; family Phasmatidae; genus Dryococelus; species Dryococelus australis. Next base: position 290,385,127 of record CM056994.1, read on the forward strand.
GACAACAGGGCTGTATGCTTCTTCATAATCGAGGCCTGGAATATGACGGTACCTTTGAGCGACAAGTCTTGCTTTGTAACTCTCTACCTCTCCATTTTCATTCTTTTTAATTTTGAAAATCCACTTTGAGCCAATTAAATTTTTGTTTCGTGGCCTCTTGACAAGTTTCCAGGTACTGTTTTGGCTCAGTTTGTCCATCTCCTTTTCCATTACTTTCTCCCATTGGTATGCATCGAGTCTAGACAGCGCTTCTTCTACAATTTTAGGATCATGTGGCGTGGAGTAGGTAACTGAATTAGAACAGCCACAGGTTTTAGGTTTCTTGCGGCGTTCAGATTTTCTCATACGTACGGTCTCATTTCGTTCTGTACTAATTTCAGGATATCCTTTAAATCCCTCATCACCCTCTTCGATTTTGGCATCTAACCCTTCTGGTAACAAAATTACTTCTGGCCTTGAAACTGGTTCTGTCACTGAGAATCTGACTTCTTCTGTTTCCTTGTGCCCAGGGTTGATGAGACCTAGTGTCGATTTGAACGGAAATACAGTTTCTTCAAACACCATATCCCTGGATAGAGATATCTTCTGTTCACAAAGGTCCCACAACCGATAGGTTTTCGTGTTTTCTTCGTAGCCTAAGAGCACTGCTTTCTTGGCTCTCTCACCAAGCTTTAGCTTGTTTAGATCGGCATACCAAACCAAGCAACCAAATACCCTCAACCATTTGAAGTCTTTCTCATTGAGTTTCCTGCCAAACCACAGTTCAAACGGGATCTCACCCTTCAGAGCACTGGTAGGAGATAGGTTCTTAAGGTTGCATGCAGTGTTAAGGGCCTCGGCTCAAAAATTAGCGGGAAAACCTGACTCTAGCAAACATCTAACAATGTTCATTAGTGTCTGGTTGACTCGCTCAGACCTCCCATTCTGCTGAGGTGTGTAAGGCATTGATACTCTATGTCGAATCCCTGTTTCCCTTAAATAGCCATTGAATTCATTTCTGCAGTATTTTCAACCGCCGTCGGTTTGCAAGACTGATTTTTCTTTCCGGGAGAAACTCAGACCGGCATTTGAAATCCTTGAACTTCTCAAAGACGTCACTTTTTCTCGTAATCGGTACGACTTCTGTGTATCTAGAGTGATCGTCTGTGAAAGTGATGAAATTTTTCGCACCTCCAATTGATTCAGGTCGAATCTGACACACCACATCGATATGTATTAAATCCAACACATTTTCGGCTTCACTTACACTTGCAGGAAGGGTCATCTCTTCATCTTCCCTCGAATGCACACATCACAGCTTTCCTTAGCTTCAGTCTTGGAAACCTTATCCGGCAGTTTCTGCATGTGGTCAAATCTTCGGTGCCACAGTGTGTTTCATTTTTCTTCGCCGTTCCTGAAGCTTTCTGAATACTGGTACTAGCTTCAGTGACATACATTTCATTTCCACCCTCGTCTGCAAAAGTGGTGAATACCTCTTGGTCAAGTTTATTCAATGCACGAATAGAGCCATTTTGTATTACCAGTGTCAAACCCTTCTTGTCAAGTTGCTGGCCTGATAACAGATTGTCACCGATACCAGGAACATATGATACATCAGACTAACTCAGAGTCCACCCACCATGTATATCCAGCAACTTAACTTCTACCGTTCCACATCCTTCAACCTTGAGATACGCTTCCGGTTGCCCTTTCGAAGTTCTTAAAAAGTTCTTTATGAGATGTCATGGGGTGAGAGGCAGCACTGTCCATAAACCATTGTGACATCCGGCTCCCGTTCGACTTCCGATGTGAAGTTCTACATTTTCCATGTACAATATTCGGAGCAATGTAGTTTGTTATGGTATCTGATCCCTTCCTCGGCTCACTTGAATGTTCAAATCGATTTATAGAGGACCTCTGTTCCCCTTTCATAAACCTAGGGTAATTTCTTGAGATGTGACTGGTCTCGTTACATGCAAAACACATAATATTCTTCGGCTAATTAACACTGTCTGAGAGTCTCACATTTCTCTGTTTGTAGTTTGGTTTGTTGTTGAATGTTGTGCTTTGCCTTACATTTATATTTAGATGCATAGTCATGGATAACTAATGCTTTGTCTTCTCCCACGCTATCCTTCACTTCATCTTCCCTCTACATTCTTTTCTCTTCTAGTAATAATTTTGCCTTCATAGCTGCTGTAGAGAGAACATTTGAATCACCTTCTCTTATAATACTTCTGACGAACCCCTTATAATTAGGAAACTGTAAGCCTGTGAGATAGAAGTCTGCTTTCTGCTTGTCTGTGAACTCAATTCCGCCTGACTGGATCTTTCTTGCCATTTCTCCTTTTGTCGACAGATGTTCCTGCATTATCATCTTGTCTTCCTTTAGAAAATTCACGTATTCTAATACCAGCGCCGTGGTATGGTACAAACTGAATTTTGTATGCATAACCTCAAAAACTGTCTACGTTTCTTTTGTCAGTGTGCATATTCCAAGATCTTCTATAAATTCGTCACCAACTATGAGTATTAAGAATGTAAGCGCAGATTCATTTGTCTCTTGCTCAGAGTTGTACTTAGAGATACTAAATTCTTTCCATTTTCGTCAACATAATGTGGCATGACAGCATCCCAAAGTTTCTTCGACACGAGTGTGGCTTTCGTTCGAATGGATCACACAAAATAATTTTCCCCCTTCAACTTTGGGATTTTGTACTCTTCGGCAACTGCACTCGCCATTTTTACTTTCACTATCATCGCACATGTTTTCAACATGTAGGCAAGTTACTTAAAAACCCGACCCGTCACTAGTGAACGTTTTCTACTGCATTTGCCCAGTTTTCCAAAGGCCCGGGCCCATAACCGTTTATTTTATTGCAGAGTTAACAATATATAAAGAAACATTTACTCGTCACTAAATTGCCGGGTACAACCATAATAATTACAGCCATTACACCACCACAAAACACAGTATTACCAACACTAGGCTACAATACAAAACAAAACACAATCACAAGATGACATACATAAACAATAACAATGTGCAACACACATTATACACTGTTTGACACAAATAACTTAACTTAGTAGAGTAGCAGCCCTCCCCCCCACACCACCACCACCACCACCATCAAAAAATCCTCAGATATTCTCGTAATATACCTTTGATTCCTGAAAACACATTATATTATGTCATCAAACAGCCCAAAGAAAGACACCGCTATTTACTGCTCTTTATCTTGTGACAATGTCCATCAAAATAGAAATAAGTCTTGTACACTGAAAAATCCAGCTTCAAACAAGTCATGAAAACTCTCAGCTTCTGGGAGACTGCCCAACTGAGCCCACAGGTTCTTACAACCTTTGCACTCATATGTTTTAACACCCAGCCTATGTTAAGACTGCCTCCACCACAAGTGCTTTGGCAGACAATCCAGTAATAACAATCATCAAAATCCACATTTCCACATATCACCAAAATCATCCTCTCCTTAACATTGTTCTCCTCTCACAACCTCGTACCTATCATATGTATTTATTCTTCTATGACCCCAAGAATATCAGATACCTTATACTGCCCTGGCCATGAGAGGAAGATGATCACATCACATCATAACTGTTGCATAATTTATTTATTGCCTCCAAGTGGTTGTACACTAGCAGTAACCGTTGGAGGGGCAGAGAAGCAGCTCTTATGCTATCATTAGAGCCTCCTCTCCCTTCAGTTTTCCTTATTATTTAGTGGTGAAGTGATTTGGTAGAGCTCATGCCTTATTGAGTTCAGGTATGACAAGTTACTGGAAATCTGTTTCCTTTGTGAGCTGTATGTAGTGCCACATAGCACTTTTTCCCTAATTGAGTTATAGTGTAACATAAGTAGTGTACTGTAATTTAATTTTTCGGTATATAAACTATAATATTTAAAATACTTACTGTAAATGGTTCACGTCCAACATTTTTGTCTATAGAAGAATGAAACTCAAGTACCACAAGCGCTGTCAGTTATGTTTAAAGCCTTAGCTTCTGGTGCAATCCCTTAATACACTGTAGCGCTGAGCACAGTCGCTCATTTTGCCTCTGTACCATCTGTTTTACAAGCCGAGGAAGCCTCTTTTGCCGCCTGAGAGGTCAGCAAACCACACAATACCACACTAAAAGTTCAAGTAGTTGCTCCCAGCCCCTCGCTAGGCTTGATTGGCCGGCAGGCACTGAACGCGCATGCTGACTGCACACCAGGGGAGTTTTTCCCCTCCATGCAGCCTGCTCCAGTCACATGTAGCTCGCTACAGCTCTCGAGTGGTATATATTTCCTGGCAAGCCCTCCAGAAAGGGCAAGTGGCAGTTAGCAGTTGCCAATATCTGCAGTTGGAGGTCAGACTCCAGCCGTAACACTTGCTATCTTGCCACTCTACCCATAAACGCTTGCCTTCAACAGTTTATATGTTAGCACAGTTCATTTTGCTTTCATTAAGCATTCAACTTGTTTTTCAATTCATGGTAAAAATCTTTTCTTGTGGAGCTTTTTAGAGCATTACAAGTGTTGGCGTGAGTGCCTCATTCACACCGGATGTAGTGTGTACTGTTGTCACTCTCATCCCAAGACTCTGTTCAAATGCTGTTACCGTCCTGCAGTATCCAGTTTAAGAAACTTAGACCCTCGTCCATCAGATATTAGCAGGCACAGGTTGGAGATACGAGTTTTGTAAAATCCTAAAGGTTGAATAAAACATATACCTACCAGGTATCTGTCTCGTGTCAATGTTTGTTATCTTGTGCTGGATTGTAATGATGCCATCTAGCACCCCTGTAGTGAGGGGAAAGAGAACCTTTCTCTAAGGCTGTTAAGGCTTGAGGAGAACAAACAAACTAAATCACACGATTCTCAGGCTACAAGCTAGTTGTACTGCTTGTCTGGCGAACGTTGTGAGACCAAAGAGGAAGTTGAAGACTGTAGCTGGTCACAACGCTTCACTCAACTTCGCCCGAGGAGGATCAGGGGGCCCTCTCCACAATTCGCTATAGGCTTGAGTACCATCCGTTGTGAGGTGCACCTTGCAGCGCCAATCAATTGATAGGACCTCGGCAAGGGTCAAGCTCAAAGGCACTGGCCCCAAGAATAATCATTTCCTTTTTGGATGGACCATGCCAGAACCTACCCTCCCCCACACTTTAACATTACCGTACTTATGTCTGCAATTGTACCTATGCCTACAGGACACCCTCTGAATCCACTAAAGAATAATTAATTTCACTTCACTTGTTTTATCCCCTAAAAGTATCATAACCGGGTGGACCAGAAAAGGGGTAACATAATCCACAGTGCCCAAGATACGTGTTCTGGTTAGTCAGGTCCAGATGCTCCCAGGGTTTAAATGTGATGACCCAAACTGCCCTTAAAACCTCATTAAGGAGGCTCTGTTTCCGTAGTCTCTAGAGGGATACTGGGCCATTGCACCATTAACATGTTGCCAAATGGCTTCCAAATGTGGCAAAAAAAAAAAATGGAAAAGTCCAACATTGAGAATGCCACTGGTTTTGAATCCTAACTGATAAGTATCAGTATACTTAGAACTGGAGTCATGACATCTATGCATATAGTTGTACTGCCTGTCAAAAGAATAAAAAAATCTGAAGGACTCTTAATGCAAACATTCATGAAGGATTCAGTGTAATTTTGTTGTCCCTTTTCTACGTAAGCAATTGTATTTCAACAAATCTCTTTCCATTGTATTTGTTTCAGATAAGCAAGGCTCTGTTAGATGTCCGGAGATTACACTCGGAACATAGCACTTCCTATTACACGCAAAATTTTTGTGAATTGTGTGAGAATTCATACAAATATTAATGGTATGTCATAAAATGGTTACAGCTCCACTCATCATCACACAGCAACTTCAACTTCATATTCGTATGCATATGAACCACCTATCTTGATATACTGTATCATTTTTATTTTCATTAATAAAATTGATGTGTACTTTGTTTAGTGTTTCAGTAACATTTTATGCCCTGTTGTTTGTTGTACACTTAGTGAGTTCAAGACAAAATGGTGTCTTTTGAAGTTTTGTATTACAGCAAAATTACATCAATAGAGAGAAACAAACTGAATTTTAAGTAGTTGCACGTAAAATACAACATAAATATTCAGTAAATATGGACATTTGACCTGGAACAAAAGAGAGTTTTCATACGAAATAGTAAACTGGCATTTAAAAGGAATGGCAAAAAATCTTTAGCCTCCTGGTAAAATAAAAATTTGTAGCCAGTATAGGCATATGAACCTTTATGCTATGACCCATTAACATTGGGAGAGAGAACAGGGACATGTGGATGTCTTAATTTTCACCACAGTTGCCAGTTTCTGAATACTTGATTACTCTATTCCTGCCTACCTCTCTGTTCAACAATGTGATGGTATGGTACAGGAGGATGACTACCATTCTTTCTTTGTACAGCACCATTTGCTCAAGCAGTGCTTGATGTTCAGAGCATCATACAGTTCAAAACTATGTGAACCATCTCCAGTGAAAGAGAATCTAAAGCCTACTTAGAAAAAGCATTGTAAGTTACTACTTATGTAATGTACTGACAGGGTGTACACTTTTTTTCTTTTACTGAAATTAAACATGTGAAAATTAGTTGCTCAACATTTGAATTGTAATTTTTCGTTTATGCAGGAGAGATATTTTGTGAAATTCCCCTACTACAGGCACTCCCTGCCACTTGTCTGTAACTACTAAAACTGTTTTCTAATCTACCACTTGTTACTTTTTCATGCTTGCTTGCATGCAGGACTGTAGTTTACTGGCAGGAGCCAGGAACCAGAGTAATTTTATTAATTTGTTTTCAGAGTAATTTTTTTTATTTGTTGGTAGCATGCTACCTAGCTATCTACATACTATTGTCACCTGACCTTGTTCCTCGGCTAGGGAAAACCCAACATGGACCACGAGTGCAGGAGGTGTAGGGTCATGTGATGCATTTTTGTATGTGTTTGGTGCATCTGCACATGTGTAGAGTGCACTGAATATCGGTCAACCGTTAATAGACAATAGTGGAAAAAGTTTCATGTTAGTAATTAAGATTTTTATGTATATATTTTGCTCGTGCACTCCTGTGAACATTTTGGTAAACTAGTGTTAATTTTGTGTTCCTTCCATTTTGATCACACTTCAATCTCTACGCACATGCTTTACACGGGGCCAGCACTATGGCGCGGGGTCGTGTCCCTACTTCCGATGGTTACTGGGCAGTCTCTCCTTGGAGCTCAAGAGCTGTATGCTACGTGGCCGTCACAGGCCTTAACCTTGCATTCTCTGATATAGCCATTCTGTTGTATAATTTTTTCTAAACTTTTTTTTAACTACTCTTGCAGCCAGCTATACCTTTCTGTTGAATCGGTGAGCCCTTAAATAATTATTACCTCAGGGCTTTTTATTTAACATGTAACATAGTGTCTATTGCAGACTGGTTCAGATGAGGGCTCATAAAGTGTTCTTGCGCTACTGCACCTTTGTATTGTTATACATATTGGGCGACAAAAGATTTGCCATTTAGGTAACTTCAACAAAAACAATCTGGCAACCCTGTCTCTAGTTATTGTTAGTAAAAAGTTAAAGGTTATAACCGTGGCTGTAATTTTACGGATATAGTTCTTTTTGAAAACTGTTGGCTGCGGGCTTGGTTAAAATGTTAGACTCCGCAAGTAAAAATTAGCAAAAATTGTAATTATTTATAATTTTAAACTAGGAAATGAGTATGGCTTGGCCGACGAAGGAATACTAAGCAAAAATATTAATATAAATAAAAACATTCGCTCAATTTCAAGTGAATATTTAATATTAAATTAATTTCAACAAGTTCTTTTTAATGGCATCTTTAGGCTGTTTGTTTAAACATACATGCATTTTGAGGTTATGTATGGTAATTCTCAGATCTAAAATCCAAGCATCAGAGTGCTTGAAGATTTGAAGGTTGTCTTTAATGAACTCAGTTTGTAATGAATGTGTATTGTCTGGTAACAGTTTTTGTTTGACTGTTACGTCATTTGTTTGCCCAGTTAAATTTTATATCTTATCATTTATTATTAAAATTAGTGTTGTATTTAATTTCTATGCTCTAGACACCTAATACAAAGTGCTAAAACTATTTACAAAACTGAAGACTTAAATTTAAGGAATAAAGAAATATTTCCAAATATTCAGAATTGGGAATTATGATTGTGCTCATCAAAACTGGTATCGGCAGATGAGAATTGGTGTTGTTGGTATCGGCATGCTGCACAATTAGCCATTGTTTTGTTCTTTCTGCAGTTGCCGCACTTCTTTCATGATTTTTCCATTTCTTCATCACCCGCACTAACCATATGTGGCTTGGTGTTCCTGTTAGCCATGTGAACTGCTCGCAGTTCTTCGCACAGTTCCAGAATGAATTTTCTCTTCTTTATCTCCCTGCCAGTTACTTCTTCATAAATCCAGCACATTGAAGAAAACATGAACAGGCCAGCACCTTGATGCTTATTTGACAGAATACTTCCTCGCCATTTGGTCCATAATGTCAATACCGAATTTAGTGGCATTGTAATACTGTATAGTCTCAGGAGTTTCCTTCTCATTTTCAGCAATGTTCACACTTGGATGGAGTGAGCTAAGAAGGATCACATTTTTATTGTCTTTTCCTTGATATACTGTCAGTGTCTTTGTGTTTGTACACATATGTATGTTGCATACAACTGCTGTTTGAAGTTTTTAGCAGTAGGCGGAACCTCTCTGGTACGATTGATAGTGCCTACTAGGCTTGTTTTCTTGTCCTTCAGTGCCTGAGACAGTTCTAGAGAGGTAAAAAAGTTGTATGTCGTAACATTTCTGCCACACTGAAAATATGGTTCCAGGAGGCATAGAACTATGTAAGTGCCAAGTAGCTGATCACGGGGTCGATCATCTTCTTTTCCAAAATAAGGGAACCGATTAACTAAATATTCAGAGTCTACATCTGCTGCTATGCAGAATTTGATCCCAAATTTATCTGGTTTAATGGCCATGTATTGCGTAAATGGATATCTAGCTTTTGTTGGGAACAGCTGCTCATACACTGCGATGTTTATACCAGCTTGAAACATGCAATACAATTTTGTATGAATCCGTTCCACACATAACACTACTTTGAACTTGTCAGCCTGTATACGTTCACTTTGTGTATGTCGCTCATCAAAGCGGAGAAATCACATTTCGCAAAATCTATTTCGTGCCATGGTTTGTATAAAGATACTTGACCATACTGTAGATAGCTCCAGGCCTTTTACTACACAAGCCCTTCAAGCATAAATTATCAAAATGAAAGCTTCAAGTCTGCCATTGTGATAGTCCAAGTATCATCCTCTAATTTTCGACGGGCTTCTTGTTCTGTACATGTCTTGATATGTAGGAGGATGCATGGTGTCAGCAACAGTTTCCACACACTCAGAGGAGAATTATCCTTGTTTTGTTGCCAGGTGTGAAGTGTAGGACCATTTTTTTCGCTTTCCACATTTTTAGCTGCCCATCTTCCAGAAAGGTTGGTTCCAAAGTCAATCACCTCCCACTCTGTTACATTCTTTGTAACCTCAGTGTGACCAATAGGAAGCCCTGCATGTACACTCGGCATAGAACCTTGAAGTTGCATCACTGCCACAGTTACAGATGGCATCTTTTTCAGTGAGGAAGATTTAGTCTGTTTCACATGATGTATTTACTTGCACCTACTGCTACCCATACCAGATACAGCCCATCGACTACACGTTGCCTGAGAATGATCATCTTGTGGGGCGAGTTCAACTTCTTCCACTTCCATTTGAAATGCTTGCTGCAAAGCAGTGGGCTAATTTCTTTCTAGTGTCACTGAAGGATTAGTAGTCTGTGATTGTTGCCATACTTCAGTATCTTGGAAAACTTCCGGGATCTTAATCAGAATCTGTGCCATTGTCACTGTTCTGAGGTCGCCGCCACCACTACCACCCCCCCCCCCCTTGACGTTGCCGTAATAGCTCTGCAGCACCGCTACGAGACGCTCCATCTATGCCATTCGCCAATAGCTACCAGAAGGTTTCTGTAGCTACAGTACATACCACATGTAATTGCTTTGTCTCCTACAGACACCCCATTTAGAGTTAGGTTTGTATTAAGTAATTTTCGACAGTTTAGTATTTCACTTCCCCAACTAGCCTAAGACCAGGTCACCTACATCTGGCTACCGTAGGATTACTTCCTTCCAACCACTGGTCTTCTTGGCAGGAGCGCATGTCACCATGTTTAATAAGTTTTTAATAAACACGGCTTTGTTTCTCTTAACCTTGAGTCTCATTCATAGAGTACTTTGTCACCAACTGCTGGGAGGACCTCGAGCTGAGTCCCACCGACTGGAAACGGGAAATTATTATTACTACGAATTAGCTACAACTGGAGACTCGCGGCTCCATGTCGAATACACCCATTAGATGGCCATCTATTTTATTCCTACCAAGTATACAGGTACTGGAGGAGTAGAATAGAGGAGCCACAACCACTAGCAACACTTCTCAACCAGGGAGAGACAGTACATCTGAGTTGTATCTCTACCGGAGCACCTGGGTGATGGCGGGGGTATTTGCTTAGGTGCTACGGCCTGGCCTTGGTTGGGATAGCACACCCAGTAATAGTCTTGGCAACCCATATGGCTCCAACACTTCTGATCAGCCTGCAACCGTGGCGGATCTTCTGAAGCACCTGAGCCTGTGTTGGCAAAACTGTTACCAGGCAACACTTATCTAGGGCTATCCGTGTCCGTGGTGCTCCTTTCAAGGTCCTCAGTAGTTAAACACGCTCTATGCCATTTAAGGTGAGACACAGTGCGAGGAGGGAGGAGCAAAGAGTTGCGCCCCTTGCTGCTAGGCAGCTGGCTGGTCTCGTACCACTTACAGCTAGTCGATGAGCCCAACGAGATTGTGCCGCCTTACTCTGATCACTGGCACCACCGACGTCTGCTGTAACCAATCCAGCTTCTTTCCCATCAGCACCGCTGCATATGTATCCAACCTGCCATCCAGTTGTAAGAGGGTTTCTTAATCAGACAGAAAACTGGATAGGCATCTCAAACAGTAACTTCTAGAGCACGACCTCAGAGAACTAGAACTGCGAGTTCTGCATCCTATCACATTGTGCCGTTGCTACCGCCCGAGTCGAAGACAGACAACTCAATCAGCTGTATCCAGCTACCCCTTGCCCGCAAGACGACAAGGCACCTACCACTAGCACTTCCCACCCGTCGTCAACTACAACCAGCTCCAATACGAGTCATATGCCGGATCAATAAAAGGGACTTGTGACTCGTAAAGTCGATAACTTTGTATCATCCCATAAGGCCACATGCCTGACCACTATATCAAGCCGTAAATAAGAGTAAGTCAACCTGCAAGCACAACCGACCAAAGTGCAACCAAAGCCACACAACCGTAATCCAGCCTTAGCTAATCGGACACGCGTCAAGTTAGACATTATCCTTGGAGTCGACTTCATAAAACAGTATGACTTAATACCAGTGCTCACTAAAGATAATATGTTTGTATATGTGTCCAACAATAACACAGTTATAGAAATACAAATTACCACAAATACCATAGAGTATGACAGAAGTAATTGCATTGAATATCATATCCACAAGATTAGCACTATAGACACACAACAAAAAAAACGCAGCATTAGGCAACATTAATAACAGTTTACCTATCCACCAACAACGCGAACTACAAACCCTTACTTGAACAGTTTAAAGATTGTTTTGCTAGTTCCATCACCAAACTCACGGAGACGAAAGAGTATGAAATCAAACTTGAGCTTACAATGCACAAACCTATTCACACATCCCCATACCTTATCAATCCTAAATCACGTGAGCAAGTACTGACACAAATACAGCAGATGTTGGATTCCCAAATTATAACACCGTCGGATTTTCCCTACGCTGCGCCAAGCTTAGTGATTTCCGAACGGCAGGGCAGTATACAATTTATTATGGATTTTCGACTTCTAAATCAGCACCTAAAGAAAGTTCAATATCCTATATTCCAAACCAAGGTATTATTAACACACTCCAGAACTCAAAGTATATATCTTCTAATGATATGTTCAGCGGCTTTTACGCGATCCCTGTACATAAACAAGATCGAGAGTATCTGGCATTTAGTGTTGATGGTGTAGGTTTATATCATTACGCACGTATGCCAATGGGCCTTGCAACAAGTCTGAACTATTTCCAAAATTTCCTCAACATTATGCTCGGCCTCTTGCACTGGAATACAGCTGTCGCCTACATACACAACATTTTTACTATAGGTAACACCTTCAGTGAACACCTACAAAATATCAAAAAAGTAATGGAATGGCTGCGCAAATACAATGTCAAAATCAATAATAAGAAATGTAATTTTCCGCAGAAGGAAATATAGATACTCGGACACTACATAACACCATCAGGGATTCAGACTGACCCCCAGAAAATCGCCACTATTCAATAAATGGCACTGCCCAACAACGTCAAGCAAGTTCGCATATTCCTTGGATTTACAGTCTATTTATGCAGATACATACTCAACTACACCCAACTTGCTGAACCATTAACAGAATTAATGAAAGAAAACGTAACATTCAAGTGGACAGATCAGGCACAAGTACCTTCGACAAACTAAAGACCACCCTACTTAAACCGCCCATACTAGCGAAATTTGACTAATGCAGCAGTACAATATTAGCTTGTGACGCGTCGCAAACAGCGATAGGTGCAGTCCTCATGCAGGAAGTTCCTAACAGCAAGGACTGCACAATCATAGTGTTCGCATCTAAGAAGTTGTCTTTGAACGAGAAAACATGGTCGGCCATAGAAAGAGAACTTTCTTCAATAAAATACTTTAGCTATTTTAAAGAATATTTATACGGCCACAAATTCGTAATAGAGACAGACCATGGAAGCCTCCATTACCTAAGACTATGGCCGAACATAATGTCTAATTAAAAAATTGGCTATTGCATTAACAGAATATGATTTTGAAGCGCACATTGTCAAATGTAAACCCAATATACTTGCCGGTGCCATGAGCAGACTGCCGACCATAGGAGTAGCTGACACAACATGTATTACAGTCAACAACACGAATTACAGACTGAAACTCACATTTATAGAGTGCAAATCATTCTACAAAGCATTAGTGGAGACCTTACTCCAAAATCCGGAGAAAGACGAGGAGGTAAAGAATAACATCATAAAATACATTACAATACATTACATTGGCCTGAAATTAAAACACTACTCAAAAAGGAACCCCACACCACAGACAAATCACGTATAGTGAAAATGGTCACAAATGAATACCTCCCCATACAGGCGATTGCTAAAATAATTGCCACATTATACCAGGTTAACATTGAAATAACCATACAAGGTCACAACAAAAAAATTAAAACCACCTGCCTCGACCCACGTTTACACTGCCAGAGTATCATTACTCACTATAAACACACTACACATTACCACCCAGTATATTTACAAGAACAGGAATATATAAAGGTCGACGAATCCTACTTATTGCTAGCACCACTTACTAAAACGATAACGTCACCGTTTCTCGCAGAGTACACGAATGATCCACACATACAACAGTTGAAAATAGCACTCATGGACCCAGACGCGTGATCAACTAAATACCGTTGCCTAGCCAGACGATGCACTATATCAGTAAATGGTGAAGTATATATGAAAACAGTGTATGCCAATACGTAAAAATAAACTATTCACTTGTTCCAAAATACTACATCCCTGAAATAATCACTGTCCACCACGACGCCTTATTAGGAGGTGGTCACTTCGAGCAATTTAAGACGTTAGAAAAAATAAAGAACGGATATTATTGGGACAGTATGAACAAGGATGTCAAAGATTATAGAAAAAACAGTCCAGTTTGAGTCCAGTTTGTCAGTGAATTAAGGCCTCTAACCAGAAACTGATTGGCCGCATGACTCCTACGCCCCCCTCCCTTTTTTCTGCATTATTGGGGTCTCAATGCAAACGTTGGCATCAGAAAAAAAAAATTTGTCTTAGTAATGACAGAATTCTTCACCAGATATGTGGTAGCCCGACCTGTAAAACTATTGATGCCATCACTTGCGCTAACTTCATCAAATATGTGATTCTTCAATTTGGTTGCCCCAAATTGATTTCTCACTGATAGAGGCACGTCCTTTGATAACGAAATGATGGCTGAACTGTTCCATAAACTACAAGTAAATAAACTTCAGATACTGCCTATAACCCTGCATGCAACGGTTTAACGGAACAAGTAAATAAAATTTTATCTCAACATTTGACGTCCTGAACTAGCAAAGACCCCGCTCATTGGAATTATTACATTGTGTACATTTTATTTAACTACAACACCACAGTAAACAGAAGCACTAAATTCAGCCCATTCTTTCTCCTACACGGGGTTGAAGTGGTTCAACCATCGTACGTAATAAGCCACACGTACTCCCCACGGGCAAACGATTGGTGTCACCAATCACAACAAACATTGCTCACAGCAGAAGCAAAAACAGCTGTTTGATGCTAAATACCGCCCGAATAACATGAAAATTGGCCAATGCGTTTGGTTAAAGACCCACACACGTCAAAAAGCTCTTTCATTTTATCAGGGGCCATATATAATCCATGACATAATTGGGCCATCCACGATTGCGGTGGAAATACGAAATAGAGGACAAACTAAAATAGACACTGTTAGCGCACGTAATATAAAACTTGCAAATATTGGAAACTAATAAATCTATTCATGTTACAGGGGAGACATAATTTGTTTCCACAATGGGCCTTGCCGCATTCAGCGCAGTGGTACTTGTGCTAAGTTTATTGTTGGGTGCAGCAGTGGAGCAGCTCTATTGGACACACCACATGGCGTCTACTTCCAGGAGCTGATGCCGCAGTTCCAGTACGAGGAAACCGTCCCACTTCTGTACACGCTGCCCTTAACAACCACCCAGCATGCCAGCCAACCTCGATGTGTGGTACCACAGCGCCTGTGCCGTCAAGAACTCTACAGTTTGCATGATTGCCGACATATTATGGCGAATTGTTAAAATGAAACCCCTGTAAACATTGTTGAAGAATTTATGTCTGACGTGTCTTCCCAAATGTATTACACGAGCCCTTACCTTTCTTGGATATGTCGCAACATGCATGGTGTGACGTTCTCACCACCGGACATTTAAAATTACTACTATCAAACGAGGAAATGATGGCCATGCAGATCAATGAAATCCAGGCTAGTGTCATGTCATCTATTAGTAACTTAAATCTCACAACCCATAGTGTGTCAGAAATAAAGAACCAGGTAGAAGCAAAAATTAATTCTACAACGTGTAATTTTCAGTCAATGCCCAATAATTTTAGTAAACAGCAACATGATGTAGAAATGTCACCGATTCAATGCCAAATGCTGATAAGCATTTACAAGTTATAAGCAGTTGATATTCACTTTATTACAGGGTGCGCACACACACACACACACACATGCACGCATATGTGCACACACATGCACACACACGTGCATGTGCACACACAAAACTTACTTTTGTCATTAATTACCAATATAATACTGTGCTACCAAGGCACTTACTTGTACAGAAACATAAGGTGGACTTAAGTAGAATAATTGTATCGTAACATTTTAATCTGTTAAAATAGTATTTCATCATGTTCTTACTATAATTGTCGATTAAGTTTTTACGTCAGCTTGCAATTAAACAAATATGTTAAATCACATTTCACACAGGAATTTTTAGATTCATTTCTCATCAATTTTGTGATGCTATAGCGGAATTTTGACCGATAAAAGGTGCACCATATCCCAACCACCTACCTTTGTGGTCGGCGCCGGTGCTAATAATTTTTGTATTTCAACTAAGGAGTTAGGTAACTTAATTAACGGAGCCGAGCGTATTCCCGCCTACTTCCCCGGTCAACATGAAAGGATAGCGGCCATACCATTAAATGACAATGTGCCAGCACACCAGGTAAACATGCTTAGTATATATACTATTTTTAAACTCCTGCCCATTGTTATTTTATTATGTTGAAAACCTGAACTGTAAGTATAGACAAACTTTAACCTATGTATGACCCAAGGTCAAAATTATACTTGGCCTAGCAATCTTACAGCAACTGGTAAGATCAAGGAGTACAGAATCAGTCATACAAATGTACGTAGAATTAAAGGAAGTCCGCTAAATTAAATGCCTTACGTAAAGTAAGCACGCCAGAAAACTGGCCATTTTTAGTTAAGCACCCTTTACATGTTAATAGGAAAACCAGAGAGTCATAATTAATTATTAATGAATACTTTTATGTATATAATGTAACTATTATCTTTTATCATCTAACGACGACAGGATATCATTCAGGTATATACATTTTTGTCACGTCAATGTAAATAACGTTCTGTAATTTATGTTCCTAAAAATGTAAGATTAACAACGTAAGAAATGTGAGTATAAATTATAAAGCCAGCGCTCTAGATTAATTTTCAAAACTCTTGCGGCAACACTGACGTACTTTAAACCGCTTTGTAATGCTATCCCTAGCATCACGGAACTGCCCACGCCCTATGGAGCATACATATCAGTGCACAGAAAGACACTTAATCGGAATACGTTGTCGGCTTCTGTGGAGAAGACAGACTCTCTCTGGCGGCAAACTGTAAATCTGTGCCAGGGGCACAAGGGCTACGCCATTTCCTCAACGCTGCCATACTGCTTTAGTAGCCTGGCCTAAATCTTACCTTCCCCTACATCGTCCAGCCCCTGTTCTTTCATGCGAGGATGCAGGAGTCCTGTGGAGATGGGGGGGTCCATGCTGTGGTTGTTACCCACAGCTAGGGCTGGCAGGAAGCATGCAGTCGCGCGGGGCTGTGCAACCTCGGCAAGCTAGTCCAGCTGTTATGGTAACATCTCCCGGGGGGAAGGGTAATAGGGCCGGGGCCGTCACTATATAAGCTAGGAACAATGGCGGCTCGCGACCATCTTGCTTCAGCCTGCCAGAGCGACACCCTGAAGGAGGATCACCAGGCCAGTGGTCCGAGATCGACGCAGTCTGCAGCTGCCATCGAGAGTCTTCTCGCAGTCGCCTTCGATATTGCCAGGGTAAATATTACTCCCATTAGGGTGCACTAGGTTGCTGAGACAACAGTTGAATTATTGAGCTAGTCGTTCAAGCATCTTTCATATTGTACCTTACTATTCTGTCTTGGCTTCATTGAGTTGCGCATTTGAGCGGCTAATGTATAAGTGATTTAACTTGATCAAAAGTAGTGTTTTCATATAACTGAGTGGCTTTTACCACTGACTGCCTTTATCCCCTTATTAAGTGCGTGACCAGGGGCGCTATTCTCAGATTTGCTCTGTGAGTAGGCAGAAGGCGTGAGCATTGTCTGGTGCTCACACTTGTGAGCCTTCTGGACATATTCCCAGATTGTCACCGAAAGCCACAGGCGTGAGCTCATTTAACGCACCTGAAAAGTATTGATTTCCATGCACCCCGCAGACGAGGTTACAAATACTGGCCAATCGAAAAGGACTGATGGTCACGTGGCAAAGACAAACGAAACTCTGAAATGCCAAGTGCTTTTCAATGACCACACAACATGCTATGCAAGACGGCAGAAGAGTTTTGTTTTACTAAGTGATTGGATTTACTGTTTGTGAAGATGGTAAACTCAGCGGGCATATACACGGCCATGTCTAGCTGATAGAGGTTAGGCCTCCTTCCCAGAAGCATTATATATCATTGTTTTATGAAAAATCGGGTTAAATCTATTTCTATTACTTTCTACAATTGAATGATGTTAATTGTAAATAGAATAACAAAAGTTAGGCAGGTAGCTACAATGTGCCACACCATCCACATTGTTTCAAATTAATGCGGACTATTTCTAAAGAAATTCTGAATACATTGTTATCTTTACTTCTGTAGTTAATTTTGTGGTTTTGTACGTTAACCACCTTTTCAAATATTCTCAAGGAATATGGTGTGTGTGTATGTATATATGTGTGTGTATGTATATATGTGTGTGTGTGCGCGCGCGCGAACGTGCGTGTGTGTATATATATATATATATATATATATATATATATATATATATATATATATATATATATATATATATATATATATATGGGGCAGTTTATTGAGCACTTTTGATGTCAAACTTTGAAAAATGTCCACCTGCATATTTTTTAACGGAAACAATGACTGGTATAATAGTAGGCCTACAGTTGGTGACAATGGAGGCAAAGTACTTATTTCAGTGTTTTAACTTTGAATTACAACTTTTACATATCACAATGTGCATCATGCTGAAAAACACATCATGTAATTTAGATAACATTCGCATTTACTGATTAAAAATTGTAAGTATATGCCTATATATTTACATTTGTATGCATATTTATTAATTCCATTTGCCATAAGCTACCCCAAGTTACTACCCCTCACAACCATAATTTGTGGATTCATGTTATGCCATCCAATAACCTAGGTTGAGGCTTTCAAAAGATAAGGTTGCCCATTTATTGAATTTTTTTTCTTTTACACCTGTCACAAATTTCCTTTATCTTAATAGCCATTCATAACAGTATATTTTTTTCAAATCAATGTGAGTTTTTCGATTTTTCAATATATTGCTGTTTGTCGGTAATAAATAATAATAGTACCATATTACATTTTCAATCAACAAGATATTTTTAAGCACTATTTTTGAGGATTCCACACTCCCACATAACGATGTCTGTCACCGTATTACACTGCATTTCAATCATGTGCGAAATGTTTAACCAATCATCATTCAGCTTGTCTGTAGGAATGTGTTCACGAAATAATTCAATTTCTGTTTAAAATCTAATTTCACCTTTTTTTTTCATTGGAAATTTTTTGCAAATAAGAGGACAAATTACGTTTGTGTGTTCCATTTTTTTTATCCTAACTGATGTAGGTTATACGATTCAATTAAGGCATTTGTATCACAACCACCACAAAAAAAATTCAACATATTAATTTAACTATATTTTTATTACAAATATTCTGACAGCCGCTGTCTTTCTGCTATGGCTATGGTACAGCATTAAAATGAATTTGTTGTACCTAACCTATTTACATTGTAGCTACCTGCCTAACTTTTGTTATTCTACTTACAATTACTGTCTACAATTGAATGATGTTAATATAAATATATTTAGCGTGAGTTTTCATAAAACAATTATATATAGTGCTTATGGGAAGGAGACCTAACCTCAATCCTAACCAGCAATCTCCCAGCATTCAACAAGAGGCTTTAACAGACAAGTCTTGTTGGCCACCAAGGAGGCCATGACAGGTAGGCGGGGGAGGTGTGTTGTAAACAGTGGGTCGTTTTAGACGTTTCAGAATGTGTATTTCGTCTGGAGGAGAGTAGTCTGTAAGCGTGTCATGATAACGCGAGGTTAGCCATCTGGGAATAGCACCCCTGCTCCCTTCAGGAGAGGTCACAGCAGCTCTGTCCACTACTCGCAAGGGTCGGACAAAAGGAGCACGAGGTGTACCATCGTCATAAGTCTGGGTATCCAGAAGTACACAATAGGGAACCAAGGCACCAGCTTATCTTCTGCAGGCTGTTTAGTTACTTTCCTCACTTTTTGGAAAGGAGAGGTATGGAGAAAATTAAAGATGGCTTTACGTACCTCAGATGGTAATACAGCTTGCCTAGCCCTTTCTTCAACTGCCTTAAGCAGCGATTTATATTAGCTGGGCCAAGTTCATACCACCTCCGACATCAAAGGACCTCACACCTCTATTCTGCCACAACCGCTGTTTTCCCCGTTAATTAAACTTGAAGGCCCTCCTCACCTAATTTCAGAACAATTCTTAAGAGGGGAGGAATCTCCTATTGGTCTAGCTAACCCGTGGTTGTGCAACACCCAGTCTCCCCCTGAAACCAACAACAGCCTACAGATCTTTACAGCCAACACATCACCCAGATGACCAACCGCCTGTCAAGCTTCCTGAATCTGCCATCAAGGAAGAACATTCCTCTACCCAGCAAAACAGGTAAAGAGTTATTTAAGGTGAAGGGTTGTGACAGTGGCTGTAGATTTTGTCCCGACAAGACAGCCCGCCAGGCCATTCTTGTATACCACTCGGGCACCCACAAGACATTAAGGTCTCTGTCTCACCCATGTTCCTCGTGATACTGGCATCGCAATATAAAACCTTACAAGTGACTACAAACAAGACCACTTTTATTAAAACACATTTAGCCAAGTTTGGAATTGTGTTTCACTTCCCCAAGTTTTTGGTTCAAACCAGACACTAACAATCCAATGTGTAGAACCCCATTATAGCCGGGCTTGCATGAGCCTATTATTGTGTTCTTGCTGCTAATGGGTGACCAGGACCTGTATATTTCTCTCCTGAGAATAAACATGAATGTAGTACAGGGGTAAATATGGAATTTAACTGATACACATTCCCGTTATCAACAGGGAGTACGGAGGGTATGCCACTTGTTTCCATTTTCAAAATTTTCATCTAAGCCCAAAGAAGTTGTAAAAATATAGAGAAAAAAAAATGGCACAGGAGTGGATATGTTAACAGGTCAGGGAGATGCAATAAAAAAAAAAAAAAGTGATTTCACAGTGCAATTTAACGTGCTCACCACTCATGCTGCTCCTTTTTCCTTAGACAAATAATTGGTCATAAATTACTGGAAATACTTGCAGATCCTCGTCCCTCCTGGCTGCATAGTAAGCCACTAAAATATTTTTAACTGTACATGTTTTGGTACTTTGCCATATACCCTACTTTCTGGTTTACTGGACTATAACTTCCTCCAATTAGTCCAGTAACCACAGGCTTTACTGTATTAAAATAATTTACTAACCATTTAAGTAGTGGTCTAAATGTTTATTTTATAGAATATGTGAATCTGCTGTAACTCAGATAAATTTCCATTTCCACATATTCATAGTGCTGATACTTAGAAACTAAAACAAATATTCAGAAAAATTTCAGAATTTTCGGGTGCACCAAAGGGCCTAAATATATAATTTGATTGCATTTGGAACCCTGCCAATAGTGGGCTGTCTGCCATTCCCAAGTTGTTTTGGCTGGTATAGTTGAACCCCGAAGTAACGAAAACAGCAATCAAAAGTAAAGGTTTTCAGGAACCGTAAAACAATTTTTAAAATGTATGAAAATTATAAAATATTCTTGCTAAAATGGAATAAAGTGCAATGAAAACATAAAATACATTCACTGGCCCATGGCAATAATATGTAGGTATTTCTCAGTAGGTACCCTTAAACATTTCGCCAAAAAAAATGGTTAAAATCCATTTAAAACTTTGGCGGCTATGAGAGTGTGTGTACGTCTAGCGAGTTAAGACTTCACGCAACACATGATGTCACAACAGGCTCTTTTGTTTTTCGCTCCTCCCTCCCCCCTCCCTGTCATGGCCTTCCCTCCCTAAGAGCCTAGCTACCCTTCCAACCATGCACGCATAGCAACAGCAATAGCCAATAAGTGTCGGTTACAGATCTTCCCTTTCTCTTCCATGAGCACCTTTTATCTCGTGAGACCATGTTCCTTTGCCTTTGTCTGTGGTGGTTAGTTTCGAGATATGTTTTTTCAATAGTGCTGTTATAACTCTGATTTTTTTTTTGATTACAGATTGTGATTGGAATTGATTGCATTGCCCGTTGACGACCTACTTACATTTTTTTTTTTTATTACTGGAAAACAATTTATTTACGGTTTTGTGATTCCACGGCCTTAAGGGATGTTTACATATTTCT
This sequence comes from Dryococelus australis, assembly GCA_029891345.1. NCBI lineage: Eukaryota > Metazoa > Arthropoda > Insecta > Phasmatodea > Phasmatidae > Dryococelus > Dryococelus australis. The sequence goes on from CM056994.1 coordinate 290,406,987, forward strand.
ATCCAAAAGACTTTTGCTTATTGAAATTAATTTGGGGTTTGCTAGTAAATTATTTAATTGTTGTACAAAAAGGCTTTTGGAAATGAATTTCACACTCGTTATAAGGTAAGCGGTGCACAATGTTTGAACTTTTTCTCGTTAACTTGGTCATTTGTAGTCTTATTATATTGTTATCCTGAAGACTCCTTCAGACTTAAATAAATTAAAATTTTGCCAATAAGTCTTCCAAATTTTGTACAAAACGGACTTCAGAAATGAATTTCGTACTCGTTACTTTAAAGTTAAGCAGCACACAATGTTTAAACTTTATTGTTGTTAACTACAGATCATTTATGGTCTTGCAGGGTACCATTACATTTGCAGAACATCTTCCTAGTGAATTACTTCGGTATTTAATTGAAATAAAAGTGTTATTTTGCACCACTGACAATGAAACTCTGTCTTAATGTGGGGGGGGGGGGGAAGTCTCTGTAACAACTTCTTGGTGTTGGGGTGTTAAAATAGGTAACTTTTTATTAAAAGAAACAGCAACATTGAGTAAACATTTTCAGGAACCATGACATTTGGTTAAATCAGTGTTCTACTTTATTTACAATTTTCTGTAATGTGTGAGTATGAACTGATGCATTCTTTCTTCTCTTCTGCTATAGAAGTTGGTGTCTTCTGTTATTCCCATAGGTATAACAGTAAGTAGCTGAGATTGGCCAACTTAAGGAGATAAGCATTACACCCTCCTACAAATATTTATTTGTGACTGAATGGCTGCTGTAAGTGTACAAACATTTATATAACCAGGAGGACTGGCAGGGTAGTTGGTTTGAGGTCATTAGTAAAAAATTGTTATTCTTTGAAGAATTACTGTTTCAAATAATACTGTACTTTAAAAATAATTGAGTTAACACCAATATTGTAAACAGTACTCTTTTATTAACATATGAAAAACATTAACAGGGGAACATTCTTGCATGAGCTGGCTTGCTTAAATCTAAACCTGCAACACACATATTGCACCTTACAGAGATGTAGTCTGTATTTCACCAGTCCTTATTAAACCACTACTTTATGAATAAATGTAAAATGGATTACCTCTGGCAATGTACAGTTCTGACAAATTTTTTACAAACTGCTATACTGCCATTCTAAAAATGCAAGTGTGGAATAATATCCTGTTGCTACACTGGCTTCAGTATCTTGCCAGCAATACATACATAATATCTGCGAGAAACTAAATTACTCTTGAGTGTGTGTTCCCTGTGCACATTTAGCAATCGTGGTCATAACAGAACAGTTTCACATCTTTCCTACACAGCATGTGCAAGATTTGCTCAATTTGCTTTTGTAATAAAATTATTTATAAAACAGTATCAAAAGTAAATGCAAATAAAACATGGTGTGTGGAAATGCATCATTTCTGCAAAATATCACACTGCAAAATAATAATGTACAAATTTTAATTACATATCACTGCAGTATAAATACAATAAACACTTCATTTAAAACATCCAAATTACTGGCACAATCTGAAAACCATACACTATAATCACCATGAATTTACAGCATTTTGAATTGTGCGAGTGAAATAATGAAAATTGGTAAGGTCGTGTAAACATTCCTAGCACAATTCATCATCGTGATGTTTTACAAGTTAACGCAAAGACTACAAATTACATGACAATCAATTTACTATGTACAGTGTTATGAAAACAAATAAAATTAATTTTCAACACTATTTTGGAAGTTCACACAGAGATCAATATGGTGAAAATTCATATGACCAGGTAAGAAGATAATGTATTTAAATTCATACAATCAAATAGCATACTTATCAACACAAAACTTTACAAATACCCTTAACCACATGCTATTTCTGGACTTTACCTAATGTACAGTGTTTTGTTTACTTCTCCACGATCAAAATAATAAATGCCAAAAAACATTGCTTGTTCCTCTCAAAAGAATCACAAACAGTAAATGCAACATTTAGAAAGCCTTAAACATTAAATGAAAATCATCTTGTTATAGGCTGTTCACGTTAAAGTGAGCACTTTTTAAGGCCCTCCTAACAGGCTTTAACCACTAATAAATATATATTATTGCAGCATCAGGCATTAAATTTTGAGGGTGGTGAAATGTATACAGTGTGTTTATTCATCACAAAGCAATTTTTATATTAAAAAGCAGCAGGAAGATGGAAATAGAATGAAATGAAAAATTTAGAAGGGCCTTAAAGTGCTCACTTTACCATGAACAGCTTATAAAAGTGTTTATAGCATTGTGTTTACCTTGTTTGTGTGTATATTTATTACCTACAAGAAATATATTACGAGATAACTTGTGATGCCAGCATAATCTATACTTCTTATTTGAAAAAAAGTAAACTGTGTTAATGTTGTGTTGAATAACAGAGAGGTATAGGCTGTTCACAGAAAACTGAGCACTTTTGAAAGTCCTTCTTAAGATCTACTTGTGTGCACATTGTGTATTCTTCCACTATATGTAAAATTAATATTCTCGTGGGCACAATTGTTTTTATTCATGCATCGTTCAAATGAAATAGTGAAATCTTTTTTTGGAAAAGTAAGTATTTTACAAATTGTTTACTTATTATGCATGTCTGCATTTAAAAAAACAGGAAGCAAAAGAAATAATATCAGTGTTTACTCAACACTTTTATTTTAATTGAACCGTAATTCATCTGTCACCAACTTTGCTCTTGGTGCATGCTAGTCAGTGTGTGTATTAAAATATATGCAGGTAGGCATAGTGACATTTTCAGAAGGTTGATTTCAAAAGTGCTCAGATAACTGTAAACAGCCTATAGCACGTATAGAGGTTTTCTGGTTGTACGTAGACTAACTGCAATTTTTGTATGTTCAGATTGGGTAGTATTTTGGTTGCTCAAAGGAACTGTAGAATTTGTAATTTGAAAAAGTTTCATGATTGTGTATTCTGGATACACTATTATAATTTTTAGTATTTGTAATAATGTTGGGATTTTGCATTTCTGTAATCTGTTTTCATAAAATATTGCCTAAATGCTTAAATGATACGATTAAAGGGTGGATGTTTAAAACAAATAAAATAAATACACTCCAGTACAATCAAAATAGCTCACCAAGAAACAATATAAATAGTGGTAGTACAGGCTGGTATGCACATGATCCTATATTGGTGTATTTGAATTCGACCACACACCCTTTAGTGGCACTGCAAGCAAGGGCCAGTGGTTGTAGACATTGGTGCATAGTTGAAGCTGCATTAACACGAGAAATCCTAGACAATACCAAGCAAGTATACAGAGTGAAGAAATATGCCAGGAAGATGCCAAAAAAACGTTGTTTTACGTAACTGATTACTTCGAGAGAGGACTCATTATTGAGTTGAAAACCACAGGGTGGTTGTGTTGCTGTAGAGCCCACGAAGTGGATCATTTGGATCATACTGTCCAATGCTGTTGGAAGCGTGGTTACGTGAAAATGTGCAAAGGACTAGCCCAGGATGGATGAGGTCGACTAACAGTCGAGAGGATTAACAGATTGTGCACCAGGCATGGTGGGATCCCATAATAACTCGGTCCACAATAATGGCTAGTGATGGCACTGTTGTGTGTCCACAAACCAATTCCAGATGACTTGTGGAGGCAAATCTGAGATTCGAAAGCTCATTATGTGTGTTGCCATTAACTCTGAAACAGATTTGCAGTGGTGCCAGACCAAAGCAATGTTGAATGTCGCAGACTGGTGATGTGTGATGTTCAGTTATGAGTGCTGCCTCATCATGGGGATGATGATCAAGATTTTGGTGGTCACAGCTGTACCAATTAAACTGGTGGCAAGCCGGTTGTAAGCGTAACTAAATAGTGCTGGGTCAATTCCGATTCTGGAATATATTGGTTCCATACATTTTACTGGAATGGAAATCGGTTGATCTTCCTTTTTTTATGTAAGCACTGCATGCATTTCTTGACCTACCACCGTTTATCATTAGATTCAAAGCACAAATGAGAAAAATAATCTGTATACCACCACTGTATAGAAATAGAAAGAGGGGGAAAAACTGAAGCGATTAATGTTTATACCCTTTATGGACATATTGATGTAAAATAACATTTTCTCACTGAGAATCGCTGTTACACTGCCTGCCATATTTATCATGTTTACGACAAAACTTATATACCAAGTTATGATTTACAAAAACACAAAATACATACTCAAGTAACATTTAATGGCTCAATGTTTGTTCACAACTTCTGATTTTATTCCCAAGTTTGCCATAATGTTTGCAACACAACATTTCCAAGCTGTTAAGCATGTGTTGATGGGTGCCTGGAAGCTAACATTTTTCTGTTCCCTACAAATGTTATGTGATGATGATGGAAAAATCTCATTATATTTGGAATTCTTTAGTTTAGAGCATAGCTGCAATGTGAAAGCAAAGTGTAATTTTTGCGGCAAAATTATTTTGCGAGGAGGGCCCAGTAAATAAACTACACATTTACAGAAGCATGTGAGAATGTTTCACTGTCAACAAATGTGTGAATTTGAAAGAAGACATGACCATATAAAGAGAAGTCGAGTTACATAACTTTGACTGAGTCTGCAGGAAGACCTGCTACAATACAAAAATGAAAATACATTTTAGCAACCACCAAGAATGAGACAACATTGAAACAATTAATTGACAGCAGAAAAACTTTTTACTTCAAACCATCCCAGAGCTAAGGCATTGAACAAATCAGTTGCCAAAATGGTTTGTTTGTTTGATGACTGTAGCTCAGCTTGAGTTCCAATTGCCACTGAGAAAAAATCAATAAATAACAGTCACTGCTGAGTTGTACAAAAAATAAAGATTGAAAATTAATAACATCTTGCAGTCTGTTGTCTATGTCTGCATTACTATAGACATGTGGTCAACAACTGTAAAATATGACTGTATTACGCACATTTCATAGATGATAATGATAACTACAAAATGCAACATGTTTGTTTGGAAGTTATTCCATTTTCCCATGAAACACACACTGGAGAAAGCTTGGCTGTGTTTGTTAGAAAGTCATTAAGCAAGTGGGATTTTTTATACAAGCTAAGTTTTGTGGCTCATGACACTGTTTAGAATTTTTCTGCTGCTATACAAAAGGTTGGTTTTTAAGATGAGCCATGCATTGTTCATACATTGCAGCTAGTGATTAAAGATAGTGTGTTTACGTGCTCAACCAGAAGGAGATAAGCAATATGATTGCCATTCACAGGTGGCTGGTAGGTCATTTCAAGGATTCGGTAAAAGCCAATAAGCAATTGAACGCAGCTTGAAAGAAACTCAACATGCCACCAATACAGTTGATACAGGATGAGGCCACAAGGTGGAATCGCTCCCTTCACATGTTGAAGAGTGTTGGAATAACGAAAACTGCTTGTCCTTGGCTCTCCTGACTTGAACCGAGCAAGTGGTATTTATCTCAACCCCAGTTTTTGGACTCTCATTGAAGAAGTGACTGAATTACGTAAACTTTTTGAAAATGCAGTACTTGCAGTCACCAAAATGTTCATGTTGGAGAGGACAATTCCAATTCTTTGTAGTATAACATCTTTACTGCTTGAAAAAAATTCTTTAAAAAGTTTGAAATATGACTGCTTGCATCACTACAGAACAGGGTTAGGAAACTGTAAATTTGAGCCATGCCTCGCAACTGCAACAATCCTCGTTTTAAGACAAAGGGTTTTTTTTTAAACGATGCTGTCATTTCTGACAAGGAACATATTTTGTCACATATTTAAATTCTTGAAACACCCAGCTTACGAATAAATTCCGAATACAGACACAACATTTTCTACTCCCAGCAGCAGTGGCAGCAACAGCCAGAGGCATGCTATGTGGAACATGTATGCTAAGCTTCTAATTCATACGGTGTTTGTGAAGACTTGGAAAGGGTAGATCAATTGGAAACATACTTGAACGAACCACTTCTGTTGTCTGAGAGAGAAGTAGCAGCAAACTGGGCGGAAAAAAATATTTTGCTAGGTTAAAAAGTTGACAAAATGTTATTTTAACATTCTACCAGCACCTGATCATTATGAATGGTTTTTCAGTACATCAGTTATAATTTGTGACAAGAAACAATATAGACTGAATCCAGTGTGTTAAAAATCTAGTTTTTACGCATAACTTAAATTTAAGTTGTAAATTTCAACTACTGAACATTTAATACTCTACTGCAAGAACAACATGAAGTACTAATGAACATGGATGGAAATTATGTTATTCCATAAGTGCAATTGTTAAAATTTTTTTACAAAGTTACAACCATGTAGCTTTAATACGTATACAGTAGACTCCCTATCTACTGGTTTTCAGAAGACTGTCAAAAAATTCTATACCTATGGGATTTTAGTAGATGAGTGGTCTGACATGTGTATCAATAAGCTACGACTTCCAACCTTAATAGACTTCATGTTGAGTATAATGAGAGCTTAACATTTTCTGTAAATAAATTTTTAACTAATAAACACAGTGAAAATGGGAACTTTTAAAAAAGTATTACTGTATTAATATTTATGTAAATAATACTATAAAACATAATTTTGAGCTTTAAAAATGAATATTTACATAAATACATGATTTTTACATTTAATAGTCTCAATGTTGTTTTCAACAGTATTATTATTTTTGCATTGAATAGGAGTACAAGGCCATATGACTGTTTCTTTGATCATCGGATCAGCTTTAAGTGGCAGTACAAATAATTTTGAATTATGCCTCTCGTAACTGGTTAGATTTGAAGAACAATCTAAAGTTCAGTTTTTTGAGGAGGAAGACATCTTGATACATGACGGCAGGCAGCCAGTCCGGGAGGGTTTGTGCACTACGTGTTTTAATTAGAAAAATCAGAGTTTGCACTCCTGAATTTGCAGACCATCTAGAATAGACAAGGATGCGAGGCGTTTTACCTAAGAAGCAGGCCAATACTGTCTCCCCCTCTCCCCCATATAGATTTCAGTGAGGTTAACTTGAACTCGTGTGACGTCGGTTAAGGTGCCAATTGGACTGTATGCGGGCACCATAAGCCCGTGACTCTGTATAGGGAAGAAGTCACCCAGGGCTACTATGCATCCAGAGAGATGCCTTGTACCTGATCATTGAGAACGTCAAGACCTTTGGAATTCTATATTTTGACAATCTATCTCGGCTAGGACATTTCTAAATTAAGCTTCATACAACACTGTTAGTAGAAATTTTAGAACGTTTCTCATGCTGCTATGTTGCTTTCTCACGCAGTTGACTTTTTGCGAAATTTACTACAGGAAAACCTGAACTGAGTTTCAGCTCTATTGTTAGCTATTTACACAAATTTTTATTTAAAGCAATTATTTTTAAAATTGGTTATATATTTGGTGTGATTTGAACATTTTACATGCAACCATTACAAGGGTGAAAGATTTTTGAAGGTCATTAACCCAAGTAAAATATTTTAAATAAATTTTTAATGTTCTCGGAACCACAGATAATTTAGAAATTCGTAATGTCATATGGATGAAATATTGCATTTTTCTGGTAAAAGCTTAAAAGTGAGCAACAATTAAATTTCAAGCAGGCACTCATTGTCATTTAAGTAGCCAGTAGTTGCTTTCTCCTAGTCGTGCAGAACTGTGACGGGTGAGTTATCGCTTACAGGGCAGTACTTCTGCGGCCAAGTAAGCAATAGCTGGAAATGCTGCGTAGGCCGGGCAATTGATTGCGGGACAATGCTGTGTAGGCCGAGCAACTGATTGTAGGCTGAGCAGCTATACTTAAGTGGCATGGTCAGATTTTCCGTTTATTTTCACGCAATCAGTTTTCATACAATAGGATATTTTTACGTTATAGTGGTTTGAACACAATTTAAAAGCAATTTTTAAGTAGTAGGCCCTACTGGGGATCAAAATTGATCTAATTCCGAAACAGCAAAGACACTCTTATAGCAAGGATCGAACCTGGAACTGTGACATCTCGCTATACCGGGACTCTACTATACTTATTTAAATCAAAGGGCAACATCTTCGCGAATAAAATTATATGCCCAAAAGCATATACTCTACCCCTTGTCTCCAAAAACTGTTTGAACATTGAGCAACTTGTATTATAAGTTTAAGGTCCATTTTCAGTAACTTCTTGCAGGGAAATCAGAGAATTTATATTAATTTATTTCAATAGACACACATTTTTGAATAAACTGATAAAATTTAAGGGCGTACTCAACACCTTCTGCTGTCTAATAATGGATAGGTAAGCACCGAGCCGATTGCAGTGTAACTCACAATAGTGAAAATCAGAGGATGTGGTTTTGAATGTTTAAATAATAAATACAGTGAACAAATAGATTATAAGCACCATATTTATTAATTTCTGCCTCAAAATTACACGTTTTCTTTACAGTAAAATATAATTAATTACTTTAATAGACAGACATTTGCCACGGATGCAAACATGTAGTGGCATGGAGGGGTAATCCTCCTGCCGCCATCCCTTTTTCTCCAGCCTCCGTGAACACATATGGAGTATTTTGAGACATTATTTTCTTTATTTAAACGAGTTTAGGAGATTTGTTTTTAATGTATTATATAAAGTAATACTTTTTCTAAAATTCAGTGCGAAGGGCATTGGTATTAGGAATGGTATTGGGTATAGGTATCGTATTGGAAAACATGGTATCGGAACACCTCTACTTTAATTGATTTTTATGCAAAGTAACACTTATGAGAAACACACTTGCAGGCAAACTCCCAATTTACTATGGCTTAATCAGGTTGTGGCTTAACCGTGGAGCCACCAGCTGCTGCCATTTATGAACCGCTGCTATTAATAACCCATGCCCACGCTATTAATTACCAGGCTGCAGCCTTATGATGTGGTACTGATTAATTTAAAATTAATTTTAAACGAGCTAGTCCATAAAAAGTTCCTGAAGGGGGCTACTGAATGCTCTGGCTACTCGAGTCGAAGACACACAAACACATTCCATCAAAAGAAGTGCTAACATTTTTTGGGGCATGCTGTAGTTTGTTAGCTTTAGAAATTATTTAGGCCGCATGGTCCAAATTATTTGCTGTGCATAGTATTCGGTTATTGCTAGCTTGGTGTGCTTTTAATTATTAAAATTAAGTGATTATACTAAGTTCATAAGCCGCCCCATATTTCTGCCTAATTTTGCTGCTGTACGTGGTGCGTCTCAATGCTCAATCAATAATTATTTTAGATGGGCGCAATGTACGTTTATTTTAAATCTGAATACATTTACAGGATCTATAGATGTCACCAATCTGCTTGTTGTAATTTTAATTGATTTTAATGCGTGCATCTACCTTAAAGGGTGATTGTCGCCGCAACACACACAGGTATTTGTGAAAATTATTGTGTGCCTTAATCAATTAGATAATGCAATAATTTAAGCACATTAAATAGTTCTGGCATGTTAATGATTAAATGTTTTACAGAAGAAAGATAAATGGAATTTATGCTTTTTATAATTTGCTGCGGCAGAAAGTTTAGTGTATGATCTGAAACTAGTCAATTTAAATGCTACCATTTTCAAGACCTTTTAGAGAGATTTGAAATGTTTGCATAGTTTCTAATGGTGTGCGTTTGATTATAATTTTAGTTGGCCTCAAAATGGTAAATGGATCATAGTAATTTGAATGTGTCAGAAATTGATGTGTGTTTTATTTACAATTTCCCTCGTTGAATGTGTGATTGTTCAAGTCAAATAGCCAAGAGGCTATCCTTGTTTGTCACTTATTTGGTAGTGTAATTGAAGGTGCCCCATTTCATTGTGGTCAAGTTGTTTAAGGATTGTCACTTTCAAATTTTAATCAAGTGTTATATAACATTTATGTATGGTTAACAAGGCCTTATTAATGTTTTTTATGCACAGTGATTACTACCTGAAATTATAATTATCTAATGAGAACAGTTTTCTTGCATTTGTGCTGATTAATAAAATGGACTTGAGTGAATATTTTGTTAATAACTGTGTAACAATTGTACTCCACCCCGTACAAAGTGTTCGGGTAATATAATTACTAGAGTTGTTCCGATACAGATACTAAGTATCAGTATTTGCCAATACTTCGCCTTTTCCCGATGTATCTGTATCGGCTATGGTATCGGGCCGATACTTTAGTATCGGTTGTAGACAATGAAATCAGGTTATAACTGTATTTACTCGTGTATAGCATGCTATTTTTTCCTAAACTAAAGGAAAAAATTTCTGGGGTGCGTACTATAGATGGAAAAAAAAGAGGAAGGGGGAGTGGTAGCCATAAAATGTCGGGGGATGTTGAGGGAAGTGACAGAACTGTTTGCTGTCTCATATCTCACTCGTACATCACTCCTCTCCATTCTCTCTTTCAGCGACCCTTCAGTTATGTGTAGGTCGCAACCCCACTCCCCCTCCTAATGGCACCCTGTCATGCCACAAACGAGAGCTGCCACGTATTTACACCCCCTTCCCTGTTCTTAACACCAAGATGATGTCAGTCAATAATTCTGCCAAGCCCTCTTTGTTTTCCTGTCAGAAGCTAGCCAACTAGGATCAGGGGGCGGTGTAGGGACAAGGGGGGACAATTTTTTTTTGAGAGAAGGGTAATGTGACATTCTAGCATGGAAAAAAAAAAAAAAAAAAAAAAACAGAAGTGTTGTGTAGTAGGAGTATGAGGTTGGTTCAGATTTTTTTTATTTTGGCTTTTTGCAACCAAGTTATTTAATTTAAGTATTTTCCAAATATACCACAATCACCACACAAAGATGTAAAAAAAATAATAATTTGTTCCATACTTAATAACAGGATGCCACTAATTTTTGATGCAATTTTTATTTTAAAAAAATTTTTCCCTGAAATTTTTTGCAAAAATCATGGTGCACACTATACACGAGTGCACGCCATACACGAGTAAATGAGGTACAGTATTTTGGTGTGTATATGCCGCACAAAAAAAAAAAAAAAAAAAAATATTGCATCCACCAACAATTTGTTGCCCTGACAAAATTCATATTTAAATTATGTTAACATAACCTTACCTCGTTTATTACATGTTGCGCTGATCTAAGTATATTTCGGGTCCTGTCACCTATGATTTCCCGCAATTATAGTTTTGAAGCTGGTTGTTTAGGCAAACAGCTAGTAACTGGATGTGAAATACATCACGTGCGCCGCAATTTATAACTGCTCTGCGGCATGCTGTCTAATGTCTTGTCTTCTCAACACGTCTGTGGACACTGCCATACGGTGTGGTACAAGAGAGAGAGAGAGAGAGAGACACACACACACACACACACACTCTCTCTCTCTCTCTCTCTCTCTCTCTCTCTCTCTCTCTCTCTCCCTCTCCCTCCCCCTCCACACTTTTCTTCCTCCCCTCACATTCCATACACAGCACTGAGAAGGGAAGTTGTCGAACAAAAGATAAAGCACGTCCTATCTCTCTCTGCCACGCCCACTTGGTTTGGCTTCAACATGCCGCCCACCAGCAGCAGAGTAAATAAAGTGCACCTGGTTAACATAATTTTATCAAGATTACGCTTGAAATAGTTGCACCTAACATCACTTGTATTTCAAAGCGAATGGTTTCACCTGAAAATGTTGTGCAAAACATTTTGAGGAACTATTATTTGAAAAGATGTTTTCTTTTGTGTTTAAAGGTCGTTTTATCCCGTAAGGTTGGTGTTTTATTGTATCTGGCATAAAATTAACATGAATTGAAAACTAAATATTTATTTAACTCAAAGGGCAGCATCTTTGCGAAAAAATTTATATGCCCATAAGCATATACTCTTCCACTTGTCAGCAAAAAACTGTTTGAACATCGAGCGACTTGTATTATAAGTGTCCATTTTCAGTAACCTCTTGCGGGGAAATTTGAGGATTTATATTGATTTATTTCAATATATACGCATCTTTGACTAAACTGATAATATGCAAGTGCCTATTCAACATCTCCTGCCATCTAATAATGGGTAGATAAGCACCGAGCAGAGTGCAGTGTAATTCATGACAGGGAAAATCAGAGGACGTGGTTTTGAATGATTAATTATTAAAGACAGTGATGAAATCAATTATAATTGCCTCATTTGTGTTTCAATTACAAGTTTTCTTTGCAGTAAAATATTATTAATTACTTTAAAAGACAGACATTTGCCATGAATGCAAGGTGTCGCCAATAAGTAGCAGCATGGAGAAGTCATTCTCCCCCATTACCCCCCTCATATACCTACAGACGTGACACTGCTCAATTGATAACTTCTCCGTGTGCTCTTAGCTGATAGTGCATAGGACATTAAAAATTTTACTTGCATATGGTGTCATATTATTTGCATTTTCAGAGGGTTTGAAAGTTTTAGGTCAGATTGCATTTTGTGTCGGATTCCATTTTGAGTCGGATTACAATAAATTATGTACGGTATTTTAAGATGTTATTTTCTTTATTGAAACGAGTCTAGGAGAAATGTTTTTTTTAAATGCATTATTACCAGTACAACTTTTTCTAAAATTCAGTGCTAATTGCATAGGTATCAGTTTTTGGTATCAGGGTATTGGCAGTGGTATAGAGGAGTCGGTATCGGTATTGGAAAACATGGCATCGGAACAACTCTAATATTTGCACACTTTTTAACAATGAATGTATGAGAAACTTGGTAGTATTAGGAATTCAGGGACAGCACATTTTTCTTCATGATAATAAAGTATTTCACGATTAAGACTGGCATCTGCTTGTCAAAAAGGTGAGACCATAAGTGTATTCGCATGATTTGCTAGTTGCCATTCGTGTTACCAGAAGCACTTTTTCGTACACTGTTCGGGTGGTGGTAGCAGTTGCTGTTTGTGCTATGAAAAGTAGCTATTTCTACTACTCTTGCTTGCCGAGGTACAGCAGAAATTTCAAAATAAATCAAGGTGGGGGAAAAAGTCACTAAAATAAATTGCTTTTATGCAGATTGAGGAAGAGAAGCTGTTTAGGTATCCTGTAAGAAGTGCACATGGATATTTAGTAATGAGAATAATTAAGACACATTTATCCTTAAAAGTAAATTATTTTTAGTAGCCAAAATGTTTAATACACATAAATTGCACAGGGGCAGTAATGATAATTGAATTTTTAAAAAGAATTTTACTTACTGATGTCCGACATGCTAGTTTTGTGCTGTTCGTCATTCGCGTCATCCTGCCAAGAGCAACTGCTATTTTCGCTACTTTGCAGCTTGTGAAAAGTATCACTTGCTTTCAGATAATAGAGAAAGCTCACAATGTGAGTAAACCTAGTGTAGTTTACAATAGTTCATACAGCCAGAGGCTATTAATAAATTAACCGTGGCACTGAGTGTGACTGGATATCAAAATATCACATTAACATAAATATTATTTGCAGCAAAATTATTCCATCGCAAACAACATGTGGTTTTAATAAATAAATAAACAACGTTTATTTTCGCTTTCTTGTTGAAGTAGGAAAGGAGTCAGGACAAAAAAACTGGTGAGCCAGCCCCCAGAAAGGCTTGGTAGTTGCAGGCCGAATCCAAGTTATTAGCAAGGAGAATCGCTTCACATGGAAATATGATACATTAAAATATTTGTAGAGTTCGAGAAAAATTGAAAACTCAAAGAATTTTTTTGCATATTTGCATTTTACACATAAAAAACAAGCCATTTCACGGGGGAGTGGTTTCCGAAGTAAGCCACATGCACTGGCCAACAGATGGCAGTACAGTCGCCTATTTTGCTGCTGCGTCGCAAAAGTGTATGTATCACATCCTTTTAAAAGTTAATTTTTCATATTGTATGGGCTCAAAACAACTCAGGTTTGAAATATATTACGTCAAATTAATGTAAAAATATTTGAAAAATGCTCTGCCATTGATGCGCGGCTTATTCAATAAATATGAAACATGCATATGGTGACGTTAGCAGTAAGAACTAGCTACGGCTTATGAAGAAGACGAACGAAGCCAAACTATCCTATACAGTGTTCCATTTTGTTTTTAACACCTAGACATTATTCTAGGATGACGTTTAATTTGTTAGATTAATAACAGCTGTTTTGTAACAATATAAAGTAAAATACATAGACATTTTGCATACAATCTCGCTCCTGTCCACATATTTATTCTATGTCTGTTGTGCAAATGTAGTCTGTGAAAATAGTCAACGTGAAACTTTCTTACAATCGTTCACCCATTAGCTGATACAGGATTTGGTGTATGTGATTATGTTAATATCACTTATCACATTGCCACACACTGGCTGTCAAAAAATTGAATTCTTATATGACTTTATTATTTGTTTACATAACGTATATGTACAGTATTTAGGCGTAGAGTAAAAATTTTTTCCCCCAATTGCTTAAATTGCGAATATTGTTTATCCATGAATGTTTAGCTAATCATTAACCCAGAAAATCGGGAGTTTACAGTATGATCCAAGTAGAACTGATTTTAAATACAGTAGACACTCAAATGTCACATTGACACACTATTTTGTCACTGTCTATAAAGATGTTTTAATGTATACATTATTTACTTTGAAATATAAATGAAAAATAGGGATAGTCTATAATGGAAGCTACTGTAACTAAATGTAGCTGTAAATTTATTTTCTGATGGGAAGTCAACTAAAAAAAAATCGGATTTTTAGAAGCATATTTTCTGGTGACAGTGTATTTTTTCCCTCCTAAAATGCAAACATTCGTGAGGGAGGAGGTCAGGATGTGAATTTACATGAATAAATATGATAAGCTACAAACAAAGCATCATTTACTAGTATCACAAATTATAGTTTTCTTTTTTTTCATACATACATGTGTATTCTTGTAACTCATATAATGTATGAAAGAAAATAAAAATACACACACTATTCGTGCATGGGAAAATATGAACTTGTACTGAACTTTGTAAATTACTGGGTGGAAGTGGTTTTTTGGCTCACAACGGCTCAAAAACTGAGTTGGTTTCACTACTCGGTGCTAGAAAATATGACAGATAGGTGTGGAGGGCATATAAAAACCATTCCTTACATCACAATAAACAACCATGCAACAATTCTGTGTATAAAAATGCTGTTACCTAGCTTGGCTGCATAATATGCAGTGTAAATATGTATATAAAGCACATCCAAAACAGCTACAATGTTATTGTTAGCTGCTATTGTACTTATTCTAAATTCTATATTTTACTTTGAACTACAACTACATGGGTACGACTGAAATTCAGAGCACTAGAAAGCAGCTTCATAACTTAGCAATGTTTTAATGATGATATGTTTATAATTTTATTTGGAAACTTGTATTAAATTAACAATTTATACTTATAGGCAACAGTCATACATATTATCAAAAGAGTTTAGTACATAACAGTAAACACTATCATCCATCACCGACAAAAGTAATCTTCCTCAAGCAACAATCACACATACATAATACCATTGTTAAATACACAACAGTTAAATTAACAGTCTTCAAAGAAAAAAGTAATCCTACTAAATAAGATGTAAAATTTTCTAGAGTGGCACAATTCCAGTTTTATGAGACTAAAGTATTACACTTCGTTATGGCCTAGTATAGCAGAACATAAGGAGTAATACACTAACTTCTGTCTAGATGAAATTACACAGTATGGTGCAAAAAAACATTGCTTATGGCCAGTCAGAACCCATACAAGAAAATGAATTTTACATGCTGAATAGTATCACATTAAGCTGGTAATTCATAGGAGTTGTGATTTTACTATACCACTAATTTATAACTTTAGGCTAAGTCTGGTATACTTATGTGCCAAACAGATGTAATTGTTATTTTACTAGCACAAAATGTACACTAACTTCCTAACAGAAAAAAAAAAACTACCTAAAAAATTAAAAAAGAATGCAGTACAGGAAGTGAGTGACAAATAAAATATTATACAAGGCACTACTAGAGAGCAACACGTCGGACGATCGAGAGCGAAATTCTGTGGCTCAACTCAAGTCTTTTCTGTGAAACATTTGACATATATGGCCAGTTGTACACCTGCATTGGGTTTCTAGCAGCCTGCAGTTTCTAGCATGGTATTATGTAAAGCTGTGCTGATTCACTGATGTGCTGCCAATGAGTGAAAAAAGCTTTATGCTTATATTTAAGTTGAATTTAGGTTACCATTATACTTAAACAGTGATATTGGTGAAATGCAGCAAAATGAAAAGCAGTTTTTACTTTTCAGTGTCTAAAAAGTAAACACAATAATGCAACAAACAATGTTGAGTTCAAAAAGAAAATAAATGGTTAGTTTAGGTTTATAAAATACTTATTCATTAATGCAAAAGACTGCCTAAGGTTGTATACATGTTGTGTTGCTGTTGACAGTCAAATGATTGGCTTGAAACAAAAATGGTGGATTGGTTTTACGTGTGCACTGATTACTGATTCTGCAACAACAAACAGGATTAATGTTACATGCAAAATATGTACTAAAACATAATTCTTTCAAAAATAAAAATGCACGCTAACTGATGTTTTGTGTTTGGTCTATACCAACCGAAATGTGTAGAAAAGCACCTAATCTGTTTATGGATAGAAAGATTAAAATTTAATGCCTATCACAGAATTAAGTTTTAATATGAAAATGTTACTAAAGAACTTGTAAATACAATGGAACCTTATTATAATGGATTTGAAGAGAATACTTTGTATGTTTGTTCACTCTAGAGAGAAAACTAAAAAAAAAAAAAAAAATTTAATATAAACCCCAAGTCAAAACTAAAACATATTGTAACCTGTATGGATAGGTTTTTTTATAAGAACATAATGAAACACTGATGCATGCTGACAAGCAATCAATGCAGACTTGATCTCCATCCAGACTTCAACATCTGGTTTGCTGGTGCGGATAGGGGCAATGTTGCAAAAAATAATATATTCTGTAGCTCATGAACTTAAAAAGTAAACCCTGTTAAGAAAGCAAAGGTAAAACTACGTGAATATTCTGAAACAGAAAATCAGCATTGTATTTGTGCTATCTTCTTGGTCACCCTACTTTCCAACACCTCTTTTTGATGGGCTCTGCTGTGAAATCAGTCGTGCTTCTTCCCTTCATCCCTCCAGTCTGACACACTGACCCTCATCAATGTCAAACTGCTGGTGTTATCACACAGGAGGATGGCATTTCCAGTTCACAGCTTGGGACAAATCTGCAAACTTTGTTTGGAAGAACAGTGAAAGTTGAGTTTTTTTTAAAGTGATGATTTATTTTTCCTAGATGGGGTGTACTGGTGAAAGCACTTCCTTACAAGGAAAAACATTTTAATATTCACAAAGGTAAGTCTTCTCAATTCCTACCAAAGAATATCTCGGAACTACCCACAATTTTACTTCTGTCAAATCAGTGAAGAATTATCTATAGTTCACAGATTCAGCCGACATAGGCAAATTCAGCACAAGCTGATTCAAATTGCCACGGCTCAGGAATTTTACTTCAAAGTTAAGTTGGACACTATTGGTATGCCAGAACAGCATGTGTATGCACAGTTTATTTAATTAAAATTTGAGAAAGGCCATAATGACCCTCTGTGAAGCTGAGTGACCATATGGGAGAACTGCACGGCACCTTGGATGAGAAGTCTCAGCAGTACACCATTGTTGGCACTGTTCATCAGACGAAGGTGCACATGCCCACAGCCGACAATGTTTATTCATCTCTAATGTTACAACAGAATTAAACAGGGTACAGTACACCCAGCCAACCTATCATTCATGCAACAACAGGGAAGTGCTATTCCACAAGAACAATGCACACCCATACGTCTGCTCTTCAAGGTGCTATTCAAAAGCTCAATTACCAAAGAAGTGCACCAGTGAGCATGTGCGGGACTGGACTGGACATCACCTGGCCTTGTCTTTGATATCGGAGACTAGACTATCCTTGCCCACCTGCACTACCAGATGCAGTGTGCACAACACATTCCACAGGATGTATTCATCACACCCTGCAATCACATCCAAGCAAGAGTAGCAGCATGCATTGCTGTTACAGGAGAGTGCAGAGTACTGAAACAGTCTTTTGACGCATTCTATGGACTCTTTAATACACATGAAATGACCTTGAGCAAATTATGTGTGTAATGTATAGTATACTATACTTACAGTGTGAGTGGATAAAGAACCTTGCTCTCCTAAGACTAGGGCTTCATGGTGTCATTTTTCATTTTCCAGTAGTTTATATTGTTGTACAAATTTATGAATTAATGCTGTTGGCCCACTCTAATCTGACTGGGAATCACACTGAAAATTACTAAACAAGATTCTACTTTACTAATTTTTGCAGATTAAGTAGTCATGTCATAAACAACACTGTATGTACAAATGTTTTATATGAGACTAATACATACATAACAACATTAACTGCAACTGCTTGTGTATTTGAATAATAATAATAATAATGTACTGCTAATTGCATTTTCCATAATAATACTTTAAAAAATTGTTTCACACTTCCCAAGACTGTGATTCCCCATCATTAAGTTCAGGCACCCTGGTGGCAACAAAAAATAAATCACTCAAATGCATCTATTGTTAGTAGAAATGCCTTTATAAACCATCACGTACACATTTTATATATATATATATTAAAAAAAAACAATAGAACTTAGCCAAACATGACTAGCCCAAGCATAACAATACATCATAAATCATGTGAATAAACTGTGAATGGAAAAACTAAGATAGATACATTAAATATAAATTAAATCCTGATAAGCAAAGATATCATCATGACATGTATATGACATATATATATATATATATATATATATATATATATATATATATGTCATATGAGCTTCGAATGAAGAAGCTTCAGCGGCAACAGTGATGGAAAAGAAAATACTTTCTCAAGAGAGACAAATGTTTGTCTGCCTTGCTGTCTATGTGTGTATTTAAATACTGGGTGGATGCAAATCCACATATTAAGACTGTCAGTGGATTATGAAATGCTCATTCAACACATCAAGTAATGTGTGTTACCAATAAATTTGCATATAAAACACCAGTGCCCACACAGAGCACAGAAACACCCTCTTCAGTATTATTAAGAGGTATTTTCTACTGTTTTGATAATGCCTGACCTTTCAAGACAAGGGAAAAAAAGTGTGGATACTAACTTACCACTCATGGCATCATCATGTACAAACACACACAGCCCACAGAAACCTTCATGTGGTAGTAAAAACGGTTTACTACATATATATTGCAAAGTCAAACATCTCTTATTTCATATATGTATGCTCTTATGTACACAAACACACACAAATTAACACACATGCACACACATACACACAATTTGCAATTAAAATTTAGAGTTATGAAAATATCCACAATACTGTATTTGTTACAAATATTAATAAGTGCTGTGTATCGTAAGGTACAAAAATGTGACTATATGATGTTCACGGTAAAGTGGGCACATTTGAGGCCATAGTTCAGGGGGGTTACCACCAGCCCTGAAGCTGAAATCGTGGATCTTGTATATAAAATTCCTGTAAAATAATTCCTGTAAAATCCTGGAATCACTGGGTCAAATGCTGTAAAATCCTTGGAATAATAATAAAAATAAAAAAGGCAAATTACAGAAAAAATGTGGATATGAAGGACATTTACATATTTAATGTCATTGTTTTTGTTTGGAATGTTTAAACCTTGGTGATTCTTTTCTCCACTCACACTTATACTTTTGTTTATATAACGACTGTATCTGCCATTGTGATATCAATCTGCGTATTAAAAAATTCACCGATGTACACTGGACATTCAAAAATTAATCGTTTGGTTGAGTCCGGTTGAACCGGTTTATCCATTTGTTCAACGGCCTCAAAATCTGGTGGATATGCAACAAAACATAAACTGATGAATTTTCGAATGCTTTCTCTGAAAAATAAAAGTTAATACACCCACAATTCGTAATTTTCAAGCATTCCAAAATATAGCAAAATAATTCATATGTCGCGTTTTACAAATGTGCAATGAAAACTTTAAAATTTGAGTGAAATTATATTAATATGTGTCTGAAAGCAGACAAAAAAAAAAAACAGCTAAAAATCAACCTGATGTTCGAAAAATGCCTGAACAGGTGTACACTGGTGTATCAACCACTGATGGATTCATCAATGAATTTTCGAAAACGTAGAATGCCAAATGCAAAACACAGTCACCATATTAAGATTGCATGCGCAAAAACAGCAATGCACAGCAAAGGTTGTTTTCAATAATGACCTTGGCCTTTGCATGTGATCATACAGCCAGAAACAAAAATATGTAGATAACTGTATCCCCCTGCCAGTGAATAATTACGCAAACTATTTTGGACATTTATTACTGAAACAATGGTGTATGTCCAAAATATTTCGCATAATTATTCACCTCTGTTGCAAGAATCTTTCAAACAAACGCATCAGTGAAATTGACACACATCGCTGCGGGTGCTAGTGTTGCATGTATGCAGCAGCCATTTTGAGTACAGTGCTGTGTGCATGCACAGTATCTTTGGCAGGTGGAAAAAAAATGTTGTTTGTTTACTTTTTATATTTATCAACATATCGCTATTTTAAAGTGAAGTACAATCAAAGTTTTGTAGATGACACTTGCGTGATTTATGTATTAAATAATGGGCATGGATATTCGTTGTAGAGAGAAAAATTTCACAGTTCCAAACATAATATGTTTGGGTAAATGGAGGTAAACATGCAATGGTCTTACTGCTTTTTAAGAGCTTTGGGCAAGACTTGTTTCCAATTCTGTTACACATAGTAATCATTTAGAGATATTTTATACACTACTTTAACATTAGTTTTTTACATTAATTATATTAACTCAAGTATACAACACAGTCGAAATATAAAAAATCCAAAGAAATTATTTTTTTCACCTCAGTGGTATATATGAAAATTATTTTACAGAGATTTTCCTAGAGTTAAAAATCGTTAAAATGGATAAAATACGTTAAAACAGGGACTTTTGGGCATTTCAGCCATATTATATTCTTTAACTACTTTTAAAAATAAATATTGCCATCCAAGTAATAAACATAGTGTATGGATTCCACCACACCCGAAAGTTAATGTCTTAGGCTAAAATAAAATACATTTATTGACTTTTATTTTAAATGAGAGTACTTTCAAAATGCTCACTTTACCATGAATAGCCTTTATAGGGTGTTCACGGTAAAATTATCAGTTTTGAAAGCCCTGCTTAAGATCTACTTGTATGCAAGTTGTGTATTCTTCTGCCTTATGTAAAATTAACATTGCCATGGGATTTGTCACTTTATTCATGCGTCAGGTAAGTGAAACTACAAAATTAGTAGAAAAGTACACATTTTATATTTCTGATAATTTTTTACACAGTATGCATTAAAAAAAAGAAAGAAGAATTAATACTTTAAATTATCACAAATGGTTACCTAACACTTTTTATTCAACGTTAAAATATGTAACTGCTTTCCATCTATTGTTACCAACTTTACCGGGCGCATATCACTCAGTGCGCCCGTTGAAGTATATGCAGGCATGGGCAGTGACTTTCTTTAAGGTTGATTTCAAAAGTGCTCACTTTATCGTGAAAAGCCTTTAGTAATCAGCACAGTGTTTATGTAAATGAAATGCTACATGTGACTAAGTTTCTTTCCTAAACTTTGTTAAATTACTATTGCCAACCTTTGTGTTAAACATTTGGAAACATTTGTGAATTTTACATATTATCTTTTTGCTTATGTGTGTGTCTATATATATATATATATATATATATATATATATATATATATATATATATATATATATAGACACACACACACACATATGACACAATATCACTATAAAAGGTTATGTCTTCTTGTGTTAAAAATTACAAAAATTCCATGTAAATAATACAACACTTTTTGAACACATGTATTGAACAAGACTAATGTCCATTGTTTTAAAATTGTTGTTCACTGTTAGTACAAATATAAAAAAGAAATTATGCAAAATATAGCACAGATTTTGTTGTATTTGTGAGCAAATGACACATACTTGATAACACAGTTTTGGTGATGTGCTACCTGCAGAGGAACGGCTCATGGGATCAGTCACTACGTGGTTGCCGCTCTACCATGGGTTCCAATGCAGCTTGGGCTAACTTCACTACAGACTGGTGAGAAGCTCACCAACTACCTTTTCACTTAAATTAATTACATAATTTAATGGACAGCTCTAGGCAGATAGTCAACTAGTCATTGGTGCATGAAGGATAATGACTACATTACCTTGGGTGCACCTATCACTGGAAGTGAACATGTAATGCACACTGGAGTGGGGGGGATAAATACTGGCAAGAAAAACAAAAGATCTCAAAAATTTACCTTAGCTCCAACATGAATCTGCCTGTGCATGAACCCCTACCCCAGTGATGGAAGGCCATTGTGTTAGCAACTGAGTCATAGAGATGATATTTTATGACTAGCAATGTGACACACACTGGCTATGCAACTGCACTCCTCTCAAATCCATGTAAAAAAACAAGTATAAAAATAAGGGAATGTAAATAGTAGGAAGGCAGGAGAGATTTCTGGCAGTGTTGAGGGTGGGTGGGTGAGTGGAGTTGAGGGAGGAGAGAGAATTCAGGGAGGGTGGGATGCAGAGGCCAAGCTACTGTCGAGTTTGCGAGCTTCATGCTCCAGCAACAGAGCATCCAGTGAGGGGTCCTGTGCAACAGTGCGCAGGGAGTCGCCAAGTGTCTGACGTAGTTGCTGCATCTCGCGGCCTGCACGTGCACTGCGCAGCACATACAGTTGCCGCCGCTTCACCTCCTGATTCAGCTGTTCCCGCAGCTGCTGCACCTGTACAGATGCACCATCCTGGTGACAACTCCCTATGTTGGCATCACTGACTATAGTGGCCACAGTGAAGATGTTAATATATTAAATTTAAGTGACTGACAGATTTATATCTGTAAATAAGCGTTAACCCCTTAACGGTTTGATTAATTTCACTAAAAAATCCCAAAAATAACAAATTTTTTTATGCTTTGCACATTGTCTACCAAGTGGAGGGATGAGACACATTGTAGGATTACATTTTTTGGATTGATATTTTAGAAGTTACCAATTTTGGAAAACGTAGGAAAAGTTTCACCAGAGTATACTGAGGCATAATATTAATCTGAATATTTCATTGACGTTAAAAAAATATACATATATATACGACCACTCTGACTGCCAGACATATATATTGTGTAACGACATTTGTTGGTACATAAATTTTTGTTTTACTTTCTTACCCGGGTATACTCGGGCAGAGTACAATACATTTTTGTTTATTTTATTTTTATTTTCTGTAAATCAATACAAAATACTGAAACATTTCAGAATACATACAAAAATGGTACTAATATAATTTATAAAGTTATTCACATGTATTACAATACATGAAATCAATATCACTGATATTATTGCCTTTAGTGCCTGAAAATAAATCAATACAAAAAACTTGAAAATAATAAATATTAGAAAACACATACATAAGGCAAAAATAATGGAATCACTTTTTCATTTACATGGCTCATAATCTTACATATTATCATTATCTGACATTAATGCCTCTTGTACATGGGAGAAAAAAAAAAAAAAAAAAAAAAAAACACTGAGTCACATTTTCAGTGAAAAGAATCACATGGAAATCATGTTACTTTGTGTAAATCATTACTGCCTGGTTGACTTCTCTTTTTTTTTTTTTTTTTTCTGTTGGTGGTATAGCTTCCAGAAAGTGCCTTTCTGTCAGACGCAGAGGAGCAGTTGACTGTTCAGGCCAACCAGCATGCTCGAGTGAAATGTCAGTTGCATGAAACTTGTCAAGTATTTTTTGGACAAGAGCTAACCTAAGTTCAGGTGTGACTTTTGCCCTCCATATTTTTGGTAAAGCACAAAGGCATTGAAGATACAAATGTCAAGAAAATTATGAAACAATTTCTTATAATGAATTTTTCCCCATTTTCGTGGGCCAGGGTAATTTGCAAGTTGTTGATCAACACGATCAAAGCCTCCCATGGTATTGTTATAGGCCTCGACAACTTCTATCTTCGTCACTGGTTCTTTTCCAGCTTTCCAAACAGTCACAGTATGTGCTCCGTGCACAGTTGTGAGCAAAGACTCTTTTTTTTTGTCCTGCCACAACACTGCTGTGACATTATCTCTCTGACACACTATGATCTCGCCTTTCTTCAACTTCTCTTTCCGAAGTGAATCAGTAATGTATCTCCTTGAAAGACGCACTGTGCTGTAGGTAATCATTATGATTAGCAATCAGTAAATCAGCAAGTGCAGGAGATGAATAAAAATGATCCCGTGTTACACAATAACCTTTATTTAGTAATGGCTTTATCTATGTCATAACAACTTGGGAGGATTTCAGGAGATCCTGATATGCTGCATCAAGTTGTGTAGCTTTCCCTATGTAGATTACAGTGTGCCAGACATGACCACTACTGGACTCACATAACAAATATTATTTTATTCCGAGATGTGACCTTTTTGAAGGAATGTACTGCTTCCCTGTAGCTTCCCTATGAACAGTAACATAGACTTGTAGATAACAATGTCTCTTTCAGGTGAGTACAACTTATTGAATTTTTCATTCAAATTAAAAAAAAACTGGCCAAATTTTTCGCAGCTTTCGACAAAAAAAAAAAAAAAAAAAAACCCGTTTCAGCAAACAAAAACAGAAAAATTGGTGTTGTCAGAAGGGCATTTGAGGACCAATATAGCTCTACATCAGTCTTCCATACAATGCTCTGCAGAATGGCGACAGCAAAGAAGACATAAAGTTCATTTATGCTTGTATTTTTCCAATTATCGTATTTGCATTGTTGAGCTTACCAGTTGGTCTCGTTAGCGATTAGCTGCATGATAGTGCGACAACATACACATAAAATCTAAAATGCTG
Source organism: Dryococelus australis (assembly GCA_029891345.1). Lineage (NCBI taxonomy): Eukaryota > Metazoa > Arthropoda > Insecta > Phasmatodea > Phasmatidae > Dryococelus > Dryococelus australis. The sequence continues at coordinate 290,431,945 of CM056994.1, forward strand.
TGCTTGTGATCTGTGTTGAAATGCATGCCACTTGTGCCAGTAAAGTCATATCATGGAGGTGCTGGTGGTGGAGACGTAACACTTACATTACACCACTGCTGGTCTGATGCAATCTGCTGATCCGTGTCGTCCTCGGAACTTTAGCTGCTGCTTTCAGATGGAACTTCATTATCACTTTCCGAGCCACTGTCAAAAACTTAACTATTAGAGTCCATTTCGTAACATGTATAACTTTCCACTTCTCGGAGTACCGACCGACTAAACAGTAACTTCAAATGTGAGCTCAAGATAATGTGTTAAAAAAGAAGTGCTGCTATATTATGTTATGTGATACGTTTGTTTCCCAACAACATGGATTTGTAGGCACATTTTTTTGTATAGAAAGCAACTACTGTCACACTGTAGTAGTTAACCAAAGAAGCATAATCTAGATTTCAAATATTTTTTCTGAGTGACTTGTAATGCCATCTACAATTTGTCACAGTAAACATGTTAAAGGAGACTAAACTCAGTTGAAACAACAGGGTGCAGCAAAGTGCGGTTGCTGCCCGAGTATACTCGGGTATATAGCTTTTGTGCACAAGACTTATGACCGAGATAACTCGGACGAAACATGGAAGGGGTTAAAATTTTTTTTGCACTTAATGATTTATGCAAGTTTCTTTAATGATGAGACAGAGCTATATGCATCTCATCTGGCAAGGTTCTTAAGAAATATCTATCACAATTCAATCATATTTAAGCTCTTTGCTGCAGTATGGGAAATATGTCCAGTTTCAACCTTTGCTGCCCCTTCTGTATCTCATCCACTCTGGGTTTTTATTAGGGATGGGCCGGTGCAACATTTTGCCTATACCAACGATACCGAATTTCAGTTGCCGATGCCTCTGATTACAGTGATACCGATACGAGTTTTGATGAGTACAATGATAATTCCCAATGTGCAATATTTGGTAATACCAGGAGCAGATTTACCGGTTTGCGGCTCAACTGGGCTGTGGTTCCATTTTTTAAAACAATTTATATATTGCAGGCCAAAACACAACAATATTGGTCACACTTGTTTCCACGTATCACAGACATAACGCACCCTTGTGAAGCATGCTTGTCTGCGGCAGTCCCTTGATCTACACTGCTGTGAACGTGGTTAGCGTAGCAGGCAAAGGGGGATGGTTATTTGCGAGACAAAAAAAAGGGTCAACGGCACTGTTGCTACACTTGACTGACACGACCGGTGCAGTCTATTTCTAAGTTGGAAAGTGCAGTGTAGTTTTCTTGCGATTTAACATGTTGGGTTACAAAAGAAAATGTGTCGTGTTGAACAGAAACTTGAGATTATTGACAAATTAGAGAAGGGCGCTGAAGTAAAGCAATTGGTGATGCAGTACGGTATTGCCGAACAAACAGTTCACAATTTGAAAATAAGAAAGATAAGCTAATCACATTCACTTCATCTTCGGATTCAAGTGGAATCCCGAAAAGGAAAACAATGAAGAAATCGACATGTGATGATCTCGACCAGGCAATGTTAACATGATTTAAACAGCTGAGGGCTCAAGGTACACCAGTGACAGGAGCAATTTGTGCTAACTAAGCAAAACATTTATTTCATATGCTGGGTATGGAAGGCACTTTTGATGCTTCTTCCGGGTGGCTAACTGGTTTCAAACAGCGACACGGAATTAGAGAAATTAGTGTTCAAGGGGAAAAGCTGTCAGCAGACGTGTCTACAGACAAGTTTTGTAAAGACTTTGAACAATTCGTGAAAAGTGAAGATTTGTCTTTGGAACAAATTAAAAATGCTGACGAGTCTGGCCTATTTTGGAAAAGTTTGCCAACAAGAATATTAGCATTTCAATGCAAAAAACAAGCCCCGGGACATAAATCCAGCAAAGAGAGGTTAACAATATTACGTTGTGCTTATTCTTCAAGAACACACAAAATTAAATTGGTGGTAATTGGAAAAGCTAAAAAACCGCGGTCTTTCAAAGGAACTGAAGCATCTAGCTTACCTGTCCATTACTTTAATCAGAAAGGGGCATGGATGGACAGAGTGATATTTAAAGAATGGTTTGACAAGGTGTTTGTGCCTCAGGTTTGAAAGCATCTGGAAACCAAAGGTTTGCACATGAACGCTGTTCTACTGCTTTATAATACACCCTCTCCTCCTAGTGAGCATCTCCTTAAGTCGGACAATGGCACTATTTTCGTCAAGTATTTGCTCCCAAATGTTACCTCACTGATCCAACCTATGGTCCTGGGAGTAATTTAAAATGTGAAGCAGATTTTTATAGGTCGAATTTACTTCAGAAGTGTGTCGGCGAGGGCAACGACTTGACATGATTCTGGGAGACATTTACTCTGTTGGATGCGATTTATGAAGTATCAGCTGCTTGGGATGCTGTTAAACCAAGTACCCTGCGCAATGCATGGAAACAAATTATGCCCTTCATCAGTAATGAGGATGGGGAAGTACATTGGTTTGCAGGATTTGAAGGAAATGAACAGGAATTAGCAGTAAACCTAGCAAAACTCGCCAGTGAAGTGAATGGTGGTGAACCAGGCTTCGAAATGTTGAGCTGAATGACATGAACAGTTTGCTGAATGAGGGGAAGAGAAATGACAGCGATAGTGAAGGAGAAGCAGATGAGGTTGTAAACAACAAAGTGTCACATGACGTGGCTCTCAAACATTTGAAATCTTTGTTAGATTATCTAGAAAGTGAGGATGATAGTTTATTAACAGACAAACTGGTGCTACGCTGTCTTCGTACAGATATCCGTAAAAAGGACAATGCTGCCAAGAAGTAAAAGACCATAAAAAATTACTTTCAGTGCACACGAATTCTTGTAGTGTTATAAAGGTGTTAAGCTTAGTGCCATTCTCGTATGGCTACATATTTTCTACAGTAGAATACAATATATGCGAATGACCTACAAATAAACTGGATAGGTTTATTTTAAACTGTAAGTATGCTACCGTATTGAATATTTTTATAATGGTTTCACCAAGTTCATACAATCATCTTGTTTGTGTGCTGTAATTTAGGTTTATTGTTGAGTGCTATCATTAAATTTTTTTGTATGCAATGTATGCCACTTACATACATGCATTTGATTTAGAAACGACATTCACTTTCAGCAATTCATTTGCAGCGACAGAACACACTGGTTTTTGTAATGTTTACTTGTCACCTGTGAATATATTTACAGTTGTGGAATATCATTTTAAAGTGAAGATGTCTAACTGTTAAAATAAAAGCATTTCATTATTGGAAAATTTTCATTTCTCCACAGGAGAGATACACATGACTTATTGTGCACTATTTGCACCAATGTATGCGCGGCTGCGTGGCCCGTTTTTCGGTAATTTCGGCTTACTTGCTGGTCGTTTATACAAGACTGGGGAATTATTTTGCTCATAAAACTTATCCCTTTGAAATAAAAATAAGTTTACCGTTATTTACCGCATTGCAAGCCGGCACCGAATGCAAGCCGACCACTAACTTTTAAACCCTCGGAAATAATAACATGATACCCAATGCAAGCCGGCTTTTGAATGTCTTCCGCACGCTCTATCAGCTGGGAACGCCTGGTGAGGTCATTGTCTCAAAGTTTTCAAGTCGGGAGAATGAAACGGGTCAGGAGGAAGGAAAAATTCAAAGGGGAACAGGAGGGGGTGGAGAACAAAGAAAATTCCTGTGTGTTGTGTGTCATGGATTGATACAGCTGAAGAGGTGGAGGTGTGAGGAGCAAGAGGATGAGAATGCTTTGTTTGAATGGTGCAGCAGGGAAAGAAAGAGACAAAGAAAGAGTGAGGTAGTGAAAAGAAAAACAAGGGAGGGAGCTTGGGGAATGGTGAGAGTGGCTGGCATTGTGAGCGTGGCCAGGGAGAGGAAGGATGTGCGGGCTAGGGGAAGAGAGCGAGTAGATAGTAGGAGGGTGGAGCCAGCAGCAGCGAAATAATGATAGTTGGAAGGAGATCACGTTTACTCAGAGACGACCGCCGTGACCTTTAACAAGGTTACTGCGATTTTCACATTTTGTATGACACCTACAAAGCCTATAGAGCCGTTTAGAAAAATTTTTTGGGTTAACCGTGATTTAGATTAACCGGGCCTCACTTCCCCACCATTACCCTGGTAAATCGGGAGTTGACTGTACTTAGTTACTTAAATTTAAGTCTTCAGTTTTTGAGCACTTTGTATTCGGTGTCTATTGCATAGAAATTAATACGACACTAATTTTAATAATACATTATATGATAGAAAATTTAACAGGGTCAATAAGTGAATTAAGAGTGAAGCACTGTTACCCGGCAATACAGCATTCAGCGTTAACTGAGTTCATTAAAGACAACCTTCAAAACTTCAGGCAATGTGTGCAAACTTGGACTTTAGATCTGAGAAATATCATACGTAAACTCAAAATGCATGTTTGTTTACACCAAAAGCCCAAAGATGTGATTAAAAAGAACTTGTTGAAATCAATTTAATATTCAATATTCACTTGAAATTGAGCAAAATTAAATTTTTATTTATATTAATATTTTTGTCTAGTATTCCTTCATTGACGGAGCCATACTCAATCACTTGGTTAAAATGACAACTCATTTATTTGCAACAATTTTTGCCAGTTATTACTTGCTGAGTCTTATTCAAACCTTTGAAATTCTAACCAAAACTGCAGCCGACAGTTTGCAATAATAACTACGCCTGTCAAAATACTTCACTTCACTTCCACGCTCCCCGATGGGAGCAAATGGCCTTGGGTTTAAACCCATTCAGCCAGTGTCACACCTGAGGTACGCAGCATCAATGTATGCGAGAGAACACAGATCTCATCTCCCGATATACTGACCCTCAGTTTAAATGTGTCTCTTGTTCTGGCGAAGAAATCCATAGATAAGCTCGTAGATCTCCATGTCAGATGAATAAAGTAGAGTAGAGAGGTGATAAAGACTAAAAAAGCCACATTGCTGCAGAAAAGCGAGAAAATTGTCTCTGACCATCATGAGGGGGCACTGAAATATAATATGATTCATATCTTCGATGTTTGTTCCACAGTCACAGTGGGTATCTCACAAAGAGAAATACGGTGCTAATGTGCCTTGAAGTTACCATGATTAATTGGCAACCTGGAGAGTGTAGTAAAGAATCTGCGACTACCGCTATGCGTCCAGAACCAAGGAACCCATTGAATGTGCAGTTGGATACGTGCGTAAGGGCCATCACCTTTAGACACAAACCACTGCTGCTTCCACAGTTTTCTAACAGAGAGGTGAGCCAGGCTCAGGAGCCCCGCCGTATGATATTTCTCCAGAGGAAGAGGTGAGTGACAAGCCAGTTTGGCAATAGAATGGACCATTTCGTCGCCGCTAATACCAAGATGACTAGGAAGCCACACGTCCCCTGTAGGAAGGCAAAACGCAAGGCATGTTTGATCTACAGGACAATATCATCGTGGACAGAAGTGAACAGGCAACACTGTAAGGTTTGAAGAACACTCCGTGAATCAGCATAAAATCCAACATCTCCCATAGTTGCTGGTACAGGGCGAGTCCTTTAAAAGAGACCCCATGGGATATATGCGTAACGGAGCAAGGAAATGAGGAAATACAGTCCAGTGTGACAACAAAATACCTAGAGTAGGTGCTGGAAGTGGCCGCCATTGACCTCGAGGCAGGTGTGCAGATGACACCAAAAGTTGTGAAACGCATGGGTGAGGACATGCTGTGGGATGGCATCAATAGCTGTAATAATGTTGGCCTGGAGTTCTTCGAGTGTGTGCGGGGGTTGTTGATGTAGACATGTCCCTTTAGAGCGCCCCACAAGAAGGAATTACCGATGGATAAATCTGGAGAACGGGGCGGCATAGGTTGGTTTGTTCTGTGGCTGATGACACAATCAGGCTGTGGAACACAGACTCAATGAGCACGATCGTTGCACATGCAGTATGCGCCGTGGCTCCATCCTGCTGAAAGTAAGCATTATTGCGCTCATCTTCCATCAGCTGTTCCGCAAAAACATTGAAAATGTGTTCGATGCAAACAAGCAGAGTTCACAGTCTCATGGAAGTGGTGAGCAGCAGCGGCTTGCAGGCGGTGCAGTGCACCTCCAGGGTTGAGCCATAGAGAGGATGTGGCAGATGTGTAGGTGAAAGGGTGTTGGCACAGAATTATGGGCAGTAACAGAGGTGCAGGCTACAGAGAGTGCCAGTTGTTCATCTACTCTACCCAGGTGACAATAATTGCTTTTCCCAGCAAAGCGGTGCACCATCACATTACCATCAAGACATATGGTTGCTCCTAAAGAAAAATACATTGGAAGGTGGATAGACTGACAAGGAAGTGTTGTGTATTAACCCAGATGTCCAGATTTAATGCTGTTTGATTTTTATCTGTGGGGAACTCAGAAAACACTGTGTACAACACAAAGACACGGACACTGGATGCCTTCAAATATGCAAGTTACAGCATGTAAATTCACTCCCATCGAAACTGTAGCTACAGTTTGTTGTTTTGTTCTACAGTGTTGCAGACAGTGTCCTTCTGCTGATGGCAAACATTACAAATATTTGAAATTTTATTAAACTCACACATGCCTAACATTTTTATAGCATCAAATACAAGTCGTACCATCAGATTGCCTTAAATAATTTCGCTGCTATTCATTCAAAGAATGTGAACAAAATTTATGACACTTGGTTGTTCTAGGGATGGGATTCTCAATACCACAATACCTTGATACCTCTGATACTTTATAGCATCGAGTATCGCATGAGAATATCCAAAAGTATTGAATTTTAACACCCCTTTTCTCATGCAATAATTATGTTATGATAGTACCATAACTTTCAGAATGCATACCATAACTACTTTTAAGAACAATTTTACTGTGCCATTATTATGGTACGAATGTACCATAGCTTTCGGAATATGTACGATACATTCAAAAACTATACCATAATTTAATCTCCGTACTTTGGGTATTCCAAGGCACCCAACAAATTTGACCTAGGTCCAACAGTTCACAAGATATTAACAGCAAATTTTAAATGTGTACCATAATTATCTTGGCTGGTGGCGAGCATTCGAAAACTTTCCGCAAGCATCCCAAAAAGCCTTTGTGGGTCAAGATCTGACCAAAAGTTTACAAATTATTTAATTTGAAAAGTACAAGTGTACAATCATGTACCATATTTTATTCATAGCATAATATTCAAACAGCTGCGAGCACCTTGAGGTGTTTTTAGGCAACCCATACATACCAAAATGATGATTTTTGTCAACATTTACTTTTATGGTACATAATTTAGGTATAATAAATACGGGTTGAGAGTTGAGAGCGAGCGCCGATAGGTGCAAGTGAGCAACTTGAATAGTTATTGTACACCCAATATATACCACAATTATATTGTGCACCAAAATTTTTCATTTGATTAATTTTTATGCATTAATCACTGTTATGGTACATATATATTTCAGGTACAATAAAAGCAGGTAGACAGTTGTTAGCAAGTGCCAATAGCCCCCAAGCATGCAAATTGAATGGTTTTTGTACATCATACACATACCATAATTAACTGATGCAACTGTATTATTAAATATTCACAAAAGAAAACATAAGTATCTGATACACCTGCCGTGGTGGCCACGGCAGATATATCAGATAATTACAATATTTATTTTATGTTATAGTAATTTCCTTGAAGTCGCAGAATAAAATTAAAAAACTGCAAAATTGCAAAATAAGTGTGTACTGAGCTATAATTTTCCATAAAGTTTGATTACAGCTTTTACTGTGGAATGAGACTGTTGGTTTATCATCGGTTAAGGACGTTCAGGTTACAGGCCGTCCACCATTTGTTTTCAATGTAATGTGGGTTTTTTTATATAGTTTCAGTGTGTGTCAATGACACTAGTAAAATGAGCCACTTTTTGGCCAAGTTGTTTTGTGTTCATGGAAATTTAAATTTGGTATCGAGAAAATGTAGTATTGACCCATCCCTAGCATGTTTAGCCTATAAGATATTGCTAAGCCAAGACACATCAAAATGTCAGATTTCATGTGGCAAACTTAAGTTCCAGTCACACAAAATCATGATTTCTCAGCAAGTTATTTATCATTATTGGGAACACTGCAAGCCATATTGATTTTCCATGTAGTTCCAGCTTACATGTGATTAAATTCATTTTCATTTGTAGGTGATCCATTTTCTGGCATGGTAACCATTTAACTTATGTTTTTAAATTTAATTTCTGCATTTAGTGTTTGCCTTTGTAGGCAAAATTTTTCATTAAGGCAAAGTCTGTTCCTTGAATTTTCATTGCAATCAGTTATCCCCCTTTTGTGCTCAAGTAACTCTGTTATTCAAATAAAGTTTGTGTCATAGAATTTACTATGTATAATAAATTATATTAATGTAAGAAAAGAATTAAGATGTGTAAATTTTCAAATTTTATATGCCAATAATTTTGGTAAAGGTAGTTAATGGATATGTGTTAACTGGTATTTCTGCAGCTCTTTTCATTATAGGTGGCACCATTTGTAAGTAATGTTTTTAAATTTATATATGGTTTCATTTTTTATGTTATAGAGGCCAGCACACTTGTAAATCACATTATATCTTTATGAATTATGTTAATATTAATGTCAATATCAGCTACAATAAGATTTGCTAACATAATTACTTACAATCCTGATACTTAAAATAATAATTTTTTTGAGCACATCACTTTTTGAAAATAAGTGTAACCATAGATATATCGATACACCTATCAATATGTACAATGTAAAGACATGCTGATGCTATGTCCTTTCTTCTACTTCTTCGACATCTAGATAATGTTATTAGTTTTTGGTGACTACTGAAACAATTCTGTAAAATCATGTAAAAGTATTGTTCCCTGCGCCATTGGTAAATTTCAAGTGTTACTTATTTTCCCGGCAATGTTTTGATGTGAATTATTATTTTGTCTATAAAACCTTTGTCCAGTGCGGTCGCTGTTTGCTGTGTCCTACGCCATGAAGCCTACATAGTTTCAGCCATGTTCCCTTTGTGAATGAGGCGATGCATCCCATTCCTTTGTAACTGTGTGAAGCACCTTCGGGAGAAGGCAAATGAATGGCTCACGTCTGCACTGCTTAATAAGGAAAGTATATATATATATAGACACACACATAAGTGATGGGTTGATTCTGATTTTGGAATCAAACGATTCCAGCGGAATCAAAGGATTCATAATCCATAAATTTTGGAATCGAAATTGATTGATTCTTTAAAAAAAAAAATCAATGAAAGAATTTTCACTGATTTAGTACTAATTGATTCGTGCACAAATGGCAAACTGTATTCGTAATTTGTACAACATATTACAGCAAATATGGCTGACTGAATTGTAAACACCACTCACAATAAATAATATAAACATACTAACCATAAATAGAACAATTGTTCAGAAGTCACCATCAGCCATATTTACATAATGTTACGTCAATTTTGTAAATTGATACTTTAACAGCTTGCTGTCTGCTTTTGGCGCCGTTAACTGTTGAAAATAAATAATATGAACTAATAAGTGTGACTGCTTTCTGGCTACTACTAGCGCTGTTAGTTCAATTTCCTGTCACAGCCAACCTAAGGATATATAAAAATTTCCGCCATCTTCAATTTTTTATGCCATTTACTGTAAGGTTAAACGTACTATCACAACATTTTTATTGTAAGATCTCCCAATTTTTATTTTCAATAATTATCATTGGCGTTTTATCAATTTTGCATGCAATGTAAGCAATAATGTCACATTGCCGCTCTACCACTCACGTTGCTATTCTCAGGGCACTAATGGCAGCCAAATGAAACAAAACGTAATGACAGTGTTGAAAAGTTGGCATTTCTACTTCCGAATTCAGATTTTGTATAACCTAACAAAGTTCCGTTTTGTTGATGCGCACGTGTTATGAAGGTAATATTATTACTTTACTGATTTTCGGTGACAATGATGGAAAAATTAAGTTATATTTGGAACTTTTTTTAGTTTGGAACGCAGTGACATTGTAAAAGCAAAATGTAATTTTTGTGGGAAAATTATTTCATGAGGCGGAGACAGCAAATCAACATCCAACTTGCACACTCATTCCAGAACTTTTCACAGCCAGCAATTACGTGAATTTGAAGCAAATAAGAATTAAGAAAAGACTAATTCCATTCCTGAGGAGTCAACAAGTAGGCCTACTTCTACTACACTACCTCAAAAATGTAACTGAAAACACTCAGGTAACGCTCAAACAATTTATAGACAGCAAAAAACCTTTTGCTTCTAGTCATCTTAGAGCAGAAGCAATAGCTGAAATAATCTGTGTGGATAACCAACCATTCTCTGTAGTTGAAAACCAAGGTTTTGTGAGAATGATGACTGTGGTCGAACCGAAGTATAAGTTGCCAACCAGGAAGCATCTTTCTAGAAGAGTTGTACCTGAGATGTATGAAAAAGTAAAGGTGGAAATTGAAAACATTTTAGAACCTGTTCTGTATGTCAGTATTACGACCGACATGTGGTCATCCACAGTAAATGATGACTACCTTAGTATAACTGCACATTTTTTTGGATAACAATTATAAAATGCAACATGTTTGCCTAGAAGTCATTCCATTCTCACATGAAGTGCACTCAGCTGAAAACTTAGCTGCATTTTTAGGCAAGTGGGGTCTGCTAGAAAAGCTCTGTTATGTTGTTCGCGAGAATGCTCACAATATGTATGCCGCTATGGAAAAGGCAGGTTTTGAAGAATTGTCATGTCTTGCCCATACAATGCAGATCGTCCTTAAAGATAGAGTGTTTAATCAAAAAGAAGGAAGTAATGTGATCACCATTTGTAGAAGACTAGTGGGTCATTTTAAGGATTCTGTAAAAGCCAACAAACAACTGAAAGCAGCACAAGAGACTTCACATGCCACAGAAACGCATGATCCAAGATGAGCCTACCAAGTGGAACAGTACCTGCCACATGTTAAAGAAAGTTCTGGAGAGAAGAAGACCACTGGCCCTTGTCACTCCTGGCCTGGACCTCACCCCAGTCAGTGGTTACTTATTGAAGCCATCACTGAAATACTTTCCATATTTGAAAACACAACCCTTGCAATCAGCTACCAGAATGTTAATGTTGGAGAGACAATTCCAATTATTAACAGTATTACAGCTTCATTTAAGGAAAAATGTACATTGAAATGTATGACAAATGACTTGCTTGCATTTCTGCAAAGGAGGTTCGGGAACTGTGAATTTGACCAGTGCCATGCCACTGCAACAATTATAGACCCACGTTTCATGACCAAGGTTTTAATTTCAAATTAAGCTGTAATTGCTGCCAAACAGCACATTTTGTCAGAAATGGATAAACGTGAAACATCCAAAATATCAGCACTGACAGGAGAAATGGAAAGCTCAAATGCAGCAAATTTTACTGTGAGCAGTAACAGCAGCACTAACTTTAACAGCAACCAAAAACCTGCAATGTGGAGCATGTATGCTAAACTTCTTGGAAATGCAAACAGTGATCACCCACACATGGTAAAATCTGAAGATGAACTACAAACTTACCTAAACAAACCTATCCTGACATCCGATGGTGATGTGCCAGCATACTGGGAAAATGCTAGATTTCCAAGACTTAAAATGTTGACAGAATGTTATCTAGCTATTCCACCAGTAACTTTTCATTTTGAACGTTTGTTTAGCACAGCAGGTCTAATTTGTGATAAAAAAATGCAATAGACGGGATCCAGAGACTGTTCAGAAATTAGTTTTCCTGAACAAGAATCTCAAGACAGTTAATTTAAACTACTGATTCCATGGTTCAAATTTTTATTAAGGCATTTATTTTTTTGTTGCAACAACAAAGAACAGTGATTCAGTAAAGTTTTGGTGAACTGAAAGAAAGGATATGGAATATCACAAAGACTTAGTTGTTAAAATTTGGCTTGGAGTAATTTGCTTTTAATATATGTACATACGTATATAGTGTATTTAGAAATATTTTACATAACTTCATCATAACTTTATAAACAAGAAAGTGAAACTAATTCCATGAAACTTGTACGCAAAGGTAAGCCCCATTTTCTTCCCTGCTTCTATAAACATTTTATTTTACAGTAAAATAAAATAAATTTGGTAGATTTAGAATTAATGATATATTTTGTGTTAGTGACCTTAGAATCGGAATCAAAATCAAAGAATCAAATACCAATTTTGAGAGTCAATTTTGGAATTCGAATTGATATATTTCAGGAATCGACCCAATATATGTATATATATATAATGAACTGAAGCATGAGATAAACTGTGCGGGTTTGGCTATCCACCCATTGTAATTTTGAAGCAAGAACATCTTTCCCAGTTAAAATCAAGATCAAGAACAACACTTTGTAACTATCAAATCAAAACATTATGTAATTCGTAAATTTAATTACGTACTGATTTTGGGAGGTGCACCTCAGTTAATCAATTTTACTCTAATTTTATGTATTCTACTCAATTAGGCCCACTTTTTGTGTTTGATGAATTAATTTTGTTGCCATCATGTCAATTACTTGAAAGGTTCCAAGGTTGTTTATTGTGCTGAAACTATATTTATAACCATGATATTATAAGCAAACAAAGCTAATACTCAGCAATGAGAATACTTTACAGTTATTTATTTATACATCAATTTTTTTTTAGAACAAGTCATTAAATAATTTTGGGTCATAGAATTTGCACGCAGTGTTGTTATTTCATAATATAATTTCCCCTCATTCTTTCATTAATTTTTTGTGGTGAAAATTTTACTGCAGTAATATATAAATATTATATTATTGTAATTTTGTGTAGATGATTGACTGCATGCTAATGATAGGTTTTTAGGACTCTGCCTAAGTTGTTTCTTACTTTTTGTAAAACATAGGTAATACCAACCAGAAGCACCCCTTTTATATTCACCATCTTCAGTCACGTAGGTTGTATGTTGTTGAGCTCTACCGGACCATCCGACATATTACTTGCATCACAGAGGTGTTGGATCATAGCTGGGTGTAGCACACACAAAATCATGACTTCTCAACAAGTTATTTATCATTACTGGGAAAACTGCAAGCCATATTGATTTTCCACTAAGTTCCAGCTTACATGTGATTAAATTCATTTACATTTGTATGGCTGCATTAAAAAGCACAATTTTTATTGCTGGGTAAAAAAGTCTTTAACTGTTTAACATAATTTACCAGATTTTGGTGTTTTTGCCCCTTCCCTTTTATAACATGGGTGGCTATATTATTACTGTTGGATCTTGAAATCAACCTCTGTTAAAAACATGTCCCACCGCACAAGTTTGGCTTTACCGTTACGCAATCCATTAAGCCATTTTAAGGCCTTGGAATCTGTGCACAGAATGACGTGCTGCCCCTGTAGATAATAGCGGTATTTTCTTACCGCCCGTTTGACCGCCAGGCACTCCTGCTCATTAATATGGTACAACTGCTCTGTCTCATTCAGATGTGTGGAAGCATATGCTATTACTCCAGACTAGCTGTTGCTACCCTGTTGGTGTAACACTGCCCCTAGGTTTTGGCAGGTATCTGTTTGTAAGATGAGTGGTTCACTTCCCTGGGGTTGATGAAGTTGTTTTATCTGCTTGAAACTTTCCTTCAGGGCTTGGAACGCCTTTCGTTGTTCCGGTCCCCACTTCCAATGTGCCTCCTTCTAGAGCAGCAGGTGGAGAGGTGCCATGAGGTTGGCAGTGTTTGGCACAAAGTCGCATAGCCTATTACACAAGCTGAGGTATCCACGTAGCTGTTATTTATTAGATGGATCCACCGCCTCCTCTATTACTTGTATAGAGTTTTTTTGAGGAAGTTCCCTTCCGGAGATACTATGTGCCCAAGGTAGCCAATTGAGCCAAATGACTTTTCATCAATTGACATGTCATCCCATGTATTCGAGCCTCTCCAGTACCCTATGGATGTGGGTTAGGTGTTCTTTCCACGTTCTTGAATAGTAGATGATGTCATTTAAATAGGAAAAGCAAAACTCGTCGATATATCCAGTGAGCACTTCCGCCGACGTGCAGCTTTCGAATGTGGCAGGTGCATTTCTAAGTCCAAATGGCATTACTCTAAATTGCAGAGTTTCTCCTTTGGGTGTCCTGAAGGCTGTCAACTTTCTGCTATCTGAATGCATTGCAATCTGTCAATATCCTGACTCTACGTCAAGGGTACTGAAGATTTTCGCTTCTCCTATGTCTAGGAGGTTACGGGCCGAGTCAATGGCCAAAGGAGCTGTTGGATATGTCACATCGTTTAGTGTGTTGTAGTTCACGCAGAACCGGAGTTTGCCATAATTTTTTGGCACTAAGACTGCGTCCGAGTTATAGAGTGAGTTAGTGGACTCAACTATCCCTTATTCCTTCATCGCATTGACTTGTACCATAATTAATTGTCGCCTACGAGCAGATATCATGAACAGCTGGTTGAAGACTGGGGCATCCATGGTGGTCCATATCTCGTGTTGTATGGACCTGGTTTGGTGTAAGATGCCCTCTTGCCCAACGGCACTAGCATGTTCATATAGGACATTCCTAACTATTGAAATCTCAGTTCTGGGAGTGCATGATTTAGCTTGCTGGGGTCTATAGGCGTAGGTATCACTACTTCAGGGCTGTTTTCCCAGTTGACAGTGACTCTGTACTTATCACCTAGAAATACTCACTGTTTCTCATGGTGGATGACACATTGTTGATGTTGTACCCAGGGATATCAGAGTATGGCAGCCATAGTGAGGAGTGGGGAGACCACAAATTCAGCCAGATTAGAATGCCTGTATAGGTGTATGCGTAATTCAATTCGGCCGTTTACTGGTAGGGCAGCGTCAGGTTGGGCAACATGTATGATGTTTATTTGTGGTTGGAGGTTCTTCCGCTGTTGCGAGCTTAACAGATTACTTCTCATAAAATTTCCCGTCATTGCGGAGTCTAACAAGGCTAAGACCCGTTTGCCATTGATCTCCACTTCTAAGTGGGGGGCAACGAGAAAGGTAGCTTCTTCTTTCAAGCACTGCATACCGGACCCTGTTTTGCCAGCTCTGGTGGCCCGCTTCGCACCCTGGCTTCGACACTTCCCCCTTGCTGTCTTGACTGATATATCATTGTTTGAGTGGCGGCTTTGTATGTCATGCCTCCCCTTGTACTCTGTGGTCCTGTAGCCCTTCTGGGGCAGTCTTTATTCAGATGACATCCTGGACAAAAACGGCAAACTGGTACAAACGGCGCTTGTGCATTAGGGGAGAGAGGTTTCTCCCCTTTTGTTTGCGTAGATGTGGGCGTGACTCCCTGGCCTTATTACTCCGCGGTTTATCTAGGGTCACTTGTGCCTTAAAGTTGTGTTCTGCTTCTTTTGCATGGTCTACTAATTCGTCCAGGTTTGTGGGTTTTGGCATCAACAAGACGTTCCTCAGATTCGATAGCAAGATTCTTCTGATACAGCTGACAGCACTGGCTTCGTTCCCGTTGGGAATTATTTAGTTGAACATTTGTTCCTTTCTTCTGATGAAGTTCTCAGCCTCTTAGGTGGGCTCCAGAACCTTAATGTAAAAGTCTGTGGTCAACCAAGCTACCATCTCCTCACCAGTAAAATTTGCTGCCAGTCATTTGCAAAACTGCCCCTACTCGGATATGAACTCGCCATAGCATTCCCACCATTCTACAGCTTTCCCGCTTAGGTAGGCCTGCACACGAGTGACTCCTTGTTTCATGGGGAGGTTGATTTCACAAAACTCCTTTTCAGATTCATTAGTGAAAGCGACGGGGTCGTCATGCGGTCGACCTGCGTAATCTGGGATTTGAATTTCCTTTGTGTATCCTTAGGCACGGCAACCCGGAGCTGTCCATGGATGTCTGGTGTGCCCTGAGTAACGCCTTGGGTTGTGCAGGTGGTATTCAGTGGCTGACTTACACACCTCGCATCGACACACCAGCCCTGGGCGAGTAACTCTCTTTTCCGGCCAGTCTATGCAGGTGTGTTGGTACGGCTTGTTATATATGATACAATGAACTAGATGGATGCTGTGACCCAGACATGTGATCCAGCTACAATATGTGTCTTGTCGAGTTCGAAACGTCTCACACCTGTACGCCAATCCATTGGTGTTACGTGCTTCGTCTTTCCATCCAAGGTACTGGTAGTGGAACTGCTGTTGATAATGTCGTGCAAATAATGCGGTGGCTGCAAATACCCTGGCACGTGGTATGACTACACGTCTCTGGGACCACGTTAGCAGCGTCACTGACTTGTGGTTCTATAGGACTGCCTTCGCTGCCTGACATCCCACTGGTCTGGGCACCATGTGTTTCTAGACTCCTCGAAGTCTGGCTCATTCGTTTCCGGCTACTGTCTTAACCCTCTCGGGCCATTCTGACCTGGTCCCGCTTTTACTGATAAACAGCTATAAATGCTGGCCCCACATTGGGTGCCAGAAAAGCACTTGACGCATGTCGCTAAGACTTGTCAACGTAACTTTGGCGTGCGTTATGTCAGACAGGCTCTGGTAATCAATTATTGGTTCTGACTGGACTTTCTGCCAGAGACAAACACTGCTCATATTGATGTACCACTCAATACAAAATCAGCTATGGGTGATCACAATATGTCACACTACAACCTTTGTCTGTTGAGGTAGGGCTGACTTCCCAGGGTACTCACTCACTGGTCTCCTGGGCTCTGGTGCAGGGGCCAGTCAACTGGGACCAGCAGTTGCCTGGGTGGTGCTGGCTGAAGAGTTTCCGTACAGAGAGGTACGGTATGTCTTGCTCCACTCAGTGGCTGCAATGCTTCCGAAGTAAGTGTTGGAGATGTACAACCAGATGTCACTCCCAGTAACCTGGGCACCAACTGCTCGATGAAACTTGATGCCTAGGCTAGTGTGTGTAGGGAAGTAAACAAGGATACTAAGTGAGGAAGGAGGCCTCTCCAGGTGACGGGCGGCTTGAGCTCGTTCCCGTGGGGTGTCTCTATCAAGTGCAGAGGGGTTAGTAGTGCACACCTCCTTAGTAGCAAGGAACTTCTCTCCTTTTTCTCCTTCATTCAAGCTCCGTGTAAATATGGTAGGACAATATGGGAAATTGAGGCGTTTTAACATTGTTAACATGCGAGACACGCTACAACAGTGCTCCTAGCAGCTTGTGCTAACGAATACCCTAGAAAGTAAAATTTACATGTCTCGGCATGTGCAATTTAAGTGCAGTTGTCGTCTCGTAATATTAAAACGTGTTGTTTTGCAGAATGTAATATAAAAGTTGCTTATTCATATTACTATGCCGTATTTAAAAATGTACTTAAAGCATAAATATTGTTACTTGAAACAATGACAATCAGTTGTAACAGAATCATGTTACTGGGTACAGACTTAGATGTTACAAAGGACAAATGTTAATCCATTATAAGAGAATGGAATGCTAAAGAGTATTTCATTTGCCAGATACATAACCGACTGCATTTATTCAACAAATTCTTGAGGATGGAGCTGTAAACAAGCTTATTTTTCTGAAAAAAAAAAAATTGGGAATGAACATAACCAAAAATTTTTTGGGACAGAAAAATCTCCACAAATTTTTGGTGTTTTAGTAATGAAAGATCAACTAAAAATAGCTCTACTACAGTTAATGATTTAACACTGTGGTTTTTATTAGCTCTATAAGCAGCAATATCTTTTAGATATTATGTTGCTAGGTTAATCTTAAATAAGTTGCCATAATATTAACTTACTGCTTTTTGAAGTTTTTATTATTAAATTAGCAACAAAATAAATAGTTCACAAATTTCTATTCCTAACAGATATGGTTTTTATTCTGCTTAATTTTTTCGTAGAAGGTATATTTTGGTTGGAAATACATTTTCAAGAGAGAAACATTTTGGGGAAATAAATTTTTACATGATAAAAATGTATACTCAATTATTGTTTAAGTTTTAATTTTCTGAATTTACCACCAAAATCATTAAATACACATTCAGCAAAGTTGAATTTTATTTCAAAGTGCGTATTTGTGTCTACAGAATCTTGTCAAAAGGTGGTGGCCCGTCCGTTGAAAGTTAAAGTTTGACAGATAAAAAAACTGCGATTGGTTGGAGATCATGTGACCACCTGACGAATGCAATGGATGGTTGCAAGTCCACCTTTATACATATAAATCAGTTTTGTTGTGCAGTTATGCCACAACTACACTGCCTCAAGTCAAACACAGGCAGCTATGGTTAACCCACTGACAGCCATGCTTCAACCATAAGTAACAAACGTTTGAAACCTCAGTCACTTCTTCATAATCTGATTGAACCAGTTATGAAATTTTGGGGGCTGTAACCAAAAATTATACACAAAGGACTATTCTGTAGCTTGGTAATATCTAGTGCCTGTTCATCAACAAAACAAAGTACAAAAGGGACAGTTAAGTATAGAAGGGGCAAGAGTATCGCCGCCTCCTCCCGCTCATTTCCAAATGCATTGACTGCAAAATGCTTACAGCTTTCAACAACACAGTGGTACGCCTATACCAAATATGAAAATGTACCATCGCCTCTGATGTCAAGCCACTTAAGTGACATGTGAGAGATTATAGATGAGATAAATAATTTAAATACTACGCAAATTATAAATAAGGTCTACTGTATTAAGGAGAGTATTTCAGAATATAACTAGATGGCAATCTTTGAACATTTTAATCAACCATTTCCCCCCACTTACTAATGAAATTTATGCAGTATAGCTGGTGCTAGGATGAAAATTCAATTGGTCAAAATATTTGATAGTAGATACTAACATATGTACTCAAGCCGTTCAGCTTATTTACATCACCTCTCAAGTTTTGCATGCATTAAGCACATTTAATTTTGTAATTAACTTTCAAAAACAAAGCTTATTTCCAAATTTTATAACATTAGATTATCATGAATAAGTCACTTCTAATAACCAACCTGAATACATGCTTTTTACAATAAATATTACCACAGATTTTCATATGCTTCATGGCAAGAAGACTGGAGAACATGTTGCAGAATTCAAAAGCAGCTGAAATGAAAATAACTTACCTTGGTCATGATTTTAACATACTTTCTGTTCAAATTTAGGGACACGTTGTAATGCAATTTGCAAGTACTTTCTCCAGTACTGTGATCACCACAAACAAAACTGTGTAAATAGGCTAACAGGTCAAAATAAATATGTGGATATCACTATAAGTGACTTATCTGCATTGCAGGATGTGGCAAAATAATTCATTGAAAAACACCTCATTTAAGTTAATACTATAGGTGTATGCACAAAGTTAAAATACTGAGTATTTCAGGGAGTAAAGAACAGGAAGTAAAATTTAAAAAAATCAGTTATTTATTTGTAAAAATTTATAATAAATATCACTGAAATGTAACGATTACTTTCAGGAGTGAAATATTATAGTTTGAAAGTTTTGTACACAGTTGTGTAAACAAAAGTGAGTATGGAGTGGAGGGAGGGATGTTGCTACTACTTTTGATTGGTTTCGACGGTAACCCTCACTCAACAGCTGGTTCACACTCTGCAATATATACACTGACTTGCCAACTGTAGACAACCTGATACCTCCACTGCTGCAATTAAAGTGTCCGGTGTGTGGTGTCAGTATATGGTGTTTAGCACACAGAATGAACTTTTGATACACTTGCTGAAGAAGAATTATTCTTGCCACCATAATCTTTACTCAACAACTCTCCACTCATTCAAATTAAAATTACTTGCAAACTCAGTATATAGAGAAATTAAAATATTTGCACAGTAAAACAGTAATGATATGTAGACATTAGGGTGTGTAAAGGGTAAGCGACTGTCTAGAAAGGAAGCTATTAGTTTTCATTCAGTTGTTTCTTTAATAGATCATCAAAAATATTTGGTAGTTGGTGCAAACACAACCCAAATAACATATAACTTAATATTCAAATGCATAGTTCCCCAAATGTGAACAATAACATTCCAAAGTATGAAAATTCACTGAAAAAGTATATTAACAATACGGATATGTACATAAACAAAATTAATATGCTGAAAACTGCGCAATTTAAAAAAATGGGGTGCTTTTAAAAAAAAATCTCGGAAAATGGTATAATTCCACTCTACTAATTATACAGAACACGAATTTACTACGGGCAACAATATTTGACGAATGGAAACCCCACAAACGATAGTGGGGACGGCTATGGGGATAAGGGAAATTGTCGGGTAAAATAGGTGAAAAATATGTAAATAATGTAATATTTATTTATGAAAACACATTAAATTGCAAAAAAAAAACTGAACCATACATTAACTTAATAGACAATATTACCAATGCAAGCTACAAATACGATAGTGGGGAGGGCTATAAAGATCAGGGAAATTGTGGGATAAAAAAATACAAAATATATACATTTTCATTATAAACTTTTACCGCTCAATTTCCAAGTTCATAGCCCTCCCCACTATCATATTTCTAAATTGTATTGGTAACATTTTCAATTTAGGTATGGTGCCTAGTGTTCAGTTCAATCCTTTTGCAATTAAACATGTTTTCATGAGACAATATTACAGTAATATTACAAATAGTACACAAATATGTTAACTTGCAAAACACACGCACATTATTTCTCAGTGCAAATAGGCTACATGTGACAATCATTTATGGGGAAACTCCCAGTTTTGCTGATGCATTATGCTTCGTGTTACCCCTAAAATAAATTGCAGGCGTGCCTTGAATCATTGTTTTGGGTATTTTTTACCCTGCTGACGCTGGGACTCTGGCTTGGTGCATAATGTTTGGCTAATATGTCAACTTTGTAGGAGCAATCACCGACAAAAATATGAAAACACTATTTTGATTCAGTTAATCAATTTTATCCCTAGCTCAACTTGCTGAACTATACAAACACTTAGGCCCCAAACAGTTTAATACACGAACACTGATTATGTAAACATATATGTAAACACCGACACACATAACTATGTAAACAACTTTTCTGAAGCAATCAATCAATTATAACCCTAGCTCAACTTGCTGAACTAAACACACACATTAACAAGAGACTTCAGCCAGTTTAATAGACGAATGTGGAATTTGTAAACATTGTTTACTTTTATTTTTCGAAGGTGTCGCTTCAATAAAAATAAACCTGCACCTTTCAGGTTAAGGGCTATCAAACTTCGCAAGGCCCTTCAGTGTACAAGATTAGAAATAGCAGCTACGACACTCAAGTGACTTCGTTCTTGGTCTTGTGGAAGCAAATTTGGGTTGCGAAAATCCTCTTTTCTGAAAAGGTTGGAACACACTATTCTCGTGTAGGTATAAACCGCCAGTCCCTTTTTTCTTTAATACATCCAGGTCTACTTTTACATTTCTGCAACCATTACTTGCATCTAGGAAACAACAACAACAACAGTATTTAAGTAAATTAAGGTTTGTGTGAATGGAATTTGTAATAAAAACACCAATGGAAATAGTTATCCACTACAGCTCGTGTACTTACCGACTTGCATCCTTTGAAAATCTTAAAAAGAACTTGCTGTAGTTCGCAACATTGTAATTATTGCAGTCAAAACTACACAAATCTTTCCTGCCATAACACATAACCACTGAAGTGAAAAAATTTGAATTAAAATGCATCCAAAATACTCAAAACTACCCATGCAATGCACAGCTTATTATCGTACGAACAGCACAAACTGCTAGGCGCACTGGCATCAGTGTCTCACTATTTTTGAGCAACTTTCCCATATTGTCCTTCTACCATATTTGCTCCGTGCCTCTCTTCAAATGGCATAGAGGTAGCAGTAACACTTAACTTACTCTGATTCGGGCCCAAGCAATAGACACTAGACAATAGACACTGACAATAGACAGTAGATGCTAATAGCAGTTGATGGCGCGAACCCTGTGCTGCTACAGTTCTGCACCTTGGCGCACAAACCTAGAGCTATGGGTTGTGTGGGCAGTCTTCCTACTACTGTCGGGGTGTGGTCCAGCAACAGTTAGGCCTCCATTCCCAGGCAAAATACACCTGCCAGCATCGGCGGAGCTCCAGCAGCGATACAATGTGAGGTGGGTGTCCTGCTCCTGTTGGATGAGTACCTAGTGGTTGGGGCTCTAACTTTCTGTACACCGTGGTGCACAGAACAGGTGGCTGTCGAAACTGGTGTGTGTTGCCGACGTACAGATTCCTGAAGTGGATCTGCAGTCCTACACTATGGTTCATACAGTTATAAAAACCCAGTCTCCTGCTTGCTCCATCTAAGTGTTCAGATCCTAGCAGTTGAAAATATAACAGATTCACTCCCAGGATAGGAATAAATTGTATTTATTACGAATAATAAATACTGGTGACACACACACTTATTACTATGCAAATTACAAAGGGAAGTAAGCTACGCTTTACAGGTGAAGGTGACCTGCTCCTAGGCTATCCAAGATTAGAATGACTTCGACAGCTACGAAAATAACTCATGACACAGTTGTTGCTCTACCCTGGGGTTCTCTAGACGAGACCTTACAAAATGAGCCACTACCATACAGGCAGTTAATGTAGTTGCCACTTACCAACAAGTAGCGGCGGCTGTTGAACCAGGAAGGTCAACAGCAGAAGTGTGGAGTGAAGTATTCCAGGCCTCTGGTGTTGAAAAGTTTCTGGGAGCTGGTCATGGTTGAAGCCCGTGGAGCTCCTGGCAGGAAGTGATAGAAGCTTCTGGTCGTTGGTGGTGGCAGCCACTGGTGGTTGCTGAAAATCTCTTGAGTTCTTGGAGAGGTCTGTGAGCGCGTAAGATTCAGTAGAGAGCCCCAGTACAGAAGTGTTGGGATGAGCTACTGTAGAAGATAACTGGAGTCTTTGGCCATGCACGGCCTTATTTTGTACGCTCGACCGGCCCACGCCTGGGCTGGAATGGGAGGTGTGATGTCTACCTGGAGCGAGCGGGGTGGAATAATCTACCCTTGTGCTCAGCTATATGGCCTCGGGTGCGCTGCTGCGCTCGGCCAACTTTGAAAAGCTTCGCTGATGTGGCGACATACTGTATGCCAGGTGTGTCTGGGAGACTGATGCGTTACTGCGGACACTTGGAATTAATGCTTATTTCACATGCTAGATCTGCCCACTAGGTTAGGAGCAATTTCGTTGCACTCGTGAATAACGTGTTGGGCTTGACCCTTCCTCGGCATACGTAGATACTACTGACGCATGCCACATTACTGCATAATGCTCTTGCGCTCTCTACGGGCGAATTAGCCCCATCAACGAGCAGGCAAGAGCTTGAGGCAAATCAGTGCTCTAACCACTTGTCTGATAGTAAGGATGTGTGTCACTACACGATTAGTGTGAGAAAGTTAGGCCTGGAACACCAGGAAATACCATGTGTCTGTAACTGTCCCTACATGGGAAACAATTCAGTAGCTATCTATGGTTGTGGTTTCTGGTATAATATTAACACGTTAGGATGAGTCGCAGTCGTTTGGTATAATTCATATACGCGGCATGTGTCAAAACAAAACAAAAAGTACGAATAGCAATGAAAAGTTTGCACATATCTATGCAAGGTGGGACTGAACTCTACCAACAAATTTCGGCAGGTACCTCATCAAAAAAATGGGCAGAAAATATATACGTAACATATAGCTGAGTCATTTTAAAGGGGTGACTGCAGTTGAAGCAGATATTTATTGCTTAGTCTGAGTTTCTGGCTAGTGCATTATTAAACAATGACGTACAAAGCACAAAAAAATTGGCTCCAACGTCAACCCCTATCCATGAAAATGGAGGGGTTGGCAAACATTTGTATAAATAAAAATGTAACTGTAGCTGTACCACTTTGTTTCTTGTTTCCTGTAGATTTGTAATCTTTTGTACAAGGCGAACAAAAATTCCATCTTGTGTTTTTAAGCTAAATGCTGCTGTTTTCGAGAAATTAATTCATGCCGATGAAGGTCACGTGGGGTGGAGATGGAGCAATGGCGAAATTACATGGTGGAGTAAAGGGTGTGCTCCGAAAAAATCCAGTGGCCAATTGTAAGGTTTACCACGTTTCCCAGACGTGTCGACAATGCTGGGAATCGAGCCCAATTCGCCGTGGTGGGAAGTGAGCAGTCTGGCAACTGCACCACCACGGGCCCTACTTACATATCAGTGATAGTTTGTTGGGATCGGTATTATAGCACATGAAACACTACTTGTTCCAAATGAAACAGCAACATCATGTAACAATTGAAATGTGTTGCTGTGTCAGACATTGAGATTCATTGTTGGAACATTGAGATTCATTTTTGGAACATTATGAATTAGTTTCTTAAAAACTGCTGCATTTAGCTTAAAACACAAGACAGAATTTTTGTTCACCATGTAAAATAGATTACAAATCCACAGGAAACAACAAAGTGATACCGTTAAACTTTTATATGCACAAATGTGCAGCCAACCCCTCCCTTTTCATGGATGGGGATTGATATTGGAGCCCATATTTTTGTGCTTTGTAATTTGTCATTGAATAATGCATTATCCAGATGCCCAGACACTTATACATAGTTCATTCTGGCTGTGTAACTAGCAGAAAACATCTGCTTCAACTACAATTTCAGGGCTGGTTTCACCCCTTATGAATAGACTAAGTTTATATGTTGTGTATATATATTTTAGACCTCTTTTTTTATGAGGAATCACCTGTCGGAAGTTTGTCGGTAGAGTTGAGTTCCAACTTGTATACATGAAAACTTCTTTTCAACTGTGTATTTCAAACAAAGATTGCGTGGAAATATCCGGTAAATAACAAGCACTGATAAACATTGTGTTTTAAAGATGTGTGTGTCTATAATTTTGGTCGAAGTCTTTATGTTAACAAATGAGTACTATCACTGCTTCTAAAGTGTAAGTATTTTGTATATTCCTTCCATTTCGAATGACATGTGACCACTGGCAGAAAAACACATTATTGCACTTTTCGACACCTTGCATTTTTCATCAATACTTTGATTTTAACTGGTAATTATGTAGTAATGTGATGTTTATTTTTATGAACAAGTTCTAAAAATATCTGCATTTAACTTGTTTCACTTTTCACCAGATGATGACTCCTACAGTAGATGAAAACTGTTCATTACATCAATTTCCAAAATATTTGTAAATTATTTGGAATTTAAAAATATTCAATTCATACTGACTATGCAATGAAAAACTGATATTCACACAGCCCTACAACCAAATAGGGAAGTTAAATGTGATTGCCACCAAAATGCATGTTATTTCATAGTCAGACCTGCCTTAATCGCATTAGCAAATGCAGTGTAACATTCCTCTCTGTAAGTAGCAATGGAATAAGTTGTGCTGGTACTTGCAAGCCAGAAACAAAACTGGAATACGAGAAAGAATAGCATCAAACCTGGTTCTCAAGGCGCAGCACTTGTTGGCGGTGGCTCTGCTCTCGTGCCTCCAGAAGCCGCTCAGCCTGCAGCTGAGCAGCCCTAAGTCGCTCCATCTCAGCAGCCCGCTCTGGGCCCATCTGCCCTCTAATGCGTGACAACTCTGCTTCCTTCTCCGCCAGCTGTGCCTCAAGACGCCGCACTCGTGCCTTCAACTCCCGATTATCCTGTTCTAGGCGGCTGTCGTCTAGGCTCACTCCCTTTTCAGGCCGTTCATAGCCTTTGCTCAGGCTGGTTGCACTGCGTTCCATGCTACGCTTCTCGGCCTCTAGCTGTCGCACCTGCAAGCATGATATCTTCTCTTAAAATTTCTGAAAAAGCCAGTTTATATATACAATCAAGGTAATGACCAACTTGCTTATTAACTATTATAATTTTTTTTAGATGACTGCAACTATTTTAACTCTGAATTACAAATTTCAATTGAAAATTACACAAAACATGTGTACAGTACATGCATAATGTTATTGTATAAGAACACATTTTTTGGGCACATTAATTTTCATGGGGCAACAGTGGCTGAGAGGTTAGATTGCTCACCTCCCACCAAGGCAAACCAGGTCCGATCCCCGGCCAGGTCACTCCCGGATTTTCGCAAGTGAGAATCATGTGGCACGATGCCACTGGTTGGTGGGTATCCGCAGGGATCTTGTTTCCTCCACCCTTGCATTCTGGCACTGCTCCATTCTCAACTCATTTCACCCTCAATGGCACTCGAGACCTCGTTGTTAAGAGTTGCCTAAATCTCTTAACTTAACTAATTAACTTTCCTGTGAATTTTTCATAATTTATACCATATTTATTCAAATCTAAGACACCATCAATTCTTAGCCGCATCTAGTTTTTGGGGGAAAATCATGGGGAAAATTATTTGTATACGAATGAGGCCACTGGTTAAACCACCACTTCAGTATGAAATATAATTTCTGAATGAATTTTAATTTTCCCTTCAATAGATATAGTTTTCCATTGACACAAACATATTTTGTTGTGAAAAAGAGAATATTGTGCTTTTGAAGCAAATAGTTGCATTGCGTGCTTCACTCCAGCAGTCCAAGTTCAATTAATCAATTTTGGATAGCTTCCCAGCACTGTTTTTATATTATCAGCCACTGTATTTATATTATATTCTGCAATAATTATCACATTTATTCCAAAGAGACAAAATAATGTACACTTTTTTTCTGTCACTATACATTGAGTGGGTGAGTGAAGAGATTTGGGCGGCTCTTAACAGCGACGTCTTGAGAGCTGATGAGGGTGATTGAAGTTAATATGGTGCAGCGTCGGAATGAAGGGGTTGAGGAAACAAGAGATCTACCAGAAAACCAGCCAACCAATGGCATCGTACGGCACGATTCTCACTTGCGAAAATCCAGTGACCTGGCCGGGGATTGAACCTGGTTCGCCTTGGTGAGAGGTGAGTGTGCTAATCGCTCAGCCACCGTGGCCCCTGCTAAAAATGAAGCACTGCCTTTTAACCCCATTGCACAACAAATACAGCACAGCCAATGCAGGTGTAATCGTTTGAAATGGCAATGACAGCCATAGTTTTAATATTGAAAAGTGAATTGTAGTGTAAATTACAGCAATTTATTTTACAGTATCATTTGTCTGAATTTAAAGAATATTGCAACTGTGATTTGTGCCAGTTGTATTGGAACAGCTTTAATTTTTTTTGTGGTTACTATTAATTTAATAAGTTCTTCATTAATTACTTCTTCACCAAAAATGATTGGCTTAATTAAAACGTGCTCCAGTTATATTTATTTGATTTGTTTATGCTATTCAAAATGTAAAACATTGAGAATCTATTTAAATAATTTTACTGTTGCCCTGGTCTTGTTAACTTGAAGAGGCAAAGTATATGATGTAAATTTAAATAATTTTACTATGAGATATATGTCTATGTTGTGTCCAAAATTAAACTCTACTTAATAATTTAACGAGTATTTGGTATTTGCAAGATGCAAATATAATTTAAAGTAACCTAATGAAATATTTGTTAGTTATCTTTATTTTATACATCTTTCTAAATATTGTATTACGTATTGATTAGTCACACCAGACTGGAGTTCTGAGCATGATCAATTTCATATTTATTCCTGCTCGCGAGGTTATTGCCTCTTTTTTAAACTTAACCATACAGCATCTAATTGTTCTAACGAATTTTTATCTACTTGTGTTCTCTCTTATTTCCATGTAATTGGTAATTTCACCTGCTGATAAGGGTAAGTTAAACTATTGGTGTTTATTTTTGCAGTTCGTGTTATTTTTTTGTGTGCGCCGAGCCACATTATTTTTTTTCTTTGATATATCTTGTAGCAGTGCACGAGTTGGAGTTTTGTTCTACGATGCAGTAGATCATGGCTAACATCCCTCCTGGGATGATTTCTTCACAGCCTTTCTTGGTTTCTTCTTTGCCTATGCAGCAGACAAAATTTTGATTCTCTCCAGCACCAAGTAAAATCTAACCATTTTGTTCGCATGCCACATACTCTGACCTTACAGCTCTCATTAACATGAACTGTTCATAGACTGGTTGGACTAATTTTTTTTACATTGGCAATTAGTTAACATGATTTTTTTGGGACGATAAAATATGTAACCTACAAAATTAAGAAAAGTTTATGTGCCCTTATGGCTTAAACTTGCAAATGGGTACCCGAAGGTGATTTCATTTGCTGTCTTGCTGACAATATCATGTTTTATTTTAAAGTAACCTGATTTGAAGAGAGAATGCCTTGGTTGTGAAAGATATTGAATACTCAAGATCCTTTGATGTTTAAATTAATTATTAAAATATTAATTTTACTCATATAAAATGCTCACGTATATATGCTTATGTTGTATGCTAGACTATATATTATATATATATGAAAAGAATCTTTGCAGCGATATGCAGTTTTTATGAATGCAATTCGAATTTGATGATTGTTTTGCATTAGGTATTGATATCAAAATGGTGAGGAAACAAAAATCATTGCTGTTACAGTCGTTGTATAAACGAAAATATAAGTGTGAGTGGAGAAAATAATTGACATGGTTTGTACATTCCAAACCAAAACAACTACATTAAATATGTAATTGTCTTTCATATCCACTTTTTTTCAGTAATTTCCAATTTTTTTTAATTCCAAGGATTTTACAGGGTTTGACAGAATGATTCCAGGATTTTTATATACAGGAACCAGGATTTCAGCTTCAGGGCTGGTGGCAGCCTTGAGCTATACTAATCACAAATTACTTATGTTCAAAGGTAATCTATACACTGTTTTTAAGAAGTATGTATGTCATGAAATTCTACGATAATGCAATTGATGATCTGCTAAATAGCTGTGCTGTTTGTTACAGGTCAAGATACAATGCTTCGCCCTAGATCCTGGTTTTGCACAGAAGCATCTGCTCAATCGGGTACCAAAGAAATTTACATTGTTTTATGGAGGATGTTTTTTATATAACGGAGTCGGGGGGTGTGGTCCTGATGACTTGTCTTGAGAAGAGGGTTTAAGTTCTGCTCCTCTGGGATTGGAAGTGGAGGTTATTTGACCCTTTGCCTTTCTCTTATCAGCAACATTGTGTTCTTACACGCAAGCCCTATTTATCAATTTTACCAGGTTTCTTGGGTTGGTATTCCGTAAATGGGTCTGATTTCAGTCAGTAGTAGTTCTGTGATCAGATCCACGGAGTCTAGCTCATCCCACCTTAAATGGACTCTCAAGAAGAAAAGAACCTTGTGTTGAATAAATAATTCTGCTTCCTCTCCCTCCTTCTTGGCTTGGCTGTATAATTCATTGGTTAGCTATGCTACCACAGGCCTAAAAAGTAGGAGACCGGCCTCTCCGTTAGTTGGTCCCAGCTGGTAATACACACGCCATACCATTTCCACCATTTCTCTGCATGTCTATTGGAATTTGGCTTTAGTCTTCAGTACCCATACAGCTTGTGGCAGCTTGTGAGTCTCTTAAACTGATTAGCATTGGAAACTTGGAAGTTTCTGGGGTCTTCTTGTCATTTTCCCCCATACTCTGGTAAGGGCAATGATTTGAGACTCTGCATGTGCAGCTAAGGGATGGCTTCAACTCGTCTGGTGCACCTTGCAGTTGCCTTCCACGTCACATGTTCTATCAGCCCAACCGAAGCACGTGTGTTAGAATGTCTGTGGACATTCTTCACAAACCACTCTCTAGGTTTCCTTGCTGGGGTGGCTTGGGCAGTCGCATAGATTCTGAAGTTCCCTGCACAGATGGCACTAGAACTTTAAGCTTTGGTGTCTCTTTTGCTTGACTGCCATGGTTATGGTGCTGATGAGCATCACAGGGTTTTTCTTATTGATTCCCTGACATCTGTAGTTCTGGCGGACAATGGGCGCTTTGAAAGGTTCTCTCAGGTACTTCTCGGCCTTGTGTTCGGTCTGTCAATGTCGTCACAATCACCTGAAGTTGTGCACAATGAAAAAAGCTTGAAACTTCACCTGTGGTCGACTTCCTTCCCTATATGTCATCTGTAACTACTCCCTCAAGGATGGAGTAATTAGGACCCCATAATGGGGAAATTGGTAGTTTGGGAGGCAGCTGAATCACCTTCCTCTGATTCGTTCTAGGAGCAGGTTGGATAAGAGTTTGTGACCACGTGCATGAGGGAACGTAGAGCTCTACTACAGTGTTTGCAGTCTTGGGTATCAGTTGGTGCACAATCTGGTAATATTAACTGGACGTAGAGAAGAAAACATGACCTTTGGTGACATAGGTGGAAGTAAAGAGACTGACTGGATAAGATATACGTAATCAGAGTGCTTGCTGATGCATATCCTGGTAAGTGCAAGAGTGACGCAAGGGGTATTGCTATTGCCAATTCTTCTCAAACTAGCAGATTCTTTCCTCAGCTCTTAGTAGACTCTGATTTCCCAAATTCCAGCCCCACAGCCTCTTTGACTAGGTTAAGGGTCTTTTTCGCTATCTTCCACTGCCCAGCCTGGTGGCGCAGCATAAGTGTGATAGTCGAAGCGTAGGAGCTATTCACAGTTTCTTCTGATGTTTTGAAACAAACTTTGAATAATCACCCTAAGAGTAACATGTTAACCTGTTTTTTCTATAACTTGTATACCACAAATACATAAAACTGTGATTAACTTTAAAGAATGTATTGTATTCTTGAATAAATTAAGCTTTATCTTAATATCTTCTATAACTTGTAATATTTGTTTGGAATTCAATACAAATTAAAAACAGTAAGAGCAGTGATATACTGGCAATCGCCAGTAAGAAAAAGTCAACAGTTAAAATATTGTTTTAACCTAATTCTTTGGTATCCTATTATTGTAGTAAACTAATATTGCCTACTCAAAAATTGAAGTTTATAAATAGCACTGATGGAAACATATTTCATTGATACAGTTAAAAATATTAGTGCAAATAATGGTGTGTACACCCTAGTGACATGTTTTTTTCATCAGAGGAAGAAACTTGAAAAGACAGAGTGAAGATTGTCTTTCTCTCTTGCTTTCTCTTGGGAAGTCTCACAGCTTTAGTAATGGTAGGAATATTATACATGTATTCAATTTCAGAATTTTTCATATGTATTACAGCAAAAATAATGACGTTTGAATTTGGAACTTAAAACTAAAACTAAAATTTTAATTTTTGAATACGTAGTATGATATATTTAGGTGTGATAGCGGTTACAATGTTATGATAAACCTGTATTTCCATGGCAGGAATGAATGTACTGTAACGTGTGCCATGACCACTGCTAGTGAGAGTATTGTTGCTTTTAAGTTACTGGGCCAATACTAGACAAACAAAATTTATACATTGACAGGTGCCGCTCAACCTACTAAGTAACCATGAATATGACTCATCGCTAAATGTTTATACTTCCACTGCTACAGAAATTGAAAGAATTTTCCACATAACTTCTCAGCCGCCTACACTACCAAGCAACATGAACTTATGAGGGAATTCTCTTCACCTAAAGGTTACGCAACCCAGCAGGCATGCCCCCCCCCCCCCCCGTCATAAGCTGAGAGCCTACAAGCTGCCCGCCATTGGGGAAGGCCGAGTGCCACTGAAGAGGCACGAAGCAGAAACGCTGACTACTGCTGACCCAAGTTTGTTGACTCCTACACCAACCAGGGCAGGATGCTTGCCCTCCCCGCAGCCCGCGCCGGCAGTTTACAAGCCTCACCTATATAAGTCCGGACGCTGCGGGGCTCAGGCAGTCATTCTTTCTCAAACTCTCTCGCGACATCCCAGAGCACTAATTCAGTGCTGGGACCTCTGGAGATCTTGTAAGCTTCAAGTACGCCCCCAGCGGCTACTTACCACGTCTCGACGACCAGCGAACACGTACACACATATTTAACTTCACTTTGTCTCTTCCAGACACCTTTTACCTAGCTTAGTTTAACTTTAAATAACTTTGTATTTGTCCAGAACCAGCTTTTCCACTTTTACATAGAACCAGGTCGCCTACACCCGGAAACAACGGTTACCTTCAGCTCTCTACCGTTTGGTAGGCGGTAGCACATGTCACGTGTTTATTGAGTATTCAATAAACACTCTTTGTTCACTAGAAACACCTTCGCACAGGAAGGGGCTACAAGCTCAGGTTATCTCTCGCTTTGAGCACTAAGTTGGTGCTGGAGTGACATTAGCCTGGAGTTTGCCGCTCAACCCAGTGTGAACGCACAACCAGTAAGAGGCTTGGTGGTCCACACGGCTCTACGTCCCTGATCAGCCCGCATGCGTAGGGGATCAGTGGGGACTCTTATTGAGCTCGTGCCAGCAGGTCATTATTGGGTTACAGTGTAGTTACTGTTCCTGTCTAAGTGCATTGCACAAGCTGTCAGACCATTGTGCTCTATGCCTTACAAGGTAAGGAGTATCAAAAGGCATAGAGAACAATACTTAGCTCACGCTGCTCTCAAACCGGGGATGGTTACCACCTCCTATGGAGGAAAGGCAGGCGGAATGGGACAGTGCTGCCCAACTTAGGCACCAAGCAGTAGAGCCTGCTCCGGTAACAGTAATCTTCTTGTCGCCTTGCTTTCGCACACATCCATCAAGCCACCTAGTGGTAAGAGGGTGGCTAAACCGTACGGAGGCAAGATACGGCTGGGCAAACCAGAACTTCTGGAGTAGTGAAGCCTACGACTGGAATAGTCGTTTCGGAGTGAACCGAGCTTGCCACTATTGGATTACAGATGCTGAAAGGGATATCCTCAACCCTGTGGATAGCACTATTGGGTGAAACCCACATCAACAATACCCAAGAGACGACAGTGTAAGTAAGCGATGACCAGCACCCCTTGCATCCCGCCTTCTAGCCAGAGTTAATCACCCTGCCTTTGGTCTAGTGGAAAAATCCTCGACATACGTGTCAGTCTGACTTAAGCAGGTACACGTCAACAATTTAATCATGAACTGTTTTTATGATGGAATTAATTATTTAAAAGTGAACTCTGGTTATTTATCACAACTACGTAACTTTGCCCTAGGCGTGTGTTTGAAACACAATTGTGTAACATACTTACGTTTCTGTGCCATAATCTGACACAGTCAAATAAAGTTTTATTTGCTTCACCAGTGACACAACAACCAATGACATCAGTCACTAGTGGTGAGATACTGGAGCACGGCCTATGTAGAGGGTAGGGCATGTGGCCTGCCTGCTCGACACAAAGTCGGGTGCTACTGACATGGCCCGGTGGGTGGGTTGGCACACTGCTACGGGTTTGCCTTGTTGTTGTCGGATGGTGACCTGGGGACACGACTGACCCAGCTGCGGTGATTGTAGAAAGTGGCTGCTTTGATGACGCTATGCTAACCCACCCCCTCTAGCCTAGAAGTGGGTCTCCTCTACATGTATTATGCAGATGGTTCTGTTGGTGCTGGAGCTGGTCTAGTGGCCTGGTATCCACCGAATGTGCAACTACTAGCCCCGCGAAAGTGAAGCAGACGACGATGGTCCCTAGCTTTGTGTAAGGTGAGGAGACATTTAAATGTTCATAATTGTTGCGCATCACACTTCTGTAGGAAAATAGTAATTGACCGTAACAAATTACAAGCAATCTATAAAGATAATATATCCTTTTGAATAAATAGCAGGAAGCAGTAAGCATATTTGCTTATCGATAAATATTCTTAAGTCACTTTTTTGTTACCCATCACATCTAAATAAACAATGTTTTTCTCTTGGTTTATTTTTTTGCGAAAATATCAATGAGTGACTGTTAATTTAATTTAATGCTACAATGTGTTGACATAAATGCAAAAAATAGGCCTATGTGGCTTTAATTATGCTGCGTTTTGCTGTACTAATATGCCCCATGTCTGTAACTGTCCCTTCTGTGGGAAACAATCCTGTAGCCATCTATGAGTTGTAGTCATGTTTGGTATATTCATAAAAGCGGCACGCATCAATGTCATAATTTCTTGACCTAATTAATTTTATCGGTATTTTTACTCACACTAGAATACATAAAGATTTATTACAATTTCAGGGCGATTGTGTTATTTTATTTCAGTCAAGTATTCATGCATTGGATGTTAGTCTGGCCGGTTGGTAGGTGCAGACAGCTCAGTTTGCATCGGATCTTCACTGCAGAGCTTGTACTCCAGAGGCACGGAATGTTTTTCGCTTACCTTATCAGTATCTCTTGCCAAAAGTGAAACTTGTGTTTCTTACTGTAGTACACTTGTGTTACAGTTGTATGCAGTTTTGGTATCCCCAATGCTCTCTAGGAATGACTTGCGACCTTAATTTTGTCATTTTGTACTCATGTGTAATGCGCGCAAGTTTTGCATTTTTCCACAACACTAACAGCTTTTTTGCAAAACTCTTTGCACAGATGCCGTAGCAACATGACACATCTGCCATGTGCCCCCATGTTCAGGGTGGTTTCAGCAGGAGGCTAATTTCCCTGCAGTAGAGTTTTACTTATTAGCACGTCATGTAGAGAAGAAATGTGCAAGGGTAGTAACAACTCAAAAATTAGGGTCTTTTATTAGTTTTCAAGTAGTGATTCTAAGCAGTTTCTTGTTTTCCCTACCACATGGTGAGTACACTACATCAGTACTTTTCTGGAGTTGTACATGCTACGTTTTGTTATGTCTGGAAACTGTGAATCATTTTCTACAATTTCTTTGCTCATATGTATCAAAGAATTCTAGGTTTATTCATGTTTCAAGTTGTATTCAAGTTTCAAGTTTTCTACTTTGTTTTTATTCAACCTATGTTCTTTCCTCATTCTGAGAACTTCTTGCCCAGTTTTAGTTTTACTGTTCGGAGCAAGGGATTATCTCCAGCTTCATGGTCTAGCCAGGAGAAGATTCATCTGAGTACTCCATGAATTAATTACGTTTTCTTCTTTATTTTATCGTCTAGTTCGCATTACCATTTCATTAGATATTTGTTGTATATGTCTCTATACAATGGGCAAGGCGGCAATGAATATAGTGATACACTGTATGCAGGATTGCACAAGATGAAAGGGACTGTTGGACATTACAGATCCAAATTTGTGGTCAAGGACAGTGTGTGTCACGGCTGCAGTTGGCCAGTGTAGTCACGTGGACAAGGTCAATACAGCGAGGTGGCAGCAGTAAAATTGCATGTTGGGTGGTAATGTTTTGGGAAGTCGAATCAAAATATTATTTGCACAGTAAATTAAAATGGAAATGTCTTTACACGAGGGGCAAGATGGCAATTAATATGGTGATACATGGTGTGCAGGACTGGAAAACCAGGTAAAATTGCCGGCACCATTGGACTTCACAGATCCAAATTTGTGGTTTCGGTGGAAAGTCTGTTCCAATCGTTATATCAGTTTGAGTGGGCAAACAAGTTCCAGCGATGAGAGAAAAATTGATTTGTTGATGTACTTGCTTGGTGACAAGTCCGACAAGATCGTCCTACCCTTTGAAAATCTGGTGACTGGGTGAACATATGCAGGGTTAGTGCATGCATTTGACAGACATGTCAAACCCCAAGTGAACATTATATTTAAACACTTATAGTTCAACTCTGAGTGCAGTAACTTGGCAAAATGGCTGAAACCTTTATTACCGTACTATATAACCTCACAGAATCATGTGATTATGGCATGCTTAGGGAGGAACTAATCCACGACAGAGTTATTGTGGGTAGGGCAAGTGATAGCCGTGTATTTGGCGGGGGGTTAAATATAAGAAAATGTGTAGATGAGAAATAGAAACAGGAATTCAGAAATTGAGCGTAAACGGGGATTAGTGTAATTTTACATGTAGCTGCAATGCCGGCAAATGATAAAGAAAGAGGGGTAGGGGAGGGGGATTAGAGATGGGCTGGCTCTCTAGAAAAGTAACAATTCATCATTTCAATAACTTCTGCACACTCTGTGATTCAACTATCGGCAACTAAAATTGGTTCAACAAGAACCTGCAAACATGTGGTTACTTCAAAGGTTGTCAATATATCAATAACTCTCAAATACTCACGCAACCTTTAGACATTACAACAAAACCTGAATATAACTT
Source organism: Dryococelus australis (assembly GCA_029891345.1). NCBI lineage: Eukaryota > Metazoa > Arthropoda > Insecta > Phasmatodea > Phasmatidae > Dryococelus > Dryococelus australis. The sequence continues at coordinate 290,467,942 of CM056994.1, forward strand.
AAACATTGAAGCACCCTCAAAGCATAAATACGATGGCTACAATAAATAACTTCTATGTGTCAAAAGAACCTCGCGACTTGAACATGAATGAAGATATAGAATTACATTGGTCAACCTTTGAAGTACCAGGGGGAGTTCACTATCAGGACTGTTTAGAGGGCTGTCCTGAAATGCCCTTACAAATAAGGGAAACTTATGCCTGACATACTGATGTCGCTCAGAATAGCTATCGTATTTGCTTGATAGGGAGAGGTGAAAATAATTGTCACAGGTTAAACTGATGTAGGTGGCTAGGTTAAATACGATAAACTATTTAACCAAGATTAAGTTCAAATGAGAATATTGCTCATGGTAAACAGTCTCAGAACCAATAGCATCCAGTAAATGCAGTAATAAAACTAATAAATAATTTTAATTATTCCAGATAAAAAGGGAAACGTCTAAAACTCTACAAATGAAAGATTATAATTATTAAGTAATTAGTTTACTAAAATTGTTCTTAAAAAAAAAAGATGAATCACAGTAAAACCCCTCTATTACAACCCCATTTATTACGACCACCTCTTTATTATGACCTAATCCTGAGGAACTGTGAAAAGCTTGGATCGAAAAAGTCAAAAATTTGAGGCATGTCTAAAAATAGATACAGTAATCCATCGTTAACCGTGGTTTCAGTTATGCGCGGATTTGTTTTTGTAGACCTTCTTTCAACCGCTGTACTAGTTTCTATTATCCACAGTTTTTAGTCTATGGAAAACTAGCCCTTACTGATGTTAGTGGTCCTGCATTTCCCAAGCTACCATTATAGACTTTGACATTCCTTGTCCCAAGCAGTGTGAAGCAATAAGTTACATAATGCCAGAAGGGGACACTAGTGTATTGTCTGAGGAAGTGAGGATGGGGGTGGGTGGAGGGATGGGGGTGTGGGAGGAGGTGGGAGTTGCAGGCCAGGTCAGTAAGGATTTCTTTGTCCTAGTCACATGCAGCCACCTCTGCCTTAACATCCCTGTCTTTTTTCGCTTCCATTATCCCTCCTCTTTTGGTGTAAAAAAAGCTGCACATTACAGACTAGTTTCTTAATCAGTGTATGTATGATAACTTCAAATTTAATATAATACCCTTTTTTTAATGATTATTTTTAAGTTTACGTGCGCCCACGCCTACGTAATATGTTGATTTTTTATGGTGGGCAATTTTTTTTTCTTGTGAAGTCAATTTTAAGTGTAAAGTGAATACAAATAAGTATGTGCAAATAAAATGTGTTCTTATGTTATTGGTACCATATTATGGCGAGTGAGGCCGTCTGCGCGAATAGGCAATGTCAGAAGTTTTTGATGAAAAATTCTAGATAATTAATATTTCAAGTATACCGCACTAAATATTCATATTCCCGTAAACATTGCTGGGCTTCACCATGCGAGTGCAGTATAAATTCAACACATTGACGTGAAGCACCTCTATAAGCATGTTTTTACAACACCGGGCCGCTGTTACGAAGTGAACCGGCCCTGTAACGACGGCAGTGGCGGTGGGCGGGCGCCGCCACCCGCCATCTTGTAGTGACCAATCGACAGCTACCCAGCCTGAGGATCCTAGTGCAGAGCTTCAACAGCAAACCGCCACGCCCATGCCCGGGCACGCTGCAGAGAATCTAGGTGCTTGCCCAGCTACGTACGCGCGGCAGCCGGCAATGTATTTGCTGGCAGCCCAAGGACGCAAGTGATTATTTTGTAAAATGTATCTTCATATCTATTATCAATAAATAAAGTGCTGTGTTTCGCTGTAAACATATGGTATCTCCAACAGTGTTTGGTTACTGTTTTGTGCATAACACATCCAATTTTTTAGTAATGAAACACTAACTAGTCAGCCTACAAGGGGTGGTCCAATACGTCTTTCTTGGGTATCACATTAATCAGGAGACATCCAACTATTAAAATATACATACATATTTATTTTTAATTTAAAAAGTGATTTTTAATGCGCTAGAGATGATTGAACATGAACTTCATGCAAAAAATGGTATGGTAAGTTTGTTGGTATAGGGGTTAGGAGTGAGTCAAATTCGGCCCAAAATTTTCCAAATTTTTTATTACACTCCCCCCCCCCCCCCCCACAATATTACTACCCTATTTTCGGGAACCATGAGGGGTCGTAAAAGAGAGGTTCTACTAGTTAAAATTATCATACATTATAAAATTATTACATCAAAAGAAAGTCTTGTAGGTGCATAGTTTATAAAATTACCAAAATAATAATTTCAAAAAGAAAAGATTTTCACAATAAAAGTTAACAAACAAGGGGAAAAGTCTTCATAACAATAATTTTGCTTCTTTTCTTTTAAAAATTACAAGAATAAAAGAATACAAATAATTGATCTAACATTTAAAATTTTTTATACAACTTTATAACTGCAAAGGGTAGTTTAGAAAACAACAGTACATATGTCTTTTTCTATCTTCAGTTCAAATTTAAATGCTCTTTCTACACTTCCATATCCGAGTTGATGATACACCGTACGGCGTATTGTCCATGCCAGTCACATACTGGTCAATGGCATGTGATCACCTGGTTCTGTTGCCATGGTTGGTACCTAAATTCCAACCCATCCGTATATCTATAGGTATCTTCCCGTCCTAGTCATGTGTAATGCAATTACCTTTAGCAAATTTCACAGTGGATCAAATTGATATCTGTTCCATTACAGTTCTCGATAGGATATCACGTGTGTCTAGCAGTAAAGTATTCAGCCTGTTCCGATATTCCGGATTCTGCACACTGTTGCCTGAGCCTGACACGATTAGTTCTGAATGTTGCATGCCACGGGGTGTTTACAATCTGACTCTCCAAAGCCAGAGAACAAAATTCCTTTTACACAAAAAGGAATGGGGTTTGGCTCTATACGGCCAAGTACGTCTAAGCAAAGTTACGGTGGGTGTCAATAGCAGTGAAACAGTGGTGACCAACGTTACTGTTTCGTAAGTCAGGGGGGGGGGGGGGGGTGGTGGTCTAAGCTCCCAAGCCTGAGCTATTTGGACTTATGCCCTATGATGGACACCAGTTAATGCGCTATGTTCCCTTTGTCCTTCAAAATATCTCTCTCTCTTAGACCTAGGTAGCACCTCAGTCGAACTCCTGCGCTCCGTCTGGAGCTTCGCCGCGCTAATGGTGGCATATTACTAATTCCTACTCCATGTGGATAGGGCTAATGGGGAGTGAAAGTCTATCTCCTGAAGCCGAGCACTGATTCCCTTCGCCTATATATTGTACTTCCTCCGACAGTGTCGTGTTCTGAATGGGTTTTGGCCTGGCAGGGTCACAGATCTGCCCACATTAGGAGATCTTGGGGATACTTGCTTGGAGGATGATTGTTTGACAGGGGGGAGGGGAATCAAACCCCAGGGTGATCTTGACCATGTAGACTTTCTTTCCAGGAAGTTTGGCCCTGCCCACCATAAAGCCTGCATATGTGTGTGATGCCAGCTGTCACTTAACTAAATAAAAAGGGGATAGGTAAGATGCTGATTTATTGAAATGATGGTGCACTATTCCCTCCCGGCAGTTCCTGATTAACCTCTGGGATGCTGCCTGGATGTTTATATGGAGCCGGGTAAGCTGGTTTCCTTACCGGGGCAAAATCGGAAGCAAGCATAATCACTCTGCTTGATCGAGCCAGTTTAGGGGGAATGTGGACTTCTATCAATTTTCCGACGGCAGTGCATATTTGGCACATGTCGGTAAACGGGTTGTGGACTGGGCATGGTCATGGTGGAGGGCTCGGTTTGACTTCGGCCACTCGTGCTTATAGATTACTTAAGTATTCCAAATAAGTCCATGGCCAACAAATACCTAGTGAAGAATTGAAAAATGAGTTACAGTCCTCGGTTACCCGGGTAATTCCATGAGAGAGTTATTTTGAGATTCAGCAGGTTGAGTGTTCTGTGGGGGCTCACTGCGTGAACTGGGAGTTACTCTAGTTGTCTATTGGTTCAATTCTCATTGAAGGGAATGATGGGCTAATCAGTGGAGCTGACTACTACGACTTCCAACATTTTGTGGCATTTAGATAACTGTTCTCAACAAGAACGAAAACTAATTAATATAAAATAAAAATTAATTAGTTCTTGGCTCACACTCACTACTTGTTACGATAGCAAGCTCCCGGTCTATCCAGTGTAGCTCAAGCCCTCTTGGGTTTAGTCTTGTTGAAACAAACCAAAGTAATGAGCGGCTTTAGGTAATCTGGATATATGTGAGCATATCCCTAGGTAGGCTTGGGTGTTCCGGACAGTTCCCAAAAGTTCCCACGTCATGTACAGACTACAGTAAATCCTCATTAATTCGAAGTGCTCGAGACCTAATTTTTCAACTTTGAATTACATAAATTTGAATTATTGAATAAAAAAAAAAATTTGTTTAAGTGTATTAAAGAAATGCATATTTCCATTTCCAAAGTAAACACAACTAAGGACCTGGAATAACTACCCTCCCGAAGTTACAACCCCGTATTGGGGATCCATACAATTTTTTATTTAAAAAAGTCAAAAATTTGAAGGAAATAGCCCAAAAAATAAGTTTGTTGCATTTATCTTGGTCATTAATTATATGTTCATGTGCAATAAAATATAGGTGATGTAATTGATGCCTTTAATTGCTACGTCAAAATATATATAAAAAAAATAATTGTACAGTTTAGTAAAAACAACAGCAGCCGTGGTACTCAGAATTCCCTTGCTCCTTCTACTATGAATGCACGCCAAGCGAAGGCCACCCAGGCGTTGGAGACAAATGCCATGCTTTTTTTGGGTCAAGCAGCACCCTTCGCTAAGCTGGGTCTGGCCTCAAAAAAGGTCAATGGCTCCCTTCTTCTTCTTCTTTACCCCCTACCCCCCCAAATTTACAGTTTACCATCCACTAGCTGTCCGTCATCTTTCCCCTTAGCCACACTGCCCACACCACTTTGCTTCCTTCCTCCTTCTATCCTCCAGCCATACCCACACCGCTACTCTCCTTTTCCCTCTCCAACAACAAGCCACACCCACACTGCACCAAGCTTCCTTCCTCTTTCCAACAGTCACAACAAGCAGCCCGGGATTTTCTTTGTCCTATTTTCCCTAACTTAACACAGTGGGTGGCACTGTCACATCTTTTTACCTCTTCAGTGGGTGAAAGAGGAGATGAAAACCAGTCAACAGATGCGAAAACTCTGGCACAATCAATGACATCACTGCTGCGGGCCGCGGTAGTGGCTGCGTCAGCTGATTTACGTGCCGCCACCCATTGCTGGTTTAAGTGCACGCACCCGTGAGTGTAGGCGATGCATGTTTATTATCATAATTATTATAGCTTTGATTTTATTAATCTGAACTTCACATACACTTTTGGATGAAATCTTCGAATTACATAAAAGGCAAATTTCGAATTAACCAAACATAAAAGTATATAAAATCCTATTCTACCTTTTGGGGGCGAATACACACTTTAAATTATATATGATTTTGAATTAATTGATTTTGAATTAACAAGGTTTTACTGTATAGCCTTATTAAGGAGTCAGGAGTCCCAGGATGTTCGGCCCACTCCTGTCTATCTCGGAGCGGTCAGTTTGCTTTAAATAAGACACAAATATTACTGTTAAATATTTCAAAACTAACAATTTTATGACTGAGGTAAGCAGACTGAGTATCAGAGGATTCAATTTTTGCACAAGAAAATTTATTAAAATACTTGTAAAATGCAGGGGGATGTCTGGCTCTGTACATAAAAAAGAAAATTAAATTAAATATATCTGAATTTAGTTTTACTGTAGGCAAAGGCGAATCTGTGTGTGAAAAATTAAATAAATTCAAATTTATAAATTGCAATTTGGTTTGGTGTCGAGGGGTGGTAGTCCAGAAGTGACGACGATATGACATGCTACTGCGGAGTTTGATGGATTAACTCTGGGTAATAAGGAAACAGATGCAAGGAGATTGATATACCTCGAACTGCCCGGAGTGGACGTCTTGATTGCATCGTGCGAGATAGTTCCAAACTTGGGGGTTTTCTCTGTGTTCTACAACAGTAGGAGAGAGAGCTTCTTCAGTCCTCTTGGAGCTTGGTTGTGGTTGCTTTGCAGCAGGAGAGCCTTAAACAGACCAGGAGAGCCTTGTGCAGACTTGGAGAGTCTTCGCAGACTGGAGGGTCTCATTCAGGTTAGGAGAGTCTTTGTAGACTGGAGAGCATTCCGACCTTACTCAGGTCGGCAGGCCGACGAGAACTGTTGGACTACGATTTCGCTTCACCTTATATACAGAAAATTTTTGTTTGTAGGCTGCTCGAGGGGCAAGAGGGTTGTTAGCCTCATCTCACACGTGCTGGTTTACTTAGGGTTGTGGGCCACGTCACAATTTATTATCGCCCTGACTAGAGGCTGATGACATATTTACAGCCTCTCCATGAGGCTCGGACACTAGTGACGACATTGGTCACAGGTTACTGTCCACCTGCAGCACCGCTGCCAACTAGCTTCTTCTGCTCGGCCATGTCGGTGACTCGGTGGGTATATCACAAGGGTGGCAATTGCATGTTCACTTTTTAGTAGGCAGTACAAGTCCAGTTTTTTTTATGTGTGTGTCTGTAGTTGTCCGTAATTCTTGGACCAACCCTGTAGGCACAAGATTTATTGCCTGCCGGCGTGTGACTTGCCCATAATTATTATCAACGTGTGATGATGGGGAAAAGTAATAAAGTAGAGAGCCCATGTGCAATGTGCAGAATTGTGACATGCATCGTGGGTAATCAGTTTAGTAATGAGTAATCTAGTGATGATTATTGGTCTGCTAGCCTACGAAAGGAATTTTGTATTCGTTGAGTTGGTAGAACAAGTTTTTTAACATGCACATATTGTGCCACACTGTTTTAGTATTGCTCTAACCTTCAATATGTCAGGTTTGTATGTGTTCATGAACACAGGAGTAAAGAACTCCATAGTTTAATTGGTCTTCATTTCATTTATATTGAAACAAAAACATACAGCAAATAAGTGGCTTAGGTGAATTGCATAAGGAAAAAATAAATTATGTAATAATGTCTTTGAAAGACTTTAAAGTTATTGTATCAACATTTCAAGTTTATTCTTGTGTAGTTATTTTAGTAGCATATAAAAGGACAAATGGATATTCTGATTCTGACACAAATTTTCATAACTAAATGAACATTTGTTACTGAACTTGAAATTCAAATTTCTTTTACCAGTTTTCTTAACAGAAAGAAATATGAAAGATTTTTCATTATCATTTTGGTATACAAAATACTTATATTTTGAACTTACAGCTTCTCTAGACAGAATAATCCTCTGCTATCATTTACAAGAGACCAAAAAAAAATACATACAGTATTATGCCTGGAGCTACAAGAATAGAGTTGATCTGAAATTGATAAAGATAACTAATAACACAATATGGGAAGCAGATAATTTGAAATAGCACTAATATTAGAGGTATGTAGAAGGGCCACCTTGTCTGTAAGAGATTCCAGTCGGCTCCGCATGTCAGCACGCTCACGCTGCAAGGAATGCAGCTGGCGGGCCAGCTCCTCGTCATGGCCTGGGTCTGCCCCTTCAGGTGGCCAGCTAGCCAGCCTCAGCTGAGCTTCGAGGCCCGAACGCTGCACTTCGCTGTTGGCCAGCTCTGTCTGCATACGTTGCACCTGTTCTAGCAGCTGCTGGTTGGTGCGCCGCAGGTCTGCTACTGTGCTCTGTGCTGACTCTAGTCTCTCCACTGCCACACGGCGCTCATTCTCGCTGTTGCTCAGCGACTTCTGCAGCTGTACAACATGTGCAACGTACATTACTTCTTCTAAATCAAATCACAAGCAGCTGTACAAATTCCGTGTTTCTTTCACTCTTTCTCTTTCTATATAAACATGTATATGTATATCTCACACGTTCATACATACTTATGTATGTATTTACACACAAATACATAAACATATTTACACAAATACATAAACAAATACACACACAAATACATAAACATATATACACACAAATACAAACATACATAGTATACACGTACATATTCACGTGCACACAAAACTATGACCATACATATCTACAAACAAATGTTGTACTTACATAAAAAACAGATGTGTACTGATGTGTGTTGCTTAAACTGTCTGTGTGCAATTGGCTTTTGGGACTGTGCTAGGTCAGTCGCGCATTTATACTAAGAACTTAGTTCAGTCTTTTACTAGTCACCAGAGTTGGCCGCGTGGGCTGTCGGCTGGGCACAAAGTCTGGTATTGTCAGTCTGGTGATATGTCGGACTGGAACACTGGCACTCTAAGGCAACGTCGACTTACCAGATTTTGACATGCTTGGCATTGATGAAGCAGTAGTGACACTGCAGGATGGTCGGGTGGGCTCTGCTGTAGCTGCTGTAGTGTTCCGCTAGGTGTCGACAATTCCACTAGGTATCTTCCTAGCTGTCAAAGTGAGAATTGGCGTACCTGAGCCAGGTGTTGTTACCCGTAACCAGGGCCCGGACCACCAGATGATCCTCGTTGTCTGTCCTAGTAGGGGTGGAGTAGAATACAAAACTCCTGACGGGAGAAGCCGATCCCCCCACGTGTTGAGCTGCTCGGGTCTCCCCCATGGGGTCTCAATTCCCGGAGCAACGAGGTTGGCTGCACAAACCTGCTTAGCAATACTAAATACCGTCTTCTTCACCGTTCTCTGAGCTTCGTACCTGATGTGGAACGGCATAGAAGTACAACACACTCAATACCCCTCGGAAATGGCAAGCAATTGACGAAGTCCTGACTAGGCATGTAAGCCAACAATGGTTGACAGTGCGTTCCCTGGCTCCAAACATTGCAAACACGTAGAGTTGTGGGTCGTAGACCGTCCTCCTGCCACTGCCGGGTGTGGTCTGCAAAGGTAGGGCCTTCAATCCCAAGCAAATACTTCTGTCAGCACCATAGCTATGCGCTCCAGTCAGTGATACAAATTGATGTGGCTGTCCTACTTCGGTGGGGTGTATACCTAGTGGTAGATGCTCTACCGTTCTATACACCGGTGTACATAGAATGGGTGGCCATTGAAAGATGAGGTGTATGTGGTGACAGGCATGCCCCTAAAGGGGATCTGATGTCCTAATCTAGGTTCGTAGTAAATAAGCCCAGTCCCTTGCTTGCCCCTTCTGAAGTCTATACTTTGTAACAGATAGGTTTTACTCCTAGGACAGAGAACTCTCGGATACGATAATGAATTAGTATTTGTATTAATTTAAACAATAAATACTGAGTAACTCGTACATAAATCAAGCAGGTTTGTGCGGCGGAAATAAAAGCTATGCAGTTAAAAAGGTGGAGATGACCTGCTCCTAAGACTCCTTAAGATGCAAGTGGATTATTAAACTATAACTGACGCACCTAATACCTATGGGGTTGCCTAAAAGAGGCATTAGGTTACAGGGTGACCATTATCAGCAAGTCATAGTTGTTGTCGACCCAGGAGGATTGGCAACCAAAGTGTTAAGTATCAGATCAATGTATTCTGCAGATGACAGCTTCTGGTGGTAACAAGTACCAAAAGGTGCTGAAGCCTTTGGAAGGTGGTGGCGGCAGCCACTGGTGGTGGTGAAGAACTAGAAGCTCTTGGAGAGGACTGCGAGGATCTAGGGTAGTAGAGTGCCCCAGCACATGAAGTACTGAGGTCAGCTACTAGAGAACACAACTCCCAACCTCGACAGCGCACTACCTTATATCTGGCTCAGTGACGAGTGCACGCCGGGTCAGGGTGGGAGAACTACCCTCATATGGTCACGGTACATGGCTTTGGGCGCTCTGTCATCTTCAGCAGTGTGGCAATACTCTTTCTGCCGGGTGCTTTGGGTAGGCTGACGTGTCACGCGGCTGCTTTGAATACCATTTGTTTTACGTGCAGAAATAGTCTGTTTGAGGTGAAACTACTCTCTGTGCATTCGTAAAACTTTGTGCTTAGTCTGACCCTTCATCTGGTTTTATGACTCCTTAGTAGAGAGAGAAGGGCATTTGGTTGTTGAAGCACGTGTGGATGAGTCGTCATTGTAATTGGTATATGTGGCACACGTCAGTAAACATGTACATACTAATGTACACATGTACATAAAAGTAAAATTTATGCCTATACACACTTCAAAGTTGCACTGGTTGAGAGTATCTCTACACTCTCAACCTCCGCCACCAAAATGGGATGAGGTAGTTGGGCCTGGACTCTGGAAACCGTTAACTCCAGGAATATATTTCATTTTTCAAGACATAGAAAGGCTAAGTGAACTACAACCTCTAAAGCTTGGCAAAGCTTTATAAATCCAGTACTTGCCAGTGTTTGGAATTTTATTCCTCATATGTTCTCGAATATCTCATGATAATTATTCAAGAGGCAGTTGTCCTGCCAACTAAACCACAACCATGGATATACTCATATGTATACACAAAGGTACTAATTTGCAAAAATTAAACATTGTATGGGTTAGTGCATTTCTATCAACATAATAAGTAAAACACTATATGATATAATTCATCAAAATATCCAAAGACGATTGAAACAAATTTTCACTCACTTTGCACTTGAAAGTGGAACCCTCTTTAATACAAACCTCAAGAGACCTGAATTTATGCAGTTTGTAGTAATAATGATTGTTTTACCAGGTGCTAGTAACATAGTAATTACAGTAGACTCTCAATTATTGCGAGCAGATTATGCGCTTTGCGGCTTAACCACGGCATATTCAGAAAGATAAAAATAAATTTTGGAAATTTCAAACACTGTCAGAACAAAGTTTATTTAATAAAATACCCATCTTAAGTAATGAAATTCGTAACAGGTACTCTCTGAAAATAACTTTGGAATGAAATATGTTTGTTTATCGATGCAAATGCACGTCAAAATGTATTCCCGATGGCGCGATGAGCTCAGATATGTCACAAGACAGCAAGTTGACAATACCGCACAACTCGCTAGCCCAGCTGCTGACTGCCAGGTATAGCCGGAACCCAGCATGACCACCGCATTCCTCCCGTGTATTGCATTCCCGTGGTCAGTGTCAGCTTTATCTCGCCAGTCAGTAGTTAAGTTCGGTTTTTGTATTTGCTCATTTTTAGCAGAAAAAGTCTGCAAAACGTAAACGTGTGGTTTTAAATTTTCAGCAAAAGCTGGAAATTATTAATAAACTTGGAGGAAGTGTAACAAAACTGCTTTGATTTATGTATGGAGTGGGAGAAACAACAATTTGGGCTATATGAAACAATAAATCCAAACTTATTGAGTTTGCGAGCAGTGCGGACTTGACAAGTGGATTGGCGAATAGGAAAACAGTGAAACTATCGACGTATGCGGAACTAGATAAGGCTATGCTAGAGTGGTTTAACCAGAAACGTGCCGCGGGAATAGTGTCGGGCTTAGTGTGTGAAACAAGACCAATATTATTTTTAAGAACTGGGAATGGAAGGAGAAACTTGTTTCTTACATTAAACACTGTTTTCCACACGTTGAAACAGCCGGCTGTATGCCGCACACACTGGACAGTGTGGGAGGTGTGTGTGTGACACGGGCGACATGCAGTTCCCTTTGCACGTCTTTGTTTCCCCTCTCCAGGGGGGGGGGGGGGGTTGGTTGGGGGTGGGTGACCTGTTGCCTAGCAACCGAGTGACGTCAGCCTGCCTTCCCTCTTACGCAACTTCAGATTCAAGTATCACTCTGCGATAAACACCACACGCATCCCGCTGCGTTGTTTGTATTAACTGTAGCTGCGCATTTCTTGTAATGTTCATAACAGAACTACCGTGATTACCAGCATATTTTACACACATTATATTCTGGTTTTGTAAGTTAGAAATCAGGGGTGCATAAATTACACATTTTTTAAATTTCTTGGTTTGTTAATAAATAATAGGGTACGGAAATTTTGCGAGGCCGTAAAATATACGGTTAAATACAGTAGTATGTCAAGGATAGGCTAGGTTCCAGACTGAAACACCCATTATTCAGTTCCAACCATACAAAACTTAGTGTTAGGAAAATTGTATTTTTCTCTTAGTATGCAAATTATCCGCGATTTTGGGATATCCGCGGCAATCCATTATCAAGGATAATTGAGAGTTGACATATAATTTTGAAGAATTAAAATGTTGACTTTATTATACGTTATTTCAAGAAAATAAGACATTCCTATCACCTGTATGACCTCTGTAAACCAGCTGACATAACATCAGTATGTGAAAAAAATTAACACATTTTTTATTAAGCACAGAAAATAACATAAAATTCCTTATCTCACTTCTAAAGGAAAAAATATCTCTGTATTAATGGGAACTTTAGAGATGTTTTTATAAATGAGGGTTTCACTGTAGTTTACCTGACAATAACATGCCACAAGATTTCTGACATGACTCATACCACACCACTAAATTGAGGTAATGAGATAAGATGTCAGTATGACATGTGGATAATTCTGAACAGTGACAGAAAACAACAAAAATCCAAACCGAGAACACAACTGTTTTGAAGTTCTTGGACTATGAAGTTACATTCCTGCACCAAACACACCCAAAGTTTGGCATGCCACAGGTGACATCAGTAAACCTAAGAGTCTCTGCCTTTATTACACTACCCTCACACTGAACTATACCACTTCCTTAAGATGCAACACCACTTTGACCACTTCTACAAAGAGAACAGCCTGCCAACGTGCAGTCTACCCACCGCCTGTATTTTGGTCACTTACACAGAACTGTGCATCAGCTGAGTGGGCACCGGTTTCCACCCCATGGTCACTCCATATGAGCAGGTCTTACACATGCATCTCAACCCTGCAAATGGGATGGTTGGCACTTATCTCTATGTTGCTCTCCCTTTCTCAGTCACCCCCAACTCAGTGGGGTGAAAGTATGCATGACTCATAGCAATATTGCAGCCATCGCAAACAAGAGACAACTGAAACTCAGCTCGGTTCACTCACTCAGTACAAGTATGAGAAAAGTTTGTAAATAAAGGCACCATTTTAAAAAAGAAATTAAATGATGAAAATTTTCCTGTGAGATTTATGAAATTTTATGCAGTCCACATACTTTACACACCAGGCACACAAAATAGTTTACAACACAATATGCCAGGTGAATTATGAGAATAGCATTGTAGAAGGCATTAATAATATTCATGCTACACAACCATCACAAGCACAGCACCTGTGGTCCTGCAATTTACGTCATGTTGACTCTTTGACAGGCAGTTGTCTACTATACAGGCTGACAGCAGGCACTCACAGCTAATAATGCCACTGTGCTTCATTGTCCGCCCTCCCAAATCTATTAAACCATGAGCATACCCAACTAAGGGCATCATGCAGCAATACTATTATCCTGACTCCTGATCACTACCTAAAAAGTGTATCATGTTGCACAGAGTCCCTCTGGACAGTGGTGTGAATCATGTCGCAACCACTTACCCATGTGTGTTGAACTGCGCTGAAATAACAACCATCTGTGTTTCCAGAGTGTATTCAAAAAGAAAGAATACCATAAAACATCTTAACAGCCCTTATCACTAATAACCAATGCAACTTCAACTACGACTTCAGAAAAAACAAACGACCAACACTACCAAAATGTCTGAAACACTGAAAAACTATTTCATTCCTTTGCATAAAACAAAAAGAAAATAAAATTTTCCTTTAAAATAAGTATTTATTGCGCAATTACAACATCCCTCTATAGGCAGTTCTGGAAATTCTTAATACTTGTAATTTACTCAACAGAGTATTCATCCATCTTGCTAGTTGTTTCACATCCCCAGATTACATCATTTCTCAGGTAGATGTACTGCTTCACTCCACAAGGTTTAGCTCTAGGCAGTTGTTCCAAATGCTGGTACATGCATGGCAGGCTTCTAATTTGCTTTATTTAGGGTCACCCTCAATCCACCACCATGTAGCTCACTTGGCGACCTAGGTCACACTGCCCTTCAGGCTCCCTGGACAGAAGCTAGATATATGGAGCCTATGTCCAAATAAATCCCTATACATACTTGATATTTTCTCATGATTATAATTCCGGTGCTCCCTTTTACTCTCTTCTTTCTATCTCACCTCTCTAGGCCTACGCACAGCCTATCTGGACAGCCCCTCAGGCTGTTACATATTGGGACCCCCCCTCCCCCCCTTTAACCTATACACACACACATACACACACATTTTCTCTCTCTCTCACAAACACACACCACACTATATCTCTTTTTCTCTTTCAGCTAGGCACTGAACAATAGCTGGTAGTGCAATTTCTTGTGGACACCATTGGAATTGAGAGCACAGTACATTACACACTCACTAGAGATTTGGATACCAGCTGGTAGTGTCACTTCTTTGGGCTCTCTGAGGAGAGACTGTGTTGATACTTTCCCCTACCCATGGGGTTCAAGCAAGTAAAGGCTATTCACGATAAAGGGAGCACTTTTGAAATCAACCTTAGGAAAAAGTCACTGCTCGTACATGCATATATTTTAACGGGCGCACTGAGTGACATGCGCCCAGTAAAGTTGGTAACGATAGATAGAAAGTAGTTCCACAATATAACGTCAAATAAAAAGTGTTAGGTAATCATTTGTGACAACTTAAATTACTTCCCTTGATTTCCTTTTTTTTCTAATGCATCAAAGTGTAAAATGAGCAGATTTGTAAATTATTCACTTTTCTAATAATTTCACAGTTTCACTTCAGCGATGCTTGAATAAAGTGGTGAGGCTCATGGAAATGTTGCTTTACATAAGGCGAAATAATACACAACGCGCATACAAGTAAATGTTAAGCAGGGCTTTCAAAAGTGCTCATTTTACCATAAACAGTCTATACCACATGTTAAATGTTCCCTGCCAGCTGGGTACATGGGGAGTAGCAGTTAGTATTGCTTCCTGTGAGCATGACTTAGGGTACTGGAAAGGGGCTTGCTGCTGTATGCTGCCAAGATCAGTTAGTGAATCTATTTCTCTTGAGCCTCTGATAGAGTGGAAGTGGAGTGATCACCCTCCCCTGGAGCACAGGCTGCATCACAGACCCACCTTAATACCCATAAGCCCCACTCAACTAAGCCTGGGACTATGTGTACACCCTGCTACCTGCCCCATCACCGTGCCATGAGGAAGCATGTGGGGGAGATCACGACTACTCAGGCCAAGCAAGCTGAAGGTCAGGGACCCTGCAACCAGAGCGTATACACTGATCACCAAGAAGAAAGCAACCTGCTAGAGAGTACGTAGACCTTTCTAGACACCACATCGAGCAACTGCGGAATCACCCCTGCTTCTATCCCCTGCCGTTTCCAAGCCCCTTGGACTGTCTCTCTGCTGTCTCCTACTCCCCCCAAATCTAACCTCCCTTTACTACCCGCAGCAAAGCAACCCTGCAAACAATAAACGCATGCACATCATACCAACATGATGATGCCCTTGGCCAAGATACCAACCAAGATACCATTCTTCAACAATGATTTTCTTCAATAACATTTACTGGACTGTACAAATTTAGTTGTTCTTGCCATATGTAAACATATCCCAAATTGCAATGAAACCTGAACTTGGCTTTGTCAAAAGTTTTCTGTGGCAAGCTAATAGATTAACTACTTTTTCATTGCAGTGTATTCTCAAGTGTTCACTGCTGAACGACCGACTGACATTTTCACCTCATCGGAACTTCTACAAGATTGTGGAAATTTTAGGTACTCTGTGGAATATAATGGGCTTGGACACCACCATTTGGGTTTGACTTGCCTGATACGACATAATCACTCTTCCTCATCAGACTGTCAATGTGTGTTCTGTGAGCAAATGAGAATGAATGCACACCTACTGCACCACTACACACATCGATCAGGTCTCTCTGTTTGAATTCCCATCTAACTTAACCGTATTAACGCAGTGGTGGCCCCAAGGTACATGGAGTTTTTTCTCCTATTGACTGACTTTTTTTTACAACCATGTAGTCCATGATTCTCTGTCTGGCTTTGCATCCCGGAATCAACATTCCTAAGAAAAATTATTACACTAATTATTGAATCAGCCATTCATGTTTCCCAACAAAACTTCTGGTCTTCTCTGCTGGCTATATATAAAAATTTGCAATTAATTTGTGTAGATTGGAGAAATTCCTTCATGTGAAAGTTGGTGTTGTGCCACATTGATTGATTATGATTTGCAAAATATCTAAAATTAACAAGAACACTGTGATTCACCTTAGTTTAGGGAGAGTGTAAGAGAAACTGAAACAAGTGCTTAAATTAACCCATTAAGTTGAGAAAAATACAGCTACAGTAAGCTTGTTTATTGCAATGTGAAAGCAACTGTGAAAGCTGGCTTAGAAGATGATGATTTACAGTATGAATTATTACTATAATAACATAAAGTGAACTTAAATGAAGAACTTCATAGGCAGTGCTTCGACAATTTTGAAAATGTGTTTTTTGAGGTTATGGCAGTAGAGTGTTTGCAGGTAAATGACAAAATGTGCTTCAATATTGTAAAACATCATGACAGATGCCACTGATTTCTTCACTCAGGCTACCTTACTGCTAACTGCCAGTCTAGAGCTTCATGTTGCCGCTGCTCTGCCTGGTATAGTAATATCCAAATGAGAAAAAAATGTGTCAGAGTCCAAAACACATTGGGCGAGTTGGAAGAGTCCATTGCTGCTGCACGAAGGGGTAGGGTTGTTCAATTCAGTAGTGACAGCGGCCCAGAGCGATTGGCAGAGAGCTGCTCGACGTATGCATATTACCTGTGGAAAAAATGTGAGTCACATCTACGGTTATTTAACTGTAGTAGTAGCATGATGTAATCAGTTTGGTATGCATAGCAGCAGCAATTTCACGTGGTTTTCCTCCCTCCATCAGTGAGTGTTTGGGACAGTCCCCTCGCCCACCCACCCACTCCCCCCTACACAACCACCTCAACGTTTGTTCCTCAGAGCTGCACAAAGAATATTTTATTAATTTAACTTTACTCTATCACAACATGCTGCTACACTTCAAAAAGAGTTTGTCAGAATCTGACCAACCATCACTGGAAAATAATGACCATGGCCTTGAATCATCTTTGGATGTTGAATATCCAGCAAGTGAAATCCCAATTACCTCCCTTCATGGCACAGGCTCAACAACAATGTTGCTATTGACAGCACTAGCAGAATGTAAATACTCGGTGGGTATTCACAGACAGTAATTCTTGCCAGGTCACACTGAATACTCAAGTTACCACCATCAATGATGGAGCACACCAAACTTCCTGACTCCAAGAAGAAGAGGCTGGGTGTTGGAGATGTTTAGGGAGAATGTCGAGAGGGGGGGGGGGGGTGTGGAGAGATTTGGGTGGCTCTTAACATCGAGGTCTTGAGAGAGCCAATGAGGTTGATTGAGGTGAGTATAGAGCAGTGCTGGAATGAAGAGGCATGGGAAACTGTAGATCCCAAGAAAACCTGCTGATCAACTGCATCGTCCAGCATTGTGGCTCCAGGGGGGAGAAACACACATAGAGAAACATACATGTGCTGACACCCAGTAATAGGCGTAGCAACAAGATCGCAGCTGACTTGTCTCTCACAGACAGCAGTTGTTTAGAGCAAGCAGTCGCGCTCGTCCTCCATTCACTCCATCTTGCAACATTATACTGCACTCTCATGGCAAACAAAGCAGCTAACATGTGTGTGGGCACAACAATGGAACGAGTCACATCTTGAGAACACTACGACATCACAGAAGTTTTTTATTTTCAAAAATTTTGCCCACCAAAAAGAAAATACATTTTCCCAACTGTCCTAATGTACACCACTATATATATATATATATACATGTATGTATGGGGGTGGGCACATGCATGGGTGTGCACACTCCTGGGTGTTTGCGTAGGCATGTGGGTGCATGCGTAAGTGCATGTGTGTGTGTGTATATATATATATATATAGACAGCAGATCGAGAACGGATGAAGGAGTGGGCAAGGTAGCACAGTTAAGCGCCTTGTAGTTTACGCAGAAGCGATGTTGCCCACCCTTTTTGGGTACCAGAACCACGCAAGAATTGTAGGGTGAAATGGATGGCTCAACGATCCCTTGTTGTTTCATCGTGTCTATTTCCTCCATAATTATACGCATTCATCTCGCAGCGACTCTGTATGGTCTGTTGCATATGGGTGTGGAGTCGTTGAGAAGGATCTTGTGTTGCACGGTACGTGTCTGGAGTCAGTTCTCATTGATCTAAAAGGCGGCTTGTATGATCGTTCAGAACTTCTCTCAGTTGTTCAAACTGTTTGGGAGTGAGGTCATGTGGGATTTACTGCGTGTCAATCTGTCATGCTTCCTGTTGATCTGTCGGATACTTCCAGTGCAGTGTGACTTGTCACTCGTCGCCCGAGTATAATTTACGTTTCCATTATGCACTGCTGTGCGCTGAGCCAAGGATGTCCTAGGATGACATCTTCTTCGATATCCAGGGTAACGATGAAGTCCGCTTGAGTATTCAGGCTGTGCACTTCTAAGGACAAGGTAATTCATCCATCGACGTTGAGGGTGCAATCTGACTTGGCCATTCGTACTACCTTACTCTGAGGTTCCAGTTTACGATACTGATATTGCAAGAGTAAATCTCGACGAAGGAAAATTCCTGATGCTGCTGAGTCCAACAATACTAATGCAGGTTTATTGTTGACCCTGACCTTAATGTAGAGGGCTGTAGAAGTTTCTACTGTTGATCTGGGAGCTTGATGGTTGGTTGCGTTTGTCGACGAGAATGCTCCTTTCTTCCCGCTGGAGTTCCAGTTTCCCTTCAACAACTTGTTGGGTGGTGCCCCCTTTTCCTGAGTAAGCGACAGTGTAGGTGTTGCATCCTGTGTCTCAGTGGAATTCGGCTGTTGGGTGTCTGGTTTCCGAGGGTAGTCTCTGTTAAAATGGTTTCCAGGGCAAAATCAGCTTTTTGGCAGTTTTGGCCACTGTGATGAAGGTGGTTTATTCCGGTGTTCCCCAACTTTCTCTTCCTCTTAGAGTTTTACTGGCTTCAGCTTATCCAGTAAAGCTTGTGCTTGGAAGTTCCTCTCAGCTTCCCGAGCTCTATCTATTACCTCGTTCATTGTTGCATGTTTTATTAGGAGTAAGATGTTGCAGATTCTTGGTAGCGGCAAACTTGTAATCTGGCAAATACAATCGTCTTCGTCCCCAAACGGAAAAAAAAATTCAGCAAAACATCTGATCTTTCCTCAGCTATGATTATTTCTACCACATCCCCGGGTTTTTGTGAAGCACTGTAGAATTCCATTGTCAAATGGGCGACAACTTTATTTCCAGCAAATAGTTTCTGCAGTCACGTGCTGAGTTGCTGCCAGTCCATGACGAACTCTCCGTACATGCTCCACCATTCCAATGCCTTCTCTTTCAATTTGTGTTGGGCTTAAGCCACCTAGCTTTTAACGAGAACCTCATGCAGATGAAACTCTCCTTTGCATTCATTAATGAAGGTGCCAGGGTCCTCGTACAGCCAAGCAGAAAACTCTGGAAGTTTTGGCTCTCCCAGGCACGTGGCGTGACTGTGTGTAGATGTAGGTCCGGGGTTGGCAGGTTGGTACTCTGCTGCTCGTTTACACACCTCACACTGGTATACCAGGCCAGGCTTGTTTATGGGCTCGTCGGGCCAGCTGATGAACGTGTGATGATAATTTTCCCTGCACAGAATGCAACGAACTGTGTATGTCCCATGTCCTGGGCACATGATCCAATTATAATAAGCAGTCTGCATAGTACGACATTCTGGGCAGTGGTATTCCAGCCCGATGGTATACCGTGGTGTGTCTTTCCAGCCGAGACAAGAGTAGTGGTGCCACTGATGGCAATGGGCGCTTTGAATGTGATTTTTTAACATTCCGGGACAGCCTGGTTGTGAACAGCGGCTTAGTGTGATTGCAGCAGAGGTGGCCTCTTCAAGCTCATGCTCACTGTGGCTAGGTGCTGCATTATTCGACATGTTGGCTGTGTGGTTGGGCACCACTGGGTGACTTTCTGCGACTCCCCAAAGTCTGATTGTTGCAGATTCCATTGTCATGGAGTAGCTGGCCGTGGCTGACTTGATTGTTGCTGCCTAGTCTGGCAGTAACAGCAATTGGCCCCATGTTGGGCACCAGAAAAATATTGGTGCGGGGGCTTCCTTCTATTTGATGCATGGCGTATCGGAACTTATACTCACTAGTGCCTCTTAGTAGGAGCCGGCCTCCATATTTCTGTTTAGTAGATGAATCAGGCTCGCCTAGAAATTAGGGGTTCAGTTTTACGCGGTCACGGGCACTCTCCCTGTGTACTACACTGGCCTCATGGCTATATGGCAGGGCACAAAATCAGGTGTGGTGCAGGGATGGTGGTGCATCTTGTGGTGTAGGAATCTATTGTGACACGTGCAGTGGTGTGGGTAGGAGTATGGTTGGAGTAAGGTGTGCAATAACGGGTGATGGAGGCTGTTGAGGTTGGCGGAGATATTCTTACATCCACTCAGGGTATGCAGCTGGACCGGTATGTTCTGGTGGAGTGAAGAGATGCTGCAGTACTGAAGTCTCTCTTAGTTCATACAAATGCCTGATAGCTTGCGCCAGTTCTCATGGAGGTAGACTAGCTATCTGCTTAACTAACATGGGTTGATACTCGTGTGCTTGAACTGAGGCAATAAGTGTAAGCAGTAGCTTCTCCTTTAGACCTCTCCTTTGGACAAAAGGCATTGTTGGGAAGTGGAGATTTACCCTTTTCCTACGATACCACGTCTGCAGGTAGTCACTGTACAAAGTTATGTGTTCATCGCAAGGGTGTGTGGTCCAGTCCCAGTCTTTCCAACCTAGGGGACGCAACCTCCCCAGTGAAATTACGGTCTGAAGAGACCGCGAACACCAAGCTGACCACAGGACAATGTACCTGGGAGTAGGGTGCCTTCTTTCCAACAATCTGGAATTCAAAATTGGCGGGAAGAGCGGCCGGTGCTAATACTTGTACTGTGAAGAAAGTAGAGATGTGGCTCATGTGAGTAGATCCCCAAGATTACCTGCAAATATGTTACGTAAGGGTAGCTACAACTTACAAGACAAGGATGGTACTTCACGTTTTATTATACAGAAAAATGAAACGTAATGAAAGCACTCTAGCTTCAGGCCAGCAGCACGGGCTTCATACCTAGAAAGATAGTAGTTACAGTGGTCAGTAGAGGCGATCAACAACACAAAATTGGGAATGGTTTGATGAGTGTTGATGCTAAATGACAAACTCTTGCATTGTTGAAAAGTGTTTACTGGAAACGACATCATGTGATCGCTGAAACACGCTAGGAATACTAAGCAGGTACGTGACAAGATGGTAGTCTTGAGAAAGACACGGAATATGATCCTACACATTATACAAACTGCACGGTACGTAGCGGATATCTCCTAACTGACGTAGCCTGCCCTACCGCAAGCTTACCTGATGTGTACCGGGGGTGTTCTGAGCAATGCGTGCTAGAACTGTGGTAAAAATAGCGTAGCTTCACATGTAAGAACAGGGAAGTGCCTGAGCAACGTGTGTTAGACACTGTTGGAGGAAACACTGGTCAGATCTGAGCGACTGGTGCTAGAAACGAAGAATGGCTAAGAGACATGGGCCATCTCATATTTTATACTAATCGTGGGCAGATGTCCAACTCTCATTGGCTAATGCCAAAATGACAAGGGATGGTCGCTGAGTGGGGAGATGCAAATGCAAGACTTGCCTCTGTGACGTCACCAGCCAGTCGGAAGGTGATGCGAAACAAAAGACAAGTAATTAATAAATCTAGAGCTATCTAGCAGGATGTAAATGAATTCTCTGTACTCTAAGTATGATCATGGTGGACTGGTGAATAAAACAATCTGTGAGGCAGACAGAAAAATCTTATATCTTAACGTAATAAAATTAACCCTAAAACTCTGTGCAAAGGACCCAAGGGATGGAGCATAAGCCGTTAAAATTACATTACTCAAAAAGATTCATGTATCAATTAACTACCCTAGAAATGGAAGGGAGACATAACCTTAAACTTTAAATAACCAAAACAAAGCAAAGCAAAGTTATTCTGTAGAGGAGTTCAAAATTATAGGGCTAATTAAAATAATAGAGTATTTAGATTAGGTAAAATTTGACACGTGCTCCTCTTTGTGGATAAGTGGTTAGGGTGCTGACTACCGTCTTGGGCCTTACAAGATGGAGGAGAGTCAAACCCTGATATGAATTGGATCGTTGGACTATCCCTTGCGGGCAGTCTTATTCTCGGTACCACAAGGGATGTCAATAATCGGGATGCCAGCTGTCCCAATAAGGGTAAATGAGCTCAATCGGATACGAAATGTGAGTGATTGTGGGGGTGAGCGATCTGGATTATACTGACATGATTGAGCTGCTGCGGGCTTGTGGGTTGTCGAGCGGGGATGAAGTTGACAACGGATTGTCCCGGCTGCATGCGGGGAACTGCCTTGGGCGGGATTCGAACCCTGATCATCTTTCCGGAAGCCAACGTGATTGTGAAGAAGTTCGGAAGTACTTCTATTCTTGGGTGTCAAACCCGAAGTAGCCTGCCCAATTTTAGTGTCACTATGCTAGATCGACTAGAGAGGCTCTGTGTGTCGGTATTCGAGTGTGGTGCCTTTATCAGGGTGGGTTGAACAGGGGTTACCTCAGAATCTGATCCCTCGTCCGGCTTACACCAACTTAACAAGTGTTTTAACAAAGTTTCGTGGTCAGGAGGTAATATTATATTATAATTAATAGGGTTGTTTGCTGATTCACTAGTGATGAGTGTACTAGAGTGTGAGTTAGTAATTATCTGGTTCAATATACCTTGTTGCAATAAGACACGCCTCGCAAATCGCCTCTGACGACTTCCAGTTCCACCGTGCTGTTTGCAGAGTGAGTAGTGAAATATAGCAAATAAAATTAATATTAAGGTTGTCAACAGTCCTGGGCAGGGAGATATCTACAATCACTCCCGCGGACCTGCTGTTCACAAGGCCAACTCAAGTAACTGAACCTTGTGCCTTGTATCAGCAGCGGGTGCTCTGGAATCTCGGGTATTAGGTCCTTTGCCAGGCCCTGCCTCCTGAGGGATTCAGCACACTACACGGCCAGATAAAGACGTGAAGTTAGTTAGAATTAACTGTGCTCTGAATTAATACATAACACTTAATTAATAAAGCAATAAGAATGACGCAGGATCTAAAATTAAAATTATGGTAAGCAAAACACAAAAGGTTAAGTTCGTGACATAATATTTTATTACGTTTAAAACAATGCATTAGCAGAGACCCGGCTACATAATTACACACTACAATATAGGTAAAGGAATATAGTAAAACACTGAATTAAAATCAATGGGCGAAGGCGAGCCTGGGAAAAAGAGAAATAATTAATTACCTATGAATAATTCCTAATTAAGTAACTAAACAAAGTATACGCTATTTACAGCGTGATCATTATCAAGGGGATCTATCGAGAAGGATGTAAATTGCGCAAAGACCTGTAACCGCGGAGTCAAGGGAAGTTGACTAAGGTAAGGGTGCGTAGGTGCAGGTGTGGGATTTACCAGATGTGGAGAGCTGTCCCTGGGTAGTCAGCTGAAGGAAGCCTTGTCCAAGTTGGGGCTGGAGTGCTGGCAGCCTTCTGTAAGCCACCGGCTGGAGACAGTGGTCCGAGCCCTGCCTCGGGCTGTTGAAGTGAAGGAGGCTGAACCCTGGGCGGACTGCAGAGGAGAGGAGGAGAGTTCTTGTGCAGACTGTAGGAGTGCTCGCGAACCTTACGGCCGGTGAGCTCCGGCGTTTCTGCTGGACCATGGGGCTGTACTTCTATTTACAGTATACAAAAATTGCCCCGTGTCAGCAATTCTTCAGGGGCGGGGGATAGCGTAGCCTTCCAACACAGAGGTTGGTTTATTTGCTCAATTACTTTCTTATCTCCCCTGGTGGAGGCGATGACATTTTTATGCACCCTGGACTGAGGCAGGCGGGCCATGATGTCAGAAGGTCACGGAGGTGCTACTATCTTGAAGGTTGTTTGGAACTTCTTGGCCAAGCAGGGTAGCGTAGTATAATTTAAATAAATTATATTATTTCTTTATCGGTGTTGCTCTGGCACGTTCCTTTTTGATTGGACATGGAATATCATAAATTCAGACATGAAGTTCAATTACATAGCTGACCAATTAAAGTCTGACGTAATTTCAATATATAATTTCCAAGTCTCAGCGGCCAATGAATTTGAATTCCACCTTGCGCTTGGCGCACTCAGATGGGGCGAAGTCAGCCGTAGAGTATGCATCTCAGTAGTGCAGAAGGCTAGCATGTATCAATATATAAAATTTAGTACATATAACCTGAAAATTAATAAACCAAAATTGTAATACCACGATATTATGTGCCACCCTTCCAGGTCATCCTAACATGACAGATTGAAACATGCAGATATTTCTGCTAAAGACATTAGATTACTATGGTTCCAACAGAAGTACATTTTTTTCTGTGTAATATTTACGTGTACCAGCCACCTTGTTCTTGATGTTGTAGGAGTTTCCAAGTTTTTTGAGATATTTACTAACCAATCTGTTGAACACTAGCCTAGTCAGTTTTCGGCAAATAAACTACCAGTATTCATAAATTTAATAGCAACAGTTAGCTTTGCTCTTGAGTTAGGGTTTTGGTAAACCAATCAGGGTTTTACATTTTTCTAAAGCTTTGCTATAGACTGACATTTGTTAACTATGCACCACTTCTTGCAAAATTTTAATCTTATCTTTCATGGAACTGCTTATTACTCATGCCTTCAGCCAGTTTGTACCACAGCACCATCCTTAAAGGTATGAGCAGCATTCTTTACATTGTTCTGCTGTCAACAAACTTTACCTTTATGAGGGGGCAATACCATAAGAAAAAGAGCACTACTGCCAGGTGAATACAATGAGCCCAGCAGCCTTTGCCGAGGATGTCTATGGTGCTTACTTCACACCTGTGGCTCCGGCTAATGTTTGGGGAAGGTTGGGGGGAAGAGGAAGCTTTACATACCATGGGAAACATTAATCCTTTTTTGTGTCTGCAACAGCCTAGCGCTCCTAAGACATAACTGTTAAGCTGGAACATGCCACTGGGTCTGCATGAAGAGATAAAGCATAGCTAAGAACAACATGTGCCTATGTAGTTTGTATGCACAATCTATGGGAGCTGTGCTTGCTGCCACTCTTGCCACACCATCAGCATACAGTCAGACTGAACAGTGGGATGGTTTTCTCCATCTCTATTGCTCCCAGCACCCATTCACTCACCACTGGTCGGACAGTATAAAAAAGACTTCATACCCCACATCAGGCATGGTGTGTCACTGGCCAGTCTGCTAGACACATCTTTGCATATCTGCTAGACAGTTCACATCTCGTGACATCTGCTCATGATGTCCTCGACCTAGCCACATTGTAGTGAACCTGCTAGTCAGTTGTTGTTCTGCAAGTTCACTCTCTGTGATGTACGACCTATTTCTGTAGCCACATGTTGGTTTCACATGTGCCAGTTTTATGCTAGGTCACAGTGGTTGTTAGGCACTTGGTTAACTTAGCATTGCCCTTCAGGCAACTACTCTGGCTGCAGATAAGTGTGTTCCTTGTATATATGGAAACATAATAAACAAGCACACACAAACCGAGCACAGCGGTTCTCGCTATCCAGACCACTTTGCTTCTGAAACTTCATCCTGCTAACCCCTTTTTGTCTACTATCTGCTCAGCTACTCTGAGGGAAGGCACAGATGCAACACCCTCCATCATGCCCTTCAGACATTAGTCGTGCACCCTGCACCAAAGGTGACCACAATATATGCACAATTATCCTGCCTTGTCAGTTGCCACTGAAGACAGAGTGCTAGGACCTTGATCTTCATCGCCAACAGATTAATTAAACTGAGCTATTGTCCTGCTCCTCGAGGATGGACCTTGGTGGGGAGATTGAGATGGCACTACTAGGGATCATGCTTGTAAATCTTTGTATGGACTATAGGTGAGCTAGACTCTGCTCCTATGGAACATCCAGGATGGGGCTGCAAGCATGTCAGGACAACAGCACTGGAAAGAGGTCAGCTTTCCAGAAGGCACAGCCAGGATTACTTCATACATCCCCATGCTTTATTCATTAACTGCTGCATGTGAGATTCCTCACCAATCCTCACAGAAAACCCACTCTCTTGACTATCTTAGATTATGCCTCAACTTAGGGCTGGGGGCAAGAATGCCACCCAGAAAACATATGACGGAGGTTGTCAGGATGGATTGTTGGGGAACACCTTCTTGCATACTAAACTGAGGGCTGAGGCTACATGGAAGAGGGATGCCATGATTGGCTGGATTCACAAAAGGAGTCACCAGGTTGGAACAGGCTTTGCTTCTTGGTATATGGCAGGTTGCCTCACAGTGCCCAGAGCTATCTTACAGCTGCCTCCAACACTTTCTCGTCGAAGACCAGCAGTCGCTTGATCACCCATCCAGTCGACAGCTGTCCAAAGAATCCAGTTCCAACAGAGCCCAGCTGCCCAAGTCACTGCCCTTTTGCTAAGACTATAACTTGACTAGTCACTGAAACAGTATCACCTACGACCGTCTGTCCAGTCGTGACTATCCTGGCCAGATCCAATCCAACCCAGAGTGGTCACACTACATTTGCTCTGACTAGAACAGTCACTTGTCTGGTCATCAGGCCAGCTCCTCTAGTTAATCTTAAAACCAACTGCCAGGGGATTACTATCCCATTCCAGACAGGCCCATTGTGTACCACAAGGCTGCCAATGAACCCCATAAGTAGGGTCATAGCTTCATGGCCCTGGGGGGAAGAATATGATGAGACCAACAACTGCGCAAGGTAGTGTTGGTGAGGTGTCAACATTTTCAATGTATCACTGTTTGTTTGTTTTCCCAAAAAGTCTATTCATGCCAAGGTTGTCAAAACCAGCTCCCAAAGTTTTCATGACAGCTTTGCGAAGAATTGTTACACGTTGTATTTGTGGTACAGAACTATTTTGCTACTGCGGAACAAATTTTGAGGGTGCTGGTAGGATGATCCAAGAGCTCAAAACCTTTTGTCTCCCATGACAAACCTTTTGGTAGTCTAGCAATCATTATGTGACCAAAATGACAATATCAATTTTCCAGCTCCTGCTCATTTTGGAGGTTTGTCGGAGGTAGGTGTGAAATCACCTCTAAAGAAAGGAAAATGCAACTCAAGATCATAATTTGTGAGGAAATCTACACTATGCTCATGCAGATCGAAGTAGTGAGTCATTCCAGTTCATTGTCTAAACTGTCAACGACACTAATGACATCACCTCATTGACACAGAGTTAGTTTTTCATGTTTGGCTGCTCACTAATGTTCCTTATGACATTTTCACAGCAGTGACCCTTGGACATTTGCTAAAGAGGAATTTCCTGCAAAAATCTCAACAGGATTTCTGGTGCCATTGGCACAACAGGTTCATTACATATTAAATCCACTACAGTGCAGAACGCATCACATGCAGTACTGGGAAAAAAAAAAAAAAGATCATAATTTCTAAAGTACCTGCTTTAGTTTATCACAGCTAGCTTGGGTGGTGGCACTTGTGTCTGCAAGAGTGCGCTGCAGGCTCTGCACATCGGAATGCAGGTCAGCCTCACACATGGCAGCACGTTCCAGAGCTGCTTTTAACTGCTCCACTGTCGTTTTGAGAGAGGAGCACCGCTCCTCCAGGCTGGCGATGGAGCGCAGTTGGGCCTCACTCCGTTCTTGCAGCTTCTGCAACACAAACATAGCACCTTCACAGCAAACTGCATACCATCTACACCTAACAAAGATTGTTGCAATACAAAGTATGTCGAACCTAAGTACTTCACTCAGGTACTCTTAGAGGCCTTCTCTCACCTGGAGGCTCTTTACTGAGGACCAGACAACACTTTTTGTACTTACACAGCATGACCATAAACTTTAAGAAAATAACAGGAGCCTCTAAGCTTTAGCTTGTAGCACTGCTGCTCACAAATTCTCATAGAATAATATTGAATTATGAGGCTTGCAAAAGCCAACTCTATAAAATGAAGGCAGGGAAAACGAACTACCACAGAGCAGTGGAAAGAGAAGAAAGAAAGAAAAAAAAAGCATCTGGCTGCTAACATATCATCTGTACATTTAGCAGTGGATATATTATTCATCATGGAGAAAAACAGTTAACTTCAGATTAATAGCTGTAGTACTGCCTATTCGCATATGTGAGCTGGAAACTCTAGTTCATATAGAACTCACATTAGGGCAAACAAAATAATCCTATCAGGATTAAGATATAATTATCTGTTATCCAAGCATCATGCTATGTGATACTTATGCAATCATCTGATTGATGTATTGGAAAGAAAAACTCCTCACAAAAGCTGAAAATGTATATTGGATTGGTAGCTGACATGTACGAGGTTCAAACAGGTTTACAGTAGAAGCAGAGACAGACCAACATTGAGCAAACCAGGGTACGAAGGTTGCAAAAGGCTGATGCACAACCTGGGTCAACATGGATGCCAAGCTCCCACCCCTCTTTGGGGCCAAGAAATGGTTATTTCATTTACAGGGTATTTTTAGCAGTTGGGGCCCTTCTCCTATAACTCTACAACTCATCTCTCAGCCCATGCAGGCACCGAGATGGTAGCATATTGAGTAGTAGTATGGGTAGAGGTGATGTGGTTGCCATACTAACATGCTTAGCTGTTGACAGATCCATGATGAATGTGAGTTGATGATTAGCTGCTGTGGCTGGGGTAGGACTGCTGTGTTCTGGATCACACTTAGGCAGGGTCAATGGAAAGGGTAAGGGTAAGGGTCAATGGTAAGGACCTTAGCACATTGAAGCATCCTGTACAGTAGATTGAAACTGCTGGTCCTGGATAGAGTCTACCAGGTGGTGGTGGTGGTGGTGGTGATGGCAGCAGCCCACATAGCCTGTGTGACCCCCATATGGGAGCTCTACACCAATTGCGTGTTAAAGCTCAATGTTAGTTTCTGACATTCCACAATAAAGTGCTGATAAAATTCCATCCCTACGTGACATGATACACAGGGCAATATGATCATTCTGTGACACCTGCACATTCTCTGTAAACGATGCAAAGATATCCTTTGATTGTTTCCTTTAATGTGTATGATTCTCGGTTGTATCCACTCGCCGTCCACAATGTTATTATTAAAGAGTTGGTGCAAAATTACATTCACTCATGCCAACCCAACAGGGTTCCACTGAATGCAGTAAACAAAATACAATTGTCGAACGACCCAACCAAATTAGATTTGGAACTGCACAAATTGAATCTTACTTTAAGTATTGGTATAAATAATATCATTAAGTATTACACTCACGACTTGACTGAGTGTACCTTCACTGACACCCAAATTGTTATAAAATTGCAGATCCCAGTTATTCATATTCACTCTAGATGGCAAGTGTATAAAGTAATCCCTGTTCCCTACCATTTTGAAAATCAGACATGCACAATTCAGATTCCATCTACCATTGTTGCTATTGATCCAACCAGCGACATGCCCCAGGATGTTATAGCCATCCCCAAGGAATCACTAACATGTGAAAACTCTAAATGTATCAAAGCAGCCATTTTGCTTTCGGATGCCAATGCATTATTCTCTAAGTGTAAATTTCGCAGCACACATGACATTTAATTTTGCATTCACCCCATCCTTCCACATCAATACGCACTCATCAACCTCCCTGAGGGTACAGCTTTGCAGTGTTTGAATACCTCCCTCAATGTTGAAATTATTTTACATTGGGTATTGTCAAAGTACATATACCGTGTGGCTGTCACATTGCCATGCCGGACCAGATTATTGTCGAAGCCACACATCTGTGTGATGTATGTGTGCCCACAGTCCCACTACAGCTAACTGTGATACCTGTACACTGGATACACCAGCATTCTTTTCACCTGCAACAATTAACTCTAGCGGCTGGGATCCATTTTTATGTCAGTTCTACTCTCGACACAAACTGGCAAATCAATCACATCCATGTTGCCAGTCCAGCCAGCACTTCAGCCAGTTTATTCGTATGGTAAGTTCAGAGAAAACAAATTGTTTTCTGTGTTGGATCCAGTTCATTATGGCTACATAACCATGGGTATAATTAATTACCTTTTATTTACTGTAGTCACTATGTACATCAAACTCCTCAAGTTCTCTGTTATATTGTCAAGCCTAGAAACAACAACTTAAGCAAGAATATTTCATCCAATATGATTTGCAGATGTCTCTGCATAGATGTAAAGCATACTAAGTTTACGCTACTGTGATATTAATTATACAAAATGCATTCCGCATTTCAATGAATTTGATTTATTAACAAATGGGCATAGTTTCATGCCCTCAAGAGAAAACCGCTAATTGGTTCCTATAAGGAACAAGATTTGTAATACAAAATGGATAAATGTTACTCAAAGACCAATGGGTCTTCATTATTGAATTAGTTTTCATAACTCTGTACGGTATGTGCTTCCTAGCACCTACAAGCTGACTAATTGCATTCAATGTGGGTATTTTCATAAATAATATCAACACCGATTGTTAGTCATGATGACTAAGGCCAGAACAGTATTGCTACAATAAAACCCACTTTTATTCTCTATATGTGTACATATCGAAAAAGTATATATTTTTCTTTATTAATTGAGATACCCAGTAATGGTAGTTCACAATTTCCTTATATGTAGCAATATTTCTATATTAAATTTTGAGTTTTAAGTTTTTGATACTTGGTTACACAGTATCACATATAATTACTTCATTCATACTATGAGGCACATATGCCCTTTACTTTATATTCTCCAAGTGTATGTACAATTATGCAACCAATAAAGACCTTTTAAAAATATAGAATTAAGAGAACTCTATAGAATTATGATTGTGTTATTAGCTATAAGTAGGGGCATGTACTTTTAGTGTTTATTTTTATACAGAATTTGAGGTTATTTTTCTTAAAAATCTGTGTTACTTTTCTTAAAAATCAGTGTTATTTTTATGAATTTGGTGTTATTGTTGGTTAACAGTTAACTATATAAATACAAACAAAACCACATGAAAATAGCAGTAACAGTTTGTAAAATGAGACATAAAGACTGTAAACTTGAACTTTAAATTTTCAGATGATTTTTTTTTTCTTCCCCACTTATAATGTGGTTTATGCACAAGTCTCTACGGTCCCAAGTCACCGATGCATTGCAAAATTTGGAAAATATAGTTTTATCATCACTTGCATTCAAGCAATGTTTTGAAAATTCTGCAGCACATTTGATTGCATTAATAGCGGATTTTGGCATTTTAAAAAGAAAATTACATCATACAAGGTGCCCAAATATTCAAACAAATAACTTCACCCACACCCCAGACGCGATATCAGCCCAAACCGGAACAGGTGGCAACACAAAATTAAAAAATGCATTAACAAAAAATGTCTGCGATTGTAGAAACATCCAAAAGATTTATTTGTCGTTCATCGCAGGCACACAATGTTGCAATATGACTGCCAGTGATCTTTCACAGTGCTACTATCGATAGCTGAAACCATAAAACATTTCGACTGTTAACTAACAGCAGTGCTGTATGATCTCTATGGATTTTTTGTTTGTTACACACGTAATCAGAGGTTACACAAGTGATTTTGTCATTAACTTAGGCTATTTATAGAGTGTTTCTGTGTTGATAGAGAACAAATGTTTTGAAATATAACGAAAGCCTGTATCTTTTCTGCTGAGCAAAATACCATGCGATATTCCTTGTTACGGGTGATTTCTTAGCAGAAGTGAGGTTATAACCTAATTCCTCAGTTTATTTACTCCCTTATTTAATTAATATTATCGCACCCTTGAGAATTTATGGAATGAAAATTTACTATCAAACTCATACGCCACTATTTGCAACTTAAAAGTGTTTTATCCCAACTTTATTGTAGTATTATCACGAAATGTTAAAAATATAGTTTATTCATTTTAAAACATAAAAATTTGCATAAAAATTTGTTTTATCGCAAATGCGAATTTTGCATGCCCCTAGATATAAGAAGTGTATTTTTCTCGCAACTATTTACTATAGCAATATTCACACTGCTTAGTCTTCATTCATTATAAAAAAATATTTGTGTCTCTATATGTTTAACAATTTCATTGCTTTCAAGCACATTTATATAATATTATTGTTAGTATTTTGTTTTATCAAACTTTTATAAAATGTATGAAGTGTGCGAATTTCAATGCAAAGGTATTATCTATTGGACAAATGCCATGCAAGATAAACTATATATAAATTCCGCACATATACAAACAGTGTATTAGTGTTCACTGCAAAAACTCCCTACAAACATAAAATTGTGCCTCACTAAAGTGCAATGACATTATCGAACACATTTTACAACCAAGAACTTGACGCCACAGGTGATTATATGAATGTTCTGTACAATGATAGGATAGTGTATATTACAATATATGAATAACCACTCTGGTGTGTAAGTAGTTTGCAGTTGTAAAACAGCATCACGCCGCACGACGGCACAAAATGCCAGCTAAGCGTTCGCTGCGTCATGCTTGACAAAAGTGGCATGCCCATTCAGCACTACCAACCTCGGAGTGCAATATACGTTTCATACAGGTAGTAACGTTACCTATAATTTAAGGATTTTCTTTAATTACATATTACTGTTCACAAACAAGTAATTCCAATGGTACCAATTGTCACCAATGGTTTTTCTTTTCTTTAAATTAATGTTTCAGCCAGCAGACACACCCACCAACTTACAGTTCTGTAATTTCCTTAAGAGTAAATTTTCCCTGGCACGTTGTAGAGCAAACTTGTACCTCATGTACAAAAATTTTCAAATTCCCTCTTACCGACGTCCACCACCTAGTCTTTCAGTGGTTCTTTCTTTTAACATTAATTCCTGTGGTCTTGCTACACAACGAACGGTGCTATTCTCAAAGTGGTTCACCCTATAAATCCAATTGTTACTTTTATATTAAATATCTTATTATACAATTTTTACCCACCTTGCCAACTGTACAAACTTATCATACATTTTTTATTCTCAATTTTCTTTGTAAAACGGAGCCTCAAAGTTAGTATTCCGCCTACGAGACTGCCATTACATATAATAGCATATGCTACCATTCGTTATCGTATTCACGTTAATGCCTGAGCTCCTCGGCCCATCTATCCAACCCAGCCTTACTTCTGCTGGCAACTTACCCTACAGCAGCTGGGATGGTTGCTATTTTGACAAGGGGGGCAGTCTGGTGACCACTAAGAGACTGCACACAATGAGTTAAGGTACAATGTACTAAACATTTTGTACGAGGCTCCTGTTGCCAAAACACACAGCGATTGACCCACTGCTGGCCACTATAAAGGGTGATCGCGCAGTGCCACCCCTCCCCACTACAGACTGACATGTGAGACCGAAGAAGAACAACGTGAAGTTGTCAGAGTGACAGCGAAGACAAGGGCATCTCAATTTCTGGGCCTGGACAAGCTCGGTCCACACATCTTTCTTCAGTAGTGAAACCCTGTTAAGAAGTTCCAACTTAAGAAGTTTTCCTGCTTAATAAAGTGAATAATTTTGCACTATGTCTATAAACACATGTGCAATTTGACCCTTTTAAAAAGTTTTCCTGGTTAATAAGTATTATTTTTTTCAGTCCCTTGAAAAATGTCTTAACAGAGTTTTACTGTATATGGTGAGCATAAGTTCGACTTGGGAGTTAGGCATCATCCCAGCTCTTGAGGTCCCGTTAAACATTCAAGTAAATGAACAATAATTTCTGGCAAGGTTAAGGCTTTAACTTCTACTCCTTGACAGACATTTGTACTTGCTTTTATTACCACGTCGGTTACGAGACAATGAAGCATATTGTTCAGTGTAATGTTGATTGTATTGTTTCATATCAAATATCAGTTAATAATATAGTAAACGTGTTCTTAATATAAAGGATTCTTAACTTACTAGAGTAACCACTGAAAAATGTGCACCCCTTAGTGTCTCCCATTCCTACAGTGTTCAGAGATATTGAGCTAACTTGTTAGCAGCTACCTGACAGGAGCAACTGTTAAGCGAAATAGGATAGGAGAGGATAGGAAATGGAGGCGCTACACAGTATAAATAATGAACATGTGTATAGCGAAATGGAAGAAGGTATTCTTACGAAACAATTCAAAGTCATTGCGTAACATGTCGTATAGAAACATATTTGGCGTGTAGACGTGTATAAAGTGGTGCAATTTTATTTTGTGTCATGCACGTAAAGCCTTCAGCTAATGGTTTAATGTTGTGAAGTGGAGGGGCTTGGTCTCATCTGAGGTGGCTGTCCTGCATGCATCCTAAAGATGGCCTTTCCTGCTTGGGCAGGGGCCTTATTGTTAAAGCTTCGCTGTGCTTCAGGTGGCCGTGTTTGCTCCTTCCCTTCTCTGACTCTGCCAAGTGGGACAATCTCTGTTTAGAATTCCCCCCCCCCCCAACCCGTGCGAGCAAGGAGGCAGAGAGGCTGATAGGAGAGAGGCAGACCCCGAACAACTTGACACTCGGGAATAGGGGTTGGGGTGGCGACCTTGGCGGTGCGTGCCGGTTGGTCTAGGAGCACCTGCTCTCTGTTATTTTTCTCCACCTCCTGTACTCATTCGACAAGCTAATCTACTATTTGTGGCTTTGGAGTTAGTAACAGATTGTGAAAAGAGGGATGTTGCGTATGCAACTCTCCTCATTATTGGTGGGGTATATCCATAAATCCATTTGAGTTTTTCAACTCATATAAATCTTGGCTTTCTCCTCTGAACCCTAGACCCTAGTATGGAAATCCAAAATGAGCTGGGCCATCATGTCCCCCATCCCTCCATAAACTGTGAAGTGAGGAGATC
This sequence comes from Dryococelus australis, assembly GCA_029891345.1. Classification (NCBI taxonomy): domain Eukaryota; kingdom Metazoa; phylum Arthropoda; class Insecta; order Phasmatodea; family Phasmatidae; genus Dryococelus; species Dryococelus australis. The sequence goes on from CM056994.1 coordinate 290,502,926, forward strand.
TCTCAGTAGGTCCCATTCTGTTATAAACTCACCATAATTGGCCTACCATTCTTTGGTGGGTTTTGGCGACCCACTGTTTATATGGAATGTTGTGTTCTCGCAGCATCTGGCTGATTGTCAGTCTCTGCAAGTAATAAAGCGGTACTCGACACTGTCTGTATACCTGGGGATTGCTTCCCGTCCAATAAATGTGCAGTGAAAATGTTGTGGCAGTGTGCACAGTGGATCATGTGTATTTCTGTTCTTGGACGCATGTTCACTGAGCATTTCTCGAGTATATAGAGAAGCAGGATCCTGGGAATTGTAGCCGCATGGGCATCATGCTGGCTATGCTTAGAGTCAGACATGATGAGGTAGGTTGGAGGATGCCACAGCGGACTCCCTGAAGAAGTGATGGTTGGTTGGAGAATGATTCAGTGTGTGCTGAAAGTTGCAGGTCTCCGAGCTAAATACCTCCCTAAGCCGTACCAAGCGCTAAGGGGGTATGTTTAGCGAATTATGAACTGCGTACATAATTCACGTATCATGGGTAATATGCAGTAATGGGTGTAAGTTGAGCGATTAGCCATCCGGCCAAACGTTAACTTGCGAGAGAATATGTGGGGGTTTAGCCCACTATAACTGTAAAGGTTATAGCAATGTCTGAACTGGTCGTGCTTTAAGGCGTGTCTAATGTGGTCTGAATATCCCGTCAGAATACTTGCAGTTTTGCTTCCACTGTGAGCACCAGTTATTGTCGCATTTGACAGAAACGTAAACACTGAGAAAGGCTGATGGGGTATTTGTGGTTTAGTCGGAAGCTACCAAGGCTGAACTATTTGTAGCTTATACCCCATGTTGCGCGCCATTTACTGTCATGTGTCATCCTAGTCTAGTTAATATTAACTAATGTTAATTAGTCCTACACATTAAAGGGGGTGAAACAACTTAAACTTCCACTTAAACTAGACCAATAATAAAGGTTGGAGTTGAACGCAAGCACATGGATTACTTGAATTAGAAAAAGTGCCCGTTATACTGGGGGTTTGACATGTTGGGAAAGAGGGTGTAAATAGTAGGGCTTATTAACGTCTGCTCTGGTTAAGGAACTGGGGACCTTTATTGTCAGGACCAGTTAAAAATTGGATGTGGTTTTTAGGCTAGTGTGGGTTTTTATGACAGAGGAGGTCTTCGACCAATGCAAAACCAGTTTCACAAAGGACATTTAAAATGTCAGAAAAGGGGGATTTAATTACGTTTCTGTGACTTATCGTTATACATGTGGGCGTAGTGAATTTCGTAACAGGAACAAAATCAGGTTTTACAGGTATCCCTCTCCATCGAGACTTTACCTTGTGAATGCCAGGCTGTGGTGCGATTCTCCTCGCTTGCTGGCTGGCTGTGGTGGGTGGTGGCTTAACAGCGGCTGGTATTGACTGCTGTGGAGTGGTGCTATGGTTATGTTCAAAGTTTAAGGAGGAAAATTCTCTAGGAGGATGTCTTAACCACTGTCGTTCCTGGAGTAGGGAGGTACTTCAGTCGACTCAATTCCATGTACAGATGTGTACCTAAGGTGATTCGGGTGCTCCCAAAGATCTACCGCTAGGCAGAACTCTGTTTGCCTACTAGATTTTGTGGGTATCTGCCTTAGTGACTTTATACACGCAATTGCTGGCTTTCTCTCGGAATATAATAATAGTAAAATGACCTTAAGGATCTAAAGTGGGGAGCAAATCTACCAATGAGAAAGTGTTAAGGGATTAAGTTTTCATTGAAACACTTTTTATTAAATACCTATTGAGACATGCGTCCACCCTCTCCTAATAATAGAAAATAATAAAAATAATTAATAATAAAATAAACCAATAACAGCAATTATTCCCAACTGAAATCAGGTGAAGGTACGTGAATGTAACGTTAATTCTTTGATGTAGTGAATTGTCTTGGTGAAAAAGGATTAATTAAATAATGCTAAAATTAATTACATTCCCTAATTCAACATGTGGTGTGTTAAGAAGGAACCTAGCTAAAAGGGGTTCATTACCAGAAGGGCAATGAAGAATGGTTTGGCTACAAGAGAGGAGGTCGTCGTCGTGACCTGGGTTACCTCGAGGTAGTGGATCAAGAGGAAGCGTGACGTAGACGATAGCGGCATTGGCAGGACCCTCTGGTTGGTGTCAGTGTTCAAGGGCCTCTGGTGGTGAAGATCGCTGAAGAGGATGAGACCTTCTGGAAGGTGGTGATCCTCCAGGGCTGGTGGCTGCTGAAGACATTTAGGACCCTCTGCTGGATGCTGGCTTACCGATGCGCAGAGTCCTCAGCCATGAAAACGGCAGGACTCGAGAGCCTAGTATTTGTACACCCTGAAGAAATACTCTGGTCTTGCAGTGGTGGTGCAGAGTTGGCAAGCACTTATCCTTTGCTTACACCGTCGGCCATCACAGCGATGAAAATGCTGCAGACTGCCCTGAGGCCTGCTCTGCTAGACATTTTATACTAAAAATCAAATCTTGTAGGACCACAAAAGGGTGAGATAGAAGCTATCCTCACTTCACAGGGGTTGAGAAATTCAGAGTTTCAGAAGAGGTGCCTTTTCTTATTGCCTTTGGCTGAGGCATTGACAAATCTATCGCCTCGGCTGGACGCTTTGTGTGCCATGGTGCTCCAGTTGAACGTGTGCTGCTATCCAGTGGTGTGCTGTGGAACTGGTGCGACCTTCCTGGAGGGTGTCGACTGCTTGGTAGATAGTACATTCTTCTGAGCGGGATGATGACATGAGGGCTTCTGGGCGAGTTGCGGTGAACAGTAAAATCTAGGAGCACCTGTCTGTAGTATCAGTTGGGGCTTGCCTGTACCCTGTAGGGCACGAGTCCCACCTCAATTACTCTTTCAATTGGCACGACTAGCCCCATAAGGATTATTGGGTTCCAAAATGGGGGTGAAGTCGTTTAGTAGAGTGCACTTCCTAGAAGTGCAGAAATGCATCATGCGTAAATAAATTGCCCCCCCCCCCCCCCTAATCACTGCCTGATTTCGACAAAGAACCATCTTGGAGTGAAGAATTTGAAGTTTCAGGTTGGGTGATATAGGTTAAGCACATTGGTCTCTATGCTGATTTGCTTTTGGCATAGCGCTTGCCTTCAACACGCCGCCCGCCGGCAGCAGAGAAAATAAACTGCGCCTGGCGAATGTAATTTTATCAAGATATGCGTCACTCAAAATAGTTGCACCTATCATCACTTGTATATCAAAGCAAATGGTTTCACCTGAAAACGTTACACAAAGCATTTTAACAAGGAATTATTATTTGAAAAGATGGTTTCTTTTGTGATTAAAGGTGGTTTTTCCCATATGGTTGGTGTTTTATTGTAATTGGCGTAAAATTAACATGATTTTAAAACAAAATATTTATTTAACTGAAGGGCAGCATCCTCGCGAATAACACTATAAGCCCAGAAGCATATAATTGAACTTCCCCCGTCATAAAAAAGAGTTTGAACATTGAGTGACTTGTATTATAAGTGTAAAATTAATTTTCAGTAACTTCTGCGGGGAAATTGGAAAATTTATATTAATTTGTTTCAATACACACACATCTTTTAAATGAACTGATAAAATGTAAGGACATATGGGACACATTTTGCCATCTAATAATGGGTAGGTAGGCACCAAACCAAGTGCAGTGTAACTTACAACAGAGCAAATCAGAGGGCGTGGTTTTGAATGACTAATTTTTAGACAGTAAAGAAATCAATTATAATCACTTTATCTATTTATTTTTGTCTCAAAATTATAAGTTTTATATGCAGTAAAATATAATTAATTACTTTAAAATACAGACTTTACCACACACGCAAGTTGTCAGCAGCATGTAGCGGTAATCCTCCCGCCGCCACACCTCCACCCACAACCACTGTAAACACATTGCCCAATCGATAATTTCTCCGCTCTTTCTCAGCCGATCGAGCCTGCGTCGGACATTCAAAATTTGACTTGCATTCTGTGTCATATTATTTTCATTTTCTGAGGGTTTAAAAGGTTTAGGTCAGCTTGCATTTGGCGTAGGATTACAATAAATTATATAAAGTATTTTGAGATGGTATTTTTTGTATATAAGCAAGTTTAGGTAAATGGTTTTTAATGTATTATTTACAATAATACTATTTCAAAAATTCTGATTTAATTGTGTTTATTATCTATACTATTCACAGATAATGTACAACTCTTACTATACTCAACATAAAGTTTTATAAGGTTAGAAGTTTTATTTTATTAATATGCATGTCAGAAACCGCATCTACTAAAATCCCACATGTAGGGACATTTTGGCAGTCCCCTAAATAACAATAAATCAAGAGTTGACTGCAATCAGAAAATGTGCAGGGGTACGGGCTTCTAGATCATTTGGATCTGTCGAAAGTGCGCACAATGGTTGTGAGTTTAACACTGCTTCAATCTGTGTACAGATAGTAGTCAGCTCTTCATATGTCAGGACCTGCTGGCCAACAACTCGTTTCAGGTGACATTTTGTTGACTTTATACCAGTTTCCCATAATTCCCCGAAATGTGGCAGATGGAGGGTTTAAATGCCACTGTGTTCCCTTTTCAGTCAAGCTGTCCGCAATTAGGTGTTTGTGTGGAGAAGTCACAATGTGCTTGTGTAACTCAGATAGATAGCAACTTGCACCCACAAAGTTGGTGCCACAATCAGTATAGACGTCCTTGTACAATCCTCGTCTGAACGTTAACCTGTAGAAAGCATTGAGATAGGTATTTGTACTGAGAGCAGTCACCACTTCTAGGTGAACTACCTTGGTACTCAGACAGACAAACAAACACAAATAGGCCTTTGTCACCTTAGCATTATGAAGGTTAGATGCCTTGATAGCAAATGGACCCCTGAAATCAATACAGACGACAAGAAAAGGTCTAGCTGGAAAGAAAAGGTTTAGCTGACCATACTATTCTGGTGGGAAGATTCCCCATAACAGACTGGGTTGGAGTAGCACTGAATCAAAAACATTGTATACATTTGAACACTCTTGCTTTCACAGCACTTCTTCCTGACAAAATCACATACTCCTTGTGAATTGCAGACAGAGTAGCACTGGTGCCAGTAAGTAGAGATGAGGTATGGTAGAAGCCAATCACAAGGTTCGTAACACGACTTTTCTTAGGCAGCACCACTGGAAGTTTGCACTGAAACTGACATTGGAGTTCTGTAAGAGTTCTCCCATATGCACAATAACCTCTGAATCGAGGAGAGGGCATAGTCTTCTAAGACTGAGTGAGCATACCTTCCCTTAGCTAATGCATTTCATGTCATCATTAAATGAGTCTTGCTGAACTTGCTTCAAACAAGGCCGTTGTGAATGCTCCAACTCCGCTGTGTTTAATGGTCGTACACATCGCTTGTCAGCCGACATCTTCAGATTCATAATAAATCAAGCTAAATAGGCCATGACTCTGTGAAACATGGACCGAAGGAGAACTTCTCAATAAAATTCTGATGAATACTGAGGTCATGAAATTAACAAGCAAACGAAAAGACGCTGTTGACCTTCATCTCCACTTGAAGCCTGGAGGTTATCTGGGGGTATGCGAGATCTCCCAAATTACTATGATTAAACTATGGTATACTATCGGTGTGGCGAATGGCTACCTGCCCGCAGTGTATTGGAGTTCTTACTGTCCAGTCCCTTACGGGGTATCTGCTCTTTACCTCCTTGGTTACTAGACCGGCTAGGTTAGCTCAGGATAACATGCAATATAAAACCAGCTAGGTCAGGGATCCTCCATATTGGGAAGGTGAGTGCAGTCTAGAATTCCTTACTCTTGGCCTAGCCCAAGGTGAACGAGGGATAAATCATAACGTGAAAATCACTAGGCATTCCTCGAGACCTGAAGTTGGGGATTTGATCACTCTCACATACTTCAAAGTAAAATGTGGGGTCAGTTTCACAAGGAGCATAGGTGACACACCTAGGGGCAATGGTTACTTGAAGTTATTCCTTTTCTGGGAGACAACCATTGTAAAGTGTGGTTCGTGTTGGTTTCCGGCTTGGGATGAAGTCGTCAACTACCCTAGCAATGTGGCGCTTAACTGGGCACTGCACCTGTGATGTAAGAGACTGTGGTGCACTTCGCTTAACGGCCAGGAGCGCTGGACAGCTGACAGCTGGGACAGTAACCAATCTTGGTTGCAGTGCTGTAGGGCAGTGAGACTGGTGGCAGGGTGTTAGTGAAATCATTATACGGCGTGGAATGTCAAATCCTAGAAATGAATTTCCTTCTCTTAAAATTAAAGTAATTTCAGGATGTTCTGTGCTTGGTAATCAATAAGCGGAGCAAAGAGTGGTTCCGATGAAGGCAATGAATTGTTTACAGTAACCTGTGCATGACAATTGCTGTGTGGCACGGTTGTCGAGATTTGATGCGTTAGACCAAGTGTGCGGTTATAAGTAGCTGACAGGAGGTGTTAGAAACCTGACTTACTCAGAAAGTATTTGATCTGTTGGTAACGTAGATTAACTGGCTGAGTGAAACAGTTGTTACAGCTCTTGAGTTAAATTACATTGTACTTCATTTCCAGTCCGCTGACTCTTGATTCCAGAAGTTCCGATTGGCTAGACAGTATCTGGCGTCAGTCTGGTAGACTAAACCCCTCACCACTGGGTGATAGTAGGGACTGGTGCAAATGAGCGGTGGAAAATGAATATATTGTACCACTTGGACAGTTGACACTGCCCATAATATCAGTGAGGTGGCGTGGTCCCATTCTGCCTGTCATTCCTGCACAGAAGGGTCTACGGTACTCCGCTGTTGGGCAGCTAGTTGAGCAATCTTTTGTTCCCTATGCCTTCTGCCGTATCTTATCTTGTAAGTCATAGAATTTGGGTCGCCACTGATGAAGATACGGTGTGCACTTCGGACGAGAAACTTTACCCTATGAGAGTGTAGGTCGAGTAGCTGATTCATGGCACAAGCTCGGTAAGAGTCTTCACTGATCCCCTACGTCTGCAGGCGGATCAGAGATACTGAGCCCTTTGGGCCACCAATACTACTACTGGATATGTGAATTTCCAACCAAGGCCAGGCTGCAACACCTAGGCTAATACCATCGCCAGAACCAAGATGCTCTGGCAGGTAATACAACCTAGGTTTGCTGTCTCTCCTTGGTGGAAGGTATTCCTAGTGGTCGTGACTCCGCTATTCCTTCCTCCCAGCACACCTGGGTGCTCGGCTGTGGGGGGGGGGGGGGTAATAGGAAGCAACAGGCAGCCGTCTAATAGGTGTGTTCCAGACTAGAAGGTGGGCCTCAGTCAAGCTAGTTCGGATTTACAAAAGTACAGGTTTCTGTCTGTAGTGCACACTGCTACTTATTCCCAGCGAGCGAAGTAGACGTTACTCTAGAAATAAAAGCATTATGATAGAGAAGAAACAGTATTTATTGAGGATTTAATACATATAGTGACTCGTACTATCTCTTACCAAGCAGACAGAGTACTGAAGGAAAACTACGGTAGCCAGGTGTAGGCAACCTGGTTCTACGCTGGAGGGAAGTGAGCTAGAAAACTGAATATTTAACTACTCAACTAAAGCTATCTAATGCGGGTGTCTGTAGAAGACAAAAGAAGTTAAAGTTTAAGTACCAAGGTATATTTGTGTTCAATGGGTGATGAAGACTGATGTCGCCGCAGAGGATTCTCTGGAGACCCCAGCACTAAGGAGTGCTCGGAGTGAACTTAAGGGAAGAATACGAATGACTGCTGGAGCCCCCTGCACACAAACTTATATAGTTATATAGTCAGAAGTCTAGGCTGCCACAGCATGGTGCGGGGAAGGCGCGTGACATCTTTCTGCTGTGGAGGCTGGTGTGGGAGGTGGGAACCCTCTCATCAGCTTTCTTGGTACGTGGATCTTCGGCGGCGCTCTGCTGCACCGGAAGTGGCTGAAGCTTGTAGGCACTTAGCGCGGTCGGAAGGGGGGGGGGGGGGGGCAGCATGCTCGCTGGTTGTGTAATCCTTGTAACAACGTGCTCAGCCACCTGGCCTATAATCAGTGGCAAGAACTTATGTGCAAAGTATAAGTTGCAACAACTCTCATGTGGTTGGTTGAAGTAGACAACTCTTACATAGGTTGAAGTAAGGGTATACTCCACGTAAGAGTGATGAGTCCTAATCTTGGTTAATTAGTAGTATAAGTGGCACACATCAATTTGCTCCCCCCCCCCCCCTCGGTTGGGATGAAGACTTATCGTGGAAAGGTGGTGGAGTGAAGTGTGTGCTCCCTCTCTAGGTCTCTAGAAGGTCTAGGTAGGAGTAGCGAAGAAAGTTGGGAAGAGAAGAAATAGGTTTTTTTTTTCATCTTCAGGTGCGGGACCCTTAGTGTTAGGTACTTGACTGCTGTAGCGGTGCGCACTCTGTGCTCTTGAGACGGCCGGCGCAGTCGAGACACTTGGCATGTGAAGCCTGTACCTCTGTGGTATTGAACTAGCCAGGGCATTCGAGACACGTGGGATATGAAGACCGTAGCTCTGTCTCTCTTGTGGTGGGTGGGCTTCCTCTCTCTGCCCCTCACCCAGGTGGTGCGGCGCTCGCTGATGCTGCGAATGTGTTTTTTCCCCCTGTTGCAGAGATTATTGTGTTAGGAGTGCCGCGGTTTATCGGGAGTCCCACCTACCTACTTTATTTTTGCACGCTGCCGACAAACACTCAGCATAGTGCTGTGGATATTTACAAGAGAATATACAACACGAACATGAAAAAAAAGCACTTGAAAATGACGGCATGCAAAAAATGAAGGGGAATAAAATAAGTATGTTCAAGCCTTACTGGCGGAAGGCAGAGAGACGTCACTTACTATCCTGGAGTTTGCTGTGGTGGTTAAATGAAAAGGAAAATCTTTCAGGGAACTTTGGGTTACACAGCAAGCTAAACAGTTATGTGTGACCGGGTATAAGTTGGGCAACTGCAGGCCCTTCAACACCTGGGATGACCGGCTAAACGAAACAATCCGAGTACACTTTAAAAACATGCATGAAATGCGGGCAATTGGCACACGTTGGTCACTTTAAATTTACATCCATAACACTGCGATATTTTGAAGCTAAATGTATCTTGCACATGGTTTCACCACAAGCTTTGTGCCTCAGAGTTTATTGGTTTGATACTGAGTTGGTGCACAAGATATTGCAAACAAAACCCATACACTAGAAAAATATAAGCATACAAATGCGTAACATAAAAATTCCCTCCTACAAAACATTCTTTTTGTAGGCGATCTTTATATATACACAGTAAAAACTCATTGGTATATTTAAGAGTGTAACTACACATCAAATTCTTTATACAAAAATCTAATTGCTACTTTACTTTTTGGTTGTTCATTTAAATTCTAACATGTTCACTGTGTATATTTGTAGTGTGTTCAAAGGTAGGTATGCAATAAATACAAAAATCAACACAGCGGAAAATGCACTCCTACAAAACTGTATTCTTCTTGTAGGTGATCTTCACAAGTACACTGTAAAAACTCAAGGTCATATTTAAAGGTGTACCTACACATCAAATTAAATATAAAAGAATATAAAACTACTAATTCCTGTGCAGGAGTCTTTCTTATCGTACGCTAAGTCTAAAATGTATTTCGTCGAAGTCTGTGTCTTCAACTATCACTGGCACGGTGGTAAGCGTCTATATGTGATACACAATTGGTAGTTATTACCGGCACTGTGGTGAGCGTCTCTAAGTAATACTACCTTTTATGTGGGCTGTCGGCCACTTAACTTAAGGAACCTTGAGGTTGGTGAGGTGTCAAACGTCTGTTTTCACTGGCTTTAAATTACGTACATCGTAATGACTGCTGTATTTACAAGTTCAGTTTGCACATAGTCGAGTGTCTAAATAACTGTCTGTTGCATTTACCTCACCAGTTCCTACACTTCCCCCGCTTGATAACAGCTTGGTGGATACACAATATTTAATCCAGCTTAAATGTGAGTGTCTTTGCCTATCTCACTGTCTTTGACTGGTCGGCTAGATTAAATGTCACTTTGATACAGATCTATAATGAGTCCTTTAATGTTTATCATAGTGATTTACAACTACGTGTGCGATTAAAACTTCGTCGAGCACTGCACTTACTTGTGTTCGTCAAGCTTTGGTTTAGCTGACTTGACCCTGGGACATAGTTCAGCATGCAGGGGGTACGGCCACGTTAACCTTGACGTAGGTTGCCACAGTGATTCTCGGTACCAGCCAGGCATTGAATCTGCCTTGGAGGCACAAGGTGGTATCAGGCATCGTCGTTCAGCATGTGGTGTAGTGACGTCTGCTTCTGCTGGAACTTATAAAAGAGGCCACAGCTACAAGGGATGTTGTGGCAGTGTGGAGGAGTGACACATGAAGGTCCGTCACCCCGACTACATGGGTTCCTACCTCTAGGGCAGAATATTTCTCCGCTGGCGCAGGGCAAGGGATTTGAGGCAGGAGACAGCCCTCCACCTTTCCTGCGAATGCATCCCATCATGGGGCCGGGTCGCTGGAGGCATCAACGGTATCGATGTCCAGGTCCCGTGATGAGGTAGTGGTAGGGAGAGAACTCTCGACCTCCACTGTGGGTGTTGTTCTAGTTGAGGGGTAGTGGGAGGCATTAACGGTCTTGACACCTGCTGTGGCTGCGCAAGGGAGCTGTGGATCATCGCGCTCGACCTCGGCTGACAGTGGTGCGCCTCGCTGTACCGACGGGTAATTGAAGGCGTCGACGGTCTCGGCGCCCAGATCCTGTGGTGAGGCAGTGCGAGGGAGAGGAGTCTCAACCTCAACTGTGGGAGTTGCACCAGGCGTAGGGTAGTAGAGGGCATTGACGGTCTCGATGTTCCGATCATTGGCGACCAGTTGAGCGGGAGGCAGAACGGACCTCTTGTCCTCAACGGCGCTGATGGGTGACGGTTCCTGCGTAGCAGGCGGTTCTGATGGAAAACTGCCGTACACTATGCTCGATGTCTGCTGCAGTTCATCATCAGCAGGAACAGTGGTCGGCTTCGTGGAAGCTGGTATGACCTTGACCCCTGTTTCTGACATTTCTTGCATTTGCGGTGTTTGAACTAGCTCCGTGGCGTGTTCGTCTTCCGGTAGTCTAGTGGCGTAGGCCTTCGAGCTTACATCGTAGACTTCATCCAGTGGTCTCATGGCGGCGTACGTGCTCTTGCCTGGAGCAAATTCGATGGTTAGTGACGGGTAGTACTTCATCATTGGAGCCAAAGATTGACTTCGTGGAAATTGGAACGGCCTTGACTTCTGGCTTTGGTGTTGTACTTGGTGGAGGGGTAGGCACTCGTGTGATTTCTACCCTTCTCACTGAAGGTGCTTCAGACTGCTCGCTGATGGGGCTTGATTGGCGGGGTGTCTGATGGGGTTCTCGGTAACGTGGACTCTGTCACGACAATTTGGAGCAGCTAGGGATTGCCTTATCGTGTTTGGCTGCGATTTTCTCAGCATAGCTGCATGGCGTCGAGGGCATTGATCTGATGGAGAATGCTCCTTGGCATTGTTCTACATCTGGCTTCCATGGCATGATGTAGCTAGGTGCCCTGTCAATAATGATAGGTATTGGCTCAGGCCTCGTCAAGGGTCCTGGCTCGGTATTGGGAACTACTCTTCTGGGTGGAGGTTCATCTTCATCTTCGGATTAATGATGTGTTTCTCCTTCGGCGTCCCCTCCCCCAAGTGTCAGAAATGTCCCCTGGGTAGGGTCGTATCTGGCCTCAGATGGCCTTATGGATCCGTCCTCGAATGTCTTCAGCCCAGTAGACGTCTATTTTGCCAAAAATATGATACGGACCGTCCCATTTGTCAGCGAGGCCAGCGCTGAACTGGTTACTGGCCTTGCTGAGGGAATGCGTCCTGAGCAGTATCGTTTCACCTAGGGAGAATTCCCGTACTCCTGTTTTTGCTATAGGGTTCTTCTTTCGAATATACTAGTCCTGGGCTCTTTGGGCATTCGTAGTACAAGCTAAGGCAGCTAGCAGGCTGTCCTCAGGCTGAGGCATATAGGTGAGCTCACTTTCCCATTGCCAGTCACCTGGTCGCAGTGTGTTTGGTGCAAAAGGAATATGCTAGGGCTTAAGTCGACTGCTTCGTTGGTTCTACGACGTAGGGTAAACATGATTTTTGGGATGTGCTTGTCTTAATGTCAGTGATCGTTTCCCACACTGATAGGAAGGCACTTCTTGATCTCCTGGTTCCTTTGTTCAGTGGGGTTGGCTTAGGTATGGTACGGTGGGGTGGTCCATGTTTCTACTCCCCATCTCTGGCATGCTGTCTGCCATTGACCACTCTTGAACTGAGTGCCATTGTCAGATGAAATAGCTTTTGGATATCCCCACTTTGCGAATATCTCAGTTTATATCTTTCGCACGACTGGGGTGGTTTCTTGGCTAGGTAGAAGGAAGGCTTCTACCCACATTGAAAACTGATCAGTTACTACTAGCAGAGAGCGGTTCTCCTTGGTACTGCATTGGTAGGGCCCCATGAGGTCGGCGGCGATGTGCAACCTCAACGTTTTGGGTCTCCTTGGTCGCGCTGTAGGAGGTGGAACCGGGTATGCTTGGACATGACAGCACGTAACACAGTTACTTACGTACTGTTGGACGTCACGGCTTATCCTATCCCAGCTGTATCAAAGTTTGATGTCCAGCAGGGTCTCCCTTGTACTAGGGTGCCCAGCTTGAGGGTGGTTATGGTGGTGCCACTGGCATATATCGGCCTGTCACTGCTGCGTAACCCAGATCTTCCAGGGCATATTGGGTTGTCCGCTACGTGTCCACATGATTTTATTCCATAATTCAAAGTAGTGGGGCTGTTCCTGTAGTAGGCGGTGTATGTTGGGGTCCTCCTGCTGAATCAATGTAATCTGGTGACGCGTGATTTGAAGCTGGAGGATACAGATGTATTCTTCCGGACTTTTTTCGATCTGAGAGGAAGGGGACATCCTTTCCTCCTCAGCTTTTTCCTCCAGTGAAGGAAATTGAGACAGGGCATCCGGCAGGTCGTTCGTTTTACCTGGGCGGTGTTGAACTTCAAAATAGAATTTGGTGAGGAGCATATCCCACCGTCTGAGTTTAGCTTTTGCATTACGGGACTTGTGTAGCCATTGGAGGGCTTTTAAGTCGGTCTGCAGAATGAAGCGCTTATCCTTTGAGATAGTAGCAATATTCCTTCACTGCCCAGATAATGGACAGACATTCCTGTGCCTTAATATGATAGCGCTTCTCTGTGGCATTAAACGGGTTGCGGCATATGCTATCACATTAGGTTGGCTGTTATCGTCTAGTTGATATAATACAGTGCCCAGACCATTTTGACACATATCTGTTTGCAGGATTAACGGTTGATTTCCTTGCAGATGGTGGACTTGCATGATGTTTGCAAATCTGCCCTTCAGATTGTTAAAAGCTTGTCGTTTCTCCAGTCCCCATCGCCAACGAGTGTCCTTCTCGAGGAATGGGTGAAGTGGTGCCATGGGTTGTGCTATGTTTGGCATGAAGTCGCGTAGTCAGTTGCACACGCCCAGGTACCATCGTAATTGTCGTTTGTTGATTGGTTCGTCAGCCTACTCGATAGCACAAATCAAATTCTGCTGGGGGAAGTGCCCTTCCGGTGAAACAGTATGTCCTAAGTAGTCTATGGATGACTTGTCAACATAAAACTTATACAGCTTGCAAGTCATTCCATGCAGATCCAGGCATTCAAGAACACGCTGTAAGTGTTCAAGGTGCTCCTCCCAGCTATTTGAGTATATGAATACATCATTGAGGTATGCGAAACAACTCTCCGATGTAACCAGTCAGTATCTTTGCGGACATGAAGCGTTGGAAAGTGGCCGGGGCATTCGTCAACCGAACAGCATTACTCAGAATTGGAGGGTTTAGCGCTCAGGAGTAGTGAATGCTGTGTACTTGCAGCTCTCCGGGTGTACTGCAATCTGCCAATATCCGGACTCAATGTCCAGGGTACCAAAGCTTTTAGCTTTTCCAATGTCAAGCAGGGTATGGGTGAGGTCCTAAGCTGGGGGAGGGGGGCAATAGGATGCGTTACTTAATTTAGACCCTTATAATTAACACAAAATCAAAGTCTTCCATCTTTCTTCGGGACTAGTACTACATGAAATTATATGGTGAGTTCGAGGGTTCTACTATCCCCTGGTCCTGCATGTCGTTTACTTGTTCCATGATTAAGTCACGGAGGTATGCTGACAACCTGTAGAGTTGGTTGTGTACGGAGACGCCAGTTGTTTTGATTCACTTGCATAGAAAAGAGATTATAGTCACTTGTTCACACCCAGTGCATGTACTTGTCTCCTCACAAACTCGTCATTAGGAATTCACAGCACCAATGCATGAAACAACTAGCGCAAATGTCCAAGGTAGTCCACACTCCGTCTATGTAGAATTTGCGATATCCATAACACCCTATTTTCCTGACTCTGACAACCGGACACAACCATTCCCGACTGGAGTAAACAAGGTACTAGCATGGCAGACACAAGCACGCTGCCCCTGATGTCACCAATATGGCTGCCACCACCTTGAATAAAACTGACGTGTCCCAACATTCCACCCACCAAATTTAAGAATTGTCAATATTTATTTACACTGTACAACACTGAGGAAGACGTTACTGAGTGGGGAGGGGGCACAGCCTAACAACTGCCCTCTTGATTACTCCCTGGTGAGTCTTGATACTTGCCACACGACTAACCCCATCTTTGCCTGGATGAAGTGTGTCAATACGACCAAGCTGCCACTGAAGAGGAGGAAGGTGGTCTTCTCGTACCAATACCAGGTCTCCTACCATTACTGTGGACCCTTGCTGAGACCATTTACTTCTTTGTTGGAGAGAGTGTAGATATTACCTTGACCATCATTGCCAGAAACGCTGTGTAGATTGTTATAGCAGCTGCCACCTGTCGAGGCCCTTTGTGGGTAGTTCCGTTAAGTCAGCAGCAGGTGGAACTATTAACGCACAGCCAATGAGAAAATGTCCTGGATTCAGGGCACTCAGGTCATTAGTATCTGTGGAAAGAGCACATGATGGTCTTGAATTCAACACTGTTTTTACTTGAGTAAACAGTGTGGTGAATTCCTCAAAGATCAATACTGGCTGCCCTATTACTGATTTTGCCAATTTGGTAATTTGATGCCAGCCTCCCAAAGCCCACCAAAATGAGGGGTCGACGGTGGATTGAAGTGCCACTGGATACAATTTTCTGCTAGACTACTTGCTACTTGGGTTGAATTGGATTTTTCTCTCAAGTATGTTTCCAGTTCAGTATAATGCTTGTGAGCACCAACAATGTTAGTGCCACAATCACTATAAACATCTGTACATAATCCTCTATGAGCAGTGAAACGATAAAAGGCATTAAGGAATGTGGTTGTAGTCAATGCAGAGACGACCTCCAAATGCACAGCCTTTGTAACAAAACATACAATCAAACAAAGGTATGCCTTCAATACACGTGCATTCCGAAGATAAGATTGTTTGATATGAAATGGACTTCAATAATCCACTTCTACAGTCTGGAATGCCCTCATGCTCTGAACCCTGCTGGTTGGCAAAATGTCCATTATTGGGTGGACAGGTGACTTCATAAAACGTAAACACCTCACAAATATTGAAATTCTTGATCGTATGATGCCATTGAATGCTAAAATCCAATACCTGTGTCTGATGATATAATGCACAGTGCTGACACCTGTGTGTAGGGACCAGGCAAGGTAGTAATCAATGACCAGTTTAGTGAAGTGACACTTCTTGGGTAACAGGATTGGATGTTTTTCATCGAATGACAACCTCAAGTTTTGGATTCATCCACCAACTCTAATTAGGCCTTGAGGATCGAGGAAAGAGTTGAGGTTTTTGACCTGTGGTGAGCATTCCCTTCCCTTCTGCAACTGATCTATTTCCATCTTGAAAACATCTAGTTGCAATTTGTGTACACAACGAACTTCTGCTGCTTCGAGCTTTGTTGATGTCAAGAAGTCACAACAGCGGCTTGATGGATGCCTGACATTTGAAATGAAGCGCAACACAAATGCTAATACTCGTCGTAGCCATGATAAGGAACTAAATCTCTCTATCCACTCGGAGAAGAAAATTGTGGTCTGCGCAGATAGGACTATAAGGCTTGAAAGCTTCAATTCTTCTTCATACTCTGGGGAACTAGGGTCTGAGTAACCTCCTGACCAGGCATCTTCTGATTCAACAAGCCATGATAGACCACTCCACCAAAGGTGATGACTGACAAGCAGGCTAGGCATCAAGCCTTTCAAGGCACAGTCTGTGGGGTTGTCTTGTGATGGTACATGTCGCTACTGACCACCTGCATGGTGCGAGACTTACTCAAAACCAGCAGAAATTTAAAATTTTTTTATCGAAATGGATTAAATTACGTTCGATACAGCAAGTGATAAAATGTAGTAGTAGCAGTTGTGTCCCTATCTTTAATTGGTATGTCACAGTATGGGGAAAAAAAACAAAAAAACAGGCAAAAATCTAATAATATGTAGGTGCATTCAATTCCAGCTATCGCTTGGACTGTTATGTTTAAATGGAATCTGTTTTCATTTAACAATAACATATGACCCACATATGCCAAGTTGTTTGAAACCAAACACAGTTGACAGCACAATGACCATGAACGAATACGGAAACTGGTTCACGAAAATGGTGTCAAGGTAGAAAGGGTAGTGCACTCTGTATAGAACAATGCACCTGGTTTCAAAGAGAGGGGTGTTAGGAGGCAAGGCGGAAGAATGTGGCACATGAGAGTGGCATGTGGAAGGTTTGGCGAGGGAGTGGAGTTACGGCAGACAGATAACAAAAGTGTGCTTCACACGGTCACAAGACCCACTGCAAGCCTGCTTCACACGATCTCGCAGTATGTTTCAATTAGTAAAATTACAATTTTTCATGGAATATTTTTGCGGATTTTTTGACGGTTCCTCAAAAAGACCTCGCTATACCCGTGTTCTCGCAGTTGCCGTGCTCGCTACAGCGGGATTCTACTGTATAAGTCTAAAGAATTGAATTAAAATATCAAAACATTTTGTTAATTATTCCACTTATTAATTTAAAAATTTATAAATCTTCAGTAATTCTCTCTTTCATATAATCATAAGTAAGATTTCATTTACTAATTAAAACAACATTACAAATGGTACCTGCTTCATCCTTTTTATTGAAATCAACACTAATTTTTATATTTGTTTTTTCTTTAACTACATGGTTTTTGTATATAAGCAATCAATAATATATACAACGGTCTTCGCCCAAAAAATGATTAATAATTGATACTGCCTTCGAAATTTACAGTTGGTTTATAATAAAGTTCATTATTTCTATATATAGTATCTAGTTTTGTTTATGAATTTCTAAAGTCACTAAAAGAAAGGAACATTTTATCACAAAGACCATTTCCAATATCTAAGATTCCAATTTCCTTTTGGAAAAACTTCATTTCTACAATTTTTAAGATAACTATTTTCCACATTACAATGGTCAAATATAGAAGCGTGGACATACTGTTCAGCATGATTTTTTCTATTAATTTGAAAGCCTACACTTATAAAATGGGGCATGTCAAATTGCAAATTATTAAAGTGATCTTTTATATCAAAGACAAAAACAGCTGTTCCAGTAGGAACTTCTTTTTATAAAAATTGCCAATAATCAAAACTGAAAGGTATTTTATGATGTTTGTATATTTTTCTTTAATTGCAATTGCTGTGTTAGACTCGTATTCAACAATAGGCCAAATTATTTCTAATTTTTCAATAACAATTTTACCTGGATCAGTATAGCTTTTCTGAACTGCACCAGCTGCATCTTTTGTTTCACGAACAAATAAACAGTTGTTATCAGATGATTTCTAAAAAAAGTAATGTTATAACTGCATTTCCAATAAATTTCATTGTTGTCATGAATAAAACCAAACAAATATCTAAGAGGATACGTTATTTCATTTGTTTTATGACTATGAATAGATTTTACTCAATATTTATTATCAACACCAGAAAATTCTAAATAATTTTGTTCACCTGGGGATCTTAATAAAGCATTCATTACTGTTGATGTTATACATGGATTATCAACAGCTTCAATAAAATTTCCATGTTTTGAAATTTATACTCTAGAAAATTGAAAAGGAAAAAAGTTCGAACAAACATCGACATTATCTTCTTTTACATATTTTGCCACATCTCCACCTTATCTCCCTTTTGTAATTTATATTACTCATAAACATAAGCGTCATATGGAAAAGAAAAACCTATCGCTTATAGGAATATCAAATTTTGTTCTATTATTGTAAACATTAAAATTCCCGCTAGTTTGATCACTTGGGGGAAAAGTTTGTCTCTCAAAACCCTAATACTTTTATAACTCATTTAGACGAAAAAAAATTATACATAAATGAGAGATTCAAAGAACGTTTCTCAAGTTAAATTACTCATTAAAAGATACAAAAATTATAAAAAACACCGTAACGTGGAATATGAAAAAAAATAAGAAGAAATATCTACCTTTAATTGACGAATTACGAAACATTTGTAAAAAAGTAGGACAAGTATGTGATTAAAAGAAAAATTTAATAACACTAGTTCCAGTTGCAGCAAAAAATTTAGATTATCCACAAACACCTGAAGAAACATCATTTGAAAGAGAATTATTCTCTGAAACAAAAATCTCCTAATTTGGAAGAGCAAATGGGAATTGTCCCATTGAAAAATTTACCACATGCAGTGTCTGATTCGACGCGTACTGAGCATGATTCTACTATAAATCTCTATAGTGAAATTTCTGAAAAAAATTATGTTTTTGATGAAAAATTTGATTTATGTGGAGTTGGGCAAAAATTTTATATTGGTGATACACAAGTAATGATAAATAAAGATACACTATTTTTTGAAGGATAAAGAATACAAATTAACACCAGGACTTTGTAATTCGTTAACAGAAAATTTACCAGAAACACTTAAGGATAAATTTGATGATGAAGATTATGAAAATTATGCCGAAAAAGTTAAAATAACCAATGCTACATTCCAACAATATAATCCTAGTAAAAAGGTAGCTTCGAGTGGAGGTTGGACATACGAAAATATAATTTGACCAATTTATCATAACTATATAAAAATCACATTCAAGATCAGAGCCAAACACCCCCAAAAGAATGATTTTTCCAAGAACTCCCAAATCTGGAGAATGTATAAAAAAAAATACAACGATTTGCCAAAAGAATATGTTTGGATGGATGATGTTAGAAATTTAATCAATAGATTGTTAATTTATTCATGGTGAAGAAAATGCTGGTAATGGCAATTATAACAATGAAAAAGTAAGCATAATGGATATGTTGAACAATAAATTTTCTGAGTTAGTTGTTAATAATCCAAAATAAATACCATATCTTATCAGAGTTTTAAATGTAATTCCACACTCATTTTGGAATTCAGAACATCATGGGAAAGGTATTATAAATTGGACAGTAGATAATTTAAATTTGCCCAAAATGCATTAGCCTGGTTATAATTTTTGTGGTCCATTTACAAAATTAAATGAAAGATTGGAAAGAGGTGACAGTGGAATAAATAAATTAGATGAAGAGTGCAAATATCAGGATATTGTTTATAGAGATCATAAAGATTTAGAATCTAGATATGAAGCTGATAAAATTTTACAAAAAGAAGCTAAAAAAGTTATGTTAGATAAATACACACAAATTAGTGAAAAAATTGCTTCTGCTTCTGTTACCTTAACTATGTTTACAAAAAGAAAATTAGGGTGGGGAATTAAAAGGTTTTAAGAACTATACATATTTTTTTAACTTATAAATGATCAATTAAGAGATTAGGGTATAGATAAATTTAAAAAAATAGATCTACTTGAGAAAAAAAAATAAAAGAAGGTAAAAAGTTTCTTATTAACTTTGCCAATACCAATACTCAAAAAAATATTCACAGAAAACAGGAAATGGATTACATCATTGAGGAATTATACATATTTTAGTTCCAATTTTAGGTGCACTTGGAGATTTGGCTTAAGGAGCTACTGCAATTTATAATTCTGAACAAACTAAAAAAAAAAAAAAGAACTAGAAGAACAACAGAGACGCAATTTAGAAACGGAAAATAAAGCCGGAAGTGGCGTAGTTGCAAAAAAAAAAAAAAAAGCAGACGGCCAAAAAAATTTATTGTATACCCACTATCCAACATTGATATTGAAAAATATGTAAAAATATTAAATATAAAAATTTCAGAAATGTTTACAAGATTCACGAATTATCAAATAGAATGGTCAAAAATAAGTGTGCTGTGGTAAATTTAAAGAACACAACTATGTTAACTATTTTGACTCGTTTGGAGGTAATATTCGTAATAACTAATTATTTAAAAAAACAGAAATGTTTATTACCATGATAATCAAATTCAGAATTTTGATTCAGTTACTTGTGGACATGTATGTTTAATCGTATTACATCTTTTTCAAGAGAATTTAAGTTTAATGATATAATTTCTATGTTATTAAATTACAGATATATTTGGAAAACCTTTGATGCCATCGGGCGAGACACGAGACGAATGATGACTCAAATACTTACTGGTAATTTGGGCGCCAGCAGTACTTCCCAATCACCACACTATTGAGATACAGGGTTCTCAGGGATGCTGTGGGTTCTGTGTCCGTGTCACCCATGTGTACTTACAAACGCGTAGGCAATACAACATTTTTACTAAATATCACTGGAATAAACACTGAATAAAATGTATGTGGTGAAATTCTCCGAACTCCCTGCGGTACTGGCCGTAACGTCATCTCCTAGCCTCTCTTCCCTACAGGAGGTCAGGCTATCCACAGGTCGTCATGGTGCTATTTCGTGACACGTCTGGTTCTCAACTTCAGTAGATACATAGAATTTCTCATCTTTTACACCACTCTCACTAGCCTTGTCCATCTAGGTGCCAGTCCACCACACTACTTCTTCACCCCGGTCGATAATGGGTTCTCTCTTACGTACACGTACATCCTGGGTACAAACTAGCGTGGCGGCCTCTTGCTATCCGGTACCCTCAAATTACAAGCTGGTTCGCTCTGTCTTGTTCATGTATTTTCGTCTGGTGTTCGACGATTTGTTCAGGTGATATGGGCGGGTTTTTGCAGGGTGCTCCGGGGGCACGGAGTTCGCGACATTGTACCATCTCGGCGGGTGATTTCCTGGTTGTCGCACTCACTCTTTTCTGTAGGCAAAACAGCACTTCCAGGATCAATTTAGCCCTCCTAGTGTGATCTTTGCCTAACCGGACATGTAATTGGATTTTGACGTGTTGGTTACATCTCTCGGTTGGGTTAGCCCTGGGATGGTATGCTGGAATGGTACGGTGTTCTGTTCCCCACCTGGTACAGTACTCCCTCCATTTACGCCCTACAAACTGTGTTCCATTGTCTGACAACAAATACTTGGGGTGTCCCAACCTCGGGAAAAATTCATTCTGCATTACTTGTGCAACTGTGTGTGCAAAAACGTTGCTGAGGGGAAATGCCTCTGTCCAACGGGTGAACAAATCCATGGCAATAGCTACTGTTTTAAATGGCTCGGTTGGCAGACTTGGCTGTTGTGGATCATCGCCATCTGCTCTCCGCAGCTTATGGGTGTTACATGTGATGCATCTCCGTACATATTTCCTGACATCTCCCTGAATCCCTGGCCAGTGAAAAATTTTCTGCACGTTCCTTCGTGTTTGCTCGGATCCCGGGTGTCCATGCTCCAAACTATCCTGTGCATACTTTAACACAAGTTCCTGTTTCTCTTTTGGTACATACGTCCGCAATCGCGCACAATTACCAGGTGGTTTGTATTTCCCTATCCACTACCCTCCAGTGTTCTGTGTAGAGTGTAGCACAGTGTTGTCGGCGTTGCGCAGCATCTGGGGAATTTTCTTGTGCGGTGTGTACCTCTTTTAACAGGTCACGTACATTCAATGAAACAAGTTTGCCAGGTGATGTGACAACAATAATTTGTACGAGAGTTTGTGTTTCTGCAGTTGGTATTGCCTGGCAAGGTGGTAGCGGCTCTTCCCACTCCACATTGTCAGTTACCGCTAGATTCGGGATGGGTTCCTGGACAAGGAGTCCGCGAGCTCGTTGGTTTTCCCCGCCACATACCCTACCTTGAACTCATATTCTTTCAGTAGCAGCGCTCAGCGGGCAAGTTTGCTTTTCCTGTTATGCATTCCCTCTAACCATACAAGACATCATCTGTCAGTTTTGAGTGTAAACTGCCTTCCTAGCAACAACGGCCGATACTTCCGCAATGAATGTACAATGGCCAAACATTCTTGTTCATTAACGTGATATTTACTTTCTGCGTCCCTGAACTTGGCGCTGTGGTAACTAATTATATGTTTTTCCTAGTGTGATCCCTCCTGATACAACACAGCCCCGATGCCTTCTTGACTGGCATCTGTTTGTACAACTATGGATAGCTCTGGGTTGAATCTAGACAGCGGATTACAGTTCTGAAATGCAATTTTAATGTCTTTGAATGCTTGATTGGCTTGCGGTGTCCAGGCAAATTTACGTTTTTCACACAACAAAGCAGTTAACAGTGCAGTGATTAAGGAAAACTTTGGGACAAATTCCCTTAGTCCAATTAATTAAGCCAAAGAACTTCACGACTTGTTTACGTGATCTGGGTGTGGGTTTGTTTTGAATGTCCTGTATGAGTTCGTGTTCTGGTTCGTGTCTGTCTGCTGTTACATAATGTCCAAGAAACTCCATTCTACTCATACACAACTTACACTTTTCCACTTTGCATGTAAGTATATTACGTTCGAGCCGTTCAAACACAAGGCTCAAATGGTGCAAGTGCTCTCCCCAGCTGTTAGATCAAACAAGTACATCATCCAAATATGCCATCACAAAGTCTCCAATAAATCCATCCAATATATTAACCATTAAGTTCTGAAACGTTGCAGGGGCACACTTTAAACCAAATGGCATGGCTACAAACTGAAATCTACATCCATCTGGTGTAGTAAAAGCTGTTTTCTTTCTGTCCTGTGGGCGGATAGGAACTTTCCAGTATCCGGAATTTAAATCAAGTGAAGTGAACACTGAAACTGGTCCTAATGTTGACAAAGTGTCTGTCTTATTTATGACTAATGACGGCACGTTTACGGTTATTTTGTTAAGGGGGCAGAAGTCGACACAGAATCACCATTCACCATTTTTTTTGGAGCAAGTGTAATACCTGAATTATAGAGACTTTGTGTATGTTCAATAACGTTATCATTGAGCATCTCACATACCTACTGGTTGATGACACCGCGAAAGAAAATACCTGGGTCTCGTGGCTTGGAGTACACTGGGTCCTCGTGCATGGTGACAATCGCATATCCCATAACGTCAGTGTGTAACACACTGGCATACTGGTCCAGTAGCTGTTGCAGACGTTGCTGATGTGTGGCGAGCACCTTGTGCTCGAAGTCAGCAAGCGAGTACAGCAGTTGTTATTGTTGGTGGTGTTGCCCTCATTGCGTAAACGGTCCATCGGCCACGTGTCCCCACGTGCAGACGATTCCGGTGTGGTTCTATCATGGCATGCTTGTCAATAAACCATTGCAGTCCCAGAATCACTTCCTTGCACAAGTCTGGCACAATGTAGACATCGCACTTGGTACGCAGCTCTCTGATTCCTACTGTTACGTGCACAACACTTTTCGCTTCTCCCTGTTGGTGTGTGGTAGTGAATTGCAAGCGTCTCTGTGTCACCCTAGTTGTGATCGCTTGTATCAAACCTTCACGCACAAAATTGTGACTAGCGGCAGTGTCAATAACAGCTATGACATTTTTCTCTTCAAGTTCAACACAGATCCTTAATGCTTACACAGTATTGTCACTCACTTGAAACACTTTTGTACATCTGGTAGGCGGATTGTTATGACTTGGCAGTGAGATTGGTGCATGTGCTGTTTCGCCAACCTCCCTACTTAGTTTCCCGACCTGTTGCCCTGGTAGTATTTTTCACGGTGACCGTTGGGAAATTATTTTTCTGTGTCAGAGGTTCTGCCTCGCGGGTGCAAACATTGGTGGCGGTTGCGTAACATCTGGCATCACTGTAGATGTTGACATGCGGTGGTTTCGCCACTGTGACTGATACTCTTGGTTTGCGCATACGTCCCTCTCATACAAACACGTTTCTCTCGTAAACTGTTCTACACTGGCACGTGTTGCCCTCCGTAGATACGGCCTAATTTTGGGTGTTGATAACACCACAATTATCTCTAATACCCCGCGGGTTGCTTGTCCCAGGTGTAAATGCTTATACAAGCCTTATTTGCATTGCATGAATTCTTCAATTCCCTCATGCTCTCGCTGTTGTTAGTGATACAGTCGTGCTTGTGCAAGTATAGCATCTCCGTCAGTGTCGAACCAACCTGGCAACCTCTCACATAACTCTTTCCACGTGACTCAATAGTCCCTGACCAAGTTCCACCACGTGGCAGCAGTTACCCTTAACCTATTGGCAGTTACCTCAGTACAATCATCTCTATGTACACGATGCCTATGCAATTTTTCTTCACACACTGCAAGGAACATACCCAGGTTCTCTGAGTCGTGTCCCGTGAAAGTTGGCAAGAGAACGTTTCTGTCAGGTCCCGTTAAACCCTGTGGCGAGTACGCAAGTATTACTGACGGC
This sequence comes from Dryococelus australis, assembly GCA_029891345.1. Classification (NCBI taxonomy): domain Eukaryota; kingdom Metazoa; phylum Arthropoda; class Insecta; order Phasmatodea; family Phasmatidae; genus Dryococelus; species Dryococelus australis. Next base: position 290,527,667 of record CM056994.1, read on the forward strand.
GTGGGCTTTACCTCTGGTGGTGTTGGTGGCACGATCTCAGCACAGTTCTTTTTAGGCACTCAACACAGTTGATATACACCATCACAGAAAATTACATATTTATCAGGCCTTATGCATCGCAAATGTAAGTCAAGTTTGCAATGCTGGCATTGCGCCCACTTCGTTCCCGCCCCATCACATTTTGTGGGTGTGCACAGGCGTGGATCTGACGGCATGGACGTTCATTGATATTATGGCTAACCACATAGATTTTCACTAAACAGGTTGACTTCACTCACCCTTCCACAATACACACATCAATCAATTGGCATGTCCAAATAGTTCGCGCTCGCAATTGTGGGAGTCGCGGTTGCCGATGCGGATGTCTTGAGGGGTTCTCGCAGTTGATCAGGTGTGGTGTCTGCCATCTTCTCGCGGATAACGCGACGTGGATGAACACAATTTGCATCACTTGGGTACGTCAACTTGTAGCAGTCAGGTAAGACACGAGATGAACTATGACACAAATACTTACTGGTAATTTGGGTGCCAGCGATGCTTCCCAATCACTGCACTATTGAGACTAAGGGTTCTCAGGGATGCTGTGGGTTTTGCGTGTCCGTCTAACTCATGCGTACTTACAAATACTTAGGCAATACTAAACTTTTTACTAAACATCACTGGAATAAACACTATATAAAATATATGTGGCTAGGACACTGTCACTACTGAACTAAAGAATTAAGCCCACTGAAGACTTGTTTTTATTGTTATTATGCATACACATCAACGTGACAATGAAATGATTATCTCAGTCATGACTAGCCAATTTCGCTTGGGTGCTCCCCAGCCCGCAATTAATCTAGCGCACACCTAGATGGATGATCTCACCGAGGTGCGTGAAAGCACAGCCTTCACAAGGGAAGAGCGCCGACAGCCGCTAGGGTGGACTGACTGTTTTCCCTGAAGGCAGGACAGGTGAGTTACAAATGAAACCCTTAATACTTATTAACATGTGTGATTACTCGGCATCACTAATGCACACTCGTCGGGGCTCACCCTCCAGCACGTGGGTAGTGTGGTGACGGCCTATACACAGAGCCGGCTAGGATGGGAATAATTGCACCATATACTAATTACGAAATTACATAAACCCTTGAATGATACATGAAACAAGATGGAACACGAGATGAATATTAACAATAAACACACACATGTGTGACAACAAGTTTAGATGGCGCTGAAGCCGCTGGATGAAGTTCGTAGCGGACCACGTAGTGCAGGTGAAACTGCAATATTTCTGTGTGGAAATGTCAAACTAAATTCAGACAAAAGTTTATTTCTGCAGAGAAAATTACTCTCTTTACGAATGCAGTGGTTATAGGCTTGTAACATGCCTGATGGTGGTAAAATGAAACATTACTGTGACCGCATTATCAAGTACAAAAACATTAATTTACATGAAAAAACCCTGAACCCTGAATAAAACTGACGTAGAACCCTGAAATAAAATTATTACACATCAATGTTACATAAATAAGCTCTCAAACGCAACAATGGCGTTCACATTATTTACAGGTGTTAATATGTTTATCTTTTGTGTACTTATGTGATGCCAACCATTCAATGTTTAATACTTTGCCACATTTTTTACATCACTTAGATATGGTATTACTTTCCATTTCGAGCATTGATTTAATTTATTTATTAAGGAAATTTATTTATTTAGGGAAGGAAAAATATTTTTCTTTAATAATATTTTTTATATAACAGAAAAATAGAGGCTCTACTCAACAAGTTGAACAATTAATTTGAATTCACCAAACTACAAGATCTAGAAAAAAATTAATGGTTTACTTCTACAGATTTTAAAATTTTTGAATCTAAGTTTGGTAAAAATTTTTATTGTATTCTAGATGGCAAGTTTAAAATTTCTTTACCAGAGCGCTATGTGAAAATAATACGTCAAAATGCTTTGAAACTATTAAACGAGAAGGAAGTTTTTGTCATATAATGGCTTAAAAGAAATTAAAAATGGAAAATTTATCCATGCTCTAGAATTCTCTAATGAACATATAAATTCTATTAATTTGAATCTTTTAAATATTTAAATAGATTGTTAGTTTATTTTGCTTGTTTTTGGCATAAATTTGATTGATTTAGATTACTTGCTTCCAAAATTGGCATTTCTATAAAATGTGAAAATTGCTTTTTTCTTTAAATAGACACAAATCCTGAGCGACCATTTTTGAGGGGGGGGGATATATATGCTTGCTTTTGGGGTAACGTTGCTTGATTTTGGAGTAAAAATCTTAGTTTTAAGAAATTCGATTTAAAAATTTTTTAGAGCTTAAATTTTGCCTCAAAAAACTTGATTTTGGAGCAAAAAACCACATTTTTTCGAGGAAAAATTGGGGTTCGCCAGTTCCTGCATTATACATTTATTAATAAAGTTCAGTTACTTATATTTACCTGGCCTATCACAGTACTACGTACGTGCCAAATTTGGCAAAAATTGGTTAAGCTTTGTTTTTCATGTGACACAATTTCCCAAAACGGTGGCCATATAACAATATTCACCACTGCATTCAATGCTTACACTTTGTGCTGTCAGCATACAAAATTTGGTATAAACAGGTTGGATGGTTTCAGAGATGAAGTATAACCCTAAATTTTAAAGTGGCCGCCATTTTGAAAATAAGTACCCGGTGTGGTCGAAAACTATAAGAGTCAAGTGTCCTTACTTAGTAATATATGTGTACAGAGTTGGGTGAAATTCAGTTCACACATTCAAAAATATTATAAATAAATTGTAACAGATACAGATTTTGGGCAAATCGGCCGATGTATCGGTATCGGTCCAGCCCTAATCTTAATGCACTGAAAATTACCCTAGTTTAACTGAGGAAGCTCTCATGGAGCGTAGAATTTCACTCATTTCTCACATGTTCCCAAGCGGAAATTAATGTTAAAAGGAAAATGGTTAATGGGAAGGTGAGGTGGAGAAGGATGTCTTCTTACGAAGTGGCGCGGTGGTGGAGGAGTCTTCGGTGTTCACCCATGCAGGCATCTTCTCTCGTTACTTCACACACTTCAGCACGTGGTCTAGTGATGAGCACATTACTGTAGTCTTTGTCCTCGCCCTTATTCAGACTGTGAAGTCGGTAGGCTGCCACTTACCAGTTGGTCTAGAGGCCATCTCACTCTTAAGACATTTCTTCCGCCATATTGCAGACTGGAAGAGGGTGGAGGGTCTCTTACCCCTATTGCTTCCTCTGCCTTATTCAGACTGTGAGGAAGCAACGATTGCTCTCGTGCCTGGCATGGCACTGCCTATTTATACTCAAAATATTTGCTTGTTGGCTTTCAGAGGTGGAGGGGGTGATAGCCTTACATCACAGGGGTTAATTATTAGAGCTTCGGCACAGCACTACCCTTTACTTATCTCCGGGCATGGATGCATCAACATATCTTATCGCCTCTGCTGGAAGCTCTGGGGGCTGTGGGGTTCTTGTGTGCTGTGCTCGTAAAATGGAACTTTGAACTAGCTTATCTCTTCTGAGGATGTCGGTGGCTCTTACAGATTAAAAATTCTCTGCATTGGGTTTAGGACGACCACATGACGGCTTTAATTAAGTATTATATTTTTATTAACTACATGTAGGTAATTTCAGTTGATGATATGTTTGTAGCTTTAGTAGGCACGTGATTTTATATAATAATGTGCTGCGGACTTGCCCAAATGAGTGTAACATGAATGCTGATGGGCGAAGTCACAAGTAAAGAGTGCATGCCAACTGTAAATAAATGTGTCACGCGTCACACTTCATGTTCTTGTTGGTGTGGTGCAGCGTCCTCATTCGGCCAGTAACTCTCTTCTGAAGTTAGCCATTCCGGTCTTTGCCACAACAAATGCCCAACAAGATCAATAGGTGTCAAGCCCCTGGAAGCAGCGTCAGCTGGATTGTCTCGCAGTTGAATATTTATGCCAGTGAATTCCAACCATACTTTCCTGAATGTGAGCTACCCTGTTTGCCACAAAGGTCTTCAGTATGTACAGAGCCATCCTGATCCATGCTAAAGTAACAGTTCAGTCTCACCATGTTGTAATACTTTCAACTGTAATGTGCTTTGAGAGAATAACTTCTGCTGTCTCAGTAAATTTCAAAAGGAGATGTGCTCCCAGCAACTCTAGATGAGGAAGAGTGACCGTTTTCTGTGGTGCTACTCAAGACTTTCCAAGTAAAAGATGTACACTTGTCTCACTGTTACCCGAGATTTTTAAATATACGACGGCTGCATAGCTATGATTTGAGGCATCACTGAATCCATGAATCTGATAGGCTATTTTTTTTACCGGAGATATAAGTCGGGGAATACAGATGTGGCTGAAAACTGGAATCTGGGTAATGAATTGGTGCCATTCCTCCTTCATCTTATCATGTGAAACTGTATCCCATTCGAGGCCCAGGAGCCATAGCATCTGAAGGAATAGCTTTGCACGGAACACAACCGGTGTAATCCAGCCCAAAGGGTTGTAGATATTTTGAAATTTCAGACACACTGGCACGCTTGGTCATGATTGCAGTTGCTTGGTGAACGTAGTATGAAAATACATCAGTGATTGCATCTCACTCAATGCCTAGCACCTTGATCACTTCCTTGCCTTCCTGAAGGCTAACTGGACACACTCTGTAACACTCAGATACAGCCTCCATTACAGACTTACAGTTGCTTGTCCATTTCCTTAACTCAAAACCTCCTTGCTTAAGTAGGTCAATTAGTTCTCTGCAACTCAAAGACTTCTGAAACTGAGGATGCACCGGTTATAATGTCATCCACGAAGATGTCTTCCATTACTACTCTTGCCGCATTAGGGTATTTGAATTGTTCATCTATGACAAGTTGCTGTAAAGCTCTTATAGTTAAAAAAAGGGACAGAAGAGACACCATAGGTCACAGTATTGAGTTGGTATGTCTCGAGTGATAGTTGTGGATTCTCTTGCCACAGAACCACTTGATATCGCTTGTCTTCTAAAGGTACTAATATCTGGCAGGACATCTTACAGATATCAGTGGTAAATACTACTGGATGGAGATGGAAATAATATCAGTTCAACTACATCCCTTTGTAGTTTCAGCCCGGCCATTAGCACATCATTGAGTGAGTTCCCAGATGTAGTAGAAACAGAGATATCAAATACAACCCTTAACTTTACTGTGAAGCTTCTTTCCATAATTACACAATGATGAGGAAGGTAATAGACTGTCTGTGACTCACGAACTGCCTCAAACAGTGCATGTGCCTCAATGCCTCGTATTCCTTCAGGAATGCATTATTTCCCCCCCGTTAGTTTTGACTGGCTGCTGAAGCAATGTTCTAAATGGTGTAGTCTGGTTACTGCTTGAGGATAGGAGTCACCAAGGTCATGGGGATGCTTGAAGGGGAGTCTAACTACATATTATCCTTCAGGGGTATGGCTGTGAGTCTGAACAAAGTGGGGTTTAAACTCATCATCCTCTGGATTAACATGCTTTTCTGCAGGCAATTCCTCACACTCCCAAAACATTCATAGGATGTCTGTGAGACTCGGCTGTGCCATGGTGAAAAAGGAGACAACACTATTGATAACAGCAACTGCTCCATGGTTATTCCTCCCCATAAGAACACAGCCAAACACAGTATGCAGATCAGTAGGAAATCCTGTGGGACTTGATGCCGCCCACCATCAACTAAGTCTGGGTAAAAATCTGCTCTCAACAGAATGTCAATTGGCCAAGTAATGTCAAAAGTAGGGTCGGCCAGTTACAAACCCTCATATTCTGCCGCACCTCATATAAGTGTACAGCAGGCAACTGTGATGCAATGTCCTTTAAAATTAATGCTTCCGTCATAAAACTGGGTTCAGTCCTCAGCTAACGCAACATGGCTAGAACCGCCTTATAGGCCGTTCACGGTAAAGTGAGCACTTTTGACACCCTAGTTACTTTTTACGTTCAGCCGTTTCCTATCCTTTAACCACATTTCTAAATACATACTAATATGTAAGTAATAAGTGCAATGTGTGTATTCTACCGCACTAGGAAATTAACGTCTCAAGATGAAATACAATCTATTTATTGACTATTATTCCAAACAAGGGGACTTTCCAAAGTGCTCACTTTATCATGAACAGCCACCCCTTTAGGCATTAACAACAGTGTAGGCAAGCCCAACTACCGGAACCTGAGCACTGCATCGACGCAATCCCAACCTCTGGACACACCTTTCTGAAATGAAGGCTGATAGTGACCCTGAATCTAAAAGAGCACAAACTTGAACTAAAGCACCATTAGCATCCTTAATGTGAACCAAGACTGTTTCTAAGACAACCATACTTGAACAGTCATTGCGAGAGGTAACTGACACCACAGCAGGTGGGAACTAAACTTGTTCCTCTGTTATGGTTGACAAAACTGGAGAGGTAGTTTCATTTTCTGGACCAACTATAGGTGCAGGGCTATGGAGGAGAGTATAATGGCTTCTGTCCCAATGCATGCATTTCTTTTGAGGCACAATCCTCTACATGATTGAACATAAGCAGTTGAAACAGAGATTGTTTCCTCACACAACCTCTCGCCTTCCTTTTAACGATCTTGCAGGAAATTCAGGACTTTTATCAATTGAATGGGTTCCTTGACATGCAGCACATACATCTCTGCCAGAGGTGGCCATAAATGCATTCTTAGCACTTTAACCAGGCCCAGACACAGTATGCTTGCTGATGGAACGTAACCAAAAGTGATTTAATTACACTGAAGGGTACCCCTGATAACAACATAAGCAGATACTGGTGTTTCTCCACCACCCACACCGAGCTGTTATTGTGAACGAGTGATGTAAACAGGGCATAGAAACTCTTCCACTTAGCGACTATGTCCTTAAATGTCAGGAGCTGTAGTTTTGGAAGCTTTAAATTGGATAGTTTTTCATGGTTGGACACATCATGTTACTCTGTCTGAGTAACAGAGAGCTTAGAAAAAACTTCCTGTAGTGTGTAATATGCCACATCCAATTCTTCCATTTCCAGCTCGCTGGAATCTGATTCTGCAACCGAATCAGTTTCAGATGCTTGTGCAGCTAGCAGAAAATTCTCTTCTAATTCACCTTTCAATTGTTATAAGTGTCTGCAGTGAGCCTGGCATAAACCTGCACTACTTGAATCCACTTCAACTTGCTGAGCGAGCATAAGAAGTCTGTTTATTCTGCACTTTACTATGCGCAACCAAATTTGAACTTGTTTTTCAGCCATTATCGAATGTGTTTAACATGATCACAACACATGAAATGAAGGAATATAACAGATAAATAATACCACAACGGCAGTCGCGGCACAAAGGCGTCACAACATAGCACAGTCAGCAAGTACATTTACCATCACTAATACATGGACATATACCAAAGTACTGGCAACACCACATTAAAAATGTGAGATTACATACTGTATTTATTATCTAAATCACTGATCCAATGCAGAGGAACAAAATGTCAACCATTTTTGACTGAGTTTGGCAGCACAATGTCTGGCCGAATGGAATGCAAAACAACACTGAGTTTCACTTCAAATACGAGAGTTTGCCATAGTGCAAAATGGCGGCGCATGCAATAAACAAAAAGCAGTTGGTAGCAGTGATAAATAACAGCACACACACAAAGTTAACACAACAAAAAAACTAAGAAGAAAGAATAGATGTGGTAAATAATGCTTTACCAGATGTAGCATGCCGGTTTGTTTAACATTGTGTTAAAGAAATTAATCCTACTAATCGGTCAATAATACATGGCAAATAATGTTCAGATTTCGCCAATACCGATGGTCGTGGCATCAGCCGGTTAATCGGTATCGGTATCAGCCCATCCCTAGTTATTACAGAATTTAAAAAACAAACACAATTTCTTAATATTTTGCATTACTGTAGAGCTCCAGAAAATTTTTACGTCCTAGTTTGAAATGGTAACCACAAATTCTAGTATATTTATGTCATGTGATGAAAACATAGGTAAGAATTAGGTTATTAGGTCCATGTAAGTGCAAATTTTAATGCAGCAAGGAGACAAACAGTGGAGAAACTAAGGAGGGCTTTCAAAAGGTTCAACTAATGGTGAAGAAGCTGCAAGAAAATTAACTGCAGAGCAAATTACGAGAACATGCCTGAGCATGGGCCTCCTTCTCTTGCAACATAAGCTGAAGGCGATGCAGGTCTCCCTCCAAAGCCATGCGCTGCAGCTCTAGCTTGGTGGAGCGAGACTCACAGTGGGAGAGCTCCTCCTGTAGGCCGCACTTGTCCCCCTCCAGCCGTGTCACTGTCTGCCTCAGCCTCTCCACCTGCTCCTGCAACAAAGTGTCACACCGCCTCAGTACCTTTTTCTCGTCCACTATTGACTTATTCTTCCTCATACACACATAAAATAATACAAAAGCATGCAGCTGTAAATACGTTGTAGCAGAGACTACATTGGTAAATACTTGTCTACATCAGTGAGATACACACTAAAAACTGGGATTCTATGAGCACAGGTTTTTGAATTTGAGTTGAGTTTGAGTATTTCTTTCATCAAGCTCATGAGTTTGAGTTAAGCTTGAGTTAAACTAAAGTATTAAAGAAGAGTTGTTTTAGTTAAGTACTTTCACCATTAAATAAATACCACAATTAGCAAAACTATTATCTGTAATTAATTACCATTAATATTATTTAATTATATAGCATTACATTAATAAAACAAATAAAACTCAAATAATTAATATACCTTTAACTAACTACAATATTATATTTGAAAACAAATATTGTCCCAGATCACATATAGTAGAATGAAAGTTGAACACAACATGCGCATACCAAATATGGGAAGGTAATATTACATGTAATAACCATGAGAGAGTCTTGTAGCAACAAACATGTTTATTAGTGATTTTATTTGGGGTGCATGATGTTACTGGCACTTTCATGTGAAAATTAATTAAAAATGCACCGACATGTTATTTTCAATTGCTACATACATATGTCAAAAACAGAATCACTTAATTTATTAATATTATTTTATTCCATGATAGCCAAGCTGTACCATTTTAACAATTGTCTTTTTAGCACCTTCGTTACATAATGCCATAACGGACATATGTTTGTTTATGTTATGTGGTTTGGAAAAAAAATTACTCTAAAAATAAAATGTGAATATTGGATATGCATAATTAATGTCAGTATTTTAATTTTCGCAAGCCAAACTAATAGGTACAATGGAGTGTTAAACTTGCATTGCATTACTTAAAACCTTTACATCTAACGTGCCACAGGCCACATCCATGATCACTCTTGGGCCTCCGCCTTAGCTGTGCACCCCCTCCCCCCATGTTAAGCAATGCTGTCCCCAAACTCCCATTACGTGAGTTCTTTCACTTTTGAGTGGGCTTGCAAGGTTGGCTTCTGCCTAAATTAAGGCAACCCATTCTGCATGCATGCCTACTTTGGAAACCTGGTTGCATTCTGCCCCTTGGAGCAGCCATGCAGCACATGGCACCAAATGTACATCCCGAGGGGAAATATGATCTATCTCTATTCCATTGTTCTCCCTTTCTTTACTCACACCTGACCAGATAGGTATGTATAGGACTTTACACATGCCACTGACACAGTTTCTTTAACACCTGCCTAGCAGATATACCTACTTACTATGATATCCAACTGCTGAATGTCTTCTTGCAAGATTTGTTTTCACGATTGTCTACTGTGCTCCAAGCACTAGCCCATTTCTGCCTAGATACTCCTCCCAAACTAAAGATAATGAGTCCCTACTGCCTTGCTGGCACAAATGCACCAGTCAAATACATATTTCCTGTCAGGGGTTGCCCTGATGCTGCCGTTACCACATGAGTAATAGACCTTCATGGCAGTCAGATTAATCCTGCCCTTCAGGCATCCTGAGCACAGGCTGTGATTATGTGTGTTTTATTCTGAATAAACCCATATAAACCATACGTCCATAACTCAAGTCTTTTACCCTTCTGATAACCTAATACCTTCTAGTAATATGGCATTCTCTCTGTCTCGTGCACAATCTGAAAATCAGAGCCCATCAGGCTTAAATTAGCTACATAGGAAACCACTCTCTACCTCAGTCTGAGCGCCTGGTAACAAGCGATGACGCCATTTCCCTGAGTACAGCTGAGGCTGAGAGAAAACCCTTGTTATGAAACCTACTCAAAAGAGAATTGGTTACCAGCGATAACGCAACTTCTCTGTGCGTAGTAAGGACTCCCACCACCCCTAGGAATATGCAAACTCCACTAGTCCAAAATGTTGCCAGACACGGCTGAGTGCCTGGCTACCAGTGATAATGCTGCTTCTCTGGACATCACTAAGTCGGGAAGTGAGCCTCTCACCTTTAGGCAGAGGGACACACTTCATTGTGGAGTTGACCAACCCTCAGCCATTGGCACCACAGAGAGGCTTTGACTCTCTGGAAAGTCCACTCTTCCCATGCACACAGTTTAGGCTACATTATCTGACTACTAGAGCTTGCCTAAGCCTAATCCGCTATGTTACCACATGTCCCACCATAGAGGAGGGAGGGCAAAGGCTGAGAAAATAGCCACTGTTTAGGTTCAACATCCCTGCCACTACCCCGCCAAGACATGGAAGCAGTGGCGCCAACCGGCCCAAACCTGAAGAAGAGGCGGCCAAAGATTACCAAGGCAGACACGGCATGCAGGAACCTTCCAGCCGAGGGGAATACAACGCAGTGTGCGCGGTAGTAATGCCAGTTGTCCACGTAGCTCCCCTTAGCACCAGTTGTGCTAAGGTTCTGTACAACACAGCCACAGTCCTCCTAAGAACTTACCCCAGACCTTTGAGTTGTCCATGTAGCTCGCCTTAGCACGAATCATGCTAGGGCTCTCTGTTACACAGCCACAATCCTCCTAAGGATTTCCCCAAGAACTTCGAGTTGTTCACGAAGCTTGCCTCAGCACAAGTCGTGCTCCGGCTCTCTACTACACAGTCACAGTTCTCCTGAGGATTCTCTAAGACCTACCAGTCTTCTACCAGTTCTTCAGCTGATGATGCCTTCCCCACCAGTACAGTCGAAGGAGTCATTTCTACCCCTAACATTTGCAGTCATGAGTCACCTCACCTGATACGTACGCCACAAGTGGTGCTCCAGGCCCTTTCATGCCTACATACCACAATTAGAGTCAGTTGTTTTCACAACTACTTAATTGTCAGCTCTCGTCCTCTCTGCAAGCCATGCTTCACAAGACGACAGGCCTCTTCACCTGTCTTGCTTTTGTACATAATCCATTGAACACCTAATGTGTGTAGAGGAAGGGGGTTGTACGGGTCACCGTGTTTCTATTCTCAAGGGAATAATACACTTAGTCTACAAAACTTCTGTCTTTTCTTGCTCTGTAGTGAAAGTGTGCCTTTTCCTGAACCTGGTAGGCATCACCCTCGAAGGGAGTGGCAGGGGACCACGAATGGGCAACAGTTTTCGACAGAGTAGGACTGAAGACAGCCGCTAACCAAGACTGCACGTATATCACACACAGTACAAGTTCGACCGCCATTCATACTGTGGACCTGGTACGTAAAGGTACCTGATGCAAAAGTACGGTAGAGCCCGAACCACTAGAAAGACACACAATGAAGCATCTTGACCAACTAAGTCAGCTAAACTATTTCCTCCAGAGCATATAAATTTGCCAGAGGGTGTGCTAGGCCTAACGAGGTTTGACCCATGTACTTCTGGACACTTCATAAGGGGTTAGTTAGTTTTCCTGCCGCACTCAACAGGATCAAGAGTAGCACCTTTCCTGTTCGTGATATTCGCTCAATGAGGAGGGAGCAGGAGGAATACCGGGAGGAAAGCTGCTATCCTTGTGTCTTGCCACCCCATAAGTAAACAACCTACACCAGTACTCAGCTGCAAGTCCTCACGGGAGAGAGAATAAGTCACCCGACAATTTGTGAAGCCTCATTCCGCTACCCTCCCTGCCAACCTGTTTGGCCTCCAGATTAGGGTTCCCAAAGCTGCCCACCCTGCCATCGAAATACTCCGTCAGGTGTACACTCTCCCCTTCAGAGTGGTCCCGCTCGACCTGGTGGACACCAGCGAGTCTCCAGCACCAGTCGACCATGTGTCAGCTAGTCAGCCAGCACCCCAGTTGACTGCACGAGCCAGCCAAGCCGACCTGCCCAGCCGCCCACTACAGCTGGAGCCGAAGTCATCAAGCCAGGGCCAGCGACTGCTGAACGGAAGCGACACCAGTGGTAAGCTAGCCCAAACCAGTGTGATATGCCTGGAGGCTTCATCTCACCCTCACAGATTTTGTACTAAGTAGGCATGATAGAGCCTACATTATATAAAGGACCAGTGCAAGGCTGATGGACCATATTTTACAGACGCCTCCTTAGTAGAATCCGCCCCAATCCTGCGGAACTGACACAGCACAGAAATAAAAACAGCCCACACTTGATGTGACATCCCAATCCCTAGCCCATCACACGTAAAAGGGTTAAGGGGGAATGGTTTAACTGCATCCAATTAGCAGGACCAGATCAATGCGACCTGAGATTAAGAGAACAAACCATGTTAAGCACCCTTGTAACCAGATTAGATTTCAGGGAGTCTCAAAACACCCTGTGACGCTTAACCAAATTGATCCCTGCAATGTCCAGAGAAGGGGAGAACATAATGAACCCAGTGGAGACTGCTGCCATGGACAATGAGGCCTGGAAAAATATGAATGAAAGGTGCAGACCAGTCACATGCACCGGCCTAGGCCAATACATCATAGTGTGTGCCCACTGCCTGAAGTGGAATGACGCACCAAGATATACAGATGGAATTGAATACCGCTGTGAAGCCTGCCACTTGCAGAAAGCTGCACAGATGTGATTGGTTAAATGGTTAAGGATGGGGAATTAACACTGTGCATTGCGTAAATTGTCCCTAGACCTTCACCACACCTGTCTAGGCTGGGCTGACGAGAGTATCACGCGACCAGGGCTAGTTTACAACTGCAAAGTATGTCGCAGGGCACAGGAATACAGACCTAGCAACCCCGAACACCACGCTCCCAGTACCGCTGGACATGCTGACAAACCACAATTACCGGAATTCGCCAGCCATCCACAAGACGACCCCACCATGTTTATTGAGGAATGTGAGAGGGAAAATTAAAGCTAGTGACACTCCAACCAAGAAATAGGTGACCCATGCCCCCAAACAGATGTTGGTGAAATAGTTACGGGAAATTCATCACAGAGTGGGAACACTGTGCAGCAGACTTGTGACCCATTTTACAGGGGCAGAGGTGCTTGTAGTGGTTCTGCTGTACGAAAACACATGGGAGTTATCAGCGAACACTAGCTCGGACTAGCTGAGTTGGTTAAAGTTTGAGACTTGTAGCGTAGAAATATATTGAACACATGAACGTTTGTTGATCCAGGAGTGCCAACAGAAATTAATGAAAGATGATGAATGTTAACAGAAGTTTAGTGCTGTCTTTTCACAAAGATTTGACACTCGTAATAAAAAAGAAAAAGCAGCAAGAGACAGAATGGCAGCGTGGTCACTCGCTGCCCTGCACGAACACTACATTGCTGAACTGACTGATAAACTAAGCCAAACTGAAGTGAAAAAACTTGTGATGACGGCGAACGTAAAGTGACGACGAGAAAGTCGTGCTAACCCTATTTATGCTGTCTGAAATGTCGCATCAAGTAAACGTGATCCAATTGTGGCTTTGCAAAGTGCATTAATGTCTAAAAATAGCCTGTGAACACCGACATGGGTCTCAAAATCAAAGTATTAAAATGTGTGCGCTGGCTGTCACGTCTGCCTACTGCGATATCAGTACACTAAGTTTCATCAAATGGTAAAACACGTGGACGTGACTCTCTTAATAACTGCTTGAAAAAGTTGCACTGTCATACTGTGATGATTATACTACTGATGCAATGATTCAAATAACACAGTAAATTTGGAAAAACCAACATGTACAAAATATAAACAAATTATTATTGCCACAATCTTCTAAATGTGAAATCAATTGCTATCCTTGACACAGAAATACAGAACATTTAAATAATCCCCAAATATATACACTATAACATATTGCAATGCTACATGCTTTCCCAGTTGACCTCCGAATACTACAGCATGTACTAAACAGCCGAAGACGAGGCAGTAATATTCATAAGGTGTAAAGTTCAAATGTTGACTTATGCCCGAAGGCAGTGAGAAAGGATGAACCCACACCACAGCTAGGATGTTACTTCCTAACCTAAGGAACTTCCTTTAAGTTCCCCACCAGCAGACAACCAAAGATATTGTGGAATAAGCAAGAGAGACTGAGAGAAACATTAATGCCCACATGGCCTCAGACAAAACCTGAAATAGAAGCCTTAACAGAGGCATGAACTGCTTTCAGGAGCAGTTCCCTGGGCCTCAAGTCCCCCTCCAGATGTTGTCCGAAGAACCCTGCCCATCTGGTGCCCCTCGTACACCAGTGAAGCTCAACTAGCGAATGGTTGCAGTGATGCTAGATACCGCAGCCATGGGCAATTTTATATGGAGCAGCCTACCTACCGACAACTGGTGAGCCAACAACCGAACCAGAGGGAAGAAAATATGCATGGCCGAACCACACCGCCTGCGAAAGGTGGAAGGGGTGATCAAACTCCACTAACCTGCGCAACTGACTTGGCACAGAAATAAAAACACCCTACTCTTGGTGTGAGGTCCCTTTCGCTAGGCCATCACGCATCACAATACTGCAAATGTATTTGCCCCTACACATACTACTACCCACCCTGCTGCCAACTTAGCACCTCAACAGGCTGAGAGACATATTTAAGCGTTATCATATAAGGGTATCAGCCACTAATACCCCATGAACAGATCAAACGCTTCCACTCACTGAACGGGGGAGAGGTTTGGCCTCCGTTCTAACCCAGTTGGGCATCACATGTATACGTGATGATCACCATTCTTCTACGTTATCAATCATAACACTATCTCAAAAATATAAGTGGTACAACTTACTGTAATATTATCAAATATAGTATAACGCATGTTGTTGTGTACTCTCATAATAACCTATTTCTTTAGTCGAAAAGAAAATAATGTATTCTAATTCTTGATTTTGGTGACCCTGTGATATCACATCAAAAAAAATTAAATGGGGTAGGTTAAGTTGCAATAGTTTTGCTGTCAAATTATACTAACATGAAATAAGGTGAAACCATGTTAAGAAGTCACACTTAAGAAGCTTTCTGCTTTATAAGTTAAATAATTTTGCACTTTGTCTATATGCACACACTTTGTCCATATGCACATGAGTAATTTTACTCTTTTATGAAGTTTTCCTGGTTAGTAAATATAATTTTTTCAGTCCCTTAAAAAAAATTTTAACTGAGTTTTAAAAATATATAAAAGGACATGAATCCAAGTACTCACAGTCTAGTACTTGGCGATAGGCACACACCTGAGTTGTAATGTAAGAGCTAAACATAATTTTCTAAAGTGGAGTTATATTATTTAAGTAAAGTAATAGATATTAGGGTGAATACAAATATAACCATTAAATCTGTAGTTAAAAAATTTAAACATTTAAAGTCAAGGGAAAAAAGTTGAGCTTGATTTCAAGTTTTGGTCAGAAACTTGACTTAACAAGTTGAGTACTCACAGAAGCCTACTGAAAATACATATGTTGGACAAACAAGTCGGACTGGAAAATTTACTAGAGTGAGCATGCATGAAGCCTTTTAGCAGCCAACCTCAACAATCACCATTCTTAGCATATCCAATAAATCCAGACATAGAGTCATCCAGAATCAAGCCACAATGCAGCAGTGGTGAAATGCTAGTTTGCAAGCGGGTCAACCACATAGAAACCATCTTGAACATTGTAAACAAGATTAAAGTAGTAGAGGATACTAGTTTCCAGAAACTACTATATATAATTGATTGTAAGCTGCCACAAAATGCATTCCGCACAATAACTTTTAAACCCTTAGAGAAAAAGAAAATAATATGATGCCGAATGCAAACTGAATTTTCAATTTCATATGCACACTATCAGCTGAGAGAGCACAGGGTGATATCATTGATCAAATTGTGCCATCGTGCCAGAGTTTTCAAATCTGGTGACTGGTTTTTGTTGCCTCTTCTGTCCCTGAAAGAGGGGAAAAGATGTCACAGCTAGTGAGGCACACTGCAAGAAGTTAGGGAGAGTAAGGCAAAAAAATTCTGGGCTGCATGTTTTGACAGTTGCCTCTACAGAGGGAGAGGGTTGGAGCAAGAGGATGCCAAAGTAGATGGTAGGAAGACTTGCAAAGGTGGAAGGGGTAAGAAAAACAGATGTGGAAGAGAGCTTGGAGTGGTGTAGGAGAAATGGAGAGGAGAAGGGTGGGAGGAAGAATGCTTGGTGCACTGTGGGCATGGCTTGAGGGAGGAGGGCAGAAAGGAGAGAAGCAGTGTGGGCGTGGTTGGAGGGTGGAAGGAGGAAGGGAGGGTAGCAATGTGGGTGGTATGGCTAAGAGGAGGGATGACTGACAGCTGATGGAGAGACAAGAGCAGGGAGGGGAATGGGAGCAAAGACAAAGAAGAAGGGAGAGGCCAGTGGCCAGGAAAATAATGAGACACCACTCTACAACTGCCATAGCACTGTGACCTTTTCAGAGGCCAGACTCAGTCAAGTGAGGGGTGCTGCTCGACACAAAAACTGCACTTTTTATGAACTGGGAACATTTTATTATATTAGTAGTAGGGCACACTTTATTATATTAGTAGTAGGGCTGCAACCGTACTGGTAAACATAAGCAGTCCATTATATAATCCTGTTTTACATATACTTGGTCGGAACTGTATGTCATATTGCCTGTCCCAATTCTATACCAAGGCGTAATTATGGAAGATTCAAATTGATAAAAAAGGTTAGCTTAGAATGTGGTAAATATAGTAGTCATAATGCACAAACTACACAAAGAATCACGAACCTCCCAATGTCCCTTCTCCTCGGAGCCACTGTGCACCTGCAACTCCAGCTGTGTAACTTTTTCACTCAGCAGCTGCACATCGTCTGTCTTCTGTTGGAGTGTCTCCCCCTGCAACAAAATCAATTCACACACAATAGGTAAACTCACAGTATTGCCACCAACATTGGCTATCGACTGTAACAAACTGTATTATACATATGTATCTGTATCATAAAACATGATGCATGCCATCTGACATAAAACTACCATCGCCACTGTTGTACATACCCTAGACCACTTCTGTCCCAGTTAAGAAGTGATGTGACTTTAACAAGGCTCAGTGAACGTAGATACCACCCACCTGACCGCCAGTTAAAGTTTCGTAACCCGGTCTAGTTCACGGCCACTGCCTATTACCCCCTCTGACATGCAGCCAATTCATGCAGCTGCCACGGAGTGGGAGTAAGAAGGAGCAGTGTGTCACTACTACCCATGCCTGACCCTCAGGATATCTGCCATACTGCTAGATATTAAGTAGCAGCCACACAAATTGTTAGTTGTTCTTCTTCAGCCATCACCTACACTTCTCTCTCTAACAAGTACAGTGATACCCCGCCGCCTGTAACCACAAGCCAACTGTATATTAGGGACCAGCAGCCTTAGCATTTGAGTTAAAACCACAAAGGTGTTAAAATGCCATGTTTGCTACACCGACTGCCTCATCATAATTTGATCTCCAACTTCAACTCACGAGCATAAGTTTGCTAGAAAGATAGATTAGTGTAGGTAGCTGTAATTTTACTGTGGTTTAGGCCACATTTTTGTACAGGTCAGACCCAACAGGGAATTTTTAGTGAGCTTAGCAATGGAGGCGCGAATGGGTAAAGCTTCCCATTGGAGAATATTGTCTATTCTGAATAAAGTCTACAACCCTTTACACTGGAATTTTGTCTCATTAAAGAGAGGAAATTCCCTATTTATGTTACCATAATCTGCATTCGCTGTTAACCAAGTAAGTTATCACGTCCGTAAAGACTTCTCTGACAAGAATAGGAGAACTATACATATATGCTCAGACAACAACGACGACTGTGGGCAATTGGGTCTTGAGGGGGGATCCCCATTGCAACTTGACACCTGATACTGTGGCTGTTCCTTCTGTCACGGTTGGACAAAGGGTCTTTTAGACACACCGGTTAATTCAACTGTCACCACCCCCAACAATCCAGAATGCTACAGCAATTCACTGCTAGGTGTATGAATAGGAGGGTCGGTGTGAGTAATAGGATCATGGCACAGACAGGTAAAGGATAGACAGTGAGCCTATGTAGTCACATCTGTACTGCAAAGATTTTGGGGACAGCAAGTTGCCTACCGGATCTTAATTTTCCATGAGAGGAAAACACTTGTTCACTTTTGTGTTGTCTCAAAGTGATGCCTGTTGCACTCCTCAACCCCCCTCCTCCACTGTATTGATGCCTTTCTGCAAGCCAGGGGCAGAAATAAAGGGTAAAGTCGCAGCATGAGTCAATACCTGAGAGTCAATGCCTAAAAAACCACAATTTAAGGTGGTCTATATGAAGCACAGGGAGCTCATGCAGCTCGTATGGCAGCGCAAGTAAACGAAACCCTCCGACATCAACCCAGTTTCTTCCAGCCACTTAACGAGACCCTAGGTGCTTGCAACCCATGGGCCGTGCCTGTAACACGCAGACCGCACCTGAATGAAAGTAATCTCAGGGTGTACAATACATCTACAGTAATACCATTAAACAAATTTCCTGTTATAAAGTATTCCTGCTTTGTAAGCCGTACAAAGTTTGCACTTTGTCTATTACAAATACATAATTTTATCCTTTTAATAAGTTTTCCTGCTTAGTAAGCACACACTTTTCAGTTTTTTCTGAACTGTCTTAAGGCACTCTCCTATTTGAGAGCAAAATGTGGTGGCATATCCCCAGCTATCATGTTTCTTTTTCTGAGTGGGTTGGGTTATCTGATCGGACATTTCTAGCATTTAAGTATCATTATACTTCTGAATTTAAATGGCAAGCAGTAAACTGAATTTTAAAGTATATTGACAGACTTTGATAACAATGAAAATAACTATTTAAGGACGTAAGTTATCTGAGCACACAAAAATTATGACATGAGCCATTTATCCCCCATTAGTTCATGTAAATGCCATTTACCAAAACTCACAGCTAGTGAGACAGTCACATACAGTGTGCAACACTGTATCAAGTAACACAAATAAAAAAAAACGGTACTGGCACCAATATCCGACCCACTGAACATAAGTATTTTCTAGTTTTAAGAAAACTGCCACTGAAAAAGTACACATATATAAAACAAAACAAAAGTGTTCTTTATCTCTAGGGTTCTTCAGCTGCTGTTCTACTCCACTGGCAAAGGATAAATCTTGGTGACAGTCTAAGTAAGCTTTCTGTGAGGTAGTGAAACAACTTGAACCACACCATCACGGCCCAAATGTACTGCAACCCCTCCTGCCGTTTTCCACTTCAGTGGGGGCAGTGTTGGATCCTTTAAAAAGGCCAGTTGATCCACACTGACATTAGGAGTGAATTACGTACACTTTGCTCTCTGCTGAAGTGTGTGGAGATACACCAGACTCCATCATTTTCAAATTCTCTGATGAAGGTGAGTGAACTTTGCCATCTATTTAGTCAATTAAGAGGCAACTCTAGTAAATTGTGGTCTGGTACAGCAACAAGGGGTTCTCCAACTAGGAATGTCCTGGGGAGAGCACATCAAACTCGCCTGGACTTACTGACAATAGGTACAGAGGCCATGAGTTGAGTACTGCAAATATTTGAGCCAGATGTGTTGCTAACTCATTGCAGGTCAATAGCTGGTTGCCTACAACGCGCTTCATGTAATGCTTGATACTTTATATAGCGGCCTTCCAGATACCGCCAAAGTGAAGGCTGGCAAGTGGGTTGAAATGCCATTTTATTCCTTGTTCAATTGCACTGTCTGCTATCTGCTGCTTGTTAGCACTCTGAAACAGTTCTTGGTGAACGTCTTTCAAATAATAGCTTGTCCCTACCATGTTGGTGCCATTGTCCGAGTAGATGTCTGGTGGCGAGCATCTAATGTAAACAAAATGCTTCAGAGCTGCTAAATATGATGCTGCTGACAGATCTGTCACCATTTCAATGTGCACTGCCTTGGTGGACAAATACACTTTTAGTGCAGTCCTCTTGTGACTCACAGTTGGCATAGCATGGAACGGGCCACTGAAGTCAGTCCCAACTGAATGGAATGCTCTCAGCTGACTCAACCTAACCTTTAGCAGCACAGACATCACTGGGTTGATTGATCGAGGTTTGGCTCTAAAGCAGTCAAAATAGTTATGTACCAAATTCCGGATGAGTGATCATGCTGAGATCACCAATAATATCGACAAGTGAGATACAACATTGTTTGTGGTTCAGTGTCTAGGTGGCAAACATGAAAGTGAAGCACAGTTAGCTCTGAAAGTTTACTCTGATGTGGTAACAGGATGGGATGCTTAGCCGTTTCAGGTATCACTGCATTCTGCAACCTGCCGCCAACCTGAAAATTTCTTGCAAATCAATAAACGGTGCTAGTGTTTGGATGTTCTTGCTACATGTTTCACCCCATTTAATAGCAGTGAAGTCATCATTGAAGTAGAACAACTGAACAACTTTAACCCATATAATCAAGGCATTTCTCCACTCTTCCAATGTCAAACATGGCTCACATGAAAGTGTCTTACTCTGAAATGCTACCTTTGCCCGCAGAACCCATGCTGTAACACAACTGCAGTTTCCGTAGAGATGAGCAATTCTGGAGGAGGACCAGGTGGTCTTCTGAGGTGTGAGTTTCCTGCCATGCAACCAACACTGCAGCTGATAAGTGCTTCAGCTTTGGAACTTCACCTGGGTCTTGAAAATAGTGTGATGGCCAGTGTTCAGCTTGCTGCAGAAGCCAGTAAGGATCAGATAACCAATTAGACTGGCTCAGCAACTGGCCAGGCAGACATCCACGTGACGCTGTGTCAGCTTGATTACACTCCGAGGGAACATGACTCCATGCACTTGCAGGCACCATTGACTGAATTTCTGCGACTCTGTTTGCCAAAAAATTTTTCAACCTGTGTTGTGACATTCTAAACAATGTTAACACAACTGTCGAATCTGTCCAAGCATACACTATTGTATCCTTGATTTTAGGTTGGAAGAGTTCCAAGACATGTTGCCACAGCTTGCCTAAGAAGTATGCTGCACAAAGCTCAAGTTTTGGAATTGACATAGTTTTTAAAGAAGCTACCTTGGATTTTGCAATCATCAAGTGAACAGTAACTTCTCCACCCATTCTCTCACTTTGAGCAAATATAACTGCTGCATAGGCCTTTTCACTTGCATCACAAAACGCATGGAATTCAACCTGGGATTCTCGTACTGGAATGCGTCTTTGTATTCTCACCTGACATGTGCCACTTTATTGTATGACTACAAACGATTACGACTCATCTCTTATGATGACAGTTTACCTACTACACCTAAGTGAGAGTTGAACCCCACCAACTTGTACACAGATGTTGCGGAAGTGCCACAACCCTGGAGCATGCTTCCTAACTGGATACGAAGGTTGCGCAAGGCAGTGGCACATCGCCCTCCCCTCCCCCGTATTGAGAACCAACAAGCCGTCAGCAGCCTCGGGGCACAACCGAGTGCCACCAAATACACACAAAGTCGAGAGATGACCAGAGGGTTGCTACCCCCACTCTGGCCTCATGCTACAGGGACGTTACACCTTCCTCCTCAGCCTGCCGTCGCACCTGTCCTTTGAACTATATAAGTCAGTGCGCGGCAGGGCTAGGGGAGTTATTTCCTTCTGATCCTCGAGCTCACTCCACACTACTTGTGCTGGGGCCTTCGACGACCTCCAAGTCTTAAGCAGCTTACCAGGGGCTGCACCCATTGACCATAACAGTCTTCAGCAGCCACCAGGGGCTGCTGAAATTACTGTCACAAGTGGCTTCTGCACCAGAGGCTTCAATTGACATCAACTACTACCACTCACCAGAGGCTCTTCATTGCCGATAGCCTTCTCCTACCGGAAGGTACTTCTATTATTATCACAGAACAACTCCGCTACTTAATTCTTTCTTGAAGTACTTCTATTATTATCACAGAACAACTCCGCTACTTAATTCTTTCTTGAACAGTAGCTGTATCTACTTGCTCGTAGGAGCAATTACCTCCCTGCTACTAAAGCAGTGGATCTTCTTAATTAATCGTTTTATCTAGACATCCCTAAGTTAGTTAGCCAATGTTAAGTATATTCTTATTTAGGTGTTGACTACTTTAACATTCTTGACTAGCCTAGAACCAGGTCACCTACAACTGTTCAGCACAGGGTTACTTTCAGCATACCATCTGCTTGGTTAGGAGATCCCCTTCAGGAATCCACCAATCATAAACATACACCATTTGATGGCCACCTGTTCTAGACCTCCGGGGATAGAACAGCAGAGCCCCAACTACTAGGAACTCATCCAACCAGGGAGAAACAGTACAACCGTGTTGTATCCCTACTGGAGCACCTAGGCTATGATGGGGGTATTTGCTTGAGTGTTATGGTCTGGCCTTGCTTGCGACTCACACTCAGTAGTAGCAGTAAGGCAGCCCATAGAGCTCAACGCTTCTGGTCTGCCCGCTGGTGGCAGGGGGCCTTCTGGAGCACCGATCTCATATCAGCAGCTACTACTGGCCAAACACTATTATAGGGAATTGTTTCACGTATGTGGTACACTGCCTATATTGTTCAGCGGCATCCTACACTTTATGCCTTTTAAGGGGAGGCACGGCTCAAGAAGAAAAGAGCAAAGGACAGCTCATCTCGCTGCCAAGATACAGTCTGTATTGGCCCTGCCAACTTTGGACAGACAGGCATAACGAGACTGTGCTCCTTCGTTTGACTGTTGGAGAAACCGATCTCCCATATTTACATATTTTGGTTTTCCTCCGCTCAATCGTAAGCATCAAGACTACCATCCCGTCCTGCATGGCCTGGTACATGGAACCGATGTGAGACTCTGGATTTCTAACCTTAGGTTCTGGAGCCCAGAAGCCGCAGCCTGGAATCAACGATATTGTGTAGGCCAACACGGTATCACTGTCCTTCAGCCCGTGGCTTGCACCGCTTGTTCCAGCCACCAACCAGCAGCAGTTCTACCAACGGCCGAAGCAAAGCTATGTAAGTGAGGTAACCCAGACACCTCCCGCCAATTGAATACCCCGATACGAAAACCCCTAGTGGGAAATAAGGTATCCATTGCAAGTCACTAGTCAGTCAGACTATCGACAACTTTGTACTGACCCGCCAACTACCGTGGCCAACTAAGGTCACGGTTCATAAACACCAAGTCTACCAGTAAATCCCTATCACAGCATGCTTGGTGTAGTGCAATCAAAGCCACAACGACCGTGCCAGCTATTCTTTAACAAGGCATGCATAACGGTTCACCGCTTGTCTTCAAGGTGCCATCAAACATAACATGCACCTTAGTTGACACACTTTCTTCCTTGATGAACACATAATGCAGAATTATGTATACTGGCTGACTGTGTAACTCTGATGTTAAAGATACAGCAGCCTCACCATTGGTACCAACTGTTAATGTTCCAATCTGCGACATGTGCACTAAGCTCTTGTAGTTGTCCATGAACTACCTGTATTGTTGAAGCAACTATAATGACCTAAATAACTAATGCTCCAGTCCCTGCTGTCACTTAAGTGCACTAAGATAAGAATCACCAAGTGTGACATCTGTGGTTGCAAAAGGAAGCCTCAACATATACATGCTCTCATTGTCATGCATGTGGGTATCCTAGAAATGCTGCTCACACAGTTGGTCTTCAACATACATGAGGGTTTTCCTAGGTAGGTATTCAATTTCGCAGAATTTTTTCAGGTCAACATCAAGGGATGACGTTTGCTGGACAGTCTGCGTGCATGATGCATTACCTGCCAACACCCATGTAAACTTGTTATGGAAGGCATGTGGCTGTCCAGGGATATTGCGTCCTCTCATCACTTCTGCAACTATCTTTGCAGACAGCAACATGTCTATTGCACTGTGTGTGGCAAACTGTAAAGCAGCCAGTGGCAGCCCATCTAGATGCTCGAGACCTCCAACTGCAATTGGTACAGAAGGCATGTCTCAGTTAATCTTTTTTCAAAATAGAGCTCTGCTGCTGATGTGAAGCTCTGGCAACCAAAGAAAAGCAATCTCACACAAAACTGTCCCTCTTGTTTCTGGAACCGCAACATTGACTTGTCGTGAGTGGATACAAGCGTAGTCTTTGGGAGGTTTGTTGCAGGTTTGACATTCTCATTCAATGGTTGCCACTTGGTCAAACCTGGAAACCTGTGGCCTGTAATCTTCTAGGATTGGCTAGGTCTGTGTGTTGCAACTTTTGCCAATTGCACTTGCTCTCCTGCTTTTGTCTTCCAGTTAAGAAGTTTCATAAGTTAGTGGTAGGAGGAGAGGACCTCTTCATGTCACATATCAAATGCCTGCTTCAAAGGTATGTCCAGTGTTTTAACAAGCTACTTAACAGTAAGAAATCCCACTTAACTGGAAATTCTAGTGCCTTCAGAGATTTCACGTTCTCTTCCATGCATGCTACAAATCTGCTGATAGTACCCTCACTATGGCTGTCCAACGAGGTTAAGTGGAGAATTTTTTGCACATGGAGAGTTGCCGTAATATCTTTTATCCAGGAGACCCCATATAAGGTAATAATTCTTTACTGTGACTGGTACATTGCTCACTGTGTCATGTGCATCACCTCTAAGCGACAACAACAAATAATGAGTTTTTGCACCATTCTTAAATGGGAAACATGGCCAATCATGGAACTGAATTATTCCACGAATCCCTTCCATTCAGCATGGTTACCACTGAAAACATGCTGTGGCCACGCTGGCAACATTGACACCTGCGGCAAAAAACTTCTTGCATCTCATGAGTAGTGCCCCTGGAAAACATAACCTCATTTTTTTCTGAAAGCAGTTTATTCTAAACGTTATGTAGTTTGCGAAACACAATCTCGTAAGTGACAAACTGTTCCTTAACCTGTTTAATGTCAATTTTGTCCTCTGCTGGTGGGCTAGCAAACAATGCACACAAGTTGCCAATAACTTGTTTAGTTTGTCAATAACCTCCTGGAAGATTATTTCGAAGCCCTCTATCTTAGATACATTTTCAAACGACTCTTCATACATTTTATGTGCTTCGTCTGCTTTGCTCACTAGAAAGCAGAAAAGTGTGTGTTGCAACTCTGGCATTTGTGCCGCCCGCTGCCATTTTCTCTTACCAGTAATGAACTGTTGCCGCTCCTTTATGTGAAATTTTGTGCACTTCCTGCATCACAAAGCAATCACCTGATACCATACACAGCAATACAATATATGATCCACCAGAAATCTTAGTTTAAAGCGCTGAGCATTGCGGTCAATATACTAAGTGCCACTAAGTCACGTATTTTCTACCACTGAAACAGAATGTTGCTGTATATGGTATTACTTTGAGGATACAGCATCACCTATCACGAATAGATAACATTCATTTCCCGTTACAATACGTCCCGGAGGACCAAAATGTTTGAGCACACAAAAATAATGACATGAACCGTTCCCCATTACTTTGTGTAACTGGAGTTTACCACCACTAGCCGTGCTAGTGAGACAGTCACATACAGCATGCAAAGTTGTCTCAAGTAACACAAATTAAAAAATGTTACCGGTGCCAAGATAAGTTTTCTTATATGTATTTACCATGGGTTGGTAACATTGATATAGGCGTTTCATGGTAACATGAGCACTTTTGAAAGCCCTGCTTAAAATCTACTTGTATGCACATTTTGTATTCGTCCGCATTATGTAAAATTAACATTGCCATGGGCCTCATCACTTTATTCATGAGTCTGTCAAATGAAACTGTGTAATCATTAAGAAAGAAATACTTCACAAATCTGCTCCTTTTTAATCCTCAAAGCATAAATAAATAAATAATGAAATTAATTAATTAATTAATAAAAAAAATTAAGTTATCACAAATGGTTGCCTAACAGATTTTATTAAACGTTCAGATATGGAACTATTTTCCATCCATGGTTACCAACTTTACTGGGCGAATGTCACTCAGTGTATCCGTTAAAATATAAACATGCAGAGGCAGTGACATTTTTCTATGGTTCATTTCTTAAGTGCTCACTTTATCATGAACAGCCTTTATCAACTAATAAAACCTTTATGTCATTTTGTGATGATGTACTTAGTAGAGTTGCTCCGATAACATGCTTTCCAATATCGATACAGATACGTTGATACCCTTGCCGATACCCCAATACCAATGCTGATACCAGTTCCCTTCGCACTGAATTTTAGAAAAAGTAGTACCTGTAAATAATACATGAAAAAACCATTTCTTCTAAACTCGTTTAAGTAAAGAAAATAATGTCTCAAAATACTGTATATAATTTATTATAATCCGACACAAAATGCAAGCTGACCGAAAACTTTCAAACCCCCTGGCAATGAAAATAACATGACACCGAATGCAAGTCAAATTTCCAATTTCTAGCGCGCACTATCAGATATGAGCGTGCGGAGAAGTTATCGATCGGGCAGTGTCAATGTCGTTATTGTTTTAGTTGAGGTAGGAAGGTGGGATGGGAAAAGTGATAGCAGGAGGAAGGAGGATTACGGCTCCACGCCGCTACTTGTTGGCAACACCTTGTGCATGTAACAAATGTCTGTCTTTTAAAGTAGTTAATTATGTTTCACTGCAAAGAAAACTTGTAATTTTGAGACAAAAATGAATAAATAAGGTGAATATAATAGATTTCTTCGCTGTCTTGAATAATAATTAATCATTCAAAACCACATCCTCCGATTTTCCTGTAGGGAGTTACACTGCATTTGGCTCTGTGCTTACCTTACCATTATTAGACTGCAAAAGGTGTCAAAAAGGCCCTTACATTTGTCAGTTTATTCAAAGATGCGTGTCTATTGAAATAATATAACATAAATCCTCAGATTTCCCAAAAGAAGTTATTGAAAATAAACTTTAGACTTATAATACAAGTTGCTCGATGTTAAAACAGTTTTCGGGGACAAGTGGTAGAGTATATGCTTAAGGGCGTATACTTTTATTCGCGAAGTTGCTGCTTTTTGAGTTAAAAAAACTATTACGATTTATAGTCATGTTAATTTTACGCCAATGAAACACCAACCTAACGGGAAAAAAACAACCTTAATCACAAAAGAAAACATCTTTTCAAATAATAATTCCTAGTTAAAAGGTTTTGCATAACATTTTTAGACGAAACCATTGGTTTTGATACACAAGTGATGTTAGGCAACTATTTCCAGCGATGCATAATACTGATCAAATTACATTTGCCAGGCACACTTTATTTTGTAGCTGCAACCAGGCACCGCTGCACACTGCCTAAGGTCACATGGCGGACGCAATTGTTTGGAAAACATGGTCTACATAGGCCAGCTATAAATGCACCCCTCCATGGCGTCCCCCCCCCAGATGGAACCAGGTCACGACGAAGTGCGTATGTGAGTGAGATCCGAGGCTGAAGCAGAAGGCAACAGGCAACCATAGGCCTAGAGAAGCTCTAGGGCCTATCCGCAATAGTCATCGGGTGAGCATAATCGCGTAGCGGTAGGGAGTAATAATTTGTAACGAGTCTCCGTCCAATCCCCCTTAACTTATTAACTCCAGCATGGCTACGGACCAGCTGCGTGTTGTATTAATTGAGTATTAATATTGTAGTTTCACGTAAAGTAATTATCTTCCAATATTGTTGTATGAGTAATTGTATTGTGTTGTTACCAGATAGAGATTATTATAGTAAATTATATTTTTATAGAATAATATTCCTTATTAACTACCTTCTGAGTTCCCCCCATGCGTAAGAAATACAGGAATTAGATGATAGTTGGAAATAGGAGGAAGGACAAGTGTTATACTGGTGGAGTAGCCTCTCGACCCCACCTCGCTTAAGAGAGTTCGCTTTTACTTTTTTTAACATTTCACCCGCGCAGTGCATTTAAAACTAGTCGCAGTGAGTAACACCAGTTGCTATGCTTCAGGTTGCCACGTTGCGCACATGCGTAATTCTTTCCCACCACGTGTAAATTACATAAATTTTTTCATAGCTGTTTATGTAAAGTCAGATTTTCAATCTATATCACCTTCCCTTATTCTACAGAACAGTACTTCTTATTTCCATTACTTATTTCAACTGCCCATGCTAACAGCTGTTATTCTCCACGCCAGATACGCACAGTAAGCGAGCTTACGATAGATCAGTTACCATGTGCGCGAGTCAGCACTTGCGTAGCACGTCTTGCCAAGCCAGCTTTTGTCGCCCTCCCATTCCCTTTAGAACTGCTTGTGTCTTTCTAGCGTATAATAATGCATATTTACCGCTTTGAATGCATGCGGAACATCCTTTTCCTGTTTGGCTTGAAACACTCCACTTGTTTTGTGTGCTGTCGCAGTGCTATCCAATTCTTTTTTCTTGTAACTTGTCTTAATTACAAGTTTACACAAAAGTGCGCTACACCAAATACACTAACTACACACACATTTTTGCTAACATGTCGACATGACTACAGAGCATCCATTCACAGCACACAACATTCGAAAACTTGTTAAGACTCTCTTGATTGATTTAGGTGACTGTAAACGTGCTGCTACTGCTAACCTAATTGACAAGAGAGAACACCGAACACGTAACACCTATTGAACACACTTCCCATGCACAGAAGAACGCAGCACTAAGACTACTCATTTCACGACCCACACAAACCTAGTATTAGCACGCTACAAACAACACACCCGCTTTTTATTTCCATTCCCAGCACAAATACAAACATTCCTGAACAACACTCCATCAATGCCACTGACAATGCAGTACAAATCCCACATTTGCCCACCATTCCAATGCCCACACAAGTCGTTTTACAACCCCCACAACACATCCTCACCATTTCAGAGGAAAGTAACGAAAGTATCTAGGAATTTTTGGACACATTCAATGATGCAAGCAAAGTTAAGGGTGGACTGAGCTTGACAAACGATGCCGCCTAAAGTTTTATCTAGTAGGGGGTGCAAAGAGAACCTACGAGAACTTATATTACGCCGGAGCGGCTGATATCACTTGGCAACAAATTGAAGACAAATTATTGCACACATTCCGCAAACTTGAAACACAAGACCACTATAGACACCTCTTACACTCCACCAAACAGAAACACGGTGAATCTGCTCAGGCTCATATTAAAAACCTTACATTTTACAAAAATAAGTGTACACCACAACTGCCTGAGTCTCAGTTCCATCATATAATTTGAATCTCTCTCTATTCCCACCACTTGCAGAAAAACTTATACCATTAGACAACTCGACTCTAGACAAGCTGCAACACAATATACAAAAGACTGAGCCATAAAAGTCACAGTTGCAGCCTATTTCCACATCAAAACTTGTAACTTTTCCACTGACATTGGTGAGCGCATTCGTAGGTTCAAAAACAAATTTGGACTGACACCGTGTACAGTTTTCATTCTGCCACTCATACAAGTTTCCCAAGTCGCGCATGCAGAATGCTTTCATAAGAAGAGCAGCGGGGTCCGCAATGATGAACGTTTGTTGAGAAACAAGCTGAGCGGGGCTGCGCCTCTATCTGGCCCACGAAAACAAGCACACGCTACACCTCCTTCTCCCTGTCAGCAAACCCACTTTAGCTCAGCGACACTGCCTATCTTTGTTTCAGTTAAAGGCAAACAATATTAAAAAATTATTAGATACCGGATAAGTAGCTGTATGGCCAGCACTGTTTTATCTAATCAACCCCTCTATCCACTCAAGGAACAAATCTCACTATTTGCAGCCAAATCAATTTTATCTTCACCTAAGATTGAGACAATCATTAATCTAAATATTCATGGTCACAATTATCCCCAAAAATTTCTAGTAGTTAATAACCTCAAGCAAGATCTCATTCTAGGTGTCGACTTTCATAAGAGATATAACGTTATACCTGTATTAAAGTACAGCATTTTCATTATCAATGCCCATGACGAAAACAAAATCACTGAGATTCCATTTGTTTCTAGCAATGCAGAAGTAACTGCTTACCCATCTCTGGAACATTTTGTAAAGCTATTGATCTTTTGAAAGTGAACCATCACAGGGCCCTTATATTAATGACAACGATTCTGCTCCTAAAAAACAAGTCATCACAGATATTATAGATAAATACAGTGACTGTTTCGCTAATTCTATTTTAGAGCTTACTGAGGCAAAAGATTTTGAAATTAAATTAGACCTAACTACAGATAAGCCCATCATTACCCGCCCTTATAGGATTGGCTCCAAGGAATGTAATGATCTTTTACAGAAAATAAGAATACGGTCCATGCAGGGATTATCCAACAAGCGGATTTGCCCTATTCTGCCCCTAGTATTGTCATTTCAAAGAAAAGCGGTGGCCTTCGATTTTTGACAGACTTTCGAAAGTTAAATCAATACCTTACTAGGTCCAATATCCGTTACCGAGGACAGAGGACATGTTAAACGCCTTCCAAAATTCTCCTTATATAACAAGTCTTGACTTATTCTTTGGGTTTTATAGCATCCCTGTTAGGGCTCAGGATCGTTTTAAGCTGGCTTTTACGAATTGCGATGAGGTTATCCACCTCCCCTCAATATTTTCAGAAATTCATCACTAAACTTTTAGGCCCCCTGCGATGGACAGTGGCAATCACCTACATTCACAATATTTTCTTACTGGGTAATACATTTGATGAACACATTGCTAACATTCATAAAGTTTTTGAAAGATTACGTATGATTAACGTCAAAGTTAATACAAAAAAATTTGCCCAACAAACCGTTAAAGTCTTAGATCATATCATTACCCCACAGGCATGTTGACTGATCCAGATAAAGTCTCCACAATCGAAAAGATGGCACCCTCAGTTAATCTCAAATAACTTTGCACTTTTCTTGGCATGACTTCATACCTGAGACATTATATTTTGAATTATGCTTCTATTGTACAACCCCAAATTAACCTCACAAAGCATAATACCCCCTTTAAATGGGAGGAAAAGCAGCAAAACGCATTTATCAATTTAAAAAGGACCATTTTACAAGCCCTAGTGTTGCAAAACTTCAATAACAGACATGACATTATTCTAGCATATGATACCAGTAATGATGCTGTAGGTGGGGCGCTCCTACAGCTACACCCACAAACAAAGCAAAGATATATTGTTGCATTTGCTTCCATGAAATTGTCTATACAGGAGGCATGCTGAAGCACCACAGAACAAGAACTTGCGACCATTAAATACCAATGCAATCACTTTTGTCAATATTTATATAGTAGGATGTTCACCACCGAGACTGAACATGCTACCTTGCGATATTTGCATTCCATGGCAGACCACAATGTTCGTATTAAAAAAATGGCAATTGCACTCAATGAGTTTGACTTTGACGCTAATATCGTAATGGGCAAACTGAACACTCTCCCTGATGCATTAAGCCGTATACCCACTGTCCGACACCCCATACTCAGTCAAATAGGACATGATGACGTGCACCTCACTTTTTTAAGGCCCTCGAAGAAGCTATTTTTCAAAACCCCAACAAAGCATCCGAGATTACTGCCTATGTAGCTAAATATATTAGGTGACACTGGGAGGATGTTAACCATCATTTTATGACCACAGACAACCCTAATGACAGAGATAGAATTGCCACAGTGGTTGTGAAAGAAGACATTTTTCCTATGCATTTTATCATTAAAATCATAACCGCCCTCTATTGAGTGAATGTCGAAATAATTAGACGAAAGCATACCTCCACCCTCGCCACAACATGCATTAATCCACTACTTAAATGTAAAATCCTCATTGTCCTTATTTCTGTTATAATACATTTCCTTCCGGTCTATTCATACGACCAAAAGTACATAAAGATTGATGACGAGTCTGTTTTCTATTTATTCACCATTACTATTAATGCATCTCCATTTGCTGGTGAATATGATAAAGACCCCCACATCCACAAACTCAAGCTAGCATTACTGCATCCCGAACAAGCTGACATCAAATACCGTAGATTAAGCCGTCACTATGGTATAGCCGCCAATGGCACAATATTTTTTTAAGTCTACACCCCTCCCCCTCTTGGTTCCTCTAAATTAACTCTTGTTCCTCAGGTCTAAACTAACGAGATTATACAGGCTCACCACAACACCATTGGGGGGGGGGGGGGGGAGGGGTTGGCACCCATAAAACATAAAACTTCAGAGAAAATTAAACAGTCCTACTATTGGGACACTATGAACGTGGATGTGAATAAATATGTCAAATGTTGTCCTGTATGCTAAAAAATTCAGGCTATAAATTCCAAGCCGATGGGGCCAATTAACTCTTATACCGTCCCAGCTGGTTTTGAAAACATGGGCCCAGGATGCGAAAGGGCCCCTACCTACCAAAACACGTAACAACAAATATATCTTAGTCATGACTGAGTATGCCACTCATTATGTTGTCGCCAAACCCATCCAGTCCATTGATGCTGCCACTTGCGCGGAATTTACAAAACAAGTAGTACCACAATTTGGTTGCCCAGAGCAAATTTTTACTGATAGGCGCACAAGTTTTCAAAACGACCTCATTAGCAACCTCTTAAAAACCCTAGGTGTGAAAAAATTAACTACCAACACCAAATTTGATACGCTGTGTACTAGACACACCAAGTTAGCATACACCTATTAGTATACTGTGGTAATGTCAGTCTAAATAATGCATTTTATGTATAGTGTCTAATGCTTGATTAAAAATGTGTTACAGTTTATATTGTTCCTTCCCAACGCCCTGTGCTAAGATGCGAGTAGTGGGTACATTGCTGCTAGGGAGCCGAGCTATGCTGCAACTGGACCGTGCTGATAGAGCTCTGACTCAGCACATGCAACACACAACGAGCAGCGGCCAAAGAGCGGCTTCCATGATGCAATCCTGCCTCTCTGCCAGCTACTAAGCTACTGTTCCACGGCCGCCACCCGGTAGAGGGGATACCGGAATACCAACTGTTATTATTCTGCTTGCAGCCCACTATGTATTTTATCACCTTTTCACAGCCATGTAGTGCTTAAATACTCTCATTGTAAATAATCAAACTGTAATACTCATTCTGTAGGACCGTTCGCTTTAATGAAAGATGTCCGTGGCATACAGAACTGGGTCCCTTGCGCAACCTGACCTACACAACAAAAGAATAAAAATAAACTCACACAAGAGCTCATGAAGATAACAAGATGACAAAACATTACGCAGCCTGGCACAGCTGTAATTTAAGACCAAGGAGTAAGAAGTGAGACAGAATGCCTATTCGCAATGCAACAGAGAGAAAGAGACGTCTGGGAGTCAGCAAGCTACGAAACGGAATAAAATAGTGCCTTTGCACGTGCAGCCAGCCTGGCCATTCCTCCAGCTCAACTGTTACTCAATGACACCAAGGTCAAGTTAAACAGGAAGTGCAGAGCAGAAATGCATAGAGTAGCAGGAGGTACAGAAGCAAAACCGGGATGGAAAAAAGATTGCTGTTGAAAGGGCCATACTACATTTTCTCAAAGGAATTTCTTTCACGACACATGCCATCCTTCAGAGAAGCCTAACCACTACAGAGAGGAAAACAAATCGTTCTGCGGGGACAGTACTATATTCCTTAAAAATAATTAGTTTTTCATCTCGTTTCCAAGATGAGCTACCATCGCAGCAGAGAGAGGGGAATTGACTCATTACACCTTAGCAACAATGGTATTTTACAGACTTCAGCTCATCAATAAGCATTGCCATACATCTCATTACAATGGAGATTTTATTGTGGACTACCATGATACATGAAGGTATTGTACTGATCACCACGGCAAGAATGGATGTTCCAACCTGCAAATTTTACTATTCACCGGCCCACCGAGACTATGCAATGAAGGCACTGAGTTCCACTGCACGCCGCTACATAGCTATACCAGTATGCTTTGATGCCTCCCTTATTCTCAAAGCAAGCCGGTAACATCACTGCTCCATGAAGCTATGCTATCGCCATCACCCTCTGTCCAACCTGCAACCCCTTGCACAAGAACTCACCAGCCAATGACAGCACAGGAAGCCTCCAGCAAAGTATAAATAGCAGGCTGTGATGCTCGCTCAGGACCAGTCTATATTCCTTCACTGCACTAACCACTGAAGGAAATGATCAGTCTGCAAGACCAGTCTTCAGACATCTACCGCACTAGATGCCAGTCACTGACCAGCTTGCTCAGCTACACTCCTAACTCTACCTTCCTTCCTTCACGCCACTCTTAGTGCAGAAGAAAATACCCACTTCTTGGTCTCCACCACACCTCATCGCTAAAGCCATCCAGTCGCAACGCTGCACAGTCTTCACTGCATTCAAGCTAAAGAAATCCAACTGCCAATGTCGTCTACACACTTAGACACTGCGAACTCTTCTGGGCAACAATTGCGTAGGGAGTTAGTACATGTTTAAGATGTTTTCACAGCGTTCGTCTACCCCACTATTGTTAGTTCAGGGCCAGGTCACCTCTACCTGGACAGCATAGATTAAAGCTTCCCTGAAACTCTTGCCAAAGGAGGAGGTAGTGTGACACCAGATGTTTATTACCCATAAGATAGAATAAACACAGTGTTTTATATGACTCAAGGGTACCTGTTTCCTGTAGACTTTGCACCTATCCCACTTGACTTCATGCCACAGAGAGAAACCTAGGTGACCTGGGAAACTTACTCAATCGAGCCAGAACACTGTTTGAATTCTCACACACACTCCTAGCAACGGCCAGCCTTTGTGCATTACCCGGTAGGCACAATGATAGATCCCAGTTATGGGTAGTCTACTTCTTGGGTTTAGCTTGTCGGCTTGGTACTCGCCCTCCCCACAGAATTTAGACACAGGAGGGGTTGTTCCCTGAGTTGGGAAGAATGATGCTCGGAAACTACACCCACATGCAGGGACCATTTACGACAGGCCTGACTTCTAGTACTCACCGCGTTTAGGTGCTGAGCACTGTGACAGAGTGTCCATTCACTGTGCAGACACTCAACGTGGCTCGACATGTAGTACGGTAACCAATTTCCTGCATTTCATCTCACGGACATGAGGGGTGTTCTGATCTCCTGGTGCCTTACTCCCATCGCAGTGTTATATGTGAGAAGGTAAAGCAAGTACTGACTGCCTCAGTGCGTTTATAAGAGCTTACCTGTACCCTTTTCACCTACATCAACCAGCTCTCTCCTAAGTAACAAGCACAGACTCTGTGCCACCTTCTAATATCCGTCACTTCGGAGATCCCTAAGGACTTGTTTGAGGCCCTGACATATCTGAACAAGAAGGTTCACCTTTAGATCACCGAATGCCTCAGCCAGCCGAATCAGCCACAGACAATTCTGACAGCTTAGTTCATAGTTGAATCAGTTGCTCTGCCCCCACCAACACGATCCAATGTGACAAGTCAGAATAATACTAATTTGCATACAGCATACGTATGCACAGTAGAAACCCGCAAGTCAAGCCAAGCAGAGAATGTATGCATCACCCAGGTATCCCACAGAGAGCTCCTAACCTGAAACAAACAATCACTTTGCCCAAATCCGACTTTGTGCCCTGCCACAAAGCTACCAGGCCAGTCCTATACCAGTCAGCAGAGGCGTCACGTGTCAGTACAAGAGGAATTTTTCCCTCGCTGGTGATAGCAATGTCTTCTCACAGACAATGGGGTGCAGTTTACTAGTAAAGAGTGGGCTACTGCATGCAAACACTGGGAGGTAGAGACGATGACCCCGGATGACGACGGGATGCGCAGCTCCTAATGTCTTCATAAGGGGACCAAAAAGGTCGGTGGGTAAGAGTGTGAGGTGAAGTCTCATCAGCTGAAGGGTGGCTTGAGCTCGCTCTTGGGGGTAAGAGGAGTTAAGGCTGCGTTCAGTTGGTCAAATAGAGGGTGGCTAGACAAGAACATGGCTGTAGCCTTGCAGTAGCTGTACTGCATACCTCTTCTGTGGGTGAACAGCACGGGAAGTTAGGTAATCCGATTTATTTTCCCCCCAGGTACATTATTCACTTTCTCCAAGGGTGAGGCAGGCAACAGTTCCCTAACTTTGGTGTTCCTATAGGTGGTTAGGTCATGCTTTGTCAGGCCTGTCACTTTGTGGCTGATTTATACAAAGGGGGTGGAGTGGATTAACTGATTCAGGTGGCATAACCGCTTAGTCGTGTAGACTTTATATTAGGGGTCTCTACTGTACTGTGCACCGGATACTTCTCAGTACCCTGTCAACAGTATGGGTGGCCTATTAGTGTAAGTGTTTGCTTGATGTGTAAGCTTTCCTTGGTTATGGAAGGGCCCATTATACTACTCTAGATACTGAAAGATTATCAAATATAGTGGTCTCCTGCTGCTCCCTTGAAAGGTGGTGCTGACCAGATCTGGTGATAGGTTACAATGTTCACCCTAGAAACTCTAAATAGAGGTTAAAACGTAACATGTTTATTCTGGTAAGAATAAACACAGTGGCCCGTACGTCTCAGCCTCGTCAATCTCTCAACAACATTTGAAGTTACTTTAAGGACAAGTGAAGTTGCCTGTTGGACTAAAAGAACACAGACTAGGCTATACAGATGAAGAAAAGTGTGTGAAGTGAGTGATGGTTCAACATCGAAGGTAGGGGCACTAGTCGAATCTTCAGGGCTGGCTTGGGTGCAGTTGCTGGTCACTGTTAAGAGTCTGGTTGCTTTGCAAGTAGGCCGAGAGGACTGTGAGTTGAGAGCTTCAGCACAAGTTGTGCCAAGGCGAACTATGGGAATGAACTGCCATTCTTTGCGGCCAAGGGTGCTTCGGTTCCTGACATCTGCCGGAGTTGGATTCAGGCGTAGCTCCCTTCTTCTTCACCGGCACGGTGTGGATGCCCATGGCACCGGCAATTGCAAAAGACAGAGATAGTATTCCTTGTATTGTGGGAGAGTTTCTGGAGTTTGCTTAGGAGCAACTCAATCACACTGCTTCACTTGATATTTCTTATTACAGGCAATTATTATGGATGCGCTCTTGGGCTAGTTATAGTTAATATTTGGTATTCATCTCAGTACTCAGTTGTTTCTTACGTCTCTTGCAATGCCTGTCAGGTCAGGATTATGGTTGAATTATGGTTTAGATCTTCATTCATTATGTGACATTGCACGTGATGATGCTATGTCAGAAAAAAAACAGTAAAATTCCATTGTAGCGAACACGGCAACAGCGAGAACACGGTTAAAATGAGGTCTTTTTGAGGAACCGTCAATAAATTGCAAAAATATTCCATGAAAATTGTAATTTTATGAGTTGAAACATGTACAGCGAGATCTTGTGAAGCAGGCTTGCGGCGGGACTCATGACCGTGTAAAGCTCACTTTTGTTATCTGTCCGCCGTAACTTCACTCCCTCGCCCCGCCTCCTTGTTTCCCTAAGTACCTTGTGCCGCTCTCATGTGTCACATTCTTCCGTCTTGCCACCTAACACCCTCCCCCTCACCTCTTGCAAACCAAGCATATTGTTCTATAAATTGAATCAAGCACTTTCTACCTTGACCCTGTTTTCATGAACCATTTCTGCTTTTCCATAGTCATTCACGGTCATTGTGTTGTCAACTGTGTTTGGTTTCAAAGAACTTGGATTTCTGATCTGATTTATTGATTACGATTTTGGATTTCGACTTGCGCTATTTTATTTGGATTTCGATTTTGAAAGTCAAGAAATATTGCATAAAAAACTTTCAGCGTGATAAAATACAAAATTCACCCATTCTAGGAAAAAAAAAAAAAAAAAAAGAAGACATGTGGGTTAATAGTTATTGTTAAATGAAAATAAATTTAATTTAAACATAACAGTCGAAGCGATATAGCTGGATTCAAATACAGCTACATATTTGTTGCAATGCAATAAACATAGATCAATTAAAACACTAAGAAATTTAAATGGGTCAAGTGATGGTAAATTTATATTTATCGCTGATTTAAACCTTTGGATGCCTCTGAGAGCAGAATACCCGCATTTTACCCAAAACTTGTAAATACATACCCACATCTTTACCTGTGAGTATGCAAAATATCCGAAATTCGGGCAATCACCAGCACATTGGCAACACTCGGCAATTGTGGCCCTGTCGCTCATGAAGGCGGTGCATGAAGGCCGGTAAAGGGCGACAGACATGCCTACATGTCAGGCAGTCCACTCACTGCAGCCACATAGGCTTCAGTTTTAACAGATTTTCGCCGGTTTTTTTCCATCCTGTGTCATACCAATTAAAGATAGGAACACAACTACTACTACATTTTATTGCTGTGCTATAACTTACCTAATTTCAATCCATTTTGATAGAGATTTCTGGAATTTTTGCTAGTTTTGAGTAAGTCTCGCACCATGGAGATTTTGTTAGTTGAAAACATATCATTTTCCAGCGACTATTTTATTTGAGGCAGTCGTGCGGAGCTGTGAGGAGCCAGTTATCGCTTGCAGGGCAGTGCTTCGGCGGCAGAGTAAGCGAAAGCAAAAAAATGCTGCGTAGGCCGGGTAACTGATTGCGGACAGTGTTGTGTAGGCTGAGCAACTGATTGCTAGAGACTTGAAAAATTAGCAAACGCGATAAAGCAAAAAATAATGCGAATTTCGACATAAAAAAAATAAAAATCACGATTTTTCAGAATTTCAGCTGTAATTCATGAATTCTACAAAATCCGGTAATATTTTCAAGAATTATTATTGTTTTATGTCACATAGTCGCTTCTTAAGACGTATTTGATGTGTTTTTGGATATTCGAATACGAATGCATGCATAAGTTGGCCAGTAGATTTCTTCGAATTATCACCATAAATTAAAACAGTCATGTTTACTTTCCATCACGTATATTTACGACCATAGATAACATGAGAGCAAGTGATGATGTACCGCTTGAGTGAACATTCTACTGCACAGCTCTGCAAAAGTTTATTTGTTCTTTAGGAAAATACGCCATTGTAGTTTTCACGTCCACCAAGCACCATGTTACCTATGGAATTCACGCCAACTAGCTCGCTTGTGATACATTCGTAGTATCGTCACGTTTTAACAAACAATTATTTATTTTTTACAAAATGAGTGGCGCTGCAGTGAAAAATGTGTTTGTATGCATTTACAAGTACAATATATTTGTAAATAAATTTATCACGTATTGCACACTTGTATTTGTCCAGTTAACTGTATTTTTATCATACACATTCTCTGTAAATATATGCGGTAAAAATGACATGTTTTGAAGAAACAAAAGTTTCCTCAGCAGGCCTAACGAAAAAATCTGTTGTTGAAAGTTTCGATAGCTCAAAACGTATACGCAAATTTCTCTAATTTTTTTTTTTTCTGTTCGTACAAGGACACTTTTATTATTTCTTTTAAGAGTTCTTTTATATATAGTGATGTATAAATTGTTTAAATAATTATTTTCATGAAACAGTATGCCCTTGCGAGTAAATTGCGACCGTTTGTTGTTCCAGGTGTTAGCCAGTATACAAAATCATAAGTAAAATCTGAAATAGTTTTCAATGTTGTCTGTTAATAAAGGAAACTAGTGTTTTTGTCATAAAACTGTAACTGTATATTTCTCTGGGAGTTAGAAATTTCTGCAAGGAAATAACAATTGATAAAAAACACAGCTTATCAATAGGAATATCATTGCCAATATCAGGTTTTACTAATAGTGACAATTCTCGAATTATGTATGTCTGTATTAAGGGCACATTAAAAATTGAAGCAATTCTCATGCAGAAACCTTCATTTTTGTAGCAAGAAAATAGCAGCTATTTTTGAGAAAAATAACACCCTTAAAAAAAAAAAATACCACCTACTTTTTCAGGTCTCTACTGATTGCAGACTGAGCGGCTATACTTACATGGAGCGGTCATATTTTCTGCTCATTTTCATGCAATCAGTTATCATATAACAGGATATTTTGACATTATATTGGTTTGAATACAATTTGGAAACAATTTTAGTGTGATTTTCAAGTAGTACTGGGGATCAAAATCGGTCTAATTTGGAAACAGCGAGGACACTCTTAGAATGAGGATCAACCTGGAACCATGACATCTCACTATAACGGGACTCTATCATAATATTATTGTTACACATCATATGTCAGCTGTTTCTACGCTGAGCAGATCCAGACGACGAAGTTTCCAGAATTATATTTGGTTGAGAATATGCTCAAACGATGTAACAAAAAGGTGTATGTCAAGTGGTAGGGTTTCCCTGCCTACTACAATTCTTCGGTCGCTGAAGTGGATGTCAAGGGGTGAACTCGTTGCTGAAGAGGACAATTATAATTCACCATACATAAAGAAATATGAAGAATTGTACTCCATGCAACAGCAAATAAAAAATTATTACTCTGAATTCTAAGAGTACATATATTATCGTAAAATTAAGTTGAATTCGAAGCGTACTGATGTCGTGGCAAGGTACACATTTAATTCACAACAGAATAGATTTTAATACAAATAATTCATTACATATTTTTTCTCAGAGGGTAAGTAATTAATAAAAAAATTAAAAGCCAGTTAATGATTTGGTAGTTAAGGTTGTAATATTTTCTTAAAGTTTTTGACTTTATATTAAATCTATATAATTAGAATTCAGTTTTTTTTTTAAATATTAGTATTTCATAACAAATAATATTTCCTAATCTGAAATTAATAGAAGGTAAAAAAAATTATCAAAAGGAACGGGACCCCGCATAATTAGAAACTTATTTAAATGTAATTAATTGACAAACTTTGTAAATGGCATCCAGCCTTCATGCAGGATTTTAAACATATTATGCCAAGAAATTTACCAGTGACAATGCAATTAACAGTTCCTAAAAAACAAATAGAAAAATTTTAGCCATATCTGTAGTGTGTCCGCATAGTGTACCGGCGGTCCAATTCGCCTCATTACATGTCCACAACAGGTATGGTATCAGTATGGCCTGCCGGCGCTGTCAAGTGTCGCTCAGCATAGCGGACATCTGGGATAAAAAATTTTTGGAAACCAAAAAATCCTGAAGAGAGTAGATGGTAGCATAAAGACCGAAAAGAGGAGGTAGAAACACAAATCACGAACCCTCTACAAACACACAAAAAGGAACCACTGAAAATTTATATCAGTCCTAGTTACGGAAAATTCATATCAGTCCTAGTTATGGGATTACCGATGTGAAACATAAGGACAAACTTACCCATTGGAGGGTTCTTTCTGCAGCTAGACGTAGTAGCTCATCACGTAGCTGTAGTTGAGCAAAATAATACAAACACCAAATAAATAAATACTAAATTTACACTACCATTGCTATTCTACACTTTAAATGAAACGGATTACATCGCAGTAAAAATCAAACATTGGGGAACTACATCTCCTCGTAACAAGCTTTGGAAAGAGGACATCCATAGTTGCATGGGTTCTCTCTCTGCAGTAGTTACAGTAATGGTGCAGACGCACGTTTTCATTCGCCGCATTGCAGCCAAAGAGCGAGTGCTCCTGGATGGTGGAGATTGCACGAACTAAAGTGCTTAGTTCATGCCGCGCCACTAGGTAGCGTTAAGTCAGTAAACTTGCTTTCAGGCAGTAGATACGACATTCTTCTACCAAAATCTGCACTGAAAAGTCCTTCGTTAGCTGGTCTCTACAGCGTTGCAGGGCAAAAAACAGCTAGCATTAAAGTGGATCGTAATTTCATACGAATTT
This sequence comes from Dryococelus australis, assembly GCA_029891345.1. Lineage (NCBI taxonomy): Eukaryota > Metazoa > Arthropoda > Insecta > Phasmatodea > Phasmatidae > Dryococelus > Dryococelus australis. The sequence continues at coordinate 290,569,574 of CM056994.1, forward strand.
GTGACAGCTTGCGCGGAATGCGGCAAAACACTCTTGTATCATAAGTGACTAACCTGCGCTGCCAATACTTTAATATAGCAAGCCGAAACAAAACAAATTAAATTTCTTTACATTAACTTGGGGCAAATAAAACCCAAAAAAATTTTTTTATTGCCACTACACTAAAAAATTTATTTTTTACAAGTGCCTTACTAAAATGGCACAGAATTTTATTCAAGAGCTTATGTGTTTCCTCATGTTAATGTAAATAGATTTTATTGAATAAAAATATATAAATTAAATACTATGTATGTATTTATTTATTAAAACAACTATGCAATATGTAAGATTAACTTAAAAAATCTGGGATGGTAAATATTATCAGTAAAATATGAGAGATTAAATATAAACTCCATGTTTGGAGGGATGTCACAATGCCAAAAGGTTTGGAAATGGATAACAGGGGAGCTCTCCGGAAAAAAAAAAAAAAAAAAAAAAAAAAAATATATATATATATATATATATATATATATATATTGCACGCACGCACGCACACACACACACACACACACACACCGAACACCACCACCACCACCCACCCACCACCAGACTTTATTGTCCAATACTAGAGATATATGTGTAAAAGTGCAATTTAGTGGCCAATGAGCAGATACGATTGATTGGTATGAGTGGATGGATAATTTGTTATGTAAGGCTAATGATAAATTTGGTGAGATGGGGAAAATGAGGTTAGGGGTGTTCTGTGAGAGTAAAGGGATGAAACAGGGAGGGTGAGATAATGAACGGTATAGGTATGTTCTTAAATATATTTTTATTTGATTTCCGTGATTTTTTTTTACTTTTTATTATTGGGAGGGTGGTAGAGAGAGTTGTTTAGGGCACTAGGGTGAGCAAGGGGAAGGGTGGGATGTTCCTGGAATTTTAGAATTGTTGGCAATTTTTCTTGCATTTTTAGAATTGTGTGAAAGATGACGGGTGGAGAGGGGGAGGGATGTAGTGAGTATGTGATAGTTGCAGAATGAGGGTTGGGGGAGGGGAAACGTCCACTGACCCATCCCAATCCGCTGGACATGGCTTGGAGCCTCGAATCCGCTTTTACTGTTGTGAGGATTATGTGGCTCATTCCGACAAGTGCCTCGAATCTAGTTGTTGAGAACGTATGGCTTTTACATTGCAGAACTTCAAATCCGCTTCGCTGGAAAAGTGATTTTTGCGTAAAATTAATTAATTTCTGAAGTGGTTTTTGGAAGAAAAAGGCAATTTTGTCAATACATGGCCGTCCCATGCCACCGGTCGCTAATCTCTCGCCAAACCAGGTGGCAGGCTAATCCGGCATCTGATACCTTTATATCTGTGCTAGATATCTCATTTTATATCTACTGTTTAGACATGGGACTACTTTCTTTCCATCACTACCAACTTTACTGGATACTTGCCTTTAAATGTACCCATTAAAAATATATGCAGATGGGGTAGTGAATTTTACAAAAGTTGGTTTGACAATGCTTAGTTAACCGTAATCACATATAGCACAAATCAATGGGTTATCAGAAATGCAAATTATTAAAACGTTTACTATGATCAGTTGAAGAGACTGTGTTTCTGCAACAGTCAAACGTGTCAGATAAAATACATGTAATTTTTCCACAACACACAGGAGAAGAGACTGGAAACATGACAATGACGAGAACGTGTGGAAATACCGCACCTGGGTCTGCAAGGTGGCTTGCTTGCTGCTGAGCTCTGCCTCCATGGCAGCCTTCTCCTCCTGGGCAGCACGCAAGTTACTCAAGGACACGCTCAGCTTGCTGTCTACCTGGGTGTACACGTCCTGGGCCTCTTGCAACTGCTTCTTCAGCCCACCCACCTGCGTCTTCAGATCATCCTGTAAACATGCACACACTCTTCTTGTCATGTTGCCAAGTCACACCACACAACTCAGTCACATCTTTGTAAATACACATGTATGTGCTTCTGGACAACTCATTTAAAATGATTTCCATCCAGAACCAATATTTTAAAAGATACCCAAATTTACATGAAAATACAGTACATGATGTTCACACCATAAACATAAAATTTAATCAACTTAAAATTATGTGTTTTAAGTTGCACAGTTACATGCAGAAAGACTAAGAACAATGCATACAAATAATTACAGAGAATTCCGAACCACTTGCGTGCTGACTTACTGGTCATAGAGTTATCCGTGGAGTGGGCTTATGTGCTAATAATGTGAATTATTCCTGATGCTAAGTTAAAAGCACTTATACTAAATTATTTCAAGAATTGAGCTTAAAAATAATCAATCATTACATACATAATTAAATTAAATGGCTCTACATTTCATTTAGTAAGAGTGAGTGAATGAAGTGATTTGGGCAGCTCTTAACAGTGAGGTCTCGAGAGCCGAAGTGGGTAACGGGAGGTGAGTATGGAGCAGCACTGCAATGAAAGGGCGGCAGAAACGGGAGATCCCCAAAAACCTGCCGACCAGCGCCATAGTCCAGCACTATTCCCACATGCAAAAATCTGGTGACCCAGCCAAGGATTGAACCCGGTTCATCTTGGTGGGAGGTGAGCAGGCTAATCACTACTCAGCCACCACGGCCCCTCATTTAGTAAGAGAATGAATGCTATGTATTACATTAAAACAGCACACAAAATAATGTTTTGGAATGTGGAAATTACAGTAAACTCTAAATTATTAGACCCCGGGAATAGAAACCCTCTCGAAATTTAATTGAAAATGGTTTTTCAATAACAACCCCTTTGAAATAACAATCCTTTTCTTGGGAACCATGAAAGGTCTTTGATTAATGTTAGTACTTTTAATTATATTGATATTTGCTAGTGTTGATGTTTTGTTTTATGATGTTTCTCAGTTTGCCAAGATGGCGTGGGTGATAAATAAAGTAGTTGTTCCCATCCGCACTTCTTTGTATTTTAGTAGTGGAATTAATTTTTTTTTGAAAGCACGTGGAATAAACGAGCTAGGTCATGACCGGTGTATCAGAAAATTACCGTATTTATTTTTCTGAATATTTAATAATGCAGTTGCATCAGATAATTATGGCATGTGTGTGATGTACAATAACTACTCAACTTGCTCGCTCGGGCCTATCGGTGCTCGCTTGCAACTTTTTACCTGCCTGTATTGTATCTGAAATATACACCATAAGTGATAATCGGTTAAAATTAATTAAATGAAAAATTTTTGTTGCAGCGTATAATTGTGGTATGTATTGGGTGTACAGCAACTACTCAAGCTGCTTACTTGCTCCTATTGGCGCTCGCTCGCGACTCTCAACCCATTTTTATTGTACTTCAATAATGTATTAAAAAAGAAATGTCAAAATTCATAATTGTGGTATGTATGGGTTGCCTAAAAACTCCTCAAGGTGCTCGAAACTGTGAATGCTGCGAATAAAATGTGGTATATTATGGTACACTTGAACTGTTAAAATTTAGTAACTTGTAAACCCGTTGTCCAATCTCAACCCGCAAATACTTTTTGGAATTCTTGCGAGAAGCTTTGAAATGCTCACTGCCAGCCAAGATAATTACGGTACACATTCAAAAGTTGTTGTTTATCTTATGAACCGTTAAATCTAAATGAAATTTTATGGATACGTTGGAATGCCCGAAGGATGCAGATTAAATTATGGTATGCATTTTAAAATTAGCGTAAACATCCTAAAAGTTGTGGTAGATTTGTACCATAATTATGGCGCAAGAAAATAGGCGTTAAAATTTGATACTTTTGGATATTCTCATGAGATACTCGAAACTATAAAGTATTGAGTGTATCAAGGTATCGCAGTATTGAGGATCCCATCCCTAGTGCTGACCTAATTACATGTTATCAGCATAACCCAGAACATAAATAAATGTCTGTGTGTGTTTTTTGCCCCTTCTTTTCCCCATGTTGCATAATAACGTTGTCCTACAAGTCATAAATCAGCAATGAAGGGGAAGATAAATAGTATAACGTTTAGTACTAATTTAAGTACTACTTGTCACATCAGTTTATAGTTTTATTTCTTCCGCAAAATTAAATTCACAAAATTTTCGTTGAAGCTTTAGCTGCAAGAGTCTAAGGTCATGCACGTAATACAAAATGTGTGAACTCTTTGCTATGATTCTGCAGTGACAATAGCTGCTGTGCACAAACTACATGCACTTTCCGATCAGATTGGTAAAATAGATACTACTGTAAATTTGTTATTCAATCAGTTTCTGCAACAAAATTATGTGGAAGCAAATATCCTGGATCTTCATAATAATTTTAATGCTCTATTTTCTGACACTACCACGGTCATGACTGCAGTTGTAGCACACATGAATGTAAGGTTACCAAAACTAAATCTGTTGATGTTTTCTGGACACTGGGACTGGCCCACATTTTCTCATTTATATAGAGCTGCCATTCACGAAAATCATGCTTTGGCATATGTGGAAAAATTTCAATATCTTACTGGATGCCTTACAGCTGAAGCATTACAACTGATCAAGAATCTCCTTATTACCAGCAAAAACCATACTGTAGCATGGGCATTACTGACTTCAAACTACCAAAACAATAGGAAATTGATCACAATGTACATAAACTAAATTCTTAACTTACCCGTGGTGAATTCTTCAAACCTGAAGTCACTTCAGCATTGTGTGAATTCATTTAATGAAAATGCTTAACATTTGGAAGTTTTAGGTCGTAATGTCACTACTAACAATCCCATTCTTGTGATAATATTAATGAAAAAACTAATTGTAATACTGGGTATCAAACTTGAGAATTCTCGTACTGTAGGTCAATACATCCTTCCTGAAGTGTTGGAACTGTTGTAGTTTCTGCAAACTGAAGTAATTAAAATTGATGGTGCTTATGATGTCAACATCTAAGTATGATCATCCTGATGTTTATCTCAAGACCCAAGCCAGTCAAACGGAAATTATTAGCTATGGGTTTTCAGAAACCTCAGAAATCAGTCTTTGCCACATCACCATCCAGCTCACCTAGGCCATGTGTACAGTGTAGACAAATTACTCATTTGATCTACAAGTGCTCCTAGTTACTGGATGCATTAACAAAAAAACGACAGAAAAACAGTTCAAGATAAAAGGATGTGTTTTAACTGTCAGGAAATTTCACATAGATAAGCTGAGTGTTATTCAGTGAACTACATGTATGAAATGCAAACAAAAACATAACACCCTCCTTCATAATCATCAAAAACATTGAAGAGAACGAATAAACCCCACTCACCAGCCACAATGATTCTCAACATGATAAATTTGTGGGTTTGTCAGCTAACGAGTGACAAACTACAGTTTGTTAGCAACAGCATTGGTCAAAATATACGAAATTGATGGCAACTCTTATGTCATGTGGTGCCATCTTGACAATGCAGTTCAAGCATCTTTTATCACAGAATCCACAGCTCAGGTTATATGTCTGCCTTGTCACAAGGTGGGAGTCAGGTCTGTCTACAAATACAGTATATCTCAAAGTAGCAGTTGATTGCAGTCTACAATCACTGGTACAACTAGAGTTTGAGTTAACTCATTCACCGTTTGTAGTGTCAAAAATTACTAGTAATTTGCCACATACAGTCATTGTTGAGACACATCAGTTTTATCCATATTTCGTGACGGCTATGTTGGGGACATCAGATGCAGCATGATTGTGTCCTCCATAGTAGTACCTTGCTTACTCCGGTCAGGAACAGTTGTGTCCAGTCATCAAGGGCGGAAAACTACGGTGTTCGGGATATTGTAAAGGTGGCATCGACCGAGTGTAGACTACCCTTGAGATAACTGCCAGCTGTTTCATCCAAATGTGCTATGAAAACAAATTAATACGTATGTGATAAGACTTATTCTCTACATGCATCGGATGTGTGATGACTTGCGAACATCACCACCAGTGAAGTGAGTCAACACATTTTGGTCCTCCGGGCATGATTCATTGAACACATATTTTGGCAAACTACGGACTTGGAAGTTTTGCTTGAATATCAAATTAACATTTGTTACTGTCCTTTGATTATGTTTGTAATGGTTGCCAGTCGGGCCTTTGTTCATGCAGTCAACAAACTGTCAGCTTAACAAGCCAGGTTATCCACCGGCATCTAATGACTTGTCGCCTCTAGCAGATTGCTCTCTACGATAACAATATGTTCGAGGGATCACAGCAGGACTAGAGATTGGGAGGTTGGCACGAATGAGCCAACTTGAGTAACAGTTGGTACAGCTAATGTTTAGATATAAAATATATTCTTTCCCTTGATATATGTTAATTACTGTCACGAAAGAGATTTAAATAAAAATAAAATTGTAATTAGCTTATGCAAGAAAAAGTTAAATGAACTCATGGAATAGTTTCATACTCATGGAATATTTCCGCAGAATATCCTCCTGGAATCAGCTGAAGATAACATATTAATATCAGTCACACCTAATAAAACAAACTATACTCAAATTACATCTACACAAATCTATCCTGTGGTGTTCAAAATAATTAAAAATAATATATTATTTGAATTATTTTTAATAACGATGAGTGCCAGGAAAGTTATACTGCATTTAATATGTTAGCAAACGTTATGTATACATTACATGTAATAATAAAGTTCTTACACAAAAACAAGCATAACTACGTCTTGACAAAGAAACAGGGGCCCAATTAGTTTTAACTATAGGAATAAATACTCTAGCGGATTGTTTCGATACTTCCAATCCTGTAGCGAGTATCAGGATTCCAAAATATGAATTTTTGAGACGACTAGCAACTGTCAGAATGAAATATATCAGATTTCTTAAGAATTGATTTTACAAAATGGCATCGTTGCATTTCGTAATCCTCAGCGAATCTAAACTAATCACATTAATTCTGTTGTAGTTGGAAAATTTATTTTAAAATACACAAATAAATATCTGATGTATTTGTAGATAATCCTGTAGAAATAATTGCAACTACCTTAAAAAATAAACTACTTATAGTGGCGACAAAACTATTGACTGATAAATATATCATAAATAATTAAGTCAGATATAGGTAATCCAGAGGAACTCTTATTTTTAATGCAGATTTGTTTTTTCCTTAAGAGAATTTGTATTGACGTAATTACGATAAATATTTACCAGTAAAATAACGTATATACTCGTGTATAGCGCGCACTCGTGTATAGTGCGCACCATGATTTTGCAACAAGTTCCAGGGATTTTTTTTTTTTTTTTTTTTTTTTAGTAAAATTGCACCAAAAATTTGTGGCACCCTATTAGTATCGAAAAAATTATTACTTTCTACATTAATGTGTGGTGATTGCGATATGTTTGGAAAATACCTTAATTAAATAACGTGGGTGCAAAAAGCCAAAATAAAAAAAAACATTCCGGAACATTCTTGCTCCTACTACTCAAAAGTTTCCAGCTTCGTTTTTATTTTTTCTCCTTTCAACAGTGCCCCACTCTCTTTTTTGGCCATGCTAGAATGTCACACTAATCTTATCATACAGAAAACCCTTTTCTCATCCCTTCTCCCTACCCTCCCTCACAAGGAACATTTCATGCTAGCAAATGCCATGGAAACAAAGAGGGATGGTGGAATTATTGACCATCAACATCTAGGTGTTATTACAAGGGGGTGGGGGTGGTAAGCATGTAGCAGCTCTGGGGTTTTGTGGCCTGACAGGATGCCATTAGTTGGGGGGGGGGGGGTTGGAGCTGGGTTTCTACCACCATATAACTAAAGGGTCACTGAGGGGGAGAGAGAGAGAGAAAGAGAGAGAGAGAAAAAGTGATTACGAACCAGGGGGGGGGGGGGGGGGGCAGATGAGAGACAATATACAGTCCTGACACTTTCCTCATCATCCCTGGACAATTTATGGCTCTCTTCGTCTTTTTTTTCTGTGTATAGTGTCCACCCCAGAATTTTTTTTCTTTATTTTGGGAAAAAAGGGAGCCCTATACAGGAGTAAATACAGTAACTAACTCATAAAAAAGAACATGTTAAAGAGTTAACTAATATTGCAACTATATAAGCCTATAGGTTTAGTATTAAGAATATACTTAATACATTTTTATGTTTAATTACTTTATAATAACCTAATTCACAAAAGAACAGTAAACCAATTTACCATACCGTAACAAATGATCAAATGCAAATTAAAAAGCAACACTATAACCATTAATTTTTTTCTGGTGTAAGTATATCATTACAAAATTTTTACTAGCATTCTGGGTGTGGCTGTAAACCATAAAATATTTTTTATTGATGTGTGCATGTCTGAAACAAAAATATTACTTTTTTATTCACAATAGCTACTAACTACGTTCCACAACTGCAGGTTTGATTGCAAAATTGATTTAGTTATTTATTTTATGTTTCAACAGCAACGTTTAATATTTTATATGATATTCTTAACCGTTCTAACAGTTTTCACCTACCAACTTAACTTTGTTTACACAATTTTTTCATAGATATGTAAACATGGTGATAACTTTATATACTGTGACTCCTTTATTAATTATATTTTTATTAAACCATGCAAGAGTGTGTTTTCAAGTTTCCTACATCACACAAAGTATTATAAGACAAATCAATAGACAATAAGACAAATCTAAATTAATCCGACAGCCTAGCTGTTGGATTAATTTAGACACTTGGTGGATTGATTCCGGTATTAGCCATTACGATATTGGAATTATGTCTTTCCTCTAGAGCAATAATTATGATAGTTTAAATGATTATCCCCCAGGTCGGGTTAAACTGCGGTCCGAAACTGGCAATAAATGGCATGTGGCTGCAGAGATGTCATGTGCTACCCTCCGAAGTACCGTTACTCCAAACAGGTGAGACGGCCCAACCTTCTTCTCTAGTGGTCTTGGTTAGGAGTACTCCGCCCATGTGTATGACAACACACATGCCAGTATGGAAGATACGCACATTGGAAAAACCAATAATATATTTTTTAAAACATTTCAATATTCATTACAGTGTTTGGAAGCATTTAAGATTTGCTATTTTTACTTCTACATGATATTATGGCAATAAAAATGTGCATTTGTTTATATCCGCCGATTGAGTTGTTTGGCCGAAATTCTAATGTGTCAAACGGCAAGTAAGATGCTGTTGAGGAAACAGGAATGAATGTGAATGTGTTTTCATTCGATTATGAAACTTATCTATATTGACAGTATTTATTTCTGAGAAATTGATCAAGAATTCAATTATTTTTGATGATGCTAGTGCATAATGTTTGCACCAAATATCTTGTTTCGAAATGATACAATGTTAGCAAAAAAATTTTTGATATAGAAATGTAGCAAAAATGTTTTAAAAAACATCACCCTGGTTCGTAGTCTAATCATATGCTGATACAGTAGCATATCTAACGTTGTGTTAATACAAATTTTGGTAGTATTTTGATATGCATTTTACATAAAATTTTCCGCAAAACATTTGGTAGCAACGTGTGATTTTATTTGATACGCTAAGTGATGATAGCGCTCTACTGGACAAAATTGTGCACTAAAAAAATATTCATTCAAGTAACCTGCAAGTGTTACACTTTAAATTGCTAGAAATATTTAACGAGAAACCTATGTTACTAGTGTTAGTTTGAACGTACAAATATAACCTGCCATATTTTAAACCTTTAAATGTAATAGTAAAATATAATTATAATAAGATTATCAAAAATTTATCACCACACTCTTCTGGAACTTTATGTATTGCCTTTAGTGTACGCTAACACTTTGTTTTTCTCTGTGCACTATAAATCAAATGTTTATACTAGGTTTAAAAGTGTGTAAGTAAGACAAGGCTGCTGCCTAAACATCACCACCAAACAAAAGATGCATAAATAAATAATATTCTTCGTAATTTTTGTTTACCTCATCTTTTAAAAAATATATTTCTTTTCCCCGGGGCATAATAATGAGTAATTAATGTAATGCTTTATAATTTATAATGTAGGCTTACATATTCTGAAGGCAAACGGAGCTGTTATACCACAGAAAATATGACAGACTTCAATATATAATTTTGATTACGAAGAAACATGTAACAGACTGTAACTTTCAAGTACGTTATCATATTTGTTCAGTAAGTTACTCTTTAAGTTACATGAAAAGGAGGTTGTTATTTAGGTAAACGCATTAAAGAAAATTGGAATATACAATGAACCACTCTTAGGGCAACAAGAAAAAAAGGGCAAAGTTAATATTATAATGAAGAACAAATAGACCTACGAAACTTTTGTAGACAGAAAATTAAAAAATTTACTTAAATTGGGGGACTCTTGCGACTCAACTTTACTTAAATTGGGCGACTCTTGCGACTCAACTAAGTTACATTTTCACTGCCTAGTGAAAATTGCATGTTTTTGCTCCCACATTTTTCGAAAGTTTGAAGTGGAAATAGGAAAGGCTTTGTAGAAAGCTTTGGTAAGTAATTTGTGCTCTAGAACGCTTGGTATTACAAGTGAGAGGCAGTGTGAACTCTTTAGAAATGGATTTACTGAATTATATTACTTTGAAAACATTTGATACAGCGCAGAAAATCTTAAATTAATACTTATATATACATTTTTTCAATTTTTTGCAAATTACAGAAATATCTATACAAATCGTCAACAATTCCACAAAAAATAAACAAAACAGAAACCCAAAGTCACAATTATGTTCATTGGTGAACACAATTTGCGAACACTTAGGAAGCAGATCATCTCACGAAATTCAGTTTGCATTTCTAGCTCCACGAATGTACGTTTAAGTCCTATATAATCATAATAGTAACCATCTTAAAATAATATTTTGCTGTTATGAATGAAATACATATAACTACCTATATAAGGGTGACAAATTTTTCCTGTAAAACATGAAAATATTTCACTTTTCACAGAAAAGTGTCACAGGTTCAGAGTATGATTATGACTAAAACAGCTATTCTTTTTTTAAAAGTCAATAAATAATTTACTGCTTCGAAGAGCAAAATGTGAATTCATTTTTACAAAGTTAGTTTTATTTTTAAGAAATCTCATCTAAACAAGTTAGCAGTTTTTTTTCTATGCCTGTATGTGAGAAAATATTTGCATAACATGTTGTAAATGTGCTAAAATGTTACGTTTATGACAACCAGTTACAATGCCTATCACACTTGTTGAGTGGATTATTTATTTTTTAAATTAAAAACAATGTTAAATAAATTATTTTTTTCCCATACAGCCAGATATATTAATGTCTAATTTCATATAAATCAATCGGAGTAATGATAGCATGTCAGATAACCATAGATTCTTGGAAATACCTCCTAGTTATACGGTAGTAACTTTTTGGTCAGATGAAGAAAATTCAATAGGCGGAGAGGACCTTGACACGCGTGCGCTGTCTATCTCTCTCTCTCTATCTGTCTCTCTCTATCTCTATCTACCTATCTCTTTCAATCTATCTCTATATCTCTCTCTATCTTTCTCTTTATCTATCTATCTCTATCTCTCTCTTGGGAAGTTTCTTACGGCCTGTGTAGCAGAAAAATTATTCTTTTTTTTTTATTTTAGAATATTTCATAATAATTACACCAAAAATTATGATTTTTTAATTTGTAATTTATAATTGAAATGAGATTTTATTGTTTTAATACTTATTATAATATATTTAGGTGTGATGGCGGGATGGTTACAATTCCGTAGTTGGCAGAAGTGGTGACTGCGTCCACGCAGACATGACAGGGCATGTTTCTGAACGAAGCATCAATTTCGTATTTGTGTTTTTTAAACCTACCTAGGCAAGTTACGATATGCATCGTGACCGCTGTGTGTGCGAAAGAGTATTGTTACCATTACATTATGTTGAACGAGGGTGTGTGTGTGTGACTGCAAATATCGGAGATGAAATTTATACATTTTAACCGTGAACTGATTTTAGGACGAAATTAATTGTTTAAAAACCATGTGTGTATCACAACGTTGTAACCTTGCCCTATGTGTTTGAAATACAATTGTTTAATGTGCTTTCTGTTGCTTTATTTAGCTCATATGTATATACAATGCAATGCAACGTTACATCTGATTCATATTACCAAGTTGTATGAACACTAAAGGTCCTTTCACGCTATCAAATAAAAACTGAATGCAAGAAATTATTATAAGTTATTGGATTAAGAAATTATTTCACAATTAGCACGTGTCAGTGTATTGAATTTGATAGAAACTGAAGTGGATAATATAATTTAATTTTTATATTTCAATCTAAAAATGCCTAAAATACATTGTTATAACCACACAAAATAATTGCTCAATATACAAGCAATCATTGTTTTTAAAATTTTCTGTTTATTTACTACAAAAATTGATAAATATTTTTTCCCGTTTTTTTAATGTGGTCATACACGACTCTCACCGAATTATGGTAATGTAGGGAACTGCCGAGAAGGTAACATTGTAAAGACAGTTGGTGAATGGGGCCGGATAGCAGGACCCTCGCTAATGCGTGCTTCCACAATAACGGTAGAGCTATGCTGGTAGCCACTACAAAAAAATAAGTAGGCCATTAGTCTGAACCACAGGTACATACACGCATGGGGTGGACACACAATAGGACACGGCTGAACACATTTTCCAATCGCTGTACGCTAAATCAAACCTTAGAGACCAAAACATTTAAAAGTGAATTATAAAATTTTTGATTACATCTTTGCTTACATAAAAGTCTTGGTTTTAAACACAGTTTATTATAATTTTATGCAAGAAAATTTGTTTATTGTTATTATTTATCCCTTGAACTCTTTTTCGTACAATTTTTTTGTATTTCATGACTATTGGAGTGGTATTCATGACAAACATAAAAATGGCGTGGCTTAGCTTCAGGAAGCGTATTTAGGAATGAATTTGTGAGGAAATAATTAATTTACTCCATTCTTCGTGTTTGTAATGCAGAGCTGTGATAATATGAAACTTAAGTAAGAATTATTTTGTTTAATTCAATTGCAGCCAATGCTACTACTGTACCCATTTTAGGCCATAAAAATTGGAAACGTTTTTTGGTCTTTTGTGATAGTATGTGTTAGTGAGTATTTATTTACATTTTTTTACGTAAGCCAATGCCACGTCATTTTGTATAGTGCAAATACATAGAAAATGTTAAGACAGGCCACACGCTGAAAACATCCCAGCGAAAACCAGAATATGTTGGTTAAAATATAAAAAGGACAGGTAACGTAAAAATACAGTATACTGAAAACATTGCAACTAAAATAAACACATCTTTAGCTTTTACAGCTAAAAAAAATGTAGCAGGTAGGCTTTACTTTGCATGCAAAAAACGAAATTCTGAAATATTTTTCAACAAAATTTGTTTGCTATATGTACTTGAAATACAAGCAAATGGCTAAGCATTTTGTGTAAACAATTTATGAATAGTTATAAGTATCACAAATGAGTTTAATTTTACGTAAATAGAATTTTAAAGGAGCAGCGAAATAAATTTTGTTCACATTTTCTTAAAGCGATTGCGACAAAGACAAACTGCCCATTGGATAACATTGAGTCTCCACTCTGTACTAGAACTTTATATACTCTATGCATCCACGCAAGCGGGGAAAGGCACTCCTTAGGCCTGGTTTATGAAAAAAAATGCAATAACACAACACTGGCAAAATTGTAGCGATGCAAAAAGGTGAACTCTGAAATCTTTAGGCACCCGTTTATAAAAATGCCTTGCAACTATTATACACAGGTACCTACCTAAAGAAATAGAGAGCCTGAAATTTTGTCAGTGTTGCATTATTGTGACAGGCCTAAGCCTTGCATTTTCGACAGCTATCTATGTGCCCGTAAATGCATAGCCTTTCAGACGTCACTTGTTGGAGCTTCACGAATCCCGAGAGCATTCTCATAGATAAAGAATTTGTAAACAAACATCTGCTGGGGTTCACGGTGGAAAACATGGTGTGTGGTAATTATTATATACGACATTGTTCATAATTATCATGTACATTTTATCTTGAAGCATTGCACAAAAATGCAAAATTTTGTTTTCACCACTTATTTGTCCATTGCACTCTCGTAATAGTGAAATTAGTTAGAAAAATTACACAATACATCCATCTAGCTATGCAGTAACATGATTTGCTGATATAGTACACTGTCATACCTATAGTAATGCATTTACATATGCTGTACACATACACATAAGTAGATGTAAATAACTGTACATGCATAAAGTATTATCCTTCCTTCGGACGCAAACATCTGGCCAGTATGTGGAAAAATTTGTGACTGGCCATTTTAAGACGACATACTTTGTTTCTGTCAGCATCCATGTTGTGGCGCCTACAAAGCTACAAGTGTTCAGAAGTTACACATTTTTTTCCAGTTTTGATGATGGTTACTGATGTTTACGGCATCTTATAGCATATTTTTTTAAAATGGAAACTTTGTAATACTGTTAACAATAGCATTGCAGTTTTCTCTAAATACTTCAATGCAAAGAAATAAAAATTAATTTTTTTATACTCTTATGTATAGGTGATATGAAGACTGAAAATCAAAATTTTATTATAGGAGATTCACTGAAAAGAGTCGGATGCGTTTAAAACGGTTGAATAAGAACAAGTGTTTCACGTGGGTGGGTATCCCTGAAATCACAGTAGAACGGCAGATGGAAGCAAAACATTAGGCAAAATTGTGTTAATTTAATGGAAAACATTTTATGAGGTAAGTTGATTTTCATCTCATTGCATGGTAAGCATGTATGTAAAGAGCGTAAAAGTGTACTACTGTATTTTTCCGTTCTCTCTTTATATTTACAGTTATCTGCAAGTTTTGTGTGAATGTGTGAATGGATGGAGACAGCAGAAATCAGGACTTATGGATGGGCAAAGCACTCCATTAAACCATACTTTTCTTTTGCCCATGTTTAAAATGAAATGTTGGTGGAATACATGCACTGTGTTGGTTTTTGAAATAACTACTTTGGATCTATTTTTATGTGCCTCACCTATACTTACGCCATATGTAAAATCAGCATTGCCATGGACATTATTACTTTAACTTATTTTCCGGCTTTGAAATATGGAAATACATTTCCTAACTCATTCCCAACTCTACAGAGACCATACTCGTTACAATATATCTTCTGAAATATAGCACAGTTAAGGGTACAGAATTTTTCCCCCAAAATTTATCACTTTACCGTAAACATTATAACTTAATCACACAAAAATAACAAACTAATTGCATTAGTGAAATTAATTTCCAGTTACAGCTGCATTATAAAGGTTTTGTTTCACTTGTTAACTACTTCTACTTCATGTAAGCATGTCTTGCCTGGTCCTTACTGATGAAGTACATAGATTTATCGGCCATGTTATGAATGACAGTGGTGTGCTATTGCGATATTGCACGAATAAACTACAAACAACTGGGGTAAGAAATAAATACATATCCAACATCAATAATAATGCTTCAAATCTCTCTGTGTGTGTATGCATGCAAACGTGAATGCACCATTTCCCATGCTCTTTTTTTCTTTCACTCTTGCATGCCCACAAACACATACAATTTTTTTAAATTATGCTATATAATAATAAGTGAGCAAGTGAAGAGATTTGGGCGGCTCTTATCAACAAGGTTTTAAGAGTCCATGAGGGTGAAGTGAGGTGAGTATGGAGGAGCGCCGGAGTTAAAGGGCGGGAGAAATGGCAGATGCCCGAAAAAACCTGCCGAGCATCGGAATCATCCAGCACAATTCCCACTTGTTTGTCCGACAATTCTCGTATAGTCAGGTTGCTCATGCGTACTATTCAACGTATTTTCCTCCATTGGACAAAAGGTTGCAATTCAAAATGAAAATAACATGTATTAAGTTTATCTTTGAACAGAGTATATACGTATTTGGTCACTTTATATTCTCCAATATTTTTACTTTAGAAGTAAACAGCAATGTCTATATTCTTACATGAAATATTATACTGAAATTATTTTCAATTATGGCATAGTATAAAAAAAATCAAAATTTCACAAAAATATTTTACAAATTAGTTATATAATACATTCAGAATACTTACACAGCATTAATACTAAGGCTTAAACAAATATGTACATTACACTATTACATTAAATACAATCAAAAGAAGAAATACATCTTTTTTTTTTTTTTAATTATGACAGCTACTCTAATATAGCTTGGCATGCTATTCATTTATTGCGCCATTAGTTGAAGCTCTATGAAGACGTGCAGAGAATTATAATTATACACATAACCATTCCACTCAAATGCAGTTGTATAGACAAGTAAATAAACAAAATATTATTTTTACGTGCTGTACCTCTTATGTTTTACGAATGACAGCCTACATAATTGCATGTTTACAGTAATTACAGTTTCAAACAGAGATGAGTGAATTGCACGCAATTTAGATAATAAAAGGATATCTTTTTGGCTGCACTGCAACAAGCATAAAAACATAGAACTGCAGTGGTGGGCTGCTCATGATCGCATTACTTCACTGTCCTTATAGGCAGCAGAAAATGCTCGTGTTGATAGCTAGAGAGGCAGGCAGAAACACATCCCCCCCCCCCCCCCCCCCTCCTAAGTGGACGCTCAGTACTCTTCCAACGGGTTCACAACTCATCACCTCACTTGGCCTTCTCGTTCATCTTCGAACACATCACGTAGTTTCACTTTCTGCCTCTGTATTATGAAGGCAGGAGCTTCCTAGGCATATTATAGAATGTTTCCTGTATTCCCACGATTGTATGGTTATTTGACATGCTATCGTTACTCCAATTGATTTATATGAAATTACAAATTTATAACTTTGGCTATATGTGAAAAAAATAATGTATTTAACATAGTTTTTAATTTAAAAAATAAATAATCCAGTCAACTGGTGTGATAGTTATTGTAACTGGTTTTAATAAATGTAACTTTTTAGCACATCTACAAAATGTTATGTGAATATTTTCTCACATACAGGCATAGAAAAATA
Organism: Dryococelus australis; assembly: GCA_029891345.1. Taxonomy (NCBI): domain Eukaryota; kingdom Metazoa; phylum Arthropoda; class Insecta; order Phasmatodea; family Phasmatidae; genus Dryococelus; species Dryococelus australis. Next base: position 290,586,567 of record CM056994.1, read on the forward strand.
ACTGCTTAATTGTTTAGATGAGGTTTTTTTTAAATAAAACTAACTTTGTAATTTGTTTAGAGAAGGAATACGCACATTCATGGGTAAGAAATGGAAATTTTCGTTATTAATTAATTAATTAAACCATCAAAAAAACTTACGGCAAAGACATACTTTTTACTGAATAAAATATACACACTTATCTTTCATATGAATCTCCAGCCATATATTTGTGATGATTTTGGAAGTTTCTACAGTAATTTTTAGAGAGTTCAGCATTTACCATGATGCTGGTTGCATCACTATAAGGAGATCCACGTTACTTCTACCTACGTTTTAATAGTGGGTTGTATCCAGGACCTGCTGGTCATCAAGGAGTATTTCACAATAAATTTGGTTGGATCTTAATGGGAAGGTTGAGTGAGGAAGTCACTAGTAACCCAGATGGCCTTGTTTCACTATTTGTTAGTACACCAAACCTCTTATATGTGGGCAAAGATTCTGGGAACATGAAGATGTGCCTACAGCAAAACATAATGATCCTAAGGGGCCATCTGTGAAACTCATTTCAAACACACCTACACACATAGTTCAGATAAATGTCATCTTGAAAATTGTCTGGCACGTCAGCAACAACTGAAAACTAAATATTAAACATTTTTGAAAGAATGCGAGTCTCTTGGTCACAGGCATCTTCTGAATGAAGATCAGATGCACCAGGCTTGGTACTACATTCCTCACCACTGTGTTCGGAAAGAAACCCGCTCCCCAAATAAATTGTGTGTGGTATTTGACGCACCTGCAGTAACATTAACAGGTCTCTCTTTAAATGATGCAGCAATCAAGGGACCTAAAATGAAAAAGGATGTAATTGAAATCATCACGTAATTCAGGATACATCCCATTGTGACAACGACAGGCAATTGCAAAATGTAGCAGCAAATTTGCATGCTTCAAGATGATCGCACATGCCAGGTAATCTTGTGACACGAGTCTTATGATCAACTCATTCAAGAGTATTAGCTGGGCATTGGTACATATGGTATATCCTCAGCCCCGTTCATAGCTATGAGAGCCCTGCACCAAATAGCTATTGACAATAAATATAACTACTCCAATGCAGCAAAAGTGATACTGAAAGATGTGTTATTTGATGATGTGATTACAGGTGTGTCATCAGTGACAGCTGCTCTCTCACTCCAAGAATAGCTGATAGCATACTCCAGAGTGATGTTTTTGAGCAAAATAAAAGAGCCAGCAAACATCCTGCAGTGCTAGATGCATTTCCAGACGACCACAGAGAGTGCCCTCTGAAATTCAAAAATAATTAGAATGAAGTCATAAAGATTCTGGGAAAATAATGACTGTCCTAGGGAAATGCTGTCTGATATAACAAAGATGTATGACCCATTAGGTTGGATGGGTCCAGTTGTCTTCAAAGCTAAATTGTTTCTGCAGAATCTATGGCTTATTGGAATTGATTGGGATTAACCTCCACCATGTGAGATCAAAGACAAGTGGCCCACATTCATTGCACAATTAGATAGTTAATATGAAGTTGCTATTCCTCATCTTTGCAGTGAACCAAATTCATGGATTTTGTGATGCTTCAACTCAAGGTTATGCACCAGTTGTATACCTGCGGAGTGCAAATCAGTACACACTTGAAGTTCATTTACTGGTGGCCAAGTACCGTGTTGCAACATTGAAAACTGTTAAGTCTCCCTCGCCTGGAGTTGTTGGGAGCTCATTTGCTTGTGAAACTCACGAACTTAATCATATCCATTTTGTCAAAAAGGATAATTGTAGAAAAGGTGGTAGCATGGTGTGATTCAACATCAACCATTGCATGGATCCGTACTGAACCCTATAGTCTCAAGACATTTGTCGCAAATAGAGCATATCAGATTCAGGGAATCAAAGAAGTGCATCAGTGGCGATATGTACCATCAAAAGACAACACTGCAGACTGTGCCTTGAGAGGCTTGATGCCAAGTTACCGGGTCAGCTATTGCAATGAACTGACTAAAACTAAATTCTGCGAAATTTGTCGAATACCAGAGGAAAGACCTGAAATTTATTGGATACCTACAATAATTTGCCCCTTTTATATTTGTAAACAAAAGTGACTATTGCGGACAAAGGAAATGATAATGGGTTTGTGATAATCGTCTTTCTGCCGAAAGACTTGCCTGACCTTTGGTGGAGTGGTGTCCATCATGGCTTGTTGAATCAGAAGATGCCTAGCTAGGTAGTTGTTTGAACTCTCATTCCCCATAATATCAAGAAGGATTGAACCTTTCAAGCAAAACAGCCACAGCAGCACAGAAAACGATTTTCATTTCTGAGTGGATAGAGATATTTAGTTCCTTATCATGGCTGTGACGAGTACTGGCATTTATGCTGGACTTCATTTTAAATGTTAGGCATCCATCAAACTGCTACTGTGGGCCTTTGACATCAACAGAACTCAAATCAGCAGAAGCTTGTTGTGTAATCCAAGTTCACAACAAGATGTTTACAAAATGTAGATAGACAAGTTGCAGAAGGGAAAGGAAGACTTACCACAGGTCAGAAACCTCAACCCTTTCCTCAATCCTCAAGGCCTAATTAGAGTTGGTGGACAAATCCAAAACTTGAGGTTGTCATTCGAAGAAAAACATCCAATTCTGTTACCCCAGAAATGTCACTTCACTAATCTAGGCACTGATTGCTATCATGCCTGGTCCCTACACGCAGGTGTCAGAACTGTGCATTCTTTCATCAGACAACAGTATTGGATTTTGGCAGGCAAAGGCATGATACAATCATGAATTTCAAAATGTTTGAGGTGCGTACACTTTAAGAAGTCACCTGTCCAGCCGATCATGGGCAGTTTGCCAACTAGCAGGGTAAAGAGCACAAGGGCATTGCAGACTGTGCGAGTGGATTATTAAGGTCAATTTCACATCAAACTATCTCATCTTCGGAATGCACATATATTGAAGGCATAACTGTGTTTGATTGTATGTTATGAAGCACTCTTTAAGCCACTTGATACATGGGGGAGGGGGGGGGGGCATCCCCATGTACCAAAAAGGGGTTGGTATTAATCCGCTCCACTATGGCATGGACTGAGTGATTAAGCCTCAATACAAACGGGCGTGTACATTTACAAAATAAAGACACTAAACAAAATACAAATCAGGGTCAATCACTAGGAAGTCGCACACAAATACATGGCCAACTGAACAGTGGATCACTTACCCCTACGCTGGAAGGTTACGTCGGTAATCTGGAGCACAGAGGTGATCTTAATAGGCAGTGACTCGGGGACTGTATCCCTGAGAAGTAAATTGACTTTCAGTGTGTGGTCATACACTGTATGTGTACGAGCCACGGTGGGGGCCTTCAAATACTATTCTGCGAAACCCACGGTGATCGTACCACAGTAGATTACTCCCGCTTAGGCACAGAACTAGTGTATGGCATGAGGCGAGCTGGTTTACGTGTGGGGACAAAGTCAGGCACAGCTGGTAAGACACTTCTCTGACGTGTTACCTATGGCAAACAGGGCAGCGGTGTGGAACAACAGCCTACGCTGGTTGCATTGGAGAAATGCCCTCGGTGCTCGATGAGGTGGAGAGGAGGTAAAAGGGTTTGGGAGTATTTTCTTTAATTATTGGTATAGGGTCAAATTCCATTATAGCAGTGTTAGAATACAGTATAAGGAGGTAATCTAGCGAGTTTCTATCTGTGCCTCTGGTAGGCAGTGGATATAAAGTATTGCATTCTGATGTGTCAAAAGTGGTTTTGTTACGTATCTCTGCCTCTAGAAGTTGGAGTGCTTTCTTTAGTAGTCGTTTCCATCCACTTCAATGTTTACTCCGAATAAGGCCATTAAAAGAAACTTACTGAGGAAAACTACATAAGGTGAAGCCAGGTACGGTTTCAGTACTAATGTGTATGTCTGGATATACGGCTATGACATATGTGACTCACCCCATAAGTCTTTTTGGCTGTTCTCGGCCCAAAGTGTTATATGGCAGATTCACGTAGGTAGTTGCAATACCTAGGTGTATTGAGTTCGGAATGAAAGGCTCCTCTGAAGATTAGTCACTACAATACAATTTGCATTGCTTGGCAAAAATCGGGTAGCCGCTTGGTGTTGATTGTATTTGCCGTGAGGCATGGCTCGCGACACTGGTGTTAACTCACATACCCAATTAATTCAAGATTCACATGGGGCACAATGTTGCTAATAATTAGGAGTGACAAGATCCCGGAATTTACTTGGAAAAATAATATGTTTATTCCACTCACGTAACATGTAAGGTTTGTAGTACAAAAGCAGCATGAATAAATATGTGCAATAAACGCAAGCATTAAATATGCAACACAATAATTATTACTGCGGAAGTTAATGTCGTAATAAAATTCTGGTGACGGCTACCTGTTAAATGCATGAGTAATTGTAATAGTTGAATGAAAATAAATAATTTAATTTAATCAAATTATTTAAATAATTTCACATGATTCCTTGTCTTAATTTTAGGGATTGTCCACAAGGGACCTAGGCGTGGAATAAAAAGAGTTCTTCAACACAACTTGGTGAAGACGTGGCTAGGTTAAGCCTTAGGGGATGCCTGTAAGAGACAACAATATTGTGACCTTGTATTACCTGGAATGGTACAAGGAGGAGGGGGAGAGGGGAGTTAAAGGATGTTGTGGTGGTAACTTCCGGTGGTGTAAATGACCCTAGGTTGGTGGAGGCTGACGAAGAAGTGGTTGCTGCTGGATAGCGACGGATCTCCGGAGTGATGGTGGTGGTGTCGACCACTGGTTACCATCGTGGCTGAGGGTCTTGGCCCTAGTCCGGATAACCCAGCTTTCATAGCCTGAAGGTGTATCAAGATTGAGTTGCCGCCGCGGGTGCTGTCCTCGGCCTTCTTGGCCCAGAAGATAAAGAGTGACTCTAGTGAGAAGCTGGGAGCAACTCCTGAGGTCTGGGTGAGGGTGCCTTTTATATTTATTTTTCCGATAAAGGACGCTCTGAGGGGTGTGCGGAAATTAGCCCCACCTCCTGTGACGTCACATGAATCAACCATGGACACTTATCTGAAATGGCGCTCGGCTCATGGCGTTGACATGTCGGGTACAGATGCGCTTGTGGGGGCCATGACTTTCTGCTGATTGGCCCGCTTTCTACAGAGGCGTGAAGTTTGAACTGTGCGCTGTCTCTCTAGCAGGCACTGCGCAGTAGAGTAGTGTTTCTTCGGGAAGGGGCAATGAATCGACGACTTCTTGTAGAGTCAGGTTGACCGTAAAAGCAAGGAGTACAGCCTAGAAATGTGTTGAAGTTTTGCCAACATTAGGTAGTGCCCCATGTCCTGCTTTCAAATGGAGTGAATTTGGTCATTTGGAATGTGCTTTCTCTAGTCGTGAAATGCGTCATGTATCAATTACCCACTCTTTCTAATGACGGAGACCCATCTGGCAGTCAAAAGTCAAAGAGTTGGGTAGATTGATCTGGTTCAGGTGCATGTGACTATACACAGTTTTGGTTCTGCATTGGTAGCTAATCTGTGCTATACGTGAGCGGGTAGGAAGCATGGCGTGGAGAGTGTGCCATTATATCCCCTTCCCTTGCTTATGAAAGGAGCCGCCTGGCTTGTGTTTGCAGGCTGGCAGATAGTGCTCTCTCTCTCTTTGCACTTGCTCCTTCTCCTTTCGTTTCCTCTTGCTCACCCCTTGTCACAATTCTCTGGCTGCTGCATGTCTCCACATCAGCTGTAGCAATGGTCCCCTTTCATTCTTGCAGCTTGGAGAGGCAGGCAGGGGTGAGGGTTAAGGAAGTGCAAGGGCAAGGTTATGGCACGATAAAGAGAAGCTTGTTAGCTGGTGTGAGGTTTTGTGTTCCTAGCAATAGGGTTCGAGTGCCTTCTTCATGTGTCACCGGGTCAGTTTACAGCAAAACCAAGGGAGGTGTATCCTTCTACAATAGTAAAATAGTTTACCCATATGAAAAGGGAAAAATTAGTAATTTGATAAAAAGCTGAAATTTTCCCTAGGGGAATATAAAGAGTTTACTTGACTTCCATGAGTCTGTAGTGTTGTACGCTGCAAACGTGTGTATTAATTGTGTTTCTTCCGCAGTTTAAACCTATAGATATCCTGTCTTTTTTTTCACAAACAAATGAAAGCAAATAATGAATTTGACGTTAAATTTTTTAAGTCTTTCTACTTGAATTAATTTATATACATTCTCGTCGGTATGTTATTCTCGTAGTTTGATTCAAAATTTAAAGTGTATGTGTATATTGGCACTGGCATACATATATGTGGTAGCATTATTTACTTTAAGAACGCTTAGTAATTAACATTGAGTATGAGTAATGCGTACATAATATTTGGCAAGGTACTAATATGAAATTATTAGTTCATGCCTTCATCTTTAAAATATAACATTGGTTTTTGTACATGCTCACACATAACCCTTCTTGAACACAGACATAAAAAAGACCAATATTAATTGACATTTACAAAATACACTTAATAAAATATTTAAGCTATATATTTAACCCTTAACAACTTGTTTGTTGCAAAAATAAGTTTTAATAATATTTTAACCTAACAAATGTGAACAATAAATCTTAACCAACATCTTAATCTAACATGAGTTACACATTAAGCAATTTATTTACAACCCTCTTATACCTATGTTACTGCTGTCAACAAGTCAATTAAGATTTGTGTATGGGACCCCAATTCATGCGTCACTAATATTTTGATGATTAACAACAGCGAGAAGATAACCTATCCTTAATAATATACATTCGTTTCATGCAAATTTAAACCTACGTGGAGGACACTCGTACAATAAGGCACACTGAATGAGGGCTTTAGGATTATTGAACATTGTCAGACGTTCTACAAAATACACCCCTTAGTTAAAACCTATCACCACTCTTAAGTGTAAATCTTATTGCACTACTTAAAAATTTACTATTTACTACATATAACAAAAGAAAATAGTACTTCTGGAAAACGAGAAAAGATATTACAAACATTTTGAACTACGGAGATTTACAGCACGAACAATGAATTGCAAAACTATTCCTGCTTCCTCAGCAAGTGTGGCAATTGTGTTTTACGTAAGTCCCCCAATATAAACAACACAGAAATTCTGGACGTTGCTCAACGCCCTATTGTTTTTCACTATCTTATATTTTTATTAAAGCTAAATAGACAAACATATCCCTAGTTCAACTAAAGTTAAGAAAAACAGAAAGAGAAAAAAACAAAGCTATACAGTTTACACTGCCTTCATATTATCTCATTGATCACTTTCAACTTCCTTTATTTCGTTGACCTTCATGAAGCACGTGTAGTGTACTGTCACTGGTGTTGTGGTCTTGCACTTCGCAGATTTTACACTGTGATGTAGCATTCAGTCACTGATGCCACTGCATTACACAACGCAGTGTTTACACTGTGATGTAGCGTTCAGCCACTGGTTTACTATGTGCGCACTTATCAAAGTCCTTCTGTTGCACACTTTTCTCCATTTTAAAGGACATTAAATTTAATTACTGTTTTTCCATTTTCTATGCGGCAGCATGGCTGGTTAGATTATGCAAAGTTTGTAACAAATTTCACTCACCATTTGCTTATCGGGTGCAGTGTCGCTTCTGTTACCCCTTTTCCTGTGGTCGGCCTTGCTTACGTGGTAGCTGCTGTGGCAGGATTGGCCACTGGTAAGCTGCTGTGGGCTGTCAAGGGGTTTCCCGGTAGAAGCCCAGCAACCTGAGAAATTGGCTGGTTCATGTTCTTAGCTCTATCTTTGGGGTGCTGAGTTCAATCGCGGCAAACTTCTTACAGACTGAGGTACCAACAATTTGGTCGCGGATATCACAACTCGCCTATCCTCTGGGGTAGGCGGTCTTGGCTGGTCATCTGTTATTGTTAGTGTTGAAGTGGTCCCCACCTGGTTGACGACATATGGAGGCTGGTGGGACCTGGCAATATCCCAGGTACTAACAGGTACTAAAGCGGGCTTGGCCGCGGGGGAGCACACTGGAGACGTTCTTGCCTCCCTCCTGGGTTCGAGCTGTGCTGGCTGCATATCGGATTGGAGACGCGATGATCAAGGATGACGTAGTGGGCAATACCCCACTGTGGAAAATCTGAGCCACCCCAGTTGGCAATTGTCGGGGAGGCTGTAGCCTGCTAGGCCTTGGAGGGGTAGTAACCCCAGTGTCTCTGGATGGTGGGTCATCTGTAGCAGATGAGGACGGTGGTGACACGTCGGCTGTGTCATCCCCCCTTTCTGCGGTGGTTTCTGCCCTTTCTGGGGATGGTGCAAATAGGACCAACCCCACAGGCAGCGGTAAGCAGGCGACATCGATATCCTCTGCCTGCTGGCTAGGGGGCCATGGTGACTGAGCGATTAGCAAGCTCGCTTCCCACCAAGGTAAACCGGGTTCAACCCCCGGTCAGGTCACTGGATTTTTGCAAGTGGGAATCATGCCAGACGATGCCGTCGTTCGACGGGTTTTCTCAGGGATCTCTCGTTTCCTCCGTCCCTTCATTCCAGCATTGTGCCGTGTTCACTTCAATCACCCTCATCGACTATGAACACCTCAATGTTAAGACCTGCCCAAACCACTCTATCACTGACTCCTGCTGACTGTCCACTACCTGCAGACAATTTCTCACAAGCAAGACCACGGATCCATCTACATTTGTGTTTACATGGCCGACCGAGACCTACCGAATTCTGATGGTTGGCAATATCGGTACCAAAGGTGAGGGGTTGCGTGCGAACCCCGGTGTGTGTGACATCAGAAAATCATCTGTCTTGACAATTACACTACGTATTCTAGTTTCCAGCTCTTCAACTTCGCCCTGCCACTGAGGGGAGCAGATAGAAGTTGGTGGTAATTGGGAGGCTCCGAAGAGATCCCCTTACTACTTTCCTTTGGAAAGGTTACCGAGGTTAAGGGACGGGTCGACAATGGCTACCAGGCATTTGCCTCATGGTACCATTGTTTTGCTTTCTAACCCTAGGCTTGCTATGTGCTGGTCATGGTCTAGCATGTAACATTACTGAGATAGCCATGATGGCCCAAAATAAACTCCTCATCGATAACCAGGGTTACCGTGAAAGTGGCTGTGTCTTGTAGATGATGGACCACAACTTCGAGGTCTATCTACCCTTCTACTTCCAGGTTGATGCAGGTCAGGCGAGCTGAACTGTCGCCAGGTTACTGGCATCTTTTGAGTTGCTCCCAGATAAATTCTTGCTTGCTTGCAGTTGATAATGGCTTGTTGTTCATGTAGCCATGGCTGTCCTGGGATTGCCGCCTCTCCTAGTTCCTTGACCACATAGAATCTGTTTGGGACGGTTTCATCAGACAATTTTAGCAGTACGATTAATACCCTTCTGTAGTTAGATGCCTCCCTTCTGCGCCATATAAATAGGAGTTCCTTAAGAAGGCTATATATGACCTTTGAGCTCTCTGGGTATTAAACTAATTTGTATGAAGTCAGCATTTGCAGTGGTGTCCAAGTTTGCGAGAACCTCCTTGTTCTTGATAATAACTGTAAAATGGGGAGGTTCTCATATGACCTCCTTGTCTCCAATGACGGCGATCCTTAGAGCTTCTTCATCTATCTCTGTTGGGCCTTCGGTGCACTCTTTTGGTTCATTTTGTCTACTTGACCCCATCTGCATGCCTTGCCTCTTCTGTTGGAGTACTAGGCAATCCCAATGAACATGTTTATCAAGGCATTGCTAGCATTTGGGTAGAGTGAATGCAGGGGTGGCAGTTTGTTCTGTCTGTTTTCCTCATGCTGGTGTTACAGTGGGTGCTGCTCTCCCTATGGTAGTGGAGGTGGACCCGGTTTTCACCAACGCCCTTCGGATATCGGCCAAATAAATCTCACAGATGCATGCTCTCTGAAAGAGCTTTTTGATGGTTTGTGGTTCTGGGTTGCGGAGTTGTGTGCGGATTTACGAATGCAGTTGATATGTAATTAGTTCAGTGCTTTGCAGCGAATGAAGATCTAGGCCTCATCTTTAGTTCCTTGGGTCTGACTGTACAGATTATCTGAAAGTCGAGCCATGGTGTGTCGACCCGAAAAGTACTCAGTAAGTTTTTCGGCCCATTGGTCCCAGCTGGAGACAAACTCTCCATACTGTCTCCACCATTTCTCGGCTTCACCCTGAAGCTGGCCCTTGGCCTTGAGCTCACACAGTGCTTCTGGTAATCGGGTTCAGTTGAACTCTGCTATAAAGGCCTGGAAGAATTTCTGTTGGTCTTCATTGTGTTTCCTTATATATTCTGGCAATTCTAGCTATTCTGGGGTCGACTAACGGATAACAATTTTCATGGGTTCTGGTTGCGGCGGCACCCATTCTGGTGTAGTGCAGCAAGTTGAACCCTAACAATGAGACCTTCCATGTCTCGTGCCTTGTCTTCCCATCCTAGACAGAGATAGTGAAATGTGCGTGGACACTCGTGGCATGTGATGTGAAAGCTTCCTCTTCCTGGTCATTTTGCATTGTCACATCTGTGATGTTGGTCCAGAGAGTCATGGCAGTCATATTCTAGTCCCTCTGCATCTCTTGCATGATCCTCCCATTCTAAACACATACAGTGGTATGTGGCACCGCAATACACGCATATGATGACGTATCGGTCTGCACCAGGACATTTATCTGCTAAACAGACTTAACCAGCAATGTTTTCCATATTTTCGCGGGTAGCCATTTCGGCTTTCAAGTATGGCTGCTACGGGGTGTTTCCCTCTACTCTCCGAAGTTGGTCATGTGGTCTGACGGTAGTATTACAAGTGCTCGTCTCAAGGACTTCCCGGTCTTTAGTATTAAGTGCCTCAAATGCTCAAATGACCCCACAATGGGTGCCAAGAAAAGAAGATACTTGATGCCTCACCTACATGCTAGACTAAGGTTTTTCTTGCACATGTGACTTTTCATTCCCAGACAGCAGGGAAGCTCGCACTGTCGTCTTGATGGGATTTCAACTGGGCGCAGGACAGGCTGGTTTGGGCAACTCTATGATGGTCCATTGTGCAGGTGGTGGTGTGGTTGGAGATGCTGATCTGGTTTGTGTTTGCGCTGGTGTATAACTCCGTGTAGTGTCTAGTTGATGAAGTACTTGTTCTGTGGTTAAAGGCTGCGTGAGTGTGACTACTTTCTTAGGTGGCGTAGGTAGCAGTGGAGAAATTGCTTGTGCGGTGTGCCACAGGAGGTCAAACTGGAGGCTGCAGTTACCACTTGATGCACTAGCTGGAGTCCTCCTCATTTCCAGGTGTACACGTTGGTCACACCCTGATCCTACAATATCAGGCCTGCAACCAGTACTAGCCCCTGCTTGGTCATCTTATCTGCCCCTGCTTGGTCATCTTATCTCACCCAGGCCTGTGGTGTGGTATACGAATTAGTACAGAAGAATGGGAGACAGCGGATATTCCATGGAGGCAGCCATGACCTGAAGGAAACAGAATTCAGCAGGTGGGTTTTTTCGCGTAGGCCTCCAGGCAAGAGACTGGAGGGCAGAGTCACCAACAGACCCTAGCAACTGTCAATACCTATCAACCTGTGTTACACAGTAAGGTGGGAAGTCACCAGGTCAGCCACGTAAAGCCTGTAACAAGTTACTATCCTGTTCTCTTGTAGTTCTCAGTAAACACCAACGAACTAGCTTAGCATGAGTTGGAGACTTTGACTACATAATAATGAAAGTTTGTTGATACCAGGATTGGCAATAAAACCAAAGAAATTAATGTCTGGAGAATTATTGTCGTCTTAGAAAAACAAACAATTGACACTCGCAGCTGCCGAACAAAAAAAAACCAAGACAGAATGGCATCATTTATAAAACAAAACTTCTCACTTCTAGAGTTATGAAGATGAGAGAGAATCATTACTTTTCTCTCCTGGCTCCCTATTGACTCCTCGCAGCGACGGAAAATTAATTTAATAGATATTTGAGTTGAAATGTCCGAAATTCAAAAGAAGGTGCGGGCGCTGGTCGGTGTGAGTCACGTGATCACACATTGCAGGCTGTTTGACTGACAGCTGGCAAACAACCGTGCTGCGATGAACTGTTGTGATACCCGAGAAAGGTTGGTAGAGGGTTTCCTCATTGAAAATCTATTGTTTTCGAGCAGTCGGGTCACGTCAGCTAAAGGTGACCTCTATTATTTTCCTCGTTTCACCATGTCGTGCCTTGCGGTGGCGGATGATTTTAGTTTAATAACCCTGTGGAAAGGAAAAGATGCGCTATCATCCTATGACGTTAGTTGTTGATGTCTGTTACTACTGATGAAATGAGGAAAGAAAAATAACAAATTTGGAAAAAACAAAAATATATGAAATACAAACAAGTTGTCATTGCCACAACCTTTCAAATATTACATGAATTACTATCCTTGACTGAAATATAGACAATTGAAATACTTCCAGAATATACTAATTATATATATCTAGCTGCAATGCTACAAGTCGGAGTTCCCTGTCGGGGTCTGCTGCTGGCTCCCTGGGAGTGGGTTAGCTGGGTGGGAAGTTTCCATCAGACCTAAGCACTCACATAAAGTTATAACAATCGAAAGAATCTCCACTCCTAAGAGGTGGGGTTTCCAAGAGGCAGAGCACGGAATTCGGGGGTCGGCATATACCTGCTCCTGCAAGAGTGTAAGTGGAAGATGTGTAAAAATGGGAAACAGCAGGAAACAAGGTACAAGAAGAAAGCGTCTGAGAGTGATAACTACACCAGCTTTGTTTATGCTTGTTTATTGTTAGATCAAATAACCACATAAGCCAGCCTGTACCATGACTGGAGCCTGCTGGGCGGACCTAGGATGTCAACCAAGGAGTGGTCCTTAGTCATGGTAGATGCAGACGTGGTGGTGCGGGAGGCAAGAGTAACCCCAAATGTGCAGTAACTTGGTCTCGTTACTGCAAATGGTGAGGCAAGCATTGAAGCCATGAAGTACGGTAGGCTTTGTGAGCTGCAAGGCAGCTGGTGATCTAGTCCATAGATGTAGAAACTAGCTGGTAACAAACAACGCTTGTAACGTGAATACACAGTCAGGCAGCGATTCATCTAGCAACTGGTTGTCTGCGGCAGAGCGGGTCCGGGCAGAATGAAGTTCTGTAACAGAGCTGCGTGAGCCAGCCCTGAACTCAGGGCTGTGAGATCTGTGTATACACGGAACACAGAGCCAGCGGGGTGGGTGCGGTGTGGCACAGATGAGAAAGAAACCACGTGGCACAACGAAGCTGGCCAAAGCTGGAGGCCGAAGCGGACGGCTCCCGTCCCCTTAGCTGCCAATGCTGGAGGGGTAAGCAGGCCCTCTGTGTTTAGTAGGTTACAGGCCAACAGGAGGCAGATACTGCTTTCTGTAATCTAGGGTGATGCAGTTTGTGGCATGTAGCGGTTATGTCTTTTTTTGGAGGGGGCTGCGGCTGTGGTGGAGGCTAGAGTAGGTTTTGATGTCGCTCGTGGCACGTTGTAACTTATGGTTTGTCATCATCTCCATTTTTAGTCATTCGAACTTCACAGCAGCTGGTCTCTGACGATGGTCATTTGTACCCAATGACATACAATGCCTTCGAAACCTACACATTTGTTGATGAAATTGTGATGGGAGCCGCAACGGTGGAAGAGACTTGCATGTTGATAGATCGGTTGAAGAACCTCTTGCAGTTGGGTGGATTTGAATTACGAAAATTGTCTAGTAACTAGGTATGGCCGATGCCAATGCCAATATCAATTAAACGGCCAATACCATGATCATCGGCATCTGCGATATCTGAACAATATTTGCAGATTATTATTTGCCAATTAGTAGCACTTAGATAACTTCAGTAGCACCTCATTGCTGCGATCCAGTTTATTCAGTTTTCCTGTACAAGCATTTTTTTTGGATGGTCCCAGAAAATATCCTATATAAACAATGGCAAATACACCCGCATACTACATCTTGTAAAGCATTAATTTACCACATCCATCAATTAGATAATCTGTCCACAGCCCAAAAAAGTATTTGGAACAACAGTTTTTTGATGTTTTGTTCATTGGTAGGTTGGCCACAATGAGAAAGTAACCTGTATTGATATTCTTATGTGTATACTGCACTCGTAGGTTGGTGATAATGAAAACAAATCACACACTCTATGACACTGTGTTCAACAATCTGTGATGGTGTTATTGTAAATGGAAATTGAAAGGTTATAAACGTGGCAGGATTTTGATGTGTGTAGTATAGTTATTATTGGAAAATGTTGGCTGCGGTTTTCGTTAGATTTTTAAAGGTTTGAAGAATAAGACTCTTCACGCAATTTTGACAAAAATTGTTACAAATAAATAGATATTTTAACCAAGGGATTGAGCATAGCTCCGCCGATGAAGGAATACTATTAAAAAATATCGATATAAATAAAATAAAATTTTGCTTAATTTCAAGTTAATATTTAATATCAAATCTATTTCAATCAATTATTTTCATGACATCTTTAGGGTTTTGGTTTACATAAGCATGCATTTTGAGGTTATGTATGATAGTTCTCAGGTATAAAATATATGTACGCATCAGATTGCCTGAAATTTTGAAGATTGTCTTTAATGAACTCTGTTTGTAATGAATGCTGTATTGTCTAGTAACAGTTTTTGCTTGACTGTTAAGTCACATATTTGAACAAATTTAATTGTTTTGACGCCGGCTGACAGCCAGCCGCGCTAGAGCCCATGAAGGTGCTCACATGTCACGTGGTCCGCACGTGAGCCGATAATTTGAACTTTCCTATGTGTTATTTCAGGGTAAAATGTGTTATGTTGTCTTTACAGTGTTCAATATGTCTTAAAATGTTTTAAAGTGCGTGTACTGATTTAAATTGATTAGTTATGAATATTCTACATGTCTGCGGCACCGAGATTAAGAACACTTAATATTCTGGCATGAACGCCATCACAAAGAGACATCAAAATAATATTGAAATTCATAACAAAATTATAGAAACGTAAAACAATATCTAATTTAATTTGTGCCATTTTATTTTCAATATAAAATATTTCACTCGGCGTGCATAGCACTTCCGCTTATGTGAACCCCGTAGGCGGCCATGATAGGTCTGTGTGATGCTTGTATCTGGACAGTCTGTCGAGGAGAGCTGGCGAGGTAAGACACTGTCACGTGCTCACTACAACTTTTGTTCACTGATGTACGTTTCCATAGTCAATTTAGTTTACCGGGATTTGCTTGCGTACGTTTTGCCAGACAATTTCCCCAGCATTATGCCTCCGCTTTACTAATTTTTACACCCTTGCAGCATTTTTAACTTAATCGAGAAGGAGAAAAAAGATGTCGGAGAGTTCACGCGACCCACACATTTTGAATCGGACACCATCTGCCTATGTTTATAGTATTTCAGTGTAACTTCAGCATTATTGCTACACACAATTTGAAGAGCTTTATTTTATGTATGTATTTAAGGGTAATTTTTGTGTTTGACTATTTTACGGCAACGTCACGTATAACCACGTGGCCGACTGAAGCCAAGTCATTGTATACGCCATCACTGCGTTTTAAGAGCTTATTTTTATAACAATGTATATGCAATCATTATTTCAGGATTCTATGTCAGTTTTGTTCAGGGTTCAATGTATTTTTTAAGTAAATTAATGCGTTTTGTACTTGACCACGCAGTCACAGTAATGTTTGATTTCACCGCCACCAGGCATGTTACAAGCCTGTAACAATGCTAATTGTAAAGAGAACCACGTGCTGAACACAAAAAATACTTTATTTGAATTTAGTTTGCAGTTTTTATGCAGAAATATTGCAATTTCACATGCACCATGTGGTCCACTAAGAACTTCATCCAGCAGCATCCGCGCCACCTAAGCTTGTTTTCACACATGTGTGTTTATTGTGAATATTCAAATCTTGTCCCATTTTATTTCATGTATCACTCAAGTGTCTATGTAATTGTGTAATTAGTGTACGGTGCAATTATTCCTGTCCTAGCTGGCTTTGTGTATAGGCCGTCACCACACTAACCACGTGCTGGTGGGCGAGGCCTGATGAGTTTGCGTTAGTGATGCCGAGTAGTCACTCGTGTTAATGTGTACTACGGGTATTCATTTGTAATTCACAGTGTCCTATCTTCAGGTAAAAACCGTCAGTCCACCCTAGCAGCTGTCGGCCCTCTTCCCTTGTGAAGGCTGTGCTTTCACGCACCTCTGTGAGATCATCCATTTAGGCGTGCGCTAGGTTAATTACAGGCTGGGAAGCACCAAAGCGGAATTTGCTAGTCATGACCGAGATTACCACTTCATTGGCATGTTGATATGTATAAACAATATCAATAAAAACAAGTCTACAGTGATCTCAATTTTTTATTCAGTAGCGACAGTGTCATAGCCACATATGTTTTATCAATTGTTTATTTCAGTAATTTTATTAAAAGTTTAGTATTGCCAACGTGTTTGTAAGTACGCACGTGTGTGACAGAAACACAGAAACCACAGCATCCCAGAGAACCCTGAGTCTCAATAGTGCGGTGATTGGGAAGCACCGCTGGCGCCCAAATTACCAGTAAGTATTTGTGTCATTGTTTGTCTCGTGTCTCACCTGACGGCGTCAGTTTATATTATCATTTATTATTAAAATTAGTGTTGTATTTCACTTCTATACTGTAGACACCTAATACAAAGTGCTTAAAGTTTTCACAAAACTGAAAACTTAAATGTAAGTAATAAAAGTATTCCCTAATATGTATCGCAAATTGGGAATTATGATTGTGCTCCTCAAATCTGGTATCAGTATCACTGTAATCAGAGGCATCTATCTGCAGCTGAAAATCAGTATAGTTGGTATCGACAATATGTGGTATCTACCCATCCCTACTAGTAACCACCCTAAGGTTCTGGAAGACCTGTCTCCCAACTATTGTGAACATCCTAAAGTGCTTCAGTTTTCAACTGGACCAGTTGTACATGTACATGGAGTGCATTGGAATTTATGAAAAGATACCTTTTCATATAATTTTTGTCACTAGTGGTGCTGCTTCCAAACTTTTGTATTGTCACAAATAGCTAAGATCTACATTCCTGAGGGCTGGTTGTCTCCCATAGTTGTTTGGGCCGATCCTTATGCAGTGACTCTGGACTCAAGGTCTGGGTTGGGATGAACCTCTGCAACCTTAAGCAGAGATCACGTGGAACAACTTCACTGAGAACTTCAGTGTTGTAAAATCACTGCAAATACATTGTTGTTTAGGTATGTCCAAGGGTCACCAGCAAAACTATATGGGTTTTCAGATGCCTCAGAGAAGGCATATGGACCTGCTGTGTACTTAAGGTATGTAGATACTAATGTAGAAGTTAGTGTCCACCTACTAATGGCTAAATCTGGAGTGGCACCCCTCAAGCAAACATCTTTTCCCAGACTGGATCTCTGTGGTGCACATCTCTTGGCCAAACTGCTCCATTATTGTTTGGAATTCCATTCTCAGTATTTGAAAGTATCTGCTGTAGTATGGTCTGATTCTAGTGTGACTCTGTCATAGTTAAAGAATCCACTGTATTAAATGAAAACATTTTTTGCTAACCGTATGGCACAAATTCAAGAATGAGTACCCTGTGAAGCATGGAGACACGTTCAGTCACAGGACAACCCAGCCGACTGTGCTAGCTGTCGTGTACTCCCACAAGAGCTCGTGTCACGCAGTCTGTGGTGGCATGGACCTCAGTGACTCGTTGACCCACCACACACATGGACTCAGTCTCTTGTGTCTCAGAATCTTGCAGATGTTCGTGAATCGAAAGTCTCCTAATGTAACATTGTTGACAACACAAGATCATTTGGTAGAATTGCAAATATTGTGACAACCACCTGCATGGTCTAAGCTGATTCATATAATTGCTTACATATTGCTAAACTGCCTTCGGAAACTAGAGTACGGCAGTGGGTCACTGTCATCACTAGAACTGAAACAGTCTGCATATGCTGTATGTAAATGTGTGCAACAGGCTTGCATAGAGGATGATCTGCTTCATCTCAAACGGCAACAGCCATGTTCTCCTAGGTTACAACTTCTTTCTCCCTTTGTAGATGATCATGGTGTGCTCAGGACGGGAGGCCTATTGAAAAATGTGGATATATATTAGGGTGCGAAACACCCAATTTTGTTGCCCAAAACTCACCCTGTTGTTAGCTCTCTTATTGACCACTATCATGCCTAATACCTTCATACTGCAGTACAACTCTTAAAATCACATATATCTGGAGTGTTTTGGATAATTTTCACTGCAAGCCTAGCATTAATCCACCTCTCATGGGTGATCTACGACCAGAAAGGGTCACTCCTGCCTGAACCTTTGAGCATACAGATATTGACTATGCTGGACCCACTTCAATTTGTTTAAATGGCTTAAGTCACTGTTCTATCCAGAAGGATTACATCTCAATCTTCATATGTTTAGTCACAAAGGCTATCCACGTTATAGTTGTATCTGACTTAATCACTTTATCGCTTTATTGCAGTTCTGTCACATTTTGTGTGCTACCCTGTATTCTGAATGTTGGACCAATTCCGTAGGGGCCTCAAGACAGCTAACTTGGATATTCCAGGATCTACTGAAATCACCACCTTTGGAAAATTCATGCATCTGCTCATTCCATTCATTATTACTTCTTATCACCTGCCAGTCCTCATCAACGTAGATCGTGGGAGGCTGCAGTAAATTAGTATAACAACATCTGTGTGGAGTTATTAGGGAACAGATACAAACTCTGTAAGAGTTTGACGTGCGCCGGACTAAGACTTACATGCACGGTCAACATAGTTTTGGTTGCGTGAGGTCATGCAGACTTCGCTAGTGCTATTTAGATGTTTAAGCTACGTAAATCACCAGCAACTCGCGTTGGATGTGTCGGTTGGGGACTGGGAAAGAAGTTTACCACTGTTGGAGTGGTAACTGGTTTAGTCAGAACAGTTGATGGTTTTGGAGTACCTGTCTTCCCAGGGGTTACTTCAGTCAATACAGGAGGAACTGATGCTGGATGGAACCGGCGACTCTGGTGGAAGGATGGTGGATGTTGGTACCATGCTAACCAACAACATAGTACCGTCGATTCCACCCCGTGGACTCTTGGCTCCAGAACCTGGGGTCAGCTGCCCCGTACCTTAACTTCATATCCTGTACCAGACCACATAGTACAGATGATTATCTCTGGCTATATGAATGTGCACAGGGAAATAAATATATTTAAATACAGGAGGTAAATACTCCAGATGACGGGTGAGCTGTGCACAGTCTCATTCGGTTTGCCTCCTAGGAGTAGGTGGGTCTAATATACACGTTCGCTTAGCGGTGGTATAGGCCGCCTTTTGCTCCTTCCTCTGCAAGCCGTGTCTTCTGCCAAAAGGCATAGGGATAGGGTTGACATTTAAAGATATTTTCTGATTGTCTCGTGAGCACGAGACAGATCCCTATCTAAGTGTATTTCCAATAGTGGTTGTGGCAAAAACTGTGCTCTATTCAATCCTCTGCCACAGGCACACAAACCTAGAGTGCTGAGCCATATGAGCCGCCTTCCTACCACTATTTGGTGTAGGTCGCAACATGGGTTAGGCCTTCAGTTTCAAGCAAATATCCCCCCTGGCACCGTAGCCGCTCTTGTAGGATAAAGCTTGGAGTGACTGTCTCGTCTCTGTTGGATGAGTATCTATTGGTCAGGGCTCTACCGTTCTATCCCCTGGGGTCCAGAACAGGTGGCTGTTGAATGGTGTATGTATCAGACGTATAGATTCCTGAAGGGACTCTGCAGTCCTACTCTAAGGATCGTACTTATATATCAAAACCGGTCTCGGTTGGCAACATACAGTAGATATTATTTCTAGTGGTCAAGGGAAATACATCTAGAACAGATATCCTCAGTGAAAAAAACAATCTGTGTTTATTGGATGTAATAAATACAGTGATGTGTGATACCTCCTAACCAAGCAGAAAGTGAATATGGAAGTAACCTTTGGTAGACAGGTGTAGGCGACCTGTTCCTAAACTACCCAAGATATCTAGTGGTGTTGACAGCTATGAAAACATCTCAGTCATAGCTACTCTATTAAATGGATGTCTAGAAGAGACAATAGAAAAAAGGAACCACTACTTTAAGAGCAGTGGGTGTAGTTGTCTCTACCAGCAAGTAGAGGCAGCTGATGTTCCAGGAGGAGCATCAATGGAAGGTGTGGTAGATCTACAGTGGTTGAAGATGAAGAGCATCTGGTAGCTAGTAGTGGTTATTGACAATGGTAGCTTCTGGTAGCTGGTATGGTTGTGTCAACAATGGCGCTTCTGGTAGCTGCAGGTGGCTGCAGGAGCCTCTGGTAACATCAATGGTAGCAGCCTCTGGTGGCTGCCGAAGACTGTTGAGCAGTAGAAGACCCCAGCACACGAATTCAGTGCTGTGCTGATCCGGATTGGCGAGTGCCGATAATGCAGATATATTGATGTACCAGAGCATCGGTCGACATCCGATACAACTACATAAACATAGCTGATAAAAATGCACATCAACACTGTACAAATCCATGTACCACACCCACATATTCTCCAAAATTAACTCTGCAGAAAGTGGAGTGCGTGCATCTGACAGAGTGACAGTTGGTGCATGAGACGTGGCAAGTGTGTGTCTGGCATGACTCACTAACCCACATGCACACACACAGGCGGTCAGATGTCTGATGTGGTCACGCACGGAGCCATGTGTTGTTATCAGCAAATAGGAGGAGCGTCATTACCAGTCTGTAATCTTGTAGTCTACCGTAGTACATTTCAGTGTGGTGATGTAAAAGTAATAACTTGGTTAAAATAAAATGTCTTACGTGTGGAATTATTTAAAACTGTGGAATCTGATAATTCCAAATCTCAACGTACAATTTGTAGTGTAGTACGATCAAGAGGTGGTAAAAATGTACGAGGTTTCAACACCTCAAATTAAAAAAGTAATCTCGAGAGAGATCACAAGATAAATATAATTCACGTAAGCCATATTGTGTTGAATATCATTTGTGTTTTAATTTTTTTTGTAACTTTACTGCACTGCGCGCACATTGTGGAGAGCTGTGAGCTGACAAAGAAGCGACAGAAATGTGGTGCAACATGCTAATAATATTGATAGCAACATTTGTTGTACCAATGAAATGAAACCAATCATGTTTTTTTTCTATTCCCTATCATAAAAAATATTTCAATTATTAATGGTTTGTTTTCCAAATAGAGTAAAATACTACAAGTTATGAGCAAACACTGTATCTGATTACAAAAAATTAGACTATTGTACATTTAGCTTTTCATGTTCTCACATTGCATATATATGGCAGTCATGTAAAAAGTTAACCCCATGTCAAATTGGATTGTAACATTTGAAAAAAATATTTTAATGGCTATGTGTCTTGTAAGAAAAGTATGCTAATTAAAACAAAATACTACGGGAATTTTTTTGTGCATTTTTCGATGCACTGAAAAATATGTTAATTACACTATATTTCAACCAAAAACGTAGTTAGTGCAAGAAATGGAGTGGGAGCTATGTGTGTTTATGTAAGTAATATGCAGCTGCTGGCACTGCGACTATCTCCCGTGATGATAAATCCAAATTTAGTAGAATGAAAATTTATCTATTATTGTAAATACTTATCCATTCAAGATAAAAAAAAAAAAGCAGAAATTTTTTGTGAGTGATTAATTTTTTTTTATAAGTTACGCACTCGCATCGGCACCATATCTGCAGATCTGTATTAGCTGTATCGGTGTATCGGCAAATTTTGTGGATCGGCACACAGCTCTACACAAATTGTTAGAGTGAGTTACTGGAGAAAGGAATAACTCCAGAGCCCCAGCGTCCACTGACTTACATAGTCCGCAGGATGGGTGCAATACTGGGCAGCAGTGGGAGGTGTCACATCGCCTCATGACGTCCCGCTCGTGCGAGGCCAGGTTTCGTGCATATTCGGCTGCACTCGGTTTAGCCCCGAGACAGGTTCAAGGTTGTGGCAATCTAAAAACACTCGTGTAATGTGTTGCTAGGTTTGACCCTCTCTTGGGTGAAGTAGAATTACATGATGCAAGTGAGTCGTAATCGTTTAGTAGTATAACAGGAAAGGGGCACGCATCATTCCCCCCCACCCCCCTTATTGATGAAGACTCATCGGGCATATTCGACAGTGTAAGGAAAGGAGAAGTGGTTTCCCCTCATGTGGAAGATCTCTTCAAGTAGAAAATAGAAAAAAAATTTTTGGTATTTTAGGTGGTACCTCAAGTCTGAGCTGTATAATTGTGCTTGCTCTGAGTGATGGGGTCTGTCTGGGAACCTTATGGTGCATGGCACGCAGGCCGTAGCACTCTCTCACTCTAGCAAGGTTGGCACTCTCTTCACCTCGTCACGGCAAGCCGGAGCGAAGGTCTGTTAATGTGTTCCCTCTCTGTGGTGAGGATTAGTGTCAGGATTGACGAGATATACCGGATGTCCCCCAAGTCTACTTGATTACCAGTGCTATTGACAAAACTCAGCATAATGCTGTGGTTAATTACATTATATATATATATAAAACTAGAACCTGTGAAAAGAAATTACATAAAAGCAACGACACATAAAAAGACGATTGGGAATAAAAATATATACAAGCCTAACTCGTGGAAGATGGGCTGAAAATACAAACTATCACGGAGCTTGCTGTGGTATATTAGTTAAAGAAAGCCCAGCACTCTTTATTGGCCAACCTATGGGTCTCACAGCAAGCAAAACTGTTATGCGTAGCAAGAAGGGAGTTCGCCAATCTCAGGCCCTCCATTACCTGGGCTGGTTGGCTAGCGGAACAAATGAGTACACTTTAAGAATGATTATAAACGCGGGCATAATGCACAGGTTGGTCACTTTAAACACTAACAAGCAAGACACTCAAGCAATGAAACAACCCTTAATTAATTAATTAATTAATCTTGTACCTTGGTTCATTGTGGTGAGTTCAAACGAGCTCTGTGGCTCAGAGGTAAGGTTCGACTCTTAATCAATAGACAAGGTACTTAAAAATATTGAGAACGGGTACAAACACTCAAATGAACGAAAATTACAATGCTGTGACACACAAACATTAATGAAAATTTCAAGAATCTTTGTAGGTGTTATCTTCACATGGACACTGTAATAACTCAAAGGCATATTTAATTGGGTACCTAAACATCAAATAACTGAAATAAAAATTTAATCTAACTAATTCTCCTTGCAGGGAGTTCATTTTTATATCACTAATCCTACTATGTACAAGGTGAAGTCTCTGTCTTCGTGTATTCACTGGCACTGTGGGGAGTGTCGCTAGGTGACACGTGATTTCGAGTGGGCTGTTGGCCACTAATTATGGAAACTTACAAAGGTGAGGATAAGGTGTATGTCTTTTCACTAGGTTTGCACTACAGCTTAACAACGGCTATTAAAATGAGTTTGATTATTGTTTGTAACTATTGCAAATGTCTGAATAATTATCACGTAATTCCTCACCGGTTCCTTTCCTATCTCATCTTAGTAACGGATGTGTAGGATATCTGTAGATTAAGCACTGGTTGAAACTAGCCTAATGTGAGTGTCTGGAAGCAAATCTCACTCTCTGACTTGTCTGCTATTTGATTCACTATTGCTTCAGGTCTATAACGAGTCCTGATTGTCACTGGGTGGTACTTGAATTAAAACTACATTGTCGAGTTCTCATTGTATTGACCACTTCACTTACTGTTTGGCGGTCTCTGTTTACGCAAGTCTTCCCCTCGGCCATAGTGCGGCATGGGCCAGATACGGCCACATGAAACGAGACGTGGGCCTCTATGGTGTCTCCTTATACCGGCCTGGCACTGATTCTGCTTTGGTGGTAGGAGGGGGCATCCGTCGTTGGGGTTCGGCATGTTGAGGCATTTTCTTCAGTTGCAACCGTTAGGGAGGACAGTTCACGTGCTAAGGACGATGAGGCAGTGTGATGTAGAGCCCTCCACCTCGACTGCTAAGGTTCCTACCTGTGGGGCAGGAATTTTCTCCACTGAGGAAGAGCGAGGGAGTGGCATAGTACTGCCCTCCACCTCAACTGCTGAAGTTCTTTCACGATGAGCTGGGCATTGTTGAACATTGAATGTCTCATTGTCCGGATTAGTGGCCAGAGCGTGGGATGGCTCTTCGACCTTGGCAGCTCCCGTGTGAACTGGAATAGTGTCCCCTTGGAGAAGAGGAGGTTGTACGGCATCGGGATCAGCGTGGCTGGACGCTCAAGGTTCATCGGTAGTCAGTCGAGCTGGAGGCAGAACAGGTCTCTCTCATTCCCGACTGTACCAAAGGGATATTCCCGCATCACAGAAGATTGGGGTGGAGCATTGGCGTCTGCACTGCTCGACACTCCCTGCAGTGTTGGAGGTTCATCGAGGACAAGAATTTGCTTCGTGGAAGTTGGAACGACCTTGATTCTTGGTTCAAGCATTTCCTCCAATACAGTAGTTGAGATTGGATCGTCTGCATTTGGTGCTGCTCAATGGCCCAATGGTGGGTAGCGGTAGCTCCTCGGAGTCAGAAATCGACGTCGTGGAAGCTGGAACGACCTTGATGTCTGGCTCGGGAGTTGTACCATGTAGAGGGCAAGGTGCTCGCGTTGCCTCTACCTTCTTCACCTGTGGTGGTTCGGATCTCTTGGATATCCGACTTAACTGTCAAGGTGTCTGGCTGGGAATTCGCCAAAACACTTCACTGCAGCTAGGGGTGGCCCGCTCACGTCTGGTGGTGACTTTGTAAGCATAGCTGGTAGGCATTGAGGGTAGCAATTGAACGGAGACTGCTCCTAATTGCGGTGGTAAGTCTATTCTCCCAGGTAGAGAATAGTTTGGCTCCCTGTCTGATTCCAGGGTTCATACCTCAGGCCTCTTCGGTAGCCTTGCTGGACTTCGGGAGGTGCCATGATTGGCGTGGGGCCACCCTATTGGTTGAATATTTCGGCCGGAAAACCCCGTATTTGGCCTCAGGCGGTCGTTTGGATACATCCCTGCAGGTCTTAGGCCCAGTAGACATTGTCTTCTTTGCTTACTATGTGGTACGGCCCATCCCATTTGTCACCAAGACCAGTGCTTAACTCGTTGCTGTCCTTGCTGAGGGGATGTCTCTTAAGTAGGATGGCTTCGCCGTGGTTGAAACCTCTCACCCTTGTTTCCAGTTGAGATATTTCTATTAGATATGGGTATCCTGCGCTATCTGGGCATTAACGATATGTGCAAGTGTAGCTAGCCGGATGTCTTCTGGCTGTGGCATATCGCTGGGTTCACTTTCCTACTGCCAGTCACCTGTTCGGCGGAGGGGTTAACCCAGAACAATCTGGCTTCGGCTGGTGTTTACTGCTTCATTAGTTCGGCGATGAAGAGCAAACAAGATGGCATGGATATATTTATCCCAGTGTTGATGGTTATTGCCCACACTGAGTTGGAGGCACTTTTTAACCTCCTGGTTCCTCTGCTCAGTGGGGTTGGCTTGGGGGTGGTATAGAGGGGTAGACCAGGTTTTTACCTCCCATTCTTTACACACTGACTGCCACTGATGACTAGTAAACTGTATACCATATTCAGTCAGTATGACATGTGGGTATCCCCAGGGGGGAAAATCCTCTGCTTCTATTTTACAAATGATCGAGGTGGTTTCCTGGCTGGGTAGTGGAAATGCTTCTACCCACCAGGAAAACTGGTCAGTTACTATCATACTATCAGTATTTATCTGTTCCCCTTCATATTCCGGGAATACGGGCCCATCAAATCGGCTGCTAGATGGGCCCATATAGTCTTAGGTCTCCTAGGTTTAGCTCTAGATAGAGGTACAGGATATGCCTTACCGCTGCAGCATGATGACACAGTTGCTCACATACTGCCGGACATCACAGCTCATTCCGTCCCAGCTATAGCGGACTCCGATATCCAATAAAGTTTCCCTGGAACCCGGGTGCCCTGCTTGGGGGTGGTCATGGTGATGTCGACAGACACCTGGCCGTAACTGTTGTGATTCCCAATTTTCCCACACCGCCCGAGCTCGGCCTTGGCATTACGTGACTCTCTTAACCATTGGAGCTCCTTCGAATCTGTACATACGATGAAATGTTGCCCTTCTCAATAGCAATAGTATTTCCGTACCACCCAAATGACTGCCAGATGCCCCTGTTCATTAATGTGACAGCGTTACTCGGTTTCGTTTAACAGGGTTGAAGCATATGCTATTACATGTTGTCGGCCGCCTGCATCCTGTTGGTACAGGACTGCCCCAAGACCGAGTCCAGCACCTGCAGGGGGTAGCTCTTCCCAATTTTTGTACTATTAAATTGGCCTCTGGAAAGATGGTACGGGTTCAGCAACCGCCATACGTAGTCCCTAAGCCCCGCGTCATGGCATCACCTGCAGATTACATCCCCGTGTGCCGTCCAACCAGGCCTATGCGTATTAACCCAGCTTCACTAGCCAGATCCAACCCCGCCATCGCTTAATCAGTGCTCACTGCATTGATCCCGACAACTGGCATCCCGAATTTTGGCAACATAACACAGTAAGTAAAAATTTTTACAATGGCATAGATATAATCTAATATCATTCCAAACATGACACTACACGCAAGAAAATAAAACTTGTGCACTAAATTTAGGAATAAAATTGACTGAAACTGGTTAGATGCAAATTATATCAGCTCTTTAACGGACTTCTAGAGCTGAAAAACCAAAGGAAAAGTTATTTTTCCATCCCAAATTTGAACATTATTTTTAATAACACACACATAGGGAGCATCCATTTACATTAAATGTATACCGACTGGTAAAGAAAATATGTATTTCATAAATGAAATATAATCATATTATTTACACAAACATATTCTATGGTTGCTTAGACTTGTTTTCTGCATGGAAAGAAAGAGTAATGCGTGATGTGTGATATTAGCTGTAGCTCACATTCTTAAAAGTTGTTATGAAATGAACTTTTAGTAAATATAGATGACAGCAATATGTATAAAACATAAGATTAAAAAAAATAATATGTTGTGGCTTTATCAAAACTATGTATAAAGCAGCATTGGGATACCAAAATTATTATTATTAGCATCAAAAATGCCAAAAAAATCAAATATTCTATCTTAGATTGCCAATATCAATCACACTTCAGTGTTGATTGTTTCAACACAGCACAATGATGGATGTGAATACATAGTGAGAGAAGCATGCTGATGATAACAAGAGAAACAGAACAACGCAAAAACTTTGCACCATTAGGCTGAACATTACAGCGAATCAAGGGCAGCAACAAATTTTCCATGATAAAATAATTATATTTTTTAAGTATACTAAAGTGCATTGTTTTAACTAGAATTGCAGTGTATCTAAGAGATAAAATGTTGGGTGAGGTAGATATTACTGATGAACTAGACACAATATAACTGCCTTACTTACCCAGTCAAGTTGTCCCATCCTAAATGACTTTTAAAGAGTTCCATTAAGTCCACAATATACACAAAGTAATAAGTTAACAATGACGTACTCTACATGACAATCTGAGGGCATGCAAGTAACTGACCCGTTCACGCTCAATCTGAGCGACTTGCTGCATCAGGTTGCGCACTCCCTTCCTCACAATGTCTGGATCCACATCCACCACGGAGCCATCTCGGCCATCACCATGATCCTGGCCCACTACACAAGAAAGCATTCAACATGTCCCCGAGTTGCTGGAGCAAAATACATCCCTATGATTCACCTTTCTGAAATAGTTGTGCTGCAGTTAATGTTAATTGTGATTTCCTTAAAAGAAAATGCTTGGGCGGAAAAGTAAATATGTAAATACTGTACTGTACATGAACACAGTAAAATGAAACATTATGCATATGTGTATACATAATTTTATTACAATATAATAAATAATAATATACAGTAGTAATTTCTTAAGTGGAATTGGTCATATACTGAAATAAGATATAAATAGAAAACTATAAAGACATGCATTTTGGCATTATATTCACTAAGATGGAATAAACTCCAGTAAAATTGAAAAAATTTTGTTTTCATTCATTTACATGTTTTCAAAATTCAGTAACAACATATACTATCGTCATCTTCAATGGCGGAAGAAATAATCATGGACTTTGATTAAAGAAAAAGAAATCACCAGCGATTTCGCAACCCCAGATAAAATATAATGTAACTCTGTTTGAATGCAATAAAATACATATACGGTACTTACGGATCTCATAAATATCATCCATAACCCATGTGAGATCGTAAAATATTGTATTTACCTGAATATACAACGAGCTAGAAAATAATGCCACACCCATTCTTTTACTTTAGTCTAAAGGAAGAATTAATTTCCCCTCAAATACTTTTATAACTATTTCAGGAGGAGATTTAACTTTACTTAAAAATCGAAGAGTTAACATGTCTATCCACTGATACAAAAGATACAATTTAATACTGTAAATGTGAAATATATTACTGGAACAATGTTCTGTCTCATAATACAGAATGTTTGTTCGATTTGTGACAAAACTCTATGCATTTGTTAGTAACTATTTATCTGCATTTCTAATGCATTTTTATTGCCATATTTTGGATTCAAGCATGTATGATATATGCATGGTAAATTTTTGTACATTTTTTTAAAGAACTGATTACATTCATAACTACTAGTAAAAAGCTACTACTTTCAACAGAAAAAAGGTTGAGGTGTGAGCTGCAATAAGATAAAAGGAGCTGAGTTATGTTTGCTTTATAATAAAATGCTGTTTGCTGGCTGACAGGGGAAGGGAACAACCGAGAGGTAAGTAAGAGAGAGACCAAGACAAAGGAAGCAGACAGAGTGAGATAGGGCAAAAGGGAGATACAGATTCCTGCACCAAGCCACGCTACCATCAATCTTGTTTGTTTTTATCTCATCCCACTCTAGCAGAATGCTGCTGAAGGTGGGGGCAGTTCGTAGTGTACAACAAACTAGGGATGGGATCCTGATGTCACCCTAACTGCTCGGCTTGTGAGGCAGACCACTCCTGCTCTACTTTTGCACTGGGCATGCATGTCCATGTGCCTTGTGTATGGGTCAACCCTTGCCATTCGTACAGGACAAGTCACTGAACCAGGTCACGACCCACCTGACCCATGTTTCAAAGAGTAAACTCATTGTTATATGTGTGCAGTGCAATTCTGATCTGTGCCTCATACAGCAGAGTCTCAAATTCACAAGAGAAATTGTTATTTCCCTTTTGCTCCCTTAAGTGAGATGTAGTTAGACTGCGAGTGTGAAACCAAATTGGTTTTGTATCATTATAAGACACAAGCTACAGTCACTCATAATATAATGCATAATTTTCCAGTGCTGATGATGTGTTTTGCTTGTTTAAAAGGGCAATAATTAATTCTTTGAATTATATTAATTGTATCGCACAAAAATCCTGGCAGTTCCGGCTTCCACCATGCCAATTGCCCAAAGATAAATTTCTTAATTGTAATAATTTATTTTCATAATTTGATTTACTTGTTCCAAAGTGTTAACGTAAATTCTAAATACTATGTAAAATCTTTGTATCACATCCAAGTACCTTGCTGTACCATTACGGCTTGTTTCCTTAATTATCATTTACTGACATAAAACATATATAAAAACTCTGGAACTGTAGTTATCAAATATACCGAAGTATTTTACAAATTGATCCAGTGTTTCTTATGTGTTTTACAGCAATTTCATATATACTTGTTGTCAACTATGCATTTATTAACGTTCTCTTTGTGTTGGCGGAAATCTCTGGCGTGGTAGCCAGGCATCTCCGCCGCCATCTTCAGTCTTGTTCCTGTGGGCCTAGGATGCACGTATGCCACTTTGCGGGACACTAACCAGTTGTCTACTCATTTAGCTGTAATAGTGCTAGTTTTAAAACTGCAACCTTTTGTTTTGTTGGCTCCTCCCATGTTCGCGTTCCTATCTCCGTCAGACTCACGGCCCCGGAGATTTAATGACGGTAAATTCATTCCATGTGCAGAACAGTACTTTTTGCTGCTTCGGTCGATGGCAGGTCAAATTGCCATGCCCACTTCAGGCTACGGTATATGTATTGGGTAATATGTGTTCTGCCGATTTTGCCAATATATTAACTAGTGCCTGTAGTTTTGGTTCTTAATTTTTTTGTATGTATGTACCTTCGGCACCTGGCCCACTCCAGGCTACCAACGTATCGAAAGTGTTTATTGACTGTTTGTATTGGAACTCAATTTTCTCTCTCTCTAATTAAATGTGTACTTCTGAGGCGATTGCTACATAGATGGTAGCCTGCTATGGCCCTGAGAAACAGAGTCCATATGTTCACCCGTGCATAGATGAGCTTGTGCCTTACCGGAATTTAATAACTTATTTTGTCAATTTACCAGCCATAAGCTAGGGTTTGTATAAAATCTGGCACATCTCGCCCCTCACCCATGTTCAAACCACGTTATATGTAGCCCAACTTGTGTGGCAATTTTCTGTCAAAAAGTGCAATGCAAAAGCAATTTTCGACATTATATGGCGCCACAACTTGTGTAGCTTAAATACATGCGTCCCATGAAAAAAGCACATGGTGAGAAAATTGTGTTTGGGAAAATCGCTATTGTACAAGAAGAAAATTGCGTGGAAACAGTGAAATGGATGCCACCTTGTGTACATGATGACCCCTCTTTGTCCGAAGGGCTGGAGTTACTCATGATGTTACTGTGTGGCTGCTGCCTGGCGAGACTGTGCGTGGTCTGGTTCGGGCACGTTCTAACGATCACCACCTCCGCAGGCAAGGTGACCCAGCCTGGTCCCGGGAGCCCTCATGCACAAGGGCCCGCGAACCACCGCGACCGCGAACAACTGCAACATAACTTTCATATTGCCTATGTGGGACACAAGTGAGGTGCACGATTGGAGCAAGAAAACTGTGACACTAGGCCCATACGCTATGTTTTACCTGCACGCATCTACCTGCCGCTGCTTACCTCAAGAGCAAAGTGTACTGTTTGCCCAGTGATTACATTCACCAATTGTAAGACGCTGTTCAAACAGTTTGTGCAATGACACCAAAGTACGAACTATCAACTTTTCAAAGGTTAGTCACATCCTGTCAGCAGCTAGTCAACATGTACCAGAATTTTCTTTCATATCATTGTTCACATTTTCCAGTCATCAGTGTCACGTATTTCCTGTGTCGTATTTATTAGTTTTTTTGCTATATCAAACATAATGGCTTTGCATTTTTATTCGTTGTTTATTTGCCATGTTGTTTGTCATTGTTTTATGTAACATGTTTTTACACTCAAATTGTGTACACTTTACTCATGCAACAAGTTATCACGTAAATCACTCATCACCACTTCATACTACTGCAAGTGCTAGTAATGCATCATGGTGTCATTTGTTTGATAAGCATTGTGCTACTGATGTTACTTAGCAAGTGCTATACTTTCAGTTCATTTGCTCATTCACTCAGGATCAGGTTCGAGAGATATTCAGTGGGTAGAACTAGCACCTCTCTGTGCCCGAAACACTTATCAACACCACCTATGCAGAGATAATCAATGGGTTGGCAATCCCATCTTCGCATGTAGAATTCATTACCGGGTTCGAGAGTTAATCGCTATGTGTAGCCAGCACCCCTCTGCACCAAATATCATTCTCACAAATCATTGCAACGTCCAGCCTCCACTGCAACTGACAGCCAGTCGAGACATGCATATCTTCGGTCAGCATGTATTGCCATCCCTGCCGATGGTCTGTTCACTGTTAACTTCATCGCCACTCTGATAATAGATTGTTTACTTGTCTGCTGTGTGTTCTGATGTTTAAGTTTATCATCTCAAGGGTCTGATTACATAATGTCAGTGTTACCAGCAGCCACATCTAGCAGTGGTCAGTATGTTTTACCATCCCTGCTAGGGTACGATTTGGTGTCTATTTCACTGCCTGTCAGATTAGTGTGTTGTTTACTTGTGCACAGTGTTGTCCTGTTGTCTGCACTTACCGCCAACAGGATATGTTTACATGCCACTGTTTAATTTATCTGATCCGCTGTTGTTTACACCTACGGGTACCTCATTGCAGAGGTGGACAAAATGTGCGAATGCACAAACCAGGTTCGTGGGAACTGTTTTAAGCCTGGGGAAATATTTAGTGCTGGGCCGATGCCGATACACGTCGTTCTTATTTCAAGAACTAAACTGACAGTCTGGCACTTAACAATGAGGAAGGGTGGTGGGAAAAGCTACCCTGCTGAGAGATAACCATCTACAGGAAATTAAAGAGAAAGAGAGATAGATGCAGTTCCTACCCCAATGTAGCCACCTACTGTGATAGGCATGACAGGAGCTGTAAGAGATAATCATCTACAGCTGGAACCCAGATGTGCTACGGAGATAAAATCCCTTGAGTGCCACAGCACCTAAACCTATGGGCCGCTGCTGCAGAACTTGTCATTCCCATGTTAAATGTGGCCAGAGTAAGTTCTAACTTGTTATTAGTAAGAGCGGAAGGTTCCAGGAATTATCTGAAGTTTGGTTTTTGTGTATTATCAACATATTATAAGGTAAGTTTCTTTACTTAATTATGAGTTTCATTTCGATTTGCAGGTTTTATGTATTATTTCGGAATTTAATGATTTTTATAGTTTTTTTCTGATTTGTTTTTAAAATGCATCAGAAACAAGTTCGTTTTTCGGGGTACTACCCTACGAAGATATATTGTAATATTAATTGTTTAAGTTGCCCTGACTTAAGATTAAAAATATATTACTAAAGTATTTTTTGAGTGCTGCTTTTATTCTCTGATTTTGAAAAATTTATATGAAAATAATTTACCTATTGTTTTGTATGTTTACTTAATGCATCAAATAGTCCATAGTGTGACATTGACTTTAACACAGATTTCTAAAATACTTTTTTATGAACATCAGCGAACAAATTATTGCATGAGTGTAAAGCTATTAATTTTTCTTATTGTTTTTACCTTTTTATAAACAAAGTTAAAACATTAAAATGTGTTGCATGTTGACAATTTTCTAAAAATGTTTCGGGGGTTGAAATTTTTTTTATGCAAATATCTCATTACTAAATTACCTAAATTGGAAAGTGTGCATGTGCTACTGTTTTCTGTATATTGTAATGTATTGCAGTGTTATGTTATTCAACACCGTAAAGGATTTGTTATAAGAATATTTTTGGGGAAACTATGATGTAAATTTTTATGTTCTGCGGAAATTTTTCCATGGTAGCGATTTTGTACACCTCTGCCTCATTGTTTACATGTACCGTGCACCATATACTCTCTTCAGTTGTTTACTTCTATCAATTTGCAATTAATTTTCTTGTTATCATTCAACATCACGTATGATTGTTGTTGTTCTTACTTTTCCTACTGCACCAAGTTCGTGCAAAAAGAAATTTTTTTATCTTTTGTATTTGATTTTGTGCTTAAGATTCTGCCATTTTTATGTCACTAAGTTCAAAGATGTAGTCATTGTTCATAACCTCAATGACTTCACAACATCAGCGATGTGTGGAGGCTACAGACACCTAAGGTGGATGGCAGCAGCTCTTCCGCCGCCTCCACCTGTTCAATGGCATGCCTCCCGACCCACTCACAGCAGCACCACGGGCCTCGACACCAACGAGCTATGTCTGCAAGGTCACAGCAACATGTGACCGGGCATCCCCTGGATTAAGCAAAGTTTCATGGCACAGCCCCTTGGATCAAAAGCCCAGCCAGAAACTTTGCCCCTCTAGAAGAATCTTGGAGCGATCTGAAACCCCACAGGTGAAAGAGGTGGAAGACCACCTGCACCTTCTCCCCAGCATGTCGCTACTCCAGTGCCAAGAGTCAATCCCGAGAGGACGACGACAACCACCCTGGACATGGATATAGCACCACCAATGGTGAGCCACCGAGCAACAGAGACACTGACAAGTCACTACCTTCTTTTCCTTTCAGACATCCTTCAATGTGGTAGGTCAGGTTAGCAACAGTGAAACCAATGGCCAACACATACCTTCTGAAGGTACAGAAATAAAACCCGCTGGTATCCCTGTGGAAGAAGGGACGACAGTGCCCCACTCAGGTGAGTGCCAGTACAATAGGGATGGATAGTGACAGTGACACTAATACCCTAACCATCCATTCGGGCGAGCAGAAGCACCCACCAGTATCACTGAGGACGAGGCGCCCTTGTGCAGTCCCGCTCAGGAGATTACTGGAAAACTAGGAATGGTAAGCAGCAGCGATGCCAACGTCCTACACCCACCTTCTGACCATGCCGAGGATACCACGAGAGCCACTGAGGTTGAAGGGAGGACACACCCTCTGGCCACAGATCCGGACGACGAGACATTCATGCCCAGAAACTACCTACACTCCAGGTAGGAACCCGAGCAGTCGAGGTCAGGGGCTCTACCTTGCCACTCCCTCACACTGCCTCACTGTCCTTAGTATGTGATCAGTCCTCCCCAACGGTTGCATCTGAAAATGATGTCCCAGCACCACGTGCTGAACCAAAGGGAGTGATGCCCGCTCATGCCACTAAAGCAGTTGCAGTGCCAGGCCAGTATGAGGAGTCTCAGTGGAGGCCCCCATCCCGTTTCATGTGGCCGTATCCAGTACACACAAAGCTGCGGCAGAGGGGAAAACCGGCAAAGAACAAGACCGCCAACAAGTAAGTAAGTGCTACATAAATAGAGGCTTTTGTATGTAGCCGTAACCAAGCTACTTACCCACAGTGACTTTTAGGACTAGTTATAGCCCTAAATAAGAAAGCTGTTACCTAGTGATAGCAACCTGTTAATAGACAGTGAGAGTAATGTGAGGCATTACTGCTTCCAGACACTCACATTACCACTATCGAATATGATGTAATGAAGTGTGTAAACAGTGAAGATAGACTTGTAACGCGTAGCTGTAACTCAGATCTCAGAAAGCAAAAACAGTATCCCGTGAGGTATAGGAATTTGTAGATTAGCTCTAGGAATGAACAGACAATTAATAAGGCAACAGTAATAAATTTCCAGGTAACCCTAATGTGTGAGAAATACATGTAACCCAGACTGACTTAAACATACATTGAGCAGTGATTTAGCTACATTTAACAGCAGTGATTTAACACATGTAAGTACTCTCACTACAACACGTAACAGGTGTTAAGTGGCCAACAGCCCAATTATAAAAACTGTAAAGCTGATAGATGCTCACCACAGTGCTAGTGATACAGATTGTCATGTACAGACACTCTCCATAGTGACAATGATACATGAAGAAAAGACTGCACAACTGTACAGATAGTTGTAACACAGAAATGAACTCCCTCAACGAAGAGAACAAGTTAGGTTAGCTTTTCTAGTTTAATTTATTTGAAGAAAGGTACACCATTATAATATAACTACGAGTTTTCCCCAGTGTTACATGTGAAGATATAAGATCTTACAGGATCCTAATCAAAGATTTGCTTAATGCAATCACCAAACAGATGTGTCTTAAATATTTTTTCATTTCCTATATTTGTCACAGTGTAATTGTGTAATAACACATTTAATGTCTTGTTTTTTTCTAATTGTACCTTTATTTTTTTATATATCGGGAGGGTCACGAACCTAGAACCAAGCCTCAAAGCATTTTAAGACTCTCGTCAAACAACCTGAAGGTACAGTACAAAGTCTAAATTTGGAAGTGTTTCTATGTATAATTCATAAGTTAAAATGTATGGTGACATCCGTACAATGTGTGTTTTCGTATTAGTTTATTTTAATACAGGGTACTCACTTTGTATCTGTGGCTAGTCAGCCCCAGCTGACGGATGGCCTGGGGTTAGCTATCTTCCAGTATGTCACGTGTAATCATTGTGCTTGCGGTGAGATCCCACTGGTTGCCTATAAAAGAATGTATGATTTCCTCCAAACTAATACACCACCGCAAGCAAGTAACAGTTTGTTTCCTCCCTGCCTTCCGCAAGTAAGGCATTGTGTATACATTTTATTCCCAATTATTTTCACAAGTGCGTTCATTTATGTACATATTCTTTTCTTAGGAAGTGTTGTAAATAATATTTCCATTGTTTAACCACAGTGTATTTGCTGTGCTTGTAAATGTTACGTATAATAACGGAGGTCCAGGGACACCTGGTACACTGTGACATCCTCGATAGTAATTCTTACAACACAGGGAGGGAAGGCTCCATCATACTTAGATCTTTCAGAAGGGGGGATTAGTTCTGCTGTTCCCTGCTCCACCTTTAACCATGAAGGATGAGCCTCTGTTGCACAGAGTAGAGGGGGTGAGGAGGTGGGCCGAATTGACGTGTGTCGCTTATATGAGTTATATTAAACACGACGACGACACATCCTAACATGTTACATCTACAAGGAACCACAACCATAGATGGCTACAGGATTGTTCCAGTGCAGGGACAGTTACAGACACATGGTATTTCCTGATGTACCAGACCCTACTTCTCTCACTATTCACGTAGTATCTACGTACCACGAGGAAGGGTCAAACCCAACACGTTATTCACGAGTGCTCAGAGGATCGCTCCAGCCTAGCGGGCGATCCTAGTACATGAAACAAGTGTTGTTTGAAGCAGTCGTTGCAACACATCAGTCCCCCCCGAAGTACCTGCTAGACAGAGTATAGCCAAGCTTTCCAAAGAGAGCAGAGCACTGCCAAGTTCCCTGAGCCATATAGCCGAGTGCAAGGGTAGATTCTCCCACCTTGCTCGATCCACGCAGACATCACAGAGCAACATCACACCTCCCACTCCAGCCCCGACATGGGCCAGCCCAGCATACAATATAAGGCAGTGTGCAGCTGAAGATGCAATTTATCTTCTCCTGTAGCTCACCTGAGCGCTTCTGTGCCGAGGCACTCTACTGCACCTTAGACCCTCACGGTCCTTTCCAAGAACTCCAAGAGATCTTCAGCAGCCACCAGTGGTTACCACCACCAACAACCAGAAGCTCCAGAGGCTTCCCTCAACAGCCACCAGGAGTTCCAGTGGCTCCTACCACCAGGCAGCAACAGCCCCCAGAGCCTGCCATCAATGGCTAATACCAGCTCCAAAGGTTCTGCAGCATCTACCACCAGCTCTTCAACAGTAAGCCTGCAGATACCACTACCACACCCTCCATTGTCATCCATCCTGGTTCAAAAGCCGCATCTACTTTCTGGTAATAGCAACTACACCCACTGCTGTTAAAAGGAGTGGCACCTTTTTTTCTTAAAGTCTCTTTGAGACATCCCAAGTTAGAGTAGCTATGACTGAGTTGTTTTTAATCCGTCAAATTCATTCTATACCAAGTTAGATTAGGAGCAGGTCTCCTCTACCTGTTTTACCATACGTAACTTCCGAACACGTTTTGTCTTGGTAGGAGATAGTACGCGTCACCTTGTTTATTACTACATAATAAATACGTATTGTTCGTATCTGAGTGCTGTTTATTCAAGAAGTGTATTTCCTACTTTCACCACACATCGATAAGCAGCCAGCCTACCTAGCACAGAACCCAGCATTCCAGCAGTCGACAGCAGCAGTAGGACACCAGGGATGGGGCCAGCACCAGTGGTACATAACCACCCTTGCAGTTGGAGAAACAGGTTATGAGTCAGGTGGGCAGGGTAAAGAAACCTTACCGAGTAGGTAAGATGTGCTTACAATCCCAGACTTTGTGTCAAGCCAGAGGCCAACTCCACCTACTTCACATAAACCAAGGCACCAGTATTCCAATAGTAACCTGTAACCTTGATCCAGAGCGCCTGACTTAGCACAATAAAAACCACATGGACAATGCCTCAGATCTGGCTTCAAAAAACGACATGCATCAAATGAAAACACAAAAACTATGCCAGTTCCTACAAAGAAATATAAGAAAAGGAATTTGGTGTTTATAAATTGATATAGGATACACTAATTCTAAATACAAACAATGACAAAAAAAAAAATTAAATAAATTATACCAACTACTGTACAAGAAGACACATACCTGTGTCAATAAATCTATTATTTTAACAAACTCGTGGTTCACACCAGATTGAATACATGTTACGTGAGGTTTTAAATATATACGCATATAGAATTATCATATGAAAAGAAGCTTTGGATTTATAGCTGTTCACAATTATTATAATTATGATACCTCAAAAATTCATCTCAGAAGAATTAAAAAATTGGTACTAAATTTAGAGCTGATTTTAAATGCAAATTCAGTTATGTGGTTCACACTCTTTGATATGATTTAAGGGCTAATACAGTACTCTGATATCTTTATTATTTCCCTTATATAGGGATACACATTCCTGAATAAGCAAACTATCTCCAAGGAATTTATGCTTTAAGTTCACTACTTTCATTCTCATAATGAAGGGTTAATTCAAATATTTGGTTCCACATATATAAAAATACTGAAGTATACACATGCCTTCACACTCAGATGGGCACTACAAAGTTATAAAATATATACATAGGCAATCTGACCATTAAACACAGGGTCGTAATATTGTTCACACGAATAATCTGAATATTTATTCACTCAGAACAAACCCTATATCACACGTCATTGACCAAAACTATTCATGACTAGAATTGTACACCATTGGTTAATACCTTTGATTACCACAATGCAATACATAGAAACTATAAGAAAAAACTGCAAACGTTTAATAGCAGGCTATAAGTATACAAATAAATGCATATAGAAATTCCTTTTTGACAGGTACGCCTCTCAGTTTTAATATATTTTTTCCATCTGTGACCAAAGTGAGCCATGAGTTTTGCAAGAGGCGAAGCAATTTGATTGAACAAAGTGTTTAAAACCTGGCAATGATTCAGAGCACCACACACTAGACCTGGGACACATCCAAACGTCATACCATTTTACTTTTCACACGAAAACCCAAATATATAACATGAGAAGATTAACAGTGATTGATTCAATCAGTATATAACATATATCACAAATATATCACAAACTATTTTGAAGTAAATAACATGATTAAAATGCTGTCTTAAAAATGTATTATAATAAACGCAGCACATAATTTTGCAACTGATTCTCAGCACCTTTACATGTGCCACACATATTTCTTAATGAACACACAATTATAAAATATACGGGAAACATTCCCGAAGGCCAATTAAACTATTCCAACTAAAATGTACAATCAACGTGGCTTTAAGAAAATTCTTCTGAACCAGTATACACAAAAGAATTTGACACTGTCGTGTTACCAAGAACAGCAAGCTTGTTAACCTTAATGACATTTATGACCAAATGATATATAATTCTACTGTAAATATTACTTTCGAACATTAAGACAGCAGGGAAGATATTCAATCAAGCAAGTTGTGACACGTGCAGATTCATTTCAAACAGGTACACATATAACCAAAATTTCCTACAAGGGGAACACGGCACAGTTAACATTAACTCCAAACCAAATTTCTACTACTGCAGCCACTGAAACGTAATTTTGAATA
Source organism: Dryococelus australis (assembly GCA_029891345.1). Classification (NCBI taxonomy): domain Eukaryota; kingdom Metazoa; phylum Arthropoda; class Insecta; order Phasmatodea; family Phasmatidae; genus Dryococelus; species Dryococelus australis. The sequence goes on from CM056994.1 coordinate 290,626,116, forward strand.
ACTAGCCACTGAACCACCCTAACACTTTATGGCAGATAAACCAATAATATCCAACTATCAGCTAACACTTGCATCACACCACGACTTACCTTTGGCTATGGTTGCCATAATGGAGAGTAAGCTCTATCACACAGATCAAAATGTATCGGGCGTAACTCCGACCAAGCGCACATGCTTGTTAAATAATCCTAATGTGTACATTGTCAATGCAGTGGAGGCTATAGGTTGATGGCCGAGAGTTGAACCAGCATAAGTAATGAACAGAACCAGAAGAAGAAAGCAAGTAGAGGACGAATGAGAGGGTAGCCAAGGAAACTGGAAGGAGACACCAAGTCGGCATGGAGGTGGTTGATTTACATGAAGCCAAGGTAGTCTCTCACATGAAGCCATGAAAGTCTGTAAAGGTGACAATAGCCCCAACGGTGCAAAATAATTTATTAAATACCAAATAATATGATAAAACATTGAAAAATTACTGTGATTTATAAACAGGGGTTTAAAAAGAAGACAGCCTAGCTTTACCAATTAAACTATGAAACAATTATACTATAAAAGCAAGTACAAATAATGATACACTATAATAATATCCATTACAATATTTTTAATAAATCTGTCTGCTTGAAAGTAAGAAAACTGTTTGTTTTTATTGGTTCTATGAGCACAATGTACTGGTTGGTGGTCATTTTGCAAAAGAGAGGTGTCTGGCAGCTGTTCCTGGATCAAAGGACTGTTTTGCTTCAATTAACTACATATTGTCCTTGATGAGTTGGTCTCGCAGACCACAAACACAAAGACCAATAAGTACTGAATCTCAACAAACCAGCCCCTAAAATGGGGTTCAGCCAATTTTTCTGTAAACCATATTCAGTAGGCCTAATTTCTTAAATGCTAAATGTTATGCATCACAACTTATGACATATACCGTATTTACTCGTGTATAGCACACCCTTTTTTCTTAAAATACAAGGAAACATTTCTGGGGTGTGAGCTATACACAAAAAAGAAAAAGAGGAAAGGAAATGGTAGCCATAAATTGTCTGGGGATGTTGGGGGAAGTGGCAGGACTGTCTGTTGTCTCATCTCTAGCACTTACATCACTCCTCTACCTTCTCTCTCTCTCTCTGTGACTGTTTTATTTAATCTACCTTAATCTAAGTGTTAGGTGGAATGGAAGCCCGAAGGTAGGATGGGATTTTAGTGTGTCTCAGGGCTAACACCTTACATGTACATGGAAGGAAATCATGCACGGAGACATGCATTGCGACCGAGAGGGATTCAGCAGCCATGGCCAATGATTGGAGCCATGACTACCTCCCTAAGTGTGCCTATAGTTAAACTATAACTAGAAGAGCAAGGGAAAAACCGTCAAGAGAGACGTAAAAAACCCTGGACAGGAAATATTTCAAAAATGTTACATGCATTAAAAAAAAAATGCTACAGAAGACAGAGTGGTTGGAAACATACTCTTATAAGTAGGGGAGAAAAACTAATAGAGAATGGTGGGTCCTTTATTTTGTTCAATTTGTGTTTGTCTGTAACCACAGTGGTGTAACCACACCACCCTGGAAGAGGCGCTATTGGGTGTCTTCCCAGTGACCCTTCAGTTATGTGTAGGTGGAAACCCTGCTCCTCCTACTCCCGCCACCTCCCCCAACATCAAACTAATGCCATCCTGTCACTCCACAAAACCAGAGCTGCTACAGGAGAGGCTAGCTAGCCATGTTCAGAGAAAGGGCAGTGTAACATATAAATAAATAAATAGATAAATAGATAGATACATAAATAAATAAATAGATAAATAAATATATATATATATATATATACATAGATAGATAGATGGATAGATAGATAAATAAATAAATAAATAAATAAATAAAAAAAAAAAAAAAGGGAAGCCGGTCACTGCTAAAAGGAGAAGTGAGAAAAAAGAAAAGCCAATCTAGACGAGTTGATCGTTATTTTGGCTTTTGCACAAAGTTATTTCATTAAAGTATTTTCCAAACTTATCACAATCACAACACATTAAGGTAACGTAAAAATGAATAATTTGTTACATGATCACAGGGCGCCATAAATTATTATGCAATTTTATTTTTTAAAAATGTTTTCCTTGGAACTTGTTGCAAAAATCATGGTGTACACTATACAAGAGTAAATACGGCAGTAAGTAATCAATTATAACCACCAATGATAGCACTGAAACACACTGATACAATAAATATGTACACTAGTAATGGACGAGTTTGATTTTTGCAGTTTTGAGTCGAGTCAAGTTGTATGAAATTCAAGTCGAATCAAGTTGAGTTCAAGATAACATTTTTGAGTGCAAATTGAGTTTGCACCCCAAATGTAAATGTGTACTTATGTACACTGGTATAATACCTGTCCCTTATATAGTTTATTTGCAATTTCTTCATACTTTTAAATCAAACCATTGAAATATCACCCCGTGTATGACTTTATTTGTTATTTCCCAAATGTTCATATATCATAACATTTTATACTTGAGTAAGTGTTAAAAAAATACTTTATTTTTGGCTACATTGGAAATTTAACTTATATATTATCCAGAAGTTATAATATTACATTCATAATTAATATGAATAAAAATAGGGAAAAATAGGTGTGTTGGTAATGTCTAGTAAGAAATAGTTCTAATGCAAAATATTATTACACTTAATATACACAAATGCAGAGTGCATTGTCACTTTGCCGTTGCTGCATGCGCTATATATATATATATATATAAGAGATGGGCAATCCGATACTTCAATACTCCTCGACACTGGGCAGTATCAAAAGTATTGAGTATCGTGACATGCATATTGATACTTTCATTTGATACTTTTTATCGACACATGTATGTGGCTTGGATGATTCGTATGCCATTTTACCTATTGTCACAAAGCAGCACCGTTTATTTTGTTTTCGGCAGTTTACTAGTTTTGGAAAGCCTGTGAAGTGTCGTATCAATTTAATTATTCAGCTAATTATTTTGTATTGATGGCAGAGAAACGAGTAGTAAGGATAGCAATAGAACAATATGTAGTCAAGAGTTGCAAATAGGAATTACGAACAGTACATAACAAATTTTAAAACGGTTATTAGATTTGAAATTTACGTGGTGTAAAAAAAAACATAATTTAAACTCCTCTTGCAGTGTAAAAATGACACACGTAATATATGGAAAACTAACTTCCACAAAATTTTTACATCCCGAATGTGTTTAATATTTGAATAACCATACAAACTACATATTTATCATGTTTTCTTTCGGTGAGGTTAAAACTTGACAGATTATATAACTGAATGTTTCTTTCATACGGCAAATTTTCGACTTGTCCACTAAAAGAGTATGTAATTAAAGATGATACAGGCAGTATCCGAATTGACAAATTTCGTTACTTGATAATTTGGTAAATTTGTGAATTAGTAGGTATCAATTCGCATTTCGGGCATTGTCGAAAGTCACGTTAATAAATTAGAAAATAATGAATTATGCAACAACTTTCAAAAAACTTTTATTTGCAGTATATACAAAGCACATGACTTCCTTGCTTTTTAAAACATTGCTATTGTATTTTATATACGGTTATTTGTTTTAAAATCCCATTTGCGCATGTGTTTAAAAAAAACATGGTGCTAATGTTGTCAGGTTGTATTTTTGCTAACATCTGCCACATACAAAATCGGGTCACATGATCATTTTGCAAACAAAATCTGCCAATTTGAACACGGCCACAGTCTCGTAAGAAGAGGTGCAGAAAAACGCAGTCTCATGAAAGACAAACTACAGTCTCTCCGAATCCCATCCAATTGACTGCAATCAAATTAATGGAGGCCTAGCAATATGACTTAGCCATAACAAAAACCAGGAAGGTTGGAATGGTAACCTACATTGATCATAGCATTTATTTATACACATTGTTTTATTCATAGACAGAGCAGCTGTGGTGCAAGGATACATTGTTGCCGTGCTACTTTCTAGAACTGACAAAATTGATATTCGATATTCTGAATGCAAGTACTACATTATTTTTCTACTTGCCATTTGTGTTTGGCATCTGTATTTCATTTTTATTGTACATTTTTTGTGTGTACACAATCTGTGAAAACGACCAATGCAAAACAACAAACAGAATAATAATTTTTTTTGCTTCTGCTAGTGGAAGAATTGCTATTGTTTTTTTATCTTGCAATAATAATTCCCACATATCCTCTATCTGACGCAACCAAGAAAAAATTTTGTGCTTGTTTTTCTAAATAAAAATTATTAAGTTTTCTTGGTTCGAAAATTGACACACTTGATGTGCATTTTTAGTATCATATAAATACAGTATTTGTAATTTTTTAACACTTAACAGCCCTACTGCGACATTAATATGAATTTCAAATTGTTTCCATTAACTGTAGTATCATCTTGCATGATATTTCTTTGATTTAAAACTATTATAAACAAATTTGGTTGAGAACAAAGAAAATTAAGTTTACAAAAATTTGATTCTATTAAAAAATATATTTTTTACTCAAAGTATCAAGTATCGAAAATATCGAGGATATGTATCGGAAAACATAGTATGTCCCACCCCTAAAAAATATATATAATTATATTTATATACTGATGCCGGCTAACAGCCAGTGGCATTAGAGCCCATGATGGTGCTCACCACACACGTGTCACGTGTCCCGCAAGTGCGCAAAGAGGCCAATAATTTTGAACTTTCGAATAAATGTTATTTTCAGTATAAAATTTGTTGTATTGTCTTTACAGTGTTTAGTATGTCTTAAAATGTTTTAAAGTGTTTGTACTAATTTTAAATTGTTTGGTTATAAAATTCAAAGTGCCCGCAGCACCGAGATTAAGAACACTTAATGCATGAACCCCGTCATAAAGAGACACTAAAATAATATTCAAATTCATAAGAAAATTATAGAAATGTAAAACAATATTTAATTTAATTTGTGCCATTTTATTTTCAATAATTAAATATTTTACTCAACGTGCATAGCACTTCCGCTTATGTGAACACCGTAGACGGCCATGGTAGGTCCGTGCGACGCTTGTATCTGGAGAGTCTATCGAGAAGAGCTGGCAAGGTAAGACACTGTCACATAGCACTACAACTTTTGTTCACTGATTTTAGGTTTCCATAGTTAATTTAGTTTACCGGTTGACCTTTGCTTGCGTAAGTTTTTGCCAGACATTTTCCCCAGCATTATGCTTCCGCTTTAGTAATTAATTGCAGCCTTGTGTCATTTTTAATTTAATCGAGGAGAAGGAGGAAAGAGATGTCGGAGAGGTCACGCAACCAGCTAATTTTGAATCAGGCGCCATCCGCCCATGTTAATGGTATTTCATCGTAACTTCTGCGTTATTGCTACCCACAATTTTAAGAGCTTTACTTTTATGTAGGTATTTGAGGGTAATTTTTCGCACTTGAATATTTAACGGCAACATCACGTATAACCACATGGCCGACCGACGCCAAGTCTTCTTATACGCCAACATTGCGTTTGAGAACTTATTTATGTAACATCGTATGTGCAATAATTTATCTCAGGGTTGTATGTCAATTTTATTCAGGGTTCAATGGATTTGTCAGGTACATTGATGCTTTTTGTACTTGACCACGCAGTCACAGTAACGTTTGATTTTACGGCGATCAGGCATGTTACAAGCCTGTAACCCCTGCAATTGTAAAGGGAATAATTATCTCAGCAAGAATAATCTTTTGTATGACTTTATTTTCCATTTCCAAGCAGAAAATTTTGCAATTTCACCTGCACTACGTGGTCCGCTACAAACTTCATCCAGCGGCATCCGCACCATCCAAGTTTGTTTTCACACATGTGTGTGTTTATTGAGAATATCATAGCAGTGATAGGTTATGGTAAAAGTTATAGGATTTTTAATAGGGGTAATATTAATTTCAACCATGGTTACAGCATGGATACAAAAGCTTTCAAAACGGCCCTCGTGCAAATGGTAGGAGAGGCTGGGGTTGCGGTAGAGGATAGCGACGGAATAGAGGAGCTGAGGGTAAGAGCTCGGGCCCTGGTGAGAAAAGAAGTGAGTCAGGTTGGCGCGGGGAATTCGGCTGTTTCTGGTTGAGGTATCTCTGATGTATAAACTATTGAAGCACGTGCTTACAGAGTTGGTAGCGAAAATACCCTAATTAGGTAAATTAGGCATTGAGGCAGGTCAATTATTTTTATAAATTTATTTCAGTAATTAATTTTCAATTGTGTGAACAACATGTTTTGTATGCGGTTGCATTATTTAGAGTTCCTGACGATTTACAGCCAGTCTTTGGGCAGGCCAGGGAGGAAAATTGGGAGGTGTCCGAGCTGATCAAGGCATGTTTGAAAGAGTATTCGAGTGATCTAGAGAGTGCCAAATTTCAAATTAAGTTGTTGGAATACAGGCAGACACCTGATCAGACCATGCAAGAGTTTGTGAAGCATATTCTGGGAATATTGCTGTGAAGAAGACCATTTAACACAAATAATTTTTCATAACCTCCACCCGTGGTATAGTAGTAGTAGTAGTAGTTTATTCTTTCTTTCTTTCTTTTTCTTTCTCCCCAGCAAACCTGTTACATTGAATGGATTGTTAAAGTTGGTGACTGAAGTTGAGAGGACCCTTGAAGATTGTATAGATGTGGAACCCAAGGCTAAGTCTCTGGACAGGGGAAAGGGTGTAAGGTAAATAGATATTGTATTATTTGTGGATTAAATAACCATCTTGCTAAGGATTGCTATCGTAAACAAGAAGTGTTAGCTGTGATACCTCAAGGTGAGGCAGTTAGAAGTCAGAATGTTCAAAAACGATCTTGGTATTCTCAGACCCAACCTATGCAGGGGTAGCGAAAGGAATTTCTGGCTGGAAAGTTAAATCATGGAAAAGATAATCGATTTAAGGATTATAGTACCTATTTCAGTTGCCATCAGAAAGGGCACATTAAAATCAACTGTACAGTACGTAAAAGTAAGGTGATAAGAGTGTCAGCAGTGCAGGTTATGTCGTTTGAGCATTAGCATGGTTTACTGTACATCCCAGTAGCAGTAGCAGGGCAGGTTGTGGTAGACACGCTATTAGATTCGGGAGCATCGAATTCTCTGATTGATCAGAAATTTTGTAATTTTTTGCTTAGGTCACTACCCAAATGTCTTATTACGGTATGTAAGGGGGAATAAATTGGGTTTTCCATGGTCAATGGTGGTATGATTACCTCACATGGCGTAGCGATATTTTAAGGCTAAGGTTTCCCATTTTTCTTGGAAATTTACCTTCAGGATTTTGTTGGATCTTTTGCATGACCTTATTATGGGAATTGATTATTTTGGTAAAACTCAAGCTGTTTTAGATGCTGCCAAGAAAGAGTTAAAGTTTTCCTTTTGTAGTTCTCAAATAACAGAAGTTATATCAAAAAGGTTTCACACTGTTGATCTGTTGGTAAAGACAGTTCAGCCTGGGGAAAGTAATCATGAGGAAAGTTTAGAATTATTATTGCAGCAGGAATTTCATAATGTCATAACCAGTAAATTGGGGCATTACAGTAAGCAACCCATAGAGTTGAGGTTAAGAATGAGGAGCCTGTGTCATTGGAACCTTATCGGGTAGCGCCTCCTAAATTAAGAATTTTCAGGAAAATCATCCAAGAATTACAGCAGGATGATGTGATTGAGCCCTTAGAAAGAAATTTCTCTAGCCCAGTATTTTCGATTCCTAAGGAAACACCTGGGGATTATCGTGTTATATGCGATTATAGGAAAATAAATAAAAAGATCTTTGTGGATCACTATCCACTGCCCACAATATAGAGCATTTTCCAGCATGTGGGGAAGGCAAGATACTTTTCAATTTTTGACCTTAACTCTGCTTTTTTACAAGTAGATCTGCATCCAGACTCTCGAGGAGTTTTGGCTTTTGTCACCCCATGGGGACAGTTTCAATGGAAGAGACATCTGATGGGTGTGAATTGTGTCCCTCAGGCGATGTCTAAAGTACTTTTCCAGGTTTTGGGTAAATATCAGTATAATTATTTGTTCACTTACATTGATGATGTTTGTGTGTACAGTAATAGTTTTGAGGAAGATTTAGAAAATTTAGGGTTGGTTTTAATTGCTTTAAGGGAGGCTGGACTGACAGTTAATCCAGATAAAGTTATGTGGGCGAAGACCTATGTGAGATATCTGGGCTTTGTTATCTGAAGGGACATTGTTGATGGACCCTGAAAAGATTCAGACTGTTGAAAATTTTTCCACCCCAAAGAACCTGCGTGGTGTTCGCCGATTTCTTTGTTTGGCTAGATTTCATTCAAAGCTTATACCAAATTTTGCAGAGATAGAAGAGCTTCTGAATGCTTTAAAGAGAAAAGGGGTAAAGTTTGTTTAGGGAGATGCTCAGAAGCATGCCTTTTGCTTGATGAAAGAAAAATTACTACTCCCCCTGTTCTCCAACTGCCCCGTTTCGATGAGCAGTTCATTTTGCAAGTGGACGCTAGTTTCAAAGCTTTGGGGACTGTCCTGTGTCAAGAGATAGAAGGGCACCGAGCACCTATTTCCTATGCTAGTGGAATCCTTAAACCAGCTGAACAGAGATATTCAGGTTACGAGAAGGAGGTGCTGGCCGCCATATATAGCATGGAGAAATATAAAGATTATCTGGAAGGTGCGGAGTTCACCTTGCACATAGATAACCAGGCTCTCTGCTGATTTTTATCAACAAATAAACTAGTTGGATGGCTGGCTCATTGGCTAGTGCGACTCACGTGCTTTAAATTTACTGTACAGCATATTAACGGAGTAGACAACGGGGTACCCGATGAGCTATCATGGATGTTTGACTCAGATGAATTCTGTGTGGAACCACCAGATTCTGTGAATAGCGTTTTTCCTGTGATGCCTTCTGCAAATAGGGTTAGTGATATTTGCCAAACTGATAGAGGTTTTGATGATGTTTCCAATGTTTCTAGTGTTTTTCCTGAGATGCTTTCTGCAAACAGGTCTAGTGGTTTTTGCCAAACTGATTTTGTTTGTAATAGTGTTTCTGGTGTTTTGAGAGGATCTAATAGTGTATCTATTAGAGTTGTTGATAATGTTTCCCCTGGTGTTCAGGGAGAGCTTCCTGTTAGTAAAAAGGTACCTTATGCGGAAACACATGAGGATACCAGAGTTGAAAGTGAACTAGGCCTTTTGTTGTTTGCCAATAATGGAAATGCGAAGTCGGATGTTCGTGAGGGAGAACAAGTTGGGACTCTCCAAGATTTCCCTCAGGCGTACCTTAGTCTGCAGCATCGTCAGGGAATTGACCCTGAATGTAAGCAGATCAAGGTGGATATTAATTCGGGTAAGGGTGGTTTTTTTGAAGTTCGAAAAGGGCTGACAGGTTTTGTGGATGCCGAAAAGGGGGAAATTTAGTATATTTGTTCCTTCTGCTTTGAGGGGACAGATTTTCCCATATTATCGTAACTCCTTTTTCAGGGCACATCTGGGACAGGATAAAACAGTATCCAGGATAAGAGAAATGTTCTATTGGCCTAGGATGACTGGTGAAATTGAAGATCTGGCAAAGTCATGTCTTGATTGTCAGAGGGCGAAGACCCAAAATGTTAATAATATTAGCCCATATAGTTCAAAGGTTGCTATGTTCCCCTTGGGAGCGATTATACCTGGACGTGTTTGGTCCATTACCACGCACTACTTCTGGTTTCAGTTATATTCCCGTTGATGTTGACAGTTTCAGTAAATTTGTGTTCTTCTTTCATTTATGTACTATGAAGTAGGTAGAAATTTGTAGGATATTGAGTTAGCGCCTTTTTCCAGTATTTGGGTCTCCCATGAATATTGTAAACGATAATGTCACTTACTTTGTGTCAGTGGAGGTGAAAAATTTAGCTTTTGCTTTGGGCATTAAGTTGGTACAGACCACCTCCTATTACCTTCAAGTCAACCTGGTAGAAAGATATACAGTAGAACTTACCTATTATGACCCCTCACGGTTCTAGAGAAGAGGGTCGTAATAGAAGGGGGGGGGGGGGGGGGGTCGTAATAAAAATTTGGTAAATTTTGGGCAAATTTTGACCCACCCATAACCCCTATGCCCCCCAAACTTGCCATTTTTTTCATGAAGTTCATGTTCAATCGCCTCTAGCGCATAAAAACCACTTTTTAAATTAAATATAAATACATATATTTTAATACCTGGATGTCTCCTGATTAATTTGATACCCAAGAAAAGCAAATTGGACCACTCCTTGTCATGAAAACAATATGACATGGCCATTGAACGTGTGTGAAAAGATTAGACTATGTATTATAAAAAATATAAAGTAGTGATAACCCGATACTGAAAAAACCAGATATCAATGCAGGTTCCGATATTGAGAATTTTACCGATCCGATACCAGTAAACCAATATTTTCAATTATCATACTGTAGGCAGACATTTGTCACTAAAGTGGATGAGAGAAAACAGCTGGCTTGGAAAGTTTGGTTTTTAAGCAAAAATGACTTGCTGTTACATAGGATTTACTTCATGCCTGGTACATCAAAACAGCAGAAGAAATTGTTTAACACTATGCAAAATTATACTTTGCTACAATATATTACAAAACTAAGATAAAGTTGTAAGTAGGCTGCTAGGCTACCAAAAATATATAAAAGAACAGGAATTCAAGTACTGACATAGTAGTACTTGTCGACAGGCGCACACACACAGAACGAAGACACATTTTCTACCTGATCAAGCAACCGCATAGTAAATGTGTCGTTCTTCTTTGTGTGTGTGCCTGTCGACAAGTACTATCTGCGAGTCCTTGAATTTCTGTACTTCGACATATATATATATCAAAACTCGAAACCATTATGAAAACTAAGCGAACCATTTGTCATGATACTATGTAGGCTACATACATGTAAGTCATTAAACTTTGAAAATGCCACATTTAACATACCAATGTCTCTTCTGTTTCAAATTATAAACAATTTGAAGGGGGGGGGGGGGGGGAAATCCAGGCTGTTAACTGTGCTTAAGGATATTAAACTTAAATTTTGATGTAAAGATGTTTATCTGAACATTTTGTGATAGAGGCTATTTCATTTCTTGGTGCAAATTCCATTAGAAGTGCTAAATAACCTCTCTGATGCAACAGAAACAGGGGGAATGCCCAGTTTCTTTTGTGCAAGCAGTTTTAGATTTGGAAAAGATACATTTTCTCTCCAGAAGGTCAAACACTCATCAAAAAGTGAAATAGTAGGCTCAGCCAAGTACTGAGTCAGTTCATTTGGTGCATCAGTTTTGGAGTGGGAAGCATTTGACATCTGAATTATTCAGCACATATCTGCTGCAATACTGATTCTTCATTCACTGGCTAAGACGGTGCTACCGTTGTTTCTTCTTTAGTGACATTTGCTGCAAACTGCTCATGTATCCATGCTGCAGCCTGTTCTGCTGATCCAGAATTCTTAAATACCCTGGAGCAAAATGCATTTACATATAATATACTGTAGGCCTATTCTATAATTTCAGTTCAGTAATTTGTAGTTTTAAGTGGAATTACAGCATTAAACAAAACATACACAATAGGTAAATTTTCTACAGTCATATTCCATAAACTTACCTGTTCTTATAACGGAGGTCCAATATAGTTTCTGCAGCATACTGCTCAATATTAGATTCCATTTACTAAAATCTTCTTTCAAGTGCAAAATGCATGTCACAAGCAGTGGTTTTTAAGAGCAGTATCTTTCCTTACCTCTGCTTTTGCAGCTCACATCACAAACTGTTATGATAGATATCACTTTACAGTTTTTTTTTTTTGCTGAGAGCCAGCGTTGCATCTTTAAATAGCCATAACCATTCCACAATATGTTCAGCAAGTGTCCAGTCTGCAGGGCTTGCAACATAAACCTGAAATATTATGAGTGATGTTTTGGACAGCTTCATGCTACTCAACCAATCTCTCCAGCATGTTATAGCATGAATTCCATCTTGTTACATCTTCTTTTATTAGAGCATGTTGTGGTAATCCATACTTTACTTGAGCTTCTCTCAATAACTTGACATGCGAAAATGAGACACAATGTGTTTAACATTTGCCACAAGTTTAGAAACACTTGACTGATTCAGAAAACCCTCTTTCACCACCAAATGAAGCCTGTGTTGAACAAAATGAATATGAGACACATTAGGTAGCTAAGCGATTTCACTCTTCATTTTTGCAGCACTGTCAGAGATGATAACTTTAACTTTCCCAGCTATTTCCCACTCAGAAAATGCCATAGAAATATTTTCAGCAATTAGCTCTCCTGTGTAGCTTGCTCACAAAAAGGCATTACTTCCAATGATAGGTAATAAAAGGTCCACTTGCTGTCTATGAAATGTGCCTTTATACTAATGAAATCACCTCCAGCTCCAGATATCCACAAATCTGTGGTAGCTGCTAATTCATCAGCAGTTTTTAAAATGTCCTTCAGTTCGATTGTGACATCTTCTGAAAGTTCAGGAAGTTGTTTGCCTATGATGAATGTGTTTCCTTATAGGCAGTTGATAGTTCGGTTGAAGAATTTTAACGAAAGATTTAAAACCTTCATCCTCCACTATCAAAGCAGACTGCATGTCAGTGCATATTATCTTGGCTAATGCTCTGTCTGTTTCTATAGATCTAGGATCTGATCTGTCCAAACTTGCAAACATTTCTGAAAATATTTTTAAACCATACTGTTAACATTTTTTTGTGAGGTTGATCTGAACCCTGTGTGACATTATTATTTGAAGTTGAAAAGTGTGCACTAGATGAAGGATGGCAGGAATTAATTATTTTATAGAAATGATTTTGGACCATGTGTGTTCTAAGATTTGTTGTGTTGAAATCGTGAGACGTTTTGCCACCGCGACCCACTTCTTTCGAGCATCGGAGACAACCAGCTTTTGTTTTATTGCTGGTTTTTACCATGAAATGTAACCATATATCACTTTTAGGTGCCATTGTTTGTCTCTATAATTCAGCACCGGTAGTGGTAATTCACACAATCAACTGAAACTAAAAAATTTACACGCAATAATAGCTTTCGTTATGATAACTTGGCAGCAAAACAGTGAACATAATTTATTATTTGAACAATAGTTTCTTGCAACGTTACAACCTTTACCAACATATATTACCAATGTAAACATGAAAATAATTTTTCAGGCGGCATTTGTATTCTGTAAATAATGAACTCTGAAGAATTGCCAACATGTGTAACATTACTGAACATACTACTACACTTGTCGCTGCACAGCGCTAGTAGAGGCGGCTTTCTTCTGGTATTTTTAATTCTTACGTAAAAACTAAATGATCATTAAATTAAATTTAATTGTACCAGTAAACTACAATTTAAGGAGAAAACCAATATTCAAATACCACTGTCGATGTTCGCTTGTTGGTACTAGTCACAATCATGTTGTTTACTTTGACAAGTGTACATTGAACATAAGATTGCTTCACCAAATATAAAAGTTTCATTCCTGAAATAAAAAATAGTGATGTGCATATATATTCTACTTTGTTTTTATGTGAAGGAAATACTATTTTTACCAGCAAAATTGTCGTGGCCATCTCAAATTCATACCGTAATTTTTATGGTATAGTTTGTTGTTAATTGCTTATCAAAATATAAAATTAATATTATTTTCAGTCATATTGCCGCATCCAGATGTTAAGAGTTTAGAAATTAAATATGCAGCAGAGGAGAGAAAATACTGTAGATTTAGGTTAGAATAGCCATTACCAATGTGCGTATATTTTAGTGCTGATGTTCGATAATGGTAAATGTACCGATAATACCGATATCTGATATAGGTTATCGTCTATCAGACCACCACTAATATAAAGTTATTACAGTAGAATCCCTTTGTAGCGAGCGTGGTAACTGCGAGAACATGGGTATAACAAGATATTTTTGAGGAACCGTCAAAAAATTGCAAAAATATTTCATGAAAAATTGTAATTTTATCAGTTGAAACTATGTGGCGAGATCGTGTGAAGCAGGCTTGCGGCGGGACTTGTGTCCGTGTGACGTTAGCTTTTGTTATCTGTATGCCGTAACTCCACTACCTCGCCCGACACCTCGTTTCCATTAGTACCTTGTACCGCTCCCCCCAAGCACATTGTTCTATAAATAGAATCCCGCTCTTACTATAAACCAGTTCTGCTTTTCTGTAGTCATTCACTGTCATTGTACTGTCAACTGTGTTTGGTTTCGAACAACTTAGTGTATGTGGGTGGAACGTTATTGTTAAATGAAAACCAATTTTAATTTTATTTAAACATAACAATCCAAATGACAGCTGCAATCGACTACTGCTATCAACAGATTTTCACCAGTTTTTTTCCATACTGTGACATACCAATTAAAGATAGGGATACAACTACTATTACACTTTATTGCTGTGCTATAAAGAACTAATTTTAATCCATTTTTATTAAGTTTTGTTGAATTTTTGCTGGTTTTGAAGTCTCGTACCACGCAGGTTTTGTTAATTGAAAACGTATAATTTTCCAGTGACTACTGTATTAATGGTATAATCCTCGCAATGGCACAATTCACGCCTCCGTTTTTAAGGTGCCGAATTATGGGAAAAGAACTTCCCCTTCCATATTTCATGCGGCATATTTCTCTCAACGAGGCATGTAATGCTTACGGGCCCCATGCCAGGTTGCTGACACTTTAAGGTTGCTGGTCGCCTTATCGATTTGTGGCTGCCATGCCCACCCTGCAAACTGTAAACAAAATCAGTCATGGAGTTTATATTAGTATTACTTTTTGTTTAATATGAATGCATAATGGGTAAATATACCAGTCAAATTGCTGTATGTAAACTTATTATTATATTCTATATTATATACTATATTATTTATATAATATATACATATTTTACAGATACGTAAAATATGCAATATTTCTAGTATCTTTGATTTCTAAAATAATACCAATATCAATACCATCACAATCAATTAGTTTACGATTTTTATCTCTAATTTCTAAAACAATACACTTAACCTGTTCATTATTAATTTTCATAAAAAATTTGATGCGCGGATTTATAAATTATATAATCTCTAAAACCAAACATTGTTTCTGGTGAAAAACTTCCGATTACATGTTTCTAAATTATAAGATTCATCAAATTTTATAAACATTCCATATGCTAAATTACAATGAACATCCATCATTTAATTAGATCAAAATTAGGTAATTTAGTTCCTATAACTTTTCTTTTTCTTTTTCAATAATTATTTTTTTTCAAAACCAAGAAGTATATAAGATATTCTATCATCAAATTTAATATCAAATTTAGATTTAATAGATATTCTATTTTTTTTGACAGTGACTGATGTTAGTTCTATATTATTAGATGAAATGGTTCAATTGTATTTAGAGTTTCTTTTACTAACTCAATATTGTATTGTCCTCTAAGTATATTTTTAATTTTTTTGTTATCAATTAATCAATGTTATAATACAGTTGTTTATATTGGATGTTACAAATTTTGTAAGAAAACAAATTAAAGAAATAGGTTTATCTTAATGAATGATATTAAAATGAAGTTTCTTGGTCAGTATAGAACTATTATTGTTTAACTTAAATACTTTATCATCCATTTAATAAAAAAATTATATTATTAAATGAGGAAGGTAGATTGGAGTGTTGGCGTTTTATTTCCGAAGAAAAATCTAATAATAATAATAATAATAATAATAATAATGGTGAATTACTACCTGATAGTATAAGGGGTCCGAGTAATTGCGCAGAAACGAATTTGAAGATAAATTGTATTTATAAAATAGCATGGTTAAATTTTAATAAATTGTATGTTTGCTCAAAAAGTTTAGGCATACTTTTTTTATAATAATAATGATGAAATTATACCTTTAAATCTATGTGAAAATGATTATTTGGTTATATTTGACAATGTTATTTTAGAAGATCAAGATATAATTCACGATTAATTTACTAGAGGTAGACATAAAAATATAAATGCATTATATTTGGTACAAAATATTTTAGAAATACTTAAAGAATTGGTAAGAGATAATTCGAATTTTCGATGTCTATTTAAACAAGATGATACTAATTTAAAACACAATTATAATGATTATGTTGGTGGAGACATGTCTTATGATAAATTTAAAGAAATTTTTGCAAAATGTTGAGATGAAGGAAATGGCTTTATAACAATTGATTTAAGTAGAAAAAAAAAAAACATTGGAAGCACAGAAATAAAATTATTGACTTATTTTTTTTTTTTTTAATTTTGCATACTTTTAAGTTAAACGATCAATCTATTTTAACATTTTTTGAACATAAAACGAGTTTTATGAATGTAAAAACATAACATTCAACATGTTTGATGAACCTTAAATGTATGTTGAATGTAACATTGAACGTGTTTTATAAAACTTTTAACGCATGTTGAATGTATCGTCGAACGTGTTTTATGAACGTAAAACGTATTTAATTAATGTCAAATGATGTTGCATTTGAAATATACGCTTACATCAAAATTATTTAAATTCACAAAACAGATGTATTATTTTTAAGACTTTTTCAATTAAATATACATCAGTATAATTAGTTTCCATTATTTCATATTCATAAAAACTACCATTTATTTATTCTCCATTAATATCTTTAGTTTATCAGTAGGAACATCATAATTTAAAACTTTAAAAAAGAGTAAATAATTCTGTTGTCCCATCATTAGGAGTATATCCTTTTTCAAAAATGTATTCAATTTTACTAACATAGTGAACATCATCAAGTTTATATTTTGGTTTAGTAAACATATATATTCGATAAAAATATTTTTCACTTTCATTATTAACTTCAATTGGTTTCGTACCAATACTTCCATGTTTTGTATTGTTTTATTCTTTATCTAAATCATCTAATATATTTATCCATTTATAATTACCATTTAAAGCAAACTTTTTTCACATTTTATTTTTCACTGTGCAATTAAACATTTCTACATTAGCTTTTAGTTCACTAAATGTAGAATAATGATTGATGTTATATGTTTAGCTTAGTTCTTTAAATATTTTATTATAAAATTCAAACTATTATCACTTTATAATTAAGTGGTTTCTTTTTAATCAATATATATTCTAAACCATTTACTACATTTTTAACGGTTTTACATTTTATAAGTACAGCAAATGCATATTTTGAAAAACCATAAATAATTATCATAATATTTCTAAATTGGGGATGGGTCGAATAATAAAAAATCTCACTTCCAGTCCCAGTACAGATTCTACATTTAAATATCGGTTCCAATATTCGGTTATAGTATTTGGATGACATTTTAATAATTTCAGACATATATAACTCTAAAATATCTTGGTTTGTCACACCCCAAACATTATTCACGTATTATGATCAAAAGCTCTCACAAAATAACTGCACACACGCTACTCCGTTTATTTACATTTTTTTCTCTCATATAATACCCTACAATGCTGTATTTAGAAGACATACACATAGAACAATTAGATTTATTAAAAGCTAAAAATCTGTACAACGTCAGCCATTTCATTTCACTTGATGCTAAGTGTAGTACCTTCTCAGAATATATTTATCTATGACATTGCCACCACGAGACTGTTTACATTTTGTTTATTTTAACTGATAGAATATAGTAAACCAAATTCTGTCTGTATTTGAATAAATAACTGTCCTAAAAAACTACTTTTGCGATCATTGGTACCAAATAAATTAATATTTGATATTCATGTAATTAACTCATCGTATTAACATAAAATAACGTAACTGTAATCAGGAGTATATTGTCATTTTGTATTAACATATTGTTCTGTCATAACCAAGAATTGCAATAAAGGTGTTTTGTAGAAAGCCCTCTCTTACTGAATAGCCATCTCTAGCAAGCTACACCTCACGTAGGCCCCTATCCTAACAAGAGGTATTGTGAGTAGGATATAAACATAAGTAGTGATCAGTAGAAATTGAGGAGAGGGCATAGGAGTTAGGAAGGGAAGCCTCCAATATGTTTTTAAAGCATAAGCGGAAACAATTTATTGTAATGTGAATCTAAATCTTTTTTCAATTCAGCAGCAATAGTTTTGTATCTTAAATATGCATCTTCTCTTAAATCAGAAGCAATAGTCTTGAATCTACAACTTTTTTTAAAGCATAAACATTAGTGTCAAAAATTTTATTTAAAGATTTGATTGATGGTTTCCAAAATAAATCTGTCATTTAATAATAAATAAATGATATTGTTAAACTTAAAACCACTAAAAAAAAAAAAAAAAAACAATTAAACCTAGATGTCCACATATACATAATTGAATTAAAATTCTGAATTCTATTATCATTACAATAAACTTTTTTTTTTTTTAATTTATTAAATTATTAGGAACATTACCTCCAAATGAATCAAACTGATAAACATGATTATTTTCTCTAAAATAACAAACCCAATGAGTACCTGCATTTGATGAAATGTCAAAATTAACTACAGCACATTAATTTTTGTGTATTCTTTATGGTAATACATCAATCGTATAAACATTTCTGAAATTTTTAATACTTCAAATTTTTACATATTGTTTAATATCAAAATTAGATAGTGGTAATACACTCAAATTTTTTTTGGTCTATCTTTTTTTTTGCAACTAAACCACTTCCTGATTTATTTTCCATTGCTAAATACGTCTCCGTTGTTCTTCTATTTTTTTTTTTTTGTTTGTTCAACAGAATTATAAATTGCAGCTAGAACTGAAACCAAAAATTGTAAAAAACCCTCATAATGTAAACCATTTCCAGATTTTTCTATTAATATTTTTTTTAATAATTAAAAGTAGCGAAGATAATTTGAAACCTTTTCCTTCTTTTAATTTTTCTCTCAAGTTGACCTTTTGTTAAAAAATTATCTATACCCAAATCTAGTAATTGATCAATGGGTATATCAAAAGTTTTGTGATCTTCATTTATATAGAAAAAAAAAAATTAATAATTTAATAAATTTTAATACCCCATCCTAATTTTCTTTTTGAAAACAATAGTTGAAGCAACAGCTGCAGAAGTGATTTTTTCACCAATTGGATTATTTTTATCTAACATAATTTCTTTTGCTTCTTTTTGTAAAATTTTATCAGCTTCATGTCTACATTCTAAATCTTTATGATCTCTATAAGCAATATCGTGATGTTTACATGCTTCATTCAATTTATTTATACCAATGTCTCCTTTTTATAATCTTTCGTTTAATTTTGTAAATGGTCCACAACAATTATAACCAGGCAAATGCATTTCAGGTAAATATGAATAGTATATTGCCCAATTTAATATACCTTTACCATGATGTTCAAAAGAAAAAAAAAAAAAAATTCAATTTAAAACTCTTATAAGGTATGGTATTCCTTTCGGGTTATTAATAACAAATTCAGAAAAATTATTGTTTTTCATTCTCATTATTACTAACTTTTTCGTTGTAATAATTGTTATTTCCAACATTATAATTTATCTATTAATTTTCAAACATCACCCATCCAAACGTATATTCTCTTGGTAAAATATTGTATTTTTTTATACCTTCTCCAGATCTATAATTTTTTAGAGAAATCATTGTTTCTGGTGTAATTGGCTCTGATCTTGATTGTGGTTTTATATAATTATCATAAATCGGTTTAATTATATGCTTGTATTTCCAACTTTTATTAGAGTTTATTTTCTTACTAGGATTATATTCTAGATATGCATTTTTCTTCAAAACAATTTTTGTGTAATTATTATAGTCATTATCAGTGAATTCTCCATCAAGATTTTCTTTTTCTTTTGTTAAAAAATGAGAAAGTTCCTCTGATAATATATATTCATAATATTTTTTCAGTTTTTTTTTATTGCAAACAAATAATTTTGCATCATCTATCATTACTTTTGTATTCCCAATGTAAAAATTATGTTGATCTCCTTGTATACCATATTGCATTAATAACATGAATTATTTTTAAAATTTAGTTTTGCAAATTTTATATTAAAATTATACTGTGTTAATGGTATAATAGCCATATGCTCTTCTAAATTATGAGATTTTAACAATAATTCTCTTTCATATTATGTTTCTTCTAATGTTGACGGATAATCTAAATTTTTTGCTGCTACTGGAACTAGCGTCATTATTAAATTTTTATTTTCTTCACTTACTTGTTCTACCTTTTACCAATATTTCGTCATTTGTCAATTAATGGAAGTTCTTTTTTTTTTTTTTTTTTTTTTTTTCATTTTTCATGCTCTGCTGCATGACTCTTTTAATAGCTTTTATATTTCTCAATGAGTAATTTAACTCAAAAAACTCCTTTTGATGAATCTTTCATTGATACATAAATTTTTTTACTTATATATTATTTTTTTAACTATGTATCTTGTATATAAATTTTTTGCTTATATTTTAATTTTTAAATTATATTTTAAATTTTTACTTAAATATTAATTTTTTTACATATATATTAATTTCTTTACTTCTATATTAATTTTTTTACTTACATGTAAATATTTTTACATATGAATGAGTTATAAAGGATAATGAGAGTTTTGAGAGGCAATCCCCCCCCCACACCCCTTATGATGTAACTATAAAAAATTTAAAAGAATACAATAAAAGAATTTAATTTGATATACCAACAGCAATAGGTGATGGTTTTTCTTTTCCAAATTATGCTTATGTAGAGATAAAGTTGGAGATAGGGCAAAATATGATAAATTAGATAATGTTGATATTTGTTCTAACTTTTTTCCTTTTCAATTTTCTAGAGTACAAATCTCAAAACATGGTAACATTATTGAATCTGTTGATAATCCAAGTATAACTATAACAATGAAGAATGCTTTGTTGAGATCATCTTTAGAATTTACTGGTGTTGATAATATACATTGAGATAAATATGTTTCTAGTAATATAACAAATTAAGTACAAATTGTTTCTAGTGATGAAACGAATGAACTAATGTATCCACTGATATATTTGTTTGGATCTATTCGTGATAACATTGAAATTTACTGGAAAGGTGGTTATAAAAATACTTTGTTTTCAAAATTCATCCGATAACAATTGTTTATATATTTATGAAACTTTAGTTGCAGAAGGTAAAGTTCAGAAACATCGTCTTGATCCAGGTCAAATTTGACACGTGCCGCTTATACAACTAATCTAATACGAATACGACTCATCGCCACGAGTACCTCTTCCACCACTACAGATGTGAGTGACACATTGCCTACCCTACAGTCAGCCGGATCTTATGAGCGAATTCCTTTCACCTGGAGGATATGCAACCCAGCAGGCATGCCACCCCCATACCCTGCGCTGAGAGCGCAGGGTATGGGGGTGCCCAGACCTCGGGCAAGGCCGAGCACCAACGACGAGGCATGAAGTAGAAACTCTGACCAGAGTATTTCCACGCCAACCAGAGCAGAAGGACATCACGCCTTCCTCGCACTGGCAGCCAACAAGCTTCCACTATGTAAGTCCGGATGCTGCTGGGCACGAGAGTAATTCTTGCTCCATCTCTTGCATTATCCCACAGCACTGCTGCAGTGCTGGAACCACTTGAGATCTTCGAAACATTGAGTATGCCCCCTGCGGACACTTCACCATCGACAACCAGTCAACCTGACAACAAGCAAACACGCTTACCAAAACGTTAAATTCACTTTGTCTCCTAAATATATCTTTATTAGACAGTTTAGAAGTATAATATATTTTCTCGCTGAGCTAATTCTTTCCCATTCTCCATTAGAACCAGGTCACCTACACCTAGCCAGTGTAGTAACCTTCAGCACTTAATTGCCTGGTAGGAGGTAGCACGCATTACATGTTTATTGAGACTTCAATAAACATGCTGTTGTTTCCTACCTCTCAGCTTTATTTCTTTGAGTATAGGTCTGTTTGCCTGCTAGATACAGGTTGCTACGTACACCTTTGATAAGGACTGAGGAATTTTTAACTACCGAATTGACTTCAGCCACAGGCGCCCTTCAGAGGTCTGCCATATTTTCACACACCCATTAGACGTCCATCTGTTGCTTTCCAAACTACCACAGCATTGCTTCCAATGCCGGTGGAGAGGAATAGAGGAGCCACAACCACCAGTAACAACTTCACCCAGAGCAGGGCCACAGTCTCAAGTTATTGCCTTATCCCACAGCATTGGTTCCAGTGCCAGAATAAACCGTGGCTTGAGACCTGCCGCCCATTCCTGTGTGGACGCACATCCAGTGGCAGCATTGGTAACCCAAACAGCTCCCATCTCTGATCAGCCCGCCTAGTGTGGGGGATCAGTGGAGACTTTACAGAGCCTGGTCAGCAAGCCAAAACTGGACTTACACTATAACTTGTATTTAGTTTGTTCACGTCAAGGTGTACCCAGTAGCCTGTGAGCAGACTCTTTATAACTTTCAGCCAGAGGCACGGCCGAAAGTGTAGGGAACGACACGCAGAGCTACTTGGCGCCAGACAGTTGAATGCACTTCCTCAACCTACACCGGAAAGGCAGGCGGAACGGGACTATGCCGCCCAACTCATGCACGAGTCAGTATCGACTGCTCCGGTTGTGGTATTATTTGTATCTCCGTGCATACGCATTCACCTCGCTTTTGGTCTAGCAGACAGAATCCTCGACTGTCGTGCCTATTCATCTAACCGGTTATGCGTTGAATTGTTATTTAAAATTGTAAAATTTTAAGCCCTCTTGTTGAATATGAATCTAACAGACCCATTACAATTAAAGAAAAAATATACAAACATCCAAAAATACCTATTAGATTAAATTATTGGCAATTAAAAAAAAAAAGAAATACGTGCCGGTTCAACAATTTTTTATTTTGATATAAAAGACCAGTTTAATAATTTACAATTTTGATATACTCGATTTTGTAATTGTAGGTTTTCAACTTAATAGAAGAAATTGTGCCAAACAGCATAAACATGCTTCTGTGTTTCATCATTGTGATGTAAGAAATATTTATGTTAAAAAAGGAATACATGAAATTTTTCCAAAAGAAAATTGGAATCTAGATATTAAAAATGGTGTTCATCTTAAATAGTTTCTTGCTTATAATGATATTAGAAATTCAAAATCTAAACTAAATACCATATATAGAAATAATTAACTTTATTATAAACCTACTGTCGATGGCAATATTCATTACTATTAATTTTGGGGTCGAAGACAATTAAATTTTATTGATTGTTTATATAGAAAACCCTGTAGTTAAAGATAAAAACAAACATAAAAAGTTGTGTTGGTTTTAATAAAGTTGATGAAGCTGGAACAATTTGCAATGTTCAAATTAGTTAAAGGAATATAACTAATGATTATTTAAAAGAAAAGATTACTGAAGATATATGAATTTTTAAAATAAATGGATGAATTAAAATTTTTTAAATCTAAATGTACTGCTAGTTTAATACAAATTTTTAACCAACTTTTATAAATTTTTTAGAGGTTTAGATGAATAGTTTTATCAAATAAAAAAAATCTTTTTTTTAATTAATAGATATTTTAGCTTAAATTTTCTGGGTTTTATCACAAATTTGAGTACTTAGTATGAAATTAAGATTAATATATTTTTCAAAAATAGCAAGGTACATAAAATTGACGTTCATTGTTAGTTGATTTATCTTAAATTTATGTGATTTTATCTTGAATTTTATTGTTTTTTTTTTTTTTGCTTAAATTTGATTTATTTTGATCTAAAATTTCTTGATTGTAGCTTAGATTTCTTTGATTTTATCTTAAATTTGAATACTTTGTATAAAATTAAAGTTGATTAGTCTTTTAAAAAAGCGTTCAATATTTGTATGCACTTTTGCCTTAGCTTGTTTTGAAAAAAAGACATGATTTTTTACTGATTTTTGCTTGTTTTAAGCTTAAATTTTTATGTTTCTGGGAATTGATAAATGAAGATTTTTAGGAACTTGAAGAAGTTGCTTAAAAACGATAAAAATACTTTTTTTTTGGGGTAAAATGCTCATCTTTTTAAATGGAAAAGTGCACTGTGCCAGGATCCGCCTTTTCAATCTACTCTTACTCACCTCCTAGCAAAGAACCCACCCGACACTCCAGGACGGAAAAATGTAGATGGGTCAGCCTGACTGCCTGCTTCAGGTGGAAGAGAAGATAAAACTGGCCCTCAATATAAACCAGACAACCATGGAGGTTGAGTTTTTGGTGGCACTCAAAATAGGGGAAGCAGTTATTTTGGGACAACCATGGTTCTGGCAGAAAAAATGGATTGTGGATTGCAAGCAATGTTGTGTGCAGATTGGGGGAAGAAAAGCTTGATGGCCCACTGCGAGCGAAATGGCAACATCATTTCCCAGCACAGAGCCCCACCACATAGAGTAGAGAAACACGTACAGCTGCAACAGCTACAGGTGAACCAAACCCCACTG
Source organism: Dryococelus australis (assembly GCA_029891345.1). NCBI lineage: Eukaryota > Metazoa > Arthropoda > Insecta > Phasmatodea > Phasmatidae > Dryococelus > Dryococelus australis. Next base: position 290,650,582 of record CM056994.1, read on the forward strand.
AACTACTGCCAACAGTGACATCCAAGGGTGAGACGACGGGCAAGGAAACCCTGATGTCACCCCGAACCACCACCAAATCCCGAGACAGAGAACGAGGTTACACGCTGAACTCGAGGGCAGATGCACCCTTGCCCTGCTGGAACTCACGACCGCGAGCCTGAGGAGGAAGATGAGGAAGGAAGGGAGGACGAACCCCAACCACTAATGCCAACTGCAGGTGACCAGCAAACTATGACAAAAATGGTTCCTTGGGGTGCCAGACCATGTTACATGTACCCACGGCACATGCAACACTGGAAATGTAGGCTTTGTAAGAAACCTCATAATCACGCCTGCCAAAACAAAAGTGGCAATAATTTAGTATGCACGTGATACAGTGGATTGTGACATCATCAGCCTAGGAAAAATGGTGGGTCACATAAAACAGACCGCCGCGCATGACAGCTGTGACAACAACTCTCAAGACCTTTCATATCTCTGGGACCATTGGCCCAGTCAAAGCGTTGAATGTGGTGTTGTCTAGTACAGTAGGTACAGGTTAATATATATAAATAAATTAATTAATAAATATATATATATATATATATTTATTTATTTATGTATTTATCCCGGTTCCATGACAACTTGGATGGCTACAAAACTCAAATACTACTTCAGTATGAATTGACCCCTCCTGGGGTTTGGGGGTGTTAGCCATTCTAAGGCTCCGACCAACCATGTTATATTTAGTCCATTTGGTTGGTTGTTAAGCACCACGGAGTGTTTATAAAACTCCCCGAAGTCACTGAAAATGAAAATTAGGCTGCTCTATTTGAATAAGGTTGTTCACTGAATTAGATTGTGTAGAAACACAGCAAGGAGCCTCGTGACTGGTACTACATGCAAGGTAAGTTCGACGACATTGAGTGTAGTGAGTTGGATGACCTAGGTGGTCAGTAATTTGAGGTAGGTTCTAGCTAGGATTCTGGACTGGTACACATTGGAGTGGGTGACTCTGTGCACTTACCATAGTTAAAGTTGTTGATTGGCAGCAGACTCTTAACTGCAGTGATGCAGTGAAGATTTGAGTTACCTAACTGGAATAGACCACAGTAGCTAACTTGTAAATGGGAGGGTAAGGTCCAGCCCAAGGATGAAGTGTGTGAAGGACTTTTACGGCTGTACCAAAGAGTCCCTGGGGTGATACTGGTGGTGATGCTACGGCTTGGAATTGAGACAGTTGAACTTGGTCACTCAGGTCATATTGGCAATAACCATGGTTGGTCAGGTTTATAACTGACCTCACGCGTATTGTCTTTGCCTTAATGGATTCAAAGCAACTCTCATAGCCGGATGGAAACGGGCAACACAATTAGTAGAAAGTGAATCTAACTATAATTAGGGGAATCACAATTACTATGATGTCTGAAGTGTAGTCAGAGGAGACATAATTATCCCAAAAAAGTTTGCACTACCTTGAGCTGATGAAAGTTGGGCATGCAGTGATGCAGCGACCTGGCCAACTAACCCTTCTTCGGTATGCAATGTGCCAAATCGGGGGCTCCTCCATGGTATGTGAGAAGTATGATGTATCATGGCTGACGGCAGAATGTGTAAGGTTTTGTATATGCGGTACCTTCGATTAGGGGCCACACAGTTGCCCTAAGTCCTTTTTCCCTTAATTGGCAAGATTCCTTAAGGTACCCAAAGTTTAGGCAAAAGGTATGGTTATTTATTAGTTATAAAACACACTACCCTGATCTAAAGGATACTAATTATTGAAAGTGAAATTAAAGTAATGAGAAATAATAACACTGCAACTAGTTGAGGACTAGATTTATTGTCCATGTCAGAAATGAAACACAACTGGACTACATGCATTCAATAATATTAATGATCAATCACCCACTACTTCAAGGCGAGGGTGCCTTGTGCAACTGCTAAAATGTAACTGATGAAAGACATATGGAGTTTAATTTATGAAATATCAAAATTATCGAAACCCTGGTGTACCAGGGGATGTAGTGGCTGAGCAGTTAGCCTGCTTACCTCCCACCAAGGTGAACCGGGTTCAATCCCTGGATGGATCACTCCAGATTTTCGCATGTGGGAATTGTGCCGGACGATGCAACTGGTCGGTGGGTTTTACTGGCGATTTCCCGTTTGCCCTGCCCTTTCATTCCAGCGGTACTCAACACTCACATCGCTACACCCTCATCAGTTCCCAAGACCACAATGTTAAGAGCAGCCCAAATCTCTTCACTCACTCAACCCCTGGTGTATGTCATGACACAATGGTATTTAGCTTTACATAACTTGGAGAGAATGTTATGGTAGGGGAGAGTATGGATTACAAATTGCAGATGTTTTGAACGAACTCTGGTTGATAGCATGACTGGACACTGAATGACACTGGCTAGTATCAGGTGTTGAGGGTTGATGCATGCCACTTAAACCAATTAAATACAAATGATTACGACTCATTTCATTGCAACCCCAGTGTACTACTTCTATCACACGCGAGATTCGAACCCCGTGCCATTTCGTACACAGAAGTGATGGTCTGCCACAATTCCTGGAGGTCGGCCAGACACGTGGATACGAGGGGTTGTAAAAGACAGCGGTGCATCAGACCCTGCCCCCCTCCCTCCTGTGCTGAGAGCTGAGGGCCAACAAGTAATCAGCCACCTCGGACTATACACGAACGCCATGGAGGATACACAAAAACCGAGAGATGACCTGATGGTGTTACCCCCACCCCGGCCTCACACCTGAGGGATGGCACACGCCCTCCCCCGCAACCATTACGGCACGCGCTGCCTTGCTATATAAGGCCATACGCGGCGGTCCTCGCCAGTTGTTCCTGCAATCTTCTCTGAGCACCTGGGTGCTGCAGTCTAAGACTACTACGAAGACCTTCAACAGCCCTTCCAGAGGCTGTCACCAACGACCTAACAGTCTTCAGCAGCCACCAGAGGCTGCCACCATTGATGACGCTGTTAAGAGCTCTGCAGCCATGCTACCGGAGGCTCCAGCGACGCCAATAGATACCAGAAGCTTTCTGTAGCATAATACATACCAAATGTAATTATTCTCTTCTTCTCCTACAGATATCCCCATTTAGAGTTAGGTTTGTATCTAAGTAATCTTCGACAGTTTTCACTTAACTTACTTCTCTTAGCTTAGGACCAGGTCACCTACACCTGGCTACTGTAGATTACTTCCAACCACCAGTCTGTCTGGCAGGAGAGCACGTGTCACAGTGTTTAATAAGTTTTTAATAAACACGGCTTTGTTTTTCGTACCCTCGAGTCTCACTCATAGTGTAATCTGTCACCAATTACTGGGAGAACCTCGAGCTGAGTACCGCCGACCAGAAACGGGAAAGTATTCTTATTCCGAAAGTGGCTACAACTGGAGACGCCCCCTCAGACGGCTCCAAGTTGAAAAAACACCCATTAGATGGCCAGCTATTCTATTCTTACCAAGTATACAGGTACTGGAGGAATAGAATAGATGAGCAACATTTCTCAAACAGGGAGAGACGGTAATTCTGAGTTGTATCCATACCAGAGTACCTGGGTGCACCAGAGCACCTGACGGGGGTATTTGCTTAGGTGCTACGGCCTGCCCTTGGTTGGGATAGTACACCCAGTGATAGTCTTGGCAACCCATACGGCTCCAACGCTTCTGATCAGCCTCCAACAGTGGGGAATCTTCTCAAGCTCTGGAGCTTGCGTTGGCAAGACTGTTGCCAGGCAACACTAAGTTAGGGCTATCCGCATCTGTGGTGTTCCTTTGGAAGTTCTCCGTAATTACTCCCGCTCTATGCCATTCAAGGTGAGGCATGGCACCAGGAGAGAGGAGCAAAGAGTTGCGCGCCTTACTGTGAGACATCTGGCTGGTCTAACCCCACTTACAGCTAGCCAACAAGTCGAACAAGGTAATGCCGCCTTACGGTCACTAGCACCACCTACGACTGCCATTAACCCAGCTACTTTCCCGTCAGCAATGTTACGTACACACCTGACCTGTCATTCAGTGGTAAGAGAGTTACAGAACAAAATAGAGAACCGGCTAGGCGTCTCTAATAGTAATTTCTGGAGCAGGGATTAACAGACTAAAATGGAGAGTTCTGCATTGTGTCACGTCGTGCCCTTGCTACGGCCCAAGCCAAATACATGCGATGTAATCAGCTATATCCCGTTACCCCTCGCCCGCAAACCGACAAGGCACCAACCCGTAGCACCTCCCACCCGTCGTCGAGTACGACTAGCTCCGAAACTAGTCGCAAGCCACACCCATCCAAGGGACCAGTAAACCGCAAAGTCGACAATGTTGTACCAATTCGAAAGGCCATGTGCCAGACCGCTACATCCAGCCATAAGTAAGCATAAGCCAACCCGCACCCACAACCAAACTAAGTGCAACCAAAGCCATACAACCATGATTCAGCCTTAGATGGTACGAACCCAGATTTTGGAACCACACCGAACTAGAACTTAACCCAGAATAGTTTTATCGAACCGAACCTGAACCGAACCTTTCAATTTGCACACGAACTGAACACGAACCGAACTATGCTATAGTTCATCAAACTCGAACCAAACTTTAAAAAATGTCTTATCTTCGCATATATGCCTTCATAGTTCAGCCATGAATCGGTATACATACAAAAAAAAACAAATATGTAGAACCACATTAAAAATACAGTGGATTATGGATGCTAAACAGTAATCAGTGTGTGCACAAACGCATATCAGCAAATTAAGTACTTAACATAGATTACAGTGGTCCCGTGGATCATTTTAGCAGTGTTGCCCACTCAAGTAATGAGAGTTTTGTTACTCGACCTCTGGACTTGGCTACAAGGTGTAAAGTGAAAACACCACATATACATACAACCTTCATAGTTCAGCCCCTATTTGTTGAAGTCTAAAACACAAACAAACTAATACAACCACATTAACAATTTCATGACTAATTGTTTAATCCGAAAATCTAATGGCCAAATTTTTTCTTAAGTGACGAAAAGATACAAAATCAATATAATAATACATTTTGGTTTTTATACATTTAATTGATATGATAATTTATAACAACACTGGAAAATGTATATTTTTATTTGTTTTAGACGTGGTATGCGAAAACCACAAATTACCACCACAAAAAAAAATGTTAATTGAAAATGTCATTTTTCAAAAACTCAAGAAAATCACTTATTTTGTATACAATCATTTTAATAAAGAATAGCACCTGGTTTTACACACTATAGAGTTCAAGCTATAATGCTGTAATCATTGCTACAAAAACTATCACATATGACTTGTTCAATAATTTTTGTTGTGTTGCATTGATATTTTTCAACTTCTTTGAAGTGAAGTGCTGTATTTACTAGTGTATAGTGCACATCATGATTTTTGCAACAAGTTCCAGGGAAAACTTTTTTTTTTACTTAAATTGTACCAACAATTTGTGGGGCCTTGTTAGTAAGTAACACTTTGATTTATTTTTAATTAATTTGTGGCGATTGTGATATATTTGGAAAATAGTTTTATTAAATAACTCATGGGGCTATAAGCCAAAACATTGTGGCAGTCTGTAAGGTCACTGTAACCTTATGGTCTTTAAAAGAAGAATGTCAACAACTGGGGTGGGCAGGTGGGTTCCTTCTTTTTTGCTTATTTTATGCAGTGCCAGTCCTAAAAAAAAGAAAAACTTCAACTGCTGGGGGCAACCTTTCCTTTTTGCTTCTTTTAGGCAGTGGCATGCTGGTCTTTTTTTATTGTGCTGGTTCTTTGTTATGCAGTGCTGGTTCTTATTTTTTTTTTTTGCCATACTGGTTCTTTTTTTTTCTGGTGGTGGAATGTGAGACACTGGACTACCCTTCTCTATAAAAAAATGTGTTACCTCTTCCCTTCTCCGCCCAGATAACAATTCTCTATTCTCTCCCACTAAATTTCCCTTTAAACATCACCCAGGCAGTTTAGGAGTGGATAATTTACGACTACCACTCTACCACTCCTCAGAAATGTTTTCTTTTATTTTGGGGGAAAAATAGGGTGTGCTGGGAATAAATACTTAAGTTCATTTCAAAGTTCGTTAATGATGTTCCTTTCTAGCACATTTTCGAACTGAACACGAACTCGAAATCATGTAAATTTTTCTGACACTAGAACCAATCTTTGACATTGCAATAAATTTTTAATGGAACCCGAACATAACCTTAAAGTTCAGGTTCGGTTCAAAATTCGAACGTTCGACCCATCTCTACTAATCGGACACATATCAGGGTGTAGCAACGATCCATACCATGGAATTGGCTCTCAAGAACTCAATATTAAGAGCTGCACAAATATCTTCACTTGCTTGTCTTGGAGATGCCTCAACACAAGTCCAAATAGGCCTGGTGCCCAGTCTACATAGTCACTCAAGCACTGGCCCGCTGACGTCAGTAACTACTGATCCCTCTCCCACTGCGCGGTACATGACGTATAGGAATGTGAGTTAGCTGCATGTGGGTGGGAGTGAAAGGACGTGCCTGCTGCAAGGGTTGTGTTTGATGCTCGCTTAGATGCCAGGTTTCTAATTTATTTCTTGCTTCTAGCTGGGTGGTTACCAGCTGGGCATCACCATGCTATACATTGGAAGGTGTCTGACTTCAAGTGGGCATGTATATGAAGGCACCTGCGGTTGGTAGTCATTTTTCTGGGCTGTAGCGACTTACATTTGCCGTTTAAGAGATGCCTCACTTTATGTCATGGTGAGTTGTGTGCTTGCTTGGTGACACATATGTTACAAGAAAAAAAATAAGGTGGCTAAAAGCGACATGCATCTTCGAAATAAAATTACTTAAATAAGAAAAAGGTATATCACCCTTTTTCTTATTATCTTTATGCGTAAGTTCCTTTCAAAGTTGTCATTACAAAGTACAGTAAAACCCTCTTAAGAATATTTCTGTTAAGTATATCACCCTTTTTCTTATTATCTTTATGCGTAAGTTCCTTTCAAAGTTGTAATTACAAAGTACAGTAAAACCCTCTTAAGAATATTTCTGTTAAGAAGTTTTCCTGATTATTAAGATTTAAACAGTTGGAACTTGGTCTATTCTAAATACACAATTTTTGTCTTTTAAGAAGTTTTTCCACTTAGCATACATTTTTCTGTATTTTTCTGAAATGTCTTAACTGGGTTTCACTGTACTATCTAGATCTCGGATATAATAAAATATAAATTTTAAAAGTTAGTAATGCACAACATTATGGGAACAAAAATTAATGGTGAAATGAAGTCACATTCATGAGTCATAATTCAGTGTATGTGACCAATGCCTACCACAAGAGCTTGCACAGTGACAACTGAACATACATTTGGATGGGCACCAGCGGCGAGAGGGGCTGAGGAGACGGAATGGTAGATTCACGCTCCCATCCATCTGAATACCAGCAATGCGCCGCAACGTAGAACCAATGCTGCTCAGCTTCTGGTCGACTTCCTTCTTCGCAGCCTCCAACTGCTGCAGCTGGGCATCCAGTGCCCTGACACGCCCCTCAGAACCACCCAGCCGAGCCTGGACATAAACACCAACAACTACAGCACACAGACTGTCCCTAAGTCATCAATATTCACATCACATACTGTCACTGTAATCAGAGAGAAATGTTTTCAGAGATGCACTTGTATCTATAAAGATGTTTAAATAAGTGAGAGAAGTAAGTTATAGGTTAGTAAAATTAAGTCCTTGAGTAGATTAAATATGATGCAAGTGGCTACAGCTTAAAATTAACGAAGAAGAAGAAACTGAACACATACAAACTACATGATGTAAAGCAAAAGGAGCAGAAATGCTTACCAATAAGATTACCAGAAAGGTACGTGTTAATGCAACACACAGAAAATTTGTAGATTACTGACTTAGTGATGGGTGAGTTTGATTTTTACAGTTTCAAGTAGAATCAAGTTGTATGAAACTGGAGGTGAGTCAAGCTCAGTATAAAATTATTGAATTGAAATCAGTCACAGTTCATGTGTTTCACCATATGTATGGCAGCACAGTGAAACTAAATATTTGAGAGGGGTAGGAAGAGTGAGCTAATGAACTACATAATAATTTTTAATTTTTATGTGTGAAAATAAGTCTTACAATATTCTAGGGTTGTGTGAAAGTGACATTTTGTTTCACAAAGCCAAAATAAAAAAATATGTTGTTGTACTGTATGAAGCTGAAAAGATAATTAAATCTAATTTTATAAGAACAGAGCATTAATGAAAGTTTAACGAAAATTTGAAAACTTCACCACGTTTTTCATTATAATACATTTTAAACTAAATACTTGCACATAATCAACTGAATTCAATTTAAAATGTTAATTCAAACTTACGTAGTGTTATTAATGGCCATATAGTAGGACTATATATGCCCCTAAATACTTTCTTACAATACATGTAAAAAATAAGAGAGACAAATTCATTGCATAAGGAAGGAATAAATTTTGTAATAAATTTCCAGAATGTAACAAAAAAAGCTTTTCTCAATATTTCAAGTCAAGTTTCAAGTGTAATTATTTCAGTAACATTTTAGTAATAAACATAAAAAAATGGACAGCCGAACAAAAAATTCCATTATTATTCACCTAAACTAACATTTGACAAGCACTACAAATTCAGTGAACTTAAAATTTCCATTTCACTTCAATTTTCGTTGAGTACTTACATTCAATATATAATTTTTCTTTATCGCTTCAGTAAACCGGATTATTAAAAAATGATGGTGCATGATAAATACGCTTTACTTTCGCATCATCAATTTCGAAAAATCATCTATTAAAACTTTTTTGTCAACACATTTTTTATTGATAACAAATTATTTTAACTAGGTAATACCCTCTCTCATTCCTTATTTATGCTGTGCCAATAAAATATTCCCACTATTTTATTTTGTGATTTTTAAACCACAGATATTTGCAACAACACAAATAAACTAATTAATTAAATAAGTTGATCTTATGTTTAACATAAATTTAATGAAAACAAAATAGAGAATTTTTTATACACATCCACACCATAATTTGTGCTAACGTGGCTTGATAGCTTGTGAGGGACGAGAGATGCCGGATTTGAAGAAAATTTATATGGATGGCTAATATCACTAGACAGTTGTAAATTTCCGGTAGGGCGCCAGTTCATCTATATCATCATGGATGAGCATGTGTACTTAACTCTCAGGGCGGTAGTAGGTCGACAGTCACGTGGCAAATCCCTCTCGCAGTGCATGCTTACGAAAGAGTTACAAGATGAAGTCCCTAATGCCAACACCGTTTATACATGAGCACGTGGACTTACTCTCTGGAATGGGCCAGAACCCGAGGTTAAGCTAACGTTAAAATTAAATAAGACGAAGGACGATGCAAATACGTATATTGACAGAGTGAGATCACATATACAATCACTGATATGAGACCCTCACATAATGCGGGCATGCCATACAAGACCCGCCATTGGCCGACACTGCAAAGAGCACTAGTTAGCACATGTAAATTATGAGCAGTTAAATGTCTGGAGCCGCGAGTCTACAGAGATGAGACCCTCATTGTTGTTGTATCTAAATTTGGTCTTTTAGTTGTGAATACAGTATATAATTATATTAAAATTTTGTATCACTGAATCAGTTGAAATGTATGAGAAGCATGATTTTCATTAAAAACCTCTATAAAAGTCAAATCGCAAAGCAGATTTAAGTACAGAAAGTAATTTAAATAATAATAAGAAAATTTGTTTTATCCATTTGAAGAAACTCTAATTACAATCTACATTGATGTTTATTGTAGTACGGTTTATTTTACTCTAAATTAACATACTCTGATCTATAAATCGGTACTGCTTTTTATTTTCATATGTAGGCAGCCGCACATATGCATCCTTATAAAAATATGTAAATATATTATTTAGAGAAAGCTTTCAAAATGAGGAATGCCTTTAAAACATTGAAACTAAAGGAAGATACACAAAAATATCTAGAAATTATTCAAAACTAAATCAGAATTACAGTAGAATACGATAAACTTGTTTATATCTTCATTTACTATGTCAAGCTTAAAACTCTAGTACTGATGAATGCTTGTATGTATGCTTATACAAGCTTGCATTGCTTAGTAATACACGGATTTCTATAAATAAAATGCTGCTTCCTGATGACCCTTTATTCATCTTCTGCTGCTGTCTTCATCTGCAAGATGCTTCTTTAAATTCTGCATTTTTGCCAAGATTATGTAAAAGAAATTGCCACAAACACGTTATATTGGAATAAAATGATATTGGTTACAAAACTGTCAGAAAGGTAAATACTATTTCCAAAACTTAAAATGGCAATCTTAACATAAATAATACTTTCACAAATGTGACTACTGTAATCTGTATTGTACGTCGTGCTTGGTGGAATTATTTACATGTAATAATAATGTTCTTAATGAATGAGGAAATTTACAGAATGTTTTTAAATCCAACATTTAATAATGCTTAGGGTACATTTTAAAAAGTTGGCAAAACACTTATAGACTCTAAATTAGTATCAGTGGAAAACCACTGATTCACAGTGAAATCAGTGAAAATGACTTTACTTAGAATCGGCGGAAAACCACTGGCTGTTTCAGAGAAAAAATTTCTCTGACTGAATAACTGACAGCCATCCAATAATAAGAGAACCAAATAAACCCCAACAATTAAGGGTCATAATACCGCCTAAAACTAAACCTATATGAATCACCGAAGAATAGGCAATCAATGATTTTAAATCACTTTGCCGTAAAATAGGATAAATGAAAATCAAAATGATTTATATATTATTCCTGTGATTATTGAAATTAAGAACAGTAATTAAAGGACTATGATGAGGAATAATCTTATTTATTATTTCAGAAGTATTTTTCTTTATTTCATTCCTTTGAGCATTCTTCCATAGAAGCATGCAGCGAGTTAAATAATTATTGTATTGGATTTCAGAAAATAATTATACAAAACAAAGAAATTTCTGATAGTCACCGTTGATATCTTGCGATCTGACGTAATTTTAAAACAGAAGTAACAAACATTTTGTGGTGTCCGGGATTTCAACACAAAGAATCTAGCTTATAGATAATTTCTTACGAAAAGCGTTACCAAGTGAACGTTCATGTCAGGAGGGAAAATATACTATTTATTACTATGTCTTTAGAGAAAATTTGTAGCTTTGAATTGTATCCCTTTTCAATTAGTTTTAATTTAACTGGTATCATTTGGATTGTTAAAACAAATAACACATAAGAATGCACTCACTTCACCACATTTGATGCAGTTTAAGCCTTTACACTGACTGCCACAAAAACAATTATGGAACAATTCATTGACAAAACACTTTGTGTCCATCTATTCCTTCCATAGCGTCTGTTAGCAAGCACTCCCGTCTCAACGAGTGTCCCATCCAGTTCTTCTTCCTTTCTCTTATAACTTTCAGCAGTTTTCTCCTCTCATCAACTCTTTCCAGCACTTCTTCATTACTCACTCTTTCCGCCCAGCTTATCCTCTCCATTCTCCTCCACATCCACATATCCAATGCTTCTAGCCTTTTTTCATCCTCACATCTCACTATCCACGTCTCTGCCCCATAGAGTGCCACACTCCATACTAAACACTTGCCAAGTCTTTTACTCAGTGCTTTATCTAGTTTTCCGCACAGCAATCCTCTCTTCTTATTGAACGCTTCCTTCGCTACCGCAATACAAGTTTTCACCTCCTTATGATATCTCAAGTCCTAAGTTATTGTATTTCCAAGATATCTGAATGCTCTTACTTGGCTGATTCAACTAGTCCTATCTTAATATTTGCTGGTTTCCTTCTTTTACCAATTACCACACTCTTTGTTTTTAATGTATTGATTCTCATTCCATACTCCTCACATGTTTCATTGAGATTTTTTAGCATTTTAGTTATAGTTCTTTCACTTTCTGCTAATAAAAACATATCATCTGCAAATCTTATACATTCTATTCTCTTCCCGCCAATACATACTCCTCTATTTCCATCTAAGCATTTCCCAATAATGTCCTCCAGGTATAAATTAAACAACAAGGGAGAAAGGCAACAGCCTTGTCTAACACCCTTTCCAATGCTGCTTTCTTCTGACATTTCAGTTCCAATCTTCATTCTTACTTTGTGTTGTAAATGTAGATTCTGTACTAGTCTTCTCTCCTTCCAATCTACTCCTTTCCTCCTAAAGATGTCCATCAGCTTGTTCCATTGTACTCTGTCAAAAGCTTTTTCCAAGTCAATAAAGGCAGCATAAATTTCTCTACCTTTCTCAATATATTTTTCCCTATGATTCTTAACAGGCCTATAGTATCTCTTGTTCCTTTTTGTCTTCTAAATCTAAACTGTTCCTATCCAATCCATCTATCTAACTTCCCATATAGCCTTCTATTCAACATTCTTAACAGTACTTTAGCAGCATGAGAAATTAGACTAATAGTCCTGTGCTCTTAACATTTATTGGTATTTTTTTTTTTATATATTGGTATCATTACTGTTGCGAGAAAGTCAACCCGGCCATTTCCCTTGTTTCCTAAACTCTTCAACACTTCTGCTGGCAAATTATTGATTCCACATGCCTTTTGACTCTTCATCTCCTTCAGTGCCTTTTCTACTTCTGCTTCCAAGATGCCATACTCCTTTCTATCCTCTGACACCTGTGCCTCCTCTTCAATCGTACTTTCACTTGATCTTTTATCCGCCTTATACAGACATTCTATAAATTATTGCCATCTAGTCAACACCTCATGTGGTTCTTTGGCTAATGTGACATCCACTCTTTCTATTTCCATGTTATACGTCCTTCTTTTGCCTTCAAAGGCTATCTCCCTAGCCATTCTGTACATCATTTCATATTTTCCCTCTTTCTCCATTCTTCATTATTCAGTTTCCTATACCTCGTTCTTCCTTCTTAATTTCTTGCATTCTTCCACATTCTCTGTTCTTCTATCTTTTTCAACATGTTTTCCGTTATCCATTCTTTCCCGATACTTTTGGACTCTCTAATTCCTAGAACTTCTTTGGCATATGTCATGAGTCCTTCCCTCTCATTTTATCCATTTTTCATCTATACATTCTTCAGCTCTGCCTCTTTCGCATTTCTCCATAAACCTGTCTTCCAGTTCCAAAGCCTTACTTGCCTCCTTGAGTGTCTCTAAGTTTAATCTTTCCCTTGCTTTACCTCTCTCCACTTTCTTCAAATTTACTTGTACTTCTCCCACTACGACATTGTGATCTGAATTTATGTCTGCTCCTGGGTAAGCTTTAGCATTCTTCAGGCAGTTCCTATACCTTTTTAGTATCAGAATGTTGTCCAGCTGGTATCTTACTCTATTGAAACTAGAGACCAATGTATAACGTCTGCTTTTGTGACTTTCAAATAGGGTGTTGCTCACCACTAGTGAGTTTTCTTTGCAAAAATTTATTAGTCGTTTACCTCTCTCATTTCTTACCCCTAATCCAAATTTTCCTACTGTATCTTCTTTTCCTTCACCCACCACTGCATTCCAGTCCCCCATTATAATGATACAGGCATTTCTATTCTCTTTCACAATAAGTTCTTCAATCTTTACATAGTATTCTTCCACTGCCTCATCTCTATGCTGGCTGGTTGGCAAATATACCTGTATTAATACCACGTCTTTCCAACAACCCTGCAGCCGTTTCATTATCAATCTTCCATCACTATATATTGCAACTTCATTACCTTATTTTTCAGTTTTTTCCTTTCAGTATTCCCACACCATTTCCACTACTCTTATCTTCTCCTGAGTAGAAAAGCTTATAATCTGCACTTTCTACCTCCCCGTTTCCTCCCCATCTCATTTTACACATGCCCAGGTATATTCTGATCTGTTCTTTTTCATCTGCTGTTTTGCATTTTCTAGCTTTCCTGTTTGCAATAGCATGCATACATTCCATATTACAAGGTGTTAAAAATGGTTGAATGCAGTCTATTACCCCGAGGAGTTCATTAACAGCATCTACTATTCTTGCTTATAGCAATGCAAACTTCTTACGGTTGTTTGTACTTTTAGCTGTAACACAAGGAAATAGTGATATCACTGTTATTGTGATAATTTGGTTTGAGATAACAATTTTAATCCAACAACTTTGGCAAGATTTTTACAGCAAAAATAATGTTAATGAATTTGAAATTTTATATTTTAAATGTAACACACAAAATTTATATTTTTTAAATGTCAGTTATCCTACAAATAATAGAAGGGCTATTAATTCAACTGGAGTACGTGACAATGTTATAGCAATATACTACTACAAAAGCAGATTAAATATGTTGGCGAGAGTGTATCTCTAAATACTAAACATTCTAACCTACGAAGGTCACTGCATCTGAACTGACGCCATGAAGTAGGTTAGCGGACGCGACGATAGTGAGGGAAGAGTGTACAGGGAACGGGAACCTCTCAGGGTTCCAGGTGTGCAGGTCTGTGCGAGTCAATGTCTGGAACGTATGACAACCCAATACTTCATGCTGCAAGGCACGTGGCGAGTGGCAAGGCATTTTAATTGCCCCTGACCACGCAGAAAAAGAGATCAAGCAAAAATGTCATAACCATGGTGAAAATATGTTGCAAGTGAAGTGGCTCGTTTTTGCGTTGTAAAGTAAGCGGGAAGTAAGTTCAAGAATCATCTATTTCTTGCATGCATACCGACTTACTTACATATCTGTTAAAGGCTGTTCACTGTAAAGTGAGTACTTTTGAGGCCCTAGTTACTTTAATTCTTTCACCCTCTTTTATCCTTTAACCACCTTTTTAAATAAATATTGCCATGTTATTAATAAACACGGTATGTAAATTCCACCGCAATCAGAAGTTAATGTCTATGGCTAAATTAATATATATTTATTGACTAGTATTCCAAATTAAAGGGCTTTTAAAAGTGCTCAATTTACCGTGAATGGTCAATAAAATGCAGGCAACCATGGCGTAGATAGATACATGCCAACTTATAAAATAAATACTCTTCACAAGGGTGTTTGTGCAGTTAAACTTGACATGTGCTGGTTTGTGTGTTCATTGCGATTAAAGCGCTGATTACTCTCCTGAGCCCTGTCTATAACCATTTCGCAGTGTGTTCTTTATTCGTACTATCTGTTTTGGCCTGATGGGTTGCAGTTGGTTCACGTAGGTGCCGCCTAGTGGAGGGGTTATTCCGGAGTGGGGGGGAATCAAACCCCAAGGTGATTCGAACTGTGATTGACTCCTGCCCATGGAGTGCAATCTTATTCACAGAGATGGCTGCCAATAAGCAGGATGCCAGCTGTCCCAGGTTACTTACCATGGTACGGACCACAGATGATAACTTGGCTACAGCAAACGGGGTGTTTTTAGATCCGGTCTGAGGTGCTGACTTGATCCTACTCAGTCTCGTACGTCTACGACTGAGGATGTAAAGGTGTGGAAACTAAACAAGATTTGTGGGCGGTTTTAGGGGGTAAGTTGATCTTGACCGTCTTCCCTGATGCAGTATGGATCATACACGTATTGTGTGGGCTCGTATCCTTGTTTTTAATAGGGGTTGGCACGAGTACGAAAGACGAAGATGTTTCCGGTTTATATAACTTAGGTAGTCTAAATCAGGCTAAGGTGAGCAGATCCCCAGGTATGCGCCAAGTTCCCATTGGTGGTCAAGCGGTATGCTAGGCGAGACGGGATGCAGGGTGAATTCCAGAGCTGCAGATGTGCGTGCGTCCTCGCAATTAGAGCTTACAATAATCTGTATTTAGGGTTCTGTCTGTTGAGCTCGCCTTGTTAAGAGTAATGTAAAGGTCGCACAGTGGAAATAAGTCTGCAACCATCAATCAAGAACAGAATTGAAATGTTTTGTCGCCAAGATATTAGAATTTTGGAGGCCAACACATACAACAATAGATAAAACAATGGATAGTTTTTTAATAAAAAATTAGAAACTTACTTTAATGGGTGATACAGGTATAAAAAGCAATACCAATTCTACGATTATTGTTTTTAAACATAAAATTAATATTGCTTATAACTTCATAATAATGAATTTTTGAGATTGTGATGATGAGCGAATTTGTTCTAACATTAATCTCATGCAGAATCTTTCAATATGTTAAAAATGGTTTTAAAATATGGTATTCGTTTTTGAAACGTGTTACTATAGTGACGTAGATAATATTCATTTATAAATTTTTAAAACAGTTATTGTTTCAGATTTATCACTTTTGTGGCCTCTTACGCCCATTTTATTGAAACGTTTGCAATTATTCATTAGAAAAATATTCATTGTATTAACATTTTTTACACTGCTAATCTCCCGAATTGAAGTATCTAGACGTCAAAACAAACCCAATTGATTAATATTCAGTAATTCAGTTCCTGTTCATGATTGTTTAATACAGACATATGCACCCTGGGTGACCTTTCTTTCACCTCTATTGGATTGTGTACAAAATTGGGCCATTTAAAGTGTATTCCTAGGTCTAGAAGTTGCTGGATGTACTCAAATGTTGCAACTGACATCCTACAATATAGGAAGAATCTGTCGGGGATATGAGCGTAATTTCTCATACAATCGGCCAAAATTTCCCATTTTCTGCTCTGTCAGTATTCATGGAATGGACATTCCAATGTCTTGAAGACCTTTCATATAACAATAAATACAATTTCGTTGTGCTATTATCAAGCCACATTCACATGGTACTGATCACTTGTAGTGATTGTACCTGTGCCTTGTTGATGGTCATTGCAAATGCAAGTCGCACCGGAAACTGCAAACATTTGAACTCAAATGGCATATCTGTTGGAATCATTGGGATGCGTGGCAACAGTACATTACTTCCCATTGCTCACCGGTTTCTGAAGCTCGTGATGCCTTTTTCCTTTTTGCTTAAGGTGTAGATCGGCCAATCGCTTTTCGTTTGGGCGGCATATTTGATTCGACAGCGAAAGAAATGCTTTGTGATGATAATTACAAATTCACAATCAACACCACGTATTATGTCACACACGAACTGCCGCTAAACTATATGAAATATAGTAATATAAAAAATACATTTATTATTCTATAAATACCGGGTTCGTCAAGGCAATGTACCTAGAAATTATATATAATGCGATTAGGAGATTAGGTAAAGTATGAAATGATAGATAAATAAAACATCTTTTGTCTGCTCAAAATCAACTATATTCCAAGTATAGTACAGTTATATGTAATGTGAAGTTACAAATTAGTAATTATTCTTGTTTATAAAAGTAATATTAAACAATGTTTGTTTAGATTAAATGACAATCAATAATCAAATCCCTGATCTGTTCTAGTAGATTGTAGATTTGAAACGGAACAAATTGTCCTATTTTGATTAAGTACGTCATCTTCATTCATCATCTGTCTTTTGTAAGACAATAGCTACAATAAACTCATTTGTTGAAACAACTCACGTGCCACCTATTGTAAAAAGGTTGTACTAATCGCAATTGGAAGATCGCAATCGGCTGAATGATATATATACTTAGATACACTCATTTGTTGAAACGACTTATGCGCCACCTGTTGTAAAATGGTTTTACGAACTCAGAAACCTTCGCTGGCATGCGCACAACAACAACTCCAAAGTTTGATCGCAATCGGACAAATGGTATAGGAACACATACGTGATTAACAAAGAAACATTCATTTATATATATATATATATATAGATTACTCGCGACAATACGAACGCACTCCACTTGGTAGCCATTACATAGGCCTAAATTACAGCATCAACTAAGGGATTACAGCATCGCTACTTCCAGTAATGCTAGATAAACATGTAAATAATTTCTAATAGTTAAAAACATGGTAATGAAAATGATCCAGCCAAATCCAAGATAGTCAGGAAATCTCAAAACTTAAAAGGTTTTCTAAGAATCGTCTTCCTAAAAAAATTATTGATTTATCAGTCGCCAATGCCGCCTGTTCCCATTGGCTAACGAGATAATGAAATTTTGCCCTTTTAATCTCACCAAGAGAACAAAACATTAAACGTAATTCGAATCCACAAATTTTTTAGTTACATAGATTTGCATTGCAATAACAAATTAAAATGTATACAGGAATGTCACACAAAAAATTTAAACAGGAATTAATTTCACAAAACATAAAAAATATGACAATGTGATTTTATATCACCTATATATAAATAAAACCCATACAATTAAATGTTCATAATTTTATTGTTCATAACAATACACATTAAGTAAGATACACTTAACTGTAGTACACAATACGGATTCTTTCATTATCTATTCACATTCTTTTGCTCTTCTCTGCTTTTCTTTTCAGTCTGAGCATTTTTTATGTACAATGGGTCCTTACAATGCAGATCTTGCGCATGTCACAAGTCGGCAAGTTCTGGCAATACAAATTCATTAAAAAAACCTGCTCAACTCAGGGGCCATATGTGTTAACTAAAAGATCTCATCCTGATCCACACTTATCACTTCAGTGCCAAAATCACAGTAAAGTATCAGGATGTATTTACAGTGAAACCCTGTTGAGAAGTTTCCACTTAAGAAGTTTTCCTGCTTAATAAGTTGAATAATTTTGCACCTTGTCTATCTGCACATGTATAAAGTGGCCCTTTTAAGAAGTTTTCCTGTTTAATAAGAATAATTTTTTCAGTCCCTTCAGAAAAGTCTTAACAGAGCTTTACTGTATTCCGTTGTGATACGTTCAACTGCCCCTGAATCTGGCAGAAAAATGCATATTATCTATTTAGCTGTACACTTCCATCATTGTTCACTGATGTGCACATTTTTTTCGTTTTATATGCTTCTCGCAATGAAATAGTGGTTTTTCTATGTAAAGGGATATTAATAGATTGTAGGCATTTTATCTCTACTAGCATCATCACCCACTAACCCATCAGGGCTAGCTCCAAAAATTGATACTCTGGCGTATAAAGAGTTCAAAAAGCATGACTTGCTCATTAAATTTTTCCTGGAAGATGTAGATTGCCTTAGACTCATTCACTCTTCCATATCTGACAGCTTCTGTGTTCAGATCCTATATCTGGTCCAGCAGACACATTTCCGCTTCATAATCCTTCCAAATGACAGGTGTCTAGTTGCGGGTCTTTTCATGTTTGTACAACAGCCTTATTTCTAGAATAGCGAACATTTTAGGTACATTACCAGGGCTGTGGCTGAACATACATTTTGGTGGGGACAAATGCCATATCGGTCCCTTACTATGGGAAAAACCAGCTTCAAGGCATCAACTTTTGTATCTATCACTACCGTCCATGTCTGAACCCCCCCCCCCTCTTCAAACCAAAACCCACTCACCGAAAACTTCACACATAACTCATGTATCTTTCTGACTGGTTCATAGTACCGTTCCCAACCAACTTGTTTGCTTTCAAAATCAGTGCATCACGAGCCGTCATAATTGCAGGACATACAGACTGTCGAAGACATTAGTGGCACTTTAATAATGTAGTTTTTTCAGCTGCAATATTTACTACGGCAGTTCGTGTGTTCCTGAAATACGTGTAAAGGTACACTCATGAGACCATGGCGAAGGACTTCACTGTTACGTCGATTTTCACCTGCTTCTTTGATGGTTGCTAGGGTTCCATTAGTAAGATGTGGAATTACTTGCGTTGATTTTTTCTGTGCCTGATGTGAGAAGTGTCTTTAATGATTCTGTGCAACTTTGCTGTGTAGTTACACACCATATGGTTTGTGAATTCTTATTTCATCACATATCTGCCATATGAAATGAACTGTACAATCTTAGCAAATGCACTAGTCACCATCACCAATGATTAATTTGTACGTCAACCCATACATACAGACATTTTCTTGAAAACCCTGAACAAGAATCTCTAAGTCCATTGATGTGGAAGTGCCCTTGTTGTTCTAGTAACATTTGTTTTGTCTCGTTTTCTTGGTGTTTTTGTTGATGTTGCACATGTAGCAGTACTTGTTTCGGACTTCGATGTACAACAGTACATTAGTTTCGGCACCAATGATGCAGGCCTGTAAAAACATGGGCTTTCTTAAATTTTATAATGAAACAATAAAGTTGTGAATTGTTAATATTTAGTAATACAAAATATGTAAAAAAACAAATCACCGTTCGTGTATGATTATGTTTATGTTTAACTGTAAAATTTATCAATAACCAAATCTTGTGTACAGTTATTTCGAAATGTGCTCTTGTAAAACATGGCTCTAGAAAATAAGTTTATTCATTCATAAAGTATCTTCACCTTGTAAAAATCTGTATTAATTTACACATTGTTAACTGCAATTGTGAAACATTTATTGAAACTATAAAAAATGATATTTTGACAAAATAAGTTTTTTTAAACATGAAAGAATATATTTTATAATATTTACAGCTCCCACGTAGGAGCACTAATTTTGCATCTGTAAAGCCATCCCTATCAATGAATAATTATTACAGGAAAAAACAGTATTTTTATCTTTCATTTTTGGTACAACACTTTAATTTTAAATATTGAAGAATAAGCCAAATCAACGAAATCTAACTCGAAATCAGTTCAAATGAAGCCATTGGAATCAGTGGAACCTCACTGATTGGATGAATGTCACTGATGTAAATGTGATTTCTACTTATTTACAGTGGATTCCACAAGCCTGGTAATGAGTTTACAATAAATTTCACTGATTCACCAGTCGGTAAAAGCTTGTTAAAAGAATTTTCTGTGATTTCACTGATTGTAACCACAGATTCAGATTTACATCATAATACTTTCATTAACCTTACTAAAACACACATACATAAAACATGTAGACAAACATCAGAAAAAAAAAAAAAAAACAGAAAAAAATTAACATCTTATAGCCTAAATATTTTCGAGAAGTGTGTAATCACCCTTTAAAGTTTAATGGAATCAAAAGTTTATTGCTGGTAACAAAGACAAAATGAAAAGATAAACCTCTGGGATTCTGGATAATGCATTATTGAAAGACGAAGTGAAAACAATAAGAAATTGGGTACCGATATCAAACCCCATTTTAAAATTGTTATCTTGTATTTTTAGCCCACATACTATCATTTTCAAGAAATTAACGAATAACATTTTTCGTAAGGAAATTATACATTAATTTCTATATAAAGGTAGTGTGTAGGGTAAAAACATAAGACTACATTTTTGCTACCCATTTATGGTAGATAATTAATCCACAAAGCAAAACAAAAAAATATTAAATGCCTGACTGTTACACTTTAAATGGTAGTGAGGGAAGAGAGTTTATTTTGGTGAAATTTTTATAGTCGCTAAGTTATGAAAATTCATGACGGTATAGGGGTAAGGCCATTTGCATAAAAGGTCCTTGGTTGAAATACTAGTGGGTTCGGGCTATTCATGAATTACTGCTCAAATTTTCAGCTGGATTTTTTTTTTGTTTTACTGCTAATAATCAATGAATAATTTGTATAAAGTAATAAACATATTTTTACTTGGTATTAATGATAAAATTTGGAAATATATTTAATAAGAGATTTCACTTTTCATAACATTACTGGCATATTTTCCATTTCATATTTCATGTGCACATGTTTTATACACTAGAAGTTATGTGGAACTGTTTTATATGGTGGTAGTTTTTTCTTATTGAAAATAGAAACACATTAAATACGTTTCGTATGCACATAATTAAGTTCGATAGAATAATACTGTCTCATACAATTTATGTAAGATTTCATAATTTCGTAGTTTTGTTTATTGAGGCTGTAAACAATATTTTCACATGCAAATTAATTTTCTTTACCATATTTTTTTGAAAATTTTCATATCCATAATGTATAAGAAATACATAGGGTCTCCACCACAACCTCTACTCCTCCATACCTTACAAACAAGTGCGACTATAGTAAAATAATTCTTTGTATCCACGGAATTTGGTAAATTTTAACTTCCTTCAGCCGATAAATCACATTTCTAACAGTAATACATGCTAATATTTCGACTTCTTATTTCTTCTTGGAGCCCTACTCAGTGGCTGCTTTTTCTGCATAGTTATTTACCATATAAAAACTCAGGTCTTCAGACACAATGTGACTGAAATGCTTTTCCTTATGAAAAACCGAGAAAATTAAAAAGTATATACAGCAAGCCGAGAAAATTAAAAAGTATATACAGCAAGCGTCAAGTTACTCCAAATGCTTTGCTCGTCCAACTACTTCCTCACTTTCAACGGAGGGTAGGACGAAGGCAATTAGACAGGAAGGAAAAAATCCTTCACTCCTTGAGCAGTAGGGTTTGTGTGTGGGTGGGTGGGTGGGGGAGGGATAAGGGAGGTCGTTCGACTTGGAAGAATGGGCAGTGAAAGGCCGGAGGATAACAAGCGAAATGTGGGAGAGGGTTCAGTAACCAGCTCCACGGTGTCGCCATTGTCTGGTGCTCCGAGCGCTTCGTGCTAGTTCATTTCACACACTACTGTTTAACATCACTTGAACATCGTGAATTTTAAGGCAGATTGTAACAAATCAAAAATTATATGCGATTTTAAAGTACAGATCGAGCTTGAGATATAATCTAACCATAAATGACAATTAAATTTTATCTATACTTACTCCCAAAGTTTGTGTTTTCACATAATAAAACATTTATGAAAAGTTAAATCACGACAGCACAAAACTAGCTATGATTACAAATTCAAAATTAGTTTTAATACAATATGACATGTCACAATATGTGTCTTCCGAAGTCACACCCCAAAGAGCCATTAGGTTTATCAGATTTGATAGAATAATCAAAAATACATCAGATTAACTATAACTTCATAACAACACTTTTTTCTTTTTCATTAAATTATGTATGGAATTGCTAAAAAATTAAACAAAATTTTTGTAGACAATTTTATTCTCTTCATTCATGCCCCACACAATTTCCCATGTAGAAAAACCTATGGTAGCTGTTGTTACAAACTAGATTAAATACTTTGATTGGCAGCCATTTTGCAATGAGATACATTGTAAAACTTAAATGCTTGAGGGTATTTTACTTGTTTTCTGACAGCTTTGACAAGTTCAAGTGCCAGATTTAAAAACTTTATAAGCTAGTTCATGTAGTCGTCCAAAATGTGTATACTTTCTTTACTTTAAAAGATCAATTTTACAAAGCACGGCACTCTACGAAAATTTTGGGGGAGGAGTGATAGAACTGTCTGTGGCCTTCTATGATACTGTAGCCAAAATATAATGATGTGAGTTGCGTTTTTTTCGCTGCTGCATGCATCTCCAATCAGAACTGCCACCTCCTCACTTGTTTAACACAGCAAATGTGCGCAGTGGAATTCAGTATATTTGTTTATTAACATGGCTTTATTGGGTAATCCCATGGCCATTCTCCTGCTTTTGTGCACTGCAAGTGAAATTAAAACATTTTTTAACATGCATACCAGTCCAAAATTACAACCAGGATAACCTTGAACTGTCTGCGTTGAAACATTTTACGTTGATAGAAGTAGGGCGTATGCTTATAAAAGGCAATATTAAAGGAAGCAAGATCACTTGCCTTTCTTGCTGACTTAACAAAGCTCAAAAATAAAAGACAACTAACATTTATACAGAGCTTCACGTTTCTCTTGTCGCTCTATAAAAGGAAAGGAAATGCTAGCCCTTTGGGAATACCAGCACGCCAAGAAAAGGGATGTGTATTTTTTTTTGGGATGTCAAAATATCGATTTTTCTCTATTCCGATTCTTAATTCTAACAGCAAACCCTTTCACTCGATTCCACCTTGATTCCGATACCATAAATAAGGATATAGTGATTATGAACATGTGCATACAGTCAATGTACCCATTTGAAATTTTGTTTTAGAAGTCAAATTAGACACTCAAAAATATGAAGACAATTAGAGGAAAGATTTCTGATCTGCTCAGTGAAATTCATTTCCTATATTTATGTAACATTCAGACTTATCTACTTAGGCCAAACAAGTTCATATCAGTATTTTTGATAAATCTATGATTTATTTGAAATGAATATAGACACAGTATTATACAAAAGAGTTAAACAGAAGTTCTCCACCTCTCAATGCAATATTTTAGGTCAACTTATGAAGCTAACAAATATATATACAAATATTGATGCTATTCAGTAACGAGACTGAAATACAAGTAACCCTTCATTTAGAATTGCTAAATGAAAATACCCCTACTGGACATTTTAAGTTGCAGGAACACTAGATGACTTGCTGCTACACACATCTTTACCCAAAAGATCTTCTGAAACATCATTATTGGAAATTTTCTTCTACTTGTCATGTTTACTTAAGTGTTATCTCAATATACTAGTTCTGTGACTAACCCCACTATGTGAAATTTTTGCTGAGCAAAAACCGCAAAAAAAAAGGAATTTGCGTCATTTACGTCAAAGAAAAAATAATTTTACACATTGCTAGATATTTTGTTCACATCTAAGTAAATAAACTCCTCAGTACATTGGAAACCTTAACACTACCCACTTTTAGAAAAAAGAGATGGTTATTTTTGGTAAAGGGAATAAACAAAAAAAAAAAATATTGCTTTCAATATTGACTACCTCAAAAACGAAAATGTCACAAACAGGAAATATGTATGGTACGGAAAATGTACATGTTCTTTATCTAATATACCATTAAATAATAGGTAAACAAAATCAAAAATCCGAAAAATAATACCAGGAATCCTCTTATTATTAAGGATCCTGGTCCAGGATACTTATGCTCCCACTACTAATAACTATCGCGCAACAGACTAAAAGCCAATGTGTCTTCAGTGTCAGCGACCCCGAACTCTAGGAACTTGCCGCTAACGAGGGTTCTTATCTACAAACCAGATCTGGTTGCACATAGACGCCGACTTCCCGCACGCAGCTTATCACCTAATGCTGATCGCAACACTTACGCGCAACAAAGTGCTATCTCCAACAGCATCTGCGTGTGCGGCGTGCAAAAAAAAATTAGTGCCATTTTCCCATTAAAGCCTCCATTCTCAAACTTATGTTAATTTTGTGACCATCAAATATAATATGTTACTTGGAGATGCAACTTAGGTATGAAGTGAAATATGGATTTTGTATGTGCCTTATGAAAGAATCGTTATCATATTTCAACTTTCCAACTGAATTATGATTCTTTGTGGGGGAGTTTTGTTTCTTAGGAAACTCGCAAATAGTCAGCTTTGGTTAATCTTGTGGTCTGTAACAAAGAGGCTCCAGTTCCCTTTTTAGTGTTATTATTTCCCACCCTACAAATCAAATGTTTGGTGAGCAAATAAAAACAAATAACAAAAAAGGAAAAGAGGAGATGTCTTACATGAAAAAGTATTGTTATAGGCTGCAGCTAGCACTGGCCGCCAGCTCCCGTTATACGTGGCTGAGGATGACCTACCTCATCACTCCCCTCCCCCGGGCTGACATGCTTCCTGCCTCATGCCCCCTTTCTGGGAAACACTTGAATGATGGATAGTGGCGGTCAAGCTGCCACACCACTCGCCGCCTGGCTGGCATCACAGCCGTCTTCTTTCCCCTGCTGGAGATGCCGACTGATGTAGCGAAGAGGCAAGAATATTTTGGTGAGACTGGCTGGCGCCACAGCCTTCAGTCTCCCTCCTGCTGAACAGACAGACACTTGTGGGATGCGCACAAATGTTCTAGGAATTAGGAAGCACAACGCAGCGCACGAGTTACAGAAAATTCCGGATAATGGCCTATGACGCTATATAAACTTCCGCAGTCCAGCTGCCAGCAGTCTTTGGCGGAAGCCATCTGGCAGTGTGCGAGCTAAGTTAAACGCGAGACGACGGAGGTGGACTAACATTCTTGGTGTGAATAGACAAGAGGACGTGAAACCCGGCAAGTGAAATCTACTGAGCGTGAGGGCGTTCTGAGGGCTCTAGAACACTGCGGACTGGCAGGACATGGACTTAACTGAGATGGGACTAAATGGATATGTACTATAGATTTTATAGTAAATATTCAAACTGTCAAACATGGACACATAATTTATAAAATAATTGAATAGATTGACATACTATGTATTGAAAGCGATCTTTAATTACTTAATTTCATTGATTTCTTTGTGGTAATTATAAATTTTACTAACTGGAGTAATTAATTGTAACAGTAAGTGACATCAATTAATTGTGACATGTTGAGTCGAGAGAATTTTGTTTGTAGTTAATGTAAATAAAATATGAAAATTATAATTAATTCTTTTATATAATTAAGAACTCCATTCCTTAATGAACTTGGTTTAGCCCACTTAATTTCTAGAGAGAGAAATTATAACACGTGTCAGAAGTGGGAATGACGCATTTTATAAAAATAAAAAATTAAAATATTGTAATAAGTATTTTTAAATATTACATATTTAAAAAATAGGCTAAGGAATTGTTTCGAAATATTTGAATGTTAACCAGGTAAATGTCAGCAGACATGGAAGCACTCTGTGCCTTGATTAAAGGACTGAGTAGCAAATAAGTAGTTTCAGGGAATCCATAAATAGTCAAATTAGTAGTGTAAGTGAACTTGCAGATAACAAAAAAGACAGTGTGAATGCAAATGTTGATAGAAAAAATTTTACAGTATTAGCGAGGTAGACGACAAATTGGATAAGAAAATAGACAGTGTGAATGAAAAAGTGGACAGAATGATAGAAGGTGTAAGCGAGTTGGTGAACAATAAAATAGACTGTGTGGACAAAAAAACTGATAGTGTGAGCGATAGGGTAGACAGTGTTGAAATGGAAGTAAGACAGGAGGGGAGCACCCTCAAGAACGAAGGGTAAGAATTCTTACAGGAACAGGGAAGACGACATACAAGGGTGGAAGAGCAGCCATCACCACCAAGCCAACGAGTATGGGCAGCAAGGATATTGTAGTGGTCGCCAAGCCATCTCAGGAGAACCCCAGCAGTTTTGCAGTGTGGGTATGCCTTATCCCGGGGTGGGTAAAGGTGGCGTCACAATAAAGCCCGTCCCCCTACGATGGACAGACACCTTGACGCAAATACCGGCACCAGTTGGAGATTGTTGCCACTCTGAATGGCTGGATGGAAGAGCAGTGAGCATACTACCTGGCGGCTATACTGAAGGGACCTGCTCTGAGCATGCTGCAGTCACTGCCAGAACGACATCGACTAGAATACTCTACATTGGTGTCAGCTTTGGAGCTGCGATTCGGCAACAGATTCCTGTAACACACCCACCATGCCCAACTGCAAGCCGCATCCAGCGACCAGGGAAACCACTGCAGGAGCTGTGGCAGGACATCGTGAGGCTGTCACACTTGTCTCCGGAGGGATGCTCGGAAGAGGCCCGAGACGTCATCGCAGTTATCTTCTTCGTCGACGCTATCACTGACATTGAAGTGCGGCAAGCTATACCGTTGGCTGCGCCTCACACCATGCAGGATGCTTTGGCCCGAGCACTGGAGGTATAGTCAGCACGGCAGGCATCAGTGCCCTGACATCCAGTGCGGGCAGTGAGGCTAGATGAAGAGGACGACAGCATCAAGTGCTGAAGGACTTGCAGAGATGACCATGAGGGACATTGCCTCCAGGACCAACTTTGGATAACAATCAAGGAGTGGTCCCTAGTCACAGTATACGTATTGTGGTATGGAAGAGGGGGAGGTGGGGATAAGGAGGGTAACCCCAGATGTATAGTAACTCGGACTCGTTACTGCAAATGGCAAGGCTAGCATGGTGGCCATGAAGCATGGCAGGCTTCGTGAGCTGCAAGACAGCTGGTGATCTAGTCCCTAGATGTAGAAACTGGCTGATAACAAACACATTTTTTGGTGGAATACATTGTCGGGCAGCGATTCATCTACCAACTGGTTGTCAAAATTTGAATGCATCTGGGCAGAGAAATGATCTGAGAGAGAGGTACGCGAGTCAGTTAGTGGTTAAAGTAATCCCGTCTCTGATCAGCCCGCATGCGCAGGGGATCAGTGAAGACTAAATAGAGCCTGGTCAGCAATCTAAAACCGGACTGACACTATAAACTGTGCTTAGTTTGTTTACGTCAAGGTGTACCTTGCATACTGTAAGCAGAGACTCAATACTTTATGACCATAGGCACAGCCGTAAACGTAGGGAACGAAACACAGTGTTCCTTGCCGCCAGAGGGTTGAGTGCCCTTTCTCAACCCACACCGGAGCGACAGGTGGAACGGGACCGCACCGCCCAACTCAGGCACGAGTCAGTATCAACTGCTCCGGTAACTAACTTATTTGTATCTCCATGTATACGAATTCATGCCTCGTACCATCCAATGGTAAAAGGATTGTTAACCGGCACTGCTACAGGATTCGGCTGGGATAACGTCCACTTCTGGACAAACGAAGCTCACCTGTGCAATAGCCAGTTTGGTGTTGGCCAAGCTCGCTATGTCTAGGTAAAACCCACTACGACCATGACACCCAAGAAACAACAGTAAATATGTACTAACCAACACCCCTTGTCTCTCACTGTCTGTTTAATCCAGACCACCCTGCTTTTGGTCTAGCAGACAAAATCCTCAACTATCGTGCCCAGTAGACTTCGGGGAGTCCTTAAAACACACCTTGGCGCCCTTAACCATTACCATGTCAGATACTGAGGTCAATGCCGTCGCCTGCAAGATCTCCGAAAATGAACCTGACGTACCAATGTACAGTGTAGCCATGTCAATTGCCCAGGCTACAGCACACTAAGGATAGAATGCACCTACTGCACTAAACTCCTCCATTATGCTTGCATGGGCTGGCCTGAAGAGACCCGAGTTACAGACAGGTTAGAGTACCGCTGTAGTGCTTGCCGCCAACAGCCAACGAGTTTCTGTAATGAAATTACGTGCCCTAGGCGAGGCATAAACCGCATCAGGTGCACGATGTGCAGCGAACTCTATCACCACCTATTCAAAGGGTGGCCCGACGATTGCGTCTCTATGCCCAGGATAGCCTACTAGTGCAAGAGATGCCAAAGAAAACACAGCTATCACTCCCGCAGATCCAAGCCTTCCCAGATATATATCGAACCAGGAACTGCACCTGGCCATCCAGCAACCGGTAGAGACAACAATATTCAAATAACTGACTTTGCAGGTCACCCACACAAAGACCCTGTACTAATCACTCAGGGATGCGAAAAAGAATTCAAAGAAACGGACCTGCCACCGAAACAATAGGTTGACCAGGCCCAACTGCATTTGAAGGGCCTCGCCCTCACATGGTGGGAAAGATACGGAGAATGTTTAACGGACTGGAAGCAGTTCAGTAACCGGATAGCAGCGGAAATCACAGACGAGGAAATGTTGGCTAGACTTACAACGCAGTTTTATAGCCAGGCCCAGGACATGGTTAAAGAAGCTGAATTGTGTATACGAAACAAGGTACGGATTTACCATCGCCTTTTTCCGGCAGGGAACGATGAAGAAAATTGTGTACGCTTCATAGCTCGAATGCTATTACCGAAGCTGCATAATTTTTTTCTAACCCGGAAGCCACAGTTAATAGCAAAGCTGACAGAACACATATGGGAAATAGATAGCAATTACGCAGAGCAAGCCGAGCTAGACCTTAGGCAGGACGACAAGCGGAAGGAGGGGAGAACACTGACAGACCACATGTCCGCCCCTACGTCGCCTGAAACCCCAACCTTGACGGCCCCTCCCTGCTATCAGATGTCGCCAAAGTATCTGGACTGCGCTGGCCAACATCAAAACAGAGACTGCCCCACGAAGAAAGAGAGGGTGAATCCGGAACCCGAACAATGGGGAGAAGAACTCCCAGTATCGCTTTAAAATTTAACAAAAGAGTTACATTTCCCTGGATTGCCCCGTATAGAGGTTCCCCTTAATAAAGAAAACACAGTGGCAGTGCCAGACTCGGCCACCACCGGAAATTTTATAAGGAGTGACCTACTCACGCCCCGCCAACGAGCCCAACTGATCCATATTAAAAGTAAGGTCAGGCTCGCACAACCGGATCACTACCTTCAGGTCGATGGAGGCATAAAGTTATCGATCGGGGTACATAATAAGACACCTTTGTTAATTTTATAGCTATGCCCCATATCAGAGAATCCATGATTTTGGGGCAACCATTGCTACTGCAGCAGCACTCGTCCTCGACTAAGGATAATGTCGACTTCAACTGGGAAGAGACGGAGGAACCCTAATTAACTAGGAAGACAGCCAGCCGAATGCTGCGCCTCCCCGTACCTTGATCCGCCTCACACAGTTGCTGATAGAAAGTAACCAGCCATCTCTAAATCACCCGACTAGAAGTCAGGCCCAAACAAACCGGAGGCCCGAGGCCTGAACCCCGGAACCCTACAGGGAGCCATCCTATTCTCCACATGGGGGAATAGAGATGCAACCACGCAGAGGAGCATCCTCCGTTGGATCCCTGCCCTCGACATGGATCAACTATGGCCACTGAGTCATTTTCAGACCTGACCGGGCCACCCTTAGCTGCACCAAACTCTCTTGGCGAAGTCCTAGAGGCAGGGAAGACAGCCGAACATCCCTCTGGTCAAGTCAGATTGACAGAGAGATCCAAACCGCCAACGGTGAAGGAGATGAAAGCAATCTGAGCACCTTCCCTCTTGGTACAACTCCCAAGTCAGAAATACAGGACATCCGAGGATTCCCAAAGACGGTTTCTGACGCCGGGAAGCTACCATACCCTCCATTGGGCCACCAACAGGCATGCACACCTCGGACCCCAGAATGAGCACCTACCACTACACCTGGTACGACTCCAAAGGCAGAGATCAAGGTCATTCTTACTTCAACTAAGTCGACCTCTGGCTACGAAGTAGAAAGAACCAATGCCACTAGACCACAGGAACCCGGGACTTCGAGCTCCGAACAGAGTGCTCCGCCTAAAACCCCTGCCACGCAGGAAGACCTACCAGCCTAAACGTCGAGCTCGGACAAGAGTTCTCCGGCCCAACCTCCTGTTACACAGGAAACTCTGCTACTAGGGGTGTCGAGCTGCAACAGACGTGCTCCATCCTCAGGTCCTGCGACGCAGGAATACCCGTAGACCCGGACGTCGAGCTGCTACATTGCAAGTGCTTTGCCTCGCCATCTTGCTACGCGAGAGGCTGCTTTCATTGAGAACGTCGATACCACCCACTACTCCGCAACAGGCACATCACCCGTAGTGGAGGTCGACATGAATGTCCCTTCCACTGCCTCACCCCAGGACCTGGCCACTGAGACCGTCGATGCCGCCCACAACCTGGTACCACGACGAGCTGTGCTGACCGCAGTCAGGGTGGAGATCTTTCTCCACCACACAGCCCATTCAGAGAAACATCCTGCCCTACGGGTAGGAATCCATGCAGTCGAGGTGGAAGGCTTGACACTCCCCGGCACTGCCTCAACATCCCTTGAATGAGTGCCCTCCCACTTTGATGCGACATAAGCAGATGTGAAGACGCCCCAGGCTGCTCCACTAGGCCTGATGTCCCCACATACCGCCAAGGCTGCCCACACGCCTGGCCGGTACCAGGAATCGCCATGGAGACCCACAACCAGGTATATACGGCCATACCCTCTACACGCTGCCCTTCGTCCAAGGGGAGGCCCATTCAAAGTGAAACCAAAGATCGCCAGTAAGTGAGAGAATTTTAAAAAACAGTGTAGTAGCTATAAACCGCTATTACGTGCATGTGGCAAAAGGACTCATAGACCGGTCACGTGCACCACAGTTAATTTAGACAAGTGACAAGACAGTGACGTAAGCAAAACTATCACATTTAGGCTAAATTAAAATTCAAAAGTATCCAGTACAGTTCAAGAATAAAAAACCAAAGAGGTAAATGAACCAGTAATTTGTCACTCGACTATTAATGATATATCATAACGATAACGATAATTAACTTTTTTTATACAGCCGTAAAAAGCTGTAGGTCAATAACTTTTGATAGACGTTTTAAAACTCACGGTTCAAGTGTGTCAGTGGCCAAAAGCCCACTAAGTAGGTAGCATTACGAATGGACGCTAACCACAGTGACAGTAATGGCTACCATAAGTAAATCACATAAAGACGCTCACCACAGTGCCAGTGATTAAGATAAAGACAGAGACTTCGACATTACAATTACATTTTAGCTTACACGTCGTGTAACAGTGTGTTTTCAGCATGGACAAAAGTGAACATTCGTTAGGAACTTACCTTGAACATTCCAATGAAGATACACAGTGTATATACTAGCTGTTAGACCTACAATATAAGATGGAATCCCGCACGGGATAGCTAGGTTAGTTTTTTTTTATGCTTTTCAGCATTAAATCTGATCTGGTGTGCAGGCACACAGTTAAATATTTTCATACGTTTTGGAAGGATGGATGTGAAGATCGCCTACAAGAAAGAAAGCAGTTTTGTACGAGGGTATTTTCATGTGTATGTTAATATTGGTATGTGCTTTCATTTGCAATATCTTGTGCACCTGCTCAGTTATAAACCAAAGACTTTGAGCATTAAAGCTCCCCAAATCTGGTGCATGATATTTTTAAACTTCAAAATTTGAGTGTTTAAGTGTATTGTATTCAGTGACCAACGTGCGCACAATTTGCCGTGATAGTCATGCATTATAGTGTACTCTCTTTGTATTCGCTTAGCCGGTCAACCCAGGCATTGAAGGGCCTGTGGTTGACCACCTCGCAATCTGTCACACGTAACTATTTAGCATGTTGACAGACAAAAAGGTTCCCTGGAAAGATTTTATTTTTCTTTCTTAACTCACTGCAGCAAGTTCAAGGATAGTAGTGGCGTTTCCCCGCGTTCCGCGAGTAAGGCTTGTACAAATTAGAATTATTCTTACTTTAATCCACTCGTTTTGAAGTGCCATTGTTTGATATAATTTTTCTTTAAGTTCGTTATGTACAATTCCATTGTAATATTCACCAGCGCTATGCTGGTTTTTGCCAATGTCACGCATATGAAATGTAGGCTGGTGGGACGCCCAACACACGCAGCTTCCTGAGCCGTAATCTTTGCAAAATGGTTGGGGGGGGGGGGGATACACACACTTGCCACATCAGCATAGCCTGATAACCAGGGCGAGGGGTAGAGAAGGACTCCGCCCGACCAGAAGACCAGATCGCACAGAAAATGTGCAGCAACCACAGTCATGCAACCCAAACTTAAGGGTCCCACCAACCTGTGAACAAATTTTTTTTTTTCATACTATCTACCTCATCATGTCTACCGACGCCTACCAGAACTTCTACACCATCAAGGGAGGGGGCCTATGGCTTTCTCTAGCCACCTTTTCCACAATGAGTCTTCATCGCAAATGGGGAGGGGGGGGAATTGACTGGTGCCGCTTATACATCTAATCTAATACTACGATTACAACACATCACCAAGTGTACCTCGTCCACCACTACAGAAATGAGTGGCATGTTGCCTAGCCTACATGAAGCACAAATTTATGAGCGTATTCTCTTCACCTGGAGGATACACAACACGGCAGCGTTCCTTACTGCCAGAGGGTTGAGTGCCTGAGTGCCCTTCTTCAACCCACAACGGAGCGACAGGCAGAAGAGTACCACGCCACCCAACTCAGGCACGAGTCAGTATCGACTGCTCCGGTAACTATCTTATGTGTTTGTATCTTCATGTATACAAATTCATCCCTCATGCCATCCCGTGGTAAAAGGATTGCTAACCGGCACTGCTACAGGATTCGGCTGGGACAACGTCCCCTTCTAGAGAAATGAAGCTCACCTGTGGAATCGCTAGTTCAACATAGGCCAAGCTCGCTATGTCTGGATAAAACCCACTATGACCACGACACCCAAGAAGCAATAGTAAATACATATTAACCAATACCTCTCGTCTCTCTGTCTATTTAATCTAGACCACCCCCTTTTGGTCTAGCGGAAAAAATCCTCGACCATCGTGCCTAGTAGCCTACCCGGGCATGCGTCAAACTTTAGAAAAAAAGTCACTGCCCCTACCTGCATAAATTTTAATGGCACCCTTGACATGCGCCCAGCAAAATTGGTAATGATGGATGGGAAGTAGTTCCATATCTTAACATCAAATCAAAATTGTTAAGTAACCATTTCTAAATTCTTGAATTTTTTCATTCACCTTCTGATTTTTTTAATGCATTGAAGATTAAAAATGAGCATATTTCTAAAATATTTACTTATTTAACAGTTTCCTCGTTTCACTTGACTGACGCTTTAATAATGAAGTGATGAAGCGTGTGACAATGTTAATCTTGCATACGGCAGAAGAATACACAACATGCATACAAGTAAATCTTAAGCAGGGTTTTAATAAGTGCATATTTTACCATGAATAGCCTATATCTTGACGTTTAGGTATGTTTTGGTTTGTGTCAATTAGTGTATGTACTTTGATTTCAAATTCAAACTTAGCGCCAGCTGTTGCGAGTGACATGGCCGGTGGCCATCTTGACTTGTGGTGCCATCTAGAATGAAAATAGTTAGTTACGGCTACTCCGTGTTGCTGGACATCACGCAGCAGGAATGTGTTATAAAATATATTGTGTGGGAAAATTTTTGGTCCTCCAGACCGGATATGCATTATTTGAGCCACTTAAGAAAGTTTAATCTACAAGTGCGGTAAACAGTGGATGTGTTTTCAGTATTTATTTGTATGCGGAATCGGGCGTGGTGTGGTACTGAAACTACTTAGTTTCACGCCATGGCGGTTGTGTATACAAATACCACTGTATTTAATCACAAGACTTCTGTTATACAATAAGTATCATATTTATCATTTACGCGTATCATGGTGAGCGAGTGCTTTTTTAGGTTAGCCGCGCAATATACCAACCATAACAACAATTGTTGATGTTTTCACCAGGCCGGCATTTTTTCAAACCATAACGAGAAATTGTTAAAAGTCTCAACACCAATTGAAGACCCGTTTGTGCCTCGTGAAGTGTTGTATAACAGACTTCTGACCTTGGCCAATGAAGTTGACAACAATCTGAGTCGGACAGGACTTTCCACGGTAATATGCTGCGATTTGCAACAACTGAAAACAGACTTCGAGGAAAGCCATCTACAACTTGCTGTTCAAACGTCGGAAACTTCGTCAGTTGCACAGTGTGAAGCCAGCGACAGGGAGATCAAGGAGTTTGACGAGGCCTACTATAGAATACAGGAAGTTTTCAACAAACTTGTTGTGCTCCAAGAAGTAGGAAGAGAACAGCAATGTCATCTCGGCCAAGCCTCATCCAATGTCAAGTCACCAAAATTGAAGTTGCCTACCTTTAAGGAGTTGCTTACAGGCTGGCCTACCTTTTATGATTTGTTCACTTCGCTAATGCACAACAACAAAGCCCTCGCTGCGGTGGAAAAGCATCAGTATCTCCTTACATCAGTTTCTGGTGAGCCATACAACCTTATTAAAGCTTTCCCACTGTCTGAGGATAATTATAACCTACCATGGCAAACATTAACTGAAGGGTACCATAATGTCAGAGCAATAGCCACAATGCATTGGGAAAATATAATGCCACTCCCTCGCTAAGTTGCTGTCTCTCCTGACAAATTGCAGAATATGGTGGATTTTCTTACGGAGAACTTGGGTGACTTGAGAATTCTAAAACTGCCAGTGACTGAATGGAGCTTTGTGTTGTTAAACCTTATGTTACCAAAGCTTGATCCAGATACAAGAGCCCGGAATGAAGTAGCTCATTAGACCATGCAGATACCCACATTTTATCAGCTTCTCGAATTTTTGGAATCACAATCTAAGGCATTGATGATGGCTAACAATTCAGCATCAGGGTACACTTCTGCACAATAAACAACTCAGAAGTTTGTAACTTCAGGCAGAAACATCAAAGCTTCAGTCTTGGCAACTGCAGAACAAGATATTTGTATAACCTATGAGGGCACACACCAAACTCACAAGTGTCCTACGTTCAATGGTCAGTCAGTTGATGAGAAGATATTAATGCTTCAGCAGCCTCCACTTCTGGAAAGTCTCTTAATGATGTTCTTCTGCCTGGACCTAAACTTCAGGATAACATTGTGGACATTATTACACATTTCTGTCTTCATCCTGTTGTAATGACTACATATGTTTGTAAAATGTATCAACATGTGCGCGTACATCCTGAGAATGCATCTTATCAAATAATTCTGTGGCATGAGTCCTCTAATCAGCCAATATGTGAATTCCAAATTGACACTGTCACTAACGGTGTGTCAGCAGCTCCTTTCATGGCTATGAAAGCCTTACAACAGCTTGCAGTTGAGGAAGGTGGCTTGTATCCCAAGGCTGCTCAGATCATGATGGAAGACATATTTGTGGACAATGTCGTGACAGGTGCAGCATCAGTTGCAGAAGCCCTCAAGTTGCAGTAAGAAATGATAAATCTCCTACAGCAAGGGGATTTTGAATTATGAAAACTGTCCATTAATAGTCAAGCTGTCTTAGATGCAGTACCAGAAAGTCACAGAGAGTCCACTGAGCTTTCAAGAAAATAGTGAAGTGATCAAGGTACTGGGTCTCCAGTGGGACTCAAGGTTGGATGTGTTTTTATACAATATTCAATCAGCCAGCTCAAGAGTCACCAAATGAGCTCTTCTTTCAGACATTGCTAGGTTGTATGACCCATTAGGGTAGCTTACTCCAGTTGTAATTCGAGGTAAGATTTTCCTCCAAACACTCTGGCTGTTGGGTGACTCATGTGGTGATGCTCCATATCGAGATGTGCTGGAGCACTGGTAGTCTTTCATCTATCAACTGGATGTTCTCAGGAAACTGCCCATACCTCGTATTGTGTCAGCACCACAGTCAGAATATCAGCTTTATGGCTTTGGCAATGTATCCAATTAAGGTTACACAGCTGTTGTATACCTACTTACTGCTCATCAAAGTGAGGTGAAGAGACACCTGCTTCTGGAGAAATCCCGTGTTGAGCCACTAAACACAGTCACATTTTCTCGACTTCAATTGCAGGCAGCACATTTATTCATTAAGTTACTTGAGTCAGTAATGTCGACCCTTTCAGAACATATCCACATTAGCTGTATTACAGCATGGTGTGAGTCTACAGTGGTCCTCACCTACATCAGGATTCCTCCTCATTGTCTGAAAACTTTTGTGGCAAACAGAGTCGCTCATATTCAAGAGAGCAAGATAACGGTCCAGTGGAGACATGTTCCTTCTGCTGGCAATATTGCAGACTGTGCTTCCAGAGGACTCTCACCCCAAGATTTACTGACACACACACTTTAGTGGACTGGGTCTTGCTGGTTAATATCTGAGAAGGAATCATGGCCATGTGGAGGTGTAGCAACCAGTATTCACGAAGGTGAAGAAGAGGTAAAGCAGCCTAAGGTAGTTTCATTGGATGGACATTATGAGCCAAACCTCCTCGCAAGCCTCTCTAGGTTTTCTTCCTAGTCAGAGTTTCAGAGAGTGCTTGCTTATGTACTAAGATTCATTTCAAACCTGAAGATGTCACTAGGGTGTCAACACACTGATCCCCTTACTGTTGTAGAACTTGATGCTGCTAGAAAATGTGATTGAAATCGGTTCAACGAGAATGTTTCAGCTCTGAGATTGAATGTTTGATTTCAGAGGGTGAATGCCCCCCTGGTACTGGTATTAGAAAGTTGAATCCATTCCTGGATTGTGATGGCATTCTGCGTGTGGGTTGACGTTTACAAAATTCACACCTAATTTACAAAGCAAAACATTGAATCTTGCTACCCAAGAAGAATTTAGTGGCAAATCTGATAGTTGATTATCATCATCTCGTGCACCTCCATGCTGGTTCCAATGCCACACATGCAGCCATTCGTTCCAAGTACTGGATTGTGGCAGAGAAGGGCTGTGTCAAGGCCAGGATCCAGTTGTATAAAGTGCTACAGGTTCAGGGCCACTAATACACAGCCATTGATGGGAAATCTTCCACCAATTAGGGTTCACCCAGTGAGGCAATTTCTAAATGTTGGTATTGACTATTGGGCCCATTCCAAATCAAACAGTCGCGTGTTCGAAACAGTCGTATGTCAAAGGCTTATTTGTGCCTATTCGTTTACTTAGCGACAACGGGAGTACATTTAGAAGTTTTTTTTCTTTGAGAACCGCAGCTTTTCTTGATGCATTATTCAGATTACTGCTAGGCGAGGGCTTTGTAAAAATTTTTTTTTTTTAGACTGCAGAACAAACTTTACAAGCACACATCGTTATTTCAATGATCTACAGAAGTCCTTATGTGAGAGTGAAAACTAGCAGTGTGTTGCGGATACCCTTGCCACTCGTGGCATTCAGTGGAACCTCAATCCTCCAGCTGCACCACATTTTGGTGGGTTGTGGGAGGCAGCCATCAAATCTGTTAAGTATCACATGAAAAGAGTTTAAGGCCATCAGGTTCTTACATTTGAGGAGCTGTCTACACTCTTTGCCCAGATTGAAGATGTCCTTAACTCACGTACAATGTGTGCCATTTCGTCAGATCCAGATAACTTAGAGGCCCTGACACCAGCACACTTCCTGTAGGCATCACCCTGACAGCACCTCCAGTTCCAGAGCTTACAGAAATTCAGTCAAACAGATTGGACCGGTGGCAACTGGTACAGTGTGCCACTCAACACTTCTGGCAGGGATGGCACAAGGAGTACCTGCACACACTACAACCACGTGGGAAGTGGACCAAGAGTTAAGGTGAGGTGCAGATTGGTGACCTTGTCCTTGTCAAGGAAGACCACTTACCACCCCTGCACTGGCAGCTTGACCATGTTACAATTCTACATGCGGACAAGGATGGGGTTTGCAGGGTGGCCATCAATAAGCATCAACATTGAACAGTGAAGTGCCCCGTTATAAAGTTGTGTCGCCTACCTATTCACTGAGAACCACATATAGCATTGTGACATTGTACAGATTTTCTAGTTTGCTTAAAAACGTTATTTTTGGTGGGTGGTATGTTAAGGTTTGTGTCAATTAGTGTATGTAATTGAATTCTAATTCAAACTTAGCGCCAACTGTTGTGAATGCCATGGCCAGTGGCCATCTTGACTTGTGATGCCATCTATGAATTACACAGTTAGTTACTGCTACTCCATGTTGCTGGACGTCATGCAGCTGGAATGTGTTACAAAATATACTGTGTCGAAACACTTAATTTAAAACTTACATTCAATACTCAAGTCTTGTCCACTGCAAACAACGCTATAGTCTGTATCATGTATTTCTGTGTGCTAGGCAAGAAAGTTACAACTTGTCTAATACATAAAATTTTCATTTGAATAAACAATGAATCTAATATTTATCAATTTCTTTCTGTTATACCAATAAAAGATTCTACAGAGAAATGAATAATGTTGTATTTCTATTCATTTCGGTGACACATTTTGACAGTAAGATGAAAACCACATGGCAGCGGAGAATGGACATGTACGTAGTCTGTTTTTTCACTAAGTATTAGGTGCGTTCACATGAAATGTCAAAAAGTGGAAATCTTACATGGGATGCATATGGTACATTTGATCAACAGTTGTACTACAGTGAGACATGAAACAAAAGGTTTACAAAATAAAAATATATAGCATGCAAAAACATAATCAACAGACTACCATAGTTCAAGAGACCAAGAGAAGAGTGACAAAAGTTATGGATAGGAGAATGGTGCACAGAGACGAAAATTGGAGAGAGTAACGGAAGGAAACTTACTGTGCAGAGAAAGAAATAATCAATCCAGTGTACTGACCTTTATTACTGGTCACTGGTATGTAAACATTTGGGAATGGGTCCCATTCAGTCCCCCTGATCGGAAACTTGACTACAGTGCACACCAGGCCCACTAGGGTTGGGGAAACAACTTCACAGCAAGGGAAAATTAACTCTAAGAAGAAAGACTACCCTTTGTCTGCACAGTGGACCACAAATTTCTCAAACAAGTGTCTAGGTGAAACGTTTGACCTGAGGTTTAAGTCTTATAAACAACTGATCCAAAGACCAGCACAGGTAGATACGTAGAAATACTCAGGAACAGAGGTGATGCAGGCACATTATGAGTGCAAAAGGAAATGCAAGATGCATCTACCTTGAGCTCCTGAAGTTGCTGGGTGGCGTCTGCGAGGCACACTTCCAGGTTGTGGCGCTGGTCCTCCAACTTACGCTCTCGGCCACGTGCATCCTCCAGCCGCACAATCAGCTCCTGTTCTCTTGCACGACAGCGTTCCACCTGCTCATCTCCACGTGATCGTGAGCGGCACATTTCCTGCCGTGCAGCCTCCAGGCTGTTCTCTAGTTCTGCCACCTGTGTGCCCACATACACCACCTAATCATCTCACTATGCTCCTGATTTTATACTTTATGTTTTATTGCTTTATTACAGTGCCAACTAGCTTAGTTGGCCAGAGGCCAGCTAAGTACCATATTACATCTGCATAATAACTAATATTTCAGGTACTGTACCATGATTCTTGAACTTGGGATTGATGTCTTCATTTATTGATATACTAATTGTTTGTACCGTGGCTAGAATTCTTGGAAAGTCATTCTACCCTCAACAGCTGCCCCTCACCCACTAAAATGGTGGGCCATGTAATTTGGTTTTCTACATTTTTTAAGCAATTTATTTATGCAACAATTGACGCTGAAGCTAAAATGTATACAGTAGAACCATGTTATGAGTATGGGCTGTAACGATACACTCACTATATATATAATTTTTTGTACACAGTTTTCTATATTAAATACATTGTTTGATGCACCATTAGCAATATCCACAACACACTCTAGCCCCACCACAGCCCTGACCCCCTCCCAAGAAGTGTGTTGTACTGTACATGCCACAGGCGCCCTCACATTGTAATGCTTAGGAAATGGCATGCTGCCATCTGCTAGATGGCAACATGCATCACACTCTGTTGTGCTTCTACCTCTATGGTTGCTGGCTGCAGAGACAAATGCAGACCAGTGCTTGGCCGCCTTCGACCATCTATGCTGCTATCTCTATATCCACCATGTTGGCCCTGAATTTTGGGTATAAATAGGACCCACTGTCACTACTTCAGGGCTGACTCGCGCAACTCTTGTGCAAGACGTCCTTCTGGCTGTAAATGCACTCAAGCCTTTAATGTCTACTTGGCTACCCTTTGAATCACCTTTCTTAATAGTACCTTGCCATTACTCTTGGTGAGCAGTGACTTAGGCAAGCAAGACCAAACGAGCGGTCAAGTAGGTACGCGCCATAAGATAATTTTTTTTTGTAGAAACGAAGGTCACATAAAGACACTGCGCATTCATGAAAAGGCCTTCTGGAGTTGAGAATGTAAATGTCACACATTTAAAACAATCTAGATTTTTTTTTGTGCCTTTGCTGATCGGAAATATTAGTGTTTCTGTAATTATTGATTCAGGTGCATCAACGTCTCTGATGAGAC
Organism: Dryococelus australis; assembly: GCA_029891345.1. Classification (NCBI taxonomy): domain Eukaryota; kingdom Metazoa; phylum Arthropoda; class Insecta; order Phasmatodea; family Phasmatidae; genus Dryococelus; species Dryococelus australis. The sequence continues at coordinate 290,692,004 of CM056994.1, forward strand.
AGGATTGTTGTAACTGGCTGATGAAGGATAATCTTGTGGGTGCTACCCAAATATTGACCTGTTGTAAAACTGCATTTTCGATGGCAGACGGAGGAATTTTGGAGTCTAAGACCATTGCCACTGTTAAAATTAAAACTGAGTTATTTTCACGGAAAATTTAGAATTTTGGATACGTTGTTGTATCCGGTAATTTTAAGGGTAGAGTTTCTGGCCAAGACTAGAGTGTTGCATACATGTACATAGTAAATGTGTTTGAGATTTGGGTTTTTTCCACAAGTTCCTGTTGTTTTAAAAACCAAGCCATTTTATGTTAGGAAAATACATAATGTCTAAAAAGAGGATGTATAGTTGTAGATAGAGTACACTACAAGAATTTATAAATGTTATTACCATTCAATTTTGGCATTGCAGTCAATACCCTGTAATCTTAAAACGAAAAGATAATGAACCTGTCACTTCCTTGCCATACTGGGTACCTCCTCCCAAGGTTCAGGCCTTTCAACAGCTTATGAATGATTTTACAGAAAAGGGTGTAGTGGAAGACTCAGTTAATATGTATGCAAGCCCTTTCTTTTTCATTCCTAAGAAAACACGTGGACAATATTGCTTAGTATGTGATTACAGAAAGTGAATAGAAAGATTTATTTAGATCCTTATCTGGTTCCAGTAACTGATAAAGTGTTTCAACATTTGGATTCTGCTAAATATTTGACCATTTTTAATTTGAACTCTGCATTTCTCCAGTGCAAGTTACATTCAAATTCCCATAAGCCATTAGCATTTTACAACCCCTGGGAATTGTTTCAGTGCTCGAGACTCCCTTTAACCATAAATTCCGGACCTTAGGCTATGAGTACGCTGTTTTTTCATGTTTTACTTACATCAATTATGTGTGTATTCATAGTCATACTTCTGAAGATCACATCATCCAGAGAGAGAGGGAGAGGGAGAGGGAGAGGGGGAGAGGGAGAGGGGGAGAGGGAGAGGGAGAGAGAGGGAGAGGGGGAGAGAGGGAGAGGGAGAGAGGGGGAGAGTGGGAGAGGGGGAGAGAGATGGAGATGGAGAGAGAGAGAGACCACTCCACCCCCCCCCCCCATAGCCATAACTGCTCGGACCCTCGTCAATGTGAATCTGGTAACTCTTATCTCAGCAGAGTGGATCTTGGCACAAAAACTACAAACTTCGTTGGAAAAACAGTGAAAGTTGAGCATCTTTTCAATGAGGCTCTAGTTTCTAGATACTCTTGGTTACATGGGAAAACTTCCAACATCAGCAAATTCTGTAGAAGCAGGTAAGGGTCTGACACCTCAGCTCTACAATTATTCACAATTTTCGCATAATATATTCAAAGTTCAAATGTGAATAATTTGTAAATTACTACTTGCAATATTCTAAATTTCAAATATTTGCACACCCCTAATAAATACAATATCACAATGTTTAAACTCAATACTTTTGGATATTCTCATGTGAAACTCGATACTTTAAAGTGGAAATGGGTCAAATAACAAAAAAATTTTGGTTCCGGTTCGTACTGATTCTACATTTAAATATCTGTTCCAGTATTTTGTTCTAGTATTTGGATGACATTTTAATAATTTCAGACTAAATAACTTTAAAAAATCTCCATCACACACTAAACATTGTACACGTATCACGTTCAAAAGCTTTCACAAAATATATGCACATACTCTACTACATTTGTTTACACTTTTTTTCTCTCGTATAATACCCTAGACGTACAGATAGAGCAATTAGAACAATTCAAAGCTCAAAATCTCTACATAAACATCAGCCATTTTGTTTCACTCTATACTGAGTGTAGTATCCATGACATACATTGCCACCACGAGACTGTTTACATTTTGTCTCATTTAACTGATAGACTATATTAAACCAAATACTGTATTTGATTAAACGCTTGTCCTTAAAAATTACTTTTGCGATCATTGGAACCAAATAAATGAATATTTATTTTCTTTCTACGTCAATAGTAATTTGCTGTAAAGAAATATTGCGATCCATAAAAAATGCCTGATACAGGTAAATTAACCTATATTGTTTTGGCCGCAATGCAAATTTTTGTTTGTTTTGCTAAGTTTCTCGTTACAGTTATTTTTGTAATGACATAGTATTGCAGTGACTAGATTAATTCATTATGTTTCGTACTAAGTATATTATCATCTAAAAATATTACTAAATTTATTGCTGTGTATAAATGAGAACCGAGTAGTCATTGTTAACCTAAAACCAGTTCCAAGTCAAACCTCAAGAACCGGTATAAATTAGAACCGAAGAACCGAACCGACCCATCCCTACTATAAAGTATTGAGGGTATAGAGGTATAGCAGCATCGAGGATCCCATCCCTAATCTGTACACCCTGCAAAGGAGGAGCAAGTAGATAAAAACTCCCCAGTCCTAAGACTGGGGAGTTAGTGCTGATCAAGAAGCATAACACTCCTCCTCTAACATGGTGGTTGGTCCGCATCTCTATCTCCATGTAGTAACAGATGGCATTCCTAGCGTGGCTGCAGTGCAGACCACCACTGGAATTCTGCAATGTCCATTGGTCAAGCTGTGCCCTTTGCCCACTGCTGAGGACAACTCTCCAACTGCTAAGTCTTCTGACCTGTAACTGTAGGTCTTCCAAGTATGGAAAAAGTGCCTAACTTTATGTAGTTAGCCCATGCTAACAAGGTAGGTGGAATGTTCTGTGAAAATAGTTGTGATAGTGAACAAATCATGTGCTACAGTGACTTGTACCATTCTTGTACTAACATACAGTCACAGCAAGATGGCCACTATGATCGAGTCATGTCATGCGTGCTCGTGTGTTATAGATAATTAACGGACGTCGAAATAACCACTTTGGTGTACTTTTGTTTTTTGTTGGTTATCCGGTTTGTGAATCAAATAGTACATAAGAACTACATACACGTCATTCTTTTTTACATGGACGTTCACCATGATGGTTAGGGATACAAATGTTTTTAACAAATAAATTTAAAATATTGCATTGCAGTAAAAATACTAGATAAACATTAGGTGTCTGCTTTAAAAATTGTTTTAAAGTGAAAACGTTTTAATAAAAACTCTACAATTGCATGTACGGTGTCATACTTCCTGGAAAAAAATTACAATTTCTCTGTGCATCCAGTGAAATAATAGTAGATGCATGAATGAGTTGGACCTGGTGGCCAAACATGTAAACATGAGCTAGTTAGTCTGCATACTTATCTGTGGGCTAATTTTTAATGAGACTTGGAAGAAAACAGAAAAAATTAAGTTTGGGAGCATTTTACTATTAGACATGATGCTCCCCAAAAAGCCATTTGTAAATTGTGTGAAGTACATATTTTCAGAGGTGGTATAAAAATTCCAAATATAATGATTTATATAGGCACTATCTGCAGGATGAGCATGAGTTGTCACACTGTTACTTTTCTATTTCAAAATATACACAATGTATAAATTTACAGTTGCAATAGTAGAGTGTTTAGTATAATTTCTTGTAATTAGAGTTGTTGTTTGTATTGTGTTTAGTATATTATTTATTGTGCAAACATTTGTTTTCCTTTGTTCAATATTATTGTGTATTTTATTGTATATATTTGTATTGTAAACTGACATGACTTGTTCTATATCTCAATTCTGAGCTCTCAAGAATGCAAATAAATAAATAACTTAATTAATTAATTAATTAATTAAAAATGAGTGGTATCTGTAATATATTCCAAATGGGGTTTGGACCCATCTCTAGTAATCATTTACGCCAGCACTCTCGTATCAGAAACCACTGAGAAGGGGTACCATTCAAATGATTAGGAATTCCTGGCAGTAATTTGGGCCCTCAGTAAATTCCACAACCACCTGGAGAACACCCCGAGCACTATCTTGGTTGCAGACCCTCAGTACTACGAAGTCCAAGTTAGGTCACTGGTTCCTCCTGTTGCAATAATTTACATTTCCCATCCAGCACTGCCCAGAGAAGTGGAATGAGCTAAACCGACACTCTCAACAGAGCCCCAAACCACCAAGAAACCACTCATGAGAGAGAGATACGAGAGATTTGGGCTGCTTGTAACAGCAAAGTTTTAAGAGAAAAAATCACTCATGATATGGAATACTGGAAGAGGATACTCCCTAATATAATAAGCAGTCCCTGACTGAGTAGTCTGTTCAGAGAATTATGTGCAGTTAATGGAGGCTCAACACAATCGTGCAGCTTTTACTGCAAAGCAACAGGCAGACCCCAAAATTCAAGATGTATTGGTTAAATATAGACCACCCCCCCCAAACCCCAACAACAAAGAAGAATAGGGCTATGTGTGAAACCACTACCACACTCCAACTTCAAAGACTGAAAACTGTGGGATACTGCACAGTCTACGGGAAGACATCTACTACTACCTACTACCATAAACAACCCGTACTGAACACTATGGGGTTAACAAGATGCTCTGTGAGCTTAACCAAAGGTGCACCAGGGAAAGGCTGAGTCTATGGGTCAATGAAAACAATGACTATTTCATGCCAACCCACCCAGGCACAGATAAAACTCATAGTTGATTTGATGGGGCCATACCAGAGGTCACAGAAAGGAAAACAGTACATCTTGGTGATCACCAAGCTGTTTTCAAGATGGGTCTAAGCCTATGCCCCATTAAAGCCAACACCAAAGCTACCGTAGGTATGATGGAAAATAAATATTTTCCCAACAGGATATATCAACGATGTAACCTAATACACAAAAGTCCTCAATTGACAAGTGCAGGATGGGAAATAGCAAGTCAACATTGGGGAGTGCAGTCCTATACAAAACCCAGCTACCACTCTCAAGGGAATTCAAAATAAGAGGCATAACTAAGATATCAAGAAAGATCTCAAAATGTAGATGCAAAGGGACCAATAGAAACAGGATTCCAACATACTGATTCAGTATATTTTGTGCTCCCTTCACCAGGGATAAACAAAATCCTCAGAGCTACCCCACATGAGCTTTTGCACGAACATACCCTATTGTGACACAAGGAGTGGGTCTGGGAAGCTGAACCTTGCGACAATCCACAAGTAAACCAATTCTGCCAAGAAGGTCTGACAAGTCGAAAAGGCCAATACAAATTAAGCACAACATATCACGATGAAGTGCCTAGCACCCCATCAGAAGCTGGAAAGATGTGCCCCAAAAAGAAGATAATATTTTGGTAAACACTAAACTGCTCAGCAGAAAAGCTGTGCACTTCTATACAAGCTTTCAGCCAAAATAAGAAGGTCCCTACATAGTCTGTGAAAGGGGTGGCAACATATTGAGAGTTTACAATGGGAGTGGTAATGTACATAAAGTACGCATAATCTACTAAAAGAGTCATTGAACCTTTGATCAAACAAAACGCCAGACACATGCAGCCACTGCTGGCACCACGTGCTGAACCACACAAAACAATGTTATTATCGTGCCAGATGGAGAGTCACCAGCCACGTGCCCCACCACACCCTACGCACCAGCTGTCTCTCCATCCTTGCCGCCACTGTCACCCGACCAGCAGCACATGCTTTTGCCTGAACCAGCACCAACCAGGGAGAGAAGCTAGCCCAATGTACCACCCCTGGCGAACCAATCAGTGAGCAGCGAGCAGTGCCTATACCAGCGCCGACTCCGCTCCCTACTTCAGCCACAGTGCAGGTGTGAAAGGAGACTGCTGGCTGCCCTCCAGGTAAGAAAGTACCTGTTTCCCCTCCTAACACTCAGCTAAGACTCACTCAAAGCAGTGCCCTTTTGACCACGGTTCCTGAACTGTGGCACATTGAGATAGCAGCCACCCACTGAACACTGCTACACTCCTCTGCAGTGCAAAGAGCAGTAGTGGAAATAATGTCAAGCAGTAATCAAGGGGATACCCAGGTGCACTACGAGATACCATGGCACCATTTCCACAACCTTCATCAAGCCAGCCACCATGGGGTAAAGTCTCTGCGTGAACGGCTAAGTTGGTAAATCCTCAACTGCTTAGAGCCCACAGACTCTGTGTGTCGTTGTTGCTCCCTATATCACACGTGCTGAAAGCCTCCACCTCGCTGTAATAACCAGCCTCCTCTGCATGTGATTGTGTGAGTTTAGAACAGTTATGTTGCCTAGTTAGCAACAGCAAGTGTTAGAGTACAGTAGGAAGTGCTTCAAGATGTTTTCCCCAGTGCACAAAAGCAGAGCTGCCCTCATCTTGGTGCAGTGCAACAGTCGTTATATTGCACAAAACCTGGTCACAGCTATGTTTCCTATGTGTGAATCTGTACAAACAGAGATTAAACATGATGTGCTGATGTGTTCTGCTGTTTCATATAGTATAATAATATGATGCACCCTAACTGCAAGGTTAAATTGTTTTTGGCTATGAGACAGAGTATCAACCTTTGAAGCATGCAAAGTAAATACAATATTGATGAAATCCCATGAAGCCAAGCCGTGCCAAGCGTCAATACCATTATTGAATAATTACTTGCATGTAGAGTACTGCACCATTTCTCTAGGAAGAATCCATCTGTTCCTAAGCCTGTACATTGTGGCCATCAGCCATGTACAGCCTACCAATAACAGGTGAGCCAGTTGACATGATTACTTTAGCCACAACCTAAACAAGAAAAACTGGGACAGAAATATTATTCTAACAATATTATAAATGTGAAAGAGTGTATGTTTCTCTGTTACTAAATCATGTCGTAACGGCTCAACAGATTTGGATGAAATTTGGTACAGGGGTAGATTAAATTCTGGACTAGCACATAGGGTACCTTTCATCCCAGAAAAACGAACAGTTTCTTAGGCAATGCAGTGAAAGTCAGATGTAACGAGTATGCTTTATAACAAAAAGTCCACTATAAATATAACTTTTATCTGCACCATCAATTACCCGTATACATAGTGAGAAAAGAAGTTAGGAATACTGAATGCAGCGTCGGCTAGTTTTTGCTATAACCATAGCATAAACAGTATCACTCAGCAGTTTTCTTCAAAAACAATGCAAGAAGAAATTATGCGTAAACAAAAAAAATTAACAAATGGTTTTGGTATCCATGCGTAAACATAGTGAAACATGGCAACATCGCTGATGTCAGCCAGCCACGTTCAGACTTAGTAACGCCACACAGTTTGCCTGCTGTGACAGCGTGGCACCGTGCTGTCCAGTCCAGCACCAGCACTCAACTGCGCTAGCTCTCTCTTCTCTGTGCGCTAGGTCGTGTGCTTGCTGTTGTGTGCTCACCACTGCGCATTTGTGTAGACGCAAAGCAGAAAGTTTCAATATTGGCCAAAGTTAATAGTGAAATGCAAGTAAAATTGAATGTAAATTTACCTACGGATTACTGTTTATACGTAAACTTCTTTCAATCAATCATTCGAAACTGCTGTATTATTTCATGTGAAAATATGGGATACTCCCTGTACACAAAACTATTTTTGGGGAGAAACATTTCTGACCATGATAAAATTACATCTAAGGTCCCGCATCGTCAGGGAATAGACCTGAGAGTACATGTAAATTATTTATACGTGCTATTATTACACCAAACAGCTGCTAAGAATTGGGTAATCTGATTTGCCGGCATATTGCACAATAGAGTCGCCAGCAAACGTCTGCCTTAAATTCTGTTACAGGAATGTTTTTGTTAGTAGCAATTTTTCTGACTTCAAATGGAAGCATTTCTGTGGTAATAAAAAATCCATTATTCCTAGTGGTGCACATGTGATGAAACAGCTATTATTCCAATTCCGGGTATTTACACATTTTGCCTCGCAAATCACATTTTATGGACAATTTTTACAGTGTATTTTTTCGCCACACTAACACCGTACATTTTTATCGTTGACACCAAATTTTCTACCAACTGTCCTTTTTTCATGTTCATGTTCATATTCCACAACCATCAACTAAAAATTTGCATAATAACTAGCTCGTTCCTTTTACGTTATCACGAGGCCATGTTCAAATTGGCACTTTTCATTAACAAAATGGTCATGTGACCTGTTTGTCTACAAAATGTACAATGTATTTTTGTAATTTGCATTTTGTCAACTTCAAAGTTGACAAATTACCTAATCACCCCAGTATCAGTTTTTATTTTTCAAATCATGACAACACCAAAATAACACAGCATTGCATGCTAAGCAGTTAGACATTATATTGTTTTGGCTAAACCTTACAAAATGCTATACACAAATTACGAGAAATGAAACTATAACCTAATTGAAACACTGCCTGAAGTTTGTTTAACTGGGAAGAGGGAAGCGTGCATGACACGAGAGAGAGGGTGAGAATGAAGTGAAGCGATCAATACCAGCACAGCTGTAAACCGCCTGACAAGGTCACACAAGGTTCACACCAGCACTCACATCCACAATTCACGTAGTTATTGTTTGGGTGACATTATTTATGAGTTACCATTTCATAGTACGGAATATGCACTTGTGAACATTTTTGTTTTGTGATATTTAGGAAACATATTATTGTTTTTTTTTTATCACTAGGCCTACTACTAGAACGTCCCGTAAATTAAAATAGCAACATGTTGGGCAATTTTAAGATTGCCAAATCTTTTTCTACTATCGTACACTATAAGACGGGTACATACAGCAATTTTAAGGGCCTCAATTACGTAAATACCTTGCACACCTGCAAATACAGCATACAAATGTGGAGACTAGCCAGCTTTCCAAGAGATTGTGTCGTTTGTCATAAGGGAAAGCTGTTAAAGCGAAATAAACAGAAATTTATTGTTATTCAAGAATGAGCGCTAGCAAGATTTTTAAAATTGTATTTTGGTGCTAAACTATCGCACATTTTGCTAATGAATGTTTATCTTGTGAATCAATCTGCTTTTTTGTAGTCACTAACAACACAAATTTTTTGTTAACTTTTAGAATTGTAATAAAATTTCTTCACTAAATTTTAGCTAAAAAATGTGCGAAGTGACAGTTATACATAATAACTTTCCTTGTACAAGTCGCCCATCTGTTTCTACGTATCCCAGCCCACAGCCGCTGCCACTGCGCGTGGCGACAGAAAGCGCTATGACCTTGGGCAACCTGGGAATACAGCTGCACGCTTGAGCATTGCCACCCTCCCCGCACTAAACCTTACGATGCGTCACATCTGTTCTCCGCTAGTGATTGAATTTTACGCCATATAAATTCTATTTTAATTAGGGTTGTGCAAGAATAAGATATGGGCTACGAGAAATTTTGTAGAAAGAAAAAATTTTTCTTGCGAGAATCAAGACGAGAATGAGAAAATTTCAGTTAATTACATAATTGTGACCAGCCTATAGTATTTTTAAAAATCATGTGATTTCCTAGCATATGATTTTAAACATACATTTAAATGTCAGGTGAACATGAACCACATCATAATGAATAAGTACCTACTTTTATTTTAAACATACACTTTATTTGTGTACATATTTTCCATTATGAACTGAGCTTAAAGAGCAGAGTAACGAGTGCCAAAATTCCAATTTTACAGAATTCGCTATTGATTCAAAAGCAAAATTCACCTATTGTATTGGCCACTTTATCTACGATAAGTGGAAATGCGCTGTTCACAAAAAAAAGTTGTCTGTTTTTAGCTATTAAATTTGATTAGTTACCGTGATAAACAAATTATTCCATTTTGTTTGTACTAAAGAAATATTTTTCTAGTGGGATTTTTTTTTAAACTGCACTTGTACAGTAGGCAATAAACTTTCATTCGTCATGGAGATATTTTTTGTTTTTAATTGTAAACTTACTGGTTGGCGTTTCTGAAAAGAAGAATCAGATACACAATTTACTTATATAGATGTTCCCTTTATGTTATAAAATATTTGTCTGCATTAATAACATGACGTAAAATTTACTTCTTATAAGCACATGACTCAGCAAGTTGGCGATTTATTTGTTGGTGAGGTGTAGGCCTCCTGGTCAGTGTCTTTAATGCGTAATTTATCGTTATGTCACTGTGTAATAAATTAAATTTAAATAACTGTTTGTTTAATAGCACAGTATTCAATACTATATCCCATGTTACATAAAACATGATAACCATCATCTGGCTGTCACTCTAGAATGTGTGTTTTGTTTCAAGATTGCATTCTGCTCGAACACGTTGGCTAGAAATGTGCGTGGAATGCCTTGAAGATGCCTTCATTGCACACTTGTGTATTCAACAAACAAATAATGGTAACTTTTTAATACCATATGTTAAAAAAATTTATTGGCATGAAAAGTTGCTCGCTTTTTCGAGAAAATTCATTTTCTTGTTTGCGGTTCGAGAATGCCGTATTTCTTGACATTTTTCTCGAGTTTCGAGATCTTGCACAACCCAAATTTTTTTATAAGTTATATTATCAGTCTTCTTACATTTTTGGGTTGTGCCATTACAGTCAATATACAGCACAAATAAAAACATTGTAAATATATATATATATTTTTTTTTTTAACGAAAGTTCGTTATAGCGACAATTTTTGTACCATTATAAAGTATTCTTACAACGGACTTTCACTATATATAATACCCATTTGAGTAGGTGCTGATTGGTACTCTGTTTTTTACATTCCTTAAGGAAATGTTTATTTTTCCGGGATGGAAATCAGAATTAAATCAGACTTTTTAATTCGAAGTACCCTAGGTGCTAATCCAGAATAGTACAGTAATAAAGAAGAACAATTAAGATAGAGCTCTAGGTCACTATATTTAAGGTTTGAATTTTGTGCACGGGTGGAGCCTCCGGTAACAGGTAGTAATAAATATTTTAAAGATTTACGTAATCAAGTTTGCTCAAGTATATCAGTTAGATTTGCCAACTTGTAATTGAGACTAAGTTTTAAACCTAAATACATGCTAGGCTACCTTGTTCAAATAAGTTGAAATTAACTGACAGAAATGAATTACTTTATTTCAATTATTTAAAATTATATCTCTTATTAACAGTGTTTCCATTTGCCATACGATGTCCAGTAATAGTGTTTGTCACATAGCTTTGTATATCATTGCTCAACTATTACAAACATGTTACAGTTTTTTTTTGCAACTGTGTAGTAATGTTTATTTTCTTATGTATTATTTGTTCACCATGTGCAACTTGCCAAATTGTCAACCTTTATGTAATTCACTGTACATCTGTATTGCATCATATAACTTAATTTTGCCATGTATGAGTCGAGTGGAGAGATTTCGGTGGTTCTTAAAATCTAGGTCTTGAGATCCAATAAGGGTGAAATGAGCTCAGTATGCAGCAGTGCAAGGATGAAAGGGTGGGGAAAATTGAAGATCCCCAAGAAAACCTGCCAACCAGCAGAATCGTCCAGCATGATTCCTAGATGCAATAATCTTAGAGTGATCCTGTTGGAATCAAATCATGTTTGCTTAACCAGAGCCAGTACTGTAAATAAACAGATACATGCATGGACTTTTACCAACAAGAAAAACTGTTGAAATGGCTCTACCAACACTTATTATTATGATGTAAGTGTAGCAGCCAAATTTGTGTGCCATGTAGCAGCTTCTATTTCAATGTAAGAAGAAGTTGCCAACCACTGACACATTTTTCACTGTTATTAACTTCAGTTAAGTTATGCCAGATAACCTATGTTACATAACCCACCACCAAAAGAACTTAGTTCACCACCGCAGTGAACTTAGCTAATTCACTTAAGGCTAGGTTCTTTGTATTTGTGTCCTCTTCTTTTTCAATAGTTTTTCAAATGATCAGTCAAATAATTCTTCAACTTTATATCCCAATTCACTATTTTGTAACTTTACTTTTGGGGTGTTAGTAAGTAACCAGGTCTGCAGCATATTTTGTACCACAACATCATTCCAAAGGGTAGCGAAAGGATCCTTCATTTCCCAAACTTAAAGTTCAATTTGTTTTTGGTCACTTTTGGCTTTTAAACCCTTTCCACTCCCTTTTTTCTTATGTCGAACACACGGGTTGAGCATAAGGGAGGCCTCTGCCATAATAGCGACAAAGAAAGAGCATCACCAAACCAGATGTCTACGAGAGAATGAGTCCAACTGCCTTCCACGAGGACACCCGTCCCTTTACCTGCAGCTATGGAAGAGAAAGGGGAAAGGGGTGGGCTTGATGCCTTGCCACAGCCCTGGCCCCCTTCCAAGAAGAATTTTAATCACCCCCTTTCCCACCCACTGTGATGATGTCAAGGGAATGGCACGCAGGCCAGCTGCTGCAGCATCACACTCCAACATGCTTCACCCCACTGCCTGCTGGCTGCGAAGGGGAACTCAACCCAGCGTTCGCCCACCTTCAGCCATTTTCACAACTCTCTCTTCGTCTCTCCCTGCACCTCCCTGTACAAACCCTGTATTTCATTGATATATAAGGACTGCACAATCCTTAGTTCGGAGTTGACGGGCTCAGCTAATGCACAGGACGTCACTCTGCCACAAAATATATTCAAGCCTTCAACATCTAACTAGCTTCACTTTGCATCACAGTGATCAATAGCATCTTGCTGTTCATTGTGCTACAATCCAAGTACCAAAAGTCTGGGGTTACCCTGCCCCACCTGCAACCTCTCCTTCCCAGACTGCCCCACATATATTTTTGGCAACCTTCGTTCAGCCCTTCAGGTGCTAATTAGGGTACAGGCTAGGTATCTGTGTTTTATTGTCTAGACAATAAACAGACATTACAGCAAGATGTCACGTTTCCAGGTTCGATCCTTGCTATAAGTATGTCCTCGCTGTCTCTGAATTAGACTGATTTTGATTCCCAGTAGGGCCTACTGCTTAAAAATCGCCCTAAAATTGTTTTTAAATTGTATTCAAAAGACCATAACTAAAAATATCCTGTTATATGAAAACTGATTGCGTGAAAATGACAGGAAAATCTGACCGCGCCATGTAAGTATAGCTGATCAACCTGCTATCAGTTGCTCGGCCTACGCAGCATTGTCCCGTAATCAGTTACCCAGCCTAAACAGTATTTCCTGCTATCGCTTACTCGGCCGCCGAAGCACTGCCCTGCAAGCGATAACTCACCCTTCACAGCTTTGCACGACAGCCGAAAACCAAATACCGATGTTAACTGGCATAATTCTCACACCTATTTTACAGGATTTTGGTGCAAAAAATAGGATGCATGAATTATGCAAGGAATTGATAAGACACTTGCATGTACACATTCAAATTGGGTCTACTGTAAGTAATCCCTCGCCCACTGAGGGAGATACATTTTTTAAAATCACAGCACTTTATTTTTTGATAATAGATATGAAGATTCATATTCAAAATTAAATCACTAGTGTGCTGGGGCTAGCAGTGAAAACAATACCGTGTGCACGTAGCTGAGCAAGCACCTAGATCCTCTGCAGCACGGCCGGGCGAGCGCCTAGATCCACTGTAGCGTGGCCGGCAGCTGCACCTTGTCGCAGTTACTCAACCCTAGAACCTCGGGCGGGGCAGCTGTTGGTTGGTCGCTACACAATTATTCTGGCGGGCGGCAGTGCCCGGGAAACCAAACACTGTTGACAGCACAATGATCGTGAACGACTACGGAAAATCAGAACTGGTTCATGAAAACATGGTCTAGGTAGAAAGGGTGGGATTCTATTTATAGAACAATGCGCTTAGTTTGAGAAAGAGAAGGGGGGGGGGGGGTTAAGAGGCAAGGCGGAAGAATTTGACACAAGAGCGGCACAAGGTATTTAGGGAAAAGAGGAGAAAAGAGGAGATGGGGCGAGGGAGTGGAGTTACGGCAGACAGATAACAAAAGCGCACTTCACACGGTCACGAGTCCCACCACAAGCCTTCTTCACACGATCTTGCCGCACATGTTTCAACTCGTAAAATTTCAATTTTTAATGGAATATTTTTGCAATGTTTTGATGGTTCCTCAAAAGGACCTCGTTATATAGTAAAACCCCTCTATTTCAACCCCATTTATTACGACCACCTCTCTATTATGACTAAATCCCGAGGAACAGTGAAAAATTTGGGTCGGAAAAGTTGAAAATTCAAGGCACGGCTAAAAATAGACACAGTAATCCCTCCCCAACCGCAGTATCTTGAACCACTGTTTCAGTTATGTGCGGATGTGTTTTTGTAGACCTTTTCTCCAACCGCGGTACTAGTTTCTATTAGCCACGGTTTTCAGTCTATGGAAAACTAGCCCTTACTGATGTTAGTGGTCGCGCATTTATCAAGGTACCATCATAGACTTTGACATTGGTTGTCCCAAGCAGTGTGAAGCAATAAATTACTTAATGCCAGAAGAGGACACTGGGGTATTATCCGTTAAAACACGGAGGGGGGGATTTGCAGGGTGGGTCAGTAAGGGTTCTTTGTCAGAGATTTACATGTTTTCATCCCAGTAAGTGAAACTAAGATTAAAGTGTCTACAACTCCCTTGTCTGATGAGCATCTAGTTTGTTTTATTTTGGAAGAATACAAAAGATTATATGTGAAACTAAAAGTCTATGTAGCTTGTGTTTATAATTCACAATGGTGATTAGGGAAGGTGGAAGACATTCCAGTTGACCAAAGTGAAGACGTTATGTTTTTCCACCCTGCAGGTCCCAACACATCTTTCAAACTCACATCCAATGATAAAGTCTGGATCAAGGAAACCCACATTTTACGTGTTGTTCCCCCCATTGAATTAAGTTAAGCCACAACTGGAATATGTCAAAACATTAATCCAAAACTAAGTGAAGAATTAAGTTTACTTTTGTTTAAACATTTACGAAAGTGACTTTGTTTATTGTGAGGTAGAACAGCTGTTCTCAACAGATTTTTTCCAATGACAAAAGTGGCTGATAATGACAAACTACTTCAACCACAGAAGAAAACATCATGTAAGTTTAATTTTGATTTATGTAAAACTCTGTGATTCTTGTCAATTTATTACACAAGACACTTGTCAATACATGATTTACTGCAGATTTTACTCCAAATACCAAATATGTGACAAATAAATTACTAGGTAGCATAATAACGATCAACAATTAATTTAACTTGATTATTACAATTGAATTTTCTTTTACATCTTTGGTCAGCTACAGAAAATAAACACATAAAAAAAACACACAGGGATTTTAGTGGTGTATTAAGGGTCACAATGGCACTATTTTGCCAAATTTTCAGAATTTTTACACTTGCCCCCTTTTTTTATAGCTTCAAAAAAAAAAAAAAAAAAAAAAAAAAAAAAAAAAAAAAAAAAAAAAAAAAAAAAAAAAAAAAAGTAATTTTTTCACACAGAAGGGATTGAGTAAAATTTTTTGACAATATGTAATTGCAAAGTACTCCATGTAGACTTACTTGCCTCAAGGTTTCATTGTGTTTTAATAATTTGGGAAGAAAGGAGTTGAAAATAGAAAAAATATTTAGTATCAAGGTCAACTTTCATGTTGATGTAGAAGACATATAAAATAACATTCTGTTTATTTTTAGTGACATTCTTAATAGCCCTATATCTCCTCTTTGCAATGACATCTCACACAAGTTTGTAGCTTTTATAGTTATTAAGATATTAAACAAAAAGTAAAGGCTCGAAAATGTATATTTTGCTATGCGGTGGCTGCCATATTGGTGTGTAAAAGCAATATAGTGGCAGATAAAAATCTATAACTTCCGGTTTGCACTGTTGGTATATGTACTTTTCATGTGATTTTCATGTGACAAAATTTCAAATTTTTTCAAAATGGGTCAGCAACAAAAAAAATTCAAATTGAGTGATTTTCCATGGAATGACCCTGGGCCTCACCTTCAAGAGAGTAGTGAGATGCCTGGAGTTCCAAACTCATTTGTTCCTCTCATTATTACATGCACTGCTTCGAGCAGTGCTCCATCCTGTGCGCAGAGGGTGATTATCGAGCTGCTCAGAGCTCACACTCCTTCCTCCACCAAGTTCCCACCAAGGTGACAACTGCTTTCCAGTGATAAGGGGGGAGGACGTCTTTAATGCCGGACATCAATAAACTCTATTCACTAGGTGAAGCGTTACGTAAATATACTTGTTTAAAACGAGTGCCTCTCTCACTGTAATCATATCATCACACTTTCTAATGTTTGTAACACACACAAATGTTTTCACCTTTTGTCTGAAAACACGAGTTTTCTTCATTCATGAATACAAAAGGAAGCAAACAATAGCATCCTTTTCTTCACATTTAATACCATACTGCTTATTCACTCCAATCTTTACAATGTTTGGCTATTGTCTTTTTACCAGGTGGAGCTGTATTACTGGAAACAAAGTGATCATAGGTAGAGAAAAATAATGATCGTACAAGCAGCTAACAGAGAGGAGGTAGCAAACGAAAACCAGTCGATATGGCAATTGAAAGAGAGTGCATTTTATGCTCTCTGATGTGACATACTCAATTTCTGCAGCCTTTCAGCCTTTGTCACTGTTTACGTTACAAACAATGTCAAACAAAGATACTGTACCCCAAACTATGACCCTCTCTCCATTAAGCAACACAAATTAAACACTGGAACCTTCTGCTGTATTGGATTCTGGACCACTTTATTACTGCCTCAATACTCATTAACAATAAGACATTATGGAACACATAAAATCTTTCTGCTACATTCAACACATATTTTTTTCCGATTCATGCTTCATAAAAAATGTGAGTCGTAATAACTGGAGCTAAGGTAGTAAGCAGCATCACTAGTATAAAACTACCAAAATGACAGTGGTGTAACTAGCCTGCTTGCGCAGTTGGTGAGCATCTTGCTGTGCACGCTCACGCTCCTCAGTCTCTGTGACCAGACGTGCTTGCAGCTCTCTCTCCTCTCCCTGTGAAGCCACACTGGCTACTTGTGCACGTTGCAACTCCTCACGTGCACCCGCCAGCTCATGTCCCAGCGTCAACTGCTGCTTCTCTAGTTCCCGCACTGTACCCTGTAGCCGTACTCTCTCCCCTTCCAGGCCTGTGCGTGTCTCTTCCAGACCTGCACACACCATATATAAGAAGGCATATCAGGTGTATAACTGTTCCTGCTAGACACTACATAATTCTTCCCTGGAGTATTCACCAGCATGTAGGGACAGTGGACACACCTGCCAGTTTTTGTAGCGCCTCCTCCAAAGAACGGGTCTGCTCTCGCTTCTCTCCCTCCAGGCGCTTGATGAACTCTCGCAGCTCCTTGTTGGTGCTATGGTACTTCTCCTTCTCGTAGCTTGTATCCGTCAGCTGCCGGCGCACATCTGTCAGGTCCTTGCGCAAGCCCTCACAGCTTGTCTCCACTACAACACATCAGCAACAATTTACACTACAGCCAACACATAACAGCACACAACATATTTTACACACAATATATATTTTGTTTGAAATATATAATCTCAAACATATTCCAGCTAGAACTAGTTATACTGTATTGTAATGCTGCAGTTTTTCAGATATTATATTATTATTACTTTTTTGTTTTTGGATTATTTGGTTGTGGTGTGATGATTAAGTAAGATATTTTCAAATTAAGATTTAGTATATGATTGAAGTGAAATGCAATGTGATATTGGTTATGTCACATCTATATTGATGTAGCAATAATTTAGAGGTTATTGCTGTTATTGACATTATTAATTTGTCCTTAGATGGTATCAAGTATTGTTACTGTTATTATTCATTGCCTCATTGGTCCTTACAGGGTATCAAGTACTGCAATTTTTCAAACATGTAAAATTACACAGAAGTGTCCTAGTTGGCTCTCGTATCATCATTGATGATTAGAGGAGTAGTATGGCATGCTCAGATGACAGCCAATCAGAGAACAAGTAACAAAAAGTATGATGAAGTTGGAATCAAACACTTTTTTGTAAGAAATACTGCCATCATCGTCATAAATGGATGTGCGCGTAATGAAAAAAAATAGTAACTTTTATAATTGTACTAAGTAACAGGATTAAAATATGATATAATTGCTGAAAAAAGTTTGTAAATCATCATCATGAAGAATGGAAAATGAGTAGTATGTATTTATTTGTTTTGAGAAGATAAAAAAATTATTTGTCTATTTTGCTTGAAAATGTGAATGAGTAAATGAAAAATGGTGAACCGAATTTTGACATTCTAATTCTACTGAAATGTTACAACTGTAACCCAACGTGGGGCTGAAGAAATAACTTCGAGAACTGTGGTCTTCGGACGCTGTGAACTTCGGCAGAGGGAAGAACCACACCAGAGGGAGATATCTTGCCACACTTTGAGAATATAGGTGAGCGAAGATTCGGTGCCCTGAGGGATGATGATTGCTATATATGTAAAATTTTAAATAGGTGTGCAGATGCTGTTTGCAGTTTTCAACACAGAGGGACAATGTGGGAGCAACTTTCAGTAAACCACAAGTAATGGAGAAAAATTTTTTTTTTGTTTATACAAGATTCCTACTCATTGTAGAAGTACTGTAGAATCATAAGTAGAATACATTCCAGTAAACCACGCCCTTAATCATTTCACAGTTCTCCACTTTCCTCTTCTCAATTTTTTCTATGAGATCTGTATCCTTCTGATCTCCCCCTTGCCATTTCTTTATATTGACAAATGACTTCGGGATCAGATGCAAAATATTGCACAGCTCTTCTGCGCTCACCTTTCTGGGAATCTGCAATGAGCCAAATTCGTCGGAGACGTACATCCTCGAAAGTGCATCTGCCACACAGTTCTTCTGATCTTTCACATGAATGATTTTAAAGCCAAAACAGGTTGGTCTCATTAGCTATCTTCCCAATTTTCCCAAAATGCACGCGAGAGCCTCTTCCTCATTTAAAACTGTAACCCTGTTTAATTTTTGTGACAAACTCCTACTTGCTTATAAGCTATAGGTTTAAGTTCCTCTTCCTCTCATTGCAGTAATACTGCACCCAAAGCAAGTTCGACAACTAGCTTCTAACTGCAACACAAAACTTTGCTTGAAATTAGGCAAACTCAACACAGGAGGGTCGAAAATGAAAATTGCATATTGCAGTGCTTGGAAACTCTACATTTTTTTCTCTTGAGGTGGTTAATGAGTGCAAAATGCTGTGAAGTTTGAGATAAACTTGGAAAATGGCCAAGCATGCCTAAGAAGCACACCACCCCAGTCAGGTTCTTAGAAGCAGGAAAATTTACTATCGGGGAATCTTTTCCTGGTCCATAATCAGCCTCCCCTTGCTCAAAATAACCCCAGGAACTTAATCTATTTTCTGGCCCAGGATACCTTCTCCGGATTAACGATGAACCCAGCAAATCCCAACTTACCCAACACCAGTCCCACATGCTCCAGGTACTCCTGAAACAAATTTGAGAAAACACAGTCGCCATAGAGCAACGATACCAAAAACTTAAATTGGTACTCTTCCAACAACCTGTTTAAAAAGTGCGATAAACATTGACTCCAAAATTTACGCCAAAAGGCAGGCGTTCCCACTTAAGTGACAAATCAGTGTACTTTTACTGACCTCATAGAGAGTACAATCATGAAAGGCAGAATTAAAATTAAAAATAAGTAACTTGAGAAAAATTTCAAAAGAATTTCAATGTTAGGGAAGGGGAAAGGATCAACTTTGATTTTTTATCTAAGTGTCTGTAATTTAATACCAGCCTAAACTTTCCCAGTTCCATCTTCTTCACCAGTAATGCTGGTGATGCACACTGCAACAAACTCCGCCTAATGATACCCTCCCTTCCTAAGTTTGCCACAATGTTCCCAAAAGCCAACAGCTTGGGTGAAGAGCATTGATAGGATACCCATCTCACTGCATTTGCCCAGTTTTTCTATCAATACATCGGAAAACTGCTTTATGACATGAGCTAATCATTTCTTGTGTTCATCCGCCATCTCCTCGCCTTGTGTCTCCATACCTACACAAGCCTTAACTCTATGCACAGGCATTTTTTACTTCAGGTGAACAGGTTGGGCAGGATCAAAAACAAAAACCAGCAACCTCTCATTACAAATTAACAACACATTGGTTTCTGGAAAAAATTTAAACATAAGACTCAAAACTTGCGCGTTCTGGAGTATTTACCAATTTTAAAACCTTGGCACTACACTCTTTTCAGTTATTGCAGTTCATTACTGTAAAGTAGTTTGACAACCTTGGTGATAGAAATTCTAAAGGAGATGTTTTTAGTATTCATGGTGTTTTTTAGTATTCCACAAATTCGTCACAATACTCTTCTAACACCTAGTTCAAATTCCTCACAGTTAAAGTTTAAGTGTAAATCATGATAAACTGCAATTGATAACACAATAAAGTTTTAAACCTTAAAATAAAAAATTAATACTCTACATTTTTCTCTTCGGAATCTGAGGTGTTGTGGTTACTGTAATTTCTACATTTAAAAAACAAATAAATAGTATATATTACAGTGGCATTGTGGTTTCGTCATTAAAAGAACTCTTATTTTATAATTAAGTTAGTGTGGCATGGTCTTACATCATGTTTGTACATTAAGTTACTAGGTTTTTATCAAAATCACGCAGGTGAAGCAGCTGATCTATTGAGACTTTGTTCTAACACCTATTGTGCAAGGAATATTTTTGTTAATGGGACTCACAAGGAATGTGTAACCAACATAGTGTTCTTGTAAATAATATGGCCTCATAAAATATTCTTTTACTTTTCAGAATTTTCTTTTCCCCCTCTTCCTCTGAAATACAATGTTTCAAATCCAGATGCAATTTCACAAGGCGACTTGCACAATCCTGGCTAATAAAGCACAAAGACTTTCCCCAGTGTCCAACATAGCTTTCATTTCCGACCCTCACACAGTTAAGGGACCCCATAAAAATTTTTCCCTGTTATTCTTCACCACCGCTAGATGTTCATCTTTCATTTTCTCCTGATCTTTCTTTCCCTTCGGAACTTTGTCTCATTCCCTAGCTATGTGCCCGATACTAGCACAGTTATAACATTTACGTTTTTCATCTTTGGTGCTTTACAGCGAATAGTGACCTGGTCAGATTTCCCACAGTTAAAGTAATAAGCAAAGTCCCTTTAACTACCCACTTCAGTATCTCCTCTGATCTGATTTCCCTCATTGCAACTTTCCTGCTATAATAGGTATTGCTCAGAAGAATACCCCAAACTGTTCACCTCTAACACCCAGATCTTAAGTTCCTGGGCAGATTTGGTTTTCAACAACACACACAACTGCTGAACAGTGGTGGCCATATTCTTGAAAACCAGAACAATACGCTGTTCATCACAAGAGGGAATACTATTTCAGCTCCACACTGAATGAGATCCTGACAAAACCGGCTTATTTTATCCTCTTGCCACTGGAATCTATAAACATATTCTAGCTCCAAATCTTCTTTCATACATTTGGGACTGTTAAAGGTACAGTAGTTGGCATCCATGTTATAAACAGTAGCAATCATCATGGTGGCTTATATGTATATCCTTTGTTAGATTATAACACAGATGTTGAAATAGAGACACAACATGGCGCAGTCGACGGGATTAGTTGGTCGGGAAAGATAAAATTCTAACAAACGTCAGTACTCAGCTGTAAAAGTGTGACAGGCACTTAGGTACAGTCACACTAATGCCAAAGTTTTGAAACTGCAGGAAGTGTGATCGTTGTTCGCCGTCGTTCACAATGGCTATGGGTGGAGGTGTTAAGTTGCCACCTGACTTGGATTTACAAAGCAAAAATGCTTACGCGGACTGGAAGTTTTGGGACTCTGAGTTTGATGACTACCTAGTAAGCACAAGTCAGGCCAATGCTGTGGACAAGGTTAAGATTTTCCTTTTACGAAATATTGTGGGAAGCGCATCATCTTGCATCCTGACGACTCTCACCATTACTGAAGAGGTTTGAAATATCAGAGTCAAAGAAGTAATTGAACGGTATGTCCGCCCTAGGGTTAATGAGGTCTAGAGGTATGTCTTTACTTAGCGGTGCCAAGAAGAAGGGGAAAGTTATGACCATTTTCTTACTACACTACACCAGCTGGTTAAAAATTGTAATTAGAACCAGAAATATACTCAGACCACAGAGGATAAGATGTTGCGCGATGGTATTGTTTATGGTGTCTGAGACAAGGCTGTTTCAGAAGCCTTGTTACAGATAGATAATTTAACATTGGAAAAGGCAGCGGTGCAGTGCAGAGTATGTGAGCAAAGTAAACAAGTGTACCATATACACAATAAAATTGGCGATAGAGAGAATGAAACATCTACTGTCATTGAGGTCAAGAAAGTTTTCAATGATCAGAGAATAAGGCGTGTTTAACCCAGTGATAGTGGAAGTGAATTCAAATGTGGATGATGCCACACAGTTCATGGACCCAAGACATGCCCGGAATATGGGAAGAAATGTGCGAAGTGTGGTGTCTTGAATCACTTCGCAAGATTGTGTAGGGTAAGAAAAGTACAAGTAGCTGAACATGTTGAATCGCATAGCTCACAAGAAAGTCTCTATTGTGACTGTGTCAGTGTTGCACTTCATCCTGTTAAAGTTAGGGGCCAGGTCAAAATTTATACTGAAAGCTGTGTGATGTATCCTAATGAATGGCGAGAAAAAATAATAATTGAAGAGATTAACATGACAGTCCAATTAGACACAGGCACTCAGATTAGTGTGTTACACGTCGTAGTTTTAAAAAGTCAGTCAATTAATGATACAACCCACAAGTTTTAAGCTAAAAATACTGGATGGTGTCATTATTATGGTAAGTAAAGTTCCTTTGCTGTGTAGAGCCAAGGGATATGAGGATTACATTAAATTCATGCTGGTGGATATAGAGGTGATACGCCACTGCTAGGATTATCAGGTTGCCTAGCACTCAACCTGGTACAGCGAGTCAACTCCATGGCCTGCGAGAGCACTAAGGACAACTTCGTACTGAAGAATAAGGATGTCTTCAGTGACCTGGGCTGCTTTCAAGAAGGTAAGATTGTTACACAAGAAGGAGCAGAACCAATGTGTAGGCCCCACAGGAGGGTACCCCACGCTTTGCAAGCACCACTCAAAGAAGAACTGGACAGGCTAGAGGAAAAAAAGGTTATCCAAAAAGTTACAGAAAATGATGCACGAGCTGAATCAGTAACCTTGTCATTATTGAGAAGCGTAATGGTGAACTCAGAGTATGTTTCGACCCTACTGATTTAAATAAACATATAAAATATCAGTATCATATGGTTCCCACATTGAGTGACATCAGTGAAAAGTTAGCAAGAAAAAAATATTTCTCTGTTTTTGACTTAAGGGAAGGTGTTGGGACACGTCAGTTTTATTCAAGGTGGTGGTGGCCATGTTGGTGACATCAGGGGCAGCGTGCTCGTGTCTGCCATGTTAGTAACTCGCTTACTCCGGTCGGGAATGGTTGTGTCCGGTCGTCAAAGTCGGGAAAAATAGGGTGTTCGGGATATTGCAAATTCTACTTCGACCGAGTGTGGACTACCTTGGAAATTTGCGCTTGTTGTTTCATGCATTAGTGCTGTGAATTCCTAATGAGATTGTGAGGAGACATGTACATGCATCGGGTGTGTAACAAACTGTGAACAAGTGACTAATCTCTTTTCTCTACACGTAAGTCAAAACATTTTGGTTCTCCGCGCCGGATTTGTTGGACATCTGCTAACTACGTACTTGGAATGTGTGTTTCAACATCAAACTAACGTTTGTTACTATCCATTGTTTACAATTGTAACAGTCACTGGACCTACCCTTTCGTGCAGTCGACAAACGAGTGTTAATTGAACTTGCTCTTCAAGATACAGAACCACTATGTAAAGTACTGCTTCGCTGTATGTTGTGTTGGTATACCTGTTGCTGCCAGTGTTATTGTTTACGTCCGTAACAATGATGTTGCTAACAAGGTTGGAAAAGAGACTTCAGTTAACAGAATTCCGGCTAAAGCAACATTTTTCACTAGTTAATGAAGTTGAAAAGGACAGGTCACAATTAGATTTGCTTAAAGCCCATTGCCATGACTTAGCACAATTGAGAACAGATTTTGAAGACATCCTCGTTCAGCTTGCAGCTAGTAAACCAAACCAAGCCGAGTCTCTAAACACAGATATGGAAAACTTTCGCTCGGCCTACTATCAAATTTTAGAAGTTAGCACCACAATCTTTGATTCAAAAAAAAAATTATAATGGTGATGGGAAATCAAATGTTGACATCAAATCTAAATCTGTGAAGCTTCCAAAATTGCAGCTACCTACATTCAGTGGACAACTGACACAGTGGACGAGTTTCTGTGAGCTATATAGGGTGTAAGTACATACAAACAGTCAGCTTTCAGATGCTGAGAAGCAACAGTATCTTCTCACATCTCTCACTCGAGAGCCACTTAACCTCATCAAATCTGGACCATTGTCTGAAGGAAATTATGAATTAGCATGGCAGATGTTAACTGAGCGATACTAAGATGTGCGTCAAATAGCTACGATGTATTGGAGAACATTATGAACGTACCAGTGGTAACAGAAGGTTGTTCGCATTAACTAAGACGCCTGGTTGATGTACTGAAGGAAAACCTAGGTGCTCTGAAGGTGTTGAATATTCCAGTAGACCAGTGGTGCTTTGTGATGTTGAACATTATGTTGTATTTACTTGATGCGGAAAAGCGATGTGATTTTGAGCTGGAGCATAAAGAAGTGAAGATGCCTAAATTTGTGCAGCTGTTAGAGTTTTTTGAATTTCGGTGCAAAGCATTGATGTCTGCTGCCTCAGATGCCCATCACGCAGAAGAACAAGGAAGAACAAGGAACTGTGACTACAGTTAATTCTAGGAAATCCTTCTTTGCCAGTTCAGAACAGTTATGTATCATATGTAATCAGGGTCATGAAATTTATAAATGTCCTGTGTTTCTTGGTCACACACTTCCTGAGAGGCAAGATGTGGTGCACCCATACTGTCTGTGTTTCAATTGCCTAAACTCATATTGTGTTAATGTATGTACTACAAAACTTCTATGCTCATATTGCAATAAACACCACCACAGATTAATTCATCCTGATTCCACATCAGATATCAACAATGCTAGTAAAAAAGTGCCACCACAATCAGTGGATGAGACGGAAAATATTTATAGCATAGCAGGACATACCACTACATGTGAGGAATCTACACAAGCAGTTTCACTTACCAGTTCCAACATTAGTGCTGCCACTGTGATTCTAGGTATAGCAGTTGTGAGAGTGAAGGATGCCTGTGGTACTCTCCAGAGGGCTCCTGTTCTACTCAATACTGGATCACAAGCCTCCTTCGTATCTGAGGAATGTGTGAAGACATTAGGTTTGCTTCGGAGAAGGTCACATGTATCAATTAGTGGCCTAGGCTAGTCAGTCGTTCAAGCCAATAAAGGTGCAGTAACTTGTCTGCTAAAATCTTTCCTTCATGAGGGTTTCCAGATAATTCTGAATACATTAATACTGAATAACATAACCTCAAATTTGCCATCTGTTGCGTTGCTTCAACATGTAAAATCCCAGTACGAGAGTTTAGATCTTATTGACCCAGGCTTCCGTACTCCAGGGCCCATTGACATTATCTTGGGTGCTGATGTTTGTCCTGAGATTTTTGATGGTGGGTGGTATTCAGGCCCTACCGGTTATCCAGGAGCGTTTCGCAGTAAATTTGGTTGTATCTTAATGGGAAGGTTGAGCGAGGAGCCCACTAGTAACCCAGATGCACTTGTTTAACTATTTGTTACTTCACCAAACCTCTCAGATGTGCTGCAGCGATTCTGTGAATATGAAGAGTTTCTGACAACCAAACATACTAATCCTGAAGGGGATCTATGTGAAGCTCATTTCAAAGAGACCTACACACGCAGTCCAGATGAACGATACATGGTAAGATTGCCCTTCAAAGATGTGGAACCCAACCCGGGTGAGTCCCATTTGAAAGCTGAAAAAAGACTACGTCATCTTGAAAATCGTCTGGCACATCAGCCACAACTCAAAGCAGAGTATTCCAAATTTCTCAAGGAATATGAATCCCTTGGTCACATACATCTTCTGAGTGAAGCTCAGATGCACCAGGCTCAGTATTACATTCCGCACCACTGTGACTGCAAAGAATACCAGGTAATATTGTGGCACGATTATTATGATCAACCTATTCAAGAGTATCAGCTGGACAGTGTTACATATGGTGTATTTTCAGCTCTGTTCTTAGCTATGAGGGCCATGCATCAGCCAGCTATTGATGAGTAAACTAACTATTCCAATGGAGCAAGGGTGCTGAGGGAAGATGTGTTTGTGGATGATGTGATTACAAGTGCATCATCAGTGACAGGTGCTCTCTCACTCCAAGAAGAGTTGATAGCGCTACTCAAGAGTGGTGGTTTTGAGCTAAGGAAATGGGTCAGCAATCATCCTGCTGTGCTAGATGCCATTCCAGATGACTACAGAGAGTGCCCTCTGACATTTGAAGATAGTGGGGATGACGTCATAAAAATTCTGGGACTAGAATGGCAGTCCCAGGGACATGTGTTCTCATATTGTACTCACAGTGACAGTTCTAATAATATTACTAAATGTGTGATGTTGTCTGATATAGCAAATATATGTATGATCCATTAGGTTGGATCGGCCCAGTTGTCTTCAAGGTTAAATTGTTTCTGCAGAATCTATGGCTTCTTGAAATTGATTGGGATGAACCTCCCCCACGTGATATCAAAGATATGTGGATCACATTCATTGTGCAACTTGACAGTTTACACGAAGTTGCTATTCCTCATCTAGTGACACAAGTTGAGGGTGCAGTGCACCAAATTCATGGATTTTGTGATGCATCAACCCAAGGTTATGCAGCAGTTGTGTACCTGCAGAATGCAAATCAGTCCAAACTTGAAGTCCATTTATTGGTGGCCAAGTCCTGTGGCGCACCATTTAAATCTGCATGTCTCCCTCGCCTAGAGCTGCTGGGAGCTCATTTTCTTGTGAAACTCATGAACTTAATCATATCCATTCTGTCGAAATGGATAATTTTCTAGAAGGTGATAGCCTAGCGTGATTCAACAACAGTCATTGAATGGATCCATACTAAACCATATTGTCTCAAGAACTTTAACGCCTGATCCCTACACGCAGGTGTCATCACTGTGCATTCTATCATCAGACACAGGTATTGGATTTTGGCAGGCAAAGGCATGATACGATCAAGAAATTTAAAATGTGTGAGGTGCTTACGTTTTATGAAGTTACCTGTCCAGCCGATAATGGACATTTTGCCAACCAGCAGGGTTCAGAGCATGAGGGCATTCCAGACTGTAGAAGTGGATTATTGAAGTCCATTTCATATCAAACTATCTTATCTTTGGAATGCAAGTGTATTGAAGGCATACCTATGTTTGATTGTATGTTTTGTTACAAAGGCTGTGCATTTGGAGGTTGTCTCTGCACTGACTACAACCACATTCCTGAATGCCTTTTATCGTTTCACTGCTCGTAGAGGATTATGTACAGATGTTTATAGTGATTGTGGCACTAACATTGTTGGTGCTCACAAGCATTATACTGAACTGGAAACATACTTGAGAGATAAATCAAATTCAACCCAAGTAGCAAGTACTCTAGCAGAAAATGGTATCTAGTGGCACTTCAATCCACTGTCAGCTCCTCATTTTGGTGGGCTTTGGGAGGCTGGCATCAAAGTAGCAAAAGGTCATGTGAAACATATAATAGAGCAGCAAGTATTGATCTTTGAGGAATTCACCACACTGTTCACTCAAGTAGAAACAGTGTTGAATTCAAGACCATTATGTGCTCTTTCCACAGATCCTAATGACCTGATTGCCCTAACTCCAGGACATTTTCTCATTGGCTGTGCGTGAGTAGCTCCACCAGCTGCTCACTTGACGGAACTGCCCACAAAGCGCCTCGACAGGTGGCTGCTGCTACAACAATCTACACAGCATTTCTGGCAATGATGGTCAAGGTAATATCTACACTCACCAACAAAGAAGTAAATGGTCTCAGCAAGGGTCTACAGTAATGGTAGGAGACCTGGTATTGGTACGAGAAGACCACCTTCCTCCTCTTCAGTGGCAGCTTGGTAGCATTGACACACTTCATCCAGGCAAAGATGGGTTTAGTCGTGTGGCAAGTATCAAGACTCCCCGAGGAGTAATCAAGAGGGCAGTTGTGAGGCTGTGCCCCCTCCCCACTCAGTAACTTCTTCCTCAGTGTTGTACAGTGTAAATAAATATTGACAATTCTTAAATTTCTACCAAATTTGGTGGGCGGAACGTCAGTTTTATTCAAGGTGGTGACGGCCATGTTGGTGACATCAGGGGCAGCGTGCTTGTGTCTGCCCTGTTTGTACCTTGCTTACTCCAGTCGGGAATGGTTATGTCCGGTCGTCACAGTCGGGAAAATAGGGTGTTCGGGGTATTGCAAATGCTATATAGACCGAGTGTGGACTACCTTGGACATTTGCACTAGTTGTTTCGTGCATTGGTGCTGTGAATTCCTAATAAATTTGTGAGGAGACACATTCATGCGTCAGGTGTGTAACGACCCGTGAACAAGTGACTAATCTCTTTTCTATGCAAGTGAGTCAAAACAGAAGGTTTCCATCAAATCCTATTAGGAGAAGAATCCTCCCTCAAATGTTACTTCTCCAGCTCATTTGGCATCTATCGATATCTTAGATTGCACTATGGAATAGCTAGTGCAAATGAAATCTCTCAGTATGTAGTTGAGAGTAATTTTGCGGACATACGCAACATGGTGATATACTTTGACGATTTACTATGCATGGGGGAAACTGAGGCCGCCCATGATGAAACAGTTCACCAAGTCATAGAAAGGACTCGAGCTAAAAATGTAAAATTCAACAAAGTTAAACTACAATACAAAGTGAATGAAGTTAAATATGTGGGCCATGTATCTTCCGCCAAAGACATGGCAGTTAGATCCTGACAAAGCAACAACACTGACAAACCTGAAATCCCTCTCTAATAAAAAAGAATTGCAACAAATACTGGGAATGTTAAATTATGTCTATGCCTCCTTACCCCAAATGGCCACCCTAACAGCACCATTATATGAATTGCACAAAGAGAGAAACGAATGGCAGTGGTTACAATCACATCTAAAATTTTTTGATTCACTAAAATTTAATGTTTCATCTGCACCTGTACTAGCGCTGTTTGACCCTAAAAAAGAAATTACCCTGCAGCGTGATGCAAACACAATATGGACTTGGGTGCTGTTTATTACAGAAATCCAGCACAGGGGCAAGCAGCTTGCAGATGGTGACGACAGCCTCGCACTGCCTCACAGGCAGTGAAAAGAATTACTCCGAATCCAAAAAAGAACTACTGGCTATATATTTTGCGACATTAAAGTGTCATGATTTCATCTATGGTGGTCCAGTAAATGTTCAAACTGACCACAAACATTTGGTAGCAGTAATGAACAAAAACATAGGGAAAATAGGGTCCCCTAGTCTTCGAGGCCTGAGACTCAAACTTCCTAAATATACCCTACACGTGTATTATGCACCAGGCAAAGAATTACACCTGGCAGATGAGATGTCAAGCATGCACCTCCCTGAAATGGAGGAAAATCATGAAATTATGGAAACTGTACACTTTCTTAGTGCTCGTATACCAATGAGTGATGCAAGAAAACAGATATTTCTGTAAGAAACCAGTCGAGACCATATCCTTTCCAGTGTATCTAAAATGCATCAAAGGGGTTGGCCAGCTGCCAGTAAGTTACCACCAGAATGTCGGGCATATTACAAGGTTCAAGACAATCTTCATGTTGAAGGCAAGATGGTGTTCCTAGGCAGTAAAATTGTAGTGCCTTATACATTGCGGCCGTATGTTTTAAATTTAGCACATGAAGGACATGGCAGTGTTGAAAAAACAAATGCTCGAGCAAGCCAACAATTTTATTGGCATCTAATGCTAACTGGCATTAAAGAATATGTCTCAAGATGCTGGACTTGTCAGAAATTCCACAGGGCGAATTGGAGGGAGCTACTCATACCTCATACTGTTCCTAGGTTACCATTTCTTAAAGTAAGAACTGACATCCTTGAAGAGGTTGGGAATGCCTGTCTAGCCCTGATTGGTTCTTATTCTCACTGGCTAGACATAAGACTACTAAATACAAAATCCTCTGCTTGTGTCATAAACGCTATGCAGGACTTCTTCAACATCCATGGATCCACTAAAGTATTTAGCGCAGACAACATACCATTCAAATTGTATGAATGCCAACATTATTACAGTAAATATGGAACCACACTAAGTACACACAGTCCCCATTACCACAGAAGCAATGGCATGGCTGAAAAAGCTGTGGGAATCAGCAAAATGATCCTAAGCAAAAGTCTCGGAGGGCACTGACCACAGAGATTTACTAAGAGAATATAACAGCACTCCCATAATAGGACTTCAAGCATCTCTGGGACAAATATTATTCAGTCGATGCATTATAGCTAGAATGCCCGTAACCACAACCATGATACAACCTGTAGTCCAGGAGGGGGTCTGTGATGCGTTGAAAGCCAGGCAAGATAATTTCAAACCCTTCCATTACAAGTCCGTGAAGAAGACTGATGCTCAATTTCAGGTTGGTGACAGGATAATCACCAAAATAGGAAATGAGAAGATACGGGAACCAGGTGTAATCATGGTAAAACACAGTGAACCCTGGTCCTATGGGGTGAGGAAAGACGGAAGTCATCTACGACACTAACATTTTAAGGGAACTGGCCAGACAAGCACTGTACTAATCCAACAGGTCCATCAGAATCTACAGTATCAAGCACACACGGTAGTGTGGAAAGTGCCAAGGATGCCTCTACAGACTCAGAGGACAATGTGAACAGTGAAAGTTGTGTAGATACTGACACAGAAGACTCTTATTTCAAAGGCTTTCACACTGTATACTACGGATACCAACGTTGCTGCAGGTGGTGGAAGCAAAGGACATTATATGACCAGAAGTAGTCGTAGAGTAAAAATGAAAGAATTGTATGAGTCAGTGAAGGAGGGTAGGATGTACAGTGGAAAAAGAGGTGTTATATGTGCAGTGGATGACATCCATGTTACAGAAAGTAGCAAAAATCATGGCGCCTTATATGTATATCCTTTGTATGATTAGTAACGTAGATGTTGAAATAAAGATACAACAGGGATAAAGGACCCTCCATAATCTAACCTTCACCTGACCCCAAGCTTCCCCCTGTTCCAACCCTTCCAACAATGCATCTAATGCCACACCTGAACAACAAGGTACAAGTCCTTGGATCAATTAAACTTCCTTTTTAATAATAAAATTTATTTTTATGCAGGCTACTACCATTACAAATGGTATAAGGGAGGTCTGTACAAAATTCAACAATTTCGGGATGCTTTTGAAATAGCTCAAATCCACCTGAAATACCAACACGGCCCCACCAGACACTGCCCCACTTTCACCATCTGGTACGCAGTTATGATTAATAAACACTGTGATCACTAGACAGTTTACTCTATTTCTTTTACTACACAGAACAGAACTAAATTTGTTAGGTGATATCCAATAAACGGAGCCTGACGGTGCAATAAAATGTTAAAGAGTTTACCTTAGAATCCTGCTCCACAGCCCAATTACCTCATACGCCAACGTCACATGGGAGACTCTGAACAGCAGAACACACTCGTGATTCCTTAGAAGTGCCGGCAAATCTTGGTGATGACAAACATCCCCGGCGTATCATAAAGCTCTACGAGGCAATTGACACCAAAGACAACCCCGCATAACTCTGTCAAACGCGATGTCCTTCGCAACTGGTAAATTCATGTCACAACCATCAATTTCTCATTCACAAAGTTATATTCACCTCCAATGCATGAATCCCTACTGGCTGGCAAGGGAGGAACTGGGATATGTTGGTGGTGACATTCTCAGTGCAGTAAACAGGGGCGGCAATAACAAATAACAAGGGTGATAGTTGAAATGATGGCCCATGTTGTACATCCCTTTGAAGCTAATTTGAGGATGTAAGTGTAGATGAGATTAATTGGGGTTCAATCAAAATAGCTATACTTAATCCTTCTCCCTCCTTGGTGGCTTAGAAGAATTGGATTAATAGGAGTATGCACCGGAGGCATATGGGTGGTGCCTGGTTATGGTGAGGTTCTCCACGTTGGGAAAAGCACTTGGGTTTATTTATTCTTAACCAAGAAAGAGGGATGTAAACCCTAGAGTGAATTGAATCAGGTGCTTTTCCGAGCTGGAAATTCTGGTTCAGTGCACTCTCAGATACTTCAATACAGATTGGGATGTCAGATTCTTGGGGCGCATATGGAGTGATTACCTTACTAACTGATCAGGCTCTTAGTCTCTTCGGGAGCTGTCCATTACATATTAAAATCCGCCTAGGCATCTAACGGGAACAAAATTTTTGACTATGCCTGCAAGGCAATGCTTTGGTGGGCACTGTAACTTGTTGGACAGAGGAGGATGAGGACCCCTCTTCATTTGCTGGCTTACTCGCTGGGTGTGTTTTTGGACAGCGGCCAGCATTGGTTGCGGCAGCGCAGGGCAACAGACTTGGTTGACAGGTGCAAGTGGGCTAGTATGGGGGCAGTGGGCAATACAGACCAAGAAGGGCGTTCCCTTCCAGTAGTATCAATGCTATGGCCAGATGGGCATTACCAGGTAGCTTTATCTGTGGTCCAAAGAGCATGACTGGCAATTGAGGTAAATTACTTACTTGAGAATTACTGCTCTTGGATACTGAGGAGTTAAATTTTGTTAATTCTCTAATAGTTCCCCCGAGAGCTTTGCGGCAATGTTTACTCCCATAACCATGCTTTGCATAAGGCATTTAGACTGTGGTAAGACTCTTGGAGAAGAAGCAGGTAGAACCAACCGGTCCTATTGTGTAATTCCCGGATACAGTACTGTCAATCTATGTGCCCACCGTCCAGCCTTTTCGATCGGGGGTTGACTGAGAGAGACGTAGAACTGTCGGTTTTCCTTCTGGCCTTTGCAAACTGGGAAGGAGAATTAGAACACCTAGTCTGACCAACAACGGTGTGGATTAGAGTACCTAGGGTGAACTTACCCCTACTGTTGCCCTCTGCCTTGTTCAGGCTGGAGGGACAGCGACTTCCCTGAGCCAGGGATGGCTCCTCCTATTTATACAAAAATTTTCATCTTGTAGGCTTCGAGAGGAGTGCGGCAGTGCCTATCCTCTCTCCGCAAGGGTTGTTTATTTGTACTTGGTGGCAGAACCACCCTTTTCTAATCTCCTGTGATGAGGGCATTGGAGGTGGAGATACTCTCGTGGACTGGGTGCTGCTCTTCTGCAGCAGACACTGGAACTCGCTTATCTTCGGGAAGGGTGTCGACGGCTCGTCTAACAGAAAAATCCCTCGCTGGGGTTAGGATGACCATATGACTGCTTTTGGTAAGGCAGTCCAATATTCTCAATTACATATCTGTAGTTGCTTGCGACGTGAATTGATTGGACCCTTTATGCACATGATTGATTCTACTAATGCGAGTAGGACTTACCTAAGTGAGTGCTGGCACTCGATGATGGGGCAAAGTTGCAAGTAGAGTGCTCATACCAAATGCACAGTAATGCATCACACGACAATTGCCCCCCTCTAAAGCAACATAGACCCATCTCCAGTGAAAAATTTTTTTGTAGTTTGAGACATTTGGGTAAGGCATCTTGACGTTATATGGAGTTGTAGATCAAGCGATGTGCCTGATCTGTGCGCCAACTGCTTGTGATTAGCATGCAGAGCACTTTATCTTTCCCCTCAGCACGGCGAGCGGCATCTGGCTTGTGTCTGTGTATGGTACTAGCCTCTCCCTTCTTCCTTCATCTGTCTTCCTCTCTTCCCCTTGGCCACAGTCTGGAGCTGTGGCTGGCGTGCGGAGGCATCAGCTGACTGGTCTGCTTCGCTTCTGAACAGGAAAGGAAGACTGGGTGGAAATAAGTATACAGTCACGTTCGTGAGCTGTTTCTTTGCTCACTTTCATACCGTGTGTAATGTCGCTATGCCTTCGTTTTAATTATGCGCCAGCTCACAAACATAACAGAGAGGTTAAGAATTTAGTGCAATGGTTCATTGTGTTTTCTTTGAAAAACAATGAATAAATTATAGTCTGGCGTCCTAGGTTCGAAGTTTGTTTTAAGTGAATTTTGCCCTACTCGTAAAAGGACTGGGACGTACAAAGTGAATATTTAATTTGTCGTGGCTCCTACTGAGAGTGAATTTAACTGCTTTTCTAAAGCTGGATTTTGTTGCAAAGTAAA
Source organism: Dryococelus australis (assembly GCA_029891345.1). NCBI lineage: Eukaryota > Metazoa > Arthropoda > Insecta > Phasmatodea > Phasmatidae > Dryococelus > Dryococelus australis. Next base: position 290,726,230 of record CM056994.1, read on the forward strand.
TTGATTTTACATGTGGTCCTACGGCTTCCTTAATTACTTCACTTTCTGTTCCCTACCTCATAAAAGTATGAGTAGTCAAACAATTAATATAGATATCTTAACTAACAAATCCATACATGTGTGGAGTCTCACCTACAGAGAAAAAAGGCACAGAGCACTAAAAATTGAAGATTACATACAGTAAACCAATTTTTAATGTCATTTTACAGCAATACATTTTGAGATTTTAGATTATTATTTACAATATAAGTCACCTGAATGGTTTGTTTTAATAACAATCTTTTTACATATGGTTGTTTCACCTCATGCTTGCTCGAGTAGAGAATTGTTTTAGACATTTACAAGTCTTCACACTGACATGTGCCCGGGTTAATGAATGTATGGCATGGTCGTCGTGGCTTTAACTGCGCTTTACCAAGCGCGTGGTGATACGGATTTTCTAATCCAATTAGCAAGAGATCATAATTGCATGTGTTGGTTTGCGGACTGGTGCAAAGTTGTCAAAGACTACATTCTTCCCCACTGCGGGTTTACATATAGATAATTGGCAGGAGGTGTTGGGTTTACCTGGCTTACGTGTTTGTGCTTCGGCCAGTTGTCTTACTGCTGCTGGTCGTTGGGTGGCACAGGTAGCATCATCTGCTAACTGTGGGTTGGAGATACCATGTCGGCCAACACGGTACCACAGGTTCCAAACTGCTCCTTTGTCACCCCAGAATCTGGGGTTGGTGATCCTGTACCTTACCTCAGTACCTCGTACAAGACCCTGTAGGACAGGGTGATAATCTTGATGGGGTACGGATGTGTGGCAAAAAGGCGATATACTGAAACACGGGAGAAGTCGGCTTCTCCAAAAGTCTAACTAAGGCAGCGCTCTCCCATTCTGCCTGTCTGCCTTAGTCAGATGAGAAAATACAGACTGCTGCTTGGCAGCAAGGTGAGCTGTCCTTTGCTCTTCTCTCCGTAAGCCGTGCATTACCTTGAAAGTCATAGTGTGTGGTCCGCTGCTGAACAATACATGTCGTGCACCATGAATGCGAAACAATTCTCTATATTAGTGTACTTCCAGTAGCAGCTGCCGGCAAGAGCTCGGTGCTTTATACGACCCCCACCACTGGCGGGCAGATCAGAAGCATTGAGGCGTCTGGGCAACTTTCCTGCTACCAGACATAGTCTAGTTTGTAATAAAACACACGGTCTCGGTCGGCAGTGCACAATGTGTATCATTCCTAGCACACATAGTAAATATTACTCTATAAATAGAAACTCTATCTCGTTTCTATGGCACACTTCAAATTAAATCTCTTTTAAGTTTCTAATCTAGTGCTTCCATCATATCTTAATATTAGGTCTTACTTCTAACATAACTATATACAATACGGAAAGCAATGTTCTAAATCCCCTCAAATATATTAGTTTACTGTACGGCTCCCTGCAGCTCATGAAAAATAACAAATACAAAATACAAAGCTTAAAGATACAAGCTTCCTACCACTCTTAATAACCTAATTAATTTAACTTACATTTACTACTTTCTTGCACTGAAAGTGCCACTGTTAGGAGCTGTTGACTTTATTCCCTTGCTCTGCTGTCTCCCTAACTGCATGCTTAGTAGAATAAAACTTCCCAGTTTTAACAATATGACATGCTATATCACTTCGTACCTTGTTCCACATTAATGTTCAGCTTAATGTTTCCTTTAGGTTTAAGACACACATGACAAACTCCTTAGCATGGACTACGAGTATACAATTAAACACATAGCACTGTTTTAATAGTAGCCAAAAACTCTACTTTATTACATTGCACTCTATGCTGATTATTAACACATAGTTTCAGGCCTATTTCGCAGTGTTGATATCTTATGAGTCGTGATGGCTAAAAGCATGACACTTTGAGTGTCACCATCACTCTGATGCCTCTGGGTATGAGTGATTACACTACACTCAACTTTTTTTTTCCGTCGCACTTTGGTGGTGTAACGTGGTTACAATATTTTTTTTTTTTTTTTTTTTTTTCAAAAATGCTACACCACTGAAAACTCTTGCACAACCATAACAAAATTGGACACTGAACGTGTCTACTCACTGTTGGTGGTTACTGGTTGGGGGTTTCTTGCATTGTCGAGTATCTTGCCGGCGGCCTCGCTTCAAAGAGGCTCGGTGGGCTGGAGTCGGCCACCTGAACTTTCAGGCAGGCGTCCATGGCGATTGTCGATAGCGGCCGGCCAAGAACAGGGTGCGGCGTACCCACATCTGCAGTTCCTTCTCTGGTCACTCTGGTCCTCATTTGTGTCCTGGGTGGAGGTCTGTGCATGACCTTCATACAACGAGGAATCTGGTTCAGTGCCCTCCTCATGGCACTGCATTGTCATGTAGGTCACTTGGGGTGGAGGCTCTTGGGAATACCCCACCTCTGTTACTGGATAGTGATCCACTCTCCGGTCGGCGGGGCTGTGGTGACGTCTCCTGGAATCCGCAACGGCAGAATCAATGCCTCGTCCGGGATCTCCATGGCCACCGGAACTGACATGGTGGTGTCGGACGATGGGGTACCGATAGGATCTCCCACTTTGACGTCTCATTCTATACCTCCTTGCTCCTTGGTCAGAAGCCATTTACGTGCATGGATTACCCCTTGTCTAGAAGAGATGATGATCTGGGCCCGAGGTACTGGGCGTGCCTCAGCCTGTACGACCATGATGTTGCGTGACGTCTCCTTCCTGGCTGGTTGGAGAGTCTTGAGACTGGGAACTTTAGGACATGCAGATGCAGACATTCCCAGAGAAGCAGGTGTTCCGGCGGTGTACAACATCTGTGATTCTGAGAAGGAAAGTGGGAGTGGTAGCAGGTCCCATAACTTCCCTTTCTGCCCTACCACTACCCTGACGTCCAGTGATCCCGGCTTCTCTGCTTGAGCAGGGAGTGGGGGGATGGTGTATACATCACTGGTACTCCCAGTCAGCCATACAGTCGCCCCGATAACTGGTAATGTCCACATTTCTGCGGAGGAAAAAGTAGAAGCTGTTACCTCTTGTCTCTTACATTCCAGAATTTCCAAGATTTCCATGCCCTCTGGAGGAGGTATGGAGGGAACTAAGCCAGGCGGCAGTGGATACTGCACCACGTCTACCTCCAGTTCCGAATTTTCATTCCCCTCCTATACGGGAGAGAGAGTACAATGTAATTTAACACTCTCCAATGTCGCAGTTGTGCGGTTGGCCTTGTATGCAGGTGCCAGGGGCACCGCTGTTCCCATATCTGGAGATGAAGTTTCACTTGTAAGATTCATCCAGGTGGCACGCGGAAGTTCTTCAAATTCCGTAGTTATGTTCAGCAATGGTTGTCTCTGACGAGAAACCCTATCTTGCCAACTTTGCCTGGAAATTTCTGAGACAGGGCTCAGTTTCGTATCCTTTCGCAGCAACGACCAGGATAGAAAAGAGCTAGGGGTAGAGGGGAGGGTCCAAGTGGACAGTCCACCTCTGCCAGGTTGTAGAACGGCTGTCCTAGTTGGGATGGAAGGAGGAGACTCTCTGCTGACTGTCATTGGGGATTTGAATCTCCACAGAGTTTGGAGTTCGATCCTGCGTGTAGGTATCGGGAAAGCTTCTCCCTCCTCGTCAATCTCTGGGACTTGTGGTGAGGTTTCGAGTTCATCTCGTATCCCATCGGGCCACGGCCAGACTTGCCCTCTGGTCAATTTATGGGTACATCCCAGGTTATCCTCTACCCAATATAAATTCCTGTATTGGCCCACCATGCTGTACCGTCCCAGCCATTTTGGGGATAAGTTAGCCGCAAACTGACTAGTAGATTTGCTAAGGGTATGGTTTTTCAACAAATTTCTTGTGCAGAGAGGGAAAGGGCTCCATCCAGTGCGGAATGGGGAATACTTCTGAGCAATGTAAAGGTCCTGCTGTTTCCAGGCCCTTCGTTCCCATGCCACTGCGGCAAGTAAGATCCCCTTGGGAGTAGTATTCCTCGCTGGTGGTGAGTCCCATTACCACTCCCCTGAATGCTGCAGGGTGGTGTGCCCTAAGAGAACTTGGATAGGGGTAGTTTGGGTAGCCTCATTTTCCCTTCGTCAAAGGGCAAAGACGATAGACTGCATTTTTCTGTCCCAGTGTTTGTGATTGGCTTACACACTGAGGCGGATGCACTTCTTAAGATCCTGATTCCGCCTCTCGGTGGGGTTGGCTTGAGGATGGTGGGGGGTGTGGTCCAATATCAGCACCCCAGCTTTCGCATGCGGATATCCATGCGCGGCTGGAGAAGGAGGTGGTGTGTTGGTTAGTGTTACTTGAAGGTCACCCCAGCAAAGGAACCATTCAGTATTCAATTTATGGAGGATTTTTTTGTTCCTGACTGCAAGAGAGGAAAAGCCTCTATCCAGCGGGAAAACAAGTCGGTGATTACCAAGAAGTATTGATTTCTGCGCGTGCTGTGAGGATACAGGCACACAATATTCCAACACATATGTGTACCTCGGAACGTCTTCTCACCCTAAGCAGGTGAAATGGAAGCATTGATTTCAGTGGGCACAGTTGATCACATATTCACCCGTACTGGGGCATGTATCCACTGCAAATTTCACGATTGAGGAGGAAGTTTGTTCTTCCACCATATGGGTTTCACTCTCCTCTTGTCAACTCTGCTCTGAGTCCGACATGACTACAACCAACTAACGGACTCCCTGAAGTCCTGGGTGTGTCATAGTTACTTACTTGTCAGTAAGTATCGTGGGTAATTTTGCGAACCGTGGGAGTTCAATCTACAAGTTGGAAAATAACCCAGTTGTTACAACTCTCATATGCTGTCAACTGCTAATGCTAGAGTCTAGATATGTTACAAAAGGGACATAACTGACGTAATTCTGCAGCAAAGGCTGAACTAAAACAGTATTGCCCCACTACGTTGGACACTATTCTGAAACTCCTGCTTCGATGGTGAGCAGCATAAGTGCACACTTGGGGCATGTCTGCCCTGGTCCTGTTGTCTAACCTGAGCTAGTACAACACTAACTGCACCACACTGGGCACCGATTTTAAGCTACTTCAAAATCTCAGGGTACGCTCAATGTGGGTACTAATGCCTGGGTAGATTAATTGAAAGGGATACGGTTTGGCTGACTCGTCCTAATGGCCTAGTGTAAACTATTCACATTATGGCCCCATGTTGGGCACCATTTTTGAACAGCTTGTAAGGGGGGAACTGGGATTTACTGGTGGTGATATTCTCGGCGCGGTTAACAGGGGCAGCTATATCAAGGGTGATAGTTGAAATACTGGCACATGTTGTACATCCCTTTGAAGTAATAGAGAAGACCGAAGAACCCCAAGCAGTCGAAATGACAGAACGTCAGGTACTGCCACCTCAATTGGCCAACCCAGTGGAGAGACTGCCACACCAGATGACGTTGCAGCAGCCACAGAGACGCCGTATTCCAACAGGGAGGCAACCACCAGAACTAGCAGTAAAGTCAAAGCCATCCTGGAGGCTTTGGTTCAACTAGTACCATTAGCCGCGTCCTACCTGGACAATGTGGCTATCCAGCTGGTCTTGGCACCGTCTGGTGCCGAGGCCGCTACCGCCAAGGAGGGAGAAGAAGAATATGAGTCCAGCAGCTGACGCACCAAGAAGGAAGAGGAATCAGAAGAAACTCTGCCTTCGTCGGACACCCAGGATCCATCATTGGAGGATGCCGGAGCCTCCCACCAGTCGTCACCTTCCAAGAGGGAGGTCGACCCTGGAAGACATGGCTACCCAGCCGGTCTTGGCACCATCCGGTGCTGGGGCCAACCCAGAACCAGTACAAGAGGATGAGCCCAGATGTTCAGCTGCAGAGACATCGGAGCCACCGCTGCCACCACCTCTGCCAGCCACTCCGATGACGGACATCCCAGAGGAGGTCCACAACAATTGTCCTCCGGCACCCATTGATCTAGAACCAACAGTTGTCGGGGATGACAAACCAATGACAACTGGCCAGGCGAGAAGAAAGCAGCCAGCACGTACGGCCCCCATCAGCCTGGCTGGTACAGAGAGGCCACGTGGAGACCAACAACGTGCTTCACATGGCCCTACTTAGTCCACGTGGCGCTCACGAAAAGGGACAGACCACCCAAAAAGACTTGCCAGAACCAGTGAGTGCCATAAATTTTCGCCACCTGTCAAGAGCTGAATTGCATAAACTCTTAACGCGGTCCTCAAAAGCTGTCTAGTTCCAGTAATTCCACAGCACGTGAACAAACTTTATGCAAATGTCAAACGTTGCTTGCAACACATAAGAAATATTTCCCAATGAATGCCAGTGAATAGATGAGGCAGTTTTTGCAGAGTAAACGACTGTCCTTGTTTACCATGTACACTTCCAGTGATCTTAAGAGACAGACTTTGAACCCACGTAAATATTACACTAACCTATATTGTTTAATAAACCAGGCACCCAAGGACGTTATTTTTTTGTGCCTAGTGTAAAAGAGCTGTGATGTAAATATGAGAAGAAAGACTTCCAGTGTTCCATTGTTTAGCCAGAGTTAGAGACTACCTATACTGAGAAGTAGATGGTAACAGGCTAAGGCCTGGAGACATCACAAACAGCCAATTACACCAAAGCTAAAAAGACTCTCTCAGCGAGTAGATATATATATATTTTTTTATTTGTTGAAAATAACGTTTTCAAGAAGTATTGTAAATACTCGGTCCTTATGTTGTTGTTTGAGGGTTCTCTGCAAAATTCAATTTTTTAAACTTGTTGTAGGTGGTCCTGTGTGCAATTTTGCTACATATCTTCATTTTCCAAGGGTACTCGTGTTTGCCATTTAGAATTTAGCTAGACTTACCGTCAGTTAGGATGACAGAAAGTCCTGATTCAGCGAACCCTAGAATCATGTTACACGTAACTTTTTACAGCAGCACGACACATAGGACGGCCTGGCAGAGCCATTTTATTCTCCACCTTCTGTGACCACAGCTGATAATTATGTAGCTGACGTGCCTTTCACAAGTGAGGCACTGAATACATGCAAATTGTCAAATTTTTATTGCTGATTGTCTTGCTTTCCTATTACCAACAAGAGATATCTGTAATATAATATACCAGATGACCCATGCGACTTTGTTCGCATGATATTTAGGACTGCGGCTCCAATATTGGGTTCTCTAGCCACTGAGCAACTGCGGCCCCATTATTGGGTTCTCTACCCACTGGGCTACTGTGGCCCCACTATTGGATTCTCTACTCACTGAGTTTCTGCGGTCCAACTATTGGGTTCTCTAACCACTGAGTTTCTATGCCTATTATAATGGCTGAGAAAGGAGGTGATTGTCCTACAACAATCATGACGTCCTTGCACCTAATGCAAAAATTGTGAATAATTTACATTCCTAAGTGGTTATTTGATTGACTTTTATGCCAACAAAATTGAAAACATTCAATTAAACTTTTATTCCGTAGTTATTAGAGCTGGACTATTACTTATCATGATCACTTGTAGATTTTACAAATGTTGCCATTTTATGCGACAGCAAATAAACAATTATTATATCCCTGTGAGGTTATTTACGTCGGTAGTATGACACCGAATAACTTGTTTAGAAAAGTGTTAAAAACCAGAATATAAATAAAACCATTACACAAAAACATTTTTTTTCCTGTAGGATTTACAGGAATAAGGCATATATCTTCTTTCTAATTGTTAGCACCTGAAGAAATATGGATGTAAAGGTTACGTAATCCAGTTGAGCACTTCCAAAAAAAATGTAGACGCATGACATAATTGAATGATTATTAAATTGGCTTATACTCATCAGTGCGCATCACTCAGCCACACAATTTCTACGGAGTTTATTGATACTACACACCATGAGACATCATAACTTGTACTTTCTACCCACTGCAAAGACAGATGCTCCACGCATGAAAACTTGTACTGTTTACTGGCCAAGCCAACGAGACTATGCTTAGAGATCACCCAAGTACTATTACGTGCCACCGGTTGTCGATACAAGTATGACCACCGAGACATGCAACCTGGATCCAGCATCGGCCGGTGTCACGCGGCCAGAGGATCAAGCGCCACTACACAGCTGCCACACCCCTTAACAACTTACCATGGGCAAACAAAGAAAAGTACAAATACTGGGGTCCGGTCCTTGGAATGCCAGTCTGTTCAGTTCCTTCGCCACACTGCCTGGTGCTGAAGGAACAATCAGGTCCCTGGTCTTCACCCCACTCCTTGTGCCAAAGATCATCTCCTACCTAACTTGTCTTCACTGCACTCCTGATGCCGAAGACTCCTCTACCAGTACCTCGCCCGTCTTCACCGCACCCTGATGCCGAAGATTCCTGCTGTCGTTTAATTGTCACACTTAGATACTTCCGGCCCCTTCAGTCAGGGACAGAAGCATACCCAAGTTTCAGACATTTTCATAGCACTTTGTCTACCTACCACATTAGCCTAGGAACAGGTCGTCTTCAACTGTTAATGCATAGCAGCTTCTATTAAGCTCCCGTTGATAGTAAGAGGCAGTGCAACACCACATTGCTTATTTTCTTAAACGGAGTAAACAAGATTTAATGAACTTGAGGGTATCTTCCTCATAGACATAGAACCTATCTCTGCCGACATCAGGCCCATCATAGAGACAGCAGGTAACTGGGAAATTTGCTCCAACCACCACATACACCAGTATAAAACCTACACGCATTTTGGATAGCCACCCTTTCTGTACACCATGGTGTACAGAACAGTAGAGTCCCGACACTAGGTATTCTGCCTCTTGGGGTTAGCTTGTCAGCATGGAGGCGGCTCTTCCCACCGCGCTGCTTGTGCCGGAAGGAGTACTTCTCCAGGTCTGGGAGGACTAAGACTCCGGAGACACTCACCCACGTATCAGGACCATCAGCCAGTGATACCCGACCCTCAGTGCCCACCACACTCCTGGTGCCAGATACTGAGATAGGGAGACAGCATTGGGTTGGCGGAGACTGTACGTGGTTGTACACCCAAGTAGGGCCAAAGTGTCACCTACTCTACTTCCTCGAGTTTCGATAATAGTGATTCTTTCCTCTTTATTTACTCCCGTTGTAGTGGTATCCGAGAGCAGATTAAAAAGTCAGCATCTACCTCAAGTACCAGCAGGAGTTTAGGCCAGGCCTGCTGTTTTAACTAATTTTATCCATTTTAATGGAAACTCTAGGAAAAACACTGAAAAAAGGGATTTTCTTTATAGCCGATGTTGAGACCCAATATTTTTATTTGTGGGTGGCTGTTAAACCATGGGATGATAGGGTAGCAATGTTGGAGTAAGAGGGGCTCAACTGCTGCCCTTCTTATTCCAAGTATTAAACTGACATTGTCACTCCAGGATTACAAAGGGAGGATGCTGTGAGATAATTATCTACAGGAAGTGGGAGGAGGAGGAGGAGGAGGTGGTGGTGGTGGAGGAGGAGGAGGAGGAGGAGGAGGAGGAAGAGGAGGAGGAAGAGGAGGAGGAGAAGATATATATATATATATATATATTAATAGCAATAATTCTAACATTCATAACCCAGGAACTGGCAGTGCTTTGATTTTACTCTCAGTAAAATAAGGGAGTGCTGAATTTAAAAACTATACATATTAATATATTTTAATTTTCTGAATATGAACAAAGTTGAATTATGCTCAGAAATATGATACACGACATTGCAGATTTAATATTCTTTATTTGATAAGTTTAAAATATAAACTGCTTAAATTGCCATTACCTAGATTTAAAAATAAATTACTAAAGTATATTTTGTGTGCTGCTTTTGTTCTCTGATTTTTAATAATTAATGTGAAATTAATAAACAAAGGTATAAGTGTTAGTGGAGAATAGAATTACCACAATTTTTACATTCCAAATTAAAAACAATTACATTAAATATGTACGTAAACGTCCTTCATGTACAATTTTTTCTGTAATTTGCCGATTTTTTTAACTCCAACAATTTTACAGGATTTGACCTAATGATTTGAGGATTTTACAAGATATTAATATACAAGAACCAGGATTTCAGCTTCAGGGCTGGTGGCAGCCCTGGTTTAGCCCCTTCCATGCCGCACTCGTGCACCTTAGTCCTCGGGAGAGGGATCAAGCTATTTGCCGCTTAGAGACCCACCACCCCGGAAGCAGTACCAGAACTCTTCACAACTCCCATCAAGCTGAACGGAAAAACACACCCAAGTGTTCACCTCATACCTGAGTGGTCAGGACCAGTCCTACGGAATAGCTAATCCATTATTCCGGGGATTACAATTGCCAAACCGACCCCAGCGACAGCCGACTATCATGAGCACCTGTCTGCCTACACTCCAATTTCTAGCACATATCCTAACGATAGCTCATTTGAACCATTGCAGGTCCGACAGCCTCCACAGGTTATGCATCACCCAGGTATCCCAGTAAGAATGGTCCCACTTAAACGTAATGTAGTAATTGTAGTCCCAGCTTTTGTGCCCTGCTAAAAAGTCACACGACCAGTCTTGTACACTGGTCGGGCTCCAGATCCACATAAGGATTAAGAACCCCATATTACACCCCGGGTGCATCTACCCTCGCACCCACCAAAGCACTTGGGGCCGTGACGTACCTTTCTTGCCATAGAACGTCACCTGTTGTCTTTGTATTGATTTTGTTCACATAACCCATGGCCCTCTATGATGAACACAAACATTATTTTGGTAATTCTGGTGAAATTAGAACAGTTTATTTCTGCAAACACATTAAAAAGTTTATGAATTCGGTACATTGATGAGAGCACAAGACAGCGATACAGTAAACATGAGCATACCAACATGCAACATGTCGTCATGTTGATCTGTGGTGGAACAGAAACTAACAGTGCTAGTAGTATCACAAGCTGGTTACAAGTGTTAAAATGAAACATTAACATTTTCGAAGAGTTTTATCTACTTCAACTTATGGTAAAAAAATTTTTGTTATGGTTTCAGGACAGCGGTAGTAATAAATTGCAAAAATATGCAAACAATTTGCTGTGCATTAGCAAATAGCACTGCAACCACATGCACCAAACCTCAGCATTTATAGAATAAACTAACAATTCAACCACGAAAATACGAGTATTTAAACATATGGCTTTGCTCACATCACATAAAATGATAGCTGAAAATAAATTTGCATCACCATGGAAATAGTTTCCTTTACGGTAAAATATTAATTTTTTACAAAGAACATTGAGATGTTTTCTGATGACCAAAATGTATTTAGCCTTCCCTACTGGAATAATGCATGCATCCATTAGCAGGATAGCTAAAAATCAAAGGTGAATCACAGTAGCAATGTTACTGGAAAAGAATACAATGCACAATAAAAGTATAAGTATTAATTAAAAACAAAAATATGATACTCACATTTTGTAATCCCAAATACAATAAAAACCTTATATAATGTGGCTGTTAGGGGACATAACTCAGACCTGCATTATAGCTTTCCACGCTATTCTGAGAGTGGCAGAGTCCAGTAGTAATAAAAAAAAGCCAGCGTTATAATGACCTATCTGTCAAACACAGTGCAAGTGTTGTTATTTACCTCCGTAACTCATGAAACGATTGGATCCTTCCTATCGGAATTTTATTTTTTTTATCTGCATCACTGGACTTGACAGTACGCAAGGAAGGGAAACAAAAGAAGAGATACGTGATATGACGAAGAGGGTCACATGCAATCAAGCAAGAATAGCTGAAAAATACCGCATTTTCCAGGCAAAGGAAGTACTTATTCCACCAAAGGTGGTGTTCGCTGTGAGTTGTTTGTCTCTCAGGTTGAAGGAGGAGGTTCACCCACTGCCCCCTGGCGAGCATAGGTGGGCAGATGTAAGAATGAATAACGAAGCTCACGTCGAAAAAAAAAAAAACTAACATTGAATGCATGCTTGCACTGCAAATGGGAGTTATCAGTGCCACACGTGTTGTGAAACATGTCGCTTGCTCGTCTGATTTGCATTTTACGAAGGAAAACTAAAACAAACAAAAGCGAATTATTTGTGGCATGCAAAGAAAGGCCATTTTTCTGCATTAAGCCTTGTCCACAATAGCTTGTCTACAGTCTGCAACGCATGTCCTAAAGTGCATGTCATCAGGACAATAAAACTGTGCACCTCAAAATTCTGAAATTTTTTATTGAAAAAGGGAAGACATACTGAATACCTGCTATATACACATTATAGTCAACGTTGACGCACTCTCGCTCCTTCACCCACTCCTTCGCCTTTTCCTTCTCGCCTTTTCCTTCATCTTCTCCTACACTTTTTCACTTTGGCGAGTCAACCTCCTATTCGTTCCCTTCCAGATGATGGAAGAGGGGAGGGGAGCACTAAAGTTGAATTGAAAGTGCTGATTTCCCTCAGGTCGGATGTCAGGAACCCTTCGACGGTGAATTAGAGTTTGATGAGTGTTTTGCCTAGCGGGTCAGATTTTGGCCCACGTCGGGATCTTTGCTGAATCCCAGGGTGAGTTTGACTGTGAAAGTCTCCCTCCCAGGGAGCACAGCCATGCTCACCACGAAGGCTGCTAAAATCCAGGATGCCAACTGTCCAAAATAAATTACACAATGACCTCTGAAAGATAAGGAGGTCGGCGTACGTGAAATGTGATGAGTTGATCCTCTTTCGGATGCTTCCTACTAAAGGTCCTGTTTGCAATATGAGCGTCCAAGGGGGAAGGTCTTGTAGACTTGCGCAGTGGGATGTACGTGTGGGGTGGGGAAGCTATCCAGTGTTCCGGTACAGTTGAGAGTGGAATCATGATTCTAACTACCTTCACAGCGGCGGTGTGGATGGTACATGTAGATAGAGGTGAACGATCGACGGCCGAGGTTAGGGTAGGAGCTTTTGCTACAGGTATGAGCTTTGGTGGGTAGTAGTACCTTATGAATTCGTAACTAGGCCAAGGCCAGCAAATGCCCAGCCCGAAGTAGAGTTTGGACTCATGAAAGGAAGCTATTAGGGGTGAGATTGGGCGTGGTCCTGGTGTGGTGACCTCCGGCACTGGTGACGGGGTTGAATTATCTGGGACTGTGTTGTCTAACTGGGGGTTGTTGGAACTAGATAATTCTATTTGGAAGACTCCTCGGGCCTGTTGATGTAGTCAGCTGGGGCGTCCACCTCCCTTCTTCGTCATGAGGGATACTGAATCAGGAATGCTAACAAAACTCACACCTCCCCTAGCCACCAATTGATAGACCTTGGGGGAATATTTTCTCTGTCACTCAGAGACCCTACCAATGAGAACGACGGGCTGAGTTGGAGTGTGTCCGCAGGCAAGCATGAGTGTTCCGGACTCACTCAGGTATCAGAGTATGTCTTTGCAGACTAGAGATCTTTGCAGACTCAGTTATACTGAGGAGTTTCTTAACACTTACATTTCTTAACACCCTGGGTGGAGGCTGACGACAGGTTTACCTGGCACTGTGATGTCACAGGGCGCAGAGGTGCTGTGAACCTGGGGCAATTTTATTAACTTTATTATCGGAGTCGGCTGGTCTGTGGATGGCTGGGTAAAACCATTTTTTGGTTGAGGGGATGGCGACTGCATGTCGGAGAGTGGGCGTACATTTCAATCTCATAATTAATTGCGTTAATTATTCTGTGTCTGTAGTTGCCAGGCACATGGAATCAACCCTGTAGCCACTTTTATATATGCCACTTCGGACTTGCCCCATGCTTCTCAGTGCTCGCTGATGGTGCAAAGTCGGCCCGTAGAGTATGCAGTCGTGCTGTGCAGCAGTGTGACATGCATCACTCGGCCAGCCCCTGAAGCAATGTAGACCAATCTCAAGCGAGACCACTTTTACTCCAGGTTGCAGTGGTGACTCCCTACTCGTAGTACTCCGATTGCAGTTCTGGACTCAAGCCTCTTTTATGGCTTGGGTGGCCAGCTAGAGATGGAGTGGCCCGTATCTGGCCGGGCGGCACATCGTTACTGTCACTGGGTTAATGGCCTCTCCACCTCTCTCCCTCTTCTGGCTGTCTATCTCTCCCCTCTTCCACTGCGGTTGGGGGCTGGCAGCGGCAGGGTGCCTCAGCCTCATCCATCAGCTGCCATTCACTCTTTGCTTTCACAGCAGGGAGGAGTGTTTGGGGAAGGAAGTTACGGGAACAAGTCATTTTTGTATTGAACCCTGGCCTTCCTACGTCGAGAGCAGTTTACATATGTACCATGTAAACTGAGTTACTTTTAAACAGAAGGTCATACAATAGTTCAGTGCAAGTTCTCAAACGTTTTGTAATATTTATCTCTGCCCTCGAGAGAAAAAGTGTAGCCAACTCGCAAGGACTATTAAAGGGAAAGTTTACCATGGCCCCTGCCAGACAATTCTAACTGGTCTGTTTATCAGCCAGCATTGTCGAACGGTAAATAATTTACATGTTAACAAATGTGAGTTCTTTAATCTTTAAAAAAAAGTATCATTATGCCCTACTAGGCACTGAAATTCTCAATACAAGCAAACAGGTTAGAGTGAAGAAGACATGAGCACTTTCATAGACACTGATAAACCAATCACACAGCAAACTCTTTTCGACATCAATGCTACGATGTACTGTTTATACAGTAATTACTTACTTGCTAAGGTTGCCATACATTTCATGTTTACATGTTACAATTTCACTATGGTAGGCCGAAGCCTATTATGATTACCCAATCTATGCATATGCACATATATGCATTCTTACTCTTCACGTCTCATATCCTTTTAACGTAATTTTGGCACATCTTTAGGTTATTGCTGGATTTTAGCGACAATTCATATACTTTACGTACTTACACAATAGAAATTGTTGTAACATTAGTTACTTTTCTTTCAAGAATTTAATGTATTTCCTATATTCTCAATTTGACTTAAAAGATTGCGTGCTCTCTTATAATATTTACCTATTTTATATTACACATGTTTTAATTTTCTTTTCTATACTACCTGCTTTTACGGTTTCTACAACTTAGCTCTCCTTGTACTTGTTTCATGTATATTCTTGATAAGTCTCCTCAGTCTAGTCACGTGTAACCTACCTTATTTTCCTTTTCTCTTCTTTTTTTTTTTTTTTCATAAAATTAAACAGTATCTTACTCTACGTTTAAGGGGGCACATTTACCCAATATATATTATTTACACGTTTCTTATTAACATGGCTTAAGATATAACCAGAGGGGAAGGAACCGGGGGGTTCTCTTGAGACTATCTGAGTCTAGCTCGACTTCCTAAGGGACAATTTGCACTGACTTATACAAGATACAGCAACTTGCAACTTTACTAGAAACTCTAATATATCATTTCATTATTTTCCTAACCTTAATTTCATTAGCCAACTTTCTAACAAGGAACAGTAAACTCTCAATTAACCGTGTTAAATGAGACCAGGGAAAACACGAATAAGCGAATTTGTATTAAAAAACCAGGATAATCGAATTTACTAATTTTTACTGTTAATGGAACAGCGATAATGGCTCTGAAAATCATGGTAAAACACAGTACCTAGTATACATATCAAAGCAAACAAAAATCACGCACTGTATGTGCAGGATTTAAATTACTGCATTGTAAGTAGCACAGTACACGATACACTAACTGACATTTATGTTGCACCGAGTATAGAGTAATTCCGGTGCAACAAGTATACATAGATTTGTCCCACACCGTAGGTTGACGGACGCAAGCAGGCATGGCACGATCAATAAGTGGTGCATAGTTGTGTGTTTATCACTTCCTCAATGTGTGTTACACAGACCCGTCCTTGAGATGGCAGAGTCAGTTGAATGAAAGTTTAGAATGCAATACATAGACTATAACTGGGCGTTAAATGTGGCAACCCGGCATTTAAACAATACAGTAAACTCTACCTTAAAAAAATAACCCTCACAATACAAATGCAGAGCCTAATGTTAACTTTTTGCTAAAACCAGGAAAACACATTTAAAAAAAATTTTCATTCATTCATTTCAAAGTTTGTGCCAACAGTAATTAATTTTACAAAAACCTAAGCACTCTAAGGTTTCTCGATTTGCCAATAACCAGGGGTTTTAATTTGTGGTTGCCAGTGGAATTTTCGCAGAAAAGCACAGTTAGCCTTTCTTTACACATTTATACACCACGCATGGGACTCAATATTAAAAACCAGGCTTCGTGTTGGCAAGCCCTTCCAATACACACCAGTCTCGTCAGCATTGTAAATTTGAAAGGAGGGAAGGGGGGGCGCAGACAAATCATGCTCATCTATAAATTCGGAAAATTCAGTACTGAATACTGCAGCTGCTTCTGTATCCATGCACAGCAATTTCTGTTATTCCGTGCCTTTGTTTAAATCTGCCCAGCGGATGAAGTAGGGAACTCCTTCTCAATTTGTAGTATTGTATGGAATTCTTTTGCTTTTTCAATCACCAATAATGGGCCAGACATATGTACGAATTCAGCTTTTTCTGTTTGAACCACAAATACAGTGCTTCATCCAAGTCGGTGAATTTGGGACGTTTTCAGTGTTTTGCGATTTGTTGGACCGGCACCACTATCTGCATGACATGAACTTTCCATTAGCCTTTCTTTGTTTTTTTTTTATGTCACGCACACACTTTGTATCCCGATTCCGAAGTACAATGCTATTTTCGCAGCTGTCTCGCCATGCTCAAATTTTTTTATTATTTCCAACTTTTCTGCAATTGTTAAAACTGTCCTTTTACGATTTGTTGACATGTTGCAAAAACAACACTACAAAAATTTAAAAACAACCGTACTTGAGCAGTAGACAAACTTAAACTTGCAAGACATGGTGTTGGGGTGAACTGAAATGAGTGCATCAGATACGCGCCTCAAGAGGCGGAAATTGATAACTCACGGAGGTCTCTGCGAGGCTGACAATTTTAAGAGATAAACATCAGCTCAACACCTCTTCAATGGGTGAAAACAAGCGACTCACGCAGTTCTCTGCGACCAGCCGACAGTTTAAAGAGATAAACATCAGCTCGGGCTGCACAAAGTACCACTTGTTAAACGGCACATATTACAGCATCCTCTTACCGCAGAAATCACAGCAAACTTTGAGGAAAAAAAAAAAAAAAAAAAAAAAAGCTGCATGGATAAGCCGAAAAACGGTTAAGCGAAGCACGATTAAGCGGGAATGCACTGTACATGTTTAAATATTTAGTTATATCACCTTTTCCTATTTTCTTTTGGACAATTTCTTATGGGCTATAATATACTCTTTGCAGTTTATTAAGGCTGGGAATTTCCTGTGTGGTGGTTACGGCACGCTCACAGTGAGTTTTCGCCTCACTGTTACTGCAAAGGACATAGGGGACTAATACAATGTCGCCAGTGTTGCATTGTTAGGAAATTGTGAGGGTGGAACACGTGTGTTCACGGGCCTGCTGATAGGCTTCATTTACACATTTACACATTTAATGTGTCGTACAAGATTCCATCACAAAGCAAGATTATAC
The DNA here is from genome assembly GCA_029891345.1 of Dryococelus australis. Lineage (NCBI taxonomy): Eukaryota > Metazoa > Arthropoda > Insecta > Phasmatodea > Phasmatidae > Dryococelus > Dryococelus australis. The sequence goes on from CM056994.1 coordinate 290,743,706, forward strand.
TATTTTACTAATTACATCTTACGTGAGCACTCTTGGGGAATAGGGTCAATCAAACATAAACTTTTCAGTTTGTTAGGGATTGTCACTACGTTAATTCCTGTGTTTATTTTAGCCGGCTAGGGATCCAAGTTATATATATGAAAATCAAATATGCAAAATTCATTACTTCTACATTACAGGTACCTATGGTCAGGAGATCCATTAATTCATTATGGCACATCTTAGTGTGGAACCTCCGTTCCTGGCAATGCGATCATAATTCCTAACCTTGGAAACTCTAACCAATGTTTACACCTTTCGTAACTCGTTGGCAGTTTTACATACTCATCTCTTAGGGAACACTGCTCATATTTCATTGACTAACTATCCAGGTTAGGATTTTATCTTTGTGGTGTTTTGTCACCTAACCTTTCCTACTAGTCTATCTAATACGAGTTCTTGCACTCTCGTATTGTTTATCTCGTCTACTCGATCAGTAATTACTAAATTTACTCTATCTAAGATCCTAGCGTAGGGTAATAATCAAGATTGGCTTCTGCCAAGTATTCACTCAGGTAATGCAGGTGTGGGTCGCTGACGCTTGCGGAAGCGTTGCTTCAGCAGTTATCCTCTTTTGTTCGGCTGTGCAGTGGTAGTGGCGGGCCACTGGAACGTCGTGGGTGCCCTCCAAGGTGTCTCGTTGTAGCATCCCTGGGTGTACATTGTGCATCTCGCATGCAGCGGGGCGCTCGTGGGGTGATGATGGATGCAGGTGGCCGCTCGGGACAGTGGTCTGAATGCTATGATGGTCTGCAGGATATGTCACTCTCGTTACGGATAGGCATATTTTTGCGTGAGCTGCGGGGATGAGTGGTGCACGGTATTCAGGGTTATTGTCTGCTCCAGGTGGTGGAGGGGCTGCTATGGCTGCACCGACGCTCTCGGACGTCCGGATTACCGTTTTTGCTTTCAACATTTCACGCTAATCCTGTTTTGTTGCCTCTCTCTAGCCACTTTAGCTCCGTTAGAAGTGTCAGCCAAGCCTGGTAGACTGACATACTTGCTGTTTCTAAGGTACACTGTGGGCTCCCTCCAGTCTCTCGTTCATCATTTTCTCTCTAGCTGGGGATTGGGAAAGATGTGATGGGTAGCAGGATGCGTGACCTCGTGTCTCTATCTTTGAGGAAATCCATGCCCTCAACTTAAAATGTCCCTGCAACTTAAAATGTCTGGTAGAAGCATTTTCATTTAGCAAAGCTAAATGAAAGGTTGCTTGTATTTCAGTTTCATTACTGAATAGCATCAATATTTGTGTACATATGGGTTAGCTTCATAAATTGACCTAAAATATTGCACTGAGAAGTTGAGAACTTTTGTTTAGCTGTTTTGCATAATACTGTGTCTATATTAATTTCAAATAAATCATATATTCATTAAAAATACTGATATGAACGTGTTAGGCCTAATTAGATAAGTTTGAATGTTACATAAATAAAGGACATTAACTTCACTTAGCAGACCAGAAAGTCGTTCTTGTAATTGTCTTCATATTTGTGTTTGTCTAATTTGACCTATAAAACAACATCTCAAAAGAATACATTGACTGTAGCCACATGTTGATAATCACTATATATTAATTCATGATATCAGAATCGAGGTGGAATCAAGTGAAAGGTTTTGCAGTTAGAATCGAGAATCGGAATCGAGAAAAATTTATAGTTTGACATTCCTAGTTTTAAGTTTCTTTTCCTATTGTTCATCCAGCTAGAAACTTCCATACAGTATTTTGAAGGTTGACTTTAATACTTTTTACAATTAGACATTGAACACTGGTGACTCCTCATTTTCTCACAGACCTTTGTATTTTAAACATCCCTCTAACAAACCAAATTGAAAATCAACAACCTAGTCTCAATAAACGTAACAGCAGACTAGCCACAATGCATCAAATACCACGAAAAGTTTGGGTGGAAAAAGTTGAAAATTTGAGCACTTCTAAAAATAGATACTGTAATCCCTCGCCAACCTCTGCATCTTCAAATATGCATGGATTTGTTTTTGTAGACCTATTCTTCAACCGCAGTAAAAGTTTCTACTATCCACTTTTCAGCCTACATAAAACTGGCCTTTACTGATATTATTGGTCATCCATTTCTCAAAACTTTGACAACTGTTGTTCCAAGGAGCGTGAAGCAATAAATTACTTCAAGTCAGAAGGGGACTGTGGTATGTGCTCCCACTCATTTTTTTTTACTTCTGTCAAACCTCCTCTGACCATACCTATATACGGTTTACGCTAAAGTGAGCACTTTTCAGGCCCTAGTTACTTTTTCCTTTCAAGCATTTTTTATCCAATAACCACCTCTTTTAAATAAATATGACCATGTAAATAACAAACAAAATGTGTGTGTTCCACTGTACTCTAAGTTAATGTCTAAGGCTAAATTAAATATATTTATTGACTATTATTCCAAATGAGAAGACTTTCAAAAGTGCTCACTTTACCATGAATAGCCCATACGTAAGGTGATAATTTTTTATGGTGAGCAATTAATTTTGGCAAGTTAGGCCATGTGCGTGTATATGCCATGTCAGAATTTTTTCATGAAAAATTCGTGTTAATTAATATTTCAAGTAGGCTGCACTAAATTTTTGTATTCCTGTAAATATTGCTGGGCCTCATTGTACCAGTACACAGGCCAACACGCCACCTAAATTTCGTAGAAATTCAACACATTGATATGATTATTATCTATCAGCATGTTTTCCCAACACCAGCAGTAATGGCGGCAGTGGCGCTGGCTAGCCGCTGCCCATGTGTAATCTTGTAGCGATCGATCAACAGGTGCGTGAGGCAGTCGGCCCCGGTATGAGCTACAGCTTAGGCATTCGCAAGGCCTAGCACGAGCGTGAAGCTCATGCCAGAGCCGCCTACTTCACAGCCCAGCCAGAGGATCTACGCCCGAGTGACAGCAGTAAGCCACGCCACGCAGCCTGGCCACGCTGCAGAGAATCTAGACCCTCGTCCAGCTACGTACACACAATGTATTCACTGCTAGCTGCAGCACATGAGTGATTTAATCTAAATAATGTATCTTCATATCTATTATCAATCAATAAAGTGCGGTATTTTACTTCAAACATAAGCCATCTCCAACAGTGTTTTTAATTACTACTTTGTGCGCAATACGTCCAATTTTCTAGCAATGAAATGGCCAGACCAAAGCGAGAGCAGCAGGTGCACACGTATTGCGCAACGCCACCTAAACTTTTTGATCGCTACGTGCCTCATAGTAATGTATGACCCACGAGACCTGCATAATAGATATTTAATAACAACTTTATATTTTAATAATGCATAGTCTAATATTTTCACACACTTTCAATGGCCATGTCATACTGTGTTTAGGCCTTCTTTTTTACGACAAGGGGTGGTCCAATATACCTTTCTTGGGTATCCAATTAATCAGAAGACTCCAGCTATTAAAATATACATATGTATTTATATTTCATTTAAAAAGTGTTTTTTTATGCGCTAGAGATGACTGAACATGAACTTCATGCAAAAAATGGCAAGTTTGGTGGCATAGGGGTTAGGGGTGTGTCAAAATTGGCCCAAAATTTTCCAAATTTTTTATAACTAACCCCCCTCCATTACGACCCTATTCTCAGGTATCAAATTAATCATAAGACGTCCAGCTATTAAAATACACATATCATGAGGGGTCGTAATAGAGAGGTTCTTCTGTATTGAGTGAAATTACAAAATTGTCGTAATGTAATTTGCTATACATTAAAAGTGAAATCATTAGGGCTGATTGGTTCTCACATTTTCAGTTTGGTTCAGTTCAGTTCAGTTTTTGGTTTAAAATGTCAGTTCTCGGTTCAGGTCAGTCACGGCTACACATTTTTATGAGTACAACAAACATTACAAAAATATTTATGCAAACAAAAATCGTGTTGTCTAAATTGGCTCTCATATCAAGCAAATGTTTAATTACTTTTGTTTCACTATATCTATAGACATCAATTACCCTATACAAGTAATAATGTTACCAGTAACCTAAACAAGTGAATAACATAAGTTTACATTTTATTAATATCTTGTCACAATATTTAACTACTCCAACAAATATCAACCTCTTGACAAAAGGATATAAATGTGGGGTCTATAAATATATTTACACAAGTGTTGTCAGAAATGTACCTTTTGAAATAAACTATCACAGCATGTCTCGTCATGTGTGAAAACAGGCCCTATCGTGGTCGTTACGGTCACACATTGTCATGGTAGCTATTATCACCATGAAAACACGCCCTTCATAAAAAAATTTCAGCTTTTATTTTTTATTTCGAAATGTGAAAATCAGATTAATGAAACTGTATTTTATATTTCGCTGCCTGCTAAAATGAATATTTCTCTGCTAAATGTTTTTAAATTCCGCCAAATTCAGAGGAAAGTCAGCTGAAAGAACTTAAACAAATATATACAGCAAGTAATGAAAGCGGTATAAGACCTCACTAAAGAAAAGCCCGCCTGAAACAAAAACAAAAGAAATGTTCTTTATTATTCTTTTAACTACACTCTTGCAGGCAAATAAACATGGCCTCACACAATAATGAAGCCATGGCTGGTTTATAATCAGGGCCCTATTTCATAAAACATAACAGGTGTGACATATACGACAATTTTGTCAAATATGACAAATTTGACAATATGTTATGACAATGTTAAGTTTCTCTTATTTGACAGGCAAAAAAGTTTAAATTGTCGGCCTTAAAATAACAGTTTCATAAATGCAACAATTATATGTCAAACCGTATGTTTCATTTATTACACGCTAGGTAGCTCTGAAGTTTGCTTACAATAATCAATTGCAGCCTTATATGTGATTCATGAACAGTCTATTCCTAACATAAACAATTAAGCTTTAAATAATAAGTCCACAGACATAACTTTGTTCACTCTAGCAACAGAATGTAGAGTAATGTGGATAACATTATTATATTAAACCTGATCCAAGAGCAAATTGAAACACAATTACGCTGCCATGTTATATAAACATTACAAATTACTGGTTACATAGGAAAGCTTGCCTGTCACTTCTGCAGTGACAATTCTACAAATTTGTAGATATATCATCAACTGATTAAACTTATCTGTTTCATAAAACAGTCTGTAGTGTAATATTTTATAAATTCGTCGGATTTTAAATGTATCTCAAAACTTTTGTGAAACAACTATTTGTCAAATTGTCATACAATTCTACAAATTTGTCATGACAAACTTGTAAATTTATCAGTTTTTATGAAGCACACATTTTTCGGATTGTAAACCTTTCTGACAATTACCTGTCACCTGTTTAATTGTAACTTTTATGAAATAGGCCCCCGGCTGCTAAAAAACATAGTGATACCTAAATTGATTGGTGTTGCCAAAGAAAATGACAAAGCAAGCAGGGAAACATAAGAAAAAAAAATGATCCTGTACAGTACTGAGTTCGTGAAATGAACAAAACCTGAGTCAGTACCCGTGACAGCAACTGTGGCAGCACTGGCTCTGTAGCTATATTTTATTTGATAAATATTTTCAAGGGAACTGTTTACATGCTTAGTTAATATGAAATTATAATTAAAGTAATTTACGTTAGTAACATTTGTGTATATAATTTGAATATATAACCACGTTTAACAGAATTAAATAAAATCAGACACAATTAAATAGTATTTCTGAATTGGCAATGCATGGTTTATTAGGAAACCATAACCTTTTTATCCTGGAAAACAGTTTAGGATGATTTTAATGCTACAACACGTAAGAAATAATATTATAAATATAATGCCACAGATACGCTACATACCGTAATGTAAATGGAAGTGTCATTATTTGGTAAATTATTAATAATTTGTTAATTTTAACTGCGGTGCAAGAAAAATCAGACTAGTCAGTTTTTTTCTGAGAATTCAGGTCGGTTACTGTTTTTGTAAAAATAATTGGACCAAACCAAAAATTTAGTTAACCGATGAGCCCTAGAAATAATATTTCTAACCACCTTGTAGTAATAAACGAAGCTGTATTTTCGTTGTTTCTATGTTTATTATTTTTAAACATGGAATAAATTTCCATACTATTTTTGGTGTGGCAACATGGCTGTGACCTGAGAAGATAATGTCTTGAAAAAGCATATATAGTGTCACCTCCCTGACATGGCACTCGCTCTGCTTCCAATGAACGTGAATCCACAAGGCAGGTGAGTGCAATGCCTTGCCACGTAATGTTGACTGCTGCGAGCGGCTGATTGTGATTGATGTCCACAGAGACCAAGCAAGACTAACACAAAATATTCCAGCGATGTTGAAATGTAAATCTCATTGCTGAAATTTACAGTCATACCACGAACAATCTTAAATCATCATAAATTTTACCTTGGGACAACATGCATACACTATGCCACTCAAACCACTAGTTGTGGTGAACATGACTCCTATTGATATATTTATTTAGTAAAAATAAGTAAATTTATATCAAATGAGGTGAAAATCATGTAAAGTGAATAAACACACCCTCTTTGAGTCTGCGAGATGTGTCATTGACCTGCTTGTTCAGGGAGTCCACCCTATCTTCTGACACCTGCAGTTGTACACGCAGCTCATCGCACTCCTGATGTACATTGTCACGCTCCTTGCGCACCTCTGCGATGCAGCCTTCCAGACGCACACGTTCATCCTCACACCTGCTCCTGCAATTACAGAGTGCTTTATATGCATAAGGAACACTAAAGCAAAGCCATTTATTCAATGGTACTGTTTCATTTCTATCAACTACGTTTCATCAAAATTGGTTCAACAAATTGCACACATTTTATAATAATTTTAATAACAAAATCAAACAGAATGCATTACTAAAGTTCCCCAAATTATTCCTATAGTTGTATATCTGTACTGTGATTGGAAGTTAGCAACCTGATGATTGGTCGGAACCAAGGGGACAACATGGAAATTAAGGCCATATCGCAACCAAGGCACTTAGGCAGGATTATACAGCGGTAGTTTGTAACTGCCTTCTGTAGGATGGATGTGAGGAAGTGAGATGAGAACGGGGTAATGCAAAATGCAGCCCTCACTTCAACATACATAACAGTTCTCTACTTCAACCACTCATGTGAGAATTGTAGCACTCAATACTTTGCACATACATTTTCAGCCACTTTAATCTCCTGGGTGGCTAAGCATGTGGCTACAAGGTTACACAACCAGCAAGCACGCCATGCCCCCCTCCCCTGCACTGACTGCAAACAAGCTTCAGCCACTTCGAGCATGGCCGAGTGCCGCCAAAGATACATGAACCAAGGAATGCTGAAAAGCGTTCCCCTCTCCCATGCCATCCTCCACAGCAGAAGGATGTCACGCGCCTACCCCGCACCCCGCTGAGGCAGCCTAGAATTCTCAGTATATAAGTCCGTGCACAGTGAGACTCCAGCAGTCATTCATATTCTTCTCCTGAGTTCACCCAGAGCACTCCTTAGTGCTGGGGCCTCCAGTGAAACCTCAAGTATTCTGTAGCCATCGCGGCTACCCTCAGTGACAACAACAGTCTTCATCACCCATCGAACAGGAATATTCCTTGGTACTTAAACTTTAACTAATTTTGTCTCCTACAGACACCCACATTAGACAGCTTTAGTTGACTAGTTCAATATTCAGTTCTCTAGTTCACTTTCCCGCCAGCTTAGAACCAGGTCGCCTACACCAAGCTACCGTAGTTTTCCTTCAGTACTCTGTCTGCTTGGTAGGAGATAGCACAAGTCACTATATTTATTGAGTCATCAATAAATGTGGCTCCCCTCCCCGTACCCCGATCCGCCTCCAACAGTTGCTGGTAGAAACAAACCAGCCAGCCCTAAATCACCCGACTAGAAGTCAGGCCTGAAGAGCCCATCGACATCATGCATGGCCTCAGTCCAAAGAGGCCCTAGACCAAGAGCTTTCGAGGCCACCAACCTTCAAACGAGGCCCAACAAACAGAAGGGCAACTCCAGACGTCGAGCCGAGACCAACGAAGAGGCCCGAGGCCTGAATCCTGGAACCCAACAGGGAGCCATCCTATTCTCCACCCGGGAGAATAGAGATGCAACAGCACCGAGGAGCAGTTTCTATTAAATCCCTGCCCTCGACGCTGACCAGCTATGGTCACCGAGTCACCATCAGACCAGACCGGGCCACACTTTGCTGCACCGAAGTGTCTTGGCGAAGTCCGAGAGACAGGGTATACAGCCAGACACCCCGCAGAACAGGTCAGATTAGCCAAGATATCCGAACCGCCGATAGTGAAGGTGGAAGCGATCCGAGCACCTTGCCTTCCACCTAGTACAACTCCCGGGCCAGAAAACAAGAACGTGTAAGTTTCTACGAAACTGGTTCCTGACTACAAGGAGCTAACAAGGCTGCCACTAGACCACCAGAATATGCTCCAGACGAGACCCCGGAGACCACCACTAGAACACTGGGTGAGATCCATGATGTGAGCCCGGAGGCCTACGCCACCAAGACTACCGGAAGGCGAACACGCCATGGAGCTAGTACAAACCCCGCAACCGCAAGAAACGTCTGGAACAGGGGCCAAGGTCATTCCAGCTTCCACAAAGCCAACCAATGTTGCTGCAGACAATGAATTGCAGCAGACGTCGAGCATAGACTACAGCAGTGCTCTGTTAGAACATTCTGCTATGCAGGAAGCTTCACCCGTCTGCGCCGTTGAGGACAAGATGCCCGTTCTGCCTCCCGCTCAACTAGTTGCTGTAGATCGAAGCATCGAGACAGTCGATGCCTCCTACTACCAGACACCTGGTGCAACGCCCGCAGTTGAGGTCGAAACTCCTCTCCCTCACACTGCCTTACTGCAGGACCTGGACATTGAGACCATTGATGCCTCCAACTACCCGACCCTACAGCAAGACGCACCACCCGAAACATAGGTCAAGCTCGGTGATCCACAGCTCCTTTGCGCTGCCACAGCGACAGCAGAGAAACATCCTGCCCTACGGGTAGGAACACGTGCAGTTGGGGTGACGGACCCTCATGTGTCGCTCCCCAGCACTGCCACAACGTCCCTTGTAGCTGTGTCCTCTTTATCAGTTCTGGCAGCAGCAGATGCCACGACACCACATGCTGAACTAAGACACCTAATGCCACCTCATGCTGCCAAGGCAAACTCAACGCATGGCCGGTACCAAGAATCACCGTGGCAACCTATGTCAAGGTACACGTGGCCGTACCCCCTGCATGCTGAACTATGTCGCAGGGGCAGGCCAGCTAAACCAAAGCTCGACGAACACAAGATAGTGCAGTGCTCGACAAAGTTTTAATTGCACACAAAGTTGTAAACCACTATGATAAACATTACAGAACTCGTTATAGATCTGTATCAAAAGTGACATTTAATCTAGTCGACCAGTCAAAGACAGTGAGGTAGGCCTAGACACTTACATTTCGGCTAGATTAAATATTGTGTATCCAGTAAAACCTACACAGCTGTCATCAAGCGGGGGAAGTGTAGGAACCGGTGAGATAAATGCAACAGACAGCTAATTAGACACTCGACTACGTGCAAACTGAACTTGTAAATACAGCAGTTATTATACTGTACATAATTAAAGCCAGTTAAAACAGACATTTTACACATCACCAACTACAAGGTTCCATTAAATAAGTGGATGACAGCCCACACTAAAAGATAGTTTTACTTAGAGACACTCACCACAGTGCCGGTAATTACTACCAACAGTGTATGACGTATAGACGCTCACCACAGTGCCAGTGATAGTTTAAGACAGAGACTTAGACTTAACCTACGATAAGCAAAGACTCCTGCAAAGGAATTAGTAGTTTCAGATTTTTGTAAATTGATTTAATTTGTAGGTACACCTATAAATATTACCTTGAGTTCTTACAGGGTGCTTGTGAAGATCGCCTACAAGAAGAATGCAGTTTTGTAGGAATGCATTTCTGCTGTGTTGACTTATGTATTTATTGCGTACTTACCTTTGAACATTCAACGAATATACACAGTGAACATGTTAGAATTTAAATGGACAACCAAAATGTAAAGGAGCAACTAGATTTTTGTATAAAGAATTTGATGTGTAGGTACACTCTTAAATATGTCAATGAGTTTTTACAGTGTATATTAGAAGATCGCCTACAAGAAGAATACCGTTTTGTAGGAGGCAATTTTTAAGTGATGCATTTTGTGGCGGACTCCAGCATGCTGCACACGAGTTAAGGTTGAATAAACTATAGAATTCTTGCGAGCACCCTGTTTGGATAACAAACTCTGGCTGACTCACTGCCACCAGGGTATAAATAAGTAAGAGCGCCGAACCCACACCCCCATCTCGGCCCCAGACGGCAGTGAGTAATTTAACTGTGACGACGTCAGAGCCAGAGAGGCACGAAGTAGAAGTCTACGAGGAGGAGCTCCAGGCAGACTGCAGTCTACACTTCTGATAATTGGTGAGCACAACTCCGGCTAAGCAGTAGAGTGTCATCCCTGATCTCAAGGCCATGTTACTAAACACACAATTAATGCGTGGCAAAGGGACTAGATGCGTTTAATACCCGCTTGTTATATTGTGTTAATGTATCGTTCTGTTCAGTAATAGTGTTTTGTAAATAATGTTTTTAGTAGAAACCCTCTTTCTTATTGAACAGCCGTGTGTAGCTATCAACACCCAGTAGGCCTCCCTATCCTATAGAGTTCTGATATTAAGCTGACTACCAGCAGTCAAAGGCTCAAGAGTAGCAGTGAAGAGCATAATATAGAGTTAGGGATAGGGACATACTCCTACACTGGTGGAGCGCCTCACGCTTAAACTAATAGCTTCATTTCACTTAGAAATTTTAATTATATGTCGCGTAAGATCCCGTACGCAGCTAGCAGACACGTGGTTGCACCCTCAGCCAGCCACAATGTGCGTAGACATATTTATTTCTTACAGGATAACGTTCCTGTCTTGCTCTCCAATTTTTGTGTTTTTTCAGTTTAATATTAAGCTCTTTTTACAGTGTTATTCGAATATCAGTCCTGTTAATCATATACATGTAGATCACAGCACATTGGCACAAGCTCGTAACATCTGTTAGCTTCCCACGGTCAGGGCAAGCACGGGGTAAGCGTCATTAAGATAGGTCAGAACGCGTAGCAGACCTTGCCATAATAGCATTCTACGTCAGTTCGTCATCCCACTATCCCGCAGTACTGCAAGTGCTTTCATTGCTTGTATGTTAGTGTAGGTATTTTTCATAATGCATATTGGGACATCTGTTCCCATTTAAAGCGAGAAACACTCCACGTGTTTATGTGTGTTTTAGGAGTGGCTTCTATACTCTTGTTTTCCTTATAGTTACCAATAAATATAAGTTACACTAAGTGTGCAACACCAATTACACACACTACCACACAACACTTATTCTACAGTACATGGAAACACGCAGTGACAAGAAACCGTCATCCATTTAAAACCTCATTAAGCTTGTTTTGCTTGACACCAGCAAAGTCGAAAACACGCTAGACGTACGAAATAGGACAAGGGCATTAACACAAAACACTAAAATCACCAACAACACTGACATACAAAACCAAAATCTCGCAACTTCGTCTCACACCAGCCCACCACTACCTCCCCTTGATACACCACCATTCACACAACACTCCGGACACACAACTCACCCTCAATCTCACCAACATAAGAATTTCTTAGCTTTCCCAATTACGACCACATTACAACAGACTACCTAATAGCTCTTACATTTCCACCCCATCCCACCACCTGCCACTACTGCAACACACTTATGCAGAACAACTCTTCCAGCATAACCATAATGGCTAACCAACAACACGTTCACATTTTAATTTCACAACATAAGAAACCTCCCACATTCACGGGTACACAAAATGAGAATATTTCCAAATTCCTGGAGGAATTTGAGGCAGTCTCCGAGATTAACCAGTGGGATGAACCTGAACGGTGTAGAAGAATAAAATTTTACCCCCAGGGACCCACCAAGCATACACTTGAGAACATCATACACAATCGACAACAATTACATGGAGTGAATAACAACAATTGCTCAAAGACACGTTTATGACAACTGCTGACACAGAGTGATCAAACATATGTTATTCAACAAAATACAAATGGTAGGGGAAGACACAATCAGACATGCACAAACAATGAAATACTACAAAAACAAATATAATTCAAACATGTCCGAACACGAGTTCCTCAATATTTTGTGGTGATCGCTCCTCCCCTCAATTGCCAACAAGCTCATTGGTCACAACACAGATACCCCACAAGACATGATCGACGCCTTGAAACACATAGATGCGGGAATGTACAAATATTCACAGACGCTCACGCATTCACACGCAAATGCCAAGACAGTAAAACTGGAAGCAGAAAATACTAAACTCAAACAGGAAGTTGCACAGCTCAAAATTAACCAACAGTAAACCACAGCCACACAGAGTGCACAAAATGCACACCAGCACCAGAACAGGCCACGCGGACGCCACACACCACACCATGGATATTATAATAATTACCCACCCCACCAAGAATACTCATGAAACAACGAGCCTATTTCCATTAGCAAAGAGAGGGCCCCCCAAACCAGAAGATACCATGCCTACATACACATTCAAAGGGGTGGTTCCAATTTCAAAGGCACTATGCACAACAGTACCAACTACATGCATCAAAACTCCTACCACGCCAGGGGCAGCCATTTCAACACAAGGAGAAGTGGATACAATTACACCCCAGTAGTAACAACACGACCAAAATCTTTTAAACGAGGGGGTGAGCCACGCAAACCCCGAAGACAATGACAACAAAATTTGTGCGACATGCAGAGCATTTTTCTACAAAGTTGTACCGCATTGGTTGTATGCGGAAATCGCAAAATTTAACGCATACAGCAAACTCTCTTCACAACATCAAACAGACGAGCATAAGGTAAACAGAAAACCACATGTGTCGAAACACAACATTTCCACACTGCCGGCGAGGCCAGCGCCTGTAGTTAGGTCAGCAAAACAAATGCGGACGAACAAACCCGGAACCTGCAGTAAGGCCGTGTAAACATTTGACGTAACGCATTGTTTACGAGCAGCCGGTCCAATGTGACATACATGCACATGCCACATACACCCCCCCCTCCCCTCAAAATTCCCTGCACGCAGCCGGCCGACATTGCCACACCACTGCATCTCACCGCCACCTACAAGGCAGTGTTGCCAGACATACACAAAACACGGCCAGCAAACAGGAAATTACCGGCCCATGTAGCCTCACATACGACACCTGCACACACTGTTTTTATGCCGGACATAAGGTCAGGCATTGTAACTTATTTCCACAACAAACTTTTGGGGTTTGTTTCAAGCACTTTCAAAATACAAGTGGCCTTATGTCAAACAGTATACATACAAACAACACACAAAAATCCCACTGCACCCAGTTTGCAGTATTTTTATTATACACCGAGCCAGGCCCCCAATAATGAATCTGTGTTCGAACCAGTGCGCTGACAAACACGCTCAGCGAGCCTGTACCTCAATTCATATCAAACAAAAAAACACGTGGCACACTGAAAGCTCAATGTCAACACGCGGGAATCACACCAGCAACAACCCGCATCCTAGTTCTGATCAAGGGAACAAAACATTATGCATTATTGGACATGGGCTGCTCACACAGCACTATAGTCAGTACACTAGTGTCAGATAGACACCTTTCACCTCTGCGGGAACAGATAACTTTAGTTGGGGCCACAAGTATTTTGACTTCCCCTAAATATGAAAAAAATATTCATTTACACATAGCAGGTCACACATACCCTCAACAATTTCTTGTAGTCGATAATCTACAGCAGGATTTGATCCTTGGAGTCGATTTTATAAAACATTATGATGTTATCCCATTACTTAAATACGACACCATGCTCATTCACTGTCATAATCCTGACAAAACAGTATAGGTGCAGCTGCATTTAACATCATCAACTGTCGACTTCAAAACCTCACTTGAACATAGACTACAGGTGCTGGAATCTTTTGAAACTGATCGCACTAACGCATTTCAAATAAACAAAAACTTGTCAGACACACAAACAACTGCAATTAGATATCATTGGGGCTTATAAGAACAGATGTAAAAACTCAATTTTGGAATTAACAGAAGCCAAACATTTCGAAATAAAATTGGAGCTCACGACCGACAAGCCAATTGTAACCCGGCCATATCGAATTAGCCCTTAAGTAAGAGATGACCTTTAGCAACAAATTAAAGATATGATTGACGCAGGGATTATCCGGGAAGCAGATTCCCCCTATTCTGTGCCCAGTTTAGTTATTTCAAAGAAAAGTGGCGGTTTACGATTTTTGACAGACTTTAGAAAATTGAATCAGTATTTAACAAGGGTACATTACCCGTTGCCGAGGACAGAAGATACTTTGAACACTCTCCAAAATTCCCTCTACAAAACAAGTTTAGACTGGATTTTATAGTATCCCCATCAGGGAACAGGATAGGTTTAAACTGGCATTTACAATTGATAGCATGGGATTATTTTCATATAAAAGAATGCCAATTGGCCTCTCCACTTCCCCACAATAATTCCAGATGTTCATTAATAAGCTTTTAGGTCCCCTCAGGTGGACAGCAGCCATACCCTATATCGACACTATTTTTATCCTGGGAAACACCTTTGAGGAGCATTTACATAACATTAGAAAGGTCTTTGAACACTTACGTATGTTTAATCTAAAAGTAAATACCAAAAAAATGCATGTTCGGTGAGCAATCTGTCAAGGGAACTAGGCCATATTATCATCCCTAATGGTATTTCAACAGACCCCGATAAAGTCGTAGCTATAGAGAAAATGTCACCCCCTAGAAATTAGAGCAGCTCTGTACTTTTCTCGGTATGACTTCATATTTATTTAGATATATCATGAATTATGCCATAATTGCGTAGCCCCTCATCACTCTCACAAAACATAACATACCGTTTTAAGTGGACTGAGGTCCAGCAGGAAGCATTTACTAACTTGAAAAAGGCTATTTTACAAGCTGCCGTTTTACAAACATTCAATGAGGACAGAGAAATCATTCTAGCTTACAATGTCAGTAATGATGCATCGGCAGGGCTCTTATACAGATAGACCCAACATCTAAACAACATCACATTGTTGCCTTTGTTTCAAAACGCTCTCTGCCCAAGAATCACATTGGAACACCACAGAACGAGAACTTTCCGTGATTAGATATTTATGCAACCATTTTCGGCAGTATTTGTACAGTAGACGCTTTACAATTGAAACAGATCATGCCAGCTTGCATTATTTGCGTTCTATGGTGGATCACAACGTCAGAGTACAAAAAATGGCCATAGAACTCAGCGAGTGTGATTTTGACACCCAGATAGTATGAGGCAAATTAAATACCCTCCTAGATGCATTAAGTCACATAACCACCACCCCTTAAGTTCCCACACAAACAGTCACAGTCAACGACAATTATTACAAAGTTAAAGACAACATGATAAACTGCACATCACTCTTCCAGGCTTTTGCAGAAGCCATCCTACGGGACACTAACAAGGCCGATACAACAAAAACATCTGTTGCCAAATATATCAAAAATCACTGGGACGAGGTTAAGCACAATTTCATAACCAGCAACGAACCAAATGCTAGAGATAGAATAGCAACAGCTATATTGAATGAGGAAATTTTTCCTATGCACATAATCTGTAAAATAATCACAAGCCTCTACCAAGTAAATCTTCAAATAATCGAGCAAAAGCACACCCCCGCGCTCGAAACAACATGTATCGATCCTGTATTAAAATGTAAAATACTTATCCTTCTCAGTTCAGTCAAGATACATAATTTGCCTGTTTACAATCACACGCAGGAATACATCAAGATCGATGACGATTCCATGTTTCTTCTATGCCCTATGGCAGTTAACATGTCCCTATTCATAGACGAGTACTACCATGATCCCCACATAGCGAAACTTAAACAAGCCTTACTTAATCCTGATCAGCCCGATGTAAAGTAACGTAGGTTGAGCCGTAGATACGAGCTTACCGCGAATGAGGAAATATTTATGAAAATTAATACACCCCAAGCCCCACCCAAACTCTTATGCCCCAAATTTACATCAATGAAATTATACAGGCCCATCATGACAGAATATTTTGCAGGGGACACTTCGGCACTCTTAAAACTTAAGAAAAAACTAAACCGTTTTATTACTGGGAAAACATGAATGCAAATGTGAAAAAGAATGTTAAGTCTTGCCCAACGTGTCAAAAAACAAACGCCATTAACACTAAGCCAATGGGCCGAATAACCTTGATACTGCAGCAACCGCTTCTAAAAACTTGTGCGTTATATGCGAAAGGTCCCCTCCACACCACTACCTGCAGAAATAGATACATTTTAGTCATGATTGAGTATGCTACCCGCTACGTTTTCGCTAAAGTCGTCCTCTCTATCGACGCTGCCACTTAGTGCTGAGTTTATTAGACAAGTCGTTCTCCAATTTGGCTGCCCGGAGCATATTTTAACCAACAGAGGCACATTTTTCCAAAATAAATTGGTTAAGTCACCTTTTACAGTCTCTCGGCATAAAAAAAACTTACCACAATGGTTTATAACCCCAGGTGCAATGGGTTTGTTGAAACTTCCATCGCTTAATTGGTGACACATTGATGGCCTGTGCTAACACAGATCAAACAAACTGGTATTTGTATGTAGAGTACATTTGTTTCAACTACAACACACGTATAAACACTACAACTAAGTTCACTCCCTTTAACTTAATGCATGGTGTGGAAGCCACCCTTCCAGCGCAAGTGGTTGCGAAAAACTTAGGCAAACCCGTGAGATGGCTAAACTGAACCTCATACACACACAGGAGGGCCAAACCAAACAATTCAACCAGTCACATAAGAAATGAACCATTAAAGTAAATGACTCGGTTTGGGTGTGAAACAGAGGCCGGCAAAAGGCTCTTACTCATTGCTATTGTGGGCCCTACCAAGTTGTTGAAGTATTAGGCGAGTCCACGATACGAATATGTACCAACAAAACCAGCATACCAAACTACGATACGGTATGTACTCCTCACACAAAACCTGCCTTTAACTGTTAAACTAGTATATCTTGTCGTAATTAGTAGTAACTTTTTTATGTTCACTATTTAAAATGTTTTGAAAGTGTATTGCAGTGAATTCAATGTCTTTGTGAGGATCCCAACTGGCCTAGGCCAGTGCGAACAAGTCTACATGCTCTGTCCACGGCGAGTTGGGAACGTGCTGACTGCGGACTTGACTCAGCGAAAGTGCATGTAGCAGAAGCAGGCAACGTGAGGCATCAGCCGGCCTTCCTTGCTGCTACCATGCCACACGAATTCTGTGGCTCGCCCACATTTCAGAGAGGGACGTCACAGCTGCCAACCATATAGCACATGCGGAGTCACAGCAGAAGCTACACTGAGTTACCATCTCTGCAAAACGCTGTTGACGGCACTGGGTGTCCACAAGCCACGCCTTGTACAGGCGCACGCTGGTTGTCATGGCCACCACTACCAATGGCTGACTTCAAGACGAGGAGTGGAGAGCCCACTCAATTCACAAGGCTGTCAAGGTCATGACAGCACTCTGAGTGCTCCTGCCAGCGGTGTTGTCACTGCCGGCCACGAATCGTGTGCACACTGAATTGTACTGGTGGCAGGCAACGATGAACTTTGTTTATGGAGATAGTCTGCCACTTATGTACACAATCCCTCTGACTTTCCCCCAAGTACCCGAAACCCTAGACCATTACTTGCATGTGACATGCACAAATTGCATGCCACAGTCGTGCACAAATGCAAGGCTCTTGTATGATTATTTGCAGGATGTAGAGCGCTTCTGCCAGATGCGGCATATCCAGTTTCTGGGAGACGCAACATCATGGTGCTGCAATGTGCTCACGAACAGGCACTTGCGGGCACTACTCGGCAATGATGCGCAATTGGATAACCAGATACACGAACTCACGGACAGTATACACGTCAGAAACAAGGCGATCAACGTCACCCTTAAAGTCATCACAGAAATTGAGCACAAAGTTACTGATACGGTAAACTCCTTGTCCAAAACAATTAACAAGCTGTCACAATTTTAGTCAAAGTCTGTTATAAACAAAGTCACTAATATTGGATTACAATTCAATTAGCTGTCCATGGCCACTTTGCAACTTTTAAACAACATTGTGATAGAGGAGCTATTTCAAACTTATGTGCAATCTTGTCAGATGAATCGCTTACCGTTAAGTGCTGTAAACAAATCTCAATTAACCCACAATTTTAACAAGTTGAAAGTACAATTGACTAAACTGGGCTTCACATTAGCCATTGATACGAAACTAATTATTAAATATTACACAAATAGCTTGGCCGAGTGCAGTTTTACTAGCACATAATTAGTCATAAAGTTACAAATACCTTTTATACATACCAGTTCAAACTGTCAAATTTACAATGTCATACCTGTTCCCTATCGTTTCCAGGATTACACTTGCCAAATTCATGTTCCTTCCCCATTTTGGCAATTGACCATGACAAAAGTATTGTCAAGGCAATACTGCCATCATCAGACATTTCCCAGGATGTTATAGCCATCCTTAAGGAATCGCTAACAAACAAAAACTCAAAATGTGTTAAAGAGACCATCCTTCTGTCAGAAGAAAACTAACTGATCTCAAAATGTAAATTTCATTGCTTTCAGGTCAACTCATTTTCTATCCACGCCATTCTCTCCCACCAGTATGCCCTAACCAACCCGCCAGAAGGTACTATTTTAAGATGATTAAATATATCTCTCAACTCTGATGTGCAAAACCACAAATTGGGCACTGTGGAACTACATGTTCCGTGTGGTTATTATGTCGCCACACCTGACCAAGTACTCATAGAAGCAACTCATTTATGTGACATAAGAGCGCCCACAGTACCTCTCCAGCAAACTGTGGTGCCAGTACACTGCTTGAATCAGCCTTCATTTCACCTCCAACAATTGCATCTCACAACAGGCATTCATATTTCTAACCTAAGTGATGTACTCGACACTAACTGGCAAATAAACCACACCCAGTTGCCAGTGATGCCAGAATTTCAATCACAATACAGGTATCATAATGTCCATGACAACAAACTGTTTTTGGTATGCCAGCCTCTGCATTATGATTACCTGCCCATGGCCGTTATAGGCCTACTGTTGTTTTGTACTGTCGCCACGTACATTAAACTCCTCAAGGTTACAATGATTCTGACATGTCTACAAAATACAAATTAAACAAAGATACAGTTCATAAGGCTTGCTGACAGCCAGGCCTATATGAGTAAAGAATATTATAGTATATTCACATGACAGGGTAAACAGAGAATAAGTTTCACAACTATTTAAAGTAGTAAGTACCTCTTAAGGCCAAGCCCTATAATTACTCAAAAATAACTTTATTTTGTTCCCCTCTGGAACTTACTTCTGCATATTATCAGCATAATTCTGCATACCTTAAGGTACATTTTAATTAAATTACATGTCTTTTCCATGGTCTCACTACATAACATGCATAAGTATTTCCAGTGTTACAATGTTTTTAAAACAAATAAATTTTCAATATACTGCTAATACATTTTTCCTACCTTGCCAATTTTTCAATAAATTATTGTTTAGTCATAATCCTTGTGAAACGGTGCCTCGAATTTGGTATTTCACCCTCAACACTCCCTTTATGTATATTTGTGAATGCCACCAAGCGCCTACAAGACGAGTTATGCCTGAGCTGCTCGACCCCTCCACTTCAACCCAACTACACCTGAAGGATGTCTATTATTAATTACCCTACAGCAGCCGGGATGGACTGTTATTTCAACCTGGGGTGGTAGTGTGGCAGACTCCAGGGGGCCGCACACAAGTTAAGGTTAAACAGACTATCTAATTCTTGTGAGCCCCCTGTTTGGATAACAAACTCTGGCTGACCCACTGCCACCAGGGTATAAATAGTCAGAGCGCTGAACCCCCCCCCCCCCCCCCCCAGACGGAAGCGAGTAATGTTGAACTGTGATGACAGTGCCGGAGCGGCACGAAGCAGAAGTCTACGAGAGTCCAGGATCTGGAGGAGCCCTAGGCAGACATCATTCTACACTTCTGATAGTTGGTGAGCACAATTCCAGCTAAGCAGTAGGGTGTCATCCCTAATCTCAAGGCACCGTTACTAAAGACATAATTAATGCATGGCAAGGTTAGGGACTAGATGCGTTTAATACTCTTGTAATAATAGACTATTATACAAGTAAAGTAATTGTATCTCTTGTTATATTGTGTTAATGTATCATTCTGTTCAGGAATAGTGTTTTGTAATAAATGTGTTTAGTAGAAACCCTATTTCTTATTGAACAGCCATCTGTAGCTATCGATTCCCAGTAGGCCTACCTATCCTATAGAGTTCTGATATTGCTGACTAGCAGCAGTCAAAGGCTCAGGAGTAGCAGTGAAGAGCATAATATAGTGTTGGGGATAGGGACGTACTCCTACAATTTGTATGCTCATATTTCGCTAGTGTATGTGTTTTGTTTGCAATATCTAGTGCACCAACTCAATATCAAACCAAAGACTCTTGAGCCACAAAGCTCACATGAACTCACTATGGTGAAACCAGGTGCAGGATATTTTTATCTTCAAAATATTGCAATGTTATGTATGTAAATTCAAAATGACCAACATGCACCAATTGTCTGTGTTTCATGCATGTCTTTAAAGTGTACTCACATTTGTTTTGTTAAGCCGGTCAACCGTGGTGTTGAAGGACCTGCGGTTGCCGAACTTACACCCTGTCATATTGAACTGTTTAGCTTGCTGTGCGACCCAAGGTTCCCTGAAAGATTTTCCTTTTCTTTTTAACCACCACAGCAAGCTCCAGGATAGTTAGTGGCATCTCCCCGCCTTCTGCGAGTAAGGCTTGAACATCCTTATTTTATTCCCCTTAGTTTTTCACATGCCATCATTTATAAATGTTTCTTATTTCAGGTTCATGTTGTATATTCTTTTGTAAAAATCCACAGCACTATGCTGAGTGTTTGTCGACGGCATGCAAAAATAAAGTAGGCTGGTGGGACACCCGATAAACTGCAGCACTCCTGACACAATAATCTCTACAACAGGGGGGAGGGGAAAAAAATTTTCAGCGTCAGCGAGCGCCACACTGCCAGAGCAAGGGACAGAAAGAGGAAACCCGCCCACCACGAGAGAGACAGAGTTATGGTCACCACATCCCACGCGTCTGGCCTTCGCCAGCTGGCTCGAGCGCACAGAGTGAGCGCCACAACAGCGGTCAGCACCCAACACTAAGGGTCCCGCCTACCTAATGATGAAAAATTATTTTTTCTTCTCTTCCCAACTTTCTTCGCTACTCCTACCTACACCTTCTAGAGGCCTTCTAGACCTTCCAGAGAGTGGGCCTACGCCTCACCCCAACACCTTTTCATGATGAGTCTTCATCTCAACGGAGGGGGGCGGGAGGTGCAGCATTCGGCTGGCTGCCTTCCCAGTTAATGAGGGTTCCTCCATCTCTTCCCAGTTGAAGGCATCGTTGTCCATAGTCGAGGACGCAGTGCCGTCGAAGTAGCCATGGTTACCCCAAAATCATGGATTCCCCTATATAGAGCATAACTATAAAATTAACGTGGGATGTCTTACGATGTATCCCGATCTTTAACTCTATTCTTCCTTCGACCTGAAGGAAGTGATCCGGTTATGCGAGCCTGCCTGAACTTACTTGTAATGGGGGTGTCAGTTGGGCTCGTTGGCGGGGCGTGAGTAGATCGCACCTTATAAAATAACCCATGGTGGCCAAATCTAGCATCGCCACAGTGTTTACGTTACTAAGGCGGACCTCTACACGGGGCACTTCAGGGGAATCAAGCCCTTTTGTTAAATTATAGGAGCGTGACTGTGGGTTCTTGTCCCCCTTGTTCTGATTCCGGGTTCGCCCTCTCTTTCTTCATGGGGTAGTCTCTGTTGTGATGTCGGCCGGCACAATACATACACTTTGGTGGTGCGTGATAGCGGGGAGGGGAAATCGAGGTCGGGTTTCTGGCGGCATAAGGGCGGGCGCGTGGCCTGTCAGTATTCTCCCCTCCGTCCTCTAGTCTGCCTGCTTACGGTCTAGCTTGGCTTATTCTGCATAATTGCGCTCTGTTTCTTGTGAGCGTTCTATCAGCTCTGCTATTGACTGTGGCTTCAGAGCTTGTAGAAAATTACGTAGCTTCGGTAATAGCATTCAAGCTAAGATGAGTACGCAATTTTCTTCACCTTGCATTGCCGGAAAAAGGCGGTGGTAAAAGGCCCCTTGTTTCTTATAAACAATTCCGCCTCCTCGTCCATGTCCTTGGTCTGGCTATAGAATTGCATCATTAGTCGAGCTAACACCTCCTCATCAGTGAACTCGGCAGCAAGCCTATTGCTGAATTGTTTCCAATCGGTCAGAAACTCGTCATACCGTTCCCACCATGCTAAGGATAAGTCTTGCAAATGTAACTGGGCCCTGTTGACCCATTGTTTTGCCGGTAGGTCCGTCTCCCTGGACACCCTTTCACATTCTTGTGTGACTGCTACCAGATCCTCATAGGGTCGGCCTGCAAAATCTGTAATATGAATGTCATCGTCTCTCCCGGTTGCTGGATGGCCGGGTACCGTCCCCAGTTGTATATGAATACGGGACAGCTTTGACCTGCGGGAGTGAGAGGTATGCTTTCGTCGGCACCTCTTGCATTGATAGGCCATCCCCGGCATAGAGACATGTTCATTGGGCCATTCTATACATAGGTGATGGTAGGGTTTGTTGCATGATGTGCACCATAAACGATTAATGCCTCGACTGGGGCAAGTGATTTCATTACAGAAGCTAGTTGGTTGTTGACAGCAGGCTTCACATCTGTATTCCAACCCTTCTGTGTAACGGGCCTCTTCACGCGAGCCTAGGCATGCATAATGGAATATCTTGGCGCAGTATGTACATTCTATTTGTAGTGAGCCACTGCCTGAACAGTTGACACTATATGTCAGTTACGTCATGCTCAGTGTCACGGTTTTTGCCTGTAGTAGCGTTGATCTCTGAGGCTGAAATTTTAATGGCTATTAGCCCCACGGGATGTTTCGTGGACTCCCGAAAGTCCGTTCAGCTTCTCTGGCATGATACTTAGTTCTCCGGGTCCTGGTTGGTCTAGTTCAGCCGTTCGCTACGTATAGTTAAAAGTCTGACGCCCCATGTTGGGCGCCAGAAAATCAATTGATGCGTGCCCAGCTATTGATTGTGTGGCACGGTCATTGAGACTTGATGCGCAAGACCAAGTTTGCAGTTATAGGTAACTGACTGGATGTGTTAGAAACCTGACTTACTCAGAAGGTCTTTAATCTGTTGGTAACGTGGATAAACTGGCTGAAATAGACTGTTGTTACAGTTCTTGAGTTAAATTACGTTGCACTTCCAGTTCCAGTCCATTGACTCTCGACTCCAGAAGTTCAGATTGGCTAGACCATATCTGGCTTCAGTTCGGTAGACTAAACCCCTCACTACTGGACGAGTGGTGGAAAATGAATATAGCGTACCACGTGGACAGTTGAGACTGCCCATAATCTCAGTGAGGCGGCACGGTCCCATTCCGCCTGTCTTTCCTGCATAGGAGGGTACAAGGTACTCCGCTGCTGGGCAGCTAAATGAGCAATCTTTTGTTTCCTATGCCTTCGGCCCTGTCTTATCTTGTAAGTCATAGAGTTAGGTTTACTGATGAACTAGATACAATGTGCACTTCGAACGAGAAACTTTACCCTATGAGAGTGTAGGTCCAGTAGCTGATTTGTGGCACAATCTCGGTAAGTCTCCACTGAGCCCTCACGTCTGGAGGTGGATCAGAGATGTTGAGCCGTGTTGGCCACCAATACTACTACTGGATGTGAGTTTCCAGCCAAGGCCAGGCCGCAACACCCAGGTTAATACTGCCCCTACCACTAGGTGCTCTGGTAGGTGATACAACCTACGTTTGCTGTTTCTCCTTTGTGGAAGGTATTCCTAGTGATAGTGGCTCCTCTGTTCCTTCCTCCCAGCACCTGGATACTCGGGGGGTGATAGGAAGCATCAGGCGACCGTCTAATGGGTGTGGTACAGACTAGAGGTCCCCAAAGGGGGGACCTCAGTCAAGCCAGTTCAGATTTACAAAAGTACCGGTTTCTGTCGGCAGTGCACAATGCAACCTATTCCTAGCGAGTGAAGTAGACATTACTCTATAAATAAAAGCGTTAGGATAGATAACAAGCTGCATTTACTGAGGACTCAATAAAAATAGTGACTAGTGCTACCTCCTACTGAGCAGACCGAGTACTGAAGGAAAACTACAGTAGCCAGGTGTAGGCAACCTGGTTCTAAGCTGGGGGCAAAGTGAACTAGAAAACTGAATATTTAACTACTCAACTAAAGCTGTCTAATGCGGATGTCTGTGGGAGACAAAAGAAGTTAAAGTTTACGTACCAAGGTATATTCGTGTTCGATGGGTGATGAAGACTGTTGTCGTCGCTGAGGGTAACCGCGATGACTACAGAAGACTCGAGGTTTCGCTGGAGGCCCCAGCACTAAGAAGTGCTCGTGGTGAACCCAAGAGAAGAATATGAATGACTGCTGGAGAACCGCTGCGCACTGACTTATATACTGAGATGTCTAGGCTGCCACAGCGAGGTGCAGGGAAGGCGTATGACATCCTTCTGCCGTGAGGCTGGCATGGGAGGTAGGAACCCTCTTGTCAGCATTCCTTGGTTCATTTAACTTCGGCGGCGCTTGTCCATGTTCAAAGTGGTTGAAGCTTGTTGACACTCAACGTGAGGGGAGGGGGGATAAAGCATGCTCGTTGGTTGCGTAACCTTGTAGCCATGTGCTCGGCCGCCCGGGAGATTTAAGCGGCTGAAAACTTATGTGCAAAGTATTGTAAGCGATAATTCTCACGTGGGTGATTGAAGTAGACAACTCTTACGTAGGTTGAAGTAAGAGTATACTTCACGTAAAGAGCGATGATTCGTAATTGTAGTGTATTAGTAGTATAAGCAGCACGCGTCAAGGTCCAGCCATTTTTTTTATTAGAACCAGGCCTGAGGACATTCAAACACACAGCCTAATATATACCAAAAATGCACGATGATGCCAAATGCACAGATTACTAATGACTGAAAGTCATAATTTTAAGAAATAATGAATATTGTAATATGATGTCCTACAATTATGCTCCCTTTAATAAAACAATACAGTATTCACACAAATACAAGAAAATGTTGAAAATAAAATTCACATATTTTCACTCTGGTTTACACGAAAAACTTTTTTTTTATTATTTGCACATGTAATTTTAACTGAATTTTTATTTCAAAAGTAAATGAAGTATCTAATATGTGAAAGACCAAAGGCCACCTTTCTGCTCAACGTCAAATAATAAATTGTCAATAACATAAAAGTTTCTTAATGAAGGTTATTTTCTCAACTTCCATGACTTGTAATTTGAACTTGGACAGTAACAGAATAACTAAGCATAAGCTTTTTATATCAATTCGCATTTCTTCTGAAATTGAATATTACATATTTATAGGCTGTTCACGATAAAGTGAGCACTTTTGAGGCACTAGTTACTTTTTTATTTATGCCATATTTTATCCTTTACGGACCTTTTTAAATATATATTGCCGTGTAAGTAATAAACACTGTGTGTCGAGTCCACCACACTGAAAAGTTAACTTTTATGGCTAAAATAAAATATATTTATAGACTATTATTCAAAACAAGAGGGCTTTCAAAAGTGCTCACTTTACCATGTATGGCCTATAATAATACTGCTTTAAGGCACATTATTATACATAAAAACTTAGATTGACACAATTCAACCAAAAATTTTACTTACATATTGCAAAAGCAGGAAATTGGGAAAAAGTGCTTATATCTCAAGTGCGATATTTTGAACAACTAGCAATGCTTGACTATATCAACAAGTACACTGTCAGGTAGATTTCAACGTGTACCAACGCAAACTGGGTTCAATTCCTGCCAGGTCACCTAGATTTTCACATGTGAGAAACATGGTGGATGTTGCCCTTGGCCAGCAAGTTCTTTCAGGTTCCATTTTTACCACCTTTTCTTTCACGTACTGCTCCGTATTCACCTCATTCCCCACTCATCAGCACTCAAAATCTCCCTCTTAAGCACTGACCCAAATCTCCAAGCTCCACTGGTAGGTGTCAAAAAGGGTTGTAGTAATGGACTGACTTACCTGCACTCATCCAGCCGGGTCTTGAGGCGTGCCAGCTCATCCCGCAGCTGGTTGTTGGCACAGCGGTCTTGCTCTGCACGAGATGCAGATTCTCTCTTATGACGCTCCAGCATACTCCTCACCTCGTCCAGTTCCCGCTGAGCCAAGTCCAGCTTCTGCTGCAAGACTTGTTGGTCACGCTGGGCTGCAGGTACACAGATGCAAGCATACATCAAACAGAACCAATCACACTGTAGAAACATTCCTGTCTGTGCTCTGTGCACATGGCTCACACCTCTACAGCTATTACTTGAGCTAACTAGAGATAAGTCAGTTCAATCATATGAACTCTAAAAATTGTCTATAATTATAACTGGAATCAAAATTGATGATCACAATTATAATGGAACTAGCATTTATTATAAGAGCCTTGTTTTGTAATGCCATTGGCATAAATGTAAGCTCCCCAGAAAAAAAATCAGTCACCTTGTACATCCAAGCTCCTGGAGATGGCACTGCATGAGGATGATCGAGCTATAAAAATCTTCACAGTATGTGCAATGGAATTTATAATTCAGAAACAGATGGTACAGTGCAATGAATGTTTGATTCACTGTGAAAAAATGAGGCACAAAGCAAACTTTGATAACAGACAAAATGAGTGATTGTATATGGACATACCAGAAGCCATAGTACTAATGCTTTTGCAAAAATTGTACATGTATTAAGGTGAATGATCATACTCATTTACTATAAACAGCAAAATATCCCAGCATAGAAAAAATAATCATACAAATGTGTGGCAGAGAGAAAAATTGATGGACAAGAACCATGAGCATGTTTTACAGCTTGTGAAAAAAAATTGCTTAATTTTGCAACAGAGTTTCTAAATGACCTCCAGACCACTCTGTCACATGAAAAAGACTTGCCCCCCAATCCACAACTATGTCACTCATGGTAAAAAAATTAATTGGAAGCAAATAAAAAAATGGAATAAGAATCAATAGCAATGCAGATAACATTTAAGAGGGTGACTGCAGCAAGTAAAAAAAAAAAAAAAACTATTTCTATTAAGACTTGTAATTTCCAGGCACTTCTCATCCCTCTCTTGTTTTTACTTCCTCCACCTCAAAATATACCAAATATGTAATGTAAATATTGTGCAAAATAATAACTTGCAATAAAAGTACAGAATATTATTGGGTGTATATACTTTCAAAACTTTACAATTCCCCAATTATTTTAAAACATTACCAACACTGCTATTAAAATTTAAAGGGTTACACAAACAGTGTCCACCGTCACCTTGTTTGATAAGGCTCTTATAGTACAGAATTCATAACTGCCGCCATCCCCAAAGCTGTGGAGAAAGTCCTCTAAATGGAAGTAGACCGTAGACCAATCAAATTCAAAGGTGGCGCTGACCCAGGACACCGCTAGATGGAAGAAAACACTGCACACTCAGTTTAACTCTGGTCATCGCCGAAGCCACTTGACACCCTAGCCTTGGAGTCAAATGCTTCGTCTGGCTGCTGTCAATAGGCAAATGTCTTCAGCAATGTACGTACCCATGACCCCGAGTCAGATTTTCGTGATGAGGTAGCATAACTCTATTAGAACTTCTAGCCAAGAATTGCTACAAAAGTCAACCCAGGTCCTTCATTACGAATTTCTAAAAGAATACTCCACACGAAACCCTTAATACACATTAACACACGTGATTACTCGGCATCACTAACGCAAACTTGTTGGGGCTCGCCCTCCAGCACGTGGTTAGTGTGGTGACGGCCTATACATAGAGCCGGCTAGGATGGGAATAATTGCACCGTACACTAATTACAACATTACATAGACCCTTGAATGATACATGAAATAAGATGGGACAAGAGATGAATATTCACAATAAACACACACCTTAGCAGCTGTCTGCCCTCTTCCCTTGTGAAGGCTGTGCTTTCACGCACCTCGGTGAGATCATCCATTTAGGCATGTGCTAGGTTAATGATGGGCTGGGGAGCACCCAAGCGGAATTGGCCAGTTATGACCGAGATAACCATTTCATTGGCAAGTTGATGTGTATGAACAATATCAATAAAAACACGTCTACAGTGAACTCAATTTTTTTATTCAGTAGTGACAGTATCCTAACCACATCCGTTTTATCAATTGTTTATTTCAATGATTTTATTAAAAGTTTAGTATTGCCAACGTGTTTGTTAGTACGCACGGGTGAGATGGACACACAGAACCCACAACATCCCTGAGAACCCTGAGTCTCAACAGCTGGCACCCAAATTACCAGTAAGTATTTGTGTCATCGTTCATCTTGTGTCTCACCCGATGGCGTTAAAACGTATAAATAGTGCTAGTCAAATATTTGAAATCATGCACACACAGGGCCAACGTATCGACCACGATGCACAAAGGCACGCCATTTCACAGACGCAATGATTAACGAAACACACGTCACAGTATATCTATTGCTGCCGTGGAAACAAAGATTTATCACAGCATCGTAACTTGTCTAAGCAGGTTTAAAAAACACAACATCTACAAATATGATGTATCAATTTGAAGTATTTTTCGAAGTAAGAATAATTTTCATTTCGTTTGACAAAAAGCGACATGCCATGTCATGGCTCGCCACATCTGCCAACTTCACTAGGTAACTGCCCCGCCATCATATCTAAATATATTAAAATACATATTCAAACATTAAACTCTCTTTTCAGTTGTAAATTACCCATTCAAAAATCATTATTTTGCTGTCATAAGTATGAAATATGCTACAATTGAAAACACATATAATATCATTGCATACTAGCGAAGTGAAATTTCCAGAGTGTGAAAGAGACTAAGAAAGTGAAAGAGGGCGACAAGCCTACCCAGCAGACAGTTTTTCAATGCTTTCTTGCTCGATAAAACAATACCATACCATTACAGCCTACTCACAATATTTTCCATTGTTATTTTAAGCTGTAAAAATGTGATATGCTGCCATCAGGGCTACTTAAATATTTCGATAGGCACTGTTTAATTTACAAATAGTATACTAAAAAACAAGGTCAAAATAATATTTTAACAGTGAACTATTTCTTACCAGTCGTTGCCAACATGTTGCTGCACTCGCTGTTGTTAATTAATATTTAAAAAGAAATAAATATTACAAGTTAAAGAAGATATTAAGGTACAGGTTAATTTATTCAATAATACAGTACTCTAAAGTTAACCACAGTTTCATATATTTGTGGAATACATGTAATTGAAAATCAAGTGTCATGTTATGCCTAAGAGAGTTTTTTCAAAGGTTGATTTTTATAAGTCTCTTCCAATCGGGAATGGACTATAGCTGTATTCGATTCCATCTATCGCTTGGACTGTTATGTTTAAATGGAATTTGTTTTCATTTAACAATAACGTTTGACCCACATACGCCAAGTTGTTCTAAACCAAACACAGTTGACAGCACAATGACAATGAACGACTACGGAAAAGCAGAATCGATTCATGAAAATAGTGTCAAGGTAAAAAGGGCGGTATTGTATTTAAAGAACAATGCACTTGGATTGAAATAGAGGGAGGTTAAAAGACACGGCGAAAGAATGTGACACATGAGAATGGCATAAGGTACTTTGGGAAACGAGGTGGCGGGGCGAGGGAGTGGAGTTACGGCAGACAGATAACAAAAGCACGCTTCACACTGTCACACGTCCCGTCGCAAGCCTGCTTCACACGATGTTACCACACATGTTTCAACTCGTAAAATTACCATTTTTCATGGAATATTTTTGTGATGTTTTATGATTCCTCAAGAAAACCTTGTTATACCCGTGTTCTCGCAGTTGCCATGCTCTCTACAACGTGATTCTACTGTATATTACATATGCATCAAACTCACCAAGCAACAATGACTGCTGCTTATCATTTTCTGCACGCAGAAGAACTTCCTCATGTTGCTGACAGATGCTCTCCACATGCTGCTGCATGGACTCTAACCGCTCCTGGAGAACCTGTATTTCGTGATCCTTTTCCCCACCCAGCTGCGATGTTGTCTGCTGCAGTTTTTTCTCCAGGGACACACGCACCTGCTCCTTCTCCTCCAGTAGCTTGCGTCCTGTTTCCTCATTCTGCTTCTTTAGGTTCATTACTGTTTGGTGGAACTCAGCCTCCTGTAAACAACTGAGTTTGATACAGTGCATGATACTTTACATTTGTCATGTTGAGACATATTTGCTGGCATGAACAATGATATCAAATAAATTACAAAAATACATGCAGGAAAAAAAATGAACATATAAAAATTGTCAGAACGTTGTCATTTGACTGATTACTAGCAAATCACAGGCGAGCAGATTTCACAAACTGCAACACGAGTATTAAATTTAAATTTCTGAATCACTATTGAGAGATTAATTTCTTTTTTTTTGTTACTAAATTAAAATAATGAAGTAAAGCTTAGTTTTTTATTACCAACCACAAAACTTTTGTTACAAATATAATATGAAAAAAATATTTAATTACATAAAATTAAAATTAATACGTACTTTTCTAGTATCAACATACTGCAGATAGAAAAATTTTAAGAATATTTAAATGTAAACCAGACATGTTTTATTTATTAAATTTGTGTAATACAACTTGACACATACTGTGCAATATATATTTATACTTATGTATAATACGTGTTAACACATATTATTAAAAAAAAGTAACAATAGTTGAATATCACAAATATTTATAATCAATGCTGATGATCTTGAACATGCACAAAATTGCACACGAGTAAATTGGGATCTCCCATGAATGGAATGTAGATGATCAGTTTTGAGGTGCCATAAAATCTGAAAGGCAGTTCAGAATAGAGAGAAATAACATAAAGAGTTTACGAAAAAGTGGCTACGAAGATAAATCTGTTGGGATGTTTGTAACAAGGTAGGTTTTGGGCACGATCATTGCAAACATAGTGTTACAGAAAGAGACAGATAGTTTCAATGACTTTACAGTTCTTAGTCAATTATCTGTTCATAAAAAGTGGCAATTCATTTCTGCTTTCAAGTCTGCAATCTCTTCACAAAAAAAGTACATTTTTTCTACTGGTTGACAATTTTGATGGCTTGCTTTGTTGTCTCAAAAGTAAGTTTTTTAAGAACCTCTGCCCATCCTGTCTCAATTGGACACAAAACCTAATAGCTCAAGAACATACACAATCTAAATCAAAACTTGGTCACAGAACATCCTGAGGCATACAATTATCACACTGGACTTCCTGATAATGGTGAATCAGTCTACTGAGAGTATAAGTCAGATTCTGGTGGTAGTTTGGTTCCTACAGGTTGGCACTCACAATGTAGCTGGACAGGAGCAAATACGGACATATTGTGTTTCCAACCAATCGCTGCATTAGCGGACTTCAAATCTAGTGTAAACCACTGTTTGTGACTAATGGGAACATAACCAGAAGGATTTGCTTTAGTTTTACAGCACCAATCTTTAGGTATGGTATAGGTTGTTCATGGTAAAGTGAGCACTTTTTAAGGCCCTCCCAACAGGCTTTATCCACTAATAAATATATCTTAGTGTAGCCTCAGGCATTAAATTTTTAGGTTGGTGACACGTGTACACTGTATTTATTGGTCACATTGCAATGATTATAATGAAAAACAGCACGAAGATGGAGAGTAGATGAAAGGAAAAATTTTGAAGGGCCTTAAAAAGTGCTAACTTTACCGTGAACAGCCTATACCAATGTTTGCACATAACATCACGCACCTTTGGCTAAAAGTTAACAACTGCATATCACCCTGTGTTTTCCTGAAACTGGCCTGTCCCACCACAAATCCACATCTCCCACATTCAGAATTATTCCCATCAGTCATGTACTGTATGTTAGTGAAAGATAGGCTTAGATTCACACCAATATTGACCCAGCTGGAATATGTCTAAACTTCCAAAGTGATTTTGGCAGAGTTACGTCCTGTGGGTATCAGAGTCAAAGGAACTTGCAAATTTGAGACAGATCCTCCACTGGAAGTTTTCACAGTTGGTATTCTGAGACAGAGAGATAGTGATAACTTCTGACATGTATGTTGGTACAACCATGTTTTAGCGCACAGTTTGAGTGTGCTAACTATACTATGGTTTTGACAGGTTCCACCTACAAGCTTCACTTGATCCAGGCTGCCTGTGTCCATAGCCTATCCTCGCCCCTCCTTTTTCAGTAATGAAGGCATTGCGCGGAAAAAAAAGGGGGAAGGGGGATGACAAGGGAGGAGAGAGGCAAGGCAAGAGTGGATAGAGAGGGATGAGGGGAGACGAGGGGGAGGGGCACAGGGAGGGGTAGAGGGAGAGAAAGAGAGAGAGAGAGGTGGAAGGTTAATACATGTCTTGGTCAATCTGCAGTTGTTTGTTTGAGCATATATGTTGTTACTACTAGTATCGCCAACAAGCATGACATCCCAGTGTTAGCCCAATATAGGCCCTGACAGCTTTAGACATTGTTGGGACCTGACCAATATGTACAGCTCAGATTGACATACATGATGGATATGGCCTGGTGATGGAAGTACAAACTACTAATACAACCTGGTCCAATTGCAGTCTCTTGAATTCAAAAGGGTGTTCAGATGGAATGAGTGGTATGCACATTATGAAAATTTATCCCCTACCTCTTTTGGTGCATATAAAGTTAAAACTGTTGTCTCGATAATAATAATAATTTGGTGCCAAGCCTTCACATGAAGACTCGTGACACTGCAGCATTTCGGTGTTAACATTAATGCAGCACCAACCATGAAGAGAAACTTGTGTGGTGATATGCCAGGATAGTAAATGGTGTTGATGAACTTCACAGGGCTAAGGACTGCATCATCAAGTTTAACAGCTGTGTCCACAGATTTATACTCTATTTCTATCCTTGTGAACAACTTAAGCAAACTATGCTAATGTTTCATTATATTGTAATACTAGCTTTCTGTCTGGGGCTTCACCTGTGTGTACTAAACCAAACAGCTACTACCGTATTTACCGGAAAGGAAGCTGAGGCTTATTGACAGAAAAGGAATAGAAAAAATAGGGGATGTTCTACAATTCGGGGTCGTCTTCAATTCAAAACCTAGGCACAAATACCATAAATGTGTGACACTGCTAGTTCAGTATTTAAGTTTGTGTTACATGCACAAAATTACTATGGGTTTCGATTCATCATTTTTACTCACAGTCCAGTGCAGATAGTCCTCCAAAATTGGCATGCCATGAGGCAGAGAATTTTGACAAAGGCTTTTCATGCTTAAATACCATGTGTCCTATGGTTCTATGTATTTTTGTAGTGGAGACTGTACTTGTCAACTTTGACATAGTTTTTCTTTAAAAGTACATCAAATATATCATATTATTCATATAATAGCATTCCTTCTTGAAGGGTTTGTCATGAATTCATGCAAAAATACTTTCAACCTGAATAATTTTTCCAGCACTTCACAGGGGTAGTCTTGAATTCAAGTTTAAATATTTTTCCCTCACAAATAATTTTTTAGGAAGGGGTTCTCTTAGATTCAGGGTCGTCTTCCTTTCGGGTAAATACTGTAATTTCCTTCACCACCTTCACCGAAGGACCTCTTTGCAGACCACATTAAAGGCCATTTACAGTTGCTTCACACTTTTCTGAATCCCTGCTTAAGTTCTAATTTTTATACGGTACTTGGATGAAATGAATTATATGTATGCTATGAAAACTTAACCACCTTCCTCTGCACAATTCAGTGAATAATGTGGCATCAATTTTTGCTAAGCTTTAACTTGGAGCCCCGTGCTATTACAGCACTTTACCAGTTTAAGATTTTGTCGGTAACATTAATGGAGCCCCAAAATCAAGGACAAGTATGATTTGTGATAGGCCAGGAGGGCAGATGCTGTTGATAAACTCCGCAGGTTAATGGACTGCATCATCAATTTTTATATCTCAAACTGTGTTCATACATTTGTACTCTTCTACAACTTTGAAACAACTATAGCAAACCATGAAAATTATATACTGAGGCATTTAATTCTTTTTTTTTTTGTAAAGATGTTACTTTCAATTCTGGGTCTAGTGTCGTTGTGAAGGGGAAGGTACTTACGTCTGAAACGAGACACTGAAAGTGCTGATTACCCTCCTAAATATTAATTACAACCCTTCAGAGGTTGTTGGCACACGTTAGTTTTATTCAAGGTGGTGGCAGCCATGTTGACAATGTCAGGGGCAGCAAGCTTGTGTCTGCCATATTAGTGCCTTGCTTATTCCGGTTGAGAATGGTTGCATCCGGTCGTCAAAGTCGGGAAAATAGGATGTTCAGGATATTGCAAATGCTACATTGACCGTGTGGACTACCTTGGACATTTTCACTAGTTATTTCGTGTATTGGTGCTGTGAATTCCAAATGACGAGTTTGTGAGGAGATATGTACATTCATCGGGTGTGTAACGACCTGTGAACAAGTCAGTCAAAACATTTTGGTCCTCCGGGCCAGATTTAATGGACATCTGCTAACTACGGCCTTGGAAGTGAGTTTGAACATCAAACTAACGTTTGTTACTATCCTTTGTTTATGTTTTTGTAACGGTCGCCGGACATATTCTTTTGTGCAGTCTATAAACGAGTGTTAATCAATCTTGTACTTCGAAGATATTGAATCACTATGTAGAGTACTGCTTTGATTAATGTTGAGTTGGTATACATATCGCTTCCAGTGTTATTGTTTACATTCGTAGTAACGATGTCACTAAATAAGTTGGAAACTAGACTTCAGTTAACAGAATTCAGGCTAAAGCAACATTTTTCACTAGTTAATGAAGTTGAAAAGGACAGGTCACAATTAGATTTGTTTAAAGCCCATTGCCATGATTTAGCACAACTGAAAACAGATTTTGAAGACGACATTGTTCAGTTAGCAGCTAGTAAACCAGACCGAGCTGAGTCTCTAAACACAGATATAGAAAACTTTGACTCGGCCTACTATCTAATTTTAGAAGTTCACACCACAATCTTTGATTCAAAAAAAATTATAATGGTGATGGGAAATCAAATGTTGACATCAAATCTAAATCTGTGAAACTTCCAAAATTGCAGCTACCTACATTCAGTGGACAACTGACACAGTGGACGAGTTTCTGTGAGCTATATAGGGTGTACGTACATACAAACAGTCAGCTTTCAGATGTTGAGAAGCAACAGTATCTTCTCACATCTCGCACTCGAGAGCCACTTAACCTCATCAAATCTGGACCATTGTCAGAAGGAAATTATGAATTAGCATGGCAGATGTTAACTGAGCGATACTAAGATGTGTGTCAAATAGCTGTGATGTATTGGGAGAACATTATGAACGTACCAGTGGTAACAGAAGGTTGTTCGCATTAACTAAGACGCCTGGTTGATGTACTAGAGTTTTTTGAATTTCGGTGCAAAGCATTGATGTCTGCTGCCTCAGATGCCCATCACGCAGAAGAACAAGGAACTGTGACTACAGTTAATTCTAGGAAATCCTTCTTTGCCAGTTCAGAACGGTTATGTATCATATGTAATCAGGGTCATGAAATTTATAAATGTCCTGTGTTTCTTGGTCACACACTTCCTGAGAGGCAAGATGTGGTGCACCCATACTGTCTGTGTTTCAATTGCCTAAACTCATATTGTGTTAATGTATGTACTACAAAACTTCTATGCTCATATTGCAATAAACACCACCACAGATTAATTCATCCTGATTCCACATCAGATGATAACAACACTAGTAAAAAAGTGCCACCACAATCAGTGGATGAGACAGAAAATATTGATAGCATAGCAGGACATACCACTACATGTGAGGAATCTACACAAGCAGTTTCACTTACCAGTTCCAACATTAGTGCTGCCACTGTGATTCTGGGTACAGCAGTTGTGAGAGTGACGGGTGCCTGTGGTACTCTCCAGGGGGTTCCTGTTCTACTCAATACTGGATCACAAGCCTCCTTCATATCTGAGGAATGTGTGAAGACATTGGGTTTACTTCGGAGAAGGTCACATGTATCAATTAGTGGCCTAGGCTAGTCAGTCGTTCAAGCCAATAAAGGTGCAGTAACTTGTGTGCTAAAATTGTTCCTTCATTAGAGTTCCCAGGTAATTGTGGATACATTAATCCAAAATAACATAACTTCAAATTTACCATCTGTTGCATTGCCTCAAAATGTACAATCCCACTACGAGAGTTTAGATCTTGCTGACCAAATCTTCCATACTCCAGGGCCCATTGACCTTCTGTTGTATATCTGCGGAATGCAAATCAGTCCTAATTTGAAGTCAACTTATTGGTGGCCAAGTCTGAGCCATACCATTGAAATCTGTAAGACTCCCTCGCCTAGAGCTGGGAGCTCATTTGCTTGTGAAACTCATGAACTTAATCATATCCATTTTGTAGAAAAGGATAATTGTTGAGAAGGTGATAGAGTGGTGTGATTCAACTGTCATTGCATGGATCCAGACTGAACCACACTGCCTCAAGACCTTTATCGCAAATATAGTATCTCAAATACAGGAAAGCAAAGTAGTGCATCAGTGGCAACATGTACGTACCATCACAAGACAATCCTGCAGACTGAGGCTCGAGAGGCATGAAGCCAAGTCAGTGGAGTGGTCCATCAAGGCTTGTTGAATCTGACTCTAGTTCCCCAGGGTATGAAGAAGAATTGAAGCTTTCGAGCCTAACAGCCCTAGCTGCGCAGAATACAATTTTCTTCTCCGAGTGGATAGAGAGATTTAGTTCCTTATCATGGCTGTGACGAGTATTAGCATCTGTGCTGCGCTTCATTTCAAATGTCAGGCATCCATCAAGCTGCTGTTGTGGCCCCTTGACATTAACAGAACTCAAAGTAGCAGACTTTTGTTGAGTGCAACAAGTGTTATCATGATGGAGATAGATCAGTTGCAGAAGGGAAGGGAATTCTCACCACAGGTCAGAAACCTCAACTCTTTCCTCAATCTTCAAGGCCTAGTTAGAGTTGGTGGATAAATCCAAAACTCGAGGTTATCATTCAATGAAAAACCTCCAATCCTGTTACCCAAGAAGTGTCACCTCATTAATCTGGTCATCGATTACTACCATGTTTGATCCCTACACACACGTGTCAGCACTGCGCATTCTATCATCAGACACAGGTATTGGATTTTAGCAGGCAAAGGTATGATACGATCAAGAATTTCAAAACGTGCGAGGCGCTTACATTTTAAGAAGCCACTTATCCAGCCAATAATGGGCATTTTGCCAACCAGCAAGGCTCAGAGCACAAGAGCATTCCAGACAGTGGGAGTGAATTATGAAGGTCCATTTCATATCAAACAATCTCATCTTCAGAATGCACGTGTATTGAAGACATACCTATGTTTGATTGTATTTTTTGTTACAAAGGCTGTGCATTTGGAGGTCATCTCTGCACTGACTACGACCACATTCCTGAATGCCTTTAATCGTATCACTGCTCGTAGAGGATTATGTACAGACGTTTATAGAGATTGTGGAGCTAACTTTGTCGGTGCTCACGAGCACTTTAATGAACTGGGAACATACTTGAGAGATAAATCCAATTCAACCCAAATAGCAAGTAGTCTGGCAGACAATGGTATCCAGTGGCACTTCAATCCACCGTCGGCCCCTCATTTTGGTGGGCTTTGAGAGGCTGGCATCAAATCAGCAATAGGTCATGTGAAACGTGTAATAGGGCAGCAAGTATTGACCTTTGAGGAATTGACCACACTGTTCACTCAAGTAGAAACAGTGTTCAATCCAAGACCATTATGTACTCTTTCCAGAGATCCTAATGATCTGAGTGCACTGACTCCAGGACATTTTCTTATTGGCTGTGCATTAGTAGCTCCACCAGCTGCTGACATAATGGAATTGCCCACAAAGCTTCTCTACAGGTGGCAGCTGCTACAACAATCTACACAGCATGTCTGGCAATGATGGTCAGAGGAATTATCTACACACTTTCCAACAAAAAAT
This sequence comes from Dryococelus australis, assembly GCA_029891345.1. Classification (NCBI taxonomy): domain Eukaryota; kingdom Metazoa; phylum Arthropoda; class Insecta; order Phasmatodea; family Phasmatidae; genus Dryococelus; species Dryococelus australis. The sequence goes on from CM056994.1 coordinate 290,782,101, forward strand.
ATAAATGGTCTCAGCAAGGGTCTACACTAAAGGTAGGAGACCTGGTATTGGTACGAGACCACCACCTTCCTCCTCTTCAGTGGCAGCTTGGTCGCATTAAAACACTTCATCCAGGCAAAGATGGGGTTAGTCGTGAGGCAAGAATCAATACTCACCAGGGAGTAATCAAGAAGGCAGTTGTGAGGCTGTGCCCCCTTCCCACTCAGTAACTTTTTCCTCAGTGTTGTACATAGTGTAAATAAATGTTGAATTTTTTAATTTGTACCAAATTTGGTGGGCGAAATATTGGAACACATTAGTTTTATTCAAGGTGGGGGCAGCCATGTTGGCGACGTCAGAGGCAGCGTGCTTGTTTCCGCCATATTAGTACCCTGCTTACTCTGGTTGGGAATGGTTGCGTCCGTCCGGTCATCAAAGTCTGGAAAATAGGGTGTTCAGGATATTGTAAATGCTGCATCGACCGAGTGGGACTACATTGGATATTTGCACTAGTTGTTTAATGTATTGGTGCTGTGCATTCCAAATGACAAGTTTGTGAGGATGTACATGCATCGGGTGTGTTAACGACCTGTGAACAAGCAAGTCAAAACAGCGGCGTATTCACTTCTTGTGGGGTTCCTTTCTGCCTGGTGGGTTGTGGTTTGCTCACGTTGGGGTCGTTATTTGGGTACCTCCTACTGGAAGGGCTATATCGGTCTGATGGGGAATCAAACCCCAAGGTGAGTCGGCTTGCAAATGTCTGCTTCTCAGAGAAAGCAAGTTTACTCACCGTGATGGTTGCCAATATGCAGGACGCCACCTGTCCCAATTAGCTAAGAAGTTATTACATTGCAGTGTTTGGTGGCAAATATGTTAATGAAATGGATGTGGATTATGCTCCAGCAGATTGGCTTTAACTCAGGTTCCTGTTCACTATCCGGGCATCCAAAAGAAGCTGGTCTAGTAGGGTTACGACTCGGAATGAAGTTGCTGGGGAGCTATCCTGACTTTGGGGGTGATTTTGGAAGGTAAAGCCATTTTGATCACCTTCCCTGCTGCTGTATGGATTGTACACGTGGTGGGTGACTTGGTGTTGATAACTGGGTTAGGAGTAGACAGTGTTGCAACAGGTACGGGTGTAGTTAGTTGGTAATAGCTCACGTACTCGTAGTCGGACCATGGCCAACAGATACTAAGTTGAGAGTCTAGTTCCGATTCGTGTTCACATACAGCAATCGGTGAAATGAGACACAGTGTTGGAACCATGACTTCAGGTACTGCGGATGGGGGTGCGACATCGCGAGGTGAGTTCACTAGCATGATGAGATTAGGCTGCAATAATCTGCGCTGAAATGCTTGCGCACTTTACGTCTATTTCTGCTAGGTAGACCATCTCCTTTCTTAGTCATCTCACGCTTTGGTATATAAAACCACATTAATACTCTAAAAGAAATACAACTTCTCAAAACAAGGCTCTATAATAGATCAAGTTACTGTTTTCACTCTTCCCCTTTTGCTGCAGATGTTCAGTCCTGCTGGAAATATCTTATTCAGACACTCCCGAGGCAATGACAGGAAGAAATGGCAAGCGAGAGTTGGAGTGAGGCTGTGGACAAGCCTGGGAGTACCGGTCACTCCCAGTAATCTATGTCATTTCAGACTGCTGCTTTCTTCAGGCCCTGGATCCTGAGGGTTCGGCCCGCTTACACCTATTCCGCAGCATGGAGATTAATTACAAAAAATTAGTCCACCTTTACACACTAAGTAAAATATTAAATGAGATGGGTAAGCAAGAACAAATTCAACCAAATAACCTTTGCTGAAACGTTTATTAATACCAAGGAAAACACTGAGGAATCCCGGTTATTGTATAATCAAGAATATAATTTAATTTACTTAGTTACTCCAGGTGAAGGCAAACCGGAATGAAACTTTAACAATAACTAGCCATTTCTAGTAAGGTCGCAATTTAAAACGTGTTACTTTCTTAAGGGGTGGTTTTCCAGAGGAGATGTCGCAACGACCTATCGTGAATCACGGATAAAAAACTATGGATAAAGGTTGCAGAGTAAGGACATTGAGGTTACCTCTGATGACTAATAAGCCTTATGCAAGCTGCTGGAGCAGCAGCAACTGGACGAGCTTTTTGCAAGCTGCTGGAGCTGGTAGAGCCTTTGCAAGCTGGGAGAGAAGGAGGTCTTGTACAGACCCAGGAGAGGCTCCCAACTGTTGCGGTTGGCGGGTCAACAAACTCCCGCCAGAGCGACTTAGAGCTTCCTTATATAATCCAAAATCTTTGCTTCGTGGCTCTCATAGGGGTACGGAGAATGCTAGCCTTTCTCTAGAGAGGCTGATTATCTCAAGGTAGTAGGCGCCGCCACGCATTCCTTATCACCCTAGGTTGAGGCTGACTGACAGGTTTACTACCCCTGCTCGAGGCTCTGCTGCAGTGACGTCACTGGACGCAGGGGCTGCGATCCTGTGGTGACTCTTATAAATTGCTTCTAGGCTGTTGGTCAGTCCGTGGCTTGTCAGGTAAAACAATTTCTGTTGAGAGGGTGGTGACCGCATCTCAAAGTTTGGGCAGGTAGTACAATTTAAATAATTAATCACATTACTTATCTTTAGTGTCTGTAATTATCCAGCTCATGGATAAATCCTGTAAACACTTGGAATCATGTATGCTGCTTAGGACTTGCCCCGAGGCTCTCAGCACTTGCTGATGGGGCGAAGTCGGCCCAAAGTGTGAGCAGTAGCGCTGCGCAGCAGTATGGCATGCGTCAATATAATAGGTAACATTGTTCACGTCTGATAACATCTTATGTAGCAATATTTTTTTTAACTGTTTTATTATTAATTTAAAAAATATCAATTAGATATTCCATAAACAGATTTTTGTCTTCTGAGATATTATAGTATTAATGATATGGGTTATATTCAATACAATAAGTATTATTTTTGTGAATGAAAGGTCAGATTTATTGGAAGACTAAATATAAAAAAAACTATCTTTCCATTGTTATAACATACAATTTTGACAGTTCACTAGATAAATAGCAAATTTTGTATTCAACCAGTTCAGTTTGCAAGAAATCAAATAACTGTTGTAACAAAAAGATTGGTTAGTACATAGCTGCCATATATCCCAATTAGTCTTGATGTGCCAAGGGCATCTTCATTGACCGATCAAACCTCGCCACAGCCACGGTCTCCTCCTAAGACGAGCTGTTACGTCGCACATGCCACAGCACACCATAAAACCCAGGGTTGGTTCAGGCAAGCTGATACCTACTGCTGTGCTGCAACATGCTTCACACCACGCTGCTGCTCTCTTACCCGTCTGGCCTTCGGCCGCGTGAGGGGAAGTAACTACCAGATTTGGCCATCTCCGTCGGCTCACCGCCGCCCTCTCTCTTTGTGATCTCTCTCTACTGCTACCTTCACAACCCCCACACAGACTCTATGCACCATGTATAAATAGAGCTTGCAGTCCTCAGTTCGAGGCTGTCTCGTGCCAGTTCAGTAGTACACCATTACCAAACCTGAGTGCCCACAGACATCATGTCAAACTTCGCAGAATGTCACTCTACCCGAGAGTCAACTGACTTTTTAAGTCATCATTGCAAATCGCAGCACTGTTGAGAGTGTTACTCTGCATTACGGGTGGGCGAAGCTGGAAATTTCATTTTGGATGATTAACTGCTTCCCAAGTAAAAAATTATGAATAGAAACCCATAGTATTATTGTGCGTATAACACAAATTTAAATACTAAACTAGCAGTGTCACATTTTTATGGTATTTGTGGTCCTAGGTTTTGAATTGAAGATGACAGCAAATTGTACCCCTTATTTTTTCTATTCCTTTTCTGTCAAAAAACCTTGTCTTACTTTCGGGTAAATATGGTAATATAAATAGGTTTTTACCCCAATTATTCCTTTTTGCTTTATAGTGAGTAAAATTAGATACTGACAATTATTTTACACCAAAAGCAGTTTGGACTAATTTGTGGGCATTCTGTTGAGCTGAGGTTATGTTTCCATGTTTCATTAGGCATGTGTGTGGCAAAAGTGGGATAAAAACTTTGATGTTATTAAGAGCACTTTGTCTTCTTTTGCTTTTTGGGCTAACAATAATAAATAATTTAAGTTGCCCAAAAGCATTTTTTTGTTTCGAAGTAAATAATTTTATTTTGAATACAAAGTCGAATTTCAAAAAACTTCAATTCGAATTCGAATTTCCGAAGCTTCGCTCCGAAACTCTGCATGACACTGCCTTGCTGCCTGTCAATATGCCAAATCCTGCTGTGCTTCCAGCCACCTCGTAGCTCACACCACCAATCCATTCGAAACTTTATCAACACGTTCAGTGAAAATGTCCGAGCCTTCGAAGGGTTAGACTGTGACATAACATAGAAGAATCCAGTGCTTGCCAAATTCTTATTACATAAATTAGATGTAGGTGTCAGAACAAAGTTTGAAAAATCATGCACAGAAAATACTAACTCGTTTCCCAATGTTTCAGAGCTTATTTATTTTCTGCTAACTAGGGTAGCAAAATTGGATTGTGCAGTTGATGTGAGCAAAGTTGGGGCTGGTCAAGTGCATCGGAAAACATCCCTAACGAAATCAGGTCACATAACCTCACAACCACAGTCAGTCCTAATTACAGATTCTGAACCTAAATTACCTAAGCCTTGCCCAGTTTGTCAGAACACCTCTCACAGTGTTTACAAGTGCCCACAGTTAGTCAGTGCATTACCCACTGACAGGCAGCCAATGATTCGCAAAAGAAAACTCTGTTTCAACTGTCTTGGAGGATCCCATGCAGTAGCTGATTGCGTCTCATCACATTCCACATCAATGGGAGGTCTAATGCAACTTCAGGGTCTCGAAACAAAGTTTCTGCCAGCATTGAGGGTCCAAGCAGTACATTTGCATGTGTGTCAGCCCATGATCGTAAATCTGTTTTATTGCCTACAGCTCTGGTCAAAGTGTATGGTGCCGATAACAAACCTCATGTCATGCGCTGTCTGCTTGATAATGCAGTTTGGACATATTTCATATCTGAAGTCTCTGTAGAGGTACTGTCTCTGCCTCTGCATAAGGCACGTAAAGGGTGTTTGGCCTCTCTCAAGGTGCTGTAAATCTGAAAGGAATGATAAGTTGTACGATACAATCCTCCAGGGAGCCTCAGTGTAACTTCAATCACTCACTCTTTGTTGTGTCCAAGATCACTAGCAATCTGCCACGGGCTTCTGTAGATCAGCGTGTCAGAATCCAATTGTGCTCCCTTCCTCTGGCACACCCCCACTTTGACAAACCTGCTCCAATGGATATGTTGTTAGGTGCTGATGTTTATGCACGCATGTGTTTGAGTGGCAGGTTAAAATTAGGACAACACATGCCTGTGGTGCTGAAGTCCCAGTTCGGATGAGTACTGTTGGGTAAGGACGCAGAGTCATGCACCGATTCCAATCAAGACATAGTCTCAATGTTCATTGGCATGGAGGATCCGTTAGATCTGACTCTAAAGCGGTTTTGGGAAGTCAAAGAACCACCATGTGTTAATGCAAAGTCGCCAGATGCTGGCAGCTTTGCATTGAAATCTGTGATGTTATTTTGAGATTCACGCTGTATAGTGTAGTATTCTCCTGTATTATTAAGAAAATGTAACAGCAAATTTTAATCCACGAGTCTGACCACCCATACCAACTCATTCTCTGGCATGACAATCCATCCCTTCCGCTCACAGTTTTTCAGTTGAATGCGGTAACCTATGGTCTACCACCCTCTCCATTCCTGGCTATTCAAACACTACACCAGTTGGCCTTGGATAAATAGGCCCAGTATCCTCTTGCTGCAAATGTTCTTCACAATCACATACAAATGTTCTTCACAATCACATGCAAATGTTCTTCACAGTCACATTTTTGTTGACGATATTGTTACGGGAGCAACGTCCATGGAGGAAGCGCACACTTTGAAATCCCAGCTGATTGAACTTCTGCATCAGGGTGGGTTTGAACTCCGGAAGTGGTCCAGCAATCAGCCTCAGCTACTCGATGATATTCCTGTACCTCATAGGGAAACCCCTAGAGATCTGGACTTCTCATCTGGCCCTGTTGTAAATGTTCTTGGGTTGTACTGGAACCCAGAGAAGGGCTCATTTTCTTATCACTTGAGGATCACCACCAGGGTTGCAACCAAATGCTTTGTCCTTTCACAAATGGCACGAATATATGATCCCATGGGATGGTTTTCGCCAAGAATTGTGTGGGTTAAGATGCTAATGCAGTGGGTATGGACTCAGGGCTTAGGTTGGGATGACCCTTTTCCATCTCCGGCCTTGGAGAAGTGGAACCAGTTCTTTGATGGGCTAATAAAACTAGAAGTACTTAGTCTGCCTCGTTTCATGTGTCCTGATGTCATCATTATGAAGCTGCATGGTTTCTCGGATGCTTCTGAGAAAGCCTATGCAGCTGCTGTATATCTCAGGAGTGTGGATACTCAAAGGAATGTGTCTGTGCATCTCATCCTGGCAAAGTCATGGGTAACTCCACTCAAGCAGGTGTCACTTCCTCAATTAGAATTGTGTGGTGCTCATTTACTGGTCAAACTTATGCTCTATTGTCATGCCTTCCTGGTACAGCACTTAAATGTCACTGCTATTCATGACTGGACCGATTCCAGTATTACTCTGACTTGGATAAAGACCCAGCCCTACTTATTGAAAACATTTGTGGGAAATTGTGTTGCACAGATCCAGGATTGAGTCCCTTCCCAGCTATGGAAACATGTAATTTCCAAAGACAATCCTTCTGATTGTGCCACCCATGGCGTGCTGCCTCATGAACTCATCTTGCATGACTTGTTGTGGCATGGCCCTGGCTGGTTAGTCGACCCTCCAGGGCAGTGGCTAGTGTCCACAATGAATTAGGTGGACAAGATCCGAGAATCAAAACCTTCTCAGTTCGCATTATTTACCACACATGACATTTCTGAAGAACTTCCAGTATTGCAACAAATTTCCTCGTGGCCCAAGCTGGTTCGTGTCATGGCATATGTAAGGCGTTTCATCAATCACATTAAGAAATAGCCTTGTACCAGTGGCATCCTAACTCCTGCAGAACTGAAAGAAGCCGCTGCTTTGGTATGCAAATGTATCCAACGGAAGCGTTTGTTAGAGGATTTGAAACGACTCAAAGAGGGGAAACCTTGCTCAACACGAGTGCAGCATTCTCTTGGATGAAAATGGTGTGCTCAGGGCGGGCGGCCGTTTGTCACATGCCAACATAGAATTTTCAGTAAAACATCCTATTATACTACCTAAAAACCATGTAGCTGTTGAAGCTTTGGTAGACCATTACCACATAAGTATTTGCATGCAGCACCTCAGTTGCTGCAATCACTTTTGTCACAACGGTTCTGGATTCTCTCAGCACAGTCCTAGCTTCGTTTTAGAGTTTTTAAGTGTGTACGTTGTTTTTGTTGTCAGCCTGTAAAATATCCCCCATTGATGGGCGACTTGCCTTCTGAATGGGTCACATCTACTGGGACCTTCAAACAGACTGGTGTGGACTATGCTGGACCTATCACCATAAGGCTCAACAAGCTGCATCGCATGGTCACCCAGAAAGCCTATCTCTCCATTTTCATCTGTTTTGTGATGAAAGCCATACACATTAAGGTTGTTACAGACTTGACCGCTGACAGTTTTGTTGCAGCTCTTACCCGGTTTGTATCGCAGAGAGGTTTGTGTGCTTATCTCCACTCTGACTGTGGAACAAATTTCATAGGAGCTTCAAAACAGCTCAGCTGTTCTTTCACCCAGCTCCAGCTTCCACTTCTGGAAAACTATGCCTTAGCCCATTCAATTAGTTTTCATTTTCTACCTTCTGCCTGTCCTCACCAAGGAGGATTGTGGGAAACTGCTGTAAAGTCTGCTAAATATCATCTAAGGCGAGTAATTGGGAATCAAATTCTCACACTGGAAGAATTGATTACGCTCTGTACTAGAGGTGAAGCAGTCCTCAATTCCAGGCCCCTGACTCCACTGTCTTCAGATCCAAATGACTTTACCGCCCTCACCCTGGACACTTCCTCATTAGTAGACCTCTGGTAGCTGTACCGGAGTCCTCTGAAAATAGTGACATATGTTTATCGAGAAGGTGGAAGTTGGTGTGTGCATTGGCAAACCAGTTTTGGAAGAGATGGTATAAAGAATACCTGCAGCAGCTGCAACCTCAGTGTAAGTGGCATACCCAACAGTCAGCACTCGAAGTTGGAGATCTTGTTCTAGTGGGAGAAGAGTGCTTACCACCCCTTAGCTGGTGCCTAGCTAGAGTGGTGAACATTCATCCTGGAAGAGACAGTGTGATCAGAGTGGCAGACGTGTGCACCAACAAGGGACAGCTGTGTAGGCCAGTACACAAGCTGTATCGTCTACCTGCATAATGAAGTCTGCCAGTGGTGTCATGTAAATATGTGTAGTATCTGTAGCGTGTAAATTTGTGTTGTGACTTGTTGGACTGAATCTCGGAGACCTTGCCAGTCTCGGCAGGCAGTATGTTGCGTATTGTGCAATATGCAATCAGACTTGTGAATCCTTCCGCGGAGATCTACTTTCTTCTACAGCAATGGCGTCGCCGCAAATAGTTTCTGACGTCAGTGTGATTCAAGATGGCAATGTGGTAAGTTTGCCGCGGGCGTGTCCGGCAATATAAATGTATAATTGTGTGTTATTTCTCAGTCTATGGTAAACACTTTCAGATAGTTCATTTTGCACAAGAGGAGCTCAATGCAGTTGAACTCATCACCCACTACTCCTACCTAAAATACGTGCCCACCTACGCAACCCAGAACTGGGAACACTGGAAGAACTGGTGAAGTGAGCAGATATCCGGTACTTAGACCTGAGAGATATCCACAAGTTGTAAATCAGAACCAAGGCTACATCTGCATCTACAGGGAAAACGGACATCACCAAAGCCCCCGCACATGAATAGACGTCACGACCTCCTGCTCCACCACATACCTTATTTCCTAAGGGCTGGCACTGCCCTGCCAGGCCCTTCAACTTAGAATACCCAGTCCTATGGCAGAAAACAATACAGCAGGCAGGCAAAATCAACTTGAGTACCAGAACCTAAGAAGAAGGAAGAACATTCAAGCACTGGGAAAATGCCTAACCATCAGGAAAACAGAAAGGCTGGGAAACCCAACAGGGCCGGGGCCCCGGCGAAGTAGAGGGAGAGGCCCTGAAGATAGCTGTCATGCACGACTCCACATATCACCGTACTCATCAGGCTGTCAGAAGTACAAGCTACTCTCAACACTGTAGCTACTCCAAACTTCATCAACACAGATGTCATACGAGAGTACAGGGGTAAGATCAAGCCCTCCGGAGACACCACGATACACATGGCCCAGAAAGGAGCCCACCTATGGACAACCTTACGCTCATCACAGCCGGTTCTACTGTGCTAATCCAGCCAACCACGCTACACTGGGAGGATTAGTATTTCCCTTTCACTGGTCACAACTAAACTACTGTGCATTTGCCACATGGTGCCCCAAGCTCCATGGACATCCTAACACTCATTAAAGGCCTGTCCTAACTCCAGTATACAACTTTCCAACAGTTCAAATGGTGGCCACCGTCCTCCTTCCCTTCCAGTATCTTTGGCCAGAGAAGAAACTGCTCTAGTTGAGACCATCACAACTCCCACCGGGTGCTCTCGGTTAAACCACATCACACCTTACACCATTGCAGAGGCCAGTCCTCTGGCATCCAGCAACAGGTTTTGGCATCTTCAGAGAGTCACAGTTACTCCCGCCGTTTATGAGTTACAGTAAAAATGGCCTTTATAAATCACGTATTAGAGCTTGATTACCAACATCCCTCTTGGAATCAAAGTGGACACGTCTACAGCGAGCCACCCTTTGCCACCCTCAAATTTACATAGATAAGGGTGCAAGGGATTCTTACATTAATTAAATTATGAGAATTTAAATATAAAAAAACCTAACGTACATGCAACAGATTGGGAGAGACAGCCTTTAGCATACTTAAAATTGTTGCGTAAATTTTTATTAGGGATGCCGATGCCGATACCGATACCAATTAACCGGCCGATACCACGACCATTGGCATCAGAGGCATCTGAACATTATTTGAAGATTATTATTTACTGATTACTAGCACAAATTTATTTTTAAAAATGTTACATACATCGACATGCTACATCTCGTAAAGCATTAATTTATTGCATCCATCAATCAGGTATCCTGTCCGAAACCCAAAACATATTTGGAACAATTGTTTTCCGATAATTTCTTCCCTTTGTTTAAATTTTACTGTATTTCCTGTTGGTACATTCACCAAAGAGTGTGTGCATCATTAGTTTTTGGACACTATGTGAATGCAAAACAAGTGACTTATGGTCCCTGAAAAATGGTGATGAGCAAAAAACAACAAAATTTGCCGTTTTTAACAGTTTTACCCTAATTTTCACTATTTGTTTTCTAAATACGAAGTTGTACCCAAAAAAAAAACCGTATATTCCATTTTGTTTACATCACATGCGAGAAGTCGCCCCACTATCAAATGCTGTTAGAATAAGAGCTGTGCCGATCCACAAATTTTGCAGATACACCGATACACCGATCTGCCGATACTGCTAATACAGATTGGCAGATACCGTGCTAATACAAGTACGTAACTTATTTTAAAAACTTAAATTACTCACAAAAAATTTTCAGCATTTTTTTTATCTCGAGTGGATAAGTACTTACAATAATAGATAAATTTACATTCTACTACATTTTGATTTATTATCATGATAATGGCAGTTGTTATTAAATATAAATAAAATTTAATGATAAAGACATGTGTTAATAAAAATAAAAAATTAAATTCATCTATTATTAAATAAACAATTGGACTGAAATCCAAAAATGTCTTACTTAGTCAATAACCTCTTCTCTGTTAAGATATTAAGGAAATTCCACACCCTCATATTAAACAAACATAAACGAAACTGCTCAGTGTACACTCAAATAAGCAACTAACATGGAAAGATCAAGCTCTATAAAAGTACACATACACAGATACACTATTATGTAACTATAAGAATTTCAAGTTTTTGTTCAAAAACACAAACATTCTTAACTTTTCAGGCTTTAATGAACACCTCCTATTATTTAAGAATGATCCACAAGTACTGAATAACTCTGAAGCAACAGTACCTGTAGATACACAAAGATATTTGCTAGCTAGTCTTTTCAATGTTGGATAAGGAGCAGTATCCCAACATTGAAACACTGTTTCTTCATCTGGGGTAAGTGGTTCATCCAAGTAGTTCTTGACTTCCACTTCTGCTGGTGACTGTGACAATAGCAATACATCAGACGTATTTTTGTTTTCTTCTACCAGAATCAACCAAAATGTTTTAAGTGAAAAGTCTGGCTTTTCCTTGGTGGAGAGCAGCTTTTCCTTGGTGGAATTTGCAGTCATCATGGCAATCTACACTGGAAGACTGGTTGCAGTTGGATTTTGCTACTTTTGTAAACATGGCCACTGCAGTATTTGCATTTCTCTTGAATGAAAAGATTTTTTTTTTGAACTTGTAAAAATTATTTACGGAGGTGTTAAATTATAAAAATAAGACAGTTATGAACAAAAAAATACAACTGGTTTTGTATTTACCTTGGATCCAGACAGGTTGCCAGAGCATAAAACATGTTGGTTTCCGTTGCATCAATTGGATAGTAAGCATCAAGGTGATGAATTATATCATTTTTCATGTTTTGCAATCCCATTGTGTTGTCACTTTCGATCGCCCATCTGAGCCTGTTGAGGATTGGGATGACTTCACTTATACTGCACGAGCTCTTGCTAACAGTTTTCGTAAGTTTTGCAAACAACTTCAGAATAGGTTCAATGTTGCCAATGGTGTTCCAGTCACATGATGTAAGTGTTGTAGACAGATTTAACTCAGAAGAGCAAAGTGACACTGCACTCTTCTGTTCCAAAAGTCTTTCAATCATCTGGAATGTAGAATTCCATTGTGTCGGTTCATCTTGGATAAGCTTTTTTCCTCTTAAACTTAGTACATCTTGGGCTCTGCTAAGTGCTTTAGTTACAACTAGTGACTGCTTCAAGATAGCCACAACATGCCTACTTTTGGCAATAGTGTTGGGGACACTAGGTAGGTTGAAACAACCATGTTTGATTGTGTGAGCAGTACATGGTATTCCACTCATTTCCAACTTCTGCACAACGTGACATTTACAGCATTATCTCCGACAATAGACACAACTTTATCTTGTATTCCCCAAGGCTCAAGTGTCTGCTTCAAGAAAATCTTTATGTTTTGCACAGTGTAGTGATCTTCTGTAAAAGGAATTGCTTCCAAACAAAGACACTTCAAATTCCCTTCCTTTTAAAAGTGGCAAGTAAGACTCATATAGTCATCATTGGCTCTTGACGATCAAAAGTCAATAGTTTCAGCGACATTAGCAACATTTTCCAGTACAGTGTTATCTTCTGGAACTGTATTTTTGTAGAAGTCAGGAATTTTGTGAGAAAGTTCTTGCCTAGTTGGAATGGAGTATCTAGGGTCAGCTGTAGCCATGAGCCGCTTGAACCCTTCATTCTCAACAAAAGAGAATGGCTAGCCGTCCACAGCCACCATCTCACAAATGTGTTTCGTGAGTTTCTGAGCTCGAGGATGGGTTTTGGAATATGGTGTTCCTCTTTCCCATGCGGCCTTCAAACCTAATTGACTTTTTGTTTTTGAATAATTTGTTGTGGACTGTACTGGAATAGAATAATTTTTTATCGACCCAGGCAAAGAACTGAGAGTACTGATGGAAGTGCCATTATTTTCATCATGACTTGTAGGATCATCAACATCTTGCTCAGTAAAGAGGTTATTTTGACTAGCAGATGCTGATTTCAAAGATGTGGTGTCAGAGCAGACAGTCTGTTTGGTACTTTCTTCCGCCCACATCTGTAAAAAAAAAATTGGTACTGGTAAAAAGCCATAATCTTTCAAAACATATTATTGAAAGCTGTGTCTAAAGCTGAAGATTAAAATACTTTTTACATAAAGGACCATTTACACTGGCCATAACATTGTTAGTAACACGGTTTTTATTTTCTTTTGCCGCGGTGACGAAGAAGCAGCAGGCGGGAAGGAAGGGTGGTTTTATTTTAGCTTTGTCATACAAGTCAATAAGTGGCGAATGGTTGGAGAAAAGAGACAAAATTTGGATTGGTTTGAGATTGTCGATTAGGGGCAGGAGGAGAGCCAGCCATAAGAGAGGGAGGTGAATCATCCGACAAAGGCGGCAGAGGGGATGTACGAGTGTCATAATGAGGGAGGGGTGGAGAAGAGCCACCGAAGCATGGCTTGGCACTTGGACAGTTGCACAAGAGACAGGAACAATATTGTTTTTACTGTCTGGTCGAATGAAAATGACAAGCAGACGTAGTTTGTTTTAGAATTTTATTTGGTTACATTCTACTATCAAATGCCACATTTAATTTATTTGTTTCCGTCACACAGAAAGTTTATACTTTAAAAGTGCATGTGATGATTTACTGTATTTTTCTATCATTCTCCTGACGCCTTGCTCCCCCTCCTGTGGCGGCAGCTGCTGTCTATAAATAGCCAGTGAATGTCGCTCCACACACGCATGTTGCCGGCTGGGGCTTCCAGCTTACCACGGAGAAAACGGGAGATAGTCGTGGTGCCATGAGTTGCATATCACGTAAACAAACATAGCTCCCACTTCATTTCTTACACTAACTATGTTTTTGGTTGAAATATACTGCAATTAACATATTTTTCAGTGCATCGAAAAATGCACAAAAAAATTCCCCGCGTATATTGTTTTAATTAGCATACTTTTCTTACAAGACATATACCCATAAAATTATGTTTTCAAATGTTACATTCCAATTTGACATGTGGTTATCTTTTTACATGACTGCCATATATATGCAATGTGAGAACATGAAAAGCTGAATGTAAAATAGCCTAAGGTTTCGTAATCAGACATACAGTGTTTGCTTATAACTCATAGTATTTTACTTTATTTGGAAAACAAACATTTGATAGTTAAGATATTTTTTTATGATAGGGAACAGAAAAAAACATGATCCATTTCATTTCATGGGTACAACAAATGTTACTCTCAATGTTATTAGCATGTTGCATGGCATTTCTGTCGCTTCTTTGTCAGCTCACAGCTCGCTGTAACGAGCGCAATAAAGTTACAAAAAAAATTTTTTAACACCAATGATATTCAACACAATATGACTTACCTGAATTATATTAATATTGTGATCTCCCTTGAAATTATTTTTTTTTAGATTTGAGGTGTTGAAACCTCATGTATTTTTTACCACCTCTTGATCGTACTGCACTACAAATTGTGCATTGAGCTTTGGAATTATCAGATTCCACAATTTAAAAATAATTCCACACGAAAGACATTTTATCTTAACCAAGTTATTACTTTCACATTACCACACTGAAATATACTACAGTAGATTACAAGATTACCGATTTGCAATGACGCTCCTATTTGCTGATAACAACACGTGGCTCCGTGTGTGACCACACCAGACATCTGACCGCCTGTGTGTGTGCATATGGGTTAGTGAGTCATGCCAGACACACTGTTGCCACGTCTCATGCACCGACTGTTACCATGTCAGATGCATACACTCAACTTTCGGCAAAGCTAATTTTGGAGAATATGTGGGTGTGGTACATCGATGTTTACAGTATTGATGTGCATTTTTATCAGCTATGTTTATGTATTTCTATCGGATATCGGCCAGTCCTCCAATACAGCAAATTATTGGCATTATCGCCACTGGCCGATCCGGATCGGCACAGCACTATTAAGAATTGATAGTAAGCCTAATCGACAGTGCACGTTATTTTCTCAAAGATCCAAAAGAGGGCAGAAAATTTGACAAATTAGTGTTTGTAAGACATATATCGATAGTTATTTGGACCGATCATGAACTGAAAGAGAACAACACAAGCAATTTGTACGTGTTGTCTTACAAGGACAAAGTATATCTCGTGTAATCTTCTAACATTACATTCCCAACTTGAATTTATCCATGTTATTGTTTTGATTTGGGCTGTCTTCAGATTATAGAGTCTCAGTAAAGTTTTTTGAAATTTATATGAAATTGTGCATTACCTAAAGCTCACAAAATGACACACATTTTTTCAATACAAAATCATGAAAGGGAATACCTATAGAAGTGATGGATTTAAAATTTTTGATAGAAAACACTAAATAATGATCTGTAGGTTTTGGAAAGTGAGCATGGACTGGATGCGTAATAACATGTTCACAAAACACATGTCCAACGAATAACACAAACAAAACAAATATTGTCAATTTACATCATTTATGAAAAAAGTTTCTATTAGTGAATTGATTCAAAACATAACCAGTTTGCAGAAAAAGAAACAAAACTCTGTGTGTGATTTTGTGGAAATGATGGTAGCATCCAGCATTCCCCTGGAAAAAATAGACAATCCCAGCATGAGAAAATGGCTATCAAAATATGTTCAAGCTGAGCTTAGCATAAAATTCCATGCACATTTTCCGGGGCGGTAAATATTTTGCTTTTGAGTGTAGTAGCCTTCATGAATATACAAGCTGCATTGAACCTAACCTCAAATAGCAAAATTAAAACAAGCAGTTTTCATTTTTTCTAGACTTGTTCCAATACCATGTTTTCCAATACTGATACCCCAATACCACTGCCGTTACCTTGATACCAAAAACCAATACTAATGACCTTTGCAGTAAATTTTAGAATAAGTATTACTGTTAATAATATATTAAAAACATTTCTCCTAGACTCATTTACATAAAGAAAATAAAGTCTTAAAATACTGAATATAATTTATTGTAATCAGACACAAAATGCAAGCTGACCTAAAACTTTCAAACCCTCTAAAAATGCAAATAATATGACACCAAATGCAAGTTAAATTTTAAATGTCTCGCATGCACTATCAGCTAAGAGCGCCAAAGAAGTTATTGATTGAGCAGTGTCATGTATGTTGATTTACAAAAAAAAGGGGGGGGGGCTGATGGGAGGATGACCTCTCCACCCCGCTACCTGTTGGCGTGTGGCAAATGTATGTCTTTAAAAGTAATAACAATAGAACCTGTCTGTTACGACCGGGTTCCCAAGAATAAGGTCATAATAGAGGGAGGGGGGCTCGCTATCTCCTTCCCTCTTCACTACACATTTAGTGCCAGAAGGGACACCTCATCATGTTTCCTTCCACGCCTTGCTTAGTAATCCAAGCACCATGCCGAAGAAATTAATACCAAGATATCTACACACTAGACACTGCGGCCCCTTCTGGGCAACAACAGTTAGGAATTCTAGTAGGTTATTAGTTGTTTTCACAGTGCTTCAACTACCCTATCCTCTCATAGATCAGGACCAGATTGCCTCTACCTGGATTTGCGTAGGTTTAGCTTCCCACAAGCTCTTGCCAATGTAGGAGGTACTACGTCACCCCATGTTTACATCCAATCACATGGAATAAACAGTGTGTTTTAACCGATCCCTGGGTACCACATTCCTGTAGACTTAGCACCTATGCTAGTTGACCACCACCTTGAGGGAAAACGCAGGTGATCTTCGGAACTATACTCAGATGAGCTAAATCACTTCTTGCCACACACAAGCTCTAGTATCGGCCAGCCTTTCTGTATAATCCGGTAAACAGATAGATAGAGCCCATGTAGAGGTACTATGCTTACCAACCAGCTTTTCAGTTTGGTGCTTGCCCTCTTCCACCACACTTTCAGTGCCGGAAGGGGTCGTTCCTTGAATTAGGAAGATTCGGCTGAAGCAACAACCCACTTGTAGAGACTGCAAATGGCGAGAATGGCGAGAATGACATTCATTGTTCACAGCACTTAAGTGCCCGACTCTGAAATAAGGTGACCACCCAGTTGGAAGACACTTACGTGGCTCGACACGTATATCGTACAGCCACCCTCTATCTATAATCAATACTAATGTATTGACGCGTGCCCAGTTAAGTCTGAATGGCATGTATGTCTAGGATTTTAACGCTAGAACAATAGCGTAGTTTTAATTAGAGTTAACGGTGTTTGGCGAGGGGTGTTGGTTACTGACTTACACTGCCGTCCTGGATGGTGCTGGTAATGCTGTGTTAGTCTCCCTTAATGGCGGCTGGCTCGCCCCACTCTGAAGTGGTGATTCCAGGTGGACACTCTCTGCTCCATAAGTGTGAATTGCACCAGCCGTACCTAGCCTTGGTCTGATAAAATAACCCTCTCAAACCAGGTAGTACTCCTGGCTGGTACGGAAGGACGGTGAAAAATATACAATTATGACTGGAGCAGCCACAACGGCTTGGCGTCTGAGTGTGGCAGCGTGGTCCCGTTCCGCCTGCCTTTCCTTCGTTGGAAGTGATAGTGCAGACCACTGTTTGGCAGCAATGTAAGCTTGGTATTGTTCCCTACGCTTGAAGTCACACCTTACCTTGTAAGGTATAGAGTAATGCAGCTTAGTAATTTACGTAGTGCACCTTGACAAGAACAGTATCTACGTGTTCAACCAATAGTTGCTTGCTGGCACGAGTTCGGTAAAAGTCTCCACTGATCCCCCACGCTTGGCGGGCTGATCAATCAGAGACGGGGAGCCATTTGGACCGCCAATGCTTCTAGGCTGTGTGTTCAGGCAAGGTTGAGCGGCAAGTCTCAGGCTATGGTCACTTCAGCACTAACATAGTGCTCAAAGTGAGGAAATAACCCGGGCTTGTAGCCCCTCCTTGGATGAAGGTGTTACTAGTGGTTGGGGCTCCGCTGTTTCTCCCCTCCAGCAATGAATTAGTGCTCGGGTTACAAGAAAGAAACAGGTGGCCATCTAATGTGCGTGTTTTTAGACTCACGGACTCCTGACGGGGGTCCGTAGTCAGACTAATTAGGTTAACTAACAATCTCCTGGTTCCTGTCAGCAGTGCACATTGTATCTTGTTTCTAGCCATTGAAACAGAAAAGTACTCTAAAGAAGAAAAAGTTTAAGGAAAGAGAACAATAGATGTTTTCTGAGAACTCAATAAACATGTGACCCGTGCTACCTCCTACCAAACAGAGGAGTGCTGAAGGTAACTGCGTTAGCCAGGTGTAGGCAACCTGGTTCTAGGTTACAAGGGAAAGAATATAGTTCTAGACGAATACAAACTGAATTACTGTTAAGCTGTACTACGTAAACAGGTGTCTAGAAGATACAAAGTGAATTTGATAAGTATTAGCGTGTTTTCTGGTTGACTGGTCGTTGAGAAAAGAAGTAGCCACTCGAGGCTTACTTAAAGCTTCTAAGATCTCCTGAGGTCCCAGCACTGTTCAGTGCTCTGGGATGTCGTGAGAGAGGATGACGAATGAACTCTCGAGCCCTGCTGCGCACGGCCTTATATAGTGCTCAAGTCTAGGCTGCTGCAGCGGGGTGCGGGGAAGGCGTGTGACATCCTTCTGCCTTGGCGTAGGAGTTGAAAATCTCTATTCAGCAGTAGTCAGCAATACTGTTTTGTTCATCTTCGGTAGCGCTCGGCCTTGCCCGGTGGCGGGCGGCTTGTACACTCTCAGCGCAGGGGGAGGGGGCAGGCGATGTGCCCACTGGTTACATAACCTAGTGGCCACGTGCTCGGCCACCTGGGAGAATTGAGAGGCCAAGAAATTATGTTCAAAGTGTTGTAAGCACAACTCTCTCATGGGTGGTTGATGCAGACAAATTTTAGGTAGGTTAAAGTAAGGGTATATTTCACGTAAAGATCGATGAGTTGTAATCATAGTTGATTACTAGTATAAGCCACACATGTCAGTACTGACCCAATACCATACCCGATACACATACATCGGAAAAAGGTAAAGTACCGGCCGATAACGATACTTGGTATCAGTATCGGAATAACTCTAATAAGAACTTTATTGAGGTACGCAACACTCATATAGTTTTTCTAAGTGTAATGTGATTTTCATAACACAGTTACGTGCAGATAGGCCGAAGTTGGGTATGAACCACTGACTCGTACCAGTTTTCTGTGCTACAGAGATGTGCACTCTACTGCCGACTTTGCCCCATCTGAGCGTGGCAAGCATAGAGCAAAATTCAAACTCATTGGCCGCTGAGACTTGGAAACAATATTATTAAAATGACTCCAAATATTAGCTAGTAATCTACGTAACTGACTTCACATCTGAATTTATATTCTTCAACATCCAATTGAGAAGGAATGTACCAGAGCAACCATGATGAAGAAATAATATAATTTATTTAAATTATACTACGCTACTCTGCATGGCCAAGAAGTTCCACACAACCCTCAAGATAGCAGCACCCCTGTGACCTGATGTCACAGTCCGCCTGTCTCAGTCCGGGGTGCATGAAAATGTCATCGCCTCTACCAGGGGAGATAAGAAATTGAGAGGCGCTCCAGCAACAGATAAACCAGCTCCTGTGTTGGAAAGCTACGTTACCCCCCCACCCCCGGAGAATCACTGACACAGGGCGATTTTCGTATAAATAGAAGTACAGTCCCATGGTCCAGGAGAGACGCCGGAGCTCGTTGGCCGTAAGGTTCGCGAGCTCTCCTACAGTCTGCGGAAGACTCTCTCCTCTCCTCTCCTCTGCAGCCCGCTCAGGGTTCAGTCTCATTCACTTCAGCAGCCCGAGGCAGGGCTCGAACCACTACCGCCAGCACTCCAGCCCCAACTTGGACAAGGCCTCCTTCAGCTGACTGCCCAGGGACAGCTCTCCACATCTGGTAAATCCCACATCTGTACCATGAACTCTTACCTCAGTCAACTTCCCTTGACTCCACGGTGACAGGTTGTTACACGATTTACATCCTGGATAGAGCCCCTCAATTCACACTGTAAATAGTGTATACTTTGTTTAATCAATTAATTAGGAATTTTCGTAGGAAATTAATTATTTTATTTTATTAATTTATCCCAGGCTTGCCTTCGCCTGTTGATTTTAATTCAGCATTTTACTATATTTTTTTTACATAACTTATAGTGTGTAATTATTTAGCCTGGTCTCTGCTAACGCATTGTTTTAGATGTAATAAAATATTAAGTCACAAACTTAACCCTCTTGTGTGTCAACTAACGTAATTTTAATTTTAGATCATGTGCACGGTGGAACTGGACGCCGTCAGAGGGGACATGAGAGGCATGCCTTATTGCAACAGGCTAACTTAAACCAGATAATTACTGACTCACACCCTAGTACACTAGTCACTAGTGAATCAGCGAACGACCCTATTGATTATATCATATTACCCCCTGACAAGACCCCGTTAAAATATTTTTTAGGTTTGTGTGAACTGAGCTAAGCATCTGACTCCGAGGTAACCTCCATTCAGCCAACTCTTATACAGACATTGAACTCAAGTACCGACACACAGAGCCCCTCTAGCCGATCAACTATTGTGAGACTAAATTCTGGTATGGTACTTCGGGTTCGACACCCCAGAGCAGAAGTACTCCACAACTTTAGCATCATAACGTTGGCTTCCGGAACGACGATCAGGGTTCGAATCCCTCCCAATGCAGCCGGAACCATATGTAGCCAACTACATCCCTGCTTGCCAACCAACGAGGCAACGACAGATCAATCCTGTCAGTGTAAGCCAGATCGCTCACCTCCACAATCACTCATATATCGTAACCGATTGAGCTCATTCACCCTTCTTGGGACAACTGGCATCCTGATTATTGACGTCCCTTGTGGTACGGAGAGTAAGGCTGCCCGGAAGGGATAGCTTAATGCTCCGAATTACTCTGGGGTTTGACTTCCCTCCACCCCATAAGATCCGAGAGGGCAGTCAGCGCCTTAACCACTTATTATTATCCAAGAGAAGTACACGTCACAACTTGGATACTAATTTGAACGTAACAGTCACTGGTTTCACCTCCTTATCACATTAATATCAAATCTCAGTAATTGCTGCAACTGAGAACCCCCAACTACAAAAGTTTTCTTAGGCATACTTATTTACAAAGACTGTTATTGGAGATGTACTCGGTAAGTGATGTACTCGGTAAGTGCAAGTTACCTGAGCGCTAGCTTGGCGGGTAAGGGACTCCTTGAGGTCACGGGCACGCCTTTCAGAGGTCTCCAGCTCACGAGTGAGACGTGCAACCTGCCCCCGCAGTGACTCTTGTTTCACCAGCAGATCCTGTGCTGCCTGATCAAGAGCAGCACGCTTGGTCTCCGTGGCCTCCAGCGTAGTTTGGGTATCAAAGAGCACACCCTCCAAAGCCTCCTTTTCACTGCGCAGTGCTGCCAATTGCTGCTGTGCACGCTGAAACTCCTTCTCACTGCTCTCCAACATCACCTGCACAGTAAGAGACATGATAAACAATTAAGTTTGTGGATGAATTTCAGAAACCTACTGGCTTGCTGTATGCTACCCAGCCTGTTACACTTAGATGACATACGTCGCGCTAGTGTGGATTCATGAGTAAATTAATAAAATATCACTTGTTCTCACTGATGAAAAACTACCACAGATTTAATATTATCTCATGAATGAAAGTCACTGTGCATGGTGGTTGTGGCTAACTGCAGTACCTGAAGAAGTAAACATTGTAACTTTGTAAACATTGTAAACATTGTAACTTTCTGCACATTCTACAGCTCTTAAGCTAATGCCTTGCCTATCAAACTGCTCAATATGGCAGTTGGAGGCATCAAATCCTCTTACACTAGGAGCAAGAAAGCAAGTGCTCTCTGAACCAAGTCTTGTACACCTTTGTGTTATTATTTTATTCTGAAGATGTTGGCCTATTTAATTAAATTAATATAACAATAAAACATCCTTTAAAATTTTGCAAAAAGCTACTGAAAATGGACATCACACCAGTGAAACTTATGCCCCACTTGATTTTTGTTAAAGCCTTTTGACAAGGGGAGGTCAAGTATACGTTAATAAGATACAATTTTATTGAAATGAGTCAGTAAACTTAAATGTTTTATGCAGGAAAGAATAGTACCGTATTTACTCGTGTATAGTGCGCACCATGATTTTTGCAACAAGTTCCAAGGAAATAATTTTTTTTGATAAAATTGCACCAAAAATTTGTGGCGCCCTATTAGTAAGTATGGAACAAATTATTCTTTTTTACATTAATGTGTGGTGATTGTGATATGTTTGGAAAATGCTTTAATTAAATAAAAATTTTAAAAAATCTGGAACCGTCTTTCTTTTACTACTCCACGTTTCCAGCTTTGTTTTTCTTTTTTCTCCTTCCTCCTTTTAACAGTGCCCGGCTCTCTTTTTTTGGCAAGCTAGAATATCACACTACCCTTATAACAAAAAAAAAGGGCCTCCTCAACCCTTCTCCTAACTACCTCCCCCCCCCCTCCCGTTTCCAGGAACATGGCTCGCTAGCCACTGTCATTGAAACAAAGAGGGATGGCGGAATTATTGACAGGCAACATCTGGGTGTTATTACAGAGGGGGGGGGGGGAGGCCGCAAACACGTGGCAGCTCTGGTTTTGTGGTGGGACAGGATGCCATTAGTTGGGGGAAGGGGCCTTCGACCTACACATAACTGAAAGGTCGCTGAGAGACAGAGAGAGAGAGGGGAGAGGAGTGATGTAAGAGGGAGAGATGAGACAACAGACAGTCCTGCCACTTTCCTCAACATCCCGGGACAATGTATGGCTACCACTCTCCCTTCCTCTTTTTTTTTTTTTTTTCGTATATAGCGTGAATCCCAGACATTTTTTGCTTTATTTTGGGAGAAAAAAAGGGTGCGCTATACACTAGTAAATACGGTAAACCTATTGGGTCACATCAAGTAAAACAAAATTCTAATGTAATAATTTTGGTATACCAATAGAGCCAATCAATACTGTATTTATTTTAATGATTTTTCTATCAGCCATTAAATTAAGAAATTAAGTATTTCATATATACGGAGAAAAATAAAACATATTGTAAGCATAAAATATATAAGTAAGCACCATACAAATATAATCATTTTCTAAAAACAACATTTCAGATTTTGTATATGCTTTCTTGTTGCCACCTCTAAGTATGTATGGTCATTCCATTTACATCAACATAAAGCACAATATTACGTGCATTCTGGAAGTTCATTAACTCATCTGCTGTTGGCCATAATCTCAGTCATTTTCAAGACCATAAAATTTAAAATTCTTAATATTCAAAGAATAAACTGTTTTCTGTATCTGTTTGTAGACTACCCTGTTGTTAGGAAGTCTGAAATTTTACTAAAGAGATTGCATTTGAGTTCATGCCAGAAACTTAACAAATCCAGTAAATAAAAATTATGAACACTGTTATAATATGTCAATTGTAGGACCATGAAATAATGGTGTTATATGCACAATAATGTTATATATGGGAATGTTATAATGAGATTCAACTGAAATATTTTTGGTAACAAACTGTCTGATTTTCCCACTAGAAGCTAATGTAAATGTGCTTCACGCTCAGTAAAACTTATATGCCGCTCAATGTTTTGTAAACATTTTTAGTGACATGAGGAGGTTCATATGCCCTTCCAGAATAAATATTTATTTTGAAGAAGTTTACTGTATTAAAAGAAATTATATTTTATTACAGAACTTTTAATTTTCATGTTATAGATGGTTAATCACCGACATCATGCCAAAATTGTAAATTTTGATGTACAGGTGATGGGTGGGTCAAAATCGGTCCAAAATTAACCAAAATATTAAAAATATGTTGTGACCATCCCTAAGCAATGACTATATCCCTGGAACTCACAAGGGGTAGTGTCAATCAGGTTATAGTGTAGGCTGTTGGCACTGGAGATTTTTGCATTGGAAGTGGTAAGCCATTACCTGTTTTTCCTCCTTGTCTTTTACAAGGTCCTCAAGGTCACGGTTCAGGCGAGCATTGGTCTCATTGGCCTGCTCAAGCCGCTGCCTCAGTCTAACCAACTCTTCATTTAGGGCATCCTTGCTACGAGCGAGCGTCGACAGCTGATTACTCAGATCCCCTCTCTCTCTGGACGCTTGGCCCAGCTCGAGCTCCACCTGCAACAGTTTACCATCCACACCTGCAGTTCAGTTCTCAATTAACTGCCGAACATCTAACACATGCAGTTTCTTCCTGATTAACTACATCAGTATTAGCTACCTGCCTTTTAAAAAAAAATGCTGCTGGGCTGTCTCTCAGAGTGGTAACATAGTCATATATAAATATCTGCATACAACTGTGTACAAACACATATATATTTAGTGTACCAAAAGTAATGAACACATTTAAAGACGACAGAAAATGGTACGGGGTTATCATAATTTGTTTCTGTCTGTTTTCGACTGATGTCATGATCATGGAACAGGTGAAGAGAGCTATAAATAGCAGCTGTGGTGCAGCTTTACTTTGTACGTAGGAATTCTGTAGTTATCGTCCAACAATGTATCTAATCAGGCTCAATGTTTGTGTTGCTTCATGTAAAACAGGATTAAGAGTTGTATAGTGCTATATTTATTGAGAGTGGGTCAACTTGAGTTAGTTCCTGTAGTGGTCCACAGCATGCTGCAAGAACATCTGAGAATAAGGCGTTGGTGCATGAAAGTGTTCATTTTGAGATATTCATTCATGAACAACCATCACTATTTGACAATCGTATATGAACACTGGTTTCAAAGAGCAAAGCAGTGTGTGGTGTGTGGAGGTAGTCACTTGCTGGATACAATTTTTCTCAACAGACAAATCTCAAACACCACTGACATGAACATCATATTTATTGCCTTAAAATAGTTAGGAACTTTTTTTGGTGCTTCCTGTTTTATAATGTGAGTGCATATGGACAAATAACAAACTTACTGCTTAGAAGGAAAAGTTTCAGGCACTGAGAAAACATAAGCAATCTCCTTTAACATTTTGTGAATAAATTTCATATACCATTCCTCTGCTTACAACTTTTATATACAATAAAAAACTACCTCCATTCAATATCATCTTCTATTTCAAACATAACTAATTGTGGAAAGATTTGGGCGGCTCTTAACCTCAAAGTCTTGATAGTCAATGAGGATGAAGTGAGGTGAATATGGAGCAGCACTGGAATGCAAAGATGGCGGGAACGAGAGATCCCCGAAGAAACTCACCAACCAGAGGCACTGTCCAGCGCAATCCAAACATGCAAATTTCTGGGAGTGATCCCACTGAGAATTAAAGCAGGTTCACCTAGGTGGGAAGCGAGTAGTGTGAACACTGCATCACCATTGCCCCCATAACTAGTAAATAAAATAACAGTTGTCTAAGTACATATTCTGCCTAAAATATAATATGTATAATGGCCAGATGTGCTGCCAGTTGTACATGCATTTTTGAGTTGAGAGAGGTTTGGGTGCCTCTTATCAACGAGGTCTTGAGAGCTGATGAGAGTTAAATGAGATGAGAATGGAGCAGGGTCAGAATGCAAGGGCAGGAGAAACGGGAGATCCCCGAGTATACCAGCTGACCAGCAGCAATGTCGGTACAATTCCCACTTGCGAAAATCTGGGAGTGACCAGGCCAGGGATTAAACCCGGTTTGCCTTGGTGGGATGTAAGCAGTCTAACCGCTCAACCACTGCAACCCCATATACATTTTTGCTACACTGCTTGACAAGCATGCAGCACAAAATCTTTTATAACTACTCTCTCAGCCAATTTAATTTAATTTACAAAATTGAGGCTCTTTCAAGGTGAATCAAGTGATGCCATACCATTAACACAATCACCACAATAAATGTTTTCATGGCTTTCTTCAACTCCACAAAACAACAAAACTCAAAACCTTATTTAAAAAAAAAACAACAACAACTAAAATAGCTGTTCTCTTAAAATTTCAATGAATAGGAAGGAAACATCACTTAAAGCTGTTACTAAGCAGGGTGGGAGTCACCATACATCACAATTAAAACTTTTGTAACTTCATTACACGTAATTCTGAACTGTTTCAATTTTTATAGAAACAAATGTGTTGTGTGTACACATACATTATCACCAATTCACAGTTTCTTCTGATGTTTTGAAACAAATATTTGAAAAATCACCTTATGTTTAACATGTCAACCTGTTTTATAAATAACTTGTATACCAAACATATCTATACTATTATATAAAGAGGTAAAGTTTGTTTGTTAGAGGTAATCTCTGGAACTACTAATCCGATTCATATAATTCTTTCACTGTTAGGAAGCTACATATTTCCCGATGGAAATAAGCTATGTTTAATTTAATTTTTTTTTTTTAATTCTTTCAGAAAATTCTACTGTAAAAAAAATTAGCTATTTTGTTGCTTTCTAAGCATGCTTTACCAAAACTGCAGGGCCGATTGTTATAATTCTTTCATTGTTAGCAAGCTGCATTCTTCCATATAGCTATAGACATATATCAAGTGGGGCCAAAGAGCCCCAGTGGCTAGAGCAATGCCAAGTGGGGATGCAATGGTTCAGTGGATAGAAATATATAAAATGGGGCCGCAGTGGCCCAGTAGCTAGAGTAATCTCAAGTTAGGCCGTAGTGGCCCGGTGGCTACAGTGATTCCAATTAGGGCCCCAGTGGCTAGAATGATCCCAAGTGGGGCCACAGAGGCCCAATAGGTAGAGTAAGGCCTAGTAGGGCTGCAGTATTCCAGTGGTCTCAATTCCAAGGACGTTTGTACAACCCTAGTGGGATCAGGACCCACACACCCCTCCCTCTCCCTCCACTTCAGCTTTTATGTCCATGGTCCCATGTCTGCTTGACTTCCACTAATGCCTGAGCTGGTCTATGTAGGCCATAGATAAAGTGGGTCACAGAGGTCCAGTGGCTAGAGCACGCTCAAATGGGGCCACAGTGGCTCTCACAACTCCATAAAACCTGAGCAAAGTGATGGCGGGCTGCTTTAACTTGCTATTAAGTCAAAATAATTAGATGTACATAAAAATGTCACGAGACTTTTTTAGATTTTAATTAGATACCAGATTATTATACTCTATTTTTGCCATACATGTATTACTTTAGCAAGAATTTAACATTTTTTACAGTTACTTTTCAGATTTATATTTGAAATTTTGTAATAACAAAAAATTTTTCAAAATAAATCAATGGTCTGCAAAGCGAGCGAGGGTACAGCTAGTACAAAATGATACTGTGATTAACTTTAAAGTATTGCATTCTTGAATAAATAAAACTTTAACTTATTAACTTCTACAACTTGTAACATTTATTTCATACTCAATGTGAATTACAAATGGTGAAAGGAGCAACGTGTCGGCAACAGCTAGCAATAAATAATTCACAGTTAAAAAAATATTGTTTTAACCTAGCTTTTAGCCGAATTTCTGAAGGAAAGAAAGGTGCATGAGATCACTTTCCTGTCTGTGTGTATGTATGTGTAGGTGTGTATGTCTGTGTGTGTGTGTGTGTTTGCATAGCATATCATGCAAGCACCTTGCCTTGGATTTTTTCCTGCGCTCTGAGAACTTTCTGCAAACCGAGGACCTGATTGGAACGTAAAACCTGTAAAAACAGTAGGCTAAATAAATATGATTCCAGCAAAATTGTGCCCTTAGAAGCAAAAGAATTGTCCTCAGATTGATGGTTTATCAAACTTGTTAGTTCGAGTGTGTTACCACCACATTGCACTAGCATCGATTAGTGTCACAAAGTTGGTGTACAACTTGAAATTTCACAGACAATGTGAGCACTCTTGATTCATAACCAGGTAGCCAATCAAGTACAGGCATTTGAGGATCTGAATTATACACTTTTTTCAAAAGTGTTACTCGATTTGAGGACCTTGAAGCACTGGTCTACAACCAACATACGCTGTCATTCTGAGGACCCAAAACTCCTGTAGGAATGCATCATTTTCGAGCTACGGATCGACGTGATTTTTTGCACAGATGTAGTTGGAGGGTCGGAGGGTGAAAGGCTACTTTTTGTTCTGGAAAAAATCTAATTTCTAGATCTGTTCTAGCCCCGTGACAATACAAAAAAAAAAAAAGTAACGTGCTGGGTCCCCTAGTTTTGTCTATATTCAATTCAAATAAATCATAGATTTATCAAAAATAATGATATAAACGTGTTAGGCCTAATTAGGTAAGTCTGAATGTTACATAAATATAGGAAATTAACTTCACTTAGCAGAACAGAAAGTCTTTCCTGTAATTGTCTTTGTATGTGTGTCTGTCTAATTTGATCTTTAAACCAAATTTTCAAACCAATAGATTGACTGAAGGCACATGTAAATAATCACTATATACTAATTATTGGTATCGCAATCGAGAAAAATTAATTTTTTGACATCCCTACTTTTAAATAATTACTGCTTTAAAATATATAATGATTGCTTTTCAATAAGTGCGTCTTGCAAACCTTTTAATAATTTCATAATGTTGGTGAACATTCATCTAGGCAAATGAGGTTTCTAAATATTAAAAAAAAAAAAAAACTCTCTCTCTCTCTCTCTCCACTCTCTCACTCTCTCACCTCTCTCTCTCACTCTCACTCTCTCTCTCTCTCTCACTCTCTCACTCTCTCTCACTCACTCTCTCACTCTCACTCATCTCTCACTCTCACTCTCTCTCTCTCTCACTCTCCTCTCCTCACTCTCACTCTCACTCACTCTCTCACTCCTCTCACCTCTCTCACTCACTCACTCTCACTCACTCTCTCACCTCCTCACTCACTCTCCCTCCACTCCCACTCTCACCACTCCACTCACTCACTCACTCACACCACTCTACTCCACTCACTCACTCCATCCACTCACTCACACTACACACTCACTCACTCACATCACTCACTCACACTCACACTCAATCCTCCACTCACTCACACTCTCACTCACTCACTCACCACACACTCACACTCACTCACCCACCTCACTCACTCACACCACTCACTCCCCTCACTCACCTCACCCCCACACTCACTCAACTCACTCACTCACACTCACCACACTCACTCACTCACTCACTCACTCATCACTCACTCACACACTCACTCACACTCACATCACTCACTCACTCACACACATCACACTCACTCACACTCACTCACTCACTCACTCACACTCACTCACAACTCACTCATCACTCACTCACACTCACTCACCACTCACTCACACTCACTCACTCACTCACACTCACTCACATCACTCACACTCACTCACACTCACTCACCTCACTCACTCACACTCACTCACACTCACTCACACTCACTCTCACTCACACTCACACTCACTCACACTCACTCACTACCACTCACTCCACTCACTCACTCACTCACACTCACTCAACTCACTCACCTCACTCACTCACTCACACTCACTCACTCACTCACACTCACTCACACTCACCTCACACATCTCATCACTCACATCACTCTCACTCACTCACTCACTCACTCACTCACACTCACTCACTCACTCACTCACTCACCACTCACTCACACTCACTCACTCACACATCACTCACTCACTCACTCACACTCACTCACTCACTCACACTCACTCACTCACTCACACTCACTCACTCACTCACACTCACTCACTCACTCACACTCACTCACTCACTCACACTCAACTCACATCCATCACATCACACTCACTCACACTCACTCACTCACTCACCTCACCACACTCCACTCACCCTCACTCACACTCCTCACTCACTCACACTCCACTCACTCACTCACCTCACTCACTCACTCACACCCACTCACTCACTCACACTCACATCACTACTCACACACTCACCTCACATCACATCACTCACACTCATCACACTCACTACTACTCACTCACTCACTCAACTCACTCACTCTCACACTCATCACTCACAATCCTAACTTCACACTCACACTCACCTCTCACTCATCACTCACACTACTCACATCTCACACTCCTCAACTCTCACTCACTCACACTTCACCTCACTCACACTCATCACTCACACTCACACTCACACTCATCACACTCACTCTCATCACCCACACTCACTCTCACTCACTCTCCACTCTCTCTCCTCTCATCTCCTCTCTCTCACTCTCTCACCTCTCTCATCTCACTCTCACTCTCATCTCACTCTCCTCTCTCTCTCTCTCTCTCTCTCTCCTCTCTCCTCTCTCTCTCTCCTCCTCCTCTCTCTCTCTCTCCCCTCTCTCTCTCTCTCTCTCTCTCTCTCTCTCTCCTCTCTCTCCTCCTCTCTCTCTCACTCTCTCTCTCCCTCTCTCTCCTCTCTCTCTCTGTGTGTGTGTGTGTGTGTGTATATATATATATATATATATATATAAAATTTATATTTCAATATTACATCATACTATGGCTCTTTTGAACAATATTATTGATGTTAGTAATAGTCCTAACGATAATGTAGACCTTGTTTAAATAATAAAATTTCACACCCTCCTATACATGATTTAGTTCTGTAAAATAATTGTCCGTAACAAAAGGAATCACAATTTGTGGAATCGAGAATCAAGAGTGGTAACGGCATTGAGATCGAGAATAAAGGAAAAGTGGAATCGTTACATTCTCTCTCTCTCCATCTACCCCTCCCCTCCCCTCCCCCCCTTCACCTAGCCCTCGCCCTCCTCACTCTCTCCCTCTCTCTGTGTGTGTGCATGTGTGTGTATATATATATATATTACACACATGCACGCACACTCAAAAAGAGAGAGAGAGAGCAAGAAAGAGAGACATTCATAGGAATAAATACTTCTAAGTTGTTTTTTGACTTTAATGAAAAAAGAAATGATTCGTACTTCAAATTTTAAGATTTTAGTTTTAGTGGTTTTTTTATTCAAGTGTCAAAGTTACAATTTCACTTTTATGGTCATATGAAAATGTGCATTTCTTAAACAAATTAAGGTATTAGTTTTTACCACTAATCATAATCTAAGAAGACAGATGCTCAACTATTCTTCTAACACAGAAAATAGTTCTAGATACTGACTTGGAGTGAGCTGATTCAGAATGGGCACACACTTTACCAAACCAGAAATATCACCAAGAATGCTGTTTATTAGATTTTTCAGATCAAAAAAGTCCCAATCGCTAAAATGAATTCTTTTGCAGGTTCATTTCCCCTCAGATCTTCTAATTTATTAAAACATTTCAATGCAAGGGTTTCGAATTGTGATGACGAACATTCTCTGCTTTCCTTGAGTATTTTCTCGAGAATTTCTGAAGTGTTGTGAAAAAAACCATCAGAAAACAAAGTGAATAATTTGACAAATCGTTTAATTTTTTATTAAGTATGTAAGCCTACAGAAGTGATGAACTTTCCAGCAGTTGCAGTAAATTAGTACAACACTTGCTGAAATGCTCTACAAAAAATGTAGCTAGGGTCTGGATTATCTTGTCCACTGACAATGTCAAATTTAGAAAGTACGGCATGGCTGTGCTGTTGCCTTGATAACTCCTGACAACATCAGACAAATGATTGTTCAGATATTCAACACTTTTAAACCAACCGTTCCATCTTGTGATTACTGGTATCCAAAAAAATTTAACTGTTTCTAGATTATGTGGATAATTATCTTTGAGAAATGCTATGTATGCATGTTTTCATTCTCTCATGTTTATGAAAATGTGCTTTGTTTTATCACATATTCATTCAATTTTTCAGATCAGCTCCCCCAAATTTGCCACCTAGTTTATTTTGTGTGTCCAACACTGAGTATGCAACTGTTACTCCGAAACTAAAACTCAAACTGAATTTATGCACTTAATCATGTAACGAGCAGAATCGGAAGTAATCCACATAATGTTTTCCCATAAATATCAAGTTTATGTACGACAGAAACAATTGCTTGAGAACAGTCTGAGGTATAAGCATTTTTAAGCACATTGACCCCACCTATGTATAGCTTTTGAACTGCACTATCACCAGATTGAAGTACTTTGATAAGTAAATTGAACACATATTGCCCCTATCTGTCTAAGTACTTTGATAAGTACAATGAATATACATTGCCCCCATTAGTCTGTGGTTTCATCATAGAGAATGAAAATGCGCTTTTCATTGTCTGCCTACTTCATCCTTTCTTCCTCCTCATTCATTAACTGGGTTACATATGCTTCACGCAGTCTACTTGCTGTGGATAAATATCCAGCAGCTGGGGAAAGTGGGTATAAAGTTAGTGAGTGCATAACTACGGCATAATAAAGAGTTTATTTAGGATTTACGTATTTTAAAGCACACAAGGAAAAAATGGGACACTTTTACAGTCTTATCATTTAATTTTTATAATCAGGTAGTGAAAGAAAATTTTCAGCATTATTTTTCGTACTGTATTAAAGTGTCTTTTGAAGAAGACACCAATACATATGCTTACTACAACATATTTTCTTTTTAATTTTATATCCCAATATTTATTTAAAAATAAAACATAGGGTGGTGTTTGTTTTAGTTATGTTTAATTGCACACATTTTTCAAGCAGCCAGATGGAAAGTTACCGCCAAATGACAAAATCATAGCATGTGTATTAAGTAATTAATTCCTTTCCTACAGCATGTTTTAACCATTTATCAGACAAAAACATTTGCAAAAATAAATTGCATTCCAGGACTAAAATTAATTTTGTTAAAGTGTTAACATTTGTAAACATTTATTTTCAGTAGCTATTTAATTTGTCGGGTCTATAAAAGTGAAACAGTTAAATAAGGCGGTCGGGAATCTTGTAAGTCTAGGCCGAGCATACCATTGTATCGCATACAGGTCGCACATATTTTTTTTTTTCAACAATTTTATTGAAAACTTGGTATGCGACCTATAAGTGAGAAAAATGATTTTAAGATGCTGGAAAAAAATCAGTAAGCTCCCAATGAACCGTGTTAATTAAGACCAGAGAAAACACAAATAAGTGTTGTTTTTGTTGTATTAAAAACCCAGATAATCAAATTAACACATTTTCATTATTAATGGAACAGTGATACTGGCTCCGAAAATCGTGATGAAATATAGTACCTATTATACATTTCAAAGCAAATGAAAATCACGCACTGTATGTGCAGGATTTAAAGTACACAATACTTTAACTGATATTTATGTTGCACCAAGTGTTGTTAATTCATGGCGCATTGAGTATACACAGCCTTTTGCCATCAAAACAACACTTTTACTCTTGTATAGCCTGCCATTTTTTTCTCAAAATTAAGGAAAAAAATTCTGGGGTGCATGCTAAACGAAAATTAAAAAAAACTAAGAAAGGCAGGGTGGGATGGTAGTCCTAAACTTGTCGGAAATGTTTAGAGCCTACAATGATATGGTGAAAAGAGAAGAGTGGTAAGGGGGGTGGGAAGAAGGGGAGAGGCGACATGGTTTATTTTTGTGAGAAGGGTAGTGTCACATTCCAGTATGGCAAAAAAAAACTAGCATGTCACCGCATAAAAGACACAAAGGCCGGCTGCCCACTGCAATCATTGATGTTTTTCTTTTAACGACCTGTTACTGCATGAAGGCAAAAACAAAATGGAAGCCCGCCGATCGTGTGCATCTGCCATCCTTGACGCAAGCTGCGTTGTACAAGATGTACAACCACAAAGATGAGTGCGACCTATAATCAATAAATATTATTTTTTTTAATACCCCTGTAAAATAAGGGTGAGACCTACATGCGCAGGCAACCTATATGCAATAAAATACAGTAGGTTGGTTATAATGTAGCTTTTTACATTTAAAAAATTTTAAGGTTAGGTAATAGGCATGTACAAATGTATTTTTTAAAATGTGAAACGAAGTCAAAGTGAAGATTAAATCATGCAAAGGAATTTCAAAGAAAACCCTAAGTCAAAGGATTAAAAAATATATATATATATATTAATTAATTAATAGCAGGCTACAGTGTTCAAGTTTATTCAACTCATTTGTACTGTTACTGCCCCAAAAAATATATGCCTATTAGACACTGTGCAATGGAATAAAACATACAAATTTTGTACTGCTGAAAAACTGAAATATTAAAATATCAAAATCTGCAAGAAAGTAATAATTATATGTACATTTAGATACCTACAACTTTATAAAAACTAACATACTCCATATATTTAGTCCCATTTGGTGCTACCACCACACAGTGATTTCAGTGGTTGACCTCTTGCCTTTCCTCCTTTAAAAGACCTTGTCAATGTCAGGCTAGATAATAATATTGCCAGATGGTGGTGGCAATAGGACCTCAGAGCAAGACAGGCTCAACTTTCACTGCTTACAAACTTATAAGGAAAGTATAAAGTTCTTCTAAAGAGACCTATCAGCTCCATA
Source organism: Dryococelus australis (assembly GCA_029891345.1). Classification (NCBI taxonomy): domain Eukaryota; kingdom Metazoa; phylum Arthropoda; class Insecta; order Phasmatodea; family Phasmatidae; genus Dryococelus; species Dryococelus australis. The sequence goes on from CM056994.1 coordinate 290,816,422, forward strand.
CCCATCCTCCACTACACAGGGGTTTTCCACAGCCTGCCGTTTACAGGCACCCCAACTGTGACATCACCTGATGTCTTGCTCTCCTACTAAAAGATGGACACAGAGAGAGGGAGAAAAAGAACTAAATACACAAAGAAAAGGGCATGACTGTAAAAATATTCTCTCCCTCCCTTTTTTTATAATCGTGCAGGCCCTCCTCACTGTCAAACTGGTAGATTGTCATCTCAGCCGGATGGAACTTGGGATAAAAACTACAAACTTTCTTTGAAACACAGTGGAAGTTGAGCATCTTTTCCACTGAGGCTTTCCTTTCCAGACATGCTTCCTTACACTAAGAAACTTTTGAAGTAAATAAAGGGCACAACTCTACAACCACACCCAATGGGAATGTAAATTATAAACAATTTTTGCATAAGATAATTTCGCATGTGAATAATTTATAAATTAGGTATTCGCCACTATTCAAATTTTTAAATATCCGCACACCCCTATTAATGATACTGGCTGCTGGTTTTCATACCAGTTTTGGTGGAAAAAACACTTGGTAAAAATCTTTTACTTTTCACTAGAACATTGTTTAATTTGAAGATGAAGTTGAAGGTACAAAAGTCTTTGATTCTGCTTCGAAAATGTGAAGCTTCGCACACGACTATTAGGTAATACAAAAATGGTTAGTGGGTCAGGATTTATTCCAAGTAAGGGTTTATACAAACTCTTTTAATACCTGCAATGTGCTTATTCATTCACTCCCATAACTTTGGGTCAACAACCTTTCCCAATGGAATGTTAGCTTCCATAAAAGCACGGCTTGCTGGCAAAACAAAATCTTGTTTTTCAACTTTGATATTTTTTGACCGGGAAACAAGATCAGCAAGAGAAATTTGACGTTTTACACCAGATATTGATGCACCCTGAACTTATTTCACTTCCATCGCTAAGGCTTTGTTTTTCTTATGAGTACCCCTGCCCTGGATGTGCTTTAGACAAGTGTCCTTTCTAGCTTATTCTATTTTTACATTACAAAATTTATACATCGCAATTTTCACAATAATTATCGCACAAATGTGTAGTGCGTAATTGAATCTATTAATATATCTATAATGTGGAGAAATATGATATTTTCGTGATTATTTCACGGATTTGCGAGAATTAGCAATTTCGTGGAAATAAATGGATTTCAGTGAAAATTTCGCAATTCTACGCATTACGAAAAACAGGTGACACTGACCTTTTGTGATACAGTTTTGGAGTATTTTGATACAGCTTCAGAGTAGGTGACTGTGTTACCGTCTGTTGGGCAGAGCGCAGGGCTCACTTCAGAAGCGTGCCCCCATGAAATGACTTGTGTTTCATGAGTAAAATAAAAAATAAGAATAAATTTCCAGAAATTTTTATTTTCCACAAGCTCAATGAAACATATTTCTGTGTGCAGCAATTTTGCTATCTAATAATTTTTATTTAGTCTCTAATCACAGAGCATTTCTCAGACAAGCTCACCATTTTGTGTTTCATGCCCCCTCCTAATTCAGCAACAAAGAGAAAATAAATGTTATTTATTTATTAAAATCCACACAGCGGTCTGCGATTCTGTTCGCTGAAGAGAATGTAAATTGAGCCGCGGGCCATGAATTCAGAGTAAATGAAAAGGCATGGTTCAACTTTTCTTACATTTATACCAAGTGTTTAAATGTTTACAAAAAACTACACATTTCAGAAATTTAAAACTTTTGTGTGCGTTTGTTGTAAGTCGGTAAAATTTTAATAAGCTATTGTATTGTAAGCGTTATTTTTTGTAATCAGAATTGTATTGTATTTTTAAATGTCAGGTTGCTTCATTTAATGTCTTGTTATAATCTAGTCTTTATTGCATTGCATTCTAAACTTTCAACTAACTCTGCCATCTAAAGGACGGGTCAGAGTGACGCACATTGAAAAAACAACAAGAACATGGATCTTACAACTACGAACTATGGACACATGGATCTTAATCAACTTATGTCCATTTCTGTGATAAAAAAAATTATAAAACAAAATCAATTATTTTCTTATTAGCTATGCGTGATCAGCTTGTAGACATGTTTTAATGTAGGTACGACAGCATAATGTCTCATCGACGTCTGTCATTACAGAAGAAACAGGTTCTGCCAGTCAGGTAGAAACCACATGGTGGTGAAAGATATGTAGCCTATTTGTTAACTTCTACACAATCTGTCAAAAAAAATTCTTATATGAAATATACTATATGGGGCAAGTTTAAGCTTCAAGTTTGCACATTGTTATACAGTATGAACACTTACTTTCTCTTTCTCAATCTCCAGGAACTTGACTTTTTCCAGGAGGGAGACTTTATCAGACTCCAGGTCGAGGCGTGTCTGCTCCGCCTGGAGGATTTCTTTCCGCAGGGATGCTAAGTCATTTTGCTGATCTGCACACTGGCTCTGAAGACTGCCCTTCTCTTCCATTAACTGTAATGCAATTAACACTGAAATTTGCAATCCATTTTTAAGATTAATGGATTGCATACTTAGCACACAACAGTCTGTTAAACGAATATTATCAATACATTAGCGTTTGTGCATGTGGTAAAACAATTACCAGGAATATCTAGAACTTAAAAATGTTATGTTCAAGTAGTATTTTATTCAGAACTATACATGGTTTGGTTTCCACACAAAAATATTACAGAGAATTTTCCAAAGCTTTAAATTCAATCAAATTTAATATCAGTAAGTGTATGGCAATATTTCATATTTTGGTAAAAATTAAATAATAAAAAGAAGAATCAATAATTTTAATCGATCTTATAGAAGTATGTAGTTATTAAGCTGTCCCAAATAATGCTATTTACAGTTAAAATAATATTGCTGACACATGCATACAATAACTCAGTCTCTATTTTTCACCAGATGAAATATAGTTTCCTACACAAAATAGAGACCCCCCCATAATGTGGTTCAAAGTGTATGTTGATATGGATTTACGCAATGAGAGAGAGAAAAAACTTTTGTAAAATTCCCAAAAACAGGTATAATCAGACCACCAAAGGTCATGAAGAAAATACAAATATTAACTTCAAAACCCCATTACAGTAGGATATGTAAAACCCCTTGAATTACAGAAATTACAATAAAGGAATCTCATCAGAAGTTACACGATTACAAAATCCTGTAGGGCAAAACTTAACTTTTATGAACCCATATTAGAATCAATCCCCCTCCCCATCCCCCTAAGGAACAGAGTTCCATTCTGAAGAAGTCCCTCAGTAAGTCTTCTCCACAATGTCTCTGATCCTCAGGAAGGTGAACACCAGCCTTTTATTTCTTCTGCGTCCCTTTCTGAAAGTTTTCCCATTGCTTATGTTGCATAGAGTACCCCATGGTGACATCACATGCTGTTCGTGCCGCCAGTATGCCTGGAGACACCCAGTAGTGGGGTAAGATAGGAGTGAAGCCACAAACAAGCCCGACAATGGGCCGGCACACCAGTATGACTATAGTCCACATGCCAGATACGTCAGCTGGGCAAACCAACAGTCCTACGGAGTCCTCAAACCAAGATAAGTCTTTTCCACGTCGGTAATGATCATCCACGTAGTTCACGTAGTAGCAAAAGCATGTAGCGCAGATATTCATTAGTGTAGCCGCATGGTGATAGATGGGAAGCCGTCACACAGTTTATATCATATTTAATCGCACATTATTTTCATCCACACAAATTAATTCATACCTTGTGTTAAGTTATATGCTGTGACCTTGTAGTGTACCGTAATATATTGATGCATGCCCCTCTTGGGTCTTATTGGATAAGAGGCTACTACGCTGACCACCCTCTTGGTTTTGGTGAATGAGAGGGGAATCAAACCCCAGAATGAGGCGGAGTGATATGAATTCCCTCCCAAGGAGTGTCACTTTCCTCACGACTAAAATTGTCAAAAGGCGGGACGCCAGCGGTCCCAGGTGTATGAATGATGATTAAGTTGGTGATTACACAAGGGTGATGGTGGCGGTGGATGATCTGGCTGAGGTAATGGGATTTATCCGCAGTGGCCTCGTCTTGGTCGGCGTGTGGGGACAAAGTTGGCTGGGCTTTGGTTTCCACGTGATTTGGGGATGACCTTTGGTGGGAGTCGAACCCATATGGTTTTCCCGGATGCTAACTTTATTATACAGAAATTTGTCAGATCCACCGCGGGCGGGTGTCAACGCGGGCGGGTGTCAAACCCGAATTAACTTGCCGGATGATAACTTGATAATACTAGAGTGGGCTGGATCCACCTGAACTGGGGGGTACCGGGTGGTCAGAGGTATTGACTGGCACTAGAGCCTCTGATTGTGCCAGACGAGTTTCCTCCTGGTCTTCCTCTGGTGGACACCAGCCTAACCAACAATCTAGTGGGATCTCCTGTGAGGTTGGTATAATGCAGTCGTAACACAGTGGTATATATTCTGGCTCACTGGGTGGCAACTCTACTGGACTCTCGATTCACACAATTATTACCTGGCGGCACCTAATTCCACCGTGCTTATTGTGCATTGGAAAACAAGTCGTCTACCTTTCTGCAGATGTAACAGTCCTGGGGGGATACGACTTAACAGTTGTATCCAAGGACCTGTCGTGTGATGGGCAGTTATCAAGACGAACGTCGAGTAACAGCTGAGGATACACTGAAAATCCAGAAGCAGCAGCGTGCCCTTTCGGGCTTAAAAGCCAATCCCTTCAGGCCCCATCTCCTGTGGAGTCCAGTGCACCTCACAACTAAATACTGATATGTTAAATTATTGCACAGATTAAATTACACTCTGAATTAAAACCACAAGAAATAATACAGGAGGAAACTAATGCTACAATTACGGTAGTCGAAATCAAGGTTTTAGATTCACGTAATATTTATTACGGTGGCTAATGAAACTGGAAAGTCCCTGTTAATTGAACACACTTTAAAATTAGCTACATGAATAATAATAATAATTAAAAGTTGAAACAGATGAAGGCGAGCCTGATATAAAAATTTTGTGAAACTTGCAAAGATTTTAAATTGACACAATTTACAATGTATGACGTTAGAAAGGGGTTCCTCCAAGGGGGCGTTAATAATGTAATGACCTGCTACCACGGGAGTCAAGGGAAGTTGACTGTGTAAAAAGGTAGTGGGTACAGGTGGTCGGATTACCGTCTGGAGAGAGTGCTGAGTCCTCATGGTCAGCTGGTGTGGACGAGCCTTAACAAGCTGGTGGGCTGGAGTGCAGGTGTCTTCACAAGCTGCTGGCTGGAGAGAGTGCTGCCTTCACAAACAGCAGGCAGGAGTTTGAGCCGTGTTGCAGGCTGAGGAGAGGAGAGAGAGTCTTTGCAGACTTGGGAGGCTCGCAAACCTATGCGGTCGGCGAGCCCGGCGTCTCAGCTAGAGCTTGGTGCTGAACCTCCTTATATATTGAAAAATGCCCTGATCAGCGATCCTTCGGGGTGTGGGAGGTAGAGTAGCCTTCTAGCACAGGGGTTGGTTTTGCAGGGCAGCTGGAGCGCCGCTCATTACTTATCTCCCCGCTTTGAGATGATGATAAATTTAAACACCTTGTCCTGAGGCTCGCGGGTTGTAATGTCACAAGGTCACAGGGGTGCTGCCATCTCGGGGTTTCGTTGAAACTTCTTCCGTGGCTAACTTACAATTAACTTATATACTAGGAAGGTTCTGTGAAAGTTTTATTCTTGTAACCTTAATGTATACATAAATGAAGAAAACCACAAGTATCGTTTACTTATTGGATATTTAGAATTGAGTTCTCAATAACGTTATAGATAACACTGCAGTGTAAATTAGTGTGGTCATTTCCATAAATTATGAAATATGAAAATAGAAAAAAAAAATTTCTTTACCAAATGCAAAAGCAATTAGCTGTAACAGTAAGGTAATTATGCCGCGAGGCATCTTTTTTTTTTTAAGTTAATTATATACACTTTTAGCAAAATCTAAGGACCTGTAGGTCATACAATCAATTATGAATGGGTGGTACATTCACTTTGTAATTAATTCTCATCACTATATGCTTATCTCCATACGTTTGAGAAATGGCATTCTTAAAAATGATTTAAGGTGGGCGTCGGTACCCTTGTAAACACAATTGAACTAATATTTACACTTCTCAGTTCTGTTTTTATAGAATAAATCTGCAGTACCCTTTTGTATATGTTACTAGGCAAAAGTATACTAACTGGGGTGGATTTATTCATGCCAGCAAAATAGAGAGTTTTAGCAACTTTATGTAAAATGTGACAACTGCAAACACAAGTAGAATAATTATTCCCATCAATATATAGTCATAGTGGCTGGGATCAATAGTGAAAACAGTTTGGTTTCCCTGAACTTACCAACTGAAGAAACTGGAACTACTTCTTGAAGTACTGGCAACTCTGTGTGATTAATGTGCCAGTTAGTGTCAAGCGCAGCAGTTCTATTATAAAAGTGTATGCGAGCCGTGAGGGATAATTGTTGTAGATGAAAGGACTGTTGAGTGAGCCAGTGAATAGGTATGACAGTTAGTTGAAGAGGAACGGTTAGCGCACGTACATCACACAGATGTGTGGCCTCAGCAAGAATGAAGTCAGGTGTGACAATCTGACAGCCGCATGGCACATGTAGTTCTACTGTTCTTATGTTATGATTGGTAACATTTACGTTTAGTGACTTGGTCACACACACTAACACTGTGCTTGCAGGGTGGTTAGTTAAAACATACTGATGTGGAAATATAAGCACAACTGAAAATGAGATATCACGGAAGCAGTGAAATTTGCATGCTGAAAACAATGACTTAGAATCTGACAGTAGAATTGCCACCTTTACACATTTGAAATTATCACATGTGAGTGATTCTTCTTGAATGAATATAACATCCTGTGGCATTTCTGGTGAGTGAGAGATTTCCTTGACAATGTTTGCCTTAAGGTCAATCGTAATGGTAGGAGATGGGACTTGAATCGTGCAGGATTTGTTGCCAAAACGGTAGGGGACTGGCATTAAATTGTAAACTTTCCACAAAGCATGAACTCTGGAAATAAGCACTTGTAATTTAATTACTAGCTGGTTTTGAGATAAATGAGCATTATGTCAACTCATGTGAGTAGAATTTAAAGATACCTGAAACTCCAATGCTCAAGTGTTAAGTTCAGTTTCAAAAGTAGGATATTTAATTTATTCAGATAATTTGACAGCTGAGACTTGTTTACTGCACAAAGTGATAACTTACGCAACTGGCATGAGTCAACAAAAGATTGAATTGAATTTTCAATTACCAAGTTATTGCGTAACTGCAAAATACTTGTGACTAACGAAGTTATATTGTGTCTCAATGATTTCAAGTTTACTCATGGCTGACCTTTGTGTTTTCAAAACAATTAAAAATGCCATTAATTGCATGGTAGAGGGATTTGATCTTTGCTTCTACTTTGTGCTAGATTTCATTGACAACCTTATAAGTTATATTAAGGGCTTTGTTTGTTGTGTGAATGTTGCTGGCAAGGGTGTTAATTTGTTGGTCCATCATGGCATCATTTTGGAACAAAGTATGTAAGTGTTTATTAGTTAGCAAGTTACAGCGCCAGTATCCCACCTCACCAATTACCTGAATTCCTTGTTTTCCTCTAAACTGTATATTCACGTCATTGTGGTAGTCTCTTAATACACCATTTTCCACGGCTTGTAAATAACTATATAAAAGTATTTCCATGAGCACATGACGTTGAATTCCTGTCAGCACAGACAACATGCAAATACTGATCAATGGATTCAGGCATGGTGGGAAAGTGTAACGCAATGCTGTAAATAAGGGGAATACTTTGTTCATACACAAAATCGACGTTTGCTGGGGCCAAGTAAATCCCAGTATGTGTCCAGTAAGTGGTGGGCACAGACAGACCAGCTGAGAAAACAAAACATAGTACAGCTGTGATCTTGGCTGCACTGCAAGCAAGACAGACTGGGAGTGCGCCTCACTCCTCCGCTCGAGCGCAGCCATCAATTGGTGTCACAGTGGTGACGGTTGGCGTATGCACAGAACGTAGCTCGAGCACGCGCACTGTTGCCAACGGCATCTGGCAATGGGAACAGCACGTCTCAGTTGCTCGAGCAGCGCAGCACCAGGGATGGGGGTGGCAGCCTTGTTCCCATTCTCCACGACCTCCGGTCGCTCAGCAGTTGCTCAGAGGTGTGGCGACAGACAGGAATGCTGGGCAGCGCCTCGCACTAGCCGATTCCTGCTGCTGAGTCCAGGCGTTGTCAGCACATCCCAGTTGCAGTGAGAACAGGCTCCCTGGCGGCATTGTGAACGGCACTCACAGCGTTTCACGACACGATTCGCTCAGATAGTTAACAACACATACTGTAACATAGTTTAGAATATATATTAACCACTGCACATTGTAGTGTCATATGGCGGTGCAACATACTTTATGTAGAGCTCAGTATAGATTATAGCCGGGCTAAATAAGATGCCGGGAGGTCCGTGCTCCCCCTTCCACCCACCCACCCAGCAGACCGCAAGACAGTGTGTAATCGAGACTGAAGATGTGAGCACCTACCTACCCCTGGCCTGAGGGGTTCCAAGGCCAACTGAGAAGAAGATAAGGGTGCGTGTTTCATGGTTTCGATGTGGCGGAGCGTGAGGACACGCTCCGCCATAGTCTGACGTTTGGTGTGTATGAAATGTTTAAAACGTTCAGTCAGCAGTACTTGTAAAGGTGTCCTTTAGGGCGGTTGTTAATTCTTGCCACGTGACTGCCTGTTGGTGATTTTCTGTAATGTTTTCAAAGGTATGTTTAGCAGTGCCAAGCAAATAGAATTTAAGTCTCCTGCATTTGTCCGCCTCTGTCCATCCATTAATATCGGCTACTTCTTCAAACGCTTCAAGAAAGTCAACTATGTTCTCGCCCTGTGTACCTGAAAAGGTCGGTGGTTTTTCTGGCTGAGCAATTACAATTTGCAGTGGTGAAATGTGTAGCCTGTATGTCTGTATTGATGAAGTGGTGGGTGGTGGTGGTGGAAATGAGTGTGAAATAAATTAATCTAATGGTACGTCCTCGTAAAATGGAAAACCAAGAAAATCTGTAGGTGGTGTAACTGATGCGGAGTTCAAGTGTCGTTAGGGAACTGCTCTGGGCTGGTGTGGAATTAAATATCTAAGTTTGATTGTGTATAGCACTATTAGCAGTATGTTCTGCATTCTGTAATAAAGCCCTCTGTTTGTTACGTTCGTCTAAGGCACGCTCAAATTCTAAAGTGTCAATTAGTACACGTTTTATTATTTTAGACTCAGAAAAAAATTTGTTTTTGGTATGTGTTTCCATGTACTGTGTGCAATGTCAAGTGTATTTTTATGTGTTAGAAAATGTGCACTGTGTTGTTGACATGTACTTATAACTAGAAGGTAAAAGAAAAGTGGAAAATACTCCCAAGCGCACACACAACACAAGTGGAGATTTTCTCGCTTATAAGGGAACACATTGTTCTACATGTACTAAAAGCAGGTTACATGCATTATTCTAAGAAACATAAAAATAGAAGCAATTCTAAAGGGTAGCGAGGAGAGCGACATGACATCAAACTGCTGGTCTGGCAAGGCCGCCTACGCAAGCTGCTGATGTGTGCACGTGGCGTACTAACCTGCCACACTATCGCTTACTTCAAGTACTCTGGCTGCATGGAACTGACAACAGTTTAACAAAGTGCTTAAGTACAATAATCTAATTATAACCAAATAAGTAAGTAAGGAGCAAGGTATTACACTATAATTGAATTCTAGTCCGACACATATTCCACTTGAACATTCTGGGGTCCAAAGGAAATGAACGTAATTTATCAAATTCCTTGAAATGCTACGCGTGAGCGCATTGTGGTTTGCATTAAGTGCAGCCACATTTCTTTCTCGCTTAGTACAATTATCTAATGCGAAGAGCAATTAAAAATTTGTATGCAACCTTAACCTACTCGCATAAGTGCGAGGTGGATCGAACGACAGCTCCACCAGTGTAGCAGTCCTGCTTCCTCCTAACCTTACCACTGATATACAACTTCACTCTGAATCCTAAACTTAGTTAATGTATGTCAAAGCCATAATTCTAGGAGGGGGCTACTCAAGGGGTATGTAACTCTAAGAAGGATTGGTAGACCAGAATTAATTAACACAACACCTTTATTATAACAATTAACTACACGTTAGAGATAGTCGTTACTGACACAATACAGGATTACAAGAATATTACTCTTCAGCAGTAATACATGAGATTACAAGTTATTCTAGTTCTCAAGAGACTAAGAGAGTTTACTTAACCTTGCCAGATATGTTACATTTAGGTTGACTGGGTAATGGGGACTTGATAGATAGCGTTACGCCTAACTGCCACATGGATTTATTCTCACCATATAGCAGAATGTAGTATGGCCTAGAGCTCCTCTAAGCCATACATAGTGATGCCCTCTGCTTCGTGGTAGACTCCGATGTTGACTGACTTCTTGCACGGCGGTGATGACTTGGGGGGGGGGGGGGGGCACCCTGCGCATAGCTTATATACACACCAGCTCGTCGACTACGTGGAGCATGTTTTACAAACAACTATCCCACTCCACAAGCTATACTCCGTTAAACCTTAGGAGGTTTGAGTACGGCGCCTTGGTGGCTGCTACAGTACGGTGTTGTTTCAACTTGTGTGTTTAGCAGATAGATGTATTTATCTGCCATTAAGTTATATGTAATTACTTGTTTAAGACAATATTTTTTGAACATCATTATCATGCAATAACAATCTGTTGTAACTTAACTGCCCTGTCAAAAATTATAACATTTACTACATTTTTTGGAAGTGAAGCAAATGATAGGTGTCCAGAAACTATATTCTCGTACAGTACTCTCACATTTTCGTATGGATGAACAAATAATTGAACATTCACAAGATTGATTATGCAGCAACCCAAAGTTTTTTATTTCTATACATGTCAATCTTGCAAATTTCATATTTATATTTCATTTTGATTATTCAAATTATTCATAATTTTTTTTTAGTTTAACCAAAATCTTCAAGTTCTCAGGTTCAGTTCAAAGTTAAAACATTTTCTCCAGCTCTGTTTTTTTTATACATATTTCAGTTGTTTACACACATTTAAAGACCAATTTATTTATTTTTTTCTAAATGTAGGTTAAATTAGAAGATTGCAAACTGGGAGCACAGTACCTTAGTTTGATCTGCCTGGAGTCTCTTCTTGTCGTGCTCCAGAGTGAGGCATACAGCTTCCATCTTGGTGAGAGCTTCCTGCACATCAGATTTCTCCAGCATCACTCGCTCCAACTCCAGCTCCACATCACCTACAGAGCAATCATATACAGTACTATACTTCAGCTTCGTACAATGACATCTTGCTATGGTTTGTCATAGCCAAATTTCTGAGATAGTAAAACTCTTGTAAAATTTATTTCCCAAAAAAAAAAGAAACAGAATTTTAAAATGGCAGATTTAAAGGCCACGTCTGCCTATGGCCAAATCAAAGTACCACTATTATCCAATACAAGTATTTCAAATACAAAATGAGTAACTAAAGAATTGCCATAAGTTTCAAAGAAAAACTGCAGATTAAATGTTTGATATTTTGACATACAGAAACATTCCCATCTACATAGTAAATTTAAAAGTTTCCTACCTTGTCTATAAATACAATATTTTTTTTTTGTTGGTAAGCCAAAGTTTTTCAGCTTTATCTGAAAAATCATATCTTAAGAGGACTTTAAAATATACACAGTTGATCTACTAAACTCCTTAAAAACATTTTAAACCACCTGGTTTTTTCAGCCATGTGTACATCCAACCACCAGTGAGAAGTACATAGTAAAAGTACAAACCTGTGACACAGAAAAAGATACTTTAAAAAACAAACAAAAACAAAAAGTTACTGATATAACTAATGAGCTACTTAACTCTACATGGAAGGAAATAGATTTTAATGAAGTTCCTAAAAGCTTAGATGGTAGACATTGACGTCTCATCAACAGCAATATAATTAAAGATGTCAACAGAAACATGACACGTGACATCCAGGAGCAACTGTGGTACTTCAACACCCCAAGTGTTTTGGTGGATGCGAGGGCAGATGCACCCAGAGTGATGCTGTGACTAGTCCTGGCGCAGAACTGGAACACATTCAGAATACAGGGAAGGCAACGTGGCCGGCAGGGAACGAAATCTGGGATGGCTAGTACTATTTTCCACATCAGTGGGACCACTCTCACAGCGTTGTCTGGGTGATGCTTGGCCTACAGAAGCTGCTGGACATTATGTGGTTCAGACCATGGAGCAGCAGGGTTGGCCCCTGATTCTGGTGTGCTGATTGGTGAGCTTTCACAGGTACTCTTTAACATCGGGGTAGGCTGACTGATCGGAGTCCCCCAAAACCACAGGTTAGCTAGACCGAGAGACGTGTCTCGTCTACTCAGGTAGGCCATGAATACTGGGTGTGTTATGACATCGACTATGGTGGGTGAAGTGAAGAGAGCTGGTTAGCAATCTGGTGAGACAGGTCTCTCTCAGCGGCGAACACCTTGCACTTGCTCCTGAAGACTGAGGTGCTCGAGTCCAGTGGGGATGTGGCTAAGATCCTGCTGGTACAGAGATAGTCTCATCCCTTTCTACCCTCTTACAGATACCACTTCAACAGAAGATAGGCATGAGGAAAGAGTATCTACGATCTGACCTGGCAGAGGTGGAGAAGGTAAGGCTGTGGTCCTACTAGGGTGTACTTCCACGTACAGTCTTGGCCAACATAATGCGGTATCACTATCTCAGTAGCCGGCACCAGACGCGTGGTGGATACTGAGTGTCAGGTCTCACTGGCTGACAGTCCCAATATGTGGGTGAGTTCCTCTTGAAGATCAGTCTCCCCAGACTCAGGGAAGTACTCCTTCCGGCACCAGAAGCACAGTGGAAAGAGCAAACCACAGACTCACAAGCTAACCTTAAACATGTTTATTCCATTTAAGGAAATGAACAATATGGCATTGCACTACTTCCTATCAACAGGAGCTTAATGGAAGCTGACTATGCATTAAGAGGCGAAGGTAACCTGTTCCTAGGCTAACAGGGCAGGTAGACAAAGTGCTATGAAAATAACTAACTTTGGCTAAGCTATAGTGTAGCCCTAAAGGGGCCGGAAGTAACTAAGTGTTTGATGAAGTTAGACAAAAGAATCTACGGCATCAGGAGTGCGGTGAACAAAAGGTTAGAGGAGGGTCTTCAGCACCAAGAGCACGGTGAAGACCAAGAGAGCTGATGGTTCCTTCGGCACCAGCAGTGTGGTGCACTATAGTACTTGTATGATTTTAATGTATAGTATTGGTGGCTTCCCCGGTGAACTGTACATTTTCGGACGTGGAGCGTGCATCTTTTCCCATGGGTAAACAGTACTAGTTCTGATGTCTCGTAGAATGCACTGTCAATCAAAATCCATTGAAATGTGAGCACTGATGAATAGAAGTTGATTTAATAATGTTGAGAAAGAGGTCACACGTTCAATTCGTCCCCCCACCAATGCGACGGAGATTCATCTTGGCTAAGGAACGAAAAAGAAAAGAATTTGTTTGCGGAGAATGTAGTACAGTAATCCCTCACCATTTGTGGGGGATACGTTTTTTAAAAACACAGCAGTTTGAAAAACCATGGAAAAAGAAGAATACAAGCCTTTAAGAGAAAAGGGGCTACATGTTATGTCGCCCGAATATTTAGCTTTTCATTTCTAGAAAATTGGATGTATTATGCACAAAACAGTAACTAAACACACCGTTGGAGATGCCTTATGTTTGAAGCAAAACACCGTACTTTATTTATTGATAATAGATATGAAGATACATACAAAAAATTAAATCACTGGTGTGCTGGGGCTAGCAGCAAAAATATTGCAGTGTGCACGTAGCTGGACGAGTGCCTAGATCCTCTGCAGCGTGGCTGGGCAGAGGGGCTTGCTGCTGTCACTCGGGTCTAGATCCTCGGGCTGGGATTAGGTGGTGATGCTCCTGTCAGGGCCGCCCTGAGTGCCGCTCAGCTGTTGCTCATGCCAGGACTGATAGGCACTACTGCCATCGTTACAGGGCTGGCTCACTTCATAACAGCGGCCCGGTTTTGGGAAAACATGCTGATAGATGCAATTCACGTCAGTGTGTTGACATTCTAAGAAACTTAGGCTGCGTGTTGGCCTCTGCACTGGCATGATGAGACCCAGCAATGTTTACACAAATATGAAAATTGAGTGCAGTCTACTTGAAGAACTAACCATCCCGAATTTTTCATCAAAATCTTCTCATGTGGCCTATAAACGCACACGGCCTTACTCACCAAAATATGTTAATATAAGAACACATTTGATATGGACACACTTACCTTTTTTCACTTTACACATAAAATTGACTTTGGAAAAAAAAAACCAATTGCTTACCATAAAATATTAGTACCTTACGTAGGCATATACGGGTGCATATAAACTTAAAAAAATTCATTACAAAAAGAATATTGATTTAAATTTGAAGTTATACATACACTGATTAAGAAACTAGTCTGTAATAAGCCGCTGTTTTTACAGCAAAAGAGGAGGGATAACGGAAGCGAAAAATGGCCGGGAGGGTAAGGCTGAGGCGGCGGTATGTGACTAGGAAAAAGAATTCTTACTAATCCAGCCGCAACTCCCCCCCCCAAACCAAAACACCCCAGTCCCCTTCTGGCATGAAGTAATTTATTGCTTGACACTGCTTGGGACAACAAATGTCGAAGTCTATGATGGCAGCTTGAGAAATGTGTGACCACTACCATCAGTAATAGAAACTTGTACCGCGGTTGGAGAAAAGCTCACAAAAAACCAATCCGTGCATAACTGAAATCGTGTTTGAAGATACCGCAGTTGGCGAGGGATTACTGTACTGTCCACTTAAGAAGAATTTATTTCTTTCTCCATCAACTTCTGTATCTGGCTCTGGTCAATGCCTTCTGCGCTCTAGGCTTCGGAATGGCGTGCTGGAAGCTATCACTAGCAGGTGCAGCGGGCGATTTCTCTGTCTCTCCAAAAACTCCTCTTTCTCCTGTTGCGACGGGCAGACTACACATACTCTGTCTCTCTATGAAGCATGATAGGTGGGCACTATCTCTCTCAACACTGGGCAGCTGATGGCTGGGTGATAAGCAGATAACTGCATATTCTCTTACATGTGTGGTGTGTATGTCACGTAAGAAATCCGGTGTCTGTGTTACACTGCCTTTGTTTTTAAGTGTGCTGCCCTACATTTAGAAGCTGTGGGTACGTAGAATATGCGGTTTACAGATTTTAACCTGTGGAGAGAAAAGTAAGACGTGGAGACAGCACAAAAAATAGACCCTTGGAGAAATAAAATGCCCAAAGCCTCACTTGTAAAAGCATGTGTTTAGCTAGCTATCCTCCTGTGGCCATGAAAGGCGGAGAATAAGATGACCTCTACCTGTGGCTGTCCTATGTGTAGCAAAGAAGGAAAACAAGTTGTGTGTGATAGGTAGCTAAGGGTAGAGCATAACTGAAACCTTCTGTCATCTCAGAGGACTGGCTACACCTTGCAAAATGAGTGCATGGGCAAATGAAGTTAACTACACACAAATGAGTGCAACAGCCACCTACAAAAAATAGAATGATAGCACATATAAGAGACCCTCAAAGAAAAGCAAAAACACTGAATATATTTTATAATATTCTGAAAATTTTATCATAAACTTTCATTTGGTTTTGCGTGAGAATCTCATTGGTTTCTGTTTTTTTTTTTTTTTTTTTTTTTTTGGAGTCTACACAATAGAAAAATATAAATAAATATTTAAAAGGAAATGTGAGATTATTTACAGCAGCAAAGAAAATGTTTTACGATTTTTTGAAATCATTCTACACAAAGCAAAGTAATTTAGAAAAAGTTTAAAAAATATTTACAACAATAAATTAAAACTCTGAATTGATTTTACACAATGCCCCGAAAGTTTACGATTTTCTTGAGGTGAATCTATATAATGCAAACTGATTTAATAAAGAAAGACTTTTAAATAGTTCTTAGAAAATCTGACATTTTCTGTCCATTTCTTTTGATGTATGACGCGTTCCTGCGCATTGGGCATTTGCACACTATTTTAGGACTTTGTCCCATCTCTAAGCAGCAGCACTTATTTAGCCAAGTCATTCTCAAATAATACAATAATCACGTACCTACAGGGTCCAGCAGCATGACTTAAGACACATGGTCGCCCTTTACCCCAATGCAGGAATTTTTACTGTTCGATGAACCATCGACATCCTGCCCGAAGATCAACTAGTTCCATAAGTCACTACAAGGGATCAGCACCCCTAGCAGTGGAACCTCACAGCCTCCAAAGCCTCATGTAGAGGCGATAGAACTGTCAACGCCTCCTCCACAGGCGATAATAAAAGGGCCACACTGCCAACACTCAAAATTTCATCACCCCTCTAGGAGAGGCTAGCCAACACCGCACCCCTCAGACAGCCAGCAGAGATTTTCAGTATTAAAGAAGTGCCATTCCTCTAGGCTCGAGACAGTCATCAGCCCTCCAGCTTGCATAAGGCTGAGGGCGAAGGAAGGGGTAAGTGGCAGCCACCCTGACTCCCAGTATATGAAGACCGGAGCTCTGCTCTAGAAGGGTTCTTACCACTAGGCCATCGCCACGTGCACACACGCAGGGCTGCCACCAGCCCTGAAGCTGAAATCCTCGTTCCTGTATATAAAAATCCTGTAAAATCCTGGAATCATTAGGTCAAATCCTATAAAATCCTTGGAATTAAAACAAATTGCAAATTAAAGAGAAAAAGTGGATAAGAAAGACATTTACATATTTTATGTAGTTTTAGCTTGGAATGTACAAACCATGTTAATTCTTTTCTGCACTGATGCTTATACATACTTTCGTTAATACAACTACTGAATCTGCAATAATTTTGGTTTCCTCACCATTGTGATATCAATGCCAAACACAAAACACAGTCACCAAATTCGGATTACACGGCAATTCGCGGCAAAGGCTTATTTCAATAATGGCCTTGGCCTTTGCATGTCATCATACAGCCAGGAACAGAAATATGTAGATAACTGTATATCCGCAACAGTGAATAATTATGCAAAATATTAAAATATTTTGGACATACACTATTGAAGCAATGACGTATGTCCAAAATATTTCGCTTAATTATCCTCCTACATTATAAGAATCTTAGAACCCTTCAAAAAAACGCATCAGTGAAACTGATACACATTGCTGCAGGCGCTAGTGTCGCCTCTTCGAGCAAAGTGCAAAAAAAGAAAAAGAAAGCTGGGTTTAGATTTTTCCTAGTGTGTTAAAAATCCGTAAAAACGGATAAAATCCATTAAAATGGCAGGCCTGGTCTAGTGAAAAGTGTCCAGGGTAATTGGTAATGCTCTCTTCCTCACAGTCTACAAAGAACAGAGGCTCCTCTCAGTCTGCAAAGACCAGAGGCCATGCCAACAGAGAGATTTAACTAGTCAGCTCTTATTCTGTACGGTCCGAGTTCGACTACTGAAGACAGCATTCCGGCAAATCTCCTACTGCAGAGCCACTATGACAGTCAACCAGATACAAAGCGGTACTGAAGAATGTCTGCTCCTGTCTCCCATACCTTCCGTGGTAGCAGGTCATGTAGACATCCCTTCTGGACACCCCTATTAAAATAATTACCTATTGGTAATTGTGGTTCATTGTGAACACACACCATCTACTTGCAAGAGTGCGTGTAGTAATATTTGCGTATTTTTGATTCACTTTCTAGTAGGGGTCTGCGAATACAGGTTTTCTGATTCAAATCGAATATTGAATTGAATACAAAATTATTCACAAATATCAAATTTTCTTCTAATTGAATCATATTTTTATTATAAGCCAGTAAAATAATTTCAAGAATGTATTTTGTTAAAGATGGATACATAACAATAAAGAATTTTAATAATTTTATAAATCATAAATAATTGTTACATACAAAGAGCACTTTTTTTGTAGAAATCAAATACTATAGGTTTCTGAAAACACTTTTTTAGCTCCAAACACATTAAAAATATGTGTAAACGAGTTCACTCACCGTGAGTTATCATGAAATCCAATTCTGTATGTCACAATAATGTAAAAATAAGAAATGTATAGAAATAAAATGTATTCAGCCTAACATTGTTTAGGCTATAGAAGATGTAGAATTAAAACAATCTGAATATAAAGATATCTGAGATATAGTGTACGATTTCACGGTCGTTAAAAGAAAACCGTCAACTGCTGTAGACAGCAACTGCTGTGGAGGCAACTGCTGTGGACGGAAACTGCTGTGGGCAGCAGGCTTCCTTTTTATTCTTTTGGGTAATCCTTTTTTTTTTCTTTTGGGTTAAAGGGCCACTACCTGTTTGCATTTTGTGCTTCTTTTATGCAGTGACAAGCCATCTTTTTTTTTTGCAGTGCTGGAAGCGACCCTTCCCTTCTAAAAATACCTTGAAAAACCTTGTCACCTCTGCCCTCCTCACCAGCCTTGTATTTTTAGATATCCATAGATAGAGAGAATGACAGAAAGGAGAGGAGTGATGATATAAGAACGAGATACGAGATAACTGAGATACTAGGCCATTTCCCTACACTTCCCTCTAACATTTCTTGACAGTTAACGACTACCACTACGCCTTCCATTTTTTTTTTGTATATAGGTCACACTCCAGACATTTTTTACTTTATTTTGTGAAAAAAAGGTGGTGCGCTATACACGAGTACATATGGTATAATACCGTGCACGGTAACAGTACGGTTCTGAATGATGCGATGGAAGGTATTTGTCTAGGTTATATTAAGTCAATATCATTTTCGAAGTATTTAAAAATCAATTCGATTTGAATTATTGAATCGAATAACCAAGTATTCAATTCAAGTTCGAAATTTTCGAAGCTTCGCAAACCCCTACTTTCTAGTAGGTCGCCTTCGCCTACATTAAATTCAGAATGCTTCCATTTATAATTTTCATCAGGAGATAGCTACGCATAATTGGGTTTTCCTTTTGTGTAATATTAAAATTACTGTACGTACTCTAATCTGAATTCGAGAGTTCTAATTATTTATTCAAAGTGTAACCTATTTATCTCACCCATTTTATGTCAATGTCTTTTGAACTAACTAAAGTGGTATTAGTATTTCAATTCTCAATCTTAGCCACAAAAGTCAAACTGGTATCTGCATGAAATGCCTTAACGGCAGACACACACATACTAAGAGGCTAAATCTAGGTCTGCCCCAAGGTAGATTGTCAGTGGACCCTAAAAACAACCCTTAGGAACTCTGAATCCTCTAAGAGCTGCAAACAGCACGGGTACTTGGTTCAACTCCCAACTTGAATAAGGCTGGATGTGAATCTAAATTACTCTGGCCTGATCAAACTCCATGATCAAACTCCAAAGGGTCACTCACCCACACAGATTCTGACATTTAGGCACTCCTAGTCAGTCCCAGCTTGCAAAGGCCAAACTATGGGACACACGTACTGCCCTCAGTTCAGAGATGCCTCTCAATGCATTTTTTGTTTCTTATTTACTTTCAGCTAAGTGCCTCACGCCTCTAAAGGCAGATAGAGTAAATTAAGGAGGAAAGCCCTACGGGCCTCAGTCAGAGAGATATTATTATTGTCCCAAGCGCTGGAGTGTGTGGCCTCGGAGGAGTTGGCTGGGGCTCGTATTTATCGTCTCACTGACAAGACTTCTTAAGGCGAAGAATATCTTCAGGATATGTTTGTCCCAATGTTTGTGGTCTTCACCCACACTGAGTCGGAGGGGCTTATTCAACTTCTGGTTCCATCGCTCAGTAGTGTTGGCTTGGAGGTGATAAGGAGGCATCATCCATGTTTTGACCCCCATTCGTTGCAAGCGGTCAGCCAACTCTTGCTGGAGATCTGGATTCCATTATCCATTAGGTTGGATTTTGGGTAGCCACAGCGTGGAAAAATCTTAGTTTCGAATTTTCAAATGATGTGGTGGGTTTCCTGTCTAGGCAAGGGAAAAGCCTCCACCCATCTTGAGAATTGGTCCGTCATTACTAAGAGGTAGCGGTTCCCCTTAACACTATGGGGGGTATGGCCCCATCAAGTCGGCTGCTATGTGGGGCCAGGGTGTGCGTGGCCGACGGAGTTTGGAGGTGGGCGGCGGAACGATGTAGGCTTTGCCCCTGCAACAAGTCTCGCAGCTGTGCACGTACTGCTGGACATCTCGGCTCATGCCATCCCATATGTAGTGCACTCCTGTGTCTGCTAGAGTTTCTCGGGTTCTGGGATGTCCCGCTTCAAGCTGGTCATGGTCGTGTCAACAGATGTCTGCTCGCAAGTCCTTTGGTACCCACATTCACCACTTTTCCCCTTTTTGGCCGCTTCTGACCAGATGATGTCGTCCCTCAACTTGAATCACTGAGACTGCTTCTGTAGGAGCACCTGGATTTCTGGATCTTACTGGTGTTGTGCTACTTGGTTCCGGCTGTGTTGCAGCTGTAGCAATTTGATATGCTCCTCCGAACTGCGCCTGGATGCTGGAGCGTAGTCATTGTTTCCCAATCTTTGTCGGCCTTGGAGTCTTCCTCGAGGTTTGGTTGCAGGGATAAGGGTCAGGAAGGTCATTCATCTTGCCTGAACAGTGTTGGACTTCAAAGTCCAATTCTGTCAAAAACATGTCCTACAGCCTGAGCTTGGCTTTGGTATTGCGGGACTCTCGTAACCACTGGAGGACTTGACTGTATATCCATAAGATGAAGTGATTACCTTCCAGGTAGTACCTGTATTTGCAAATTGCCCTGATAATTGCTAGGCACTCTTCTTCGTTTATGTGATAGCGCTGCTCAGTGGCATTCAGTCTGGTGTTGGCATACGCTAACACCTGGGGTTGGCCGTCTGAGCCCTCTTCCTAAAGTACAACTCCTAGGCCGGTCTGGCAGGCGTCAGTTTGCAGGATCAACTGTCCCTCCCCTTGAGGTCGGTGGAGTTGTTTGGATCACTGAAAGCTCACTTTTAAGGCTTGAAAGGCAGTGCTGTGTTCTGGTCCCCATCGCCACCTGGCTTCCTTTTACAATAGGGATGCAGAGGCGCCATGTGGTCAGCTATGTTAAGCACAAAGTCTTGGAGTCAGTTACATTGGCCAAAGAAATGGCGCAGTTAACTCTTGGTGGCTTGCTCTTCTGCTTCCTGAATGGCCCTTATTGAATTTGCTTGCGGGTAGTTTCCTCAAGGGGTGATAATTTTGCCCAGTTAATCAATTAAGGCTTTTTCTAAGTGACTCTTCAAGAATTTAGCTGTCATCCCATGTAGTTCTAGACATTCTAGCACCTGTCGCACAAAGTGTGCGATAGTTTGATGGTAGTTGGCCATCCTTCTTAGGGACCAACACAATGTGCGAGTTATATGGAAAATCTGAATGCTCCATGATTCCCAGTTGCTTCATCTTTTCAATTTGCTCCATTATTAAGCAGCATTGCCTGGCAGAGACCCTTTATGGTCTGCTGTAGATCGGCATATGAGTGTTCAGCCATATCTTGTGCTGAACTGATCTAGTTTGGTGAAGGGTTCCCCATGTCCAAAAGTGCCAACGTACTCGTCGAAGACTCTCTTCCGTTCCTGGAATTGTGCTGCAGGGAGTTCATTGTTAATTTCTTCAGTCTTGATGGTTGGCAGAATGTTGGCATCTCGACAGTATTCCCAAATAATGGTCAAGCAGTGTTTGTCACTCAGGTATATCTTACGTTGCCCATGGTCCATGACACAATGTTACTCGCAGAGCCAGGGGTGCCCAAGTATGACGCCTTCTTGGATATCTGGAGAGACAACTAACCCCATGGGTTTAGACAGGGAGGGAGAGGGCTCTCGACCTCCACTGGAGGAGTTGCACCAGGTGTCAGGTAGACGCAGGCATTGACGGTCTCTGTGACTTCTGTATCGGTGGCCGATTGAGCAAGAGACATATCGGGTCTCTCATCCTCAATGGCACCGATGGGTTGCAAGCTCTCTATGAGTTTGTTGCCCAGTGGTCTAGTGGTGTCTGTGGGGAATTCCTCGTCGGGTTTCGAGATCCCCTCCGTAGAAGGTGGAATGGCCTTGATCTCAGGATGTAAAGTTGGACTAGGTGGGGGGGGGGGGGGGGATAGCCACTCGGGTTGGTTCTACCCCCCTCACCGAGGGTGCTTCTGACCTTTCGCTGATGCGATAGATCGGCGAGGTGTCTGGCAGCCTTCGCACTCTCGTAGGCTCCACCATGACACTTTGGAGCAGCTCGGGATAATTCTGTTGTGTCGTGCTGCAATGTCACTGTGTGGCGTCGAGGGCAGTGATCTGATGCTAACTGTACCTCAGCGTGTTTTTATTTCCAGCCTCCATGGCACCACGTGGCTGGGCGCCCGTTCAGCTTCAATGAGTCTTGCCTCAGGCCTCTTCATTAGTCCTGGGCCAAGTTCTGGAGCTGCCTTTCGGGGTTGTGGTTCGTCCTCACTGTCTGAGTCCCCTGACGTTTCCCCTCCAGTTTCGTCGTGTTCAACTAGGGGCATGTCCCCAGAGTATGGTCGTATTTGGCCTCGGGTGGCCTTCTGGATCTGTCCCTGTATGTCTTCGGCCCAGTAGATGTCTCGTTTGCCGACAATACGGTACGGTCTATCCCATTTGTCAGCTAGGCCAACGCTGAATTGGTTACTGACCTTATTGAGGGGATGTGTTCGGAGCAATACAGCTTCACCAAGGTTGAATTCGCGTACCCTTGTCTTCGGTTGGGAGTACTTTTTGCGGCTATATTCCTCCTGGGCCTTCTGAGCAGTGGTAGTATGGGCTAGCGTGGCAAGTCTGATGTCCTCTGGCTGAGGCATGTTGGTTGGATTGCTTTCCCACTGCCAGTCGCCTGGTCGGCGTAGGTTCTGTCCCAGGATGTGTATACTTGGACTGGTGTCTACCGCTTCGTTAGTCAGAAAACGTACGGCAAACAATATGGTTGGGATATGCTTATCCCAGTGATGGTGGTCGTTCCCGACACTAATCCAAAGGCAATTCTTGATCTCTTGGTTCCTTCGTTCAGTGAGGTTGGCCTGAGGGTGGTACAGAGGAGTAGTCCACATTTCTACTCCCCATCCCTGGCATGCTGACAGCCACTGGCGACTCGTGAACTGAGTGCTGTTATCAGTCAGTATAACCTTCAGGTATTCCCAGTGTGTGAATAATTCTACCTCCATCTTCCACACATTTGGGGTGGTTTACTGGCTACGTAGAAGGCAGGCCTCTACCCACCTGGAGAATTGGTCTGTAACTACCAGTAGGTAGCAGTTCCCCTTTGTGCTACGTGGGTATGGTCCCATTAGATCGGCGGCTAAGTGTGTCCACACCGTCTTGGGCCTCCTCAGTCTTGCTGTAGGAGGGGGAACCGGGAAAGCTTTGCCGCAACAGCACAATACACAGTTGCTGACATACTGTGGGACATTGCTGCTCTTTCCGTCCCAGCTGTATCATACCCCGATGTCCAGCAGGGTCTCTCGAGTACCTGGGTGTCCAGCTTGAGGGTGGTCGTGGTGGTGGCGGCAGATATCGGCTTGCAGTTGTTGTTGAACCCTGATTTTCCAAAGCGCATTGGGTTGGCCACTCCGCGTCCCCACGACGTCATCCCTTGCTTCGAAGCACTGTGGCTGTTCACACAGTAGGCGGCGAATATCGAGGTCCTCCTGCTGGCTCATCGTGATTTGGTGTCAGGTGATTTGCAGCTGTATGAGACTTCGTTCTACTTGGGGAGGGGGGACATCTTCTCCCCTTACTCCTCTCCGGCATCTCCTCTAATGTCGGGAAGCATTACAGAGCGTCTGGTAGGTCATTTGCCTTGCCTGGATAGTGCTGTACTTCGAAGTCGAATTCGGTGAGAAACATGTCCCACCGACTGAGCTTGGCTTTGCTATTCCTCGACTCATGTAGCCTTTGGAGGGCTTTTGAGTCTGTACGCAAGATAAAGTATTGCCCTTCTAAGTAATACCGGTACTTCCACACTGCCCAGATGACCACCAGGAATTCTTGCTCATTAATATGATAGCGCTGCTCCATCTTGTTGAGGCAAGTTGAGGTATATGCTATCACACGAGGTTGGTCCTTGAGGTTTTCCTGATAGAGGACTACTCCTAGTCCGTTTTGGCACATGTCAGTTTGAAGGATCAGGGGTTGATCTCCTTGTGGACAATGTAGCTGTTGTATACTGCCGAAGCTAGTATTCAGGTTGCGGAATGCCAGTTGTTGCTCCGGTTCCCATCGCCACGGGGTGTCTTTCTCTAGGAGCGGGTGAAGTGGTGCCATGTGTTGTGCAATATTTGGCACGAAGTCACGTAGCCATTTGCACAGACCCAGGTACCATCATAATTGTTGCTTGTTTGTCGGTTCGTCGGTTTGTCTGCCTCTTCAATGGCACATATCAAAGTCTGCTGTGGGAAGTTTCCTTCGGGTGAGACGACGTGTCCGAGATAGTCGACTGATGACTTGCTGTAGTAACTCTTTGACAGTTTGCAAGTCATCCCGTGGAGTTCCAAGAGTTCCAGTACTCGCTGTAAATGTTCGAGGTGCTCCTCCCAGCTATTTAAATAGATGATTACATCATCAAGGTAGGCGAAGCAAAACTCTTCGATGTAACCTGTCAGTACCTCTGCAGACATCAGGCGTTGGAAGGTGGCACGGGCGTTCTTCAAACCGAACGGCATTACCCTAAATTGGAGGGCTTCACCTTCGGATGTGGTGAATGCAGCGTATCGGGATGTACCGCGATTTGCCAGTAGCCGGACTCCATGTCTAGTGTACTGAAGATCTTCGCCCGTCCAATTTCACGCAGGGTATGGGTTAGGTCGATAGCTGTGGGAGCGATAGGGTGCATTACCTCATTCAAGCCTTGTAGTTATAGCAAAATCTCAGCTTTCCATCCATCTTGGGAACAAGGACCACGTGGGAATTGTAGGGCGAGTTGGGAGGTCCTACAATTTCCTGGTCCTTCATGTCATTCACTTGGTCCATAATCAGGTCGCTGCGGCGTGCTGATACTAGATATGGTCGGTTGTAAACGGGGACGTTGGTTGTTGGCCAGATCTCGTGCTGTATCGAGCAAGTCTGACGCAGCAACCCATCATAGCCAAATGCGCTAGCATTCTCGTTCAGTACTAGCTGTAACTGGTGAAACTATTTCATTGAGTTCATGGTTGATCCTTGTGGGATCTATGGGTGTCAGTATAATGTTATCTGGGCTGTGGTCCCAGTTAACAGTTATTCTGTCATTCTCACCCATGTACACGCAGCGTAGTCCATGGTCGATAATACACTGTTGCTGTGCGAGCCATGGACAACCCAGAATTACCGCTTCGGATAGTGTAGGCAACACTATGAATTCGGCGGGTGCCGAGATACAGTTTAGGTTCACCTTTAATGTAATCTGACCGTCAACTGTAAGGTTGTGTCGTGCTGGGCCATTCAGACGGGTTTTGTTTGTGGGCGCATGTCGGTTTGTTGTTCCGGGATCAGGAGGTTCCTTCGGATGAAGTTCCCTGAGGCAGCGGAGTCTAACAAGGCCAGCACTTGTTTTCCATTAATTTCCACTTCAATATACGGAGCTATGGGGGAGTGCTGGTTATTCGTTTAAGCCTTGGATTCGGGGCTCTGGTGGTCCGGTGGTGGTGGCACGCTTTGCACCCCAGCGGCAGCATTTCCCACATTAGTAGTGGGAGTCAGTTTCTCTGTGGACCTCGCATATGTCGGCCTTGGTGTTCAATCGGGTTTGCTCTGGGGAACCACTAGCCCAGCTGGTTTGCGAGGGCAATCTTTGTTCCAATGCCTCTCCAGGCAGAATCAGCACTTTGGTATGAACATCGTGCAGGACGGGGGAGTGGTCACATTCCTAGGTGATTCAAATGGTGGGGCTCGTGGTTCCGGGGTTATTACCGGTTGATGTTTTTCCAGACTTGCCTGCGCCGTAAAATTCTGTTCGGCTTGCCGTACTCATTCAACTAATTCATCGATAATTAGGTTTAGCCATGATGAGGACATTTCTCAGGCTAGGCAGTAGCATCCTGCTAATCGACCAGATGGCTGTTGCCTCTGGGCCCCCAGGGAACATGAGCCGATACATCTGCTCCTTTCGATGGATGAATATTTTGGCCTCGTCTTCTGGCACCTGGGTCTGGCTATAATATTGGGTCGTCATACACACTGGCACCTCCTTGCCGGTGAACTCGGATGCGATACGGTTGCAGAACTGTTCCCAATCCATGAGGAACCTGCCGTACTTCTCCCACCATGTTAATACTAAGCCTTTCAGGTGTAGTTGGGCCCTGTCTACCCATTGCTTCGGTGGTAACTCAGTATCCCGGAACTCATTTTTACACTCATTGGTGAAGACCACCAGGCCCTCGTGTGGTCAGCCTGCAAAGTCGGTGATCTGAATATCATTGTCTCTTCCAGTTGTCGGATGCTGTACCGGGTTGGATATAAATTATGGAGGGCTTAGATCGGCGGGAGTGGGAAACGTGTTTCCTTCAACATCTCTCATACTGGTAAGCCATTCCTGGCACAGAGATGCGCTTGTCAGCTCACCCTATACATAGGTGGTGATAGGGTTCATTGCACGTGATGCACTGGATATGGTTTATGCCTCGGCCGGGACAGGTACTTTCATTACAAAAACTGGTTGGGTTTTGACGGCATAGTTCGCATCAGTATTCAAAGCCTTCTGTATTCTGAGCCTCAACTGGCCAGCCTAGGCATACGGTGGTAGGTCTTCGAGCAATAGGTGCACTCTATCAGTAGTGAGCCAATACCTGGATATTCAGTATGGCTACACTTCCAGGCTGGTATGTCTCGTTCAGAGTCATGATTTATGCCCAAGGTTGCAAATTGATCTTGGAAATAGACATGGCTATGGCTTTTGGGCGCCACGGGGTTTTTAATGGAATCCCCAAAGTCCGACAGGTTATTCCGTTTGACTCCTCCTAGGTCTCTCGGTCAGGTGACCTAGTTTGGCCTTTCACTGACAAACAGTTAATAAGTCTGACGCCTCACGTTGGACGCCAGAAAATCACTTGATGCGTGTCCGATTTAACTAAGGCTGGATCATGGTTGTTGTGGCTTTAGTTGGATTCTACGTCAAAGGCGCGTCTAGGGTTTTTGGTACGAGTCACTTTCGGCTTGATATGGCGACTGGGCACGTGACTTTACAAAGGGATACAAAGTTATCAATATTGCCTTGGACTAGCCCCTTGTGTTGTCCTACCCTAGTACTAGTAAGATGCTTGGTTATTACTAGCGACTGGTGGGAGGTGCTGGCAGTGTTTGACTTACTTATGTCTTGGGGCCTCATAGTGACTGACTGCAGGCGATAGAGCTTGGCATATTCGGCTCGAGCAGCAGCGAGGAGACTGGGTTCAACAACCTAAAACTTACTGTTCCACTTCACTGCAGCTGAACTCCAAAAGGTGGCGTTGGAGATTCCCAGGCATTTCTCGGTTCCATTTACCACACCACTCAGGACAGGGTGGTAATCAAGTGTGTGTGCACAAGTTGGAGAAGAGACAAGAGGACACAAACATACAGGAGCAGTAGATCTCTCTAATAAACAAAGTGAGGCGGCACAGTCTTGTTCAACCTGAAGTTCTGCTGTAGGGGGAGCTAAACCAGTCCGCTGCTTGGCAGCAGGATGAGTACGTCTTTGGTCCTTCCTCCTTGTTCCGTGTCTCACCTTATATGGCATAAAGTTGAGATGGTTGCTGAGAATGGCAGGTCGGGCACCACGGACACAAAGAGAAACCCTAGATTAATTTCAGCCCAGTAACGGCTTGGTGGCACAAACCCCAGTGCCTCAGAAGATCCTGCACTCTAGCAGGTAGATCAGAGGTGTTGGAGCCATGTGGGCCATCACTGCTATTACTGGGTGTGCGTTCTCAGACAAAGCCAGGCCGTAGCACCTGAGCAAATATCCCTGCCAGCGCCTAGGTGCTCGGTTGGGTTTTAACTCCGGTGTACTGTCTTTCCCTCGATGAAAAGGTATTCCTAGTGGTAGGGGCTCTGCTATGATATTCATCCAGCACCTGGGTGCTTGGCAGGAATATAACAGCTGACCGTCTAATGGGTGTGTGTCAGTCTGGAGCCTCCTGAAGGGGTGTCTCCAGCCGTAGCTAGTTCATACTAAATTACAGCATCCCTGGTCAGTAGTGCACGACTCGATGTTCTCCAAGCATCTAACTTTGGAAGTACTCTAGGAATGAGACTCGCAGTTGAAAGGAACAAAGTTGTGTTTATTAAATGCTTAGTAACACAGTGACTTGTGCTCACTCCTGCCAAGCAGACGGGTGGCTGGAAGTAACCTGCGTTAGCCAGGTGTAGGCGACCTGGTCCTAGGCTAACTGGGAAAGTTGATAAAAACTGTTGAAGATTAATTAACAAAACAGAAACAAACTAACTATAAATGATGTGTCTCTAAGAGATGGGGAAGTATCGTGTGATATGACTCTAGTTACCAATGAAGAGCTTCTGGTAACTGTTGATGATTGGCGTCATTGGAGCATCTGGTTGCGGGTGCTACAGAACTCTAATGGTGACATCAAGGGTGGCAGCCTCTGGTGGCTGCTGAAGACTGTTGAGCAGTTGGTGGCAGCCTCTGGAGGGTTGCTGAAGATCTAATAGTAATCGGAGGGCCCCAGCACTAGAAGTGGTGGAGCGAGCTCGAAGACTGGAAGGAATAACTGGCGAGGTCCGCTGCGCACTGACTAATATAGTCAGGTAGTGCGTGTCGCAGTGGCCACGGGGGAGGGCATGTGACGTCCCTCTGCTGCACGGCCGGAGTGGGGGTAGCACCCTCTAGTTGTCTCTTAGCCTTCACGTATCTTCGTTGGCACTCGGGAATGCCCTAAGGCGGTTGACGGCTTGTAGACTCTCAGCGTGTGGAGGGGGGGGGGGGGGGGGGTGACGCGCCGCTTACTTGCACAACCCCTCGTATCCACATGTCTGGCTGTCCTCCAGGATTGTGGCCTCAACTTCCGTGTATGGGTTGGCACGGGGTTTGACTTTCACGTGGTTAGAAGTACGTATACTAGGTTTGCAATGAGATGAGTTGTAATTGTAATTAAATAGTTGATACAAGCAGCATGCTACAATCTTTTGCAAATCTGCCAACAGGAAATTCAGTAAAATTTAAACAAAGGGAACAAATCATAGGAAAACAATACTGATCTGAATACGTTTCAGGTTTCGGACAGGATATCGGATTGATGGATGTGATAAATTTATGCTTTACAAGACGTAGAATTACGGTGTATTTAACATTGTGTTAAATAAATTAGTGCTACAAATCGGTGAATAATATCGGCAAATAATGTTCTGATGCCGCAGATGCCAATGGAGATGGTATCAGCCGGTTAATTGGTAATGCTATCGGCCATCCCTAACTATAAGCATAGTTACTCATAACTTCGTAAAAGTTGAAGCTATAATCATCAAATTCAAATCAAAAATATTGCCTCCATTTCAATGAGAGAGGTAAGGTTAATTATGCGTTAAGCCCATTTATAAGCTGATGCCGTCAAGAGAGACACGAAATGAACAATGACACAAATACTTACTGGTAATTTGGGCACCAGGGGTGCTTCCCAATAACTGCAATATTGAGATTCAGGGTTCTAAGGGATGCTGTGAGTTCTGTGTGTCTGTCTCACCCATGCGTACTTACAAACACATAGGCAATACTGAACTTTTACTTAACATATTTATCACTTGAAAAACACATGTGGCTAGGACACTGTCACTGGAAATGAAAGAGGTAAGTTCACTGTGAGACTTGTTTTTATTGTTACTATGCATATACATCAACGTGACAATTAATTTATGATAATCTCAGTCATGACTAGCCAATTATGCTTGGGTACTCCCCAGCCCGCAATTAATCTAGTGCATGCCTAGATGGATCATCTCACCAAGGTGCGTGAAAGCAAGGCCTTCACAAGGGAAGAGGGCCAACAGCCACTAGGGTGGACTGATGGTTTTTCCCTGAAGACAGGGCACGGTGAATTACAAATGAAACCACTGATACATAAATACGTATGATTACTCAGCATTACTAATGCAAACTCGTTTTGGCTCGCCCTGCAGCACGTGGGTAGTGTGGTGACGGCGTATACACAGAGCCAGCTGGGACAGGAATAATTGCACCGTACACAAATGATAAAATTACATAAACCCTCAAAAGATACATGAAACAAGATGGTACACAAGATGGGTATTCACAATAAACACACACATGTGTGAAAACAAGTTTAGATAGCGCATATGCCGCTGGATGAAGTTCGTAGCGGACCACGAGGTGCAGGTGAAATTGCAATATTTCTGCGGGCAAACGGAAAATTAAATTCAGACAAAATATTATTCTTGCTGAGAAAATTAATCTCATCACAATTGAAGTAGTTACAGCCTTGTAACATGCCTGATGGCGGTAAAATCAAACATTAACATGACCGTGTGGTCAAGTACAAAAGTATCAATTTAAGTGAAATTACACAGAACCCTGACAAAATTTAACATAGAGCCCTAAGTAAAATATTGCACATTTGATGTTACATAAATAATATCTCGAAATGTAAGATGGCATATACTAGCACTTGGTGTTGGTCAGCCACGTGGTTATACGTGATGTTGCCGTAAAATATTCAAACATGGAAAATACCCTCAAAGACATACATAAACACAAAGCCCTTAAATGTGTGTGTAGCAGTAATGCAGAAGTTACATTGAAACACCATAAACAGAGGTGGATGGTGCCTGATTCAAGTTGCGCGGGTCATGTGACCTCTTCGACATCATTTTACTCCTTCTCCTCCATTAAATTAAAAATGACACAAGGGCAAAATATATTAATAATGCAGAAGCATAATGCTGGGGAAATGCCTGGCAAAACGTGCGCAAGCAAAGGTTAACTGGTAAACTAAATTTACTATGGAAACCTAAATCAGTGAACAAACGTTGCAGTGCGTACATGACAGAGCCGTACCTCGCCAGCTCTCTTCAACAGACTGTCCAGAGACAAGCGTCACACGGACCTACCATGGCCGCCTACGGGGTTCACATAAGTGGAAGTGCTATACACGCAGAGTAAAATATTTTATTAGTGAAAATCAAATGGCATAAATTAAATTAAAATATTGTCTTACATTTTTATAATTTCATGTGGATTTTCATATTAATTTAGTGTCTCTTTATGATGGCGTTCATGCCGGAATATCAGTGTTCTTAATCTCAGTGCCGTGGGCAATTTAGATTTTGTAACCAAACAAGTGTAAAATAGCAACAAACAATTTAAGACATTTTAAGAAATATTAAACCCTGCAAATACAATATAACACATTTTACACTGAAATATAATATTTATGTAAAAGTTCAAAATTATTGGCCTCTCTGCACACGTGCAGGACACGTGAAACATGCATGGTGAGCGCCCTAATGGGCTCTAGCACAACTGGCTGTTAGTCGACGTCAAAGCATAGTTAGTCATAATTTCCAAACTGTATAAGATATAGTCACCAAATTCATAACATTGGCATTACTACCAACAACAAACAAGACCGAAGGGTTGAGTATGGCCTAAGCACATTTATAAGCATAACTGGTTGTAATTTCCATACCGTTTAAGATACAGTTATCAAATTTATAACATTGGTATCACCCACCACAATGAAAAAGGTTGCAGGCTCAAGTATACCCTACGTTTACTTATAAGCGTAGTTATCTGTAATTTCCCAACCGTTTAAGATATAGTGGTCAAATTCATAACAAAGGCATCACCCATGAGGATGAGAGAATAGGGCCAGAGACCTAAATGGTTGCATCTTCAAATGTCTAATCTGTAGACTCACACCTCAAGGGAAGCCCATTGCAGTTATACGATCACCGGTCCCTGACCACCTATCATTACCTGAATACACTGAAAAACCACAGGAGGATCCTAGGAATTTCCTCCAGGCATGCACAACTGAGATCAAGACGACACAAATACCAAAAACCCTATGGGTACCCAACACAAAGGCCCACTCCAAGGAGAAGCCGAGAAATAGTGGCATAAATATGGGGAATTCGTCACCGATTGGGAACAGCAAGCTGAATAGTTGATTACAAATTTTTTGGGCTTCTGTAAGGTAACACAACTCACGAACGAACTTTATGGCCAAACTCAGAGGGAGGGCGAAGTAGCAGAAAAAAGTTAATTTGCCATAGTGCCTTAATTTTTCAAAAAGTGCATCTTGGGTGAGATAAACTGGATGCAGCAGAGCTTATCAAACGATTGCTCATACCAATGATTTGCTTGCATCTGCAGAATCCAGAACCAGAAACACTAAAGGGCTCGTGAGAAGGGTGACAGTGAGAGAAACAGACATACAAGATGTACAGAGAGCTCAGGCCCAACCCAAACTTGTGCCCTCCACTATGGGGAAAATGGCTATAACCGAAACTCCCATGCGAGGAAAACAGTCGGAACCCACCACCGCCCTTAAACCCATGCTACCTAAGTACTGGCAATGTCCTACCCGGCATTTCCACTGGGACTGCCCAGTACTGCAAAAGAATATCCAGGGCAAGCAGATCGAGCTAGGTCTGCAGAATCGAAGAGGAGGGCAGAGCCCGCAAATATAGCAAAAACCACCAAGACTCAAAGTAGTGAGAAAGCCCAGAAACCCAACCGAGCCGGGGCTCCGGCAAATTAAGGGAAGAGCCCTATGAGTGGCCTTCATCCAAGAGAAGGCAGTCATACGAGACTGACCCCAAATCACAGTGCTCATCAGGGCGAAAGAAGACTGACCCACGTCAATGTCAAATTGGTAGATTATCTCATGGCAGGGTGGAACCTGGGACAAAAACTACAAATTTTCTTTGAAAAAAATTGAAAGTTAGCAATTTTTTCACTGAGTATTTTGTTTCTAGATGATGGTGAAGGAACGTCAACATCTGCAAATTCAGCAGAAGTAGATAGCACAGCTTTAGGCCTAGTACTTGTTTTAGTAACTTACTTACAATTAATGCTTTTATAATTATTAGTTTTCATATTTCCTCTTATAAAATGTATAGTTGTTTAAAACAAATGTAATATTAGCAACAGTAAAATGAATTGCAATTTTTGGAATTGAGAATCGAGCATGCTATCGGCAACGCGATCGATAAACGAGAAAATGTGGTGTCATGACATCTCTAGGCAGTACCTTTGCTCTTCTCCAGCTGGCTGATGACAGCCTCTGTCTCAAGTTTGTGCTGCTCTAGTAGATCTCGGGAGAGGTTGGCACGGTTCATCTCCTCCCGCAGGGTCAGCAACTCCTCCCGCAGTCGGCTACAGCGTTCCTCCTCTGCCCGCAGGCTGTTCTCCCTGCAATAAAGTACACCTGCCTCTACACTCCCAACTTCCGTATACAGTGATTGGCTCATAATTAAGGCTCTTACAACTGAGGGAAACCAAACTCAGCCAAAACCCAGGCAAACTTTGGGAATGTGTAATTTTCTCTAGGATTATGCAACACGTATGGACGAGCTTATGCCATCTCTTTATTAGCTATTATGGAAAGTCACCAGGTGAGAATGGAAATTTGAAATGCACAGTGTATACAAAATTTTACAAAGTCACTTCCAGATCTAATGATATGACAAGAACCAACTCTATGCAGAGTGATAATTCTACAAACAGATGTCCGCAGCACTAAAATGGCGGCCGTTTTGTACCAACCAAAACATGAAGGTAAAAAAACTGGTTATTTGCTACACAAATGCCATCTTCAAACCAGTTAAGGAAAATTATAATTTAAATGAGTAAGAGTTTCTCGTAACTATATGAGCATTCAAATACAGTGGTATCGTACCAAATATGCATGTATCAATAAATTGTATCCACAGTTAATTTTCAGTAGTCCCGGCACAACTCCTACATAAATAACGATAAAGCTACCCGCTTGTATCATTTATCGAACGTTGCGTCAATCTAAGTATATTTCGGTCCCTATCACTTAAGATTTCCCGCAACAATAGTTTTTAAGCTGGTTGTTTAGGCAAACATCTATTAACTTGATGTGTGCCGCTTAAATGAGTTGTACTAAATACGACTACGACTCATCCTAACGTGTTATAGTCTAACAGGAACCACAATCATATATGGCTACAGGATTGTTTCCCATGGAGGATTTTAAATACATAACGTGCACTGCCGTCTATCACTGATCTGCGGTGCATAGTCTTCCCAACACATCTGTGGCATCATGGAACCTAATGAGTCTGACTTGCTACCTCCCCTTAGACACCTGATAAGAGGGGAAGAGGTTGCATATAAACTAGCATGGCAACACTGTATCCTCTCTCTCCCTCCTTTTTCTATTCTCTCAGCCTTGCATCTTTCTTCCTTAAGTCTTAGAGAGGGGAAGCTGGTGTCTAACAAAAAAAATTGTGCCCTCTTTTTCAGCCGCACACACTTGCTTGCAATCGTATAAATTTTAAATTATCTGTCACTCAAATTAGTTGAACCTATCATCACCTGAAAATATAACGCAATACATTTTAACGAGGACTTACTATTTGCAAAGATATGATTTTTTTGTGATTAAAAGTCATTCCCATAGAGTTTGGTGTTTAATTCTATGTGGTGTAAAATGAACATGATTTTAAAACGAAATACAGTGAAACCATTAATACAAACTTGAAGGGACCAAAATCTGGCTATTTTGTAATAATGAGGTTTGTTTGGTCAAAACTGCAGACCTTATATTGGTACAACCCCTAAAACCTAAAAATTTCACATTTGTATAAAAACTTAACTTTAATAACAAAAGAAGGGACTCTCATTTTAACTTTACTCAGGAAAAAATTACTAAAAGAATTATTAAATACCATATTGATTAAGTCTTCAATAAAATCAATCCTTCCATTACAAAAACAACCAGAAAATATTCCCAAAAAGGTTTTTACTTATAAACATTTTCTACTGTCATTACATACTAAGGCTTCTGTTTTAAGAAATTTTCCATTTTGGTTTGAACTGTTTTTGCACTATACACAGACACTTGACAACGGAATACAACTGATAAAATCCTGAAAAACAACACAGAAATGCAAGAATAATTACTTTATATAAACTTAAAATTCAAGTCTGCATAACACCTAAATGTTTTCTATGCACACAAACAAACAGGACGTTTCCACAGGTGAACTACATAAGATGTTTTCATCCATGTATGCACAAAGACTACCGTCACAAGAGAGTCAAACAATATCAATATCAGCGCTCACAAGTTGGTCACATTGTAACTGAGCATATACAGTTGTAATCACAGTCTCGCACACAGCAGTAGTTTCTAACATGTAACACGGTGCAGCACTTACATGTTATCTATAATGAACACTAAATTAATTTTGACACCATCAAGCTATTGTATTAAATTATCTGCGATATCTAGAAAAGCTGTTGTTACAGTAGCAAAAGTTTATTTCCTGAAGAAAAAAAAAACCTGTCCGAAGTTCACGTACCCAAATGCATATATTTGCTGGAAAAAAAAATTCTCATTAATATGGTTATTTAAATTACTTTCCGGAAGACTGAATAATTGGCACTACCAGAAAATTTATTGTTGAATGTAGAGGCTAATTATACTGAACTGTTACGAGAACTGAAGTTGGTGAATGTGTTGCTTTTATGTATTTGTATTAAACAAATGGAATTTGAGGCTAATAATTATGTAGAGCATCAAAAATACTTTGTTATATGTATTATCCATATTTTGTTTTAAAAAGCTTTTACACTTTGGAATTGAATAACAGGTTCAAGGGATCACAAAATCACTTTCCTATAAAGAGTTCTTTGCTATAACCAAACTTTTCATAACGAGGTTCAACTGTAATTAAAACTTGATATTTTCTCCTACTACCAAGCAATAAATAATCTGTAAATTATTCACTATACTAAAGAACTGTTAGTAGCCTCATGATTCTGGTTATGCTGTTCATTTTAATACAGAACTGGTAAGAGACTACTTTTTTACAACCATGCAGCACCCCACTACAGTTGGGATGCATCTTCACAACATATTACCTCACATAGTTGGTGGTAACACCTACATTTGTGCATTCAGGTAAATGAAATATTAGTCTAGGGAGGGTCTGTGCTCACTGTTGCTACCTACAATGCAGCCTTAAAAACAATACTGTCAGTGAGCTGTTGACCACAATTTTTGCTGTTTGGCAGCTTGACCAAAAAATTTTCTATGTGCTGTTAAAATGAAAAAGACTACAATAGCTAAATTTTTAAAAAAATTCTGCCCATTGTTTCCCTCCTAAAGGCAGGATCAGCAGCATGGACATAAGGAAACTGGGTAGGAGGCTGCCCTACCCAAAGGCCACACCTGTCATTCTGGCCAGGAATATTCGAGGAAAGATGCAATGGGGGTTAATCAGTGGTGGAATGGGAACAAACAAGGAAGTACCTCAAGAAAACAACCAAACTCTAGCAGAATGGCCATACGGAGAATGCTTGCTCTGTCTATAGGAGCCTGTGGATGAGTAGGGAGTAGGTGGCTAGTCACTTTTCATTGCAATAAACAACAAGTAGGTGTACATAGTTCATTCATATTTCCTACTTTTCTGAATCCCTGCTAAAATTCTACTTCCTGGATATTCCTTCATATCATACCAACAAAGCTTAACCAAGTCTAGAAAATTATACCAAAGAGACAACACAACGCATATGTGCACTCTCAGTGTAACAATGTTTTTCATAAAAACTATTTCTTACGCCGGTTTCACACGATGCAAGATGAGTGCCAAACTTGCGCAAGATGCCGACCTTGCACGAAAATTTCTTGCACAAGTTTGTGTGCAAGGCAAATCTTGCACAAAATGAGGAGATAGAGCAGGTCCTATTTGTTTTGTGCATGGCAATGCAAGTTGCGATCCTATTGGTATTTGTATACTGGTCATGTGACCTATTGTAACATCAACCATAGAGTAAAAGAAAATCATAATCTCAGGTGAGCGAAGAGGAATACAGAGAAATAAAATATTGCTGGAAAATTACTTTAAAACGTACATTGGAGTTAAAGACAGTTTGCTAAGACCAAAATTAAAACATATATTTTGGAGGGATAGCTTTGAAAAAAATGCCTTGTTGAAGTATAGACCGTTCATGGTAAAGTGAGCACTTTTGAGACCCTAGTTACTTTTTCGTTTCAGTTGTATGTTATCCTATAACTACCTTTTTAAATAAATATTGCCATGTAGGTAAAAAACACAGTGTATATTCCACCACACTTGGAAGTTAATGCACAAGGATAAAATAAAGTATATTTGTTAAAAATATTCCCAAATGAGAGGGCTTTCGAAATTGCTCACTTTACCATGAACAGCCTATAAGCAACTTCATATTTTGTATTATAATATCATGGCTGTTTGGTACTAATCAGGGCTGTCTCAACTAATTTTGATGCAATACAGTATTCATCTTATTTATCTGCGTGAGAACTCATTTTGCACTAAATTAAGTTAGCATTCTCGTACAAAATGCATCTTGCATCGTGTGAAGCCTGCTTTACTATGCACTACCAACACCTTTTTCCTCACTGTTTTTGTTCATAACAATTATAAATGAAATATTGTAATTTATACTTAGAAGAATAAAAGCAAACTTTCAATTTAACAAAAAATAAGCTACTTTTATGGTAACACTAGTATAAAATGTTTGATGCTTGGCATATTTAGGAAAGAGCCAAACACATCTTGCATGGGGTGTTTTTTTCACAAAGGTTTGATTCAAAAAGTATGAAAAAAAAAACTATGAATAGACAGTACTTAGTTAAATTTTCACAATTTCAAGAAAATTTACATTTTTAAGTAAATGACATTGATACTGTGGAATAAATTTTAGACTAATTTAAAGTACAAAATATACAACAGACTTAGATTTCCACATAAAGATTAAAACACAACTGGTAGCTGAAGTTTTATTCAAAGTACAACTTCAGTAGCTACGTTTTACCCACAATTTTTAATTAATTAAGTTTGAAATTTTACGCGATTTAAACTTTATAAAATAGACAGAAATATGAAGTATGAAAAATACCTACATTGGTAAGTAAACTGTGCTCCAGAAATAATTAATGTCTTCCACAAATGTGTAATTAAAATAATGTACATTATTCACAAAAGTGTATGTATTGTACTTATACTAATATATCAAAAGTAATAAAACATAAAACTTCATAAAGATATTCTTGATAGATTTGAAAATGTAATATTAATGTTAACTTTTATACAAAAATTTTTTTACAACTTCTAACTTATGCTTTAATTAGATAAATTCTCAAGACAATCATCGAAAATAATTACGCAGAACATTATGGTATAAAATAAAGAATTGTAAGGTACAGAATTATAAAAGTTTTAAGTAAGGCATAATTGAGAAAACAAATGGCATGTTTCACATAAACATAAATACATATATGAAAATATATATATATTTGGATTGTGAATTTGTATGGCCCCTGCAATATGCTATGCATCTTTATAAGTCACTTTCAATGCCCTTATCCAGCAATGTTTAACATGATAAATAATACAAATTACAGAAATCACAGTAATTTTATCCCACTTATTAAAAATATGTTTATATTTACATGCCATGAAATTAGTCATTATACAGATGATAATCTGTATTTAGCTGTGGTTCTCCCTCCCTCCTCCCCCAGAGCACTACACTGCTAGAATAATTCACCACTATTTGAGCCAGGAGGTGTATACAGAGTGAGAAAGAGAGGCCCAGACAACACACACGACACCTACACCTACATAGTTGAGCATCATTAGAAAACTATTTTCTGCCAATTGACGCAAGTGTTCATATACCCCCCCCCCCCCCCCCCTTTTGTAGTATTCCCCCATATCATTCCTGGGGGAGATTTAAGAGGGAGCATAAGGGCACCAAGGAACAGATTTGTTCACCAGTATTGAAATGTAGTTTGAGAATCCTCTTGTTGCAAGACTGCTCTTTTGTGGAGCATAGTGACAATTAAAGGTAATTTAAGGTGGTTAGGGCGTGTTTAGAAAATAAATGCTCATTGACAACCTTTAACCTTTTCTGTAAAGTAGATAACATCCCTGGCAAAGGGAATGGAGTTGCTTGGGAAATTGGAAGTAGTAAAAAAAAGAATGAAGGCTCTCCCTTTAAAAGTTGCAAATACCAGCAGTCAAGT
The DNA here is from genome assembly GCA_029891345.1 of Dryococelus australis. Classification (NCBI taxonomy): domain Eukaryota; kingdom Metazoa; phylum Arthropoda; class Insecta; order Phasmatodea; family Phasmatidae; genus Dryococelus; species Dryococelus australis. Next base: position 290,855,716 of record CM056994.1, read on the forward strand.
GCTATGGCACAGTTCATACAAATTAAACTTAATAATTAGGTTTCACTCAAAACTCAAGTCTTTATAAAAAAAACTTGTTCAAATCAAATTCTGATAAATCTGTTATATTTACAGCAAATTCAAAGAACACAGAATATATGCAGACACTGACGAGGGTGTAAATAATGAAAACTGCTCTAGCATATTAAAAGTGAGAGGTTACTACCTGATGTCAGCATCTTTCATCAGTCTGTCAACTTCACTTTGCAGAAACAGCTTCTCATCTTCACAACTTTCCCAGAGCTTCTGTAAGCGAGAGTTGTTCTTCTGCAGCTTATCACAGTCATTATTTAGAGCTTCCACCTGCACAGGAACTAAGAATATAGGTACTGTTTACCATGTAGCATAAATTCATAAACAAATTCATAGTAGAGAAAGTTATTTACAACCACTAATTCTATATTTTCCCACATAAAGTTTGTACTTTAAAAGTGTGAAAATAGTTCAAAATGAGATGCTTTGTGTACTAGAAAATATATTAATTTTTTCACAATTTTATTTGCAGTTTTAGCATGAATAAAAGATTTACAGTGCCCTACTTAATGTGTTTGGACATTGAAATAGTGGTGTAAGATTGGGTGTTTGGACTTATAAATATGTGTGAGAACAATTTTAATATGTACAGAGAATTGCCTTTTGGAGGGTATATAGTCCATTAACTGTTACTTCCAACTTTTTAGAACCCCTGCTAAAGTTCTACTACCAGGATATTCATCCACCTTACGCAAACAAAGCTTAACCAAATCTATAAAATTACACCAAAGAGAAAATGCACCACATTCGAGCACACTCAGTGTAACAATATTTTGCATAAGAACTATCTCTTATGATTAGGTGCATGCAAAATTTGTATTTGCAATAAAATTAATTTGTATGCAAATTTTTATGTTTTAAAATGAATAAATTCAATTTTTAACTTTTTGTGATAATACTACAAAAAAGTTGGGAAAAAACACTTTCAGCTGCAAATAGTGTCGTATCAGTTTGATAAGTTTTCATTCCAGAAATTCTCAAGCATAAGATAATATTAATTAAATAAGGGAATAAAGAAACTGAGAAATTAGATTACAGCCTCGCTTAACTGCTAGGAAATCACCCTACTGAGGAACATCCCATGGTATTTCATTGAGCAGAAAAGATACAGGCTTTCGTTATATTTCAAAACATTTGTTCTCTATCAACACAGAAACACTATATAAGTAGCCTAAGTTAACGACAAAATCACTTGTTTAACCTCGGATTACGTTCCTAACATAAACACAAAAATCCATAGAGATCATACAGCGCTGCTGTTAGTAACTTTAAAAATAATTTTCCATGGTTTTGAGTATTGATAGTGGCACTGTGAAAGATCACTGGTGGTCATATTGCAGCATTGTGTGCCTGCGACGAACCACAAATAAATCTTTTGGATGTTTCTACAATTGTAGACATATTTTGTTAATGCATCTTTAAATATTGTATTGCCCCCTGTTCCGGTTTGAACTGATATCGTGTCTGGGGTGTGGGTGAAGTTGGTTTTGTTTGAAGATTTAGGCACTTTGTAAGACGTAATTTTTTTTTTTTTAATGCTGAAACCCACCATAAATGCAAAGCAACATGCTGCAGAATTTTCAAAACATGGTTTGAATGCAAGTGACGATAAAACTATATTTTGTAAATTTTGCAACGCATCAGTGACTTGGGACCGTAGAGCTTGTGCATAAAGCACATTAAACGTGAAAAACCAAAAAACAATCAGCTGAAAATTTAAAGTTCAAGTTTATAGTCTTTATGTCTCATTTAACAAAGTGTTACTGTTATTTTCATGTGGTTTTGTTTGTATTTACATAGCTAACTTTTAACCAAAAATAACACCGCTTTCATAAAAAAATAACACCGATCTTTAAGAATAACAACCTCGAATTCTGTATAAAAATAAACACCCAAAGTGAATACCCCCACTTATGATGCATTACCAAGATACCTGTTTCCTCAGTGTTTTAATTCATATTAATTATAAATGTAAAAATATAATTTGTGGATTGAAAATAAATAAAAATTTAATTTAACCCAAAATAAGGTAGCTTTAAATTAACAGAAGTATAAAATGCTTGTGATACAACGCATATTTAGAAAATAACAAAAAATGTCACACTCAGGGTGATTTTGCAAAAGTTAGATTCAAAAAGTGTGAAGAAACTGTGAACAGACTATAGCGACATTACTTCGGAACCTGAGCTGAAAAAGTGGTGAAAATAGCAAGTACTGTTCTGTTATATAAGTAATTTTCTGCTGTGGTTGCAAGGAAGTGCTGATGACAAAAATAAAATGACTGGTTTGTTCATAGTGTGTATTGACGCATGATGGCCAGGAAGCTTGGCGCATCACCTAGTCTACAAGGGGGGCACTTTTATGCGGGTTCAGGCTGAGAACCCTGGGTGGCCTTATGGGCTGGTTATTGCAGGTGTGTCTTAGCTTGGAAGGAGCCGGTATACAGAGTAAAGCTGGTTGGGCAGCAGCACGTTATGTAGGTGTCTAAGGCAGCATGGGTGACTGTGGATACTGGCTTACCACATGTAGTATATTCTCATGTATTGTATCGTGTGTGTGGGCGTAGAACTATACAGTGCAACAGTGCACAGCGCACATATATCCAGTATCTCACAAGTAGTCCAGCAGCATTACCAAGTGGAGAACTGAAAATAGGCCATTCTGATAAAGTGAGCACTTTTGAAAGCCCTGCTAAAGTTCTACTTTCTCGCCCATTAGGTATCCTTCCAACACATGTAAACAAACATTGCCATGTGTCTGCCATGTGATTGCCTCATGTTAATAAACTTGATGTTTACATTTCAGGACTGCTAAATGTAACATGTATATTATATATAAAACATGTAACATTTATATGATGTATACAAAACATTATATATATGTGTGTGTGTGTCTATACATATATATATATATAAAATGTAAAATACTCAATATATATCAAATACGTAACATATATAATCGCTTGGGTCATGTCAAAGCTCAGATAGACAAAAACTTTACACAACAAACAATTGAAAAATGAACGCCCTAGCGATGAAGTCATGGAAACAGTGAAAAAGCAAACAATAAACTTGGGCGGTGAACAAGGACCAACACAACTCGTTTAAAAAAGGACACACATTAGTTAAGCCGAAAAATAATTCGGAAGGGCAGCCATATCCAGATTTTGAAATAGACTAGTACTACTGCACACCCAAGGTACAACACCACTTGTCATACAAATTACGAAACATTTAAAAACTGTACCGCAAACTTAACGTTTCCCATGACTTACCGTTTTCTAAGTGCCCCATCGCTCTGTAGCGTGACTAGTAAAACGTCAGCTCGAAAACATGGTAGCTGTATTTGGCCTCAGCTAACTGAAGTTAAGTACAACTAAGCCACCAGGAAAAAACATACATCCTGCAGGCATAAGGTAGCAGCGTAATGTGGCAGACGTCTAAAGCTAAGTAGATAGAGCGAGGCCATGCAAGGCCTTAAATAAAAAACTACAAATAAAAAAATAACGACACACAATGGGGAAAGGAAGAAGGCAGTGAGACAGAACAGTGTGGCAAGACGAGGGAATCTGAGCCGAGCAAGGAGTACACTACTGCACAGAAGTAGATGGTGCTAATAAACTTAACATGTTGGTGCTAACATGGCAGTATACAAAAATATGTTATATATAAAAAAATAAAATATATAATATATGTGCATGTATATGTACATAATATATATTATATGATTTTCACTTTTTATTAAGGAAGATTTAAGAACGGTTACATGGCTTGATGTAAATAGATACGTACAGATGTTTTGAGGCTAGGCCTACATTACAAAACAACACAGTGATATAAAAACGTGTAAAATTAACATATAATTATTGATGGCAAAATTTACACTTGTTAATTCCTACTTGTTCTTTTCCAACAATTTACTTCAATAACGTATTGGGGATAAGCGGGGAAAACACGTTATAAAACCTATCTGGGGAAACACGACGTAAAACCCATTTAAACTTACCTCCAGACAGTTGCAGTTGAAATTTTCATCATTTCTGCAACTCGTTCAATGACCTGGCACTGCTTCATCTCTCCTCGACGAATTAACAAATAAATACTTTCCGCGAGATTTATAATGTTTTCCTGATGCTGATTATTCGTACCTAGTTTGCTGGAACCCATGACTTTACAAAAAATCACTACAACACAATTAAACACTATATGACTTATAATAAAACAATGATAATTCCAGATAAGCTGAAAAATAAATGAGAACACAACAACTTCCAGCTTCCAAATTTGTGGCTTGACTTGCAACCACTCCACATAAGCAAAGCCAAGCTACAAGCATGAAGGAACCACAATAATGGGCTGTTGGTTTTGACCGCTGCGCCGATCACCTGACACAATATAATTATGAGTTACAGTAAAAACATTATCTTTATGCCAATAATTACTATAAACAGTATAAAATACACTTCAAACAACTTAAGCAGACATAAATTTAAACATTACACTTGCAATACAACATTATTTCTTAGAACTACATTTAAAATTTCATTGTCAACATAACTCAGTGTGTTTATCACCAGCCTGTGCGGTAACACACATGGTTATACATATGCAGTTGCAGACAGTGATTTTTTTTCAAAGGTTGATTTCTAGAGTGTTCACTTTAACGTGAACAGTCTTTACAAAATATTACATTTTGAGAACTGGCGAGCATTATTGGGCTGGCAGGCAGTACAGCTTCTGTACTGGTTGGCTGTGTACTGGTCGACGATGTTGTCTGCTACAGGATGTAACTTGACTCTGGCCAAGCACCAGCCCTATGGGGATATATGTTCTTCACATATAAGGACCAAATCTCCCACAGTGAGTCCTGGTTGGTTAGTTTACCACTTGCCCAGAGGTTGCAGCTGTTGAAGATATGACACCATCATCTCTAAAACTTATTGGAAAGTGCACACACCATTTTCCATCTCCACGACAGGCAGAGTGCACTATCACTGTTCACATCACATGATTCAGGGACAGCTACACGGGGCCTACCAATAATAAAATGCCCCGGTGTGAGGGCAGCAAAGTCACATGGGTCAGATGATAGTGTTAATGGTCTGGAATTGATGACAGCTTCAACCTTTGTACATAATATTATTAACTCCTCTATAGTGAGATTCTGATTGCCAATGACTCGTCTGAGGTGGTATTTGGCTGACTTCACAGCTGCTTCCCACAACCCACCTTGATGGGGACTTGCTAGGGGAAGAAAATGAAAATTAATGGAGTAAGTCAGAAAGCTTTCAACAATGAGAGACAAAAGTTGGATAAAGGATTGTTGAAGCTGCCTTGCCACGTCCACAAAATTGGTCCCACAATTTGAATAGAAACTTGTTCTCAATTCTCATCTCGACACAAACTGTGTTAAGTCTGTAATGTAACAAAACTATCAGCAGTTAGATCAGTCACAACCTCAACGTACATTGCCATAGTTACAAAACAAATGAACATGGACAGGTAAGCCTCCTGAGTAGTGCCACGACGTAACTTGTTTAGTCTAAAGGAAATGGGTCCAGTATAATCCACTCCCATCCGCTCAAAGGTTCCAGAGGACGTGACTCTCTGCCGGAAAATCACTCATAAGTGGAGGAGTGTTCACAGATCGACACCGGAAGCACGGCATATGCTTGAAGACTCTAGATTGAAGCAGGGATTGGGCTGATAAAATCCAAAAGTTCTGTGATACAAGAGACTCCAGTATTGTGGTGCTGCATGCAGATCTCTCAGGTGGTAATTATCTACCAATGTTCGAACCACTGCATGGTCTTTCAACAGTATGATTGGGTGCTTAGTTGTAAACTCCATGGACAAGCGAATGCCTACCCTGATCACACCATGCAAATCCAGAAAGGGTGCCAAGTGCTTCATTAGTGTTGAATAAGGCTTTCCTCCATTGAGACATTTCAAGTCGTAATTTAGGCAAGCATGTTGGATGCATTTGCATACAAGAAGAGCAGCTTTCTCCAGTTACAAACTTGTTAAGGATCCACTTTTACAAGGTTATGTTTAGGTAGTTCTTATGAAATGCTTAATATAAGCCATAATGTGAACTAACTTGGGTCATGATGAAATTCGTTGGAATACAAGGAGCTCTTCAGGAATTTCATGAGTGTTCAGCAAGGCGATTTGAGCTATGGGAAATTGTTATCATGCCCCAACACAGTGGACACTGGTCACTGTCCAGGTGGGTGGACTAACCAACAGGGGCCATGCCAAAAGAGGTCATGGGAGAGAAGGTCAGGAGGGATCATCTTGAGACCTGACATAGTTCTACAGCTGAGGAGGAACCCATTCTTGAATGTGAGACGCAATTAGCCACAGAGGTTTTCAACAAGTATGACGGAGACTATCCAAGCTAGAGCAACACTGGAATCAGTTCATGCATGGATTGCTGAGATATGCAAGTACTAGCTGAGGAAGTTGTGGTAATAAAAGATAAATTTTGCCATTAAATAAGCCTCTCACAATTATAAACGAAGGAGAGACATTAGTTTCAAAGAAGCTATTTGTGCCCTAACCATTACCAAATGTGCATGAACACGTTCCCTTCAGTGTTCATAATTTCTCAGATACACGACTGCTGCATAGGCTCTCTCAGAGGCGTTGGAAAAACCATGTAATTACCCACTGACCGCATCAGGGTATATGAAGCATGGCAAGCTAAGGGTTTCAATTTCAGTCATGCCATCCATAAATTGATTCCACCTTGCCTGAGTTGACTGGGGTAAGGGGTCATTCCAGTTCAATCCTTTAGTCCACAATCATTGCATTAGAATTTTGGCCCACACAGTTAATGGAGCAACCCATAGGATCATATAAGCGTGAAATCTGCGAAAGGACAAAGTGTTTGGCGAGACTGCTAGAGTGGACTCATAGGGAATAGGAGAAAAAGTCCTTCACTGGATTCCAGTATTGACCAAGGATGTTCACAACAGCACCCTAGGACTTTCACAGCGGTTGGCAGGCACATCACTGAGGAGCTGAGGCTCATTACTCTACCATTTCTGAAGCTGAAACCCACCCCGGTGTAAAAGTTCACCAGCTGAATTTTTAACAAATTAGCTTCATCTAACAATATTCAGCCTGTGATGATGTCATCCACGAAAATGTGCTTCTCAAGAGCATTGGCACCTAGCGGATATTCATCACCTTCATCAGACAGCAACTGATGCAATGTACGAATTGCCAAGAATGGAGATGGTGTGGGCCATAGGTTACTGTATTCAGCTGATAAACTGTAAGGGGTAGTAATGGGACCTCACGCCACAGAATGAGCTGGCATGATCGGCCAGCCTCATCGACCAAAACTTGGCAGTATGTTTGCTTAATGTTGCATTAAAAAAACTACACTGTATAGCCAAAATCTTATAATTATGTAAATGTCATTCTGAAGTTTAGGACATGGGAGTAAAATGTCATTGAGTGAAATACCATTGAGGTCTGTGTGCAGTCATCAAAAACAACCCTCAATTTGGTCATAGAGTTAAATGTTTTGAGCACCCCATGATGAGGGATAAAAAACTCTGTGGTTTGTCGGCCACTATCCTGTTTGCAAGAGAGGGTATACGGCCCCATATGACCTACCTGAAAATAGTCAGACATGAACTCTGTATACATAGTCTTCATCTCAGGCTGCAAATGAAATTTCCTTTCTAGCAAATAGAATCTATGTTGGCAATTTCGTACGAATCCCCAAGAGTTTGGTCTTGAGGTTTAAAGGGAAGAGAATCCTTGTATCTCCAGTATCTACTCGTGTGGGAGTATCTTTGAAGTGTTTTTCACAATACTCGTCTTCAGGTGGCTTTGCATTGACCTGAGGAGGCTCTTAAGTCTCCCAGAATTGTTTGAAGTTATCATCCAACAAGCTCTCCATACCAATCCCTGCTCGATATCTGTACAGGACTCAGGGTATTCCCCCAATAACTCCCATCCCAACTTGGATTCCAATACTACAGGCATGTGTTGTCCCAACTCTAACCTTCCACTCATACCACAACGAGCACAGACATCAGCATCTAGAAGTATATCTATAGGAGCAGGTTTATCGAAGCGAGAGTCTGCCAAAGGAAAGGAACCCAACTGAGCACAAACACAGGAATCAACAGACACACATGGCAAGTTGCTAGTAATCTTGAACACAACAAAGAGTGAGTAAGAGAAGGTACACTGAGGTTCAATTGATGACAGAATCTGATAGGTTATTACCCCCTTCAAGCTGACAGCACTGTGACAAAGGCCCAAACCCTTTCACCGGCTTTGTGTGAGGGCAATGAGAGGACTTCTGCAGATGCTTCAGAGAAAAAAGATGCTTGCGCTGCACTATCCAGGAAACACAGTATGATATGAGACTTACTGTTTGCACTGTAAACCTTCACCAAGGTAGTAAACCATAACACTGATATGCATTCACGAGCCGAAACACCTGCGAACATTTCGCCTGGAAGCTGTGTGGGGTCCAACGTTTTGTCTTGGGGAATTGAAGATACAGTGGGCTTATCTATGTGGAGCAGGGTATGATGCTTTTGCTGGCACTGATAACAGGTGTGAGTAGAGAGTCATGATGCTAGTCTATGGGCTGTCCCAAGGCAATTGAAACATAATTTTTTGTTCCAAGCTATTTGTTGTATATCTGTAGGTGAGGCTTCTATGAATTCAGGACACTTGTACACAAAATGGGTGGTTTGCTGACACAGTGCATAAGATTTTGTTTTATGTTCTTAACTGGAATAAAATACTGCTTTTTGTTGTGAGGTTGTATGACTTAACTTTGTCAGAAATTGTTTCTGAGACATGTTATTTGCACTAACCTTAATCCCTACATCAAGAACACAATCAATTTTTAATTTTCTAGACTGAACAAACTTTATGAGTTCAGAAACTTTAGGAACTGTGTCAGTATTATCTGTAAGTGAGTTTTTGAACTGTGAGCATACACACATTCAACTTGCGCATCAAAACTGTGACCAGAACAATGTTATTGTTTGTGATATCATGGCCTGAGCCTTCCAGAGCATGAACATTCTCATTGAAGGTGTTGGCAAACTCTTTGACTGATAGAAGATTTGCAGAGTTGAGAGCAGGCAGGACCAGACTTCTGTTTATGTATACCGGTAGTGTAGTGAGTTTCCTGATGTTTTGGTACTGGGATATGAGAATTTCGGAAGCTACTGTTTCAGTTGTAATTGGTAGATTGTTTACTAACTATAAAGCTTCTCCCATGAGGCATACCTGCAAATACTGGAATTTCTCTATATCAGCTAATCCCCGACTGTCATGAATCGTCCCTTGGTACAACTAGAATAACATGGGCCATTTGTCCCACTGACCTGAAAAGGATGGTAAATTAATATTTTGCAGATGTACATTTTCAGATGGGGCAGCAAGAGAAGACGAAGAAGGATCTTGCACAACATGAGAGGACAGAAATGAGGTTATGAGACACTGTGTGTCGGACAACTGAGCAAACAAGGACTCATGCTTTGCGGTAAACACATTTCATCCAAATCCTTCAAGGGGTTTATTTGAAAAGTTTGTTACACAGAGTGTTTACTGTACCTTCAACAGCATTGAGTTGTGAACCAAACTCATTCACTTTATGAATAACATTCAGCAAGACTTTGGGGCCCGTGATCAGTGCTTGTGCCCTATCATTTATTTTTTTAAGCTTACGTTCTTGGAGCTTCAACATAAGCATAAATATCCTAAACCCCATGGCTAGGATCACAACATCAAACAAAATTAATGAAAACTGTAAGGAAACAAATGTAATGCACTTGATCTGTAAAATTCCCTATGAGTTAATAAGTTATGTTGACGTATCTGACGCAACATAAATATATTTCCGAAAACACTTCTCAACACGCGAAGAAGAAACAAGATACAGAAATGTAATTACACACCCATGTGTCAAAAATATTAACGAACGAGAGACAATGGAAACACTAAAACTGAAGATTTGATGACAAAATAATGAAGAGGGTGAACAAATTTAATTTTATCTGAGGATGCTTGAATTGCAAGAGTGGATTCAGAGTGGCGGCGCGGTCACTTCACACACATGGTACACTTTACATTTATGCAGTACATGTAAAAACGAACAAAACTTTATCACAGTTACGCATCACAATCTTTGATACAAAATCTGACCATGGAGAACCAAATGTTGCAATATTTTATTGATAAGAACTCGAGAGGGAAGGATAACAATGGACACTCATCATACGCAAACTTACTGCCTCGCCATCTTGGTAAAGACCGTTCACGTTAAAGTGAGCACTGTAGAAATCAACCTTTGAAAAATACCACTGTCCGCAACTGCATATGTATAACCATGTGTGTTAGTGCACAGGCTGGGAATGAACACACCCAGTTATGTTGGCTATGAAATCTGAAAAGTAGTTCTAAGAAATAGTGCTGTATTGCAAGTGTCATGTTTAAATTTATGGCTACTTAATTTGTTTGAAGAGTATTTTATACAGTTTAAAGTAATTATTGGCTTAAAGATAATGTATTTACTGTAACTCATAATTATATTGTGTCACATGATCGGCACAACAGTCATATAGTGTTTGATTGTGGTGTTGTGATTTTGTGTAAAGTCATGAGTTCAAGCAAACTACGTACGAATAGTCTGCGTCAGGAAAACATTATAAATCTAGCCAAAAGTATTTATTCGTTAATTCGTCGAGGAGAGATGAAGCAGTGCAAGGTCATCGAATGAGTTGCAGAAATGATGACAATTTCAAATGCAACTGTCCGGAGGTAAGTGTAAATATGTTTTTACGACTTGTTTCCCCGGACAGGTTTTATAACGTGTTTTCCTCGCTTATCCCAAATACGTTATTAAAGTAAATTGTTGGAAAAGAACAAGTAGGAATCAACAGTTGGAAACGTGATATTATACAAGGAAATTTAAATAACAGTAATAAAAGTAAATGAACAACAGCAGAAACGTGACATTAATATATTCGTGTGAGTTTGCGAAGTAGATGTTGTATCCTAAGTTTGAATAATAATATAAAAAGTTATGTGTATTTATGTACCTATGCCCATCTATTTAACCTTTGTTTTAAATCTGTCTTGATAATAAGTGCAAATTTTTCCATCAATAATTATACGTTAATTTTACATGTTTTTATAACACTGTGTTGTTTTGTAATGTAGGCCAAACCTCAAATATGTCTGAATGTATCTATTTAGGCCCAGCCATGTAACCTTTCTTAAACCTGCCTTGTTAACAAGTGCAAATGTGCCTGTCAATAATTATACAATAATTTGACACGTTTTTAAATCAAATGTGTTATTTTGTAATGTAGGCCTAACCTCAAACTTGTGTTCATGTAGTTATTCATCCCAAGTTACAGCGTTAAGTTTTACTATTGTTAACATAACATAAACATCACAGTTTGATGTTACACCAAAGGTGTTTTAACATCCTATAAACAATCAAATCTTGAAGCTGGTTTTGTTAACTATAGACCTATAGCTGTGCTTGTTCCCGACATTATTTCTTGATACAAGGTAATTGTTTTATTTAGAAATGCTTGCCGTAATAAGAATTAGAAAGTATTAACAATTAATTGTCAACAGTTATAGAATAATTCAATGTCTAAATTTCGAAATGGATGTTCGACAAGACAACTTGCTACCTTTTGAGAAATATCAACGAAGATAGTATGCGTTCTTAAGTAGGCATAATTATTTGTTATATCTGCCACTTTGGCCACAAAAATATTGTAGTTAAAGAAATTTAATGTAACTGTAAATTGCATGGCTCCTGTTTACTTGCGAATGCATGTTTAGTAAAGGTTAGATTATATTATGCAGTGTATGTGTTAAATTAAGTAATTTCTAAAAAAATCTGTATGAGTTAGCTTTTAATAAGGGCTGGGTGACAATTGACATACCTAACACATACACAGTTATAGCAATAAGCACATTTGTACCAAAGAAATTAAGGTCGCTACAGAGAGTTGGAATGGTGGGGTGTTTTTCTTCTTCTTCTTCCAATTGATCTGAGACATTTTTTAAAGGATAAATTATTTACATTTCAATTTTTACTATAAACATTACCTAAAAGCGTTACAAAACTTCTGTGGTTGTGATTATCCAGAAATAAACAAAAGAAAATATTTTCCGAGGAATGAAGTCAAAATACAAACTTTCTTGATTTGTAAATAAGTTTTTCAATTGATAACATAGTATAAATGTCAGGACTTCTGATTGGCTGTTTATTAGCGCATAGCTATAGTAACAAGGAAAGTTAAACCAAGTGCTTATCACTATGCACAGTTGTAGCCACTATAACTGAAAACAAGCAGTTTAACTTGTATGTATATCACTGTGTTGTGTTAGTGATATGCTTATAGCAATTGTGGCCCGGCCTTAACTGTACCAGTCCCACAATATGTGCTCTAGACTGTTATATTGTGAAATACAAATAAAGTTGATTTTACTGTCACTGCTGTGTAAAACATTTCAGGTACTTCAAGAGAGATATTGAAGATGTGGCCACTCCGGATAAGAAGAGAAAGAAGAGGCCACAAGAGGGAAAGTCCTTTGAAAGTGCTGATGACTTCACCGTTGTAGCCATTCGCAACACCATTTATAGGATGTATCGTGAAGGTATGGGCGACACAGATCAATAATGTGATGATGATGTACATTTAATTTATAATATTTACACAGCAGACACTAATTTAGTTCCTCTATTAACACATTACGTTCCGAAAATGCAAATACACACACTGTAACTGACTTTATCATTTCACTACAAAATATTCATTGTAAGAACATGTAGAATTTTGGGGGCAATAGGTTTAATTTGGTATTATATAAATAATTCCTACTACAGTAAAAAAGCAATGGGAAAGGAAGGCTACGGTAGTACTACCCTAGCAAGACATATCTAATTTTTAGGGAAATAACACCACATTATTTCTAATAATTTCCATGAACGTTAGTCAGAGAAAAGCCATGATCACATATAACAAACACATAGATTTATTTTGGTAATTCTGTATAACATTAAACATTTTCATGCAAACACATTGAAAAGTATATAATTTTGACACGTGATAGAACGGCACTGTGTTGTGTCATAGTGTAGTGTGTAACAGTTAATTCGATTGCTAGCAAATTGTGGCATTCCCAATGAAACTTTTGCATTTACAAAGCATTTCATCTATCGTAAACCAATTCTGTTACAGACTCCAGACTGTGGAAACATGATATTGGAAACACCTACAAACAGTTTGCAATACATTAGCAAACAGCACTGCAACCACAAGCACTCAATCATACACAGTGTTTGCAGAATCTGCTACAAAATCAACCACGAATATACACTTATTAAACTTAACAACTTCACACACGTTAAAAAGTATAATTACTGAAAATAAAATTGGTAAAAACACAACACCAATATAATGTTATTGTCTTGTACACAATGTGTGTAATCAATACATGTTGGGAGCTACTGTGGGTGAGAGTAAGTGTATGACAAGCAGACATTACCAAAACTGTATATATCAATATTGAAATGCCACTAATTATTAGTCAGTTATTTTCTGTTATTGCCTGCGACAATAATGCATTCACATTATCAAATTCTTGGTTATTTGTAAATTGACAGCCGTTAACATTTCATGTAATATAAAAAACATTTGTCGACGATGGCACGTGCTACCATTGTGACATAATTTTCATGATAATTTTGCAACTGACCTCGCAAGGACATCATATCACTTTGGCGACGCTACTGAAGGATGTGAGAGACAGAGGGATTGAGTTCTATGGTGGAAGAACCAAACTCTACCACCTCCTGAGGAATATGGGATTCGAGTGGATGATTATGAACGGGCGACGGGCCATGCTCGAGAAGGAATACATCGTCATCCAATGTGCTATTTTTTTGAGGAAGTACATGGACGCAAAGGTGAATGGCGCAAACTTCATATTCATTGATGAAACGTGAATTTTTGCAAAAGGTTTACTGTGACTTACATATTTAAATATCATAATGTTGTATGAATACCAACAACAATAAATCACAGCTTTGTTATATTTAGGAACTGTAAAGAAGAGCTGGCAGGACAAAACAGTCCACACTGTAAAGAGACACTGTGTAGACCAAGGTAAGCGGTTCATTGTTGTTCATGCTGGAGGTTGTAATGGCTTCGTACCGGAAGCCGGGTTGCTGTTTGTTTCAGGGCAGAAGAAGGGTGACTACCACGGTGAAATGAATGGGGAAAGTTTCCAGAAGTGGATGAAGCAGCTCTTGGAGAGCTTGCCGGAGCTCAGCATTATCATCATGGACAACGCATCGTATCACAGCATCTAGGTATATGGTTTGGCACAAATGTAGGATTCTTTTTACCATAGTTGCATTTAAACAAGGCAAACTATTTGTTCAACTAGTGACATAGTCAACAAAATTATTGCAATTTGAATTATTTTCTGAATTGATTATTTTATATACTTTCAGCTTGAAAAATTTCCCAACAGAAGCTGGAGGAAAGACGACATCGCCGCGTGGTTGAAGCAGCACAACATTCCGTTTATTGCACATACAGTTAAAGGTGAATTGCTGGGTGTCTAAAAAACGAATTTGCCTCCAGTGTGGTATGTTTTTCTTCACGACCATACATTACATTATGTATAGTAAAGCTTACATTCGGTTGCTTCTTAACATAACAACATTCATTAATAGAGCTTTTATGACTTTGTATCACATGTTAAAAAATATTTCAGGTATGTGATTGATGATATGGCTCATCAGCATGGGCATGAGGTACTGCGGCTTCCTCCATACCATTGCCATTACAATGCAATTGAACTTGTCAGGGCCCAGTGCAAGCAGCACTACAATAGTCACATGGGCCAGGACAGAAAGTTTGATGATGTAGCTGTTAGGGCAATGTGGAGTGAAGCTCTCCAATTAGTGATCCCAGAGAGGTATACCTGTGTGTCATGTGTGTTCAGTGTCATCCTTTTCTGTGCCTGTAAGTTCTGTGAAGTGGTCCTTACCATGTGATTTCCTTATGTCCCTGCAGTAGTTTGAAACATCCAAATTTTTTATGTGTCACAGCTGTACTTCAAGGTTTTAGTATATAATGGCTAGATAACAGTGTAAATTGTGTGTCCTTATGTGTGTGTTCTTTTTATTTGTATTTATTGTGTGTTATATTATATTTCAATATGTGTAAATTGCTTCAGTATACTTACGTATTAAGTAATGGTTTGCAATTTCTGCATATCAGATATTCTTCAAGCTGTGGTCTGACTTTGTACGATAGATTTGTGTTTTTACCATGTTTCTTGTCTTTACTTATAGTTATTTTTCCATTATTTATATTTTTTATTCCATATTAATTCCTTTCATATATATCTTAACAATTCACTCTTAGACTTGCTTGCATGTCTCTAACTGAAATACCACAAATTCTGAAAATATTTAATGCTTCTTGTCATATATGCATGGTCTGGTTGTTTATTTTAAATTATTTGCATTATTGCTTTAAGTTTTTTTTAAGCCTGAAAATATGCATATTTCTGGTGCCACATGTTAAACACACTGCTTTTAAGTGTACCTTGCACAAACTTTCCTTCAGATGGGCAAAGTGTGTCGACCACGTGGAGAAGCTGATTGCAGAGGACTGGCAGAAGGAAGTGCACGATGCCGCTGACATACCTCCATTCATCATCTCCTTGGATCCGGATTTCGACCCCATTGACGAAGATGATCCTGACAGTTCAAGTGCACAGTAGGTGCTGGATGGTCAGAGGCGGTAAGGTTTGTATGACCAGGTAAAGGTATTTGCATTTTGCAGCTGCTTGTTTGTAGTATACACATATCTGTTATGGGTTGGTACTATTTGTTATTGAAGTCCACATGTGTTTATGTATTTGTCATGTTGTTTGTAAAGATATGTTATTTGGTTTTTAGTGTCTAGTATAAAACAAATATTAGTGATGTTTTTACACAATATATAGTTTTTTCAAAAATTTGTTCTAAATGTTGAAATTTGAGTTGCATGGTACAATAAAGTCATGTATATTGAGTTACTTATTAACATAAATGTGTAACATGTTAACATGTTTGGAATCTTGTTAATATAAGTGTCATGATAGTTTTACAGCTTAGAAATTAAGTTGTATATTAATATGTAATTTTGTTGTGTGTGTCGGTCATACACTAGATAAAAGTAACATGCCTGTACGTATTACTTTTATAATTTGTCCTTTACATTATCATTTTTCTGTCATTTGTGGATATGTATTGGTTTAACATTAATAATAAGACATTTCTTTCAGTTTTGTCTGTGCACGCATGAACCATTTTTCGTAAGATTAGTAATTTTCTTTAAATACTTTTCTCATTTGAGTTTTCAGTTTTGCTGCAGTCATAGCAATGAAGGAACCACAACAATGATGAGAGTCCATGCACTTTACCTGTAAAATTTGTTTCTTGAGGTCTGTGTGGGTTTGATAAAAAGGTAATGTCGCACCCAGTTGGGCCACAAGAGACACCGGAAATGCACCTTCTCTGCAGCACCTCTGACACTACTACTAGCACTCCTGTAGCATGTCACCCAGGTACCATCAACAAACCAGTGGCACCTAAACGTATAATTGTTCTATCTACTCCTGACTTTGTGCCCTGCTGCAAAGCGACCCGGCCAGTCCTATACAATAGGAAAGCATTAGTGCCCCGTCAGGACTAAAACCCCCAACAATATAGGAGAGCCTTGCTTTGCTCCTAGCCAAAAAGGTGGATGCCGCCTACTGCCTCAGACAAGTGAATATCTATTCCCGTATACATCACACATCAAGTAAAAAGGAGTCGAACCGAGACATTTTTCTGGCATCCAACATGGGGCGAGGCTGCCAAAGTTGCACAAGGCAGCATGAACGAGCCAGCCACAACAGCCATCTCAACGTATATACAGAACCCAGGCACCTCCAGACTTCAGGGCGTCTCAAGAAACATTGTGTGGTGCCCATATCAGCAGCCAACATGTCAGTCGTGGCAATTAGCAAGCCCAAGATAGAAAAGGCCAACTCTGCCACAACCGGACACAACCGCAGTTCACGACCATGCTGCACCAGAACGGCAATACACTGCATTCAATGCACGCACTGCCATCCCTGGCACCATTATACCTGCCTCAGCTAGGCAGATGAACCTCGATACACTGATGGATTGGAATACCAGTGCAAGGACTGTTGTACCAGGCAAACTCCCTACTGTAACTGGGTAACGTGCCCTGGACGAGGGATCCATACAGTCCATTTTATACTTTGCGGCGAAAATTATCACCATAGCTGTATCGGATAACCCGACAAGCCAGTGAACAGACCAGGCCTAGTCTACCAGTGCAAGGTTTGCTAACAAGTTGCAGAATAAAGAACTTAAAATCCTGGCCCTATTTCACTGTGCAACCAGGTCTTTTACAATGTAGAATAGCAGCTCCCAGAGTTTGCCGGAAGACCACATGAGTACCCCAGCGGGTTCATCAATGAATGAGAACGGGACTTCCGCAACCATTAGATACCTGAGAAACACTGGGTTTCTCGTGCCCAGCTCAAACTCGATTAGTGGAATGTCTACAGAGAATTTGGGACGGATTGGAAACAACTCAGCACACCCACCTGGCACAGCGTTTCGCTGAAGAGGAAGTCGTCACCCATTTAACGACTGAATTCTAAAGCCACCAACAGAAACATGGGGACAAAATCAAAATCTTCGTAAGAAGAAAAGTAGATATGTACCGGTCAAATAATTCCTGACGGGGACTAATATAGATGCATATACCAAATCACTCGCCTACTGTTGCCATGAATACGGAACATCTTGCAACTACCCAAACTTGCAGCTGTAGATGAACTGATTGAAAGAACACGTGAAGCTGAACAGAACTTCCAAGCACAAGCTTTGCTCGATCAATCGAAGCCCGGAAAGCCTGTCGCCAAAGGGAAGACAGAGGAATGACACACCAAGCCTCCCCCACCTCCCCTGTAGACCTTACGAATGCCAAAATGCTGGTACTGTCCAGGGAACCACTTTAACAGGGACTGCCCATAGAAACCTGAGCAATCACTCAGACACATGGAATCGCGGGATGCAAATAGGACGCTGTGACCCACCCATGTCAAAGCGACACCGCAGAATATACCGTCAAAAGAAAACACCAGCGCCAGCAGAAAGAAGGAGGTGATTCCGTTGGCCAAACGGGACCAACTGTCAAGCTCCTAGATGAAGTTCTGGAAGCACCCATAGCTCTCTACATTGAAATCAGAATTAACGGCAGAAATGCCTTAGCCCTATTGGACTCTTTAGCATCGGAGAATTTCAATCACAGAGATCTACTTCAGGAGCACTAGCACGCAGAATCGGAACCCCAAACTAAGGCAGTGAGAATGGCTAAACCTGAGTGCACCCTCGCCGTTGACGGACGCATTACCGTATTTACTGCCATAATTTTAGCACCTTTTTTACAGGATTATATATACTGCAAAAAATTAGGGTGTGTGAATTATGCAAGGAATCACCAGGCACATGCATGTAAACATTAAAATGAGGTCAACTGTATTTGTATGTTTTGTCCAATTGCTGGCTGCTTCCTCTATGTCATCAGTTGAAATAATTACAGGAACAAAATAAAGAAATAAAGGGCAATTGTTACTATTACTACACATTGTTTTTATTTTACCATGGAGCTAAACGAAAAAAAGGCATGTGTAAACACCTGTAATGGCAATGCAACGGTTTTCAAGATGGCAGTTTAGTAGGAAAAGCAAAAATATTTAGGCTTCGTACATTTCAAAACATCCTACAACACCAGCAGGTAATTAGTAATATGTCGGTGTTTATGTAAACATTACTAGAAAATGTAACTCCGCACGTAAAAATACAGTAAAACGAGCAATTTATAAACTTTAAACTTTTAGCAATAACAAAACATCAGCCGCACGCCGCACAGGGTCCAAGGAAGTTTTGACGAAACCTAAACCACACACTGCAGAATGTTCCATATATGTTCAACCAATCATCTGCTTACGCTCGTATTGATCCAGTGATGCTGTTTTAACTAAATGTCAGTGCCCAAATATTATAACGACCATCTTGTGAAAACTGAACAGCACGCCACAAGCTGATCCAATACTCTGGCTGTTCACTTTACTTGCTAGCGATATCGCAAATAATAAAAATTTTTTAATGCGGAAAATCTTTAGAAATATAACAAATGCTGTAGTCTTAAGCAGGTTTTGTGTATTTTATTACTATTAATTATTCGACGCACATTTTTCACAGTTATGAATGTATGCATTAAAACATTTGGAATAAGGTTTAGAACAAGTGGGGAAAATGTGATGTAAGCGAGTGTGCAGCTGGTTATCGTTCATTGGCGTGTGCTGTTATTAATATTAACAGTTGCTTTAGTAAAAAAAAATAGGATTAGGAAACACTTGTTACTTTGACTCGTCGAGAGAAACGTGTGGCATAAAATATGAAAGGAAAAGTTATTCCAGAACTCGGCACCATTAAATAAGGGTCCGTGAATTATGCCAGGGCGAGAATTATGCCAGTAAATATGGTATTCGGCCATTTGAGCTTCAAAGCTTCACAACACAAGCATACTTCATCATCACACCAGATATTGAAGAGGACGTTATCCTTGGACATCCATGGCAACGCGAGCAACAGTGCATTATGGATCACTGGGAAGCATAAGGTATACCTGGGTGACAAATGATGAGTCACGCTACACTGGAAGTATCTGGCAGTACAGCAAGACATTACCGTCCTTGATATTCAAGACATCCGACACTACCTAACAGAGGTCCAGTTTCAGTAACTGAAGGAGGTCCTGGACAAACACGCGGTGACCTTCAGAACAGGTGGTAACGTACGCCAAATACGAATGGTGCAA
The DNA here is from genome assembly GCA_029891345.1 of Dryococelus australis. Classification (NCBI taxonomy): domain Eukaryota; kingdom Metazoa; phylum Arthropoda; class Insecta; order Phasmatodea; family Phasmatidae; genus Dryococelus; species Dryococelus australis. The sequence continues at coordinate 290,875,766 of CM056994.1, forward strand.
CATGATATCCTACTCATTGACTCCACTCCTATCTATAACCGGCCATATAAAGTCTCAGCGAGACGTCGGAGGTTGAAAATGGAGCAAATAGAAGAAACGAAGCGACAAGGGATTGTCAAGCCTTCAACTTCTCCCTACAACTCTCATGTAGTACTAGTGCCAAAGAAAGATGGGCAATTACACTTTTGTGTAAATTACAAAGCCCTGAACAATGCCAAACTGCCTACTCCATCACCGGCTCTCAACCTCGCACACACGCACCGTGACATAGGCAAAGCCCGGATTTTTAGCACCCTCAACCTGCAATCAGGCTATAGGCAGATAGCTGTGCATCTGGATAGCCGACCCTACACCGCCTTCACGTCACCAGATGGAGAGACATTGCAGTTCACTGTTATGCCCTTTGGACTCAAGAACGCACCAGCTACGTTCCAGCGCCTGTGAATACCGCTTTATGCTCACCCAGCGGCCATGGTGGCATGCCATCACACATACATAACCTCAAAATACATGTTTGTTTAAACCAACAGCCTACAGATGTCATTAAATAAAACTTATTCAAATCAATTTAGTATTAAATAATCACTTGAAATTGAGCAAATATTTTTTATTTTCACTTAGTATTCCTTCGTCTGCCAAGCCATACTCAATCCCATTGTTAAAATGACAACTGATTTATTTGCGTCAATTTTTGCCAATTATTACTTGCAGTCTTATTCAGACCTTTAACATTCTAACCAAAACCGCAGCCAACAGTATCCAATAACAACAACGTCCATCAAATTACTGCCACGGTGTTATAACCTTTAACTTGCAATTTCCAATAACAACGCCACAGATAGTTGAATACAGTGTCAGTATGTATGAATTGTTTTCACTGCCAATTATGAATGCAATAATGCATAAGAAGAATAAGAATACAGGGTGCTTTCTCATTGTCGCCAATCTACAAATGTATTAAAATGTAAGAAGAAATTAGGAAACAAAAAACTCTTGCAGGATGTAATCAATACTATCTATAGCACCAGTTATTGATTATCTGTGTGGTTTTGCATTCACGTAGTGTCCAAAAAAATGAATGAGACACACAGTCTTTGGCGAATGCACTAACAAGAAATACGGTAAAACGTAAACAACTGGAACAAAAAAAATCATCAAAAAACAATTGTTCCGAATATATTTTGGGTTTCGGACAGAATATCTGATTGATGGATGCGGTAAATTAAGGCTTTACGAGATTTAATATGTTGATTTATTTAACATTGTATTAAATAAATTAGTGCTACTGATAGATGAATAATAAGCTGCCAATAATGTTCAGATGCTGCCAATGCCAATGGTCGTGGTATCGGCCGGTGAATTGGTATCAGCAACGGCCCATCCCTATGAATAACATCATATTTTATAGCACACTGTAAATAAACCATCGCGTATGGCACAGCTTCTTAGACCAATTTGTGGTCCCATTTTTATGCTAATTTTGATGGTAATGTGTACTAATTTCTGCCATTTTGAGACTCTTGTGGACCATAAATTTTGATTTACTCTGCCTCTATCAGATACATGACAACAGTCCTAATTTTCCTTCCCCTTCGTAATGTGTCATGCAAATTTTTTTACTTCCAATTTTTCTTATTTATGAAATATGTTTAGCAGCAGCTTTGTGGATATACAAGCTTAAAATATTAGTTTCCTAGTGTCAAATTGTAAGAAAAGAGCTTTCAAAAAACCAAATTAATGTATAATGCTATATTTGTAATACCTCACGAAGTTTCATGTGCCCAGGAAAGTTTGTAATGGAGAAAAAGTAGTTAGATGTCTAAATGTAAAATAAAAATTGTTAGGTAAACATCTGTTAATAAACGATTTTTTTTTTAAGTGTAAAAATTAGCAAATTTGTAAAACATTCACTTTTCTAATAATTTCACAGTTTCACTTGATCAGCAAATGAATAAAGTGAGCAGGTCTATGTCAATGTTAACTTTACGTATGTCAGAAGAATACACAATAAGTCAATAAACATATAAGCAGATAAGCAGAGCTATCAAAAGTACTCAGTTTACTTTTACCATCTGTGCTCTCACTTTGAGCGACACTTTTGAGACCATCAAGGTGCCCAAGCTGGCACCAGCAATGCAAAAAAGGACACTCACCATGGCAGTCATCTCCAGCCGGCTCTTGTCAAGTGCTTGCTTGTCTGAACGTAGGGACTCCAGACTCTTGTGGAGTACTTCCTTCTCTGCGAGCAGCTGTGCACACTGGGCACGGCAGGCATCCACTTGCACAGTCAGCTCATTGGCACGTGCCTCCTGTGTGCGCTGGCCCTCCTCTGCACACTCGCACTGCCTGCGTACTAACAGGAGCTGCTCCTTATTCGACTGCAGCTTTGCCTGGCAACAATGCACACTTCCCATATCACCTCCATGCCTGGCAGTAGCTCACTCGCTTACCAAAGTACCCATACATTTCAACTACATAAATACCTCAGATGCCATTTTTAAAATTTAACACTAGTTTTCAACTTCCCATGAAAACTTCGTAAAGGGGGAACGTTAGCACTTAAATATTGATAAAGCATGTCTCACAATGGTAAAACTTACCGCAAGAAAACCTTTGTCTCTAGATGATGCACTGTGCTCAACATTACGATTCAGTGCTGTCAAAATATTAATTTTCACTACGTGACATATACTTAAATTTATTTGAGCCAATATTTGAAACATAAAAAGAGTGCTATTTTACTATCAGGCAATTAGTTCAATTATGAACTGAAAAAATTATTATATAGATAAAACCTGTATAACAGGTGAAAAATGAGTTTAGCTCTAGTAAACTGTTTATTATTTTAAAACAGAGATATGCTGATTCAAATCAGGTCCTGTTAAATTTGCCAATGTTGACCAAATCTGCACTTCTGAAGTCTTGAACTGCACACAATTTTCTGCCAATTTGACAAATGTAAAATGTCACACACACACAAACACACTCGCACACACAAACACACAAAAACCACACACACACAAACACACAAAAAACACACAAAAAACACAAAAAAAAAAAGGTACAGTTATATATGTATATAAAATTGATACATCTTGCCTTTGTGAACATTGAAAGTTTGAAAGTTTTCCTGTGTAACAAAGATGCACCACCACCTTATGCTTTAAATTGTTCTGCTTCATCAGACCATTTGAGCCGAGTAGAGTGGTGAACCCACATATGGTTTCACGTGTACTTTCGTAGTACTGAAAATTCTTTTAATGAATTTTTGTTGAAGTCTTGACAGATTGTGTTTTTATTTGAAGCTGTATGAGCTGCTACGCCACACTATAGTATGATTCCCAGCGCACAGTCGCATGCAAGATAGCTAAGCCTCTTGGTTCCAACCACTCGGCTTCCATGCTGAGCGGTCAAGTTGCATGGGAGCAAACTAGAATGGTTTGAGCATACCTACACAGTATCCCGTTCAGCAAAACACCACTTGACTAGCAACTCGCATGCAACTAAAAACTCTAGCATAAAGCTCCAGTACACTGCATATGGGAAACGAAAACATCAGTGAAAAAGATGGTCAAATTCCACTATTTAATCAAAAAAAATTTGTACTTTTCATCCTACCAAGCTCCACATAACAATCTACCAGCTTAATATTCACTGGGGTTAGAGTCTCATGGAGAAGGGAAGGTGCAGGAGGAAGAAGACTGTTTACACATCACAGCTGTGGTGACAGATCACTCATTATTTTAAGTTTATCAACTACAGAATATGTAATTATTTTCTGTGACATATTGCACCCACCCACAGAGAAAACCAGATGTTAACGTCTGGATGGAGAACAAATGTGCATGGTGAGGAGGTTGTTCAACGATAAATCAGCCGTTACATTGGACACCAAAGTTCGTGTTAAGGTGATTGATTGGGTACCAATTCTGAGATGATGTTGGCCATAGATTCAATGTGTGGAGACTGTTTTCAATGGCCCCACAGTTGTGCACCAAAAATTTCTCTAAAGTACTTTTTTTTGCACGTGAAGTTTTATGGGCCCCACAGTTAGGTAGTCAAAAATTTATCTGCGAAAAGGAATTGCAATGCTATAGGTTCATATTATCTTTGTACCAGGCCACCATGTTAATTCGACAAAATTCCATAATATGTATATTGCAGAATTTAAAATATTCATGTTTAGCACATATATAAAGACCCTACACATTAAGTAAGACAAAAATTCTATAATATATGGAAGTTTATTTATGGGTATGTGTAGTATGCAACTGTGACTTTAATTATATACAATAAATCAAATATCTCAGTCAACGTCTAGAACCATGTTAAATATTATTTCTTAATTAACACTCACAAGTGTCAAACAATAGATCAACAAGCCCACACGAAGACAATCAGATGTTTCAACCTCTTAAGAACCAAGCATATTTAATTTCCTTGACATTATCCCTAACAAATACACAACATAACACATGTACAAAAAATTAAAGCAGTGATCAAACTGAGATACTACTTTAGCATGATGCATGATGTAAAAGCGCTAGAAAGAACGTACTACAGAATCATGACTTTACCCCATTTGTAGAGGGACAACTACATGGGCAAGTCTACCCTCAGTACTGGAGGTAGGACACAGGGAACTCCAAGCCGTTGACAGAAACTCAACACACCTCCAAACCAGTGCTCCTAGCTTGTACTGTCACCCCTGCATAAGTTGAAAACCGTCACATCATCGCCCTTCCCACACAAAAGTTGTTTACTTCACCATGCTCGCCAGCAGCAGAGCGCACCAGTTTGAATTTAGCACGCCGGAGAAGCAAGCCAATCACCAAGGGTCACAGTCTCCCCAAACGCCCTGAGCTTGGAAGTTCTGCACACTAGGCACCATACGAAGAGGCGATATAAGGCATCCATGGTCCATGCATGTGACATCACGAGCTCCACCTCTAGGAGGCAGGGCCAAGCCCTCCGCACCCTTCGAAGCACACAAGATCATCAGCGATCACTATAAAAGAGAGAACCAACCCCCTGCCTAAGCAGTTGCTCGGAATGGCTCACAGGAGTCACTCATCCACTCCTGAAGAGGCTGTGAAGGCCAGAGTTGGTAACTGCGATGGTAATATAGTCTTGCAATGCCCTCCTGGCTGTGATGGCAGAGGGCATCCTGACTTAGGAGTGGCAGTCCTACACCCACACCACCTGCCATGATGACAACGCTCTCCTAAAGATAATCTTCCCCTGAAGGACGTCTCTTCAGCATCGCCTTCAGTTGTCATCGCCTCGAACACCTCCTACATCGACCTAACCTCTCTTAAAACCCATACCTACCAGGTAATCCCAGGTCACTGTGACGTAGGCCCTAGCCAGGCGACTCTACTCCTCGAGTACAGTAATCCCAGTATACATATTTAAAGGTCCTTTTTGGACATACCCATAAAAGTTCATCTAGGACTCACGGCTAGACTAGCTCTTAATAAAATTTCTATAAATTTAATTATTTTCTAAGAATCTGATTGTAACGTAAATGTAGCAGGTAGCCTTTGCCTGATTTGCATTCAAAATATACTTTTGAACTTCTGAAGTTATTCGCATTCAATTTATATATTGATTAAGCAGTAAAATAACGTATGGTAGAAGCCATTGCCATTATTATATTTGTTACTAATTTGCTTTACTGTAAATTATTACGTTGATTTATTAAAACCACACACCCATTGAAACTCGGAGACTTTTACTTGTTAGCTTTAGTAAACCCTACATCCCTGGTGTTTTCAAGTCAAGTGAAGCCAAAATCTAACATCTCATTTACATTTGCATATAAATATTTTAGTTCCTTATTTGTGTACGTGAAGAAATGCCGGAAACACGTATAAGCCAAACTGCAAATTCAAGTAACACCGAGCGATATTCCAAGTTTGGCCAAGGAAATACTCAGGGTATTGCAGTGACTAATCTTCGGGGGAGCCCTTCACTAGGAACTCAATACACCTTGGTATTGCGGCTGGTCATGTACTCTGTTGTATAACCCTTCGGGCTTGAGAATTGGCCAGATGTGGTTAAATGACCAGACACATCGGGACTAGTCGTGGACCAGGATGTTTACTGTAGGACCGCTTTTAATACCCGGCTTCATGCCATATTCATACTTTGTGTGGCATATTAATTTAGGATCAGAATTAATATTATTTAACTCTGCCTCATGCCGAAGAATTTCAAGAGCAGTGTCAAGAACTGTCTTAAACGGGAACTGCACCAGCTAGTGTCTGAGATCAATCCTAATAGTGGTGTTGTTGCTGAATAGCAAGAAGGTGTATCTCTATTCGATTTACCAACCCAGTCACCGGGATGTATCCCATTTGAGTACTTGATTATATTGCACAGCGGAACAGAGATATTAGGAATAGAGACATCAGGACTCTCTCGAGAATATGCCACTATCCCTCCATGAACTTCACACATAACCTTTACCAGTCAAAGAACCACTCAGCTGCAACCAAAGTTGGCCGCTGTTCCACAGCTGGCCGCTGCAACAGCAACTACGGAGCAGAGGAGAGCTACACAACTTGCAGATCATGAGGTAACCCGTCGGCGTGGTGTACTTCCAACTGTTGAAAACTTTGTTTCATTACGTAAACCTACCCAACCCACACTCTACACTGGCATCTTGCCTAAAAGGGTCTAATTTCCCCCCGGACATGTTCTATGCGAAACTCGCATTTAAGAAATTGAAAGCCACTCACACCACTTGCACATGCACAGCGTACGAGAATACATTTAAATTCAAGGTATTCATCAGGGTCAGTATCCCCAAGTCACTGACACCTCACAAGCTAACCCTTCTCATTGTCTCTGACCCCAACATGGGAAGAACCATTTCTCATGCTAGCCCGGGTCTTGTGTGCATTTTCCTTAGGGTGACTTCATGCATGAGTGTTTAATTTAGTGTACATTCCTTTGTGTTGGCATTCGAGATTTGAACTCTCATCTCACCGACCATCGCTGGTACGGTGCTGCACCACAGTCTAGGTACAGGGTGGGACCAAACCCTGTACTAGGTGGTAGAAGGCTTGGGGACTTCGAGCTCTCACTCAAGCTTCATCCCTTTGCGCTCTCCGTTGTGCTTCAACACAATTCTTTGTAGCACCCAACATGGGGCATAACTCCATTAGCTGTCAATGTGAGGGGTGTAACCTTACCTGTTGTCAACGCAGGGTGTAAGTGGCAAGTAGCTCAGACTTGGTCACTTCGAACCAAGCCGCCACTCCCTGGGAACCAGTCATAACATGGGACAGAGTAGTCTTAGTATTGAACATGTCAATATGCATCCAGCCAGCCACTTTCCTAGGAATCGTTGTTGTATGTGAGGGACACTAACTGTGTCACCAGAGAGAGAGAAATTCCTCACCCCCTCTCCCGCCAAATTGTGTACGTGTTACATATAGTAACTGCACGGGTCATTATTGAGACCAAAGGCAGGAATTACTGACATAAATTCTTTTGGCACCCAATAACATAGGGGAAAATGTGCCCTTATCTTAGAGAGGTAAAAGATTAGTTAAGCCACCCAATCCCCCCCCCCCCCCACACACATATTTAGCAGACACTAAACAAACAGTGTAATTCCCGAAGACTTCAGGGAGTCCGGGTAAAACACCATGTGGTGCCTAACAGAGCACACTATGTCCATATCAGGAGAGAGCAACCATGAGGTCACTGCAGCTATGACTGCCGGACATAGAATACAGAACCAGGCATCAAAATGCCGTATCAAAACCTGTCCAGGCACAGGAAGGTTTTGTCATTATTGTACTGTGTGCAGAAACGATTTCCATCATACCTGTCTTGGGTACAAAGATTCATTTCAAGCAGTAGAGTGCCTAGAGTACTGCTGTACGCAATGTCAGACCCAGCGACCACTGCACTGTACCTGGCTTGACTGTGAAATTCGTGGGACTTTCTCGACATGATGTGTAACGTATCACCACAGTTTTCATTTAAGATGCATTGGTTAGCCGTATGAGCCGCTTACAAGATCGGTCTCGTATACCATTTGCCAGGTGTGACAACATGGGTTGGCATATCGACCTTGTAATTACAACTCTAGGGTTAGCCCTGATTTTTCTTATTATGGTCCTGAATGCCAATTGCCGAAATTCAGCGGCTGTTCCCACGAGGATTGAGCCGATTCTTGCAAGAGTGTGAGCAGATTTCAGGGATAACAAACGCTGCAGACGTTATGGGTTCAAAGGACACATCCACAGCAGAAAGGGAAAGCCAAGACTTGGTGGGACAAGTATGGTGAATTCATATCTAATTGGGATCAATTGAGCTATCAGCTCACGACCCAATTCACCGGAGAGGAGATGGTCGCTCAGATAATCGCTGACTTCCACTCAAAAACACAGGGAAAATCGAAAGAGGTAGAAATCTTTATTAGGAGAAATGTACAGATGCATAAGCATTTGTATCCTAATGAATCCAAAGCGTGTTGCGTTTGCAACATAATATGTACTCTACTTCCCTCCATGTGTAACCTTTTCATTACCCCAAAACCCCATAGTATTGAGGACCTGGTCAAGATAGCTAGGGAGATAGTGAAAAATAATGCCAAGTAGATATGGCGGGACATCCCGGCATGTGCCACCAAGGTCACTGCACCTATCCCCTCCCTCCCTCGCATCAGGCAGTTGACCACCCGTGGTCACCCCGACCCTTGTTCCCTCCTTGCTGCTGGTACTGTCTAAGGAGCCATCTTAACAAAAATTGCCCGAACTGGCCTCACTACAGCGGAGAAGGGAAACACAACACTCGACCCTCGAGCGTTCAGCCTCGCTCGACGGTTAGGGGATCTGCCCAGCTGGGAAACTGCAACACTGGGGGGCACACGGCGTAACCACGTCAGGACAGGCCCAGCCACCTCCAAATTTCCCAATTAAATACGGGTACTGAAGATTCTCATGACCCTGAAGAACCTCACATCCTTGTTGATATAAATGGATGTCCCCGATTAGTATTACTGGACACTGCAGCTGCGGGAAACTTAATCAGAAGTGACCTACTGACATACAGCCAGCGATCTGATCTCCGGCCACAGGGGAGAATGGTTCGGATGGCTCAACCAGGTCAAACCCTGCCCGTAGATGGCACCATAGACTTCGAAGTTAAGGTCTGCCATCTACCACATATTATCCCTTTTTACGGTAACCTCCATGATAGGCGAGGAGGTTATCCTCGGGCAGCCTTGGCTGACCAACCAGCACTGTGTGTTAAACCACGACGAGCGTATAGTCCATCTCGGACTGGGGCAACCCTTAACAATCCCTATGGGGCATCACAACTCCCTCCCGATGCCCCAGTAGCAAAACCACATGGCGATATTAATAGGGGACAACTTCGGAGCATCTCAAGAACTTCAAGCTAATATCTACCTCTTTCCAGGACCTGAAGGAGTAGAAGGTCTAACCTCTCCCGCACCGTACTTTCGTGGTGAAGTCCACATGACTGTGTACCTATTGTGCAAGTGAGAATTCTGAGTGTCAATCCGGAGGCTGAAAGCCTCACCACACCATCTAGGGCAGCGATAGCACACAGTCTCTGGCACTTAATTTCAGTGTCGCTAAGCCGAAGATATCCGCAGGTCCCGGATGGCCAAGTTGTACCACAGGCAGTTGGGTCCATTGTCTCGCTTGTGGGAAATTATGTGCACGTAATGGACAACGAAGAAGCAGAGGAAGTTGATGAGGCTCAGTTTTTGTTGCCCGGTGGATCGGTCGGTTCCAGCATCGCCAATCCCACAGAGGGTAACAACCGCCGGACTAGCCTAGCCGAGCCGAGCCGACATTGCAGATGTGCCGCCATCATCCACACCAAAGGCAGAAAGTCCATCTTTAGGAGAAGCCGGGGCCTCAGACATGCCTAGGCCACCTACACTGAAGCCACCCTGTTTCACGTCGGCAGGGGCGGCTCAACACACTTGCTACAAGGCCGCAGCCACTGTCTCATCTGCTGCTACTACATCCGCCCCTAGAGATGCCACCAGCAAGGCTCAAACCTGAGGGGGAAGCGAGTAAGCCTCCAGACTACTCCACCTTGCAGCTGAGCAAGTCATAGTACCGAGACGTACCAGGGCAACAGCCAGGTAACAACCTACTCAGAGCTTGAGTAGCCAGCCAGTGACCTCTCTACCAGGCTCATTTACCATGGAAATAGCCATAGCACCTCCTCCAAAGGAGTGCCCCAGCCGCGACACCCGCGAGCTTGTAGCCAAAACCTCGGCAATGCTCGAGACAGCCGCGATCGATCACCACATCACAAGCCGAGAACCAATATGCACTCGTAGAGTTCTCAGGTTGCCGGGGTTCTTCCACGAGACCCCATGGTGACCCGCAACAAATTACAGGTGGCCGAGATTGCCATACCACCCTCCAAGAAAGCGAGGCTGGCGACAACAGAAGGTTCAGAAGAAAAGAACATATTACCACTAGGCAAAACGGTGGTGTATTGAGAAAGAGACTGACCATATTTCACATCCCAGGTTGCGTGAACAGTGGTACACAAACTAACCCAAAACATACTGAGTACCCTAAAACAGTGTAAAAACGTAACGCACACCATAGGGAAAGTGCAATGAAACCTACAACTGTGTTGTACATAAACAAGGTAACAAAAAGTGATAAGACACTGAACGTGCTTCATACAGTGGATGTAAAGTCAAATATCCCTCAGTAGTAGAAAAGTATATCTAGCTCTTTACTACAAGACTTTATAACTGCACAAAAGATTGTTGATTTACGAGTCTTCAAAATATACAAAGTATTTATGGAAACCCAATTATTGTATGTTCCCGAAGACGGGAAGGGGGGGGGGGGGGGCAGAATATTAGGTGATATACTGTATTTCGGCATGTACAGGCCACACATTTTTACAAAAAAAATTACTACAAAAAGTGGGGTACAGCTTATATACAAGATATTGGCATAAAATAAATTTTTATTTTTTATTTTTTCCTCTAAACATTATTAGAAATTTATAAACATACAGTACATTTTAATGCTTTAACTCCTAGGGAATCGGAAGGGAAAAATTTTTTATAAAATAAATAAATTTAAAAAATAATAAAGTGTCGCAACTGTTTCGTAGGGGAGAAATTCATTCAGAATTTACTATGCTTGTACAGAATAGTGACCTAACAATATTTACAGGAATACGAACATTCAGTGCGGCCTATACTTGAAATATTAATTATCCCTAATATTTCAATAAAATCTTCAGGTGCGGCCTATACACGTATATGGCCAATACACGCCAAAATACAGTATCATCACGTGTCTGCAAAACAAACAAACACAAGCGCAGTGCGCAACAGAATGCAAGCAGACATGGATCGATCGATAGCAGCTGGTGGTGCCCGGCTGGCTGGCGGGCAAGCAAGGTCACGACAGCATTGCCAGATCCAACGGCAAGTCTGCAGTTGCCACATCTTCCACATCACACACACACATAATGCGCCCAGTGCAAATGCACCGGTATTTGCGGGCCCATTGCCAATCTTACGGCAAAAACGAAAACACTTTATAAATAAAGAAAGATTGTGTTTACAGTTTACGGGCACAATCCTCACACAATTTGTACAGGATTCTGATGAAAAAATTGTGTTTGTGTGTGTATGTGTGAATTAAAAAGAGATTTCAGAAGTGCTTGTTTGTTCATTAACAGTGAAAATGAGTGAAGTTTCAGCATCCTTGATTGTAACGAAAATAATGCCAGTTGTAATTTGTGTTCTTCCAAAATTTCACATGGTGGGATATCACACAGTACTACGAACATGATAAAACACTTAAGAGAAAATACATAAAAATAATGAGTCAAATACAAAAAATGTAAAATGTGAACCAGCCATGCTTAATTTTCGCCAGCCATCAAATGTCAGTTATAGTTCTGTTGATTTACGGCTTTGTGCATCTCCAACCAATAATTCAGATACATCTCCTACTCCAAGTACCAGCTTGACAGCTTCACCACAAAAAGATGCTTCTTAGTCTCACATTTTAGTACAACCAGTATGTTCGAAGTACTACACTCAACTCACTCTTGCTGGTTGTATAGAGAGAAAAGTAAAATTTTTACCGGGAGATAAAAGTAAGGAAATAACTGAGAAAGTATCTCGCACGATATGCATTGATAACCAGCCGTTTAGCAATGTTGAGGATCATGGTTTCTGTGAACTGTTGGAGCATTTGGAACCTAGATATTCTCTGCCTAGCCGAAAACATATTTCTCAAAAACTGATCCCACAAATGTATGGAGACTGCAAAGCTGAAGTTAAACTCCTGTTGCAAAGGCAGAATACGTAAGTATCATGATAGATTTTTGGACATCAACAACTAATGATGACTATGTATATGAGCTTTACAGTTCACTTCATAGACAGTATCTTCAAGCCACATCACATTTGTATTGAAGTGGTTCCATTTCTAGAATAATGCATAAATGAATAATTGCATAATGCACAGAACATTTCAATGTTTCTGACCGATATATTCCAGGCATGAACATTTGTCATAAAGTTGTTGTCGTAGTTCGAGACAATGCTAGAAACATTATCTGTGTCTTAAATTCATCTCATTTTGACCATCTTCCATGTATAGCACATACACTACAGTTAGTCATCAAAGATGGTTTGCTTAATACACCAAATATTAAAAACAATGTGACTAACTGCAAATGTATTGTAGGACACTACAAACATTCTTTGCAGGCATGCAAAATCCTGAAAATTGCACAGAAAAAACTTAACTTCCCAGAACATAAATTATTTCAAGATGAACCAACCAGATGGAATGCAACACTCCATATGATGAGAAGGTTACTTGAACAAAAGTAGGCAAGTAGGCATTTATTCTTTCCTCTTCAGAAATCAAACTACCTGCAGAGCTCAGTCAGTCACAATGGGAGCTGATGAAGAATGGTATATTTGATCACGCCACATTTGCAGTCAGTTCATCCAACGTTACTACTTCAGAAATAGTTCCCATCGTAAACACTACTAAACGGGAATTAGAAAAGGTGGTAGCCGAAACTCGAAACTTCAGTAGTGAAGGCCACAAAGAATGACCTCCTATCTTTCAATGTTCAGTACAGTGATGTAGAGGAAAATCAGTTCTACATAATGGCAACTATACTGGATCCTAGGTTGAAGAAGTTTGTATTCAGCTCAGATGAATATGCAACTAATGCACGAAGAGAACTCCTAAATGCTGCTGAGTTACATGAAAGAGCTTCCAGTCCAGAACCACTGGCTCAGGTAAGTTCAGTTTAAATACCTATTCTCACTTTTCCTGAGCAAAATAATTTGGTTTTTTAAATATTCACTTCTAAAGTTACAGTCTGTTATAAGACTTGGTGAAATATAAGATCAACAGTTAGGCCAGGTGTAACAAAATTAATTTTTACACTCATTATTAAACTCAATTCTTTAAAAAATATTATATACAGATGTGTTGCTATATTGTGTTTGTTAAAGGAAATAATATGGTTTGCATAAACTGTTCAGCTCAGGAAGTCATCATGTTTGGGTTTAAGACTTTTAGTTACAGTACACATTACATAGTACACATTTATACCTACATTCTTTTACAGGTTCAAGATTCATCAGTGTCCAAAAGTGAACAGGGACATGTTATGTGTAGTTTTTACTCTTCCATTATGCGAGACCAGAACAAAAGATCAGCATCAAGTGGTTTGTCAGCTGCAGGGGAAGTCAGCGCATACTTAGCAGAGCCCTTATAGCCACCAAACACAGATGTTAACCAGTACTGAAAGAATCATACAAATTTTCCACGGCTGAGGCACCTATTACAAAAATTTTTGTCTATGCCCCCTGCCACTTGTGGTTGACCAAAAACGAAGTCATATGGACCCAGATAAAGTAAAAATGATAGTGTTTTTTTTTTTTTTTTAAACTTGAAATAAGACCAGATGAATAGCCATACATCTCAAATGTTGAAACAATTCTAATGCAGACTTTCATTAGAATATGTTTCATTGCTTGTTCTGTTGTGTGCTCATTAATTGAACATGTGCATCATGACATAGTCTTGTTTAATGTCTAAAATTTTGAAATTATTTGTCTGTAATTTTAAATGTCCATTGTTAATTATAATAATAGGAAAAGCTACCTAACCAGATGTTTTGCAATTTGGCTATATAGTATATACCTTTTAAACAGCAAGGTTTACTTACCTACATAATTGACATTGATGCATGCCCTACCTCAGCAGGTAAGTGGTAAGGACACTGACTGCCCACTTGAGATCTTAGGTAAGCCTACCGAGGCGTGATTGACTAGAATTATTGGCCCGACAGGTCGTGGAGGGTTTGGATTCCGTGGGTGGCCGCTTAATGGAAGGAGGATACCGTCTGAATCGAGGAGAGTCAAACCCCAGAGTGAGGCGGAATGAGATAGTTTCCCACCCAGGGAGTTCTATCTTCCTCACTACTACGGTTGCCAATAATCGGGATGCCGGTTTTCCCACGGTGTATGAGATGACAATGCAGTTAACGTGATCGATCGGGGGTGGAGGTGGATGGCCTGGCTGGGGGAATCGGGGCTACTCGAATGGGCCGAGTGGGTTGACGTGCTGGAATATAATTCAAATTTGTGTGAAGTGATGCCTCACGTGGTTTGGGGATTGCCTTTGGCTGGAGTCGAACCAGTACCATTTTCCCCAACACTAGTTAGACTACGCAGAAATAGGGTAGATCCACCTCCGGCAGGTGTCGAACCCGTATGAGATTTCCGGATGCCAACTGTATTATACTAGCAGTGGTAGGGGCTTTATCGGGGGCTGCATTAGCGGGGGTAGCACGGCTACTGGGGGTGAGGGTTCCAACTGAGCACAATGATCTCCCTCCAGGTCGTACTCCGGCCAACAGGCGTCTAGATATTTATACAAGGAGGTCCAATGATCTAGGGGAATAAATGGGGAGATTGTTCGAGGAACTCCTTCAATTTTTGGATTCTGTGGTTCCAATTTACCTGTGTCCTCTTTAAAGGGGTTGGCTATGAGAGCCCTTTCTAGAGCACTGCGTTTCCTACACTGTACTCCACCCTTCTTACTATGCATTGATCCAGTCCCGTGACCTCCCCGCAAACGTGCAGCCCTGGGGCGTGGCTTAAGCACACACCCAAGGCCCTGACATGTGAAAGAGTGGTCGGGTATTGGGACATCACTGGAGGTAAGCGCGGATCCACCGGAAACCCAGGAGCTAAGCTTGTTGTTTGCAGACTAAGGCTTCCTGCAAGCTCCGGTCCCTGCAGAGTTCAGCGTACCACACAGCTAGCCTCCAACGGGAATTACAGCACCTGATACAAGTTTTACTAAACACTGATAACTAAAATTATTAATGACATAGGATCTAATGTAAAAGTGATGGTAAACGGACAAATAAGTTCGATATACATTTTATTACATGCATATAAAAAGGGAAAGCACCGGCTAATCAATTACAAGAAAAATAGCTAACTGGCTAAACGTGTATGAAACATATTTAATGTAATCAAACAGGTGAAGGCAAGCCTGGAAAATATTAATTAACTAAAACATGGAAAATATAAATTATCACAACGTTTACAGTAAAGTAACGCAAGTTTTACTAGAGTTTATCCAGGAGGTAAACTAAGGTGCTACGATCTGCAACCGCGGAGTCACGGAAGTTGACTGGGGTAAAGGGTGCAAAGTGCAGGAGTAGGATTACCTCTGGCATGATGCTGCCCTTACGGTCAGCAGATGCAGTGGTGGACAAGCCTTATGTAAGCTGCGGGTGGGTGCAGCCTTCACAGTCTGTGGAGGAGAGTGAAGTCGTCTTGCAGGCTTCTGGGTGCTGCAGCCGTTTCTCAGGCTGAGGAGAGGAGAGAGTCTTCTGCAGAACAAGAAGAGCTTGCAAACCTACTTGGCCGGCAAGCTCAGCATGTCTGCTGGAGTGTACTTTATATATATATATATATATATATATATATATATATATATATATATATATATATATATATATATATATATATATTCTGATCTGAGATCTTGAGAGGGTGCGGAGGTTAGATTCTTGGCGGTTGCTGCAGCGCAGCTCATTTCTTATCTCCCGCTTGGAGGAGACGACAAATTAAAACACCTCTTCCTGGGGCTGGCAGGATGTGACGTCACAAGGTTACAGGGGTGCTGCGATCTCGTGGGTTTGCTGGAACTTCTTCCACTGCTAAATGTAGTGTAGTGGATCATTAAAATTGTTTAATTTATTCATTGGGGTGACGCCTGCATGCAGGGTTCCGGGTGGGCTGTAGATTTAATAATTAAACGCGTCAATTACTTTTACATATGAGGCTGTCCAGTACGTGGAGTGTCTGTGCTCGATACGTGAAATTACATTTGCCCCGAGTTCAAGTCACTCGTAGATGGGGCGAAGTCGCCCATAGAGCACATATCTGCACTGCGCAGCATGTTAGCATGCATCAACATTTAAGAAGTACAGTATAATATTATACCTAGGTAATTTCAAATAAGCTCTTATGTACATTACATACTAAGTAATTTATGCGTTTAATTAAAAATGGTTCTCTCATCTACATCACATAGTTTTTACTACCTTGCTACCACTGCTAGCTACAAATAATACTAAAAGCTTTGTGCACTTATACAACATTATATATATGTGCAAATTAGAGCAACAAGTAAGTAAATAAAAGTTGCTAACTGAATTTAAATATAGTCATTTTTAAAATATTGTCTTCTTTTTAATTTATTTACTGAACTGCAGAAATTAAAATTATTCAGAACTACTTAGAATAGAGATTATTGAAAATCAAAGAATCGAAAAAAATACTGCTGAAATTGAGAATCTAAAGAAAAATAGAATTGTCCCATCTCTAGTTACTAGCTATTCAGTACATTTGTTTTGACTATCCTTCACTTCACCTGTCTCGAAAAACCTACCTAATACTTCTCCATTCCATGTTCAACATATATTGCTAGGGAGGAGAAAGCATAGGCAAGCAAGTTTGGCAGCCCTACACACTACCCAGCTTCTTAGTAACCCCAATCATTGCTGCAAGAATATGAATGCTGCTAGCAGCTCCCACTCTCAGGAAAGCTATTATCAAAGTAATCTCCACAATACACATCCACACAGCTGCATGCCATCATAACATACACAAGCAGCCTACCAGACCAATCCATGAGGCTACCATTATTACTATCATGCCAACTGCAGAGCAAAACCAATACAGTGAGCTCAGCAGCACTCATAAGGCAAATGGAAAGGTAAAAAGTTAACAGCTCACTAACTGATGAATCCAAGTTGCTTTCTGTTTCTCCACCTTAAACACAGTAAGTTTAAACTTTAAAATAATGGGTCCATCATTAAAGTAAAAAACTGCTAATAGGCTATTCAAAGTAAACTGAGTACCTATGAAAGCCCTGCTTAAGATTTCCTTGTATGCACATTGTGTATTCTTCCACCATATATAAAAATTAAAAATTAAGATTGCCATAGAGTTAATCACTTTATTTAAGTGTCAGTAATGTGAATCTGTAAAAATATTAGAATGTAAATATATACATTTTTTCTCATTCTTACACATATATACGTCAAGACAAAACTGAAAGCAAAAGAAATAATTTCAGTGTTCAGAAATGTTTACCTAACATTTTCAATTCCATGTTAAGACATGGAACTATAGTCCATTCCAGATTGGAAACGACTTATGAAAATCAACCTTTGAAAAAACACTCCAGGCATAACATGACACCTGTTTTTTTCAATAACCTGTATTCCACAAATAAATAACATTGTGGTTAACTTTAGTACTGTATTATTGAATAAATTAACCTTTACCTTAATATCATCTTTAACTTGTAATATTTATTTCTTTTTTAAATATGAATTAACGGCGAGTGCAGCGATATGTTCGCACTGACCGGTAAGAAATAGTTCACAGTTAAAATATTATTTTGACCTTGTTTTTTAGTATACTATTTGTAAATTAAACAGTGCCTATCGAAATATTTAAATATTTAAGTAGCCCTGATGGCAGCACATCACATTTTTACAGCTTAAAATAACAACGAAAAATATTGTGAGTAGGCTGTAATGGTACGGTATTGTTTTATCGAGCAAGAAAGCAATTGAAAAACTGTCTGCTGGGGACGCTTGTCGCCCTCTTTCACTTTCTTCGTCTCTTTCACACTCGGGAAATTTCACTGCGCTAGTATGCAATGAAATTAAATATGTTTTCAATTGTATCATATTTCATACTTATTACAGCAAAATAATGATTTTTGAATGGGTAATTTACAACTGAAAAGAGATTTTAATGTTTGAATACTTAATTTAATATATTTAGATATGATGGCAGGGCAGTTACCTAGTGAAGTTGGCAGACATGGCGAGCCTTGACATAGCGTGTTGCTTTTTGTCAAATGAAACGTAAATTATTCTTACTCCGAAAAATAATTCAAATGAATACATTATGTTTGTAGACGTGTATTTTTAAACCTACCTAGACAAGTTACGACGTTATGATAAATCTACTGTGATGTGTGTTTCATTAATCATCGCGTCTGTGAAATAGCGTGCCTTTGTGCATCATGATCGATACGCTGGCCCTGTGTGCGCGTGATTTCAAATAGTTGATTAGCACTATTTATATGTTTTAAATGTGAACTGTTTTAATGACGAAATTATTTATTTACATCCACGTCTGTTTATTTATCACAACATTGTACCTTTGCCCTAAGAGGTTTAAAACACAGTCGTGTAACGGAATTTGCCACAATCCCAGAAGAAAAATACAAAGCCCAGCCCGATAAATTTCAATAAACCTAATAAACAGTATGTAGCACTACATACAAATATGAGCGAAATAAAAGTTATCGTAGGCTTATTTGTGTACATGTACACAGCTATCTTTTAAATTTTGTATGACACAAATGTGCAAAACGAGTTGTGTGCTTGAATTTAATGTGCCTTTTTCACTGATTATTCATTCGTTTTAATATTAATTCCAACTGAGGCCGTCCTTTTAGAGAAATGACCCAACACATATCAATAACAAAATGATAATTACAATTAGTACACCACTTTACCTCGCAGTTGTAACAGTGTTAAACACAGTTGCGGCAAAATACTAACGTGCATTACATGTATTGAGTTACATGGCGGAAAACAAATATGTTAATGTAAAATAACCGTAAGAACTGTCGTCAATTCATGCATTTTTAAAACATCATAAAGCTGACCTAAATAATGTTCCGAAGCATAAACTGTGAATATTCATACGTAATGGTTTTTGGAATATGACAGAATTCTTTGAAAAGCTGTAAACAGTAAACAATACATTTGACAGGTATAAAAGTAAAAGTCATATTTCAATGTTTTTTTTTAGGTGTAGCGGAAGTATACGAACATATGTACACATACGATGGAATGAAAACATTGATTTTAACAGATACTACATGGCAGTCACATGGCAATGTTTGTTTACGTTTGGCGGAAGGATACAAAACGTGCCTGCAAGTAGATATTTAGCAGGGCTCCGAGAAAGTTGCTTCTAATGGGGAATGGACTACACATTCCCTCCATTATTACCGACTTTACTGGGCATATGCTCGTCAGTGAGCCCACTCAAAAGATATGCAGGTAGGGGCAGCAAAAATTTTAAAGGTTGATTTCAAATCTCAGAGGTGGAGCATGACACAGAGACCACTGTGGTAATGGCCCTAACCTGGAGGTCATGTATTTGCAGTTGGTACTTGTGCAGCACAGCCTGAACTGCAGATATAGTGCTCTCTGCAAACGCAGGAGATGTTGGGGTCCTCTGACTTCGCTTGGGAGACCTGCCACAGGGGAAAAAATATATTGGTACATACTCATCCAAAGTTAAGACACAATTTCAGTGTTTATAATTACACAGTCTGGTTCTTAAACATGAATGTTTGTTGGTTAAACAATGAATTGTGGAATTAGTTAATAATATAATTTCCCAACCATTGTGTTACTCTACACAAATGCATAATCATGAAACTCTTAGATTAATTTCAGTGTTGGGTAAGTTAGATTTTAAAAATAACTTCAGTTAAGTTAAGTTACTTTAGAAAGTAAAGTAACTTCAACTACTTTTCGTTATTTTTGGATAAAATGTAACACTAGATGTTAAATTAAAGTAACTTAACTGAACTCTGTTACTAAGTAGGTAACTTTTATATGTGTATGTCTCATTTAGCTCAGAATAATATTGAAAATAAATAAATGATAAAACATACAATATTTTTTAAGTAAGCTGTAAATACAGGCAACATTATTATAAGAACAATACCAACCGTTATACCATCAAGAAACATGGAAATTATAACTAGAAAACTACTGAAATCGGCATAAATATAATTATTTTCTAAAATAAGATTCTTCCCTACAAATTCATACAGTCAGTGATGTAGTAAGGCACATGTATGTTCCACTAGAGGAATTAATTTTCATTAATTAATTTCTATTATCATAACGCTAACACTACACTACACAAAACTTCTGCAGTTCTGTACATACTAAAGATGTTAAAATATTTTATTGAACAAACTGTGCGTTTAACAGTGAAGCCATCGAGTAGCAGTGTTAGTGGTATAAGAACAGTAATAAATGTACTAAGGATTACAATACAGAAAATTTAACTATCAGTTTTAGTAACACACTGTAATGTTGCAGTATAAAATAATTTATATAATTGGGAAATATCGTATTTTGGCGTATATAGGCCGCATACATGTATAGGCTACACCATAAGTTTTTGATGAAACATTAGGGATAATTAATATTTCAAGTATAGGCAGCACTGAATTTTTGTATTACTGTAAATATTGTTAAGATACGATTCCATCCAAACATAATACATTCCAACTTAATTTCTCACCTAAAAAACTTTTTGCCTGAAACTTTGTATTATGTTGGAATGTTTACAAATATACATTACACAATTACTATTAGACACATGGTAACTTGAGTCGAGAAAGCAAAATCACTGCAACATGTTACACAAAATGGAATCTTATCAATGTGCACTTGTAGTACCACAGCAGGCTAGTGAACTATGCAAGTAATTTTTTCTCTTGTACGGCAGAGAAATTATTTTCTTACGTATGGCATCTATGGCCGAACTCGAACATATTTACATTTCACATGTGGGATGAAGAGTTCTTTATGAACGTGAGTAAACAAATAATTCAAATAATTGCACAAGTGGTTTTTTTCTCTCACTTTTTCTTTTTCTCTTCTCTTCCCTTCCCATCCCTTCCCTTCTCTCTCCCTTCCTCCCTCCCTACCTACCTTCCTTCCTTCCTTCCTTCCTTCAAGATAAAACGTAAAATGTACTGTATGTTGACAAATTTCTAAACATATCCTGGAGGAAAATTTATTTTAATTTCAATATCTCATTGTCATTTTTTTTTGTAAAAATGTGCGGCCTATACACACCGAAATACTGTATTTTAATTTTCTATATTTCTGTAAAGGATAGTAACTCCTTCAGTATTTAGAATATTGTGGCAGTAATAATTTGTTTGTATTTTATATAGTTTCGTTTTCCCATATTTGTTATTTTATTTACGTCATTCAACAGTAGTAGCAGTCCTCTGGCTTCGGGTCAATGATACCGTGTCGGCCAACACGGTACCGCAGATTCCAGGCGACTCCCTCTGGACTCCAGAATCTGGGGTTGGAGATCCAGTACCTGACCTCAGATCCGTGCACTGCACCACTCAGGATGAGGTGATAGTCCTGGTATGTATGAAAATGTGGAGGGAAAACAATATAATCGGGTACAGGAGAGGCCAGTCTCTCCAAAAGCCTTACTAAGGCAGTGCGGTCTCGTTCCGCCTGCCTGTCCACAGTTGGTGGAACTAATACAGCCTGCTGCTTTGCAATGAAATGGGCAACATGTCTGCTGGCTTGCGCAACCTCCGTATTCACGTGTTCGGGCAACCTCCAGGATTGTGGAGGCCCGCAACGTCTGTGTACAGGTTGGTGGGGTACGACTCTCACGTGGATTGAAGTAGATATACTTGGCATGATGTGAGATGAGTCGTAATCGTATTTAGTAGTAAGATAAAGAAGCACGCATCAATTCGCCACCCCTCCGTCGCGATGACGACTCATTGTGAAAGTTCAGTGGAGAAAGGCGTAGGCCCCCTCATCTGGAAGTTCTAGGTAGAAGCAAAGAAAAGCAATTGTTCAAATAGGTAGGCGGGACCCTCAATGTTGGGGTGCTTGACCGCTGTAATTCCGCTCACTCTATGCTCTGGGGCCGGCTGGAGAACTCGTGGTGCGTGGCACGCCGCTGTGGTTATTTACGAGAGAATGCACAACAACAACCTGGAATAAAAACAACGACATGACAAATACGAAGGGGAATAAAAAGTTTGTTCAAGCCTTACTCGCAGAAGGCGGGGAAATGTGATTATCTATCATGGAGCTTGATGTGGTGATTTATGAAAGAAAAGTAACAGTCTTTTTGGGGTAGCTTTAGGGTCTCACAGCAAGCAAAACAGTTACGTGTAAAAGGTTAGAGTCCGGCAACCTCAGGCCTTCCATCACCTGGGTTGACCGACTAAACGAACTACGCGAGTACACTTTAAGAAAATGAATTTTAAACTCAGATAAATGATGCACGTTGGTCACTAAAAATTAACAAACATAACACTGCAATATTTTGAATTTAATATACCTTGTACTTTGTCTGATCGTAGCGAGTTCATGGGAGCTCTGTGGCTCAGAGTTCAGGTTTAACTCTTTACTGGTGTACAAGGTATACAAAAAGATTATAAACACAGATACACTAATAGAAATACATGAGATAACACCGTATAGTGACACATAAAGCCTGCAAGAAATGGTAATAATCTTCATGGTTATTATCTTCACAAGGTTACGTGTTAAAACTCGTAGGCATATTTATACATGTACCTACACTTCACACATAAGCCCTGCAAGAAATGGTAATAATCTTCGTGGTTATCATCTTCACAAGGACACATGTTAAAACTCGTAGGCATATTTATACATGTACCTACACTTCAAGTCATATATACAAAAATTTTAATTAGCTAATTCCCTTACGGGAGTCCATCTTATACGTAGAACTAACGCTAATCTGTACAATTGGTGAAGTCTGTCTTCATGTATGCACTGACACCAGGATGAGCATCTATCAGTGATACGGCAATGGTGTAGTATTTACCAGCACTGTGGTGAGTGTCTCTAAATAATACTATCTATTTATGTGGGCTGTCGGCCACTACTGCTTGAACCTTATCATTGGTGAGGTATAAAAACGTCTGTTTTTACTGGATTAATTTACTTACAGCCTAATAACTACTGTATTTACTAGTTCAGTTTATAGCACTTAGTCAAGTGTCTACACCTTGTTATCATTTGTACCTCACCGGTTCCTTTACATCCCCCACTTGATGACAGCTGAGTAAGTTAACCTTTGTCGTTGCACAAAACTCAACTGTCTATTAGTGGGTGGCTAGTTTAATGGTTCACTGGTTACAGGTCTTATAACGAGTCCTGTTTCACTAGTATTGAGTAGCGATTTACGGCTACTGGGTTTGTTTTCAGCAGGTTTGCTTTTGGCCGGTCTTCCTCTCGACCTGAGTGCAGCGTATGCCAGATACAGCCACGTAAACCTGGATGTGAGCCTCCATGGCAAATCCCGGTACCAGACAGGCGTTGAATCTACCTTGGCGGCATGTGGGGCCATCAGGTGTCGTAGCTCTGCAAATGGTGCAGTGGAGTCTGCTTCTGCAGCAACTGATGGAGAGGGCACAGGAACAAGGGATGTTGAGGCAGTGCAGGGGAGAGACACAGGAAGGTCCTGCACCCCAACTGCACGGGTTCCTATCCATAGGGCAGGATGTTTCTGTGATGTGGCAGCACGAGGGAGTGGCGCTCGACCGCCCGCCACCTCGACTGCAGATGCAGCTCGCCCAAGGTCCAGGTCATGGACGGTCTCAATCCCTAAAGAGGCAGTGCAAGGGAGTTCCAGATGACAGCTCTCCACCTTTACTGCTAGTGTTGCATCTTGTCACAGGGCTGGGTAGTTGGAGGCATCAGTGGTCACGATGTCGAAGTCCTGCGCCGAGGGAGTGCGAGGGAGACGGGCCTCAATCATGACTGCGGGTGTTGCACCAGATGAGGGGTAGTGGGAAGCATCAATGGTCTTGACGCCTTCTTCATCGGCGTTCATCGGCGGCCGATTGAGCGGGAGGCAGAACGGGCCTCTTGCCCTCAATGGCGCTGACAGGTTGAGTTTCCTACGTGGCAGGCGGTTGGGACAGAGCACTGTCGACGACTATGGTCAACGTTGGCTGCAGGTTTGTTTTTTCGTCAGCAGGAGCAGTGGTCGGCTCCACAGAAGCTGGAACAACCTTGACCACTGTTCCGGACGTTTCTCTCACTACTGCAGTTGGTACGGGGTCCGTGGAATGTTCGCCTTCTTTTGGTCCAGTGGCGGGGAGCATTTCTCCTCTGAGCCAGAGATCGACTTTGTAGAAGCTGGAACAGCCTTGATCTCTGGCTTCTAAGTGGAGGGGTAGGCGCTCGGGTGGTTCCTACCCCCTTCACCTATGGTAATTCCGACCGTTCACTAATGCGGCTCGATCGGCGGGGTGTCTGGCGGTACTCTCTGTCTCGAGACTTCGTCATGACACTTCGGAACAGCTAGAGGTCGCTTTGTTGCATATAGCTGCGATTCTCTCGGCGTAGCTGCGGGGTGTCGAGGGCAGTGATCTTACAGAAGCTGCGCCTCGGCGTTGGTCACATCTATTCTCCATGGTGCTATGAAGATCCTGTCTGTCTCTACAGGTCATGCCTCGGACCCCTTCGTAGGCCTTGGAATAGCCCTCATGGGCGTAGTATTGTCCTCTTCTTCCTTGAAACATTCCAGTGTTTGATCTATAGGATCGCCGTCCTCGGGTTGAGGCATGTCACCCGGAAATGGTCGTATTTGGCCTCGGGTGGCCTTCCTGACCCGTCCTCGCAGGTATTCAGCCCAGTAGACGTCTCACTTGCCTAATATGTGATACGGTCAGTCACATTTGTTGGCGAGGCCAGGTTGCTGGCCTTGCTGAGGGGATGTGTTTTCAGCAGAACGGCTTCTCCTAGATTAAACTCGTGTACCCCCATCTTCGACAGGGGGTACTTCCGTCGGATGTATGCATCCTGGGCCTTCTGAGCAGTGGTGGTGCAGGATAGAGTTGCTAGTCTGATTTCCTCGGGCTGAGGCATATCTGTGGGTTCACTGTCCCACTGCCAGTCTCCTGGTCAGCGTAGGCTTTGGCTCAGGAGAAGTATACTTGGACTTGTGTCTACCACTTTGTTTGTCCGATGTCGTAGGGCAAACAGGATGGTGGGGGTGTGTCTATCTCAATGGCGGTAGTCATTTCCCACACTGAGTCAGAAGCACTTCTTGGTCTCCTGGTTCCTCCACTTCGTGGGGTTGGCTTGAGGATGGTATGGTGGGATAGTCCACATTGCCACCCCCCCTCCCTGGCAGGTTGACTTCAATTGGCGACTCGTGAACTAAGTGCCATTGTCAGTCAGTATAGTATAGCCTTCGGGTAGCCCCATCGTGCGAATACCTCACCCTCTATCCTTTGCACAATCAGGTGGTTTCCTGGCTGGGTAGAGGGAAGGTTTCTACTCACCTGGAGAACTGGTCGGTAACTACCAGCAAGTAGCGGTTCGCTTTGTACTGCATGGGTATGGCCCCATTAGATCAGCGGTTATGTGCGTCCTCTGTATTGGGTCTCCTTGGTCGTGCCGTAGGTGGGGGAACCAGGTAGTATTAGCCACGGCAGCAGGTAATACAGTTGCTTATGTAATGCCGGACGTCGTGGCGTATCCCGTCCCAGCTATAATGAATCCAGTTGTCCAGCAGGGTTTCTCTAGTGCCCAGGTGACCGGCTTGAGGGTTGTCGTGGTGGTGCAGGCATATATCTGCACATAACTTCTGCGAAACCCAGATTTTCCAACATGCGGTGGGTTGACCGCTACGCATCCACACCATGTCATCCCTTAATTCAAAACATTGTGGCAGCTCCTGCAGAAGGCAGCGAATGTCAAGGTCCTCCTGCTGGTTATTTGTGATTTGGTGATGAGTTATCTGTAGCTGAAGGAGGTGGATTTGTTCTTCTGGATTTCGTTCTATCTGAGGAGGGGGGGCACATCATCTCCCCTTCTTCCTTCTCGGCTTTCTCCTCCAGTGTCGGGAAGGGGGACAGGGAATCTTGCAGGTCAATTCGTCTTGCCCCGGCAGTGTTGTACCTCAAAATCAAACTCTGTGAGAAACATGTCCCACCGCCCGTCTTTGGATCTTGGCATTTTTGACTCGTGTAACCATTGGAGGGCTTTTGAGTCGGTATGCAGGATGAAGTGTTGCCCTTCGAGATAATATTGGTATTTCCTTACCGTCCAGATGATCGCCAGACATTCCAGTTCATTTATGTGATAACGTTGCTGAGTTTCGTTTAACCGGGTTGAGGCATACGCTATCCCATGTTGATGGCCGTCAGTGTCTTGTTGGTATAGAATGGCTCCTAAACCGTTCTGGCAAGTGTCTGTATGTAGAATCAACGGTTGATCTCCTTGGGAATGGTGGAGTTGTATATTTCCGAAGCTAGTCTTCAGATCGTGGAATGCCTGTTGTCGTTCCGGTCCTTATTGTCAACGGGTGTCCGTCTCTAGGAGCGGGTAAAGTGGTGCCATGTGGTGTGCAATGTTTGGTACGAAATCTCTTAGCCAGTTGCACAGACACAGGTACCATCGTAGTTGTTTCTTGTTTGAGGGTTGTTCAGCCTCTTCAATCACTCGTATCAAGCTCTGTTGTGGGAAGTTTCCCTCGGGGGAGAACACGTACCCTAGGTAGTCAATGGATGACTTGTCAAAGTAGCTCTTTGATAGCTTGCAGATCATCCCAAAGAGTTCCCAGCGTTGAAGAACTCTCTGCAGGTGTCCGAGGTGCTCCTCCCAGCTGTTTGAATAAATGATTACATCATCGAGATACGCAAAACAGAATTCTCCGACGTATCCCATCAATACCTCTGCGGACATTAGGCTTTGGATTGTGGCAGGGGCGTTCTTCAATCCAAATGACATTACCCCAAATTAGAGGGTTTTACCCTCGGGTGTCGTAAATGCCGTGTACTTGCGGCTATCCGGATGTACCGCAATTTGCCAGTACTCAGAGCCCATATCCAGGGTACTAAAAATCTTAGCCTCACCAATGTTTCACAGGGTATGAGTCAGATTGATAGCTGGGGAAGCAATACGGTGCGTTACCTCATTCAAGGCTTTGTAATTAATGCAAAGCCTGAGCTTGCCGTCTTTCTTTGGAACTAGAACCATGTGGGAATTGTAGGGTGAATTGGATGGTTCCACAATCCCCTGGTCCTTCATATCATTTACTTGATCCATAGTCAAGTCATGGCAGCACGCTGACACTTGGTATAGACGGGTGTATACAGGGACTTCAGTCATCGTCCAGATCTCGTGTTGTATAGATGAGTCTGATGTACCAACCCCCCATGGCCTAACGCACTAGCATGTTCGTCCAATACTTGTTTCAATCAGTTAAAGCCTGTATCCCTGAGTTTGTGGTTCATCCAAGTGGGATCTATGGGCGTAGGTACAATACTGTTGGGGTTTTGGTCCCAGTTCACTGTCATTCTGTCGTTCTCGCCCAAGTACACGCTGTATTGCCCATGGTCAATAACGCACTGCTGTTTCAGGAGCCATTGACAACCAAATATCACCACTTTGGAAGTGTGGGTGACACTACGAAATCAGTTGATGCCGAGATACGGTGCAGGTTTACCGTTAGGGTAATTCGGCTGTCAACTTGCAGGGTAGTATTGTGCTGTGCCATCCGGACTGTTTGCGTTCGGGGTTGCATAACTGATAATTGTTCCGGAGTTAATAAGTTTCTTCAGATGAAGTTTCCGGTTGCAGCTGAGTCAAGCAGTGCAAGTACTTTAATTCTATTATTTTCTACCCCGATATGCAGGGCTATGGGGAGTAACAGTTCCTCATTTAGCCCTGGATGGCCCTTGTGATCCGGTGGTGGCGGCTCGCTTCACATCCCAATGGCGGTATTTCCCGTCTTGGTAGCAGGGACAGGTTTCTCTGTTGTCTTCGAGGAAGTTGGGGCTTCCGTCTGACCGAACTTATTATCTGGGACGCTGATCCAGCGGGTTTGCGTGGACTATCTCTGTTCCAATGGTTCCCAGGACAGAACCAGCATTTTGGTACAAATGCCATGCATAGCGGGGGAGTGGGCGCATACCTAGGCATTTTGACCAATGGAGTTCGTGGCTCCAGGGTTTTTATCGGTTGAGGTTTCTCAAAGCTTGCTTGCGCCGGAAAGTTCTGCTCCGCTTTTCGTGCACATTCTACTAACTTGTCTATGGTCGTTGGTTTAGCTGTGAGGAGAATGTTCCTCAAGCTAGGTAGCAGCATTCGGCTGATTAATCGGATGGCCGCCGCTTCATCAACCCCAGGAAATATGCGCTGAAACATTTACTCCTTTCGACGAATAAATATTTTGGCCTCCTCGTTGGGTACCTGGGTCTGGCTGTAAAATTGTGTAGTCAATCTCACCAACACCTTTTCGCCAGTGAATTCGGAAGCTAGTCGGTTGCTGAATTGCTTCCATTCTGTGAGAAATTTGTCATAACGTTCCCACCACATTAATGCGAGGCACTTTAAGTGCAACTGGGCCTTGACTACCCACTGCTTCACGGGAAACTCTGTCTCTCGAAATTCCTTCTCACATTCTTGCATGAATGCCACAGGGTCATCATAAGGTCGGCCCTGAAAGTCCATTTTTTTTATATCGTAGTTCCGTCCGGTTCCTGGGTATCCCGGTGCTGTCCCAGACTGTATGTATATTTGAGAAGGTTTTGACCAGCGGGACTGGGAGGTGTGTTTTCTCCTACACCTTTCGCACTGGTATGCCATGTCCGGCATAGTGATTTGCTCGTCGGGCCATCTTATACATAGGTGACGGTACGGTTTGCTACACATTGTGCAGCGTATCTTAATGATGCATCAGCCAGGGCAGGTGATCTCGTTGCAGAATGTGGTTGGTTGTTGGAGACAGGTTTCGCATCGGTAGTCCAGACCTTCTGTGTTATGGGCTTCATCTGGCCAGCCTAAGCATACAAGGTGGAACGAACTGCCGCAGTAATTGCTCTCTATCAGGAGTGAGCCAGTACCGGAACAGTCGGCATGGCTACACTTTGTCTCTGTAATGTCGTGTTCTGAGTCATGGTCTACGCCATTGGTGGCGTTGAGCTCTGAATCTGACATGGCTATTGCTATGGGCGCCACTGGATTTTTACTAGACTCCCCGAAGTCCGCTTCGGTTTCCCGGCTTGATCCTTAGGTCTCTGGGTTGGGTTACTCTGGTTCGGCTGTTCGATGCAAACAGTTAATCAGACTGATGCCCCACATTGGGCACCAGAAAACCACTTGCGTGCCCGGGTTTCTAATTATGTGGCACGGTCGCCATGGTTTTGGGTGCACTAGACCACCAAGCACGTTTAGGGATTTAATATTCCAATAGTTGTTTCTGGCGTGATATCTTAACGGGGCACATCGCTTGTCATATTGGAACAAAGTTTTCTATAACCTAGCTGGGTAGTCGCTTACGATTGTCTACCTCTGGCCCACTGTGGGTTTACATATTAAGGTAAGTGACTGGTGGGAGATGTCGGGATTACCTGGCTTACTTATTAGTTCTTCCTCGGCTGACTAGAGAACAGTGGCTGACTGGTGACAGGAGGTGACGGCGCAGTCCTCTAGCTTCAGGTCAATGATAGCGTGTCGGCCAACACGGTACCGCGAATTGCAGGCGACTCCCTCTGGACTCCAGAATCTGGGGTTGGAGATCCCGTACCTGACCTCAGATCCGTACACTATACCACTCAGGACGGGGTGATAGTCCTGGTATGTACAAATATGCGGAGGGAAAACAATATAATCGGGTACAGGAGAGGCCGGTCTCTCCAAAAGCCTTACTACGGCAGTGGGGTCTCGTTCCACCTGCCTATCCACAATTGGTGGAGCTAATACAGCCCGTTGCTTGGTAGTGAGGTGAGTAATCCTTTGCTCCTATGTTCGTGAGCTGTGCATTACCTTGAATGGCATAGAGCGTAAGCCACAGCTGAATGATACGGGTCATGCACCATGGACGCGAAACAAATCCCTAAAAAAGTGTACTTCCAGTAGCAGCTGGTGGGATGAGCTCGGTGCTCCAGAACGCCCCCCACCACTGAAGGGCAGACCAGAAGCATTGATGCTGTGTGGGCCGCCTTCCAACTCCTACTGGGTGTGGTATTGCAACCAAGGCCCGGCCATAACACTCGAGCAAATGTCCCTGGCAGCAACTACGTACTCCGGTAAGGATACAACCTAAATGTACTGTCTCTCCCTGATTGGAGGAGTTTCTAGTGGTTGGGGCTCTGCTGTTCTATATCCGGAGGTCTAGAACAGGTGGCTGTCGAATGGTGTATGTATAGGACTGGTGGACTCCAGAAAAGGATCCCCAGTCGTAGCTAGTTCATATTTACAACACCCAGTCTCTGTCGGCAATGCACAATTTGTATCGTTCCTAGCAGGCGTATTCAAGAGTACTCTAAAAATAAAACTCATGGCTAGAAGAACAAAGCTGCATTTATTAGTACCGTAATAAACACAGTGACTTGTGCTAACTCCTACCAAGCAGACAGGATGCTGGAAGTAACCTACGCAATCCAGGTGTAGGTGACCTGATCCTAGGCTATTTGGGAAATATAACTAACTGACTGATAATGAAAATACTAATACGAAGCTAACTAAGTAAGGGATGTCTATAAGAGACATAGAAGTTAATGTCCACTGCTCTAATAGCAGGGAGTGTTAATGTTCAATGCTACTGCAGAAGAAGCATCTGGTAACTGGTAGCTATTGGTGTCACTGAAGCCTCTGGTTACTGTTTCTGCATGAACCTCTGGTGACGGCAATGGTAGCAGACTCTGGTAGGCTGCTGAAGACTTGGAGGATGTCGGAGGCCCCAGCACGGACTTATATAGTCCGAAGGACAGGTGCGACTGCAGGCCGCGGGGGGAGCGTGTGATGTCCCTCTGGTGCAAGGCCGGAGTGGGGCTAGCAACCCTCTAGTCATCTCTCAGCTTCATAAATGTTCGGTGGCGCTCGGCTGTGCCCTGAGGCGGCTGACCGCTTGTAGGCTCTTAGCGTGGGAGGAGGGGAGGGCGATATGTCCGCTGGCTTGCGCAACCTCCGTATCCATGTGTTTGGGCGCCCTCAAGGATTGTGGCGGCCCGCATCATCCATGTACGGGGTTCGACTCTCACGTGGGTTAAAGAAGATATATACTTGGCGAAATGTGAGATGAGTCGTAATCGTATTTAGTAGTAAGATAAAGTGACATGCGTCAGGGCATTACCACACCATGCAATGCCACGATTGGGCAATGATCAGATGATGAAACTTGCAATCAATATATAGAGCAGGTACGACCCTTGCCAATAACAGAAGTAACCGAAACCGAAAAGTGCTCATCTAGAGAGGAGCAATTAGCAACCATTGTTTTTTCAAGTCAACATCAACAGGCTGTGATTCTATTTCTTTCTTGTTTTTACTGCTGTAAGTGGTTAAAGTTTTTATCTGCCAATATTGTAGAAGAAACTGCACTAAATCTTCAGTGAACAGTTTACTGCTTTACCCTTTTATTTACTTACTTTTGACGCTAGTTTTATCAAAGAACATTTTCTTTCTTTCAATTCAGAGCTTCCTTCTCTAACAATACATGAAGTGGTGCCATTAGTCTGGCGATGTTGGGCACAAAATCTAGAGTAAATTATACAGACCCAAGGAAACAGCAGAGTTGATCTTTGTGTGAGGTTTCTCGGCTTCTTGAATTGCCCATATTGAGTTGGATTGAGAGTAGTTGCCTTTGGTTGAAACTATGTGGCCCAGGTATTCAACTGAAAACTACCTGAAGTGACTCTTCCAGAGATTCGCCATCATACCGTGGAGTTACAAGTGATCAAGTACCCTATGAAGTGAATAAGGTGTTCCTCCCAGGATTTTAAGTAGACAATCATGTCGTCGA
The DNA here is from genome assembly GCA_029891345.1 of Dryococelus australis. Classification (NCBI taxonomy): domain Eukaryota; kingdom Metazoa; phylum Arthropoda; class Insecta; order Phasmatodea; family Phasmatidae; genus Dryococelus; species Dryococelus australis. Next base: position 290,907,981 of record CM056994.1, read on the forward strand.
GGTATGCGAAACAAAATTACCCAATATAGCCTGTTAGTACTTTAGCAGACATCAACCACTGAAATGTAACAGGTGTGTTCTGGAGTCTGAAGGGCATGACTCTAAACTGGAGGGTTTCTCCTGCTGGGGAAGTGAACACTGTATATTTCCGGCATGTCAAGGTGCTGAAAACTTTTACCTCCCTTATGTCACGCAAGGTATGCGCCACGTCGAGGGCTGGTGGAGGAATCGAAAGTGTGACGTCATTCAGAGTTTTGTAGTTCATGCAGAACCTGAGCTGTCCATCCCTTTTTAGAACCAGTACCACATGTGAGTTGTATGGTGAGTCTGAAAGTTCGACGAATCCTTGGCGTTTCATGCTTTCCAGTTGTTCCATAATGATGTGATATCGCCTGGCAGAAACCTTGAAGTGTCTGTTGAAAACTGGTACAGGCGTACTCAGCAGTGCAATCATCAATGGTGAGCGTAAAATCCTATTTGGCTATCCTTACTGTTTTGGTGTGAGAATGTAGTGATGTCCTTTGTTCTTCTATTGGGATGTAACTTTGTGCAAAATTTCCAGTTGCAGCGGAGTTGAGTAGTGCCAGTACGTTTTTCCCATTGACACGGACTTCAATGTATGGGGCTTTAAGTGAATCAGTCTCCTCATCTAGGAGCTGTATGGTTTACCCTTCTGATCCGACGAGGTTGCCCCTTTTGACTTGCCAGCGGGTGAGTTTCCTGTCTGCGGAATGTTTTTCTTGTTGCTAGCTGGTTGAGTGGTACGTGGTGTACGAGTCCCCCCCCCCCCTCCCCCAACATCTTCCACATGTTCACGTCATGCCTGCTGCTGGGGCAATACTTAATGAAAGTGATATGCAGGATAATAGCAACATTTCGGTAAGCTGGGTATTAGTAGTGCTGGTGGTGGCGTCTTAGTTCTTCGGTCAGACAGCTTGCTTAACTCTGTCAATTTGATTGGCTTCCAGCGGTTGAGGATAGCTTGCACACACTTCAAAACTGTGGCTCCACTACCCATGCACGTTGTACTAGTTAGTTCACTATGAGTGGCTTTGGGATGAGTAGAAGGGTTCTTAGTTTGGGTAGCAAGATGCGGGTTACATGTTGTACACAACTATCCTAATCTCAGACTGGAAAGTTACGTCGGTACATCTGTACCCTGCGGGGGACAAAAATCTCAGTTTCCTCGTCCGGTGTTTGCATACGGCAGTAAATCTCTGTTGTGAGGTGCGCCAGCACATCCTCGCCAGTGAATTGTTGGGCACGACAGCTACTGAGTTGGCTCCTCTCAGAAATAAACTCTCCATACTTATGCCACCATTCGAGGTCCTTGCCCTTAAGTTTGGCTGGTGCTCATTAGACCCATTGTTTGTCGAGTATTTTGTGAGTGCAAAACTCCCTTTCACATTCAACCGTGAACACTAGCAGGTCCTCATGAGGACGTCCTGCAAATTCCTGTAACTGCAGCTCTCTTCTGCATCGAGCGGTGTTGGTGCAGGAGGCCAGCCCTGTATTGTGTGGTCTGTATTTGGCGGCCCGCCGACAAACTTCACACTGATAGATCATTCCTGATTGGGTAATTCTCGCATCTGGCAAACTGATACACCCGTGGTGATGTGTCTCCCCACACAGTATGCAGTGCACTGTGTGGGTACCATGCCCTGGGCAGGTAATCCAGTAGCAAAAGGTGGTCTGACGTGACCGACACTCGTCGCATCTATAGAGTGCTTAGTCTCCCCAGCCAAGGCAGGTATAATGCAACTATTGTTGACAATGGGCGCACTCGATTCTGTGTATCCCCATGTTGGGGCAGTTCGTCTTTGAACAGCAGCCGTGTTCGATTGCGGTTGCAATGGTGCCAATTAGCTCATGCTCACACATGTTGGTTTCTGACACTGTTGCTTGCTGGTTGAGCGCCACAGGGTGTTTAAAGGACTCCCCAAGTCCGTGCTGCAGTTGATAGGGTCAAGCTGACCTGGTTCCACTTAATTAACCATTAATTAAGGAGCTTGTCCAGGTTGGGTGCCAGTAAAAAGCTTTTGATGGGTGATGCCCTGAAGCTGATGGGTGATCATCACCACATATACAGTGCTTTGGTGAGTGCTAGGTCAGGCGCACCCAGTGGTGGGGGTTTCTGGTAGTGAAACCAGTCTTTACGAGCTGGCGTAAGTTTGAGCTAGGTGTGTCAGTTGGCAGGAACTCGAAGGACGTGTTGGTCGCAGGGATTGGTTCCGCCGGCTCAAGTCCCTAAAAGTATGGGTTGGCAATTTCTAAGAACTGGTCCTGTCCACTTAAGTGCGCTACAAACACTGGGTGTGTTTCCTCGCTCAGGTGAATAGGATCTTCGAAGAGGTCCTTGTGGATCTCTGGTGTGTATAGTCGCTGAAAGTGGTGCAATCCCTGGGTTTGATCCCTCTGTGAGAGTTTCGCAAGTGTGATCACGAGGCGGTTCAGCTCCTGCAAATGCCCAGAGGCCGTGAGCACCTGTACAATCTTCTATCGGATACCATTCCGACAGAAGTAGGGCACTAGGACTGAATCACACTCTCATGTCCATGAAGAGACAGCAGGTGACATATTGTCCTACAATGGTGTACAGCCACATACAGTGTCTGCCAACCGAAGGTGGTATCCCTATCCCAGCACTCAGCGTCAAAACGCGGTGAACACTGAGAATCAAGTCTCACTGATGGACAGTCACAGCACATGGGTGTGTGTCTCAGAAGAAACAGTCTCCCCCAGCTCAGAGAACACTTACTCCAGCGTCGTGGACATGGTAGAGAGAGTAGCTGCTGAGTGAGCAGGCAAGCTGTCCTCAAGAGACTGAGTACCTAGTGCCGGGGCTCTACCGTTCTGTACATCATGGTGCACAGAAAGGGTGGCCATCCAATGTGTGTGTCGGTACTCTATTTGGTGTATTGCGTTTTGAGTAAATTCCTTAGTTACCTGCAATCCCTTGGAATTACTACTACAGGAAAGATACCCTTGAGTTGGTTAATTATCTGGTTATTCTTTTTTATTGAAAATAAACAGGTTGGTGTTGCACTACTTCCTAACATCAGCAAGAGCTTGCGGAAGCTTAACCTACCCTGCGAGAGGTGAAGGCAACCTGGTCCTGAGCTAACAATGGTAGGGTAGATGAGGGTTATGTAACTAACTTGAACTGGTACTACTCCTACTAGTGTTTGCACAGAAGCAGCCGCAGTGTTTAGAGTGTAGACGACGTTGGCAATGGTAAGGCTATTCATCACACTGTGGGTTGAAGACATGCTGCTAGAAGGATATCTCCAGCAACAAGTTACAGTGGAGATCAAGGAACAGGAGTTACCTTCGGCATGAATTCAGTGAAGGAACAGGCAGGCTGGAGCAAACGAGCAGATTGATCAAGATCTCCAGCAAAGTTTGCAGTGGAGAAATTCAAGACTGGCCATGAGCGGGCGAGCGTCCTGCTATTTACAGTATTTACTCAAATATAGCGCAGCCTTTTTTCCCCAAATAGAAGAAAAAAATCTTGCGGTGCGTGCTATACACTAGGAAAAATTAAGGGAGGGGGAGTGGAAGCCATAAAATGTCTGCAGATGTTTAGAAGGAAGCGTAGCAGAACTGTGGTCTACATCACTCTTTTCCCTTTTCTCTCTTTTTCTCTCTCAGCGCCCCCTTCAGTTAGCCCCTTCAGCCTGCCAGTTTGGCCCGCCCCTTCAGCCCTCCCCCGTAACCAACGATGCTAATGCCTCCCCCTTTTCTTCTGCTTATCTACGTCCCTGATCCAACTGCTTCACGGCAGTGCTAACGCTAAACATGGGCAATAAATGTGTAATGATTAATGCTGATAGTTCAAGTGCTTCTTATACTGTGAGTTTAAAGCTGTCAGTCGTAAAATATGTCCTCCGAGAACGACTGTGATAATTGAAATTGATGCGCGCCGCTCGCATGTAATTTAATACAAATGACTACGGCTCATCAGACTCTGGTATTCCTACTACACCTGAGAGAGAGAGTCAAACCCCACCAACCTTACACAGACTTTTGGATCGCCACGAACCTGAACGGCACTTCCAAACATGCGGAAACTGAAGTTGCGCAAGCCAACATCATGCCGCTTTGCCCCCCTCCCCCTGACCTCCTTCGCCATTCTGACAGCCTACAAGCAGTCAGCCGCCTCGGGGCAAAGCTGAGCGCCACCAAATATGCACAAATCCGAGAGCCAGACAGAAGGTAGCTACCCCCACCCCGACCTCGCGCGAGAAGGACGTCATGAGGCAACATCACACCTCCCACTGCGGCCCGATGCCGCATCTCTCCTTCTGACTATAAAAGTCTGTGTGCGACCACTTCATGTGCTGGGGCCTTTAAAGAGTCAACAGTCTTCAGCAGCCACCAGAGGCTACTCCCACTGTCGTCACCAGAAGCTCTTCTATAGCCACAGTTAACAGAGGCTTCATTGGCCACAACTACCACCAGCTACCAGAGGCTTCATTGCCAACAGTCTTCTTCATCTACCAGAAGCTCTTCAACTTCTGTCACACAACACCCTCTGCTCTGTATCCTCCTGGAAAATCAGCTGCCTATACTTGCTGATAGGGGCAAATACACTCCCTGCTATTAGAGCGATGTATCCCCTTTTCTTAATTGTCTTATCTAGACATCCCTAAATATAGTTAGCTGCGTTAAGTATTTTAATAGCAGTCTACACCATTTGCTTTCTTGTCTAGCCTAGAAACAGGTCACCTACACCTGTCCAGCGTAGGATTCTTCCATACACACAGTCTGCTTGGTTAGGAGATAGCACATGTCACTGTATATATTAAGCACATAATAAATACAGTTTGTTCCTTTACCAGAAGTAGTCTTTCTAGAGGGTTTTTCACCTTGATCACTAGGAACCACACATGTTGTGCACTGCCGACAGAGACCGGGTTTTCAAAGATATTTGTAGGATCTAGAGTAGGACTGTGGATCCCCATTAGGAATATACATGTCTAAAACATACACAATTTAACGGCCACCCATTCTAGACCTCCGGAGATAGAACGGCAGAGCCACCACCACTAGAAACTCATCCAACCAGGGAGAAATAGTACTATTAAGTTGTATCCCTACCGAAGCACCTAGGTGCTGGCGGTGGTATTTGCTCAAGGGTTACAGCCTGGCCCAAGTTGCAACCTACACCCAGTAGTAGCAGGAAGGCAACCCATATGGCTCAATGCTTCTAGTTCACCCGCCTGTGGTGGGGAGCTTTCTGGAGCACCGAGCTCATGCGAGCAGCCACTGCAGGAAATACACTAAGTAGGGTTCTGTCTCGTGTCCGGAATGCACAGCCACTTCTGTTTAGTGTCAGCCCAACCTCTATGCCTTTCCGGGTAAGGCACTGCTCAAGGAGGGAGGAGCAAAGGACAGCCCATATTGCCGCCAAACAACAGTGTGTAATAGCCCCTCCTACATTGAGTAAGCAAGCTGAATGGGATAGTGCCGCCTTAACCCGTTTGTTAGAGAGGCCTATCTCTCCTGTGTATACCGATATTTATTTCCTGCTGCACGTACGTACTACCAGGGAATACCATCCCATTGTACAAGACTTAATACAGGGTACAGAGATAAGGTACGGGATAGCCAATCCCAGCTCTTGGAGCCCGAAGTCAGTCATCTGGAACCAACAATACCGTATTGGCCAGCGCGGTATCAACGTCCTGCAGCCAGCTACCTGCACCTCTAGTTCCAGCCAGCCGATACCAGCAGCATCATCTTCGGCCGAAGATACATTGAGTAAGCCAGGTTTCCCCAACACCAACCAGTCGATTACATCGGTAATCAATCCCACAGTGGGAAACAAAGCAATTAAAATAGCTTTCTGTAAGCCAATTACCCTATCAAGTGCAGAACTTAGTTCCTGGTCGCCAACCAACGTGTCCAGTCATAGTAGCGGGCACTAAAAATAAATTAAACCAGTAAACCCTGTAGCATGCCGCTTATTCCAACTATGTACAACAATTATGACTCATCTCACTGCAACCTAGTATACTACTTCTACACACGTGAGATTCAAATAACAAGCCCACCATTACATGGAAGTCGGTGGCTACCACGATCCTGGAAGGCAGCCGGACATGTGGATACGAGGGTTTGTGCAAGACAGCGGCGTGTCACACCCACTCCCCAGCGCTGAGAGCCTAAAAGCCATCAGCCGCCTCTGGGCATGCCCGAGTGCCACCGAGAATACGCAAAGGTCAAGAGATGACCAGAGGGTGCTACCCCCACTCCAGTCTTGCAGCAGAAGGATGTCACCGTCCTCTCCCGCGGCCACCGCAACACGTGCTACCCTGGCTATATAAGTCCGTACATGGCAGACCTCACCAGTTGCTCTTCTTCAGTCTTCGAGCTCGCTCCGCCACTTCTAATGCTGAGGCCCTCCAACCAGTTAGAACTTCAGCAGCCCTCCCAGAGGGCTGCTGAAGTTCTAACAGTGCTCAACACCCGTCCAACTGCTCAACACGCTCAACACCCGTCAGCATCCACCAGAGGCTGCTTACATTGACGTCACCATCAGAGCTCTGGAGCACCTGCGACCAGAGACTCCAGCGACGCCAATCACCAATAGCTACAAGAAGCTTTCTGTAGCTACCTGTCATATCACACCTAACTTCTTTGTCTCCTACGGACACCCCGATTAGACTTAGGTTTATAGTAAGCAATATTCGACAGTATAACTTCACTTCTACCATTAGCCTAGGACCAGGTCACCTACACCTGGCTACCGTAGGTTTACTTCCAGCCACCGGTCTTCTTTGTAGAAGAGCATGCGTCACCGTGTTTACTAAGCTCTTAATAAACGCGGCTTTGTTTCGTTTAACTTCGAGTCTCATTCATAGAGTACTTTGTAACGAACTGCTGGGAGAACCTCGAGTCGAGTACCGCCAACCGGGAACAGGAAATTATTACTACAAACTAGCTACAACTGGAGACTCACCCTCCGGCGGCTCCATTTGCAATACACACACATTAGACGGCCATCTATTTTATTCCTGCCAAGTATACAGGTACTGGAGGAGTAGAATAGAGGAGCACCGACTGCTAGCAACACTTTCCACCCAAGGAGAGATGGTACGCCTGAGTTATATCCCTACCGGAGCACCTGGGTGCTGGCGGGGGTATCTGCTTAGGTGCTACGGCCAGGCCTTGGTTGGGATCACACACCCAGTGATAGTCTTGGTAGCCCACACGGCTTCAACGCTTCTGGTTCGCCAGCTAAGATGGGGGGGGGGGGGGGGGGTCTTCTGAAGCACCGGGCTCGTGCTACCAAACCACTACTGGGCAACACTTTTCTAGGGCTACTCGTGTCCATAGTGCTCGATTCATAGTTCTCAGCAGCTAATCAGCTCTATGCCATTTAAGGTGAGACACGGCGCATGGAGGGAGGAGCAAAGAGTTGCGTGCCTTGCTGCCAAGCAGCCAGCTAGTTCAGTTCCTCTTACAGCTAGCCGACGAGCCGAATGAGATTGTGCCGCCAACTACCACTCATCATAAAGATGTCAGTAATTAAACCCTGAAAGCACAACTGGCCTAAGTGCAACCAAAGTCACATGACCGTGAACCAGCCTTAGCTAATCAGACAAGCGTCAACCCATACCGCCATATGTTTGGTCTCACGCAAATCAAAGCCACAGTGACCATACCAACTGCCACTTAACCTAGCACGCGTCAAGTGATTTTCAGGCACCCAACGTGGGGTGTCAGAGTTATTAACTGTTCGCAGCGCATACCAGGACCAGACCAACACGACCCAGAGACAATAGAGTCTATCCGGACCAGGAGCGATCATCAGGGAGTTGAGTAATCACCCCGTGGCACCCTTTTATACCCAAAATGTCTGCAGTTGAAGCCACTGCCGCCGAAATTGCAACAGTAAACACGACGGACGATACCAAATACCCATGTGAACACACTGACTGTCAAAGCAACGGAGTCCATAGGATCACGTGTAACTATTGCCGCAACTCTTTCCACCTCCTATGTCTCGGGTGGAGGGACAAAACCAGAGAGATAGAGGGCCTTGAATACTGATGCACGACCTGCTGGACACAGGTGACTACTTTCTGTAATGAAGTAACGTGTTCAGGGTACGGCATTAACAAAATACGCTGCAACAAGTGCAACAAAACATACCAACATGCCTGTATACGCTAGCCCGATGAAAGGGTCACTAGGCAAGGCATGGCATATCAGTGTGGGAAGTGTAGGCAAGCCAGCCTCACCCAGACCCACCGATCGCAAGTATCAGTCCAACATGGACACCCATCATAAAGGACTGAAAATGGTTTCTAAATTACAGACTTTGCGGGGCGACCACAAGAGGACCCGGTCACATTTTCCTCGGAATGCAAAAAGGAATTTGAGGAAACCGGCCTCCCGAAAAAGCAGTAGGTAAGCCACGCCCAGACCCACCTGAAAGGTCTTGCCTTGACCTGGTGGAACCGCAATTGCGAATTCTTACAAAATGAAAACAATTCAGCAGTCAGTTGGCGACTGAGTTCACTGGCAAGGAAGTGCTAGCAAGACAAACTATGCAGTTCTACAACCAGACCCAGGTACTCGATGACTAGGCAGAAATTTTAATTCGCAGAAAGGAACAAATGTTCTGAAGAGTGTTTCCGGGAGTCGAGGCGGCTTCCATCCAATCCATTGGTCAAATGTTGTCACCCAGTTTGCAAAACGTGTTACTGATGTCAAAACCCACAACAATCGATAAGTTAGTAGAGTGAGACGGAGAGACAGAAGAAAACTTCGCAACACAGGCTATGCTCGACAAACCTAAAGAAGTGAGAACCTTTGAATCATGACCCCTGTCAGTCGAGTCACTGAGGAATGCGCCCGCCCCTACGCCACACCTTACGTTTGTACCGAAGTACTGGTTCTGTATGGGCAATCATTGGAACAAGGACTGCCCAAGCAAACCTGCTGGACAAGGGATCAAGGGCTAATGAACCACCCAATTGGAGGGAAGCCCCAAATCAACTAGATGTAACCCTGAAGCCGACTCCCGCTCCCAAGGCGGTAAACGACGATGCCGGAGTGCAAAGCTGGCCACCTCCACCAGACCGCAAGGGCCCAGCCTCCAGACCTTAAATGAGAAACCGATAGGAGGTGTCGGTTCAATGGAAGCACGTTTCTCGCGCTATTAGATTTGGCCGCAACCGGGAATTTTATTTGCGGTAACTTATTAACTCAGAAACAATTAGCCACACTGCGATCCCAGTCAAAGATTGTACTTATGGCACAACCAGATGCCACCCTACAAGTTGACGACCGAATCACCCTAACGGTGAAACTATACCGACTTTCTAACCTGACCGAATTCGTGGTTTCATCCATACTGACAGAAGCAGTAATACTCGGCTGTTCATGGCTCAGACAGCAACAATGTGTCATTGACCATGGACAGCACTGAGTCTGGGAGATAAGAACCGGGTAACAGTGAATTGGGACCATAGTCCCGAAACTATAATATCCAACCCCATAGATCCAGCCCGCATAAACCACGAATTAAGCGAACCGGATTTCAGCAAACTGAAACAAGTGCTAGTCAAATACGCTGGCACTTTCTGGCATGGAGGTTTGCTTCGCCAGACTCGTTTGATTCAACACGAGATCTGGACGACAACAGAGGTTCCCATATAAAATTGTACCTTCCATGTATCAGCACAATGCTGTGGCCTGATAATGGAACAGGTGAACTATATGAAGGACCAAGGAAACGTAAAGCCGTCCAACTCCCCTTACAACTCCCATGTTGTATTAGTACCAAAAAAGGACAGTAAGCTCAGGTTTTGTATAAACTTATAAACTACAAAGCCCTGAACGATGTGACCCATACCCTGCGAGACATTGGGGAGGCGAGAATTTTCAGTACTGTGGATATGGAATCCGGAAACTGGCAAATTGCTATTCATCCAGACAGCAGGAAGTATACGGCATCAACAATACCCGAAGACAAAACCTTACAATTCAGGGTAATGCCTTTTGGCTTTAAAAACACCCCTGCCATGTTCCAGTGCCTAAAGTCCGCAGAGGTATTGACCGGGTACATTGAAGAGTAGTTTTGCTTCGCTTAGCTCAATGATGTGATAATCTACTCCAAAACCTGGGAGGAGCATCTCAGTCACATACAGAGAGTTCGAGAACGACTCGAACTCCATGGGATGACGTGCAGCTTATCCAAGAGCTACCATATTTACCCAAAAGGAAGATGACCCTGAATCTCAGAAGACCCATTCCTAAAGAAATATGTTTGAGAGAAAAATATTTAAATCTGAATTCAAGACTACCCCTGTGAAGTGCTAAAAAATTTTTTAGGTTGAAGTATTTTTGCATGAATTTATGACAAACCCTTCAAGAAGAAACGCTATTATATGAATAATATGATCTATTTGATTTACTTTTAAAGAACAGCTAATCACAATGAAATAGGTGTGTCTAACCTGGCTGTATGGTAGCAGCATCTTTCTTACACTGTAAAACTTTTGCGGGTGTTATATACCTTTTCATGACTTGAGCCATTCAGCTTCCCAGCAAAGTGCTTCCTCTTTACGGCCGGACGCTTCCTCTTTACGGCCAGGCGCTTCCTCTTTACAGTAGCTGGGCGACATCAAATAAGGGGACCATTGTCAAAGTTGACAGGTACATTCACAGCAGTACAAAAAATACGTACAACCATAGGACATACTGTATTTAAGCGTGAAAAGCCTTTGTCAAAATCGCCTAGGTTTTGAATTGAAGACTATTCCCAAATTGCAGACGACCATTTTTCTATTCCTTTTCTATCAAAAAACCTCTTCTTCCTTTTGGGTAAATACAGTATTTCGGAAATTCATCCATTGACTACTTAGGCCATGTGGTTTCCCCTGATGGGAATTTCCCCCAACAAGGCTCTATACGAGCAATCATGAGGCCGAAGAACCAACCAACAAGAGACAGCTATGATAGTACCTGGGTCTCTACAACTGGTTATGGGACTTTGTACTGAATATCGCTCACTACATGGCACCACTTCACCTGCTCCTTGAGAAGGAATCCTGTTGGCAATGGGGACCGGAACAGTAACAGGCGTTCCTTAATCTGAAGAAAAGCTTCGGAAACATTCACCCTCAGAGCTCGAGGTATCCAGATCGTCCAAAGGGCATCTGGCTGGCAATTGCGCGACTACACAACACAGTCACACATTTCATACAGATGTGGGTATAGCTGGACTAGATTTTTGTCTCCAGGTCGAGTTGCTGGTGTCATTCTATTTGTCTGCGGTTTAGCTGTAACTGCAGTAATCTGAATTGTTCTTCAGGTGGAAGTTTTGGCTGTTCTGGAGGGCGGATGCATTCCATGTATTCGTCTAGCTTGGAGTCTTCTTGCAAGCTTGACTGTCGGGATAAGGCGTTGGGTAGGTCGTTCTGTGTTCCTGGACAATGCTGCTCTTCGAAGACAAATTCCGATAGTAGTAGGTCCCATCGTCCCAATTTAGCCTTATTGTGCCTGGATTCCCTTAACCATTCGAGTGTCTTGCTGTCTGTTCCAAGGATGAAGTGGTTCCCTTCCAAGTGGTAGCAAAACTTCCTAATTGCCCACATTATAACAAGACATTCTTGTTCGTTTATGTGATATTTTTGTTCCATTGGGTCCAACCGCGTGCTTGCGTAAGCAATGACTAGGAGTCTGCCTTCAGAAGGATATTCCTAGTAGAGAATGGCTCCCAATCCATTCTTACAAGCGTCCATCTGCAAGATGAAGTGTCCTTTTCCTTGAGGGTGATGTAGGTGGTCAATGTGCTGAAAGCTTGACTTGGGGGCTTTGAAAGTTGCTCTGAGTTCTGGGATCCATTTACAACTTAAGTTTGCCCAAGCAGTTGGTGAAGAGGTGTCATTATCTCGGCGATATTGGGAACAAAATTCCTGGGCCAGTTGCAGAGCCCTAAGAATCGTCGAAGTTGCTTCCTCATGTCGGGTTCCTTGGCTTCCTGGATGGCTAGTAGCGATCTGTCTTGCAACAAGTTGCCCTCCATGGACACAACGTGGCTAAAGTATTCAATGGAAATTCTTCAAAAGTGGCTTTCAGAGTTTGGCCTTGAGCCCATGCAGTTCCAGTCGTTACAGTACTTTCTGGAGATGGGAGAGGTGCTCCTCGCATGTTTTGGAGAAAATTATTACGTCATCCAGGTAAGCGAAACAGAACTGGCCTATACATCTGATTAAGACTTTGGAGGACGTTAGGCGTTGGAACGTAGCTGGTGCATTATTGAGTCCAAAAGGCATGACCCTGAATTGCAAAATTTCTCCTTCTGGAGACGTGAAGGTGGTATACTGTCAGCTATCCGGATGCACTACTATTTGCCAATAACTTGACTGCATGTCTAGAGTGCTAAAGATCTAGGCCTCACCTATGTCGCGCAGTGTGTGTGCGAGGTCGAGAGCTGGTGGAGGAATCAGTAGGGTGGTGTCATTCTGAGCTGTATAGTTTACGCAAAATCGTAATCGCCCATCCTTTTTTGGAACAAGTACCACATGAGCGTTATAGGGAGAATTGAAGACTCGACAATCCCTTGCCACTTCATTTCTTCTATATGCTCCATTATCAACTTCTGAGGTCTCGCAGAGACTTTAAATGGTTGGTTGTAGATAGGCATGGAGTCACTTAGTAGGATTTTATGCTGGATGGTTCGTGTCTGATGCAAGTTTCCACCAGTTCCGAAGGTGGCTGCGTGTTCATCCAAGACCTTCTTTAGCTGATGAAACTGTGCTTCCGTCAGTTCATGTTGGATTTCCTGAGCATCAGGGGTGGTAGCTTCTTGTCGCAAGGCCGGATACTCCCAATGTAACGTGACTCGTCATCCGTTGCCCAGATATACCTTACGTTTCCCATGATCCACGATGCATTGTTACTTGTGGAGCCATGGATGTCCAAGGATAACGTTCTCCTTGATATCCAGTGTGACAACAAAATTGGTGAGAGCTGTCAGGCTCTGGAGTTCAAATAGCAGGGAGGCGCTACAGGTGTGTCTGCATCTTCATCTAGGAGCTTGACAGTTTGTTCCATTTGCCCGATGGAATTGCTCCCTTCTTTCTGCTGATGTTGCAGTTTCCCTTTGACTCTTTATTTTGAGGGGCGGCTTCGACCTGGGTGGGTCGCGGCATCCTGCTTGCGTCCCGTGATTCAGTGCGTTTGACGGTTGCTCTGGTCTCTGTGGGCAAGTTACTGAGTTGCAGTATGCGATTTACCTAGTACGACAATCCTCACACCGGTACTCTAAACCATTGCTGTGACGAGGCTCATCTGCCTAGCCGAGGCAGGTATAGTGGTACCAGAGGCAGCAGTGGGCACACTGAATGTGGTGGATTCCCATTCCGGGACAGTCTGATCGTGAACAGTGGTTTGGTCCAGTTGCAGCCGAATTAGCCTCCTCAAGCTCAGGCTCGCTAATGTCGGTGTTCGACATGCTAGCTGTGAATATGGGCACCACAGGGTGTTTCCTGAGACTCCCTGAAGTCTGAGAGTTTCTGGGCTCCGTATTAACATGGAGTTGGTGGTCGTGGCTGGCTCATTCACTCTGCCTTATGCAACTTCAACAGTCTCGTCCCATGTTGGGCGCCAGAAAAATGTTCTGGCTCGACTACTTCTACTTGACGTGTGACATACCAGGAATATATACTCACTTGTCTGACTTAGTAGATGGTGTCCACTCTTTTGGCTAGAATTAAAGCCAGGCACTTCTAAAATGTTAGGGGTGTCAGTTCTGAACGGGCAGGGGTGCCTTCCCGTTATATAGAACTGGCCAGGTGACCTTGCAACAGGACACAAAACCAGGTGTAGGTAGAACAATTCTAAGCTTAAGTACTCCTGGTTTCTTGGTGATATATGAGTGACGGGTTAATGGAGTGGCGTCTGTTCTGACAGGTTCAGGTACTGGTACAGAGGAGTGGGGTAGGATGGTGTGAACAAAGGCTTCGGTTGAGAAGCAGGGCACAGTATGGCAAGAACCAACTAACCGATGACTGTTGTAGGTGGTTGATCGGGATGGCTCAATTGTTCTGCTACACACCATGGATACTCTGTCAAGCCGTTGTTCACTGGAGTGTCAAACAGATCTCTGGGTATTTCGGTTTCCACTGGGTCTTGAAGATGCCTGAGGGTTTGTGCTTAAGCTTGTGATTCCAAGCTAGCTATGTGAGACACCAGGAAGGGTTAATACTTGTGCCATCAGCAAGAAGCCAAGAGGATCTACTAGACTCTTTCCTTCAGCCCCCTCCATTTGGAATAAGGCATTGGGAAGTGTATTTATACTGCCACTAATGTAACAAGACAGCAGACTCTTTGTGCAACTTATGTTTAGCACCATGTGCGAGACAGGGACCTTATTCCAACGCCTGGCAGAGACTGCAGTACATGATGGAAGTCAGGCTTCACCTGTCCAAAGTCGCACACTTATAAGTGGTCCTATCCCAGTCAGGGTCTCTTGGCGGAGACTGCTGTATAGAGACTAAAAGTAGATCCACGTTTTATTTCCATAAAGGAAGAAAACACGTGGTGAATGTACCCTAACTCCTGCTCGACGGTGTGAGTACTACCCGGAAAGCTAGAGTACACTACTTTGTTGGCCATTAGAGGAGACCGGTGATAAAACAGGGGAATGCCGGGTGCGATGATTAACATCTAAGCAGTCTCCTATCGCATTGTTGTACATATGGATCGTGTACGACATAACATGGAAAAGCTGACACGTAGCTAGGTGTACTAAGCAAGGACGTAACAGGATGAGCCCTGAGAAGGATTTCAGGGATAGGACTAACTAATACGTCTGTATACTGCAGGATGATCGGGTATAGCGAGGTATGTAGCTGGGGGAGAACCTAATTAATGATTTATCAGCTAAAGTGCCAACACTGTAATGCAGAATACATTGGCATCACTACCAACATACTCAAGCAAAAATGAAGGCCACAGAGCAGAAACCAAACAAGCTATAGATGGCAACATCAATAATCTACGGGACAAACCAGTTGCAGCACATGCAACATCACACAATAAAGATTTTGACTCCTGCTACAGTACCAGGGTTGTGAGAGCTCTATCACCTTCAAGCAATAGCTCAAAACCCAGACAGTGAGAATTAGCTCACCAATTTATAACAAAATCCAGGCAGCCGCCTGGTCTCAATATAAGATAATTAGAGCTCCTTACCACACTAATCTGATTTACCTGCAATTTTTTAATTTTTCGATTTTCCAGCTCTATCCTAATTCGCCATCCAGCCGCTAGGTTTACTACTAACAGCGCCCTTCCACCATACTGCAGTGTCCTACAACTCGCCGCCTGATGAAGCTGGCTTAGACAGCAAAACGTCGCAACCGCGTGAAAAAAATGCCTTTCAACAAGTACTAAATTATGAGTAATTGGATTACTGTCCTTTTATAAATTTTAACCCTATCGTAAGTGTAGCTTAAATGATGAGACAGGGTGTAGAGTATAGTGTCCGAACAATGCGTGCTGGAGACTCAAATATTCTGGTCAATTCCTGAGCAGCAAGCGTTGAGAATGAAGGCTGCTCAATCTGGCCGGATCTGAGCGACTGGCACTAATAACGAAGACTGGTGTGGAGATGCGGGGAGTCTCTCCTTTTATACTAATTTGGGCTGCTGCTCAATACTGATTTGCTGGTGCCATTAAGGTGAGCGGTGGTCACAGATTGAGGGGTAGGGAATGCATGACTTGCCTATGTGACATCACCAGCCAACTAGAAGGGAAGAAAAGCAAAGACAAACGATATTCCTACTACTAGAGCTATCTAGGGCAGTAAAAGAACTCGTTGCATCTAAG
This sequence comes from Dryococelus australis, assembly GCA_029891345.1. Classification (NCBI taxonomy): domain Eukaryota; kingdom Metazoa; phylum Arthropoda; class Insecta; order Phasmatodea; family Phasmatidae; genus Dryococelus; species Dryococelus australis. The sequence continues at coordinate 290,923,833 of CM056994.1, forward strand.
CATTGTAACGGTGGGCCAGTGAATACTACAATCTGCAAGGCAGACAGTACTATCTCACTTTACGTCAGGACTAATGAAAATGCAAACTTCCGTCTCCTGGCTAAACTGAACTAAGGATGGAGCGGAAGTCATCTAATTTCCATTGTTGAAAAAGACATCATGCATTATCATATTGTCGTTAAAGGTCCCTGATTCTACACCCAGAGTGGACACCAACAAGCTGCTTAACAAGAAACCCCTGTACCAGCATAGCAAACACCCCGCCTCAGCAGTGCACACACTATACATAAATTGAATCTTGGGCTTGTGTCTTGACTCTGACCTATGTCACTCGTTTACATTAAGTGTGAAATCTAACAGTGACAAAATAAAATACATGTATTGAGCACGGAGATTCCACAAGCCTGGACAGCCAAATACAAAATTGTAATTCACCCACGTAATTAAGATATGCATTGCCCGCCCGGAATCCTGAATGCAAGCATCAACCAAGTGAATAAAATTAATATTTGTGATATTCCACTACCCTTCACTTAACCTCGGAAGAAGTTCTTATCAACCCCAGAGATGGCAGCACCGCTGTGGCCTTGTGACGTCACAACCCACCTGCTCAGGACAAGGTGTTTTAATTTGTTGTTGCCTCCAAGCAGGGCGATTAGAAATGAGAGGCACTCCAGCATCCAGATAAACATACCTCTTCGCTGGAAGGCTACACTACCCCCCGCACCCTGAAGAACTGCTGATCGGAAGATTTCCAGTATAAATAGAGACCCAGCACCGGCAGATACGCTGGCCGAATAGGATCGCGAGCCCTTCCCAGTCTGTAAAGACTCTCCTCAGTCTACAATGACTCCCCTCAGTCTGAAAACACTCTCTCAGTCTGAAACGGCTCTCTCCTCTCTGCGACCTGCAATATGGCGCATCACCTGGAAGCCTGCAAAACTGCTTTACTCCACTCTGCAGCGTGAAGACTGCAGCATCCTAGCAGCTAACAAACGGCTCGTCCTAAACTGCACCAGCTGACCGTGAGGGCAGCAATTCACGTCTAAGGCAATCCTACTCCACGCACCTGGTAACTCTTTACGCAAGACAACTTCCCCTTCCTTTACGGTAACAGGCCATCGCGTCCTAGAGTACCCCTGGATAAATTCCAGTAGAGTATATTTACGCCGCAGATAGCGTAATTTCTTGATTGATTAGATTTTGGAAATTTTCATAATAATTTTTTTTTGCCAGGCTTGCTTTGCCTGTTTCGTAAATTATATTGTCTTATCCGCTCAGTCAGCTGGTAAATTGTAATGTATTTGATTTAAGCCGGGACTTTCCCTTTTCTCTAATCCAATAAATAAAAATTACATAAAAGTTATTTTCCATTCACCTTTCTTTGTATCTAGAACCCATTCATTAGACTTCTAGTTGTCTGTGTACATTGTGCCAGGTTATCTCACTGGAGAGGAACTGTACGTTGTACCGAGCTTTATAAGGGACCCAATGTACAGCACATGGAGAGGAACGCAGAGTAGACAACGGCGTAAGGAACGCCGCGCCCTAGCAATAGCCGAAATAGCCAACACCCTTGAAGAAGACATGCAGGAGATTGAACCTCCGTCGCAGAATATCAAAGCTGTACCTCGGCCGATCTCTCTGTTCATTCCACTTGAGCACGAATCCCTTTTCGATAAGCATTTAGGTGCCTGTTGGCCCGGGTACGACCCTGAGGGAGAACGCCTTGCCCACGTGGATTGGTCGCCTATAGCAAGTGCTACTCCTGTTGACACCGTATCTAGCCAGGCACCTACTACATCTAGCATCATTAAACTCACATCCGGAACGCTCATTGGGGTTCAACACCCGGCAGAGGTGGAGATACCTAATTTCTGTGTCATTAAACTGGCATCAGGAAAAATGGTATGAGTTTGACTCCCACCTAAAGTAGCACCCATGCCACATGCGACACATCCCACTTTGGATTACATCCCGGTACATCTGCCCCCTAGTCCCGTTCGCATTACCGCATGATCGCTTAACTGCATCACCATTTCATATTCCCCAGGACAGCTGGCATCCCAATTATTGGCAACTCTTATAGTGAGGAAGGGAGGACTCCCTGGTCGGGAAACTACCTCTTTCCACCTCATTCTGGGGTTTGACTCCCCTCGTTTCCGATGGTACCCTACCATTAAGCGGCCACCCATGACATCTGAAACTTCCACGACCCGTCGGGCCCATAATGTTAGCCACTTACGCCGCAGTAGGACTACTTAAGATACAGAGAGGGCAGTGAGCGGCCTAACCACTTACCTTACGAGATAGGGCATGCATCAAGCTGATTAATTTTGTTTCAATATTTGTCATCCTCGATAGCATAACAAACAAATGAACAGCAACAAAGTTCCAGTTAATACACTGTCTGAAATTATAAATACTGTATTCCAGCATGATTTTGTGAAAGGCATAATTTTTTTTTGCAAACACTTTGTGACTGTGATAGGTGCACTACAATACAGCTGTTGTGTAAGTGAGTGGTGCACACATGTTAAGTCACCTGTGAGGGACAGGTCCTGCTGGTGTGAGATGCAGGTGTGGAGCAAGGTCTGTGTTGCGGTCTTCTGCATCCTGGATGACGGCATGAGCAATGTCACGCAGTGCATTCTGCAACAACTCTATCTCCTCTTGAAGCCGTGCTGCCTGCCCCATGCCGTGCTCTGCCTCTCCACACTTCTCCTCCTGTACACAATCTCACCCACATAATACTTGTACTACTCACTAATGGCTGCACTCCAATGGAGTACTACAGTATTTTAGGAGAACTCTGGTGTTGTACTGCAGTACCATATTATGAATGATATTGTGGTTTGAGTAATAAGCTTATTAATGGAGCTATAGCTATATGGCAAAAATTATTAGTTTTTTTTATTCCTGAACCACATAAATTTTAATGAACTCTTTGCCTAACAAGAGCATCACTACATTTTCCAGTATGAAATCTACTGCTGTGGTTATTCCAAATATTATTATCCTATTGTAATTAAATTGGTTGCATAAATATTTTTAAAAAGTTTTGATAGTTTTTTTTTAGATTTTGTCTGAATAGAAATTAACAACAAAAACAGATTGTAAAAATGTATTCTATATTCTCTTTGAAATAGCTGTAATTTTATAAACATAACAATATTATCAAAATGGTAACATTTATGAAAAGCTACATACTGTATGTATGAACATTGAAAAGTTAAAGACTTGAAACAAAAAAAATAATAATTTGTAGATTAAATACTAGGTATTTAGTTTTCTTATTCTTAATAAGCTTTACCCTATTTGTAATCACAGTATTAGAGCATATGTACACAAAATGTAGCATTTTATAGTTAAAAATGTTATTTTTGAACCAAATTTACTCTACAAGAAGAAAGTTAGCTTAGGACCTAAAATTTTTACCACAAATACAGCATATCTCTATCCGCACTGTGTTACCAAACTACTCCACTGCCACACTGCACATGTCATATCTATGCTAATGGGAATGATTTTAAAGTTAAAGTCTCTCTGCTAAAATTATATAATTTAATTGACGGAAAACATTTAGTTTTCCTGTGGGAATGGGAAAAACAGGACATTCGCATTCCATGTGTTAAGAAGATGCTGTGATAAGGCCATGCACTGAGCTACTGTTTCTTCTTTTCCTCGGGAATAATTTTAACCAGAACACATATGCCTATTAAATTATTCATATTTTGTTAACAATAACTATTTTTGGAAACTGTAAAAAAAGGTTTTGATTGCCACTCGTCAAAGTAATTTATAATTTATTTTCTCAATAATTTTTACTTAATCAATCGTCATACTTCATTCAAAATGTGTCTGTCTCTAAAATATATTACTAGAGTAGAATCTCACTGTTATAACCCTTTTTATTATTAGGAACATCTCAGTTTTGAAATCCATTTTTAATGAGTTATAAACAAATTTTGTAAAATAGAAGCTAGAAATTTGAGGAAAATTAGATTAAAAATAAGTTTGTTGCACTTTATTTGTTTGCTATACATTGTGTTTCTCTTGGTGAGCACTGTACTGCATACAATGTATATTTAAAAATACATACCAGCCCTTTTGTGGTATAGAGATCCGGGTGGGTTAAAATCACTCCTAACTTTTCCAAAACTTCTATTAGGACCATTCCTCACAACAACCATATTCCGCAAAACTGTGAGGGGTCATATCAGTGAGGTTCTACTTTATTTCATACAGCAAACTGAGAATGTAACATTGATGCCCACAACTCCAGTATTATACAATTTTTTCAATAGTCATGCTTATATGCAATGGAACCAAGTAATAACAACGGCTGATAATGGCAAGGTAAACAGTACCTATAGTGAACTGTTATTACAAAATAATTTACAATGCAGCATCATTTCATGCATTGTTATGGTACATTTCCCATAATGGGCATGCTGAGTTTTCTATATGCAATTACACTCTCGAAAGCAAGCAAACTGACTAGAAAATACAATACAGCACAGTTGATATAGGCTATTCACGGTAAAGTGAGCACTTTTGAAAGCCCTCTCATTTGCAATAACAGTCAATAAATATATTTTATTTCAGCCTCAGACGTTAACTTCTGAGTGTGGTGGAATATAAACACTGTGTTCATTATGTACATGGCAGTACTTATGTAAAAAGTTAGTTAGAGGATAAAATATGGCTGAGAGGAAAAAGTAACTAGGGCATCAAAAGTGCTCACTTTACCGTGAACAGCCTATAGCAGCACATTGCAAACATTAACATTGTTTACTTAAAGATTACTAAAATTAAAAAACTGTAAATTGTACTCACTGATAACCGGGAAAAATAATTTTTTAACCATGCCTGGTTTCTCAACACATTGAATGAACACTGAAAACTAACATTAAAGGTTTAAAGCTGTGGATAATATGAGTGGTAAAGGATATTTAATGTGAACTACTGTGCATAGTTGCCAAAACTATTTATTTTTACTTTATAATAACAGCCATTATTTGTATTTGTTTTAAATGTAAAACATGACTCCAAATTTCACTCATGCCATAATTCTTTCATAATGACAAACCTCTAACATAGGACTTCCTAAACTTTAGTTTACCATGCCTCCCTTCTGCAAAAAAAAAAATAACTACACCCCCCATGTCACAACTTCATTATTATAAGGGTAAAACAAAAATGTATAAAAGTCTGAAAGGTTTTATTTAATCAATAAATTTTAAAGCTTATTGAATACAAATGTTTGTGAACAAATCAATCAATGAGACGGAAGAGCTTGCATATTTTCAACAAGATTCCCAATTCTTCATTGAATAGAAGAAATTGCACAATGTAAATCACTGGCAATATCGAATTTGCTTCTATACTTCATTTTTATTATTACTACTGCTGAAAACACTCTTTCACACCAACAGAAGTTTGAAAAAGGTAAATACAATTGCAGCGCTTTCTCTGCTATGCCGGGTTAAACTTTGAAGTACTTGACCCAAAACAATGTTTGTCAATCTTCTCAAAATCATTTTTTCCAGCAGAATCATTTTTTATTTCCAACGCGTGCTCTGGAAGGGTTTCTGGCAGTGAGTCTATGCAGGCCTGCCGTTTTAACGGATTTTATCCATTTTTACGGATTTTTAACACTCTCGATGAATGCAAACCCAAACAGCAGTTTTTTTTGTGCTTTACTCAAATGGCGACACTAGCACCCACAGCGATGTGTGTCAGATTCACTGATGCATTTTTATTTTTATTTTTATAATGGAGGTGGATAACTAAGCTAAATATTTTGGACATACGCCATTGCTGCAATAGTGAATGTCCAAAATATTTTGCTTAATTATTCAATGGTGCGGGTATACAGTTATCTACATATTTCTGTTCCTGACTGTATGATCACATACAAAGTCCAAGACCATTACTGAAAAGAACCTTTGCCACGAATTGCCGTTTTTACACATGCAATCCAAATTTGGTGACTGTGTTTTGCGTTTGGCATTGATATCACAACGGTGAGGAAACAAAAATTATTGTAGATACAGTCGTATACACGGAAGTATAAGTGTGAGTGGAGAAAATAATTAACATGGTTTGTACATTCCAAACCAAAACAACTACATTAATATGTAAACAACATTCATGTAGACTTTTTTCGGTAATATGCAATTTTTTTAATTCAAAGGATTTTTCAGGATTTGAAAAAATGATTCCAGGATTTTACAAGATTTTTATATACAGGAACCAGGATTTCAGATTCAGGGCTAGTGGCAGCCCTGAGTCTATGTCAACATGGAAAGGATCTGTCGCTAATTTATAAATTTTATTTTCGCATGAGTTAGGAAAGTAATGCCTTAACTCGTCACTCAATTGCTGCAAATGGTTTGATATTTTCGTCTTAATGACGGTATCCTCAAAAACCTCTTTAAAGCACGTTTCTTCTGAGATTGTAATTTTGAAAAACAGGAGTAACTGCATGGCTCTACTACAATTTTACGATTCCAAAGTTGCAACTTCTCAGTATACGCCGTGATGGCATCACGATGATAAATTTTATTGGACTCTCTACCCTGTAATTTCAAGTTGAGGTAGTTCAATGAATTGAATATATCAGATAAATAAGCCAAAAATACTTGGATACCTGAGCTCTTACCACCTCCACCCGGAACTACACTTGGTTTTGTCATTTTGTAGTAGCTCTAGGTACCTACACTACAGTTAGATTAAAAAGGTTTGCATTCTATTAACTAATTGTACAAGTGAACAGCTTGGCGCCCGTGCTCCCCTAAGCATGTCGTCACACCTCCCTTAGGGGGCGCACCTCCCAATTTTAAAATCAATGCTCTAGCATGTGCATGCTCCTTTGTTGTATGTTACCTTCCCTCTTCTATCTGTCCATTAATCAACATATAGGTACCGTATTTTATCATATATAGGTCGCCTGTGCATATAGGTTGCACCTTTATTTTCCAGGGGTGTTAAAAAAAAATATTTATTGACTATAGGTCGCACTCATTTTTCTGGTTGTACACCCTGTACAACACAGCCTGCATTAAGGATGGTAGCTGCACCCGACCAGCGAGCTTCCATTTGCTTTTATGCAGTAACAGGTCGTTAAAAGAAAAACATCAATAACTGCAGTGGGCAGTGGGCCTTTGCTTCTCTTATGCAGTAACATGCTAGTCTTTTTTTATGTGACACTACCCTTCCCTCCAAAATAACAAAACAAACAGTGGCTCCTTACCTTCTTCCACCTCCCTCCCCCTCTTCATGATATTTATGGCTCTAAACATTTCTGACAAGTTTCTTTGTTCACTGAAGAGAACGGAAATTGAGCCACGGGCCAGGAGTTAGGAGTAAATGAAAAGGCATGGTTCAACTTGACGCGTGCCGCTTTATCATGTTACCAAATACAATTACGACTCATCTTACATCACGCCAAGTATATCTACTTCAACCTACGAGAGATTTAAACCCCGCCAACCTGTACACGGACGTTGCAGGCTGCCACAATCCTGGAGGGCGCCCGAACATGTGGATACCAAGGTTGCGCAAGCCAGCGGATATGTCGCCCTCCCCTCCCCCGTGCTGAGAGCCTACAAGCAGTCAGCCACCTCACGGCACGGCCAAGCACCACCGAACATTCACAAAGCTGAGAGATGACTAGAGAATTGCTACTCCCACTCCAGCCTCGCACCAAAGGGACGTCACCCCCCCCCCCCCCGCCCCCCGGTCTGGCCCACCATCGCACCTGTCCTGCGGACTATATAGTCCGTGCACGGCAGAGCTCGTGGGTGGATTCACTTTGCACCAAGCCTCGGTGCTGGGAGGATAGCCTCCCAAAGGCCTAGCCTGTCTCCCTCAAAACAGCTGGTCAGCCACTGAGGCTTTATGTTATAGGCGAGTTGGCAGCGACTCGACAATATCGGTGGACGATGTCGGACTTTGGACGACAGGACATCAGAGGAAATGAACATAGGCAAAAGGTAACTGCTGTATTGCCTGCTCGTTCCTCTGATAACTCCAACAAATCACAACACAGCGCACAACATCAAGACTGGCACAAACCAAACAAAAAACATACAGTAGCTGTAAGTATACAGACACAGGCTCGGAATCCTATTCCAACTGACAATTCTTCTTCTCCTTTGGGAGAAACAAACACACATTAAAACACATGTAAAACACCACTTGCTCCACCAGTATACATTCTGGACACTTCGAAGCTTAAGGGGCTCATTGGCAAACTTGGCGAGAATTATTTCGCAAAAATTACAGTCACTAAAAAAAAACATCTGAGGATAGTTGTAGGAGAAGAAAAACACCAGGAATTTTAATATTTTCTTGAGGACAACAACATTCGCTTTTACACGCATGCACTAAAAAATAAGAGGCCAATGAACATAGATATTAACGGACTACTGCACAATGTAGACAGACAAACTTTAATGGATGAGTTTACTGCTCATAAGATTGTACCACTGAATGCTTGGCAGTTCCGAACACCTGTTAACACACCTGCAGTCTATGGGACTGTAGTACAGCAAGATAGCGCGGTAGAAATTTAAAAAATATGGAAATTTTGTTACATATCAGTTCACATAGAACTGTACAAAAACCGCACTGAAGAAGTGGTTCAGTGCATACGATGTTGTGCACTGGATCACACTCAGAATTACTGCAAACATCTAGTAGTCGCGCTTTGCGTGCGGGGTATCACACAAAAGCAGGTTGTAAGCTAAAAGAACAAGACAAATCAAAGTGGCAAATGTACACTTTGTAAAAAAACAGGACACTTGGCTGCATGGAGACGGTGTGAAGTGATCCAAAAATACATCAACACTCGCAAACTAAGGAGAGTGTCAAACATTTAATGTTGAATTATGTTCGAACATTATTTAGAGCTAGCGAATAATTTAACCACATTGCCGTGGAAATATTGCAAGTTGAGAGTTCTGAAAGTAAGATTTTGAGTGGAAAGTATCGCTGGCCAGACCTTGTAATGTTTTATACTATTTTTAGGATGTGTGAAGTTCGTAAAGTTGTTTTACTACTATTCAAATGTTGAAGGGCAGTCGTCCCTTGTGATAAGTGGGATATTCGCCAACATGATGCCTTGGTAGTAAAGAATAAGTCATTTAACTGTTTTACCATGCAGTAAACATTTGTGGAAATGTAGAGGCTCCCTAATTGAAACCAATTTGAAAGCGATCCATAATTTTTGATAGCCCAATTGAATAAACTTTCCGTCAATGCTTACGAGTAATTAAATATGTGTCGAAGGAGAAAAGGGTGGGATTAGGTATAGAAAATTAATTGTATGTGTGCTTGTAAGCACAGCACTAAGTATCAGAAATTTTGTCATTTAATTTTTGTGCACTTTAGTGAAATCAGATGCCTATTTGTATTTCATGCTGGTGCGATAATCTTGACTATTTGATTCATGAGAATGTCTGAAAATATAAGCTTGGATAGTGCTTAACAGAAATGTTTTAAGAGTCTGCCTAAGAATAATTTATATTATCTATTTTAATGTCATCATTATTTGGTGATCCCGTCTCATTATAAACAATTTAAATGGAGTTCAGTGGGCAACTTCTTTTGCCACTTTAATACGATTGTATAATACTTCAAAGCTGTGGTTGACCACACAGTTTTATTAGAAGTGGGATCATTTTCAGGGTGTATCTTTATTTTATTGGAGATCCCTTTGGTATTGCGGATTCCTATCAAGCCAGCTGTGACTGCATTAAATACGAAATACTGAATTACTTAAATGTCCATTTATAAAACATATTAAGCTTTTGTGAAATATTAATTTTTCCATTTATATTTCTATTCTGGTAATAGATCAATTTTTCAGAAATTTTTTGCTTCATCTACACAATATTTGTGAATTTAGATATTATAAAATGGAGGCATATGATATTTAAAGCTGCTGAAATAATTAAAATAAATTTTGCCTAATTTGTATCAATTGTGTGTACCTGAAAATAAATCAGAGGCTTGAATATATCTAAGCATATTTTAAAGACATAAATATTTCGCTTGTTTTATAAAATCCATTCTTACTCATGGTGTGTACAGTATGTGAATAAGGAACCAGGTGCAATAAAATGTATTGAGACTTTGAATTGTGAGATTTGTTATATACTTATTACCTTGCGCCTGTTATTTACAGCACAAAATGTTTAGCTCAAATTAACATCAAAGGTTTCTCTGCGGGATAAATGCGAGTAGACCAAACTCACCAGTATCACTGGGTTCGACAAGGATCTCTAGTCCAAAAGGATACACTCTGATATCTCGGCAGGTCCGGAACACCCAAGCTTCCCTGCAGACGCATTCCAACACTAGCCCGTTAATCTCATCGGTAGGGCCTCTGAGTGGTTGAGAAACCATTAGCCGAGGACTACTACTTGATAGCTAGGGAAGGCGTGATCATTGTGCTATATTTGAGAAACTAGTGTATTGGAGTGTATTTTGTGCGAGAGTGTAATAGTATTGCAAATTAGTATTTAGATGACAAAGAACGGAGGTGGACGTCCTAGTCCACTACGTCGCAAGGCCCGACGTGTGCTACAACACAAGTTAGCTACGTCCAACCCCCCTCAGAGAGACGACGCAGCTCAGAGTATCACAATCCCATCACCTCCCCTACCATTTTACTTATGATAATCCCCAATCAAGAGTCGGAACTCAATTCCATGTTGGGTATCTGTTGGCCGTAGCCCTGCTACAACGACATTAGCTATTTGTGCGCACCTTCATCCACACCGGTAACTAAGCCATTTACTCCGCCCCTTACCAACGACCACTCACCTGTAAAGACATGCACAGTCCGCACAGCCGCCGAGAAAGTAATAAAAGTTGTAATTCCATCCCTACTCAAAAACGTAGAATTGCTTTCCCCTCCCTCACACATATGTCCCGCACATAAACCCACAAAACCATTCCCCCTTGGGAGACTGTATCGTAAATGAGATGCTGAGTAGGGACATCCAAGGGAAGATCACCACACCCCATTCCATGTACATCAACATGCTAATCATTCACAATTCATCAACATTGCAACCTAAATATCTTATATAAACTTTGGACAGCTGGCATCCTGAATCTTGGCAACCTTCATGGTGAGTAAGGTTGTTCTTTCTGGGAAAGAGGCATGCACCATTAAGCTCACCCTGAGGTTCAATTCCCCTCTGTTCTCCCGGCAACCTTCAGTTAGGCAGAACCCTACCAAGTACTCCGATGTGAGCCAAACCCAGACCGCCCGGCACTTCCGTCAAACATAAATCACCGCCGAAGGATTTATAACGTCCGATTGGAAGGAATCAGCACTTGAAAAAACAACAGTAGAGAGGTGGTACCAAAGGTACCAAGACCAAACCAGTGAAAAGCGAGAGTTTGTCAACTGTACGCCAAACGTGGAGTGTAGAGCTCCAAGTAAAAAAAACAGAAAGAAAGACAAACAAGAGTGCATCAGGGTGTATGTGTCCCTGTTGACAAGCACTACACTGTGAGAATTTGAATTCCTGCCCTTTTATATACTTTTGGCAGCCTAGCGGCCTACTTGCAAACTTAAATACAAATGTATATTCATATAATTTGATGTACTTTCCTATCTTCGGGATAGTGATTAAGGCGCTGACTGCCCTCCTGAGTTCATCAAGTAATCTTGTCACGGCGTCTTAGTTGCTACACTAGCCCGGTGGGTCGTGGTATATTCTGTGAGGGGCAGCTTAGTAAGAGGATACCGTCTGAGGAGAGAGGAACCAAACCCCAGAGTGACGTGAACCGTGATCGTTTCCCTTCCTGGGAGATCAATCTTCCTCACTACAAGAGTTGCCAAAATGCGGGATGCCAGCTGTCCCGGGGGAAGTAAGAGGTGTGATATGAATTAATTTATGCGATGATAGTAGGGGTAGGTGACCCTGCCAGAGGCATTAGCGCTATCCACAGTGTACATTTAGGCCTGCGTGCTGGACTATAGTTTTCGGGAGAAGAAACAGCGCGAGACTTGGGGACGACCTTAGGTGTGAATCGAACATGGATAATATTCTCGGAAGGCAATCATATAATACACATATTCTGAACATCCTCCCTGTAGGCTACCTTAGGCTGGGTTATTGCTACTGCAGGCGATGGAGTCTTCGGCTGGAGGGGACGTGTAAGTTCCTGTTCTTGTTCGAGCCAACCAACACTTAAATAAGCATCTAACTCCAACTCGTGATTGAAGGGGATGAAAGGTGAGATAGACCTAGGTGTATAATCGGGTTCTGCAGGTGGTAGTGTGTTCTCACTGGTAACCTCGACGTTTACCTGCAAGTGTATTAATATTTGCAAGGCTCGGCGTTCTCTGTGCCGGTTACGGCATGGGATACCTCCATTCTTGTTGTGCATTTGACCAGCCTTCTGACCCTCCCGCAGATGTGCAGTCCTGGGGGTGTCTTATTCAGTCACATGCATAGCCCTGACGTATACATATGCAGTCCGGTATTAGATGCCACCGAGGGTAGGTGAGGGAACACTGGAAAACTCAGGAGAAGCGGCGTGTCTTTTTAGATATAAAGCTTTATTCAAGCTCCGTCTCCTGGGAGTTCGGCATGCTTCACGACTAGACCTCAGCGGGGTGTTTCTATTGCATATGGCAACAAGTTCCACTGCCACAATTAATAACAGAATAAATTAAGTGAGCAAGGAACTAATATTAAAATTATGGTAGTCAATAATTTCAGGTTACGTAATATTTATTACGGTAAATGTAAAGTGGGAAATCGTGGTTGGGTTATAAGCTAGCTAAAGAATTAATATAAATACGTAAATTAATGCAGGCGAAGGTGAGCCTGGTAAAATAACATGCAATTATTCTACCTTCAAGATCTACGATAATTACATAAGTCTACGCTCTTTACAGCGTCTCTTTGAAAAGGGAGTTTGTCCAGAATGGAAAGCGTTGCGACTACCTGCTATCGCGGAGTCAAGAAATCTGACTAGGGTAAAAGGGTGCATGGTATAGGACGTCGGGTTACCTCTGGAGTCTTCTGGAGCAGGAAGAACCTTCTTCAAACTGCTGGAGATTGAAGCCTTTTCAGGCTGGTGAAGCCTTTTCAAGCTGCAGAAGCGGTTGGAGCCATTTGCAGGCTGCAGGAGAGGAGAGAGAGGTCTTTGCAGACCAGAGAGTGCTCGCTAACCTATGTGGCCGGTGAGCCTGGCGTCTCCAGCAAGAGGCTTGCTCTTGCTTCCTTATATAGTCGAAAATCCCTTAGATCAGCCATCTTCCGGGGGTGCGGGGGTTGCATAGCCTTTCATCGCAGGAGTTGGTTTATGAGGGTTGTGGTGTCGCCGCTCATTTCTTATCTCTCTGCATGGAGGCAACAATAAATTTATCCACAATGGCCCGAGGCTGGCGGGTGTGATGTCACAGGGCAGCAGAGGTGCAGCGATTTTGTGGTGTTGCTGGAACTTCTTCCTCAGATAATCTTAGGGTAGTGGTCCGTCAAATAAAATAATATTTATTAAAAGAGGTGGCGCTCACATGCCTGATTCTGGGCGGTCAGTACCTTTCATAATTAAACGCGTTAATTAGTTTTGTGTGTCTGAAGCTGTCCAGCACATGGAGTCCTTCAGTGGGCACATGAAAAGTAGTTTGCCACTGTTTCTGACTTGCCCCGAGTTCTTGTCTGTTCGTTGATGGGGCGAAGTCATCCATAGAGTGCACAGCAATATGGCATATGTCAAATTATAATGCAATTAAAATTAATATATTATTTAGTACCAAATAACATACAATTTCTACATGGTATTCCATATTAAATCACGTACAATTTTAACAACATTATTATTTAACATCATATTCCAGAATCCAGTACAAATTAAATAATAAGTAAGCAAGTCACACTTGATGGTGATGTAACTGTGCCATTTTCTCCATGCATGGGCAGATAAAATGCTGACTATATGGCAATACGATAACTTGGTGTGTTGCCCTCACCATAACGCGCAGGTCGGTCAACAACTGCTGCACACGCTGGTCCTTGTCCCTAGCCTCGGCCTGCACACTGTCATGTTCAGCACGCAGGGCTGTCAACTGCGCCCTGAGCTGTGCTGCTTCCTGCTCCAGCTGCTGGTGTTGCTGCTGCTGGAACTGTCCCAACACCACTGCAAGTCACACTTCAACACCACACATTCCAGCACACTCCAGGAAACAGTCACAAAGTGCAGAAAACTACACCTAAAGATAAATTCTATCTCTAACTGAAATTAAAAAGTGCTTTAATAAAATACTAAACAGTGTGCGATTAGGAATGTAGGATGAAAAAATATGGGTTTTAAAATAGGGACCTTGCTGGTATTTTGTAAAATAAGGAAATTTGACTTCACTTTTAATTCTTTACAAAATAACTTTGGGCCTTTACACAGATGCACCAGTTATTTGATTATTTTTTTTTGGGTTACATATGCATGCCACAAATTTGGTGAAAAGAGTTTATAATGTTATTTGAGAAGGCTGCAGCTTTGGACAAACCAGTTTGTTGCACAGGTTAGGTGACCTTTTGTAGACCAATCTGGGCATTTTGGAGAGCAGGTCTTGAGTTTGTGGTGAGGAAGCAAGAATTTTGTCTCCACACTGGAGAGATTTTTTAGTTTACTTAGGCCTTCATGATATGGGACCACCAGGGGTACAGCTGAGTTGTTGACCTTGATTTGTGTTCCGGTATTTTATATAGCTTGCTGAATCTGTTTGTAGACAAGGCGCCTGAGTAGCCTTTGTCAAGGAATGCTCTGGCTATTTGTTCACACTGTTTGTTGAGATCGCTGTTAGTAGAGAAGATACGTTTGGCTCTTGTGGCAAGACTGTAGGGTAGGGATTTTTTGGCATGATATGGGTGATAGCTGTTGAAATGTAAGTAGGGCCTACTAGAGGTTGTTGGTGGGTTTGGTGTGTACAACAGTTTGAATTGTGCCAATGTGGAGAGATAGTTCAACATCCAGGAATATGGCATGTGTTTTGGAGTATGACCAGGTGAACTTGAGCAAACTGTGTGTGTTTAATGTTTAAGTTGTTCAGAAAGTGAAATAGGCAGTCTTCAGTGGAAGTCCATATAATGAAGATGTCGTCGATGAAACACATCCAGCAGAATGGTTGGGTTGGCTGATGACTGAAGAAGTTTTCTTCTTACCTGCCCTTAACAGATTCGCATAGGATTGGGCCCTATGTGCACCCATCGCTGTTCCTTTGACCTGAAGGTAGTGTGTATCTTGAAATCAGAAGTTATTGTTGCTGATGGTTAACCTGGTTAAGTTCAACAAGGAATGCTGTAGAAGGTTTGCTGTGTGGGGGTCTTTGCTTGAGGTAGTATTCTATGGCTGACAGTCCTGCTGAGTGGGGGATATTGGTATAGAGAAAGATGACATCTATAGTGACCACCTATGCATCTTGGAGCATGGTACCCAGGTGTCTTAAGCGTGCAATAAAGTTGCCTGTGTCCTTGAGGAAGGACGAAAGCTGCCGTACCCAATGTTGAAGGTGAGCAACTACAAGTGCAGCAGACAGTCAAATCAAAGACACATTTACCAACAAACATCTATGAGAAGACTCAACCACCATATTCTGCAACTATATCAACCAATTCCTTGTGTCCCACGCCCCCTCCAAGACCTATCTGAGGCTTCAATTTGTTTTGTGGATCGTGCAGGTGGGTCCTCACCATACCTGGTCCTGTAATTATCTGTGTCTGATTTGGTCTCAATAAACCAAGACACACATTGATCCTTTTCTTGTGGAGTGGTAATTTGGGTGAATCAGTAGTCACCCCTGATTGATTACAAGTCTTTGGGAAATGCTCTTTCATGTGCAAAAAAACAGCATATTTCTATCACCTTTAGGTAATTTGTTATTAACTTTTGAAGTTGTAGTGATAATTTAATTGTATGTTACAGCCTGCAGATTTTACTATTCACTAGCCCACTGAGACTATGTTCCAAGGCACCGAGTTCCACTGCACGCCACTGCTTCCTCATCTCCAAGCCAGCTGGTAACATCACAGCCACCAAGAAGTTACACTATCGTCACCCTCCTCTCTCCAGCGAACTACCATAGCCAATGACAGAAGAGTAGAGACCCAGCAGAGTATAAACAGCAGGTCACAGCCCGTTAATGCCAGTTGTAAATCAGCTCGTCTATGAGCCACAACGAAAGACGTCTTCAGTCAGTCATCCACTGCACTCGTTGCCAGATACACTGACCAGCCTGCTCGCCTCAAGCTAACCTAGTTCACTTTGCTCCTTACTGATACCTTCCCTTCCTTCACCGCACTTTTAAGGCCAAACGGAACGCCTCTCCTTGGTCTCCACCATACTAGTCACTGGAACCATCCTGCTCTCATCTTGCTTAGTCTTCCCCGAAGATAACATGCCACACGTCGTCTACACACTAGACACTGCAGTCCCTTCTGGGCAACAATTGCTTAGGGAGTTTAGACCAGTTTAAGTTATTTTCATAGCGCTCAATCTACCACACCATTGTTAGCTCAGGACAAGGTTGCCTCTACCTGGACAGCGTAGGTTAAAGCTTCTCTAAGCTCTTGCCAGCATTTAGGAGGTAGTGCAACACTACTTGTTTATTTCCTGTAACAAGAAATAGACAGTGTTAATCTGACTCATGGGTAGCACCTTCCTCTAGACATTGGACCTTTCCAAGTTTACCTCACACCGCTGACGGTAAAGCAAGTGACCCGGGAAAATTACTCCGTCTAGCCAGTAATCTTCCAGTATACCCACACGCACTAGCCAGCCAGACTTTCTGAATACCATGGTAGGCAGAATGGTACAGCCCGCCCACAGGTACTCTGTCTCTCAAGTTCAACTTGTCGACTCAGTGCTCACCCTCTCCATCGTGTTTTGGCACCGGAGGGGTCGTTCCCTTAGTTGGGAAGACTTCAGCTTCTGAGCTCACACCCACGTGTTGAAACTGTCAACGGCGAGGCCGAAATCTCAGTGCTCACCGCGTTTAGACACACAGCACTGCGAGGAGGTGACCGTCCCCTCGGCAAACAAACTACATGGCTTTACACATAGTAGGGATACATGTAACCTACGAATCTTCCAAGGAAAGAGCATGTGTGTTCTGATCCAAATGTCATACTCTCACCGGAGTGGTCAACACGAGAAGGTTAAACAAGTGCTGACCGCCTCAGGGTGCTTGCAGGAGCTTACCCCTTCCCTCATCAACGTGCTTAGTCAGCTTTCGTTCAAGGATCTAGCACAGGAACTATGTTGCCTACTGATTCCCATCACTCCAGAAATCCAGCAGAACCTCTTCAAGGCACTAACATGTATGAGCGATGAGATTCACTCCTGCATCGTCGAACATCTCAGCCAACCAGATCAGCCTGCAGTCGTCCCCATCACTTACCTCAGATTCGAACCAGCTGCACCATCCCCACATGCTCGCATTCAAACCCCAGGGACCAGATCATTAGTCTATCTATGGCTAACGTACGCCCAATTGAGAAACGACAGGTCAGGTCACAGTGATGTTATGCGTCACCGCCCAGGTATCCCGCCGAAAGCTAAACAGTTGAAATGTAAGATCACACTGCCCAAATCCGACTTTGTGGCACGCCGCAAAGCTACCCGGCCTACTCTCTACACTGGACATGCACCAGTACCTCAGAGATTAAGTAAGAAACCCGTAAAACCCCCTCAGAAGGGGTGCGTCTGACCTAGTGCCTTGCAAAACCAACCCCTCGCTGAGGTAAGAACATCCAGACAGCAGAGGCAACAATCATCAAGGCATACACAACAATGGCTAAGGTGTAAGGATACAACTTGCCTTTGCCACTTCAGCCAAAGTGAATAAAGTGTAGTAGAGTGAAGAGATTTGGGCGGCTCTTACCATTGAGGTCTTGAGAGCCAATGAGCATGCAGTGAGGTGAAAATGAAGCAGCACCGGAATGCAAGGATGGGGAAAACGGGAGATATCCAAGAAAACCTGCCGATGATCAGCGGTATCGTCCAGCACAATTCCCACATGCGAAAATTCGGAAATGACCCCGCTGGGGATCGTATCTTGTTCGCCTATGTGGGAGGCGAGTAGTCTAATCACTAGACCACCGTGGCCCCCTTGAATTAAGTAGGAATAAAGAAATGATGTGACATATGAGGTGCTACAAACAACCCACAACTGGTTGCCCATAGGAGAGCACTGCAAATTAAAGATATTTTTATGTATACTGTATATGTTTACACAGTCACTATAGATATGGCTGAATACCTTATAATTGCTATTACACATGTACTAAATTATCAACACCTTTTTTGAGCCAATTTATTAAACCATATGAATAAACAAATTGAGAAAATTAATGTACTTTTTCTTGTATAAATGTCAATCCAATCAAACAATATAAATGTATTAATCTTAAATAAAGTTATCTCTTTGCTCTGATATTACAGACTACAAAAATTTTAAATAGCAATAAACGCTCATATGTGAATTGAAGCTTATTATGTATGTATTACTGTTTCAGAAGTCCTGCATTAAATACGTAACCTGTGACTGAAGCCAAAAAAGAAGTGCCATTTACATTTGGTTTTCTCTAAACACATTATTATTTATTTTAAGAATTCCTAATATTATAATGCCAAAATAAAAATGTTTCTACAATTTAGTTTACTCCAAAATAAAGCACTGAGTTGTGATTAAAACATTTTATAGTATGTATAAGTAAATATTAGGTTGTTAAACATCTTATTAATTTTGCCTACAATTTACATGTCCTCCAAAAAACATTACTAAGACTTATAAAACTTCCGGAGAGATAATGTTCAGTATTTAAAATGGATGAAGAAACCAACATAATTATTATATCCACCACATATTAGAGGATCTGCCACATGATGGACTACATTCAGATGCAGTGTACGCATGTGAAGGTAATTTTTGGTCTGTACTGCACACTGCGAAGCTCAATGACCACCGATCTTATCTGTGGGTGAATGATTCGCCAAATGTCTTACTGGCATAGGTCACAATTGGGTCATGCAACTTTAGCCTAACATATAGCCTATAGTCATTAGCTGTGGCAGCGAAATGAGTGTTGCGTCAACCTAAGTACGGCACGCATCATAACATTTTTTGTTTGCAAGACCTGAAACCGTTAATTAACGTGGGTATGAAAGGGTTAATCAGAAGAAACACAACTTGAATCCCAAGTACAGTAATGAAATTGCTGATCTGTAAGCAACAGAATTCAATCAGACATACTCTTTGAGTATTAAAGTCTTTCCCTATGGCTCAAAGATAGCTGGAAGACAGCATTAAACTCAACTTAAAACTACTACAATGTTATTTTCTTAATGAATAAATGCATGCTTTCAGTTACTGGTAGAATGTGTAGCACACTGCAAACAATTCCCCTTCTCTAATGGTAAATAGGAAACAAACTCAAAATTCAATAACATAAACTTGTAAAAATGTCTGTCAAAGCACTTTCCACTTGAAAAATGACCACGAAGAGTAGCAGTTATCTCACCCTGACATGAGGGCTGGCTCGGAGTGCACTCAGAACAGCACTGCAAGAGGAGGCTGTATCACAGGCAGCAGCCGACATGTCTGACTGCAGTCGAGTGAGGTCACGCTCTGTAGATGCCTTCACTTCTGCAAACACCCTCTTCACAGCCACCACGTCCCGCCACACATTCAGCAGCCGGTTGTGCTCCATGGTGTAATAGTCATTAAAGGCCTGTGGGAGCCATCCATTTTCATTGTGCAAAAAACAACACATAACATTAGTCCAACAGGGAAAATCAATGTGAAATCAAACTATTTTAAATCATGTGGCTGCACGACTATTTATTATTTATTTTCACCACAAAGGTGTCCCAAACATTATGCAGCAGAAAATTATTTTTTATTGGCACTTGTATTGAATTTAGACAAAAAATTTAGTTTTCAAGGGTTTTGAAAAAACAACACTACTGTAAACAGTTGCAAGTGTTTTCAAAGGATGTGTCACAGCACACTAGTGTGCCATGAAATTTCCTCGGTGTGCTGTGAAAAACTGAAGGGCATATATTAGCATTAAAATAGCTAGGGATGGGCCGATACCAATACTGGTTAACTGGCCAATATCACGACCATCGGCATCTGAACATTATTTGCCAATTATTATTCACTGATTAGTAGCACCAATTTATTTAACACAATGTTAAATAACCCTGCATGCTACATCTTGTAAATCATAAATGTAATGCATCCATCAATCAGATATTCTATCCGAGTAAACCATAATACATTCGGAACAATTGTTTTTCGATGATTTGTTCCAGTTGTTTATATTTGACTGTATTTTCTGTTGGTACATTCGCCAAAGATTGTTTGCATCATTCGTCTTTGGACACTACGTGACTGCAAAACCACGTAGTTAGTCGACAACTGGTGCTCTCGGTGGTATTGTTTACACCTTCCAAAAAGTGTTTTGTTTTATTTTATTCTAACATATTTTATGTTTTTACTGCATTCGTATATTGGCAACAATGAGAAAGCAACCTGTATTCTTATTCTTCTCATGCGTTTACTGTACTCGTGGGTTGGCAGCAATGAAAACACTGTTGTTATTGAAAGTGATGAGTGAAAGTAAACATGCAATATTTTGATGGGTGTGGTTCTTATTGGAAACTGTAGGCTACGGTTTTGGTTAGAGTGTTAAAGGTCTAAATAAGACTCGGAAAGTAATAATTGGGCAAAATTGTCGCAAAAATAACAGTTATAATAACCAAGGGATTGAGTATGGCTCGGCCGACAAAGGAATACTAAGCAAAAATATTAATGTAAATAAAAAAAATTTTTGCTCAATTTCAAGTGAATATTTATTAATATTAAATTGATTTCAAAAAATTCTTATCATTGACATCTTTAGGCTGTTGGTTTAAACAAGCATGCATGTTGAGGTTATGTAAGTTATTTCTCAGATCTAATATCCAAGTCCACATCAGATTGCCTGAAGTTTTGAAGGTTGACCTTAATGAACTCAGTTTGTAATTAATGCTGTATTGTGTGGTAACATTTTTTCCTTGAATGTTCAGTTACTTATTTGCCCAGTTAAATTGCCTACCTTATCATTTATTATTAAAATCAGTGTTTCACTTTATTTCTATGCTGTAGACACCTAATACAAAGTGCTTAAAGTGTTCAGAAAGCTGCATACTTAAATGTAAGTAATAAAAAGTATTTCCAAATATTGAGAATCGGGAATTATGATTGTGTTCATCAAAACTGCAATAGGCATTGGTGTAATCAGCAGCATCGGAAGTTGAGAATCCATATTATTGCCATCGACAAAATGTGGTATCGGCCCATCCCTAAAAATAATAGCACATGAAACAAGGCATGTAACAATATTTTCCAAGCAAAAACTCTTATTTGTCAAAAAAGTGACTTACAACATCCTTCTAATCTAAGGACTCTAGGTAAAAGTTCAATTGTTACATTCGGAAGGTATGAAAAAATTTAAATATTAGTGTATTAAATAAAGTAATTTTATTTAATAACCTCTTTGCTCAGCTTCAGGAGTGAATGAAATGTTCCAGTGGTTTATACTGACGCATAACGCATTTAGCGCTTAGAGAAAGTGCACTACAGATGGCCGACTTCTATGGGCAAGTCAACTCCAATTATGGACGGTAATGGAAGGCAGGACACGTGGGACGTCCAGCCATTGACAGAACTTCAACACACCACCAACCCCATGTTCCTAGCTTTTACCATCACCCGATTCTCCAAGAAGCCATCACGTCATCGCCCCTCCCGAAAAACCCACCACTCTACTGCGCCCCGCCCACTAAAGAAACAGAGCAACATTTGAAATGTGCACCGTTGAAGGAAGCGAGCGAATGAGTGAAGAGTCACTGCCTCCTCAAGTGCCTCTGGACCTCAGATTTCATCACCACGTGTCGAAAGGCAGGCGAGATAAAGATCCATGGTTCATGCAAGTGACGTTACAAACTCCACCCCTAAGAGGCGGAGCCAAACTCTCCGCACCCCTCTGAGCGCTAATGGTTGGCAGAAATTAGTATAAAAGGTGTTCCCGAACAAGCCTCACCAGGTAATCATCATCCCCCAGGCCACGAAGGCCGGGGACACTAGCGGGTTGCTCATCGTCCTCCAGGCTGCAAAGACCCGAGGACCTGACTGAGGGTGGAATCCCTTAAACAGCGGTGGCAAATCTGTCTTGCAACACCCATAGGCTGTGAAGGCCGGGCTATCCTGACAAGAGCTGGGCATCCTCAGCCACGCCGGTAGCCGTCAGTGGTCGAAGACGACGACGCCCCTCCAGAGGACGCCGCAACCAGAAGGCATCACTTCCGCAGCCTCCATCACCTGGGGATGTCTTCATCGCCAATGGCTCCAACATGTAATCCTAACGCTCCTACCCCACTACCTTCCCAGGTAAACCAGGGTCACTGGAACGTCGTCTCTTATAAACATCCCCTCGTAAAGCTTTAGACCAGCTACACCTTTACCAGTTGGGTAACGCACCTTGATATTTTCACTACGACATCCCCACTGGACAACCCCTAATTAACATTAGGATCCCATGGGCTAATTTTAAATGTAAATAATTTAATTAATTATTTAATTCATTTACTGCTTTAATACAGCATCATATTGATGTGTGCCTCTTATACTACTAATTATCTACAATTACGACTCATTGTTCTTTACGTGAAGTATACACTTACTTCAACCTATGTATGAGTTCTCTACTTCAACCACCCACATGAGAGTTGTGCACGCACCACTTTTCACATAAATTTTCGGCCGCTTAAATCTCCCGGACGGCTGAGCACGTGACCACAAGGTTACGCAACCAGCGAGCATGCCAGCTCCCCCCCCCCCCCCCCCCCCCAACACGCAGAGTACCAAAAAGCTTCAGGCACTTCGGGGTGCCGCCAAGTGCCGCCGAAGATACTCAATGCCAGGAATGTTGACAAAAGGATTCCCACCTCCCACACCAGCCTCCACGGCAGAAGGACATCACGCACCTTCCCTGCACCCCACTGTGGCAGCCCAGACTTCGCAATATATATAAGTCCGTGCGCAGCAGGGCTCGAGAGTCATACTTGCATCCTCTCTGGCGACATTATGAGCACTGCTCAGTGCTGGGACCTCCAGAGATCTACCAAGTCTTAAGTACATCCCCAGCGGATACTTCGAACGACGACGACGACCAGTTATCCAATGAACAGTGAACACACTAACACTCGTTAACTTCAATTTGCCTCTTCTAGACACCCGCTTTCTTTAGTACAGTTTAGTAGTAAAGTATTTTGCACATATAGAACAATCTTTCCCTTTTTAAACATAGGACCAGGTCATCTACACCTGGCTAACGTAGGTAACCTTCAGAATCCCAATGTAGGGTAGGAGGTAGCACGAGTAACGTGTTTATTGATTTTTCAATAAACATAAATTATTCTCTATCCTTAAGTTTTTTATTTACAGAGTATCTTTTATTTCGCCTGCTAGGAACTATTCACGCAGTGCACTGCTGACAGAAATCGAGTATTTTTCTAAAGCTGAATTAGATTTGACTACGGCCTCCCTTCAGGAGTACGTGTCTGAAAACACACCCATTAGACAGCCACCTGTTTCTTCCCAACCACCCAGGCACTGGTAGTGCTGGAGGGGTGAGGGGGAACAGAGGAGCCACAGCCACTAGGAATACCTTCATCCACGGAGGGGCATCAAGCCCAGGTTATTCCCTTGCTTCGAGCACTGATAGTGCTGGAGTGACCATAGCCTGAGTCTAGCCATTCAACCTTGCCTGGATTCACATCCAGTAGAGGCATTGGTGGTCCAAACAGCTCAACATCTCTGATCAGCTCGCCAAGTGTGGGGGATCAGTGGACACTTTTACCGAGCTTGTACCAGCAAGCAGCTACTGGATTGACACTTTTAAACTGTTTCTCGTCAAGGTGCAATACGTGTGCTGTTTAAGCAGCAACACTCTATGCCTTACAAGGTAAGGCGTGGCCAAAGGCGTAGGGATCAAAACCTAGCTTTTCCTGCTGCCAAACAGTGGTCTGCACTCACCTCCTTTATGCAGGAAAGGCAGGCGGTATGGGACCGAGCCGCCGCTCTAAGGCGCCAAGCAGTCACGACTGCTCCCGTGGTATTTGTATATTTTCCACCGTATATTCCCACCAGCCAAGATTACCACTCGGTTCTGAGAGGACTGGTTTACAGGACCGAGGCTAGATACAGCCTGACCAATCCCAGGTTCTGGATCTGGAAATCTGCTGCCCGGAATAGTCAACACGGCGTGAGGCAACCCAGCATCCATTGAGTTGTGAGCAAGGATCAAAACCTCAGCATCATCAGCATCACGGAGGTCATCTGAGTAAGTCAGTAGCTAACACCTCTTGCCAGCCACTGATAAACCTGTATATAACCATGCACTTGGTCTAGCGCATCAAATCTTCATGACCGTGCCATACAGTCAATAGCCAGGCACGCATCCTTTGAACAAAAAAATTATTGTGAAAATTTATTAAAACACAGTTGCAAGCTGCAACTTTTAGAAATAATATGACTCGTATTGACCCTATCCTCATGTGATGCAGCATACTGTGAAAATAAAAGAAACTTAGTAGAAAAGCATTAAAATTTACCATCACTAGTGTGAAGTGTACAAGCATGATTGTTGATCTGTCCCCTGTTCCACAACATAGCCTCCGCTTGTCTAGCTCTCCTATATGTACTGTACCTTTCTGCAGAGATATGCGTGTGAAACACAACACAAAACACGTCCCACCCCATGGCAGCTACACAAGCCAATGTCGACACAGATGTGTGCTGTAAGAGACGAAAAAAATAATGACTACGCTTTTGACCATTTTTCTTCCTAGCCTGTTCCACCCATCATGTTCTCATTATTATTCATGTGGGTACGTGTGTTTTTGACTGTCTGTAAATAAACAACTCAATTTTTAGCTTTTCTTCACTGACTACAATTTGGCTCGTGGTTGGATTTTATTTATTGACAACTTCATTACAATATTTCACTTGAACTTTAATTTTCCGGATATTTTTTAATTACAGTACACTCCCGCTAATTTGTGCTTCGCTTAAGCGGTTTTCGGCTTATCCATGCTGCTATTTTACTTTTTCTCAAAGTCTACTGTAACTTCTGCGGCAAGGCGATGCTGTAACATGTGTCATTTAACAAGTAGCGGTACCGTATACGTCTATCGCTGTGCTGCATGAACTGATGTTTATCTCTTTAAACTGTCAGCCTGTCACAGGGACCAGCATGAGTCATCCATTTGCACCCATTGTCAAGCGCGTGTCCGACCGTCTGGAGGCAGTGTCCGAAACGGCAGATTTTCTTGACAAAATGATTACGTGACCCGATTCTGTATACAAAAATGGTGATGTATTCTGTAATTTGGTATTTCGTATTTTGTATCTTGCAGATGTTAGCACAAATACAAAATGACCAAGTGCCACGTTGTTTTTTTTTATCTTCAAAACACACGCACAAATGTGTAAATAAAATATTTTTTAAAACAAATAATAGTCCATAAAATACACTATGCATGTTTTAAAAAGCAAGGAAGTGTTGCCGCGAGTGCTAAACAAGTGACTGTTGAGAACGTCCGAAGTGAAACTTACGAAATAACGAGTTTGTCATTTCAGACATGCCCCCCCCCCCCTTCCCCCAAATTCCAAATTCCTACACCACGTCTTGCCAGTTTATCGACAGCTGGCCTGGGTCATTGTTCACTTTGTAGTGTCGTTTTCTCAACGTTAACAAAGCGTAAAAGGGCATTTTAAACTATTGTGGAAAAATTTGACAAAGAAATTTTGAGTGTGGAGTGTTATCAACAAAAACCATCCTGGTGCAGAGGAAAAAAAAATTAAGATTATTTTTAATAAAGATACGGTTTAACTTTTCTTACATTTTTTCATATCAAGTGTTTGAATGTTTGCAAAAAAACTTAACACTTCCTAAGTTTTAAACTTTTGTGTATGTGTAAGTTGGTAAAATTTAAATATGCTCCTAGTAATAGAAATTGTACTGTATTGTTTAAATGAAAGGTTGCCTCCTTTAAAGTCCCATTATAGTCTTTATTGCACTTCATTCTAAACTTTTAACTATGCCATCTAGGTCTGAGTGATGCACGTTGAGAAAGCGAGATACACAAATACGCACTGCTTATCTATGTCGCCCGCCAAACGTGCTCGCGGCTGGGGCCAGTGCCCGTGCAGGATGTGTATACTCGATGCACCATGAATTACATATACTCGGAGCAACATAAATATTAGTTACAGTATAGTGTACTTTAAATCCTGTACATACAAAGAGAGATTTGTGTTTGCTTTGAAATGTATAATAGGTACTTTGTTTTATCACGATTTTTGGAGCCAATATCACAGTTCCATTAATAGGAAAAATGTGTAAATTTGATTATCTGGGTTTTTAATACAAATTTGCTTATTCGTGTTTTCTCTGACACCAAATAACATGGTTAATCGGGAGTTTACTGTTGCTAATGTAGTTGATGACCTATGCTACTTTTGGGACACATTTTGGACTGTGATTGAGACACTATTAAATAAATGTACATTTTGACACGTGACGGCCTAGGGTGAAGGACACCACATCAAGACTGGGATATTTTTAATTTTGTGCCAGGTCAGTTGCGTAGGTTGGGGGCGGACTCTACTGCGGAGGTGTGTCTAGTATGACACGTCGGCCTCGCACTGGTCCCTTATATAATATAGGATGCGTTGGGTGCCTACTTGGAACAAAATCCATGAGGGCAAGATAATACCTTCAGGCGTTACACACATGGGTTTGGGATAGTTTACCACTGGTGTTGCTTCCTTTTGACTGTCACTGGCCCTGGCTGGATAACTTCGACTCCAACTGGAGCGGACGGACTGAGTAGGCTGGCTCGGCTGGCACCTGCAGGGGTACCAACTGATGAGCTGGCACAGGGTCAGTTGGTGGTGATGACTTGCTGCTGTCCTCTGGGTCAAACATAACCATTCCCAAGGGGAGAGTGTACCCCTGGCAAAGGAGTTCGACAGCGGGGTAAGCAGCTCCGGGAACCCTAACTGGGAGGCCAAATAGCTTGGCAGGGAGGGTAGCGAAGTGAGGCTCCACTAATTGTCGGGTAGCTTGTGCTCTCTCCCATGAGGACTTGCAGCTGAGGGCTAGTGTAGATTGATTACTAAGGGGGTGGCAAAATGCAAGGATAGCAGCTGTCCTCCGGGAGTTCCTCCTGCTCCCTCGTCGGTGAGCAAATGCTATGGACAGAAAAGGTGCTAATATGTAGTGTGTGGCAGGCAACAAACCTCTAGCTAAAGTGTACTCCAGAAGTACACGAGTAAAGGCGTCATCAGGCCTGGGACCCCCTCCAGCAAGTTTATACGCTCTGGAGGGAATGGGTTAGCTAACTTAGTTGGCCCAGATACTTCGTTGTGTGTCTTTCTAGTGGTCTGGCCTCTTACCGTACTCGCACACCAGGTACCTTTACGTACTGGGTCCACAGTATGGGTGGCCGTCGAACTTAATCTGTGTGTGACATACGTGCAGTCCGGGTTAGAGGCTGCCCACAGTCCTAGCCTACATCAGAAACTGTTACCAATTCACGGTCCCCTGCTTTCCCCTTCGAGGGTGATGCTTACCAGGTTGGGGAAAAGGCACACGTTCACTACAGAACAAGGAAAGACAGAAGTTAGCTAGACAACGTATTTTATTCCCTTGAGAATAGAAACACTGTGACCCATACTACCTCCTACCCCTACACACATTAGTAGTTCAACGGACTTTGTACAAGAGCAAGACAAGTGAAGGGGCTTGTCAGCTTGAGGAGCCTGGCGTGAAGAGTGGACGAGAGCTGACAATTAAGTAGTTGTGAAAACAACTGGACTCTAATTGTGGCTTGTAGTACTGAAAGGAGCTGGGGTACCATGTGTGGTGTATGTGTCAGGTTTCGTGACTCTTTACGACACGTGTCAGGGGGTAGCAACAACTCTTCGGTTGTTGCAGTAGGGAAGGTGTCGTCGGCTTAAGAACTGGTAGAAGACCAGTAGGTCTTGGAGAGTCCACAGGAGGACTGTGGCTTTGCAGAAGAGAGCCTTAGCATGACTGGTGCTAAAGCGAGCTACGTGGACAACATGAAAGTCTCTGCGGAGTCCTTAGGAGGACTGTGACTGTGTGGCTGAGAGCCTTGCACAACTGGTGCTAAGGTGAGCTACGTGTAGAACTGGTGTTTCTGCCGGGTGCACGGCATTATGTTCCCCTCGGCTGGAAGGTTCCTGCATGCCTTGTTCACTATCGATCTTCAGGATGGGCGGGGCACCACTGCTGCCATCTCTTGGCAAGGTGGCGTCAGAAGAGAGGTTTGATGTGGTTGGGAGTGGTATTCCCCACTCACTTAGGGGCAAACATTTGCATACCCGCAGCTGCTTCTCAGCGGGTTAACAAGTAGTGGGAACAATGATGTGACTTCCTAGCATTACATGGGTGCTGGCCTTGGAGACGGCCAGTCTGAGTTCAACTCCCTCGGAACCTTGTGACGCGCACGTGACGATGCGGAGTCGACAATAATAATGAATAGAAAGCGTCTTGCATCAATTTCATCAATGAAAACAACAACTCTAAAACATCTCATTTCCTTGCGAGAAATACACATGGCCGTATCGTGGCTGTTGTGCTAGGCAAATGCATGACATTGCAGTCTGCTTTTCTTTAGAAGTAGAAGGAGTGGAGAAATATTGTCAGCTTTTAACATTGAGGTCTTGAGAGCCAATGCTTTTTTGTTAATTTAATTCAGTAGTAGTCTTTTCTGCATAATTACGATACTAAAAAATTATTATTATTTTTGCTCTAATAAGTGTGAAATATAAAATTGAAAACATGTATAATTACCCTGCTACAGCTAGCACAAAGAGAGAGAGGGATGAAGAGAGAGAGAGAGACACATAAGATTAGCTCTGCTTATTCAAGTTTTTTCTTCCTTGGACAAAATAAAAAACATGTCACTAGGACCCATGCACCATTTTTTGTGTTGAGATTTTTAACAGTAACAATGAAATATGTTTCCATCAGTGATACCTAAAAATTCAAATATTTAAATAGGGAAAGGTTAAGTTATAAATAGCATATCAAAAAACTAGTTTAAACCATACAGTATTTCAAATGTGAACTATTTCTTACTAGTTGTTGCCAACACATCGCTGCTCTCACTGTTTTTAGTTCCTATGGAATATCAAATAAATGTTAAGTTAAAGTTACATATAATAAAAAATATAATACACTCTTAGGGTGATTTTTCAAAGGTTTGTATCAAAACTTCCGAAAAAAGACGTGAATGAACTATACCATCAAAGAGAACAATTAATAATATAAGTATGGTTATCAGTGCAAGAAACTTTCTAATTCTTCACTTGTCAACCCGTTATCGCAACTGCACAGAAATTTAAAACCTAGCTGTCAAGCTGGAAGCACTGACCCGCTCCTCTTCACGCCACTCATCCTCCTTCAAGATCATCTCCTCTCGCAGCTGCTCCCACTCTCCTGTCAGCTTCTGCAGGTCTGACGTGAGAGCCTCGTTGCTGGCATGACACTCTTCCAGCTGCTCCCGCAACGCCCCATTCAGCTGTAGCAGTCGCTCCGACCTGCGCAAACACATGCACATTTCATACATGACAATTATATAAAAATACAAAACAATAAAGTACAGATTTCCATTATGTGCAAAAATGAATAGGTACTAAGAAAAATTAAATTCAAAATTTTTTCAGATGGCAATGATACAGTAAAATCTCAGTATAAAGTATTTCACTTTAAAGTACTTCCCAATTTAAGTTCATCTCTAAAATCCCCTGCAGACATAATAACATTAAATATAGAACTTAAATTCTGCTTGTATACTTTATATTGAGATTCTACTGTATCACTCAATGTTTTTGTTACTTCAGTTTAGGTACAAATTAAATAAAATTGAGTGTTTGAGAACAGCAAAACCATATTTGTACAACTGCTGATTCCATACTTTTCATATATATTTAACAAATTATTTGAATGCCATTTAATTTTTATAGGTTATATTTTTCCCTCTTTCCACGGTTGCCCCTCTTTGAAAAAAAACTAATTGTAGATCTCGCAAAACAAGAAAACACACACAAAAAATTCACCACCATACATAGTTGATTCCCAATATGATTTATCACAGCTTCATTGAATAATGTGCACAAAACTAATATTTAAAGCGTATATATTCAAAACTGTGTAACTCTGTATTATGACTACCACTACCTTAAATGCACTGGAATTTAATGAACAGCTGGATGAGACAAGACCATTAAGATGTAGTACAAACTTTTTACGCTCGTCATCCAGCCTGCGTACAGCTGACTCCAGGTCAACAGTGGGAGGAGCCAGAGCCAAAGACTGGACAGACGGTGGCTCCAGTACCTGGTTCTCTAAGTCGGAGCAGCGCTGCTTGTACTGAAGAACCTGCAACATAATCGTAAAGTCCTGTACCTCACTGTTTGCATACGAACTATGGCATGCCTACTGACCACCTGCTTGAAAATACTAATAATATAACACTAATTCAAAAACATAGCCATCAACAAAAAACTACCTTAAATTAAAAAATTTATTTACAATGAGAATATATTCAATAAAAGACCCATAAACTTGATTCTCCCTTAGTGAAATATATATTAATCGCTATGTAAAAATTAACTTAATAACTGAATATGAAAAGTTACTCAGAATAAAGGCACAACTCAGACTTTAAATAATAATATTGCTGGTTGTCTGTTCTGCTTGGGTTGTCCCTTTAAGTGAAAAATGTAATCCAATTAATTTAAGAGATCCCTAAAATTTACAAGACCTCCAAATTATACACAAACAAGCTGTTGCTATTTTATTATGGGATCACCTTTACAATTAGAGTTGCTTAGTAAAATTGGGATTTAGTTTATGAACTTATATGAATGCACTTACAAAAGTAAGTACTTCTTTATTACACACATAACAACACATTCTAGCTGTGCTGTGCCAGGGTAGCCTGAGAAATCACTGGTATGGGTGTATTGTATGACTGAGTCACGTGCCGCAGCCGGAATGTAAACACGCTACACGTCACTTGTTGCGTCCGCACGTGTTTCCACGCAATTATCTACTATGCAGCATTTCTCAACTGTGTGCTGTGCGCACACATTTTTCCACTTTGTTGCTACCGGGCAGTTCGCTTCCGTTTTGATTATGTTTTCCTGTAGCACTGGTAAAGTAGGAGTTGTCAACAATGCAATGTTGTTACACTGTACTGGCGGTGTTGTTGAATGTTGAAGTATTTTTTGGCAGGGAAGGGGGTGGGGGAGTATGTCTTCCCACTCTTCATCATCATGTGCCACTGACTCACCTGGTTGTCCTCGCCTGCGACATACTGCACTTTGAAATCATATGATTGGAGAAGCACCCAATGGGTGAGTTTGCTGCGGCTCTCCTTCATACTATAGAGCCACAGAGGGCAACAGTTGTTTGGACACAGAGTGAAGCGCTCGTATTCAAGTAGTTAACTGTACTTCTTGAAGCTCCACACCACTGCGAGGCACTCACGTTCATTGATGTCATAACGCAGTTCAAATTTTGCGCTGCTGAAGTCAACAATTCAGTGTACGCCGTCATCTGCTGGCTGAAATAGCACTGCACCTAGGCCCTAACATGGCTTGGCAGCTTGCAAGGGGCATGTGGCCTCTGACTCTCAGGGCAGTAGTTGGTCAACAGCCACATGATGTATCCCTCTCGCAGCTCATGTTTAGAAGAAAAGTACAACAAACAAAGTCTTCAATGCCTTTACATTACATAATTGAGCACGAGGACTTACACTCTGGAGTGGGCCAGGAACCTGGGTGCAAATAAAATTAAAATAAAGTAAGACGAGGAAAGATGCAATTACGTATTGACTATACGATTATACGTACAAGATTATACGTACAATCACACATATCAAGTCCCTCGAAAACTGCAGGCATGGAGTACAAGGCCCGCCATCGGCCAGCACTGCGAAAAGCACTGATTAAAACATGAAAAATTAAAGCAGTAAAATCTCCGTGGCAGCGAGTCTACGGAAATGAGAGTGCGTGTGCGGGGGAGAAAAGAAGAGAATCAAATGTTGGGGTTACAAAGACACTTACTATTTCAGCCACTGGTCAGAAAATGATGTTCCCCGCAACGCGAATGCATGCACTCTCCTAGGCCTGCTGAACTAGACTGAGGAGATGACGTTGAGATGCAATTTTAAATGGAGATCACCCACCAACTCCATAAGGGAAAACCAAATTTATACATGTACACTGAATACATATATTAAAGCAGAAAAAGCACAGCAAAACACGCTGAGGAATTAAGGCATTAATTCTGACAAATTATTATTTATTTTAAACATTCTGTGTCTCTGTTGATACGCATGTCAGAGAAATTGTAATCACTGGAAAAAGCCTGAACGGGCTTGCAAAAGAAATGAAATATCATATTAAAATTTTAATACACTGGACAATGACAAAACCCTTCAATTAAATTTCAATATATTAAAACATTAATTTAGGGAAAACTGTAGGAAATCAGGTTTGGGCGCTTGGCATGGCATTTACTATTAACGTTACACAAAACTGAAAATACAAATATGCCCTTTTAAAATTAAAAAAAAAAACACAGGAATTATACTCAAAAATTATGTACTGAATTTACTACAGTGTCTCCAATTGTAGGTCTCTTTCACTACGTATGCCACATGGCCGAGCACTGTTTAATTAATTACAAAGCACACAGGGGAAGCAAACAATAGTACTCATTTACTAAAGAATCTGATTTTGAGGGAACACAACACTGGACAATATTAACTATGTAGACACTGGTTCTCTTTTGGCAAAGCGGGTCATTCAGGTCACGGGACAGATCATTTGACCCGTTCGGGACAAACTGCATCAAGACCCACGCACTTCGCACACGGCCGTGTGAGGCTGATACACAACGAGCAGCATTGGTCTGCCACCCAAGCAGAGCAGTGAGGCCAACGTCAAATGCTCCACCTACCCCCCCACCCCCCGGGAGAGGTGGCGATGTGGCGACTTCGGCAGTGAAGACTATGCTTAAATGCAGCAGACGGTGGGGTGGCACAAGGGGCGTTGCCTCAACCTGTGAGTAGGGAATGGTCAGTTCCATACATCATGTGACATCTCTGGGTGTGGCTGACAATGTTGAGAACACTGGGCTTCCGCGATGACTTCAGGAGACCCAGTCCTATGGCCTGCAGAATGGCGTGTGCTGGCTGCATGAGAGAACACACCTGAGCCCTGGCTGGCGGGTTGCTGGTGCCTGAAGCAAGGCGGTTGCCCACTGTGTTGGTGGTGTGAGCGGGTCGGGCGGTGGTATACCGACGAACAAGTTAAGCTGGCAGAAGATTTGCTACAGTTTCTCTGCTGTGGCCACTCGGTAGGTGCAGAGTGTGAGGATCACCCCCCACATGGTGTCAATGAGCTGCGACGCTGCCCACTGAAACTCAGCGTTGACAGCTGGCTGCTCAGTGGCTGGAAAGCCGCAAAACTCGTGGGGTGATTCCACTTCTCCCCACATGTCACTTATTTCCCCTGCCACTATCACTGTGTTCTTGTTGTGGCGGGTACGACAGTATGCGGTGTGGCAGCTGGGTAGATACGAAACTCGAGGGGTGATGTTTCCCCTTCCCACACGTCACTGATTTTTCTTCTGTTGCCGGCCTAAAAGCAGTTGTTATGAAGGGCACGGTAACAGCCGGTGAGACAACTTGAAATTCACGAAAATCAAGGGGTTACCTCTCTCCTCATGGTGTTGGGTTTCTACTTAGATTGAGGTCTTGGCTTGGGTTAGACGGCAGGACATCATTCACTTCTGCCTCCACGACACCATCTATGTTTTTGTCCGTTTGTTTCTTTCCCACTTCTTCCTGGTTGGCAGGTGGGCGTGGTTCTCTGTTATCATCCAGAATGGACGCTGTGCGAATATCATCCCTACAGAACTTGCATCTCCTCCTAGGTCCAGTTTGTATTAAGTATGATGTCTGGCTAATTATTTTGACAATTTGGTGTGGACCAGTCCACTTAGGGGCGAATCCCAAACAAAAATTTTGCTTGGCGGTGGATAGGTGGTAGGTAGTGTGCTCG
The DNA here is from genome assembly GCA_029891345.1 of Dryococelus australis. NCBI lineage: Eukaryota > Metazoa > Arthropoda > Insecta > Phasmatodea > Phasmatidae > Dryococelus > Dryococelus australis. The sequence continues at coordinate 290,958,082 of CM056994.1, forward strand.
CACGTAGACAAGATCATCTGGTAACAAAGGCTTAGATGGTTGCTTCATTTTGGGCAGCCATTTCTGGATGTAGCATTTCTGATTGGCGCATGCTTCTTGGTGACACAACCCTCTCCCCCTCTCTCTCACCTCAGAGTCCGCAGCTTCTGGGTTCCAGTCCAGTGCACGGCAGGCAAATTCCCCTGGACACGCTAGGCCTGTGCCGTATAACAGCTCCGCAGGAGATTTCCCGGAAGCTTCATTGGTGCGATTACACAAGCAGAAAGCTATAACAGGTATGTGCTGTGCCCATGTTGTGTGGTCGTCTCCTACTCTAAGGCGTAGTTGTGCCTTTATCTCTTGGTTCCTACGCTCCACTGGGTTGGCACGTGCGTGATAAATGTCAGTCATGTGGTGTTTGACATGCCATTCAGTACACAACCCCCTCCAGCGTGGTTAGGAAAATTGGATGGTGTTATCACTAAGCAGAGTCTTGGGGTACCCCCAGTGGGGAAAATACTCCTTTCTCAATGATGCGGCTATGTGGCATAGGCGCACACCTGGCAATGTGTACAGCTCACACAAATGGGTAAACAAATCAGTTACTACAAGGATATAATTTTTTCCCCTTGAGTCCAATGCAATTGCTTTGAATGGGCAATGTGGTAACCTGGGTAGTTGTTGGACGGATCCGTCAGATCTGCGGGTTTTGTAAACATTACAGTTGTGGCACTGACGCACGTATTCTCTAACCTCTTCTGTGAGGCCAGGCCACAAATAGGATGATGTGATATTACAAAAGTTTGTGTTATGCCTAGGTGTCTTGACAGACTGTTGTTGTGGGCGACATGAATAACAGTAGTGTGCGCTCCTGGCAGCATGTAGAGGCACCACCAACCTCCTGACCAGCTATTGTTCTGCGTCTTCAAGCGATTGTCAATTACTCACGACCCCTCCAACACTTCCTGTTTGCACTGTTATTAAATTTCTTTTACCTCAACGGACATCTGTTGTTGAATCAGGACGTAGACGTAAAGATCGTTCACGTACATTTCTGCTAGCGACACTCCGTCACGCTCCCCGAACGAGAAGGAAATAGCGGTAGACGAGGAAGAGTGGAAAATGGCATTACCTCGGGAGAATAATGGCACAACTCTGTCTGTGCTCTTGCAACAGATCACAGCAAGCATGACAGGGAGTCGGCCAGCTGGTTATCTCTACCGAGCATGTGTTCGACAACAAAGTCAAAGTCTTGTAGTAGTATCAACCACCTCGTGAGCTTACTATGGACTTCACGCATCTTGTGTAACCACAACCAACACCGATTATCTGTCCTTAGGGTGAACTGCCTGTACTCTAGATGAACACAGTATTATTTCAAGGCCCAGATGATTGCCAAACATTCATGCTCGTTAATGACGTAATGTTTCTCAGTGTTCCCAAGTTTGGCACTAGCATAGTCAATGATACACCGCTCCTGCTTATCGCTATACTGTAACAGTACTGTGCCAATGCATTAGTGGCTGGCGTCTGTTTGCAAATAGAGATGACGGCTCGTATCAATGCGTGCAAGACCAGACACTGTGAGAACTGGACTTAATTTCTACAAACGCACTCTGCCTACTGATATCCCACTTGTACTGTAGTTCTTAGCGAACGAGAGTATTTCAGTGAACGGGGCAGTGATTATGGCAAAATCTTGAATGTACTCTCTAAGCCAGTTGATCAAGCCAAAAATTTTGCATAATCTCTCACCTGCATGGTGGCTAGCGAGTACTCATCAATGAGGGCTAACTGTTCTGGTGTGGGGCTGTTTCCTTACCCATCGACCAAGTGACCGAGATACTTTATATAGGTTTTACCTATGCTACATTTCTGATTGGCACAGAATAGACAGTTAATGGCAAGTGAATAATTTCTAAGTGGTGTGTGTGGTCCTCCCACGTCTCTGACCACACAATGTCATCTAAGTAGGCCATTGCAAAATCTCCTAGTAGCACGTTTAGGACTTACATCATCATACTCTGAAAAGTAGACAGGGCACACTTACGCCCAAAGGGTATGGCGCAGAATTGATACCGGCGGCTGTCAGGTGCAGTGAATGCTGTTTTGTACCTGTCATCCTGTTTTACCAGAATCTGCCAAAATCCACTTTTCAGGTCGAAAGATGGCAAAATTTTGCTTTGCCGAGTACATTGAGTGAAGTGTTTACACTAATGAATTGGGGTGGGGCACTCTCTGTGATCTGATTTATGGGCCTGAAATCAATACAAAATCACAACCCTCAATCTTTCTTTGGTGCTAATGTTAATGGTTGAGATGTACCTAATCTCTGGCAGTTTGATCACTCTGCCACGTAACATTTCTGCTATTTGGCAATTGATTACGTTTCTGGTGGTGTACATTGTAATCTGTAGGTGATGTCTAGAGTGGATCTTTTGAACTGTCTTTATCTCCTGCTCGGCAACTGTTGTATGTTTAAGTGGATCGGCCAGTGTGAAAACATCTTTTCTCTCATTTAATATGCCCTCAAAAGCTACGTGATATTCTGCCGGAACACCGTGATCAAAGTCATCTAGTTTCACAGGCTGTACGTTGACTTCTGCGCATCTGCTTAGATTGTAAACAGTACATCTGACATGCATGCCGAATTTAATTCTGTCCCTTGGAACCCCTACAATTACAGCCTGATCTACGAGCCAAGGTACTCCAAAGAGAACATCTTCGCGTATCTCTCTTGAAACTAAGGCGGCAAAACACATTTCAACGTCCCTGATTCTTACGTCAAGCTGAGCAACATGAATGATATTACTCCTGCCATGAAGTGTAAAAAGCTCTACTGTTAAGTTGGTAACTTCAATGTCTGAAAACCTGACAAGCTCTTCACAGACAAAGTTGTACGAAGCCGCCGTGTCGATCGAGGCAACAGTTCACACATATGATACATACACATGCACTCTCAGTAATTTGTTAATTGTGATATTCACTTGTCCCAAGTAGGCATCTGGCCGGTTGTTTGGTTGTTTACCTCAGGTGGGGGCGGTGTAGCAACCACGCTGGCGGAGTAAGTGAGCCCCTGATGTGGTCCTACCCTAACAATGCTTTTCCCGTAGCTGAAGTAACTCTGTTGTGGCACTGACTGTGCCAGTGGTACTGTTCATCACGACATATGCAACACCGTGGCACCTGGCGCTGAACCTCAGCGTTGGCAAAGTTGGTCGGCTGGGCGGGCACGGTACTTGTACCATTGTTCCCCATCGCGGTCACAGCGTGGTGTGCATGCGCTCGGCTGGGCGAACTGCCCTGGCCATTCAACCATTGAGGCGGTATGTTTACGGGGTTCATTGAACTGTCACTTGATTTCACTCCACTTTTTGAGTCCCGAGAGTCCAAAAAGTAACTGTGCCTGGGTTCTGAGTCACATCCGATACTCATAGCAGTCCTGGTAAAATGCTGGTATCCACTGTACACTATCGGTCGTAAAGCCAGTCGATAATCTGGGAGAACTATCTCGACGATTGATTCCAGCACATCCTCAGTGGACAAGTGTTGGTAACGACGGTTGGCCAAGCTGATTTTCCGGCCCACAAATGCCTCCAGATTCTCTAGTAGTTTCTGTTCCTTGGTGAACAGGGACAGCTGTTGCTTCAGCATCGTGTATGTGCTAGCGTACTGGACAGTAAACTTCAATGCGAACTTTGTCCACGTCATGTTATATTCTGTCACTGAGCGCCACCAGTTCTTGGCGTCTCCTACTAGATGAGCCCATGTGGCATTCGGCCACTCTTCGACACTAACACCATATCTCTGCAGATGGCTAGTGCAGCCCTAGAATCTTCCGCTCCTTGTCTGGAAAATGTTGGAAGTGTCTGAAATCGGGCTGGTGTGCTAATTGTAGACTGAACTTGTTGTCACTCTCTTGACTGTCTTGGCATAGCGATGGGTGGCACACGTGGTTGATAAGTGTGCCACGCCCCCCTCTGCGGCATCTGCCTTACGTCATAGGTGTTGTTGACATTCACGTGTGCACTGTTGTTGACAAGGACCGGCACACACTCTTCAAAGCGGAATGTTCCTTCACGAAAACTGCTCTAGTCAATGTCCGATACACACTTAGGGTGGTATTTATTATTACACAGATTGCATGCGACAATAACACGTCCTTCTCCGTGGCACAGTCTAGCCTTGGACTTACTTGATTGGCGTTCTGCTGTAGGCAGGAATTCGCTAGGTGCGATCAGCTGTGTTGCTGCGGGCTGGCTGGCCTGGATGTTGGTAAAGTCCTGTCTGGATGCGCAGTTTAGGCAAGTGAAAACATCATGTCGCAGAGATGGCCATTCTTCAGCTGTTAGGCAATCAAAGTGTGCCACTTTATGGCACAGCTCCCAGTGTACTGTGTCGCTGCTGGGATTGTCACATGTAGGGCATAAGCAATGGCAGTTATGGACATGGTCAATCAGGTGAGAACCTACGACCAGATATACATGGCCACAGATTCTATGGCAGCTGCGGTTGTTGGAGTGCTGCAAGAACTTGTATGAGACAGTTAAAAGCTTTCTGACAAACAGAATGTGTTATAGGGACCCACAGGGAAAAGAAGATGCTAACAAGGGCTGTCCGCAAGGCTCGGTCCTTGGTCCGATGTTATGGAACGTGATCTTTGAGGGACTGCTGAGGCTGGACCTCCTGCAGGGCTGCGTGATCTATGGGTACGCCGATGATGGTTTACTCCTGATTCCGGCCTGGTCACGGAGGGAGTTGGAGGAGAAGGCGGATAGTGCCCTTAAGAAAACAGAGGACTGGGCAGAGAAATTCAAATTGGATTTCTTGGTAGAGTAAACCAATAGCATACCGCTAAAGGGCAATCTGAAATGAAATCCAGTGATCAGGTTCAAGAATAGAGTGATCAAGAGGGTCACAGAAATGAAATATCTGGGAGTAATCTTGGAGAGCCATCACATGTTCCATGCTCACGTGCGCTATGTGCGAACAAGGCCATGGTGATGTTCCAGAGGCTCAAGGCAATGGCTCCTGCGAACTGGGGACTTGGCTACCTGACATTAAAGCTCATGTACAGATCAGTGTTCCTGCCTATTTTCACGTACACGTGGGGGTATGGTTCCCCGAGATGGAGAAAGTCCATGAGAAAAGAAAGAAAATAAATGCACAGAGATCTACACTGTTGGGGGTAACAAAGGCCTACAGGATAGCCTCAAATGAGGCATTACAGGTTGTGGCTGGAGAGGTTCCACTATATCTGCTTGTAGTGGAAAGAGGCAAAAAATTCCTAGAAGGAAACAGGGAGGACCACTCCCTGAGGAATTTAGAGCAAGGAAAGTTGGCAGACTAGATGGAGCAACTCCGAGAAAGGAAGAGCCACTTACGAGATATTTCTGAGTGTCCCGGAGAGGCTGCATCTGGAGAAGTGGCGAAGTGGGCCATTATTTAGCGCAGTTCTTGACCGGGCACGGGAATTTCCGTGGAAAAATTTTCTTCACTGGGCCTGGTGGACGATCCCAAATGTGTGGTGTGTGGGGTGCTGGACACCCCCGCCCATGCCATGAAGTGCCCCAAGGTCGAAGGCCTGAGAATAGAATTTGAGGGGAAACATGGAAATCTGCGATTCAGGGAGATGCTCCAGGACAGGAACCTGGCTAAGGAATTTTTGGGTCATCTTACCAGAATAGATAAGAAAAGAGTTTGATGTCTGGTGGGCAAGTCGCCGGTTGAGCAATGAGTTTGGTGACAGTCCAGAAGAAGGGGATGACGTTAACATTGACAATGGGTCAACACATCTTCCCAAAGGTCATGATACTGAATGAGTGGAGGAGAGCCCTCTCACCTCACACCCAGCAAGACAACAGGAGCAAGTTCCTGTTCATGGACAAAGTAGCTGGTTGAAAGCCTCCAGCGAGGACAAACAACAAGAGAAAAATAGGGCCCAAAACCCTCCTCCACAAAGCCTGACAAGAGTGAAAGGAAAACTGGAAAAGGGAATGGAGCTGCTAAAGTCCAGGTCCATAACGAGAGTTGTGGACCTGAAGCTACAGGAAACCCATGACCAGGGAGAGGAAGAGGTAAAGGCTGATGACAGATGGCCTTGCGCTTGGAGCTCAGTGGTGTTTGTTCTGGAAGACTTTGCCCGTGCGATGTGTAGATTGAGCAAGCTCAAACGGGATAATGGACGAAGAACAGTCTGCGCCATGAACCGTGCCAGTAAGGTATGGGAAACAGGGGCACCAATGGAGGAGGTTCAAACTAAGCAGCAGAGGGAAACCGAGGTTGATAGGGAGATCTTCCTCCATAGAGAGCTTTTCAAGAAAAACAAAGCCACCCCAGTCACAGAAAGAACAATGACAATAGACTGGTCAGACAAGATAAACATGGTGGATGCGTCCGTACAGGCCTGGCCTACGGAGGCACACCCGAAAGACCCACTGTGGCTGTATGAAGAAGTCGTACAAGGAGCACACCTCTCTTGGTTGGAGGATCCAACTACCTTAATGGCAGCCCTAGCCTGGTTCTAGGCACATGGAGGGGGGAAACATGATTTATTTCCCTCGAATGGAGGCTTTTGACAGGCTAGTTGTTGCCCAGGCTAGCCTGCCAACTCAGCAAGACACTCCTGAGCTTGCTCAGGGAGTGCTACTGGCGTAGGGGTGAAAGATTAGTAGAATCTGACATCTAAAAGGATGCCGTTCGTACATACGGGAGGCGTACCTTCGACTACAGCAAGCCCTTCATGGGTACACTGTGGTCCGTTACTAGTCCAACTCGGCCAGCGTCCTAAAATTAAGTCCACACCATTCCACAAAGTTGACCAGAACATCCCCTTGAGGGAAGCCAGCTTGAGGGAGGGATAATGCAAGGGGAGGGGGGTCGAAAAGGGGTCCACAGGCCCCCGTCCCAGCTGCACTGAACTCAGAATTGGATGAACATGAAAGTGGAACATCATCATGAAAATCTCATCCCCCTCCTACCCACCCTCTCTCAACATCTACCGATTAAAACAATACCGAACAGGATAACTATTTCCCCGAACAGAACAGAAATGCTTGGAAAACACTGATGGCGAAAACTGTGATGAGACACCGGAATATGAATTCAGAAAGAACTCTTGGAATGAAGGACAGGGATCTCTTATGAGATCAAGAGAGTAGTTATTGGAATGAATGTGTGTTTGTATGAGTACTGTCAACGAATAACTTCAGTGTGGCTAGACTACGCCATTTGCGCTTGGGGACGAGGTGGTGGGGAATGTTTCTGGCTTACCGGTCATTCCCCAAAACTGAGTCCGTATGCACTTGAGCGCACTGGGTCGTGAATGCTGTTAATGATGATACAGTCGTGCTTAAAATCAAACATGAAGGACAAAGTGTGGAATGAGGGTAGTTAGTGTATGAGTGTGTGTAGTTTGGTGTAGTGTTTCTTTTTAACATTTCGGAATGCATGGCAGTTTCAAAACTGCAAATTTCCCGGTGGAACTGAAGATCAAAGAGCCGATTTAGCTTTTGCTTTTGCGGGGGTTAAAAGTAACGGTTAGAAAGTAGCACTCTAGGTATAACCTTTTAATAGGTATCGGCCACCTAGAGGGGAGGTTTGGTGAGAGGCCAGTGCTGGTTCCATGGGAACTTTGTAAGGCATGAGCAGTGCGCTTCCCTGTGGTGAACGTCACTGTCAAAGCAAATATTACACTTCTTCCTTCTGGTGCACAGTGGCAGATGTTGGCTTGCAGGTCGTATTTCTCATAAGGGTCCAATGAGACATGCTTTCCACATGATGCACACGTTTCTTCAACGCCCCACATGTTGGTCAAAAATTCCATGTTGCTGATGTTTGCGGTTGTAATAAAAACCCACACACACGAAGGGTTTCTTCGGGTAGCCACCCGGTAGACCTGGCTTGGTGGGGTGAGTGGTCAGTGTATGGCCCGTACTACGCACACATGCACGCTAAGCGACAGGCACGCGGCGACGTCATGGGTATCTCTGCCTTCCGAATACGAGGGGGTTCGATACGGGCACAAGATGGCAGCCAACTCACTGCTCCATGTAGTTTCCTGAACAATGGCGGACTTCCGGAATACTAATTTTTCTGCAACGTGCTCTTTTTTCACGACGTGCATCTTCAGGCCACACTAGTTGCGGTACCATATCATATCACGCAGTTTGGCAGCTTGCAAGTGATGAGAGATGCCGAATTTGAGAGAAACCCAGATGCATGGGTAGTTATTACTAAATAGTTATGAGTTCCGGTAGGGCACCAGCTCATCTATATCACAGGTGAGCACATGGACTCTGGCTCTCAGGGCAGTAGTTGGTGGACAGCCACGTGGCATATCCCTCACGCAGCTCACGTTTACGAATAAAGTACAACAAAAGTCTCCAATACCTTTACATTACATAAATGAGCACATGGACTTACACTCTGGAGTGGGCCAGGACCCAAGGTGAAAATAAAAATTAAGTAAGATGAGGAACAATGCAATTACGTGTATTGATTGAGCGAGATTACACATACAATAACACATACTAAGTCCCTTGAATACTGCGGGCACTGCATACAAGGCCTGCCATCGGGCGACACTGCGAAAAGCACTGATTAGCACATGAAAAATTAAAGCAGAAAAATCTCCAGGTCTGCAAGTCTACGGAGATGAAAGTGCATGTGCGCGGGGGAGAAAAGAAGAGAATCAAATGTTCCGGCAGTTAAAATGACACTTACTATTTCAGCTACCTCCGTGGTGCAAACCCATGCACTCACCTAGGCCCGCCGAACTAGACTGAGGAGATTGCGCTGAGATGCCGTTACCAAACGGAGATCTCCCGCCAACTCCATGGGGGAAAACCAAATTTATACATGTACACTGAATACATATATAAAAATTGAAACAGGAACAACAAAACACGCTGAGGAATTAAGGCATTAATTCCGACACATTATTATTTATTTTACACGTACTTTGTCTCTGTTGCTATTTGTGATGGGGACATTGCAATCACTGAAAATAGCCTGAACAGGCTTGTAAAAGAAATGAAAAATTATATTAAAATTTTATAAGAAAATGGACATTAACAAAATCAATAAATTAAAACAATAATTTAGTGAAAGCTGTAAGAAATCAAGTTTGGGCGCTTGACATGGTGGCTGCTGGAACTAACATGATCCTCTACTGTTTACGTTACACAAAACTGAAAATACAAGTACGATTCTGTCTCCTTTGTGCCAATACACTCTCATCCCCACTTTAGTGCGCAGACAAGATGACAGAAGGTCTCGGATGAGCAAACCCCATAGTTTTTTTACAACTTGCTCTGCTGTGCGTTCAGATATGGAGGCCAAGGGCAGGGTCTAATTACTCTCCCGCGCACCAGGCGGTCACAGCAGTTACCTAGAAAACAAGCCTTGCAAGTGGGGCCTTGCGCATATTTTTCTTTTACATACTTTATTAAAAATTAGCTCCTCAGGGTCGCAACATATTCTGTGTGCCAGCCATGTGTTTGCTCTTTCCTCAGATTCATACGAATCATATTGTCAGTAACCAAGCCTTACAACTGTTGATGTAGGTTGGCACACAATAATAATAAGGCCACCCTTATCAGAGACACACAGACACCGGATACCCCTCGCGACACTCACATTACACTCCAAAGTGCCGCAAGCCGCTCCAACCCGCCAGCAACAAAGAAGAAGAGAGAAAGAGAGGGAAGACAGCCTTGTGTGTGACACCAATAGAAATGATTTCATCTAGCCAAGTCCGCTACTGCAAGAATACGTTCCAGCCAGCACATGCCTTGGGCCGCCTGCCCACATGTCTTCAAGTAGTGAGAGCGAGCCACAACTGGCATAGAGCTGGCACTCATAGAGCTCAGCGAGAGAGAAATAAATTGCTGATGTAGGGCCAATTCTACATTCCCCGCATAGGAATTTTTTCTCTTCTCTACTCAGTGTCCAAATGAGTCTATGTTGCAAGGGGAGAGGGGGCGAATGAAAAGAGCCCTCCTTAACGCGTGACAGACCCAGCTGATTGGATTCTTATGTAACGCTAGGTGAGTCGCGTCTCTGAGAGGTTACTCGTCTCGGGACACTGGAAGCCGATTGGCGTATAGTACTGGCCTAGTAAGCCATCAGCTTGGCACAAAATCTGGCTTGGTGAGTTTCACCCAGCGTGGTGCAGGTTTAGGTGGTAGTACAGCGGGACGACATGTCTGTCCTGTGGGTTGTTTCACTGCCCCTGTTTGCAAAGCCCGGGTGATGCTAACTGGGAGGTAGGGTTTGCATGTAAGGTGCTGGGTGTTGGTTCTGGTGGACCCTTCGCCGAACAGTACTTCCTACACTATAGGATGATATACTTCCGCAACACGGGTCAATGGCTCAACCAGGTCGACAGACGTGACAGTGGATACTTGTGCAGTGAGCCATCATAGTGAAGCAGCCTGTTCATGTGAACTCAGTAGCACGAATCTGCTGGAAAGGATGCGAAGCCCTTGTGGATTTTTAGAGATAACCCTAGCCTTCTTAACCTTTCTCTCAACACCACCCCTATGGGTGTAAGGCATTAGGCGCTAATCCTAAGATTGAGTCTGCAGGAGTTAGGCAGTCAATGTGTCAGAGTCCAAGTTAAGGTACCAATTGCTGCTGCCAACACTGCACCTCACTCTTGACTTCCCCACCGGTGGTGAGGAAGACTCGAGTTGAAAAGTGTTGGTTGCAAGAACCGTACGGTGTTGTCCCAATGAGATTGGTCTCTCCTGCACTGGAGTGTAAACCCTCTTGGCCCCACAAAGTTAGCAAAGGGAGTAATCCACCCCAGCCGGTAAGCAGATCCCACCAGGAGCGTATCTAGAGTCATAGCTCTACCATTCCTCCCACATGCGTGTAAGGAACAGGTGGCATTCCAATAGTGGTGAGGTGAGTGTCCAGTGGTCGCTGGTCTCCCAAGACTCAAAGAAGTTCCCTTCCTCAGCCTTGCGGAGTGAGCAGTGAGGCGGGGGTGACTTTAAGCTAGCAAACCAATTTTCAGGGGACGGTATCCTAGTGTCGTGACTCTACCATTCTCCGCATGGGGCAGAGAATGGGTGGCCTTCCAAGGATGTTCGAGTGTGTTGTGAGAGTAAGTTCAGAACAAGCAAACCTGGTCTCCTACTGGTTTCGTTAGCTCCGTTGATTACAAGAGGAAGGAGGTCGGTGTGATACTCAAGAAATCTGGTACGATCAGTGTTTATTTACCGCTGAGGAACTAAACAAAGATGGTGGAAGTACTACCTCCTAATCCACACGGGCTTGGCAGAAGGTATACACCCTAGCGTTAACAGAGGAAGGCGCCCTGTGAAAAGCTATGGGAAGCAGCAGTAGCTGGTGCTTGTAGCTAAAGAAAACCTCGGAGCAAGCTCTACTCTCTGTTTGTCCATAAGGGACTGAACGTGTCTCAGCATGTTGCTGGTAATGCTGCTGGTTCTTCCTTTGGTGTAGGTTGGAGAGGATCTTCGGCTCTATGAGGAAGCTGTGAAATAACTGGAGATGTATGAGCCTCTGCAACAATACCTGGAGCTGTGAGAGCTCAAGAGAGTAGTCAGAAGACTATATCGAGAACTGAAGCAGAACTGACTTTCCAGAGACCAGGATGCATCTCCTTTTGTACTCCACGGCCATCCCCTCCTTCACTGGCATAGGGCATCTGGAGAGGGGTTTAGCAGGTTCAAGCCCAGGGCCTAGATCCTTGGTGTGAGCGGTGTAGTGGAGAGCAGTGGGCTCTAGGCATCTTACTTGCGGCAGCATCCCACGGCACACTGTTGTACTCGCTACGGGCCTCTTGCATGGTCCCAGTGGCTCATTGGGTGAAAATAAATATTATTATTGGGGCGTCTGTCCTGGCCCGTTAGATAATACAAACTTGTAGGTGGCGGCGGTAACTCTAATCTGTAGACAACTGCCAGCGATGTAGTTGCACTGATGAGTAGCAGTAGTTTATTAATATTGTGAAGGATGTCATGCGTCAGAATATTGGAAGTATTACCTTCATATTCATCATAACAAGGTTCTATTGTATTTACGTGTTTATTAGTAACATTTTAATGCTAAAAATTAATTCTGTGATGGGTGTTAATTTCTAATCTTCCTGTTCATAAACAACTTTGTTTATACCAACCCAAATGTGTAACAAAGCATCCTAGTACAAAACATAAATTAGGCATAGCCTAAATTATGTTTTTTGAAAGAATTAGGTGTAACAGTACATATTTTGCAAGTAACATTAATCTTGTCTATTGCAAAATCAATGCATATATAAAACAATTCACCATTTTTGTTTCAAGTCTATCACATAACTGTCCACAGCAAAAAACATATAAACAACCTTACATGTGCTTACTGTTTTCTGTGTTCACAAATATGTATTTTAATGAACACAAACTGATGTATTTTTTATATTTGTCTTCACTTAAATTTACGTGGTTTGTTGCATTACTGTATTTTCTGTTTCGTCACTGTAAATAAAAATAAGTTAAAAATTATTTTTAATTTTACTGCATTTTACCAGTACCATTGTTTAAGTATAGCAGTAACCTAAATTAAACTCAAATATAAGCAAAAGCTTTTTCTCACATCGGCAGCACATAGGTGAATCTGCATTACAGAATCAGCATATAGTGTAGTCACTGTTTCTTCAATCTTTTTGAATCAAGCCTTTGAAAATCTTATACACAATACTGTTACAACTGAGTGTGCATGAGTGTGATGCATCATCCTCTAGTGTAATTTTCCAGGCATAATTTCGAGAGGCGGACGAATATCCTGAAAGTAAAATTTTAGCAGGGCTTCAGAAAAGGCTGAAGTAACCGTGAATGGATTATATCTGTGATTCTGCACATCTGCGTAATTTTGTGAATCGGCACAGCTATAGTTAAAGAATTTGTTCTCTCTACAAAATTTAAGAGTGTCAGACTATACTGGAAATTTTTTCAGATGTGTTAAAATTATTTGCAAAGAATGTACCAACTGGTAACAGTTCACTGTCAATGCCAGGAAAAACACCAAAAGTCATCCAAACAAAAAAAAATGCATTGTGACTCGTTATATAAAAGAATAGACAGAGAATTTATTCGGGAGGGGATGAAGGAGGGGATACGTGTACATACTCTTTGAAACAAATACTAAGATACGTGGGTTTTAAATATAAAAAAAAGGGTGTAACAATTATTGAAATTATCGAAAAATACTAGTGGAAACACTGCATTGGTTGTGTAAATACTTAAAATTCAATTCTTGATTAGAAAACAGTACACTGTCTAATAATTTACATTGGTTAAAAAGGATCGCTAACAATACTACATATGAGATATACTGGTAATTAGCCAACCTGATGTGTCAACATATTATAGTTTTTCAAACAATCTGATAAAAATTGTTCATGTTAGCTCTAAAAATGATTTAATTGAAAATGCACTTTTAATTTTTCCTGAAGTAAAGCTATGAGAGAAAATCATAGGCAGATGAATTCTATGAACTTTGATAAGTGGATCCTTAATCAGCTAGGCCTATTGTCAAAGTTCGCAGAAAAATATATTGTAAACAATACACCCTATTATGCAGTTTGAGGAAATAAACTCTCTTTAAAGTACATAGTGTAAAAGGAAATGGTATAATGGATGACAGGAAATAATGTCCTATTTTATTAGGATATGTGAAATACAGAGCTTAATGTTATAACTGTACACAAGATCTGAAAAAAATATTTAGCATCGATCTGCTTTAAATGCTACATGGCTAGTATGTTCTTAGACTGCCTCTGTACATGTGCAATTTTAATCCTATTGAACTGGCTTTGTCAAAAGCAAAGACAATAATCTGGGAAAGGAATATTAAAATTAGCTTGTCCTTCATAACGCTAATGAAAGTCACAAAGAAAGTAGTTTTCTCCATCAATGAAGAAGCCTGGGCAAGATACTGTTCATATGTGCGAGAAATAGAATCTGAGTATTGGCAGAAACACTGATGTGTGGAAGAAGCTATACAACAATTCTATGGTATTGACGCATGACGCTTACTGGCCCACATGGAAACGTCTTTGAATGGGACGGGGTCCGAACTGTATAATTACTACCAGAGCGGCTACAAGATATGCCCTGGTTGCTGGGAATATTACAGATGTAACAGAATTATGCTTTTCATCACCATGGCCAGTAAGCGATGCCAAGCCATGCCCCTCAAGAAGATGTCAAGTTTGAGCGAGCCAGTGGGTGAGCACGTAGTTGAAGGGCGCATCGAGAGATAGCACCATCCGCACTCCAGCCAGTAATGGAGGCCGAGCATACTACCCTTAGCTCCGCCCACGGACAAGTGCCTGTCACACCTCCAATCCAAACACTGGCGAGGGCCCGGCCAGCAGTATATGTACCCGTGCATTGGCCAAAAACATCAGTTTGTCATCGGCTCTGCTTACAACCACTTCAGCCTTGACAGTTCGCTCCACCACATCGTGCACTGGAGCTTTCTGAATGCTCTTTGTCGCCTAGACAACCCAGAAACTCTTCAGCATCTTCACAGCTAGCATTCCGATCTTCCGGAGGCTCTCCCCCAGCAGACCTTCATGAAGACGTCAACTCTCCTCAGTCGATTGCTTCCGGCATTGGCTACTCCACGATCCTTCAGGAAGTGGGCCCCCTAATTCCCTTCAGGACACAGAACAGCATAGACAGGGAAAGCTACTTAGCTACCTTAGTCGAAACTGCCTCCTTTAGTTTAGAACCAGATCCTCTTCATCTGGATAGCTGCATAGTCTATACTTCCGGTCAGCTCAAGGTAGTCAGGAGGTATTATGGGCCACCGTGTTCGTTTTTTCTCAGAATAAACACGTTCCACACCTACTCTGATTTTTCATTTCCATAGTTGACTTCGAGATTCCTAATAGACACCACGCATTCGACGGCCACTCATTCAGTGCACCCAGTACATCAAACGGTGAAGCCCCAACCACTAGCCATACTCCCCTAGGAAGGAGAGACCACCTGACTACCTTGCACTCCGCCCACTGCACCATGTGAGTTGCCGGAGGAAGTCTTTGGGTGGCTCTGGGTTGAGCCTGCCCGCCCTAGGACTTACACCCGTTGTAGTTTCTGGAACAATTCCGAGAAAACCCACTCTCCAACCACCACACCGTTTATCTTGCTAGCTGGAGTAACAGTTACACTCGGTGGCAGCCTAGCTGTCGCTGTGGCACAACACTTTAGCCAGGGACATGTTCGTTGCCCCACTCCCATCTGCTGAGGTAATGCTTAGCACCCCCATGCCTTACACCAAAAGGGGTGGGAAAAATTTGCAGGAAAAGAAGGCAGCCACTACCTACAAACCTACCTGGGGCTGCATCCAGTCCGATAAGGCACTCTGCCAAGACAAACCCCGGGAACGAGCTCAAGCAGCCCGCAAGCTTCCTCCCCCTCTCTGTTCTCTGCATCCCAGAAGCTACCAGGGACTCTGCATTCGATGGTGGCTGCCATACGCAGAGGAGAGAAGGTGCCAGTGAGCCTAGCCTGCCCGTGGTTTAGCATCCATCGCTACCCTAGCATGGACTGGGCAATCACCAGCAGTTCCAGTCGCAGCATCTGGGGGCCTTCCAGCTCCACCAGAAGACATTCGTCAACCAGCAGTCCCACAGAACTGCCCAGCTGCCCCAACGTCGGCATGAGTAAGCCACGGCCTAAAGTCATACCGCCCAGTAAATAGCCAAACCGAACATAGACTTTGTTCCCAGCAGACAGGCAACTAACTCAGCCTACACTTTATACTGGCTGGGCTCCTGTCACCAAGTTAGTTGTGAACTAGTTGCCTTAACCCCTCTGTGACTGGCCTGCACAATAAAAACCTACTTCTACCGTAACGTAACTCAACCTTAGTCATAGAGCGTCACGCATCAATATGTTTATACCTTGAATCATATACCTCAAGTAACACATCTCTGAAATTTTTGCCTCTTCAGAATCAGAACTAATGCTGCCACTACATGAAAATGAATGAACTATTAAGGAATGACAGTCCACTGATTTAAGTAAGCAATATAGACAATTTCATTCAAATTATTTCAGATGTATGCATGCACATCCATTTTTTCTGTAAGTTCATATCATCAAAATAGATTTAAATGTTGTTGTTGTTGTTTTCTTTTTTTTTCTTTTTTTTTATGTTGTGTTTCACTGCAATTAATTTACAATGTATACTATATTGACCTTAAAAAAAATAAGTGCAATTTAAAAACTCAGACCTTTCTATCTTTCTTGTATGCATACAAGTGTAAGTAGGTTGCTTCGTAAATTAATGGCTTCACACAACATATTGATAAGGACATTAGTGTAACTATGATGTAACCATGGTTTCATAAGATGATAACGGTTGGGTGTTTCATGTTATAAAATACTAGAAACTTCAGCATGAATGCGTACTCATTCCAGAGCTTAGCCTTCTCATGAGCTCCGGACAACACCAATTTCTACTCCTATTGGCATCACCGGCAATGTCCTAAAAATACAGAGTGGCATTTACAATTAACACAGACTACTTTTTGTCCAACCTGCCAAGACCTAGGACATAAGGGCAGGCAGACAGGAGTACTCACCCATCACCATCCTCCAGAGCTAACAGAACTATCAAGACAGGGGCATGCATGTGTGAAGAGATTTGAACTCACTGGACCAACAACCAAGAAAAAATGCACCTAACACTCTTATTAATAAACATTCAACAAATCGTACAGTCACTGCAGGTAACTTTGTACCACACATTTTCATTTAAAAATATTAATTATTAAATACTGTAATGCTACAGACTTTACAACTACCTCTTTGATGTATATTTCATAGTTTAACTTCTTATTAATGAAGAATGCTGTAATATTATGAAATCATTAATTTGCAATTTAATAAAGCAGGTTGTACAAAGTGGCCCTTGTTGGTACAATGTTACCATAAATAACTCTATAATGCTGTCTTAACGTGATGCATCTGCTAAACAAGAAATAATGAGTGTTTGATATAATTAAGCTATTTTTAAACTGAAAACTAGATACTACTGTTTGTAATTTAATCAAGATCCAATATAAGAAATGATAAAAGAAAAATTATAGCATAACACCAACTGGCTAAACCAAAACTGGAATTGTTTGATATATGCGGTCAACAGATTCAACTTCTATACACATTTTTTAGAACCCATTACGTATGAAATCATAAGACTGTCTATACTCACAATCTACTCTGCTCGATGACATACTTCTCCAGAACATGTACCATATTATCTAATGACTAACAGCAAGACATGACATGAGGAGCCACAGCTGTGCCCGCTAGCTACAGTAGAAATACCTTGGCTTGCAGGCGGCTGACGAGCGTGGCCTGGTGCTGTTGGGCAGTGCGGTACGTCTCCAACCGGCGCCTGTAGTTGGCCGCCTCATCCTCCAGTCGATGCCGCAACTCCTGGTTCTGGCGCAGTAGCAGCTCTGGTGCCAACCCCCCGTCTACAACCCCTCCTACCTCCATCTGCATCAATACCACACACCCTGTACTTCACCTGCAATTCTGCCACCCAAATCATTACTTCATTAAAATGAAATTAATGAAAGACATTAATGCCTTCCCACACATGTTTGTGACTATGCACTAACCAGTGAATATGGTACACACACGTTCAAGGATTACTCAGGATTTGAAAAAGTAACGTCAGCCATTCAGATTCCACATTATCAAAATTGCTTGTTAATATGCCTCCATTTTAAAATGTTCAACTTACCTGGCAGCAGTTTATATACCATACTTACTGAGACATTATATAACTATACTGTTGCTGCTGAAGTATAATTAATTTCTCAGATGCATAAATAATCAAAGTAAAACTTACAATACATAAGTACATTTAGGGAATAACACTTAAATTTTTAAAACTATGGGATGTGTGGCAGGTGAGCGACACATAACACTTGCAATGGTACAGAGCTGTCAAGGAGAAGTATACTAAATAAACATCCACAAGAAACATAGACTACTTGTCAGGTACTTCATTCCATCATTACTAATTCATGTATGAATTCCTCTCAAAGCATAGGACTGGAAATAATAACACAAGAACCATTTTTCGTTAATTTTGGCACGCTGAATAACATTTTCTTTATTAGTGATTTTTCAAGCCAAGAAAATTGTGATACTACATAATAGTAAATGTATGGATATTCTTTGCATAGGCTGTTCACAATTACTTCAGACTTTTCTGAAGCACTGCTAAAGTTCTGCTGCCAGCGGTTATTCCTTCGCCTGATGCAAACAAAGCTTAACTAAGTATAGAAAATTACACCAAAGCAACATCGCCACAGAATTTGTACTCTCTGTGTAAGATTATTTTCCATAAGAACTATTGTTTACTAGGCATTGCCAACACCTTCTTTCCAATTTTTTTTCATATTAATTATTAATACAATATTATATTTTATAGACAAAATATAAGTAAAAATTCAATTTAAAAAAATAAAAGGTAGAATAATTTTATATTCATAAATTTGCAACTGTCTTTAAAAATCCTGCCTGCAAGTTAGTGCATTTCACAGTCACAGCATGCAGCACTGTTCTCCCACCTCGCTGGAGGCTTGGCTCCCCTCCCCTTCCCTTCTCCTACAAATTCCCCTACCTCGCCTCCCCGCCTTGTGTGCGCTCCAATTTTCAGTACTAAATCTCATTCATATTTGCATCGCCGCTTCCTGATCACCAACTCTACTACCTGCTTGGAGCGGGCCTAGACTTCGCCATTCACGCCATTGACTGGGGCTGCAAACTGATACTGATCTACATGAGGGGCACTGCACTATCAAAGTGTGCAATTAGTTTGGTTGAGTTGCCCCATATTGCTGCCGTATTTATTTATATAAATAAAAATTTATATATATATATATATATATATATATATATATATATATATATATATATATATATATATATATATATATATATATATATATATATATATATATATATATATATATATATATATAGAGAGAGAGAGAGAGAGAGAGAGAGAGAGAGGAGAGAGAGAGAGAGAGAGAGAGAGAGAGACACACACACACACACACACACACACCAAAGGGCTGTTAATTAAAAACTGTGGTTTGAATATTGTGTTTCTAATTATTATGTTTATAATAGGGTATCAATTGTACCCTCGCTGTACACATTTATAAAATGCTTATACATAATACTTTTAGGAAACAACCAAACATGTCATACAAAGGGTGATTTTCAAAAGGTTTGATTCGAAAAGTAAGAAACACAAATAGACTATATCAGTATTGTGTGATATGAGTTTTAACATAGGCTGCTTAAGTTGGTAGGTTAGAGCTGAGTAGCAAGAATTTAAATAGCAAGCAGAGAGGGACAAGGTGAACTAACTGGAGAGGTAAGCACTAATGAGTTCACAGGAGCGGAGAGTGGGGGTAGGCAAAATAGGAGGGTACAGCAAGCTAGAGAGCTTCTGGGGTAAGGTTGAAGGATATGAGGCAGACATAGTGGTATAGACTGTTCACTGTAATGTAAGCACTTTTTAAGGCCCTGCTAAATTTTTCCTTTCAATTAATTTCTACCTTTCCACCATGTTTTAATGTAAATATTGCAATAGGACTAATAAACGCATTTCATCACTCTCACAATTTAAAGTTTGATGCTACAATAAAATACATTTATTACGGGATAATGCCTTTTGGAAGGGCCTTAAAAAGTGCTCACTTTACTATGAACAGTCTATAGCAGTGGAGACTTGACTGAGAGAGGAAATGGTTGACAGTCAACGAAGGCAGAATAAGTTTACCCTCTTCCGAAGAGACAGGGATGGGAGAGGAGGAGGAGTAATGGTGTGTGTAAAGGAGGGACTGAAAGGGTCAGTAGAATGGATTAGTGAAGATGTTTAGGTGATCGAAAGTAAAATAAGTGGGGGTCAATGGCGTTTATTCCATAGACTCAAGGTAAGCAATGCTTACCCTATACACACTGGAAATGTTTGACCCATTATAGTTTTCGGCTTAACTTAAATTTAAATACATTTAAATATGAGTATCCTGTTCCTGATTCGAAAAACAGAGTTTTCGTAACTCCCGTACTGTACGCATAGTGCCGCTATCTAGTATTATTTCCACAAACAGGAGCGACTAGCAACGAATCAAACTCGCAAGCTAGTTACTCTGCCGCGTTCCTTCCGCAGGGTAAGCAGTCGTCCTGTTTGCGTACTTCAGTCCTCATTTTTCCTTGGAAAGTGGATGAAAGTGTTCGGGAAAACAGGAGTTTTCTTATCATTTGTAATCAGGGAAAGGGTTAATAGACTCAAGGGCAAGCAGTGGGTTGTTGTAGCAGGGGATCTGAATATACCAGGTGTGAGAGGGATAGACGGAGCAGAAGGGATGGGCAGCACGATGCAGAGAATGGCAGAGCAGTTAGCCAACTGAAGCTTGGTCCAGGTAGTAGAAACACTTACCAACGAGAATGAAAAGAGTGTTGGGTCGGTGGTGGATGTGGTGTTCGTCATACCTCTGAATGCTGATGTTTGTGCAGTAGTATTGGACGGGATACGCGACCATGATATTCCTGTTGTGGATATTGGGCTTGGCAAGATTAGGGAAGAGCGAAGTGCAGATATGTTGGTGTGGCAGTATGGGAGAGGAGACAAGAAGGAGGCAGAAATCTTCCTGAGAGATAGTTTTGAAAAGTGGTCTATCGATGGATGTGAAGAAGGCTTATGGAAAGAATTTAAAAGTATAATAGAGGTTATGTTGGAGAAATTTGTTCCAAAGGAAAGATTAAGGGCTTGGGGCTACCATATTATGGACAGGAGATTCAAAAATGAAGAGGAAGTGTAGAAAATTACATGGCAAGCGGAGAAATGACGGGATGACAAGAGCTAGGGAATTGATGAAACAGATGGGAAAGGAGCTTAATAGGAAGATCAAACAGGCAAAGAATATATTTTAGGGGACATGATGGAAGAAGGAAAAGGCAAGGAATGGGGGAATTTGTTCAGGTACATTAAGAGGATAAGGTGAGGGGAGGAGAGGAAGGAATCCCTCTGTTGAAAGATAGGGATGGCTGGACTGCGACAAATAAAATGAAAGCAGAGATGCTGCAAGTCCAGTACTTGTCAGTGTTTGAGACAAAGGAATATTGGAATAGGGAAGCTAATGGGGATTGGGGGTTGTTTAGAACCGGTAGGTTTATGATGATGGAGCGTATTACGGAGCAGGAGCACCCGGAGGAAACTCAAACTCCGTAGCAGTGACCATACTTCACACCATCTGTCACACCACACATTTGCACCATGCAATTGAGTATTTCCAATTATATTTATCAGAGTTATTAAAAACAAAAAAGGTTTTACCAATCCCCCCATACCCCTTACAACAATTAGGCCAACCCCCTAAATAGTGAGAAAGTATCAAAACCAAATTCCAGTTTGTTTTCCTTCATAGTAGACTATTTCTTTTATTATTATTTTTAAAAATGCCTGAAAATTGACTACAAAATACAAGGTACAAAAATGCCTCAAAACAGGCTTAAAAGCCAAAAATACATAAGAAAAATCCAAAGGGCAAAATATTATAAAAATATGGTACAAGAAAATATTTTCATATTTTATTAGATATAAAATGGGCTAGCAAATATCCCCTTGACCAAAAAGAATAACGTTATATGATTACAATACTTATCTTAGCAATTATTAATGGCCCAAAATTGTTGTTTGTTTACTCTAGCTTTAAAAATTATTTACCCATTATTAAAAGTCTCTTTAAAAACATCAGTATTTTCCATCTCTCTTTAAGTTAGTTCACATGCATGTCCGTAGCATGTGTGTTATTTCTTCCCATAGGGTGATAATACCCCACATTTATAGTCCATGAAGAACTCTGTCGAGTGTGGAGGAACATTATAGATCATGGTAGAACATTTCACCGGAAGCACAAGTTCAGTTATTTCAAATTCTTGATAACGTGTAATGAAGTGTAGGATGGTTGCTAAGTGCTGGCCAACTGCGTTAGAAGGAGGGAGGCATCGACGAGATGCGGGACACCCAAGCGGCCGGTGCCGCACAGTGCTCAATGAGGTTCATTGCAAAGCAGAAGCACTGCCTGCCGTCTGCATCACTCGCCGTTGAAACGGGCCAGCAAAATGGTAAGTATCCAAAACCCTTGTTGCTGATCATTCAATGTAGCTAGTGGAAAAGTAGATGAATTATGCTGATTTTGAACAGTGTTTTTCCAGCACCGTTACAAGCGTAAGATAGCAATGGAAATCAGGGGATTGAAATGCAATAAGGAAGTGGAACTAGACGGCACAGGAAACGGAGTCCTTAAGTTTAGTGGGAGAAAATTAGTGAAATATTTGGTGGTGTTGTATGGCAAGTCCTTAGGTCCTTATAAGATGATAAGATGCCACAACGTTTCAATAAACAAGAAAGGGTAGGATAGGGGGAGGCCTGGCAGGTACAGACTGGTGATTCTCACATTGAGTACAGGAATGGTAATGGAGAGACTGGTAGTTAAGTATGTGGTAAATGTTATGAACAAGAGGAATTGGTTGCAGGAGTACCAACACGGTTTAAGGAAAGGATACCAATGTGAGACGCAGCTAGCTGGGCTGTTAGAGGATCTGGTGCATGTTTCATAGACTTTGAGAAGGCATTTGAAAAGGTGCCCCATGGGATATTGATGAAGAAAGTACAGATGAGTTGATACAGGACAAGTGGGTAGTGTAATGGATTGGAGACTTACTCAGCGAGGAAGATAGACGGTGAAAGTGGGAGAGGCAATATCAGAGGAGGGAGAGGTTGCATCACGGATACCGCAGGGAAGCATGCTGTGTGTGATAAATGATATAATTATTATGTGTGATATAAATGTTTTAAAGAAACCTTTGTTGTTTATCATAATAGTAAATGAAATGTATTCAATGATTAAGGATAAAATAATACTGTCTGCAGATGATTGTGTGTACGCAGAGGTTGAGGGGAAGGAGTACTTACAGGCAGACATTGGGAGGAAACGGTCGAGGACAATGGAAAAGAAAATTAAGATAAATGTAAGAAAGACTAAGGTAGTAAGGCTTACAAGGAACAAGGTGTTAAGCACGGCCATGTACAGATGGAAGCCAGCAAGAGATAGAAGAAGCAGCACAATATTATATATGTAGGTAGGTATTGTATTGTAGGGAGACCTTAGATGGAATGAAAACCGGTAGAAAGGGGGATTGCAAAAGGAATGAAGGCTCTGGGTATGTTGGGAAGGGTGCTGAAGAGAGTCAGCTGTGAGGTGAAGGAGAAGGCATGTGGCACAATGATACGGCCTATGTTAGAATACGCGACAGCAGTATGGACCCATACATGGATGAGGAGGTGCGAGAGCTGAAGAACAAAGAAGGGCTGCAAGATGGGTGAAGAATAACTGGATATGACAGGGGCAGGATGGTGACGAAGCAAACTATAGGCCAACAGTGATGATGAAAGAAATGGGGTGGAGCTCATTGAAGGGCAGGAGAGTTGAAAGTATGATCAGGATGTACAGGATGGTAGAGAGGGATGGTGGGGAAGGTTATGCTTCCAACTAAGTAAGAGGGTGTTTAGAAGGAGAGGAAACAACAGTGAGGAGCTTCAAAGATGTGGAGGAGAACGGAGAGGGGTAGGTAGTCTATGCTTGTGAGGTCTGTGTGGGAGTGGAATGTGTTGCAGGAGGAATTGGTATCTGTGAGGAGGTTGGAAAGTTCAGGAAAGGCATGGAAGAGGGAGTTTAGTTGAGTAAGGGTGAGGTGAGTGAGCTCGCCACCGGGTCTTAGCCCAATCACAGGTGACGGTTGTTGTTATTATTATTACTATTGTAAATGTAGCCTCATTGTTAGTTTATGTAAAGATCTGATTTACTCCATAAACCTGTAGCTCTCCTAAAAATGTGTAATTATTCTGAAAAATTAAATAAAATAAGTATGTACTTTCTATTATAGTTACAGGGGCCATGACAGAGCAGCAACTAGATCATTCACCTTCCACAGAGGTGAACAGGGCTTGATTCCCAGCAAGGTCATTCCTGGATTTTCGCAAGTGGAAATCATGTCAGGCAATGCCACTGGTTAGCGGAATATCTCTGGAATCTCTCGTATCCCCACCCTTACATTCCGGTGCTGCTCCATACTCAACTCACTTCACCCTCATTATTTCACAAGATGCCAGTGTTATGAGCTGTCCAAACTTCTCCACTCTAACAATAAACTGGTGATCCAATCATTACGAATTACATGAGAGACAGCAAATAATACCAAATGTTGCAAATTAATGTTCAAACCCTTTCAAGGTTAATAACAAAGAAACTATTTTAAAAGGCCATTTTATACATTTGAATGTATTATATGCTAAATGGGCAAAATTGGGTATGAAAATCATAGCCATTTGCCAACACGACAAAAAATAAGACACCTTCCTACAGATGTGCTACGAAAATTTCTGGAATACTTAATACAAGTTTCATGTGAATTTCGAGCGTACCATGTGTAACTCTGCTGTATGTGCGGATGTGCTATCTGTGTGCTGTGTGCGAGCATTTGAGATAGCAGCAACAAGGCTGCGGGCAGGTTGGTATATTAACCTGCTGTATAAATTTATACTTATTTTAAGTAAACAATTATGTATTACAAAGTCAAGTTTCTTAACTTATCTGCAGTTAGTAATCTACGTGATCAGAGTCTACATCGTGCAAGGGTGCTAATAATGTTAACCTCCACCTTCTCTATCAATGCCGAAACTCTTAGTAAGAGTGGCCAGAGACCTTGTGAGTGCCATTTCCCCATCCAAGTGGTTGCATCACTTGAATCTTGCTGTGGGTATTGAAGTTTCCCTCCTCAGACCAGAACAAACACATCTATAGCTGCGGTGCCCTGCACGCAGCAACGCAACGAGTGAGCTATCCAAGATCGCTCAGCGAGCCCGCATACCATCCTGCACAGGAGGAGGGGAGGGAGGCAGCAGTAACGCCGCTGCCCGGTTAAATCAGCTATTATTGTTAACAATCATATCATCGAATTTACCTTATACACTTGCTACACATTGGGGTTAGTACATACATAACAAGAAATCAATACGACCGCTCAATTTTGAACGCAAAGGGTACATTCCGTTATTTACAAAAAAAACGAACAGACTGTTGCTGTCCCACGCTATGGATTTCTTTTGCGACATATTAACCTCACTCCAAACACGCAGCCAGATTATCATGAAGGAGCAGGCGGAGGACTCGTATGATTTAGCAACACACAAAATCAATTTTGTCAATAAAGTGAGATTGTGCCATCCATAACTGTCACTATGAGATGTATTGGAACATGCCCCAAGTTCGGCTCGACCAGAATACCGTTTTTCATTGCACCCGCGATCCATATCACGAAGCAGGAATTTTTACAAACAGTGTTACTATTGTATGTCAATACCACAACTCAACCGCGCCACGACCGCGAAGCCGCGTCAATTTCAAACTGTTGTGAAAAACAAAAACGGATGCTTACTGACTTCCCACCTCGGCGCGAGAGCGGACGAAGGCTGGCTTGCATGCTAAAGTAGGGAACTACTTCCTGCACTACATGCTAGTTCCTGACTCACCTGCTGAAACTTAAGGCTACCTGCAACATTAAATCACATAAGAACTCTGGATGGCACATGTATGCACAACACTGGTGAAATGAGCATTAACACAGTATACCAATGAAAATGCAAAATACACACTTGCAAAAGAACACAACAAAACACTGATGGTACAAAACCACAACAAAAAAGGAGCTTTTTGTTAACATAATCATCAACAACTGGAACAGTGTGATACACAAGCCCTTCGAATTAGCGTGGTGTTAGGTGCTCTTTGATATATCACTCCCCCACGCTGAGTCCTGGCTGTCTGGCCTGGCAAGCCGGTTACGCTGCCCCGGCATACCCTGTGTTGCCTTTGTACACATCACACACCGCTAGCTCGCCATGCAGAGTGCGCATCCCAGCTGCAGCGACATTGGTGCTTAGCCGGACAAACAGTCTTAGGGAAGGCGAACAAGGCACATGTCAAATGCCCCCTCCCCCCTTTTCCATCCCTTCTCAACCAATAAATTTTGTTGGCAACTTATGTTACTGACAAAGGCGGATGCCTGTGGTGGCGATTGGTGGCCTGTGTGACTGCATCCGGTACCAGCTCTCCTGCTGCACTGCTGCTTGCTGTGTAGGATTTTGTGCAGTCAGGTAAATGTTTGCGTACATTCGAAGCTCTGCCATGGCGGACGTGTCCGACTGTGTGATAGGTGCAGGTGAAGTGAGCACTCAGACTCGCTGCCTTCGCTGTCGCCATCTTCACTCAAGCTGCCACTCCTACTTTCCTGCAATACTTGCTGCCTCTGGGCGCAACATGTCTGAATAACCCTTGCGAATCTTCTCTTGCTAGCTGTCTCCTCCTCTTACTGCACTCCTTCCTGTCTTACCATTTTTGGCGCAATGATTTCGGTCACTGTGTCTGTCATTGCTGCTCCTCCCAGCTTGTGCAAGTGACTGTGATGATGAGGGAGGGGAGATGCTCGTAGGTATCTCACTGTCGATGCTGTCAGGTCGAGTCTCCAAATGCTCCCTGCTGGGCGTGGTTACACCAGGTAACACGTGTGTACTCTCTTCTGCTACTTCTGCTTCCTCCTGAAGTGTCGGTGCACTCTGTTGCTCACCGTTGCCCAGGTGAATCACCTCCCTCGTCCTGAATAAGCGGATCCTCTGTGGGTCCCTCCTCCTGAGATGCAGTGACACCTCCCATCACGCTACATGGCAATTCCTGCTCGGCATGGTCATCACTGTCATGGGATGAGGGACATCGGGATCGACCTCGTCGTTAACGGCACATGGGGTGAGCCGGATGTCATCCTGATGCAGTCTCAACTTCCTCTTGCCCATGCGAACTGTATATGTTGTGGGCCAATGTTTTTGAAGTTTGCGATGTGGGCCACTCAATCTCGCAGTAAGACCAGCACAAAAGTCTTTACATACTGCCGATTGTGGATGTGTACTGACGTACACCCCAAGTCCTGCCTGCAGTTCTGGTGGCGGTCATATGCTAACTAGCAGCCAATTTGTAGCATGCTTGCCATGCTACTCTCGCTCCTCGCATATGCACGTCCTGTTCTGCCATTGTTGTGCGTCACTGTTAGGCAGCTCGCTACTGCTTTCGATGGGTGGGCACTTCGCCTCTCCTGGTAGTCGTAAGTTGCGTCTAGGAGAATTTTCGCAGGTGATTTCCCTGTCGCTGCATTCACTCGTCTTCAGAGTTTGTACAGGGCGACTGGCAGGTGTTCTGCCCATGCATCATGTTGCTCCCCCACACTGAGGTGCAACTGTGCCTTAATCTCTTGGTTACTGTGCTCCATGGGGTTCGCTGTGGGATGGTAAATTGCTGTGGTTATGTTATGCACACCCCACTTGTACACAACTCCATCCATTTTCTTCCGTTAAACTGTGTACGGATATTGGTGAGAATATTTTTCAGGAATCCCCACCACTGGAAAAAACAGCTCTTCCATCACCCTTGCAACATTGCCTGCGCTTGCACTGCTTGTGAAGTACACTTTCATTGATTTCAAAAAATTGTCCGTGACAACTATGCTAAAGTACTTGCCCATTTTCGTTCTGGGATATGGTCCCATCAAATCAATACACACTGTTTCGAACGGCTTATGCGGAACACATCGCATCTGCTGTTGCTTCCTGTCTGACCTATGTGTTTTATACAAGTTACCCTTGTGGCACTTTTGCACATACCATCTTACATTTCGGTTCAAACCTGGGCAAAAGAAATGCTCAAGTACGTTTCGGACAGTTTGCTCAATGCCTGGTTGTCCCATAATGCTGCCACTGTACGAATAGGCGCATACCTGATTCCTCACGCACTTGGAGACATGCACTCTCCATTTTCCTGGCTGTTCAGCTGAGCTTGTCTCTAACCGGCTATTAATTACGTACCACCGCTCAACTTCCTGTTGTGCACATTCCATTTTTTAGTCTGCATGAACTGACAGTTTCTATGCACCTGTGATGCCTCATTGTACAAGTCACTGACAAGCATCTCATTACTGTTTAAATCTATCTGTTGCATGTAAACATCAGTCACGGGATCACACGCATCCAGCGGTGAAACATCCTCCCACTCTGCCTTGTCTCGTACGATCACGTCACTGTTAGGTGCGTGTGATAATATGTCTGCTAGCTCGTTTTCCTTTTTGGGTACATGCTCAACCACAAAGTCGTATGCTTGTAAAAGTAGCCCGCATTCCATTAGCTTGCTCCTCGCCTCCTTCATACTATGCAACCAAACTAGACATCGGTTATCAGTTCACAGCATAAACCTCCGATATTCCAGGTAGGCGCTGTATTTCTTAACTGTCCACACGACCGCTATGCACTATCGCTCATTGATAAGGTAGCATCACTCTGTTTGCCCGAGTTTGGCACCACCGAAGTCAATCACATGTTTCGCCACACTGTCGTCTATATGGTACAGTTCTGCGCCAATTCCCTCCTGGCTTGCATCTATCTCAAGGTATAGGTGATTTTGAGCATCATAACGCACAAGAGTTGGGCATGTCTGAAATTCACATTTTATGACAACAAAAACCTTTTATATTCCTCTGTCCATTGGAACCTCTTTTGTGGTGAAAACAGATCTGTTAATGAGGCGGTAATGAATGCAAAATTTTGAATATGTTTTAGTAACCAATTTATGAGCCCAGAGAATATGCGAAGTTGTTTTCTCGTGCATGGTTGTAGGTAGCTGTCAATGAGTTTTAACTGTTCGGGGTTCCGCTTATTTCCCTCTTGGTCGACCACATGCTCTAAAAAGTCGATGCTTGTTTTCACCAGGTGACATTTTCCTACTGCACATGTCAGACTGTTTATAGCTAACCTTTCCAAAACAACTGCTAGATTATGTAAATATTTTTCCCAGCTGTTTGACCAAATTATGATATCGTCAAAGTACACAAGCATATAGGTACTCTCCGATAATACCACGTAACACTCATGCCATCATTGACTGCAAGGTAGCAGGGGCACATTTCAACCCGAATGGCATAGTGCAGATTTGAAATCGCTGCCCGTCCGGTGCCGGGAATACTGTTTTTTTGAGCTCCTCCAACTACACAGTTACTTGCCAGTTACCACTTTTTAAATCTAGGGATGTCCAGACTTTTGCTTGGCCCAGTGAACTTAATGTATCCTTTGAACTAATGTAGGGAGGAAGCACACAATACGTGACTTGGTTTAAGGTGGCGGAAATCTATGGAAAACCTCCATGTCCCATCTTTTTTTGGAGCTACCATCACGGCCGAACTGTATGGGCTGTCAGATAGCTCTTTGACCCCATCATTTAACTTGATGGGGTCAAAGATAATACGTACCAATCCCTGTGGATTGGTACGTATAGGCCAATCTTCAGTTAATGGAATCTCATGCTCGGCAACCATAGTATGTTTAGTGTCAGGCATTTCATTCACGCCTTTATGTTCATTTAGAATAGACTGAATTACAGCCTTATGTTCTGGTGGAACCTGGTTTTCAAAGTCTCCTAACTGTACATTGCACCTAAAATTGCATCTTCCCTTATTTCTGGCATAACAATGACTGAAGTGATAGTCTCAATATCATTAACTTTAACTGACACTGTTACCTGGCCTATGGTGGCACTACAGAGTTTGTATGTGACTAATCTGATTACATGGTTTGTAGGTGTTATATCCCATTCATTTACAAAATTTGGACATATGAAATTGTGCTACATTGCCGTATCTATCAGAACGTGACACCACTGGCCTTTGATATAAACCAGAATACCTATTAAATGAGCTTCACTACTGACCTGTTGAATGAATGTTTATTGTGGAGTCAATTCTGGTGGTTGTTGCGGCACAGTAAAGGTGTTGGAGGCATCTGGCCCCTTCACCCCTTCAACCCGTTTCCCTGCTTCTTGCCGCATGCAGCCTCCTTGACTCAGTCCTGACGTGGATTGTTGGGGCATTGATTATGCCAGTGGTATTGCTCGATAGGGCAATACCGGCACAGTCATTGCAGTGGTTGCATCATATTCAACATCCTGTCAGAACTGCCGTTGTTATCCATCGCACTTTTTCGGGTGGTTTCTGACCACTCGACCTCGATGCACCAGTAGACTTCAGATCCTGTCTAAACATTTTTGGTTGGTTGCATCCCGGAAAATGCTGCTGTTGTTGTTGCTGTACCATGTTGTTCTGTCTTTCTCGTGGCTCATGTCACCATTGTGTGGCACTCGTGTCATGGCATGAATTCATGAATAATGGCTGTGAGCATTACATGTTCGAGAAAACCGTGGAGAAGCAGTATTAAGGCTGCCCTAAATTCAGGTCTAGCGGTTTTGGCAACCACATCCAGTACCGCTCGCGTTGGTGAGTTCGAATGAAAACATTTAACCAGGTGACCTTTTCTGGTAATGAATGCTGTGAATGACTCATTCGGTTGTTGCCCCTCCAATCCAAGCTTGCTTTGAGCCTGCAGTGATGTAAATACCCCTCAGAAGCAGTATTGGAACGAGCGCTGGAACTCATCCAACTGGAGCCCGTAAAGATAAAGAGGAAGCCAGCAAAAGTGCACTTCCCCTTGGAGTTGCACTCCGACACAGCTTGCCCATTCTTCCCTGCTGACACCATACCTCGTAAGCCGGGATATTCAATCTTCCAAGAATGTTGTGGGGGGGGCCCATTGGAGTCCTCGTAAAAGTTGGCAGTGTTTGGAACCTTTCTGGCATCTTCACTGTGGTCGGTCTTGTCGATGTGTTGGTTGAGTCAACCCATATAGTTTCATTCCATGCTACATTCCCCCTCTGTATTTGATGTGGCACCTTCACTCCCATGTAGTTGGTTGGACATGGAGTCACTGGCAGGAAATTTTGAAAAGGTGTTGGCATTGTTGGTAGCATGATGGGATGTATGGATATGGAAAATACGTTGTTTACTAGTGGGTAATAATGGCCTAATGGTTGGAATGGGACAGTGTGTTGGCTATGGTTGGAGTGGGCCATTTGTGTGATGCATGTTTGTATATCTCAATCACGTGCATCAAGTGAGCACATGGTGATTCTATCCCCTACTGTGTTGCCTCCACACACTGTTGCCACACCACTCCAGCACTGGTTGTGACTGTATTTGCTATGTTGTTTCTGTCCCATGCAACCATAACTTTGAACCATGGTTGTTGACAGTGACTTGCATTTCGTAGTCCCACTGATCCAACAAATTTAACATTTGTGTTCGCGGTTCTTCTTCAACAAATGTGATTTGCATTTGTTTTGTGCCCTGCTCTTTGATTGTTGAGATACACCCCAGGCAGGCGAATGAAAGTCCCACTGCTTTATTCAACTCCCTTGCATTTAAAAACGATCGGTAGATATTAATTTTGTACTCCATACACTGCAGCATAATAATGACTGACCATTGCATAGTTAATTGCTACAATAATTTGGGAGGTTGTAATTTTGAAATTCTGAGTTTTCAGTTTTTGTTTGCACAAGTGGTTCATTGTGTTTCACAGAATGTCTTGTCTGTCTTGTTCTCACTGATGATCGCGACACAGCAGCCTGTTAGGCTGGACTGATGACAGCACTGGCAGTTTCTATTGCCTCTCTCATTTTTGGCTATGAATTTCTGGGGCTTAGGGTGTAAACACTCAGGACACCACAACACTGGTTCGTTGTCGACAATCCTGCCAGCTATGCTTTGTTTGTCAACAAAGCCACATGAACAATGTGGGCGACCCTCTCGCAGATGCGTGGGGTCAGGGAAGGGAACACCCTTCCCACTTGCGACAAAGCTGTCCCTGCTTGGTGCGGCACGGTGCAGAGGTCAACAACCTGGTGGAACTCAGCAGATTCACAGCGTGGCATGTGACATCAGCTGGTCACCGGTGTACAAAGAGTGCGCGAGACACTGGGAACTTCCTGCACATTTGTTTTTCCTTCTCTTAATTTCTCCTAGCTCCTCCTTCATGCGAAGCGGCGTGGGCAACGGCGTGGCGCACTTTCCCTGCTGTTGACATGTGACAAATCTCCTGGCTTCTATATGGCATCCAGAAGGCGTCACAATGCTGCTGTTGCCATTGTTGATTATGCTCCTGTCGTTCTCTCATTGTCGGTGGACAGGAATCAGACAGGAGATACATAAATGATTGGAATTTAGCCAGATAGTTGCAGAAAACTTCTTGAGGGGAAAATTATGATAGGAAGTTTTTCACCATATGCTTGGGCAAGCCAATTGAAGGTGTGTGGTGGTGTGGAATTGGGTCAATTGTGAAAGGGTGGCAGGAAGGATCTCGCCACAAAATTGGGCAACAATTTAATGTGGATGGTGGCTTGGAAATGGATTGAATTGAATTTTGGGGTGGTTAAGTGTGAGGTTTGTGGAATGTTGGAATTATCCGACTAGGCACCAGGCGCCGTCAGTGGTGACATAATGATTATGGATGGTGATGTGGCACGATGACTCTCATTGATCTCGGGGTTCTGTGGGTCAAATGCCCGGTCTTAAACTTCCATTGGATTGATGACCTCAGACTCTCAGCTGATGTGGCTTGACATGAACCGTCAGTGTCAGCCCATTTCCCCCCATAACAGCATCTCCGCCACAGGTGTTTACAACCACGAACGATGTCAGTGTGTCAACCTGCATTCCGTGTGTCAGTGTAAATGCATCAATGCAGTGAAATCAGGGTAGATATGTTTATTTTTGTTTTTTAAAAGGCCTTTTTAATATTGTTTTTTCAAAGTGATATAGTGTGTTCGCCATATGCGCACTGCAGCGACAACATTTCATTTTTTGTTTTGTTTACATTTTGTGAAGGTAAATATTTTGTTTTCTCTTGTTTTATTATGTTGACGAGTCTAATATGTTTGCAATTGGCCCACAGGAATTGGCGATGCAGCACCAACCCACGCAGCCATGTTATTTTAGTACTGTCTTCGCCTTCTGTGGGTGCCGGTCGTGTGTGATTCCGCTCCGGGGTCTTCAACTTTTGAACCAATCATGTAGTTGCAATAGTTAATTTAATTTTTCTGTAACAATTAATTAGTTTTATGCTACCCCAGAGCGTGCACTACCCACAGTTCAGACCGATTTACTACACGGTGTAGAGTGGAGATGTAAGCGTCTTATGAAGATTAACTTTTGAAAAAACTCTCTAGGCATAACATGCCAACCTGTTTTTTCAATAACCTCTATTCCACAAATATATAAAACTGTGGTTAATTTTAGAATACTGTATTATTGAATAAATGAGACTTTACCTTATTATCTTCTATAACTTGTAATGTTTATTTATTTTTAAATATGAATTAACAACAGCGAGAGCAGTAGTGTTTTGGCAACGACCAGTAAAGAATAGTTTATAGTTAAAATATCATTTTAACCTAGTTTTTAAGTATACTATTTGTAAATTAAAAGGTGCCTATTGAAATATTTAAATATTTAGGAGAATATCGAGAGTAGGCCATAATGATAAGGTGTTTTATCAAGCGAAATGGCAACAGAAACCAGCTGTCTGTTGGGGAAGACTTGTCGCTCGCTCGCTCTTTCTCTCTCTCTCTCTCTCTCTCTCTCTCTCTCTCTCTCTCTCTCTCTCTCTCTCTCTCTCTATCTGTTTCACACTTGGGAAGTTTCACTTCGCTAGAGAGCAGTAAAATTATACATGTTTTTAATTTTATCATATTTCATACTTATTGCAGCAAAATAATGATTTTTGAATTTGTAATTTACAACTGAAAAGAGATTTTAATGTTTGAATACTTATTTTAATATATTTATATATGATGGCGGTGCAGTTACCACGTGAAGTTGGCAGACATGGCGAGCCATGACATTGCATGCTGCTTTTTGCCAAAGGAAGCATAAATTTTTCTTACTCCGAAAAATACTTCAAAATACCACATCACGTTTGTAGACATTGTGTTTTTTAATCTGCCTAGGCAAGTTACGATGTTGTGATAAATCTGTTTCCATGGCAGTGATAAATATACTGTGACGTGTGTTTCGTTAATCATTGTGTCTGTGAAATGGCGTGCCTTTGTGCATCGTGGTCTAAACACTGGTCCTGCGTGTATGCATGATTTCAAATATTTAATTAGCACTATTTATATGTTTTAACGGTGAACTGTTTTTATGACGAAGTTGAATATTTACATCCACATATGTTTATTTATCACAATGTTGTACCTAACATAATTTGCCACATTCCCGGAAGAAAAATACTAAACCCAGCCTGGTATATTTCAATAAAGCTAATAAACAGTAAGTAGCACTACATATAAATATTTGCGGAATAAAAGTTAGCACTGGATTATTTGTGTACATGTTCACCTCTATATTTTAATTTTGTATGACAAAACTGAGCAAAATGAGTGGCGTGATTGAATTAAATGTGCCATTTCTTTTGACTGGTTGTTCCTTCGTTTTAATATTAATTCCAACTGAGGCCGTCCTTTAAAAGAAATAACCAAACACATATCAATAACAAGAGGATAATTAGTACGCCCCTTTACCTTGCAGTTGTAACAGTGTTAAACACAGTCATGGCAAAATACTAAAATGTATTACATGTATTGTGCTATACCGTGGAAAACATATATGTTAATGTAAAATAACCTTAAGAACTGTCGTCAATTAAGGCAGTTTTAAAACGTCATAGAGCTGACCTAAAAATGGAGGCCTAAACGGGGACTATTCATACAGAATGGTTTCTGGGATATGACAGAATTCTTTGAAAAGCGGTGCACAGTAAACAACACATTTGACAGGTATAAAAGTAGAAGCCACTTTTCAATGTTTATGGTTAGGTGTAGCGAAAGTACACGAACACACGTATACACAATGGAATGTAAACATTGAATTTGACAGATCCTACATGGCAGTCATATGGCAATGTTTGTTTATATTTGGCGGAAGATTACGAAATGGGCCTGCAAGTAGATATTTAGCAGGGCTCCGAGAAATATGCTTCCAGTGGGGAATAGACTACAAAACCCACATGGCTTATATGAGGGTAAAATGAATAAATCACATTTTCATGAATAAGTTCTGTGTAAGACTTTATTTATCTGGTTGGTCTGACCATGTGACTTAGCATAATTCTTAACCTCCAATAATTTTCTACGAGTGTTCATGGCATTGGGTGGCCGAAACAACCCACGACGATTCTTAGTGGTATATACCGGAAGGGTTGGGGGGGACAACCCATACTAGCCTACGCCAAATTGGATTTAAAGCTGCTTTAATATTTGAAATTATTTGTTCACAGGTATGAGGTCGGAACATCGAGTGGAGGTCCCGCGACCGCCGATCTTCACGACCTTCAAATATTCTTGTGCTCTGCACTGGCGCTCAAACCTGGTAAAATGTATCCTATTTTCCAGAAAAGTGACCTAACCTATAAATCCCCCTCTGTTCTGAAAACTCCACCATGTAAAGGTATAGAGACACTTTTGTTGGGTGTTTATTTAACGGTAACCAATGGGCTGATTACACGCCATACTGCTGCAGGAAATTTTGGCGGCAACTGATGATTACTATTACATCTCCCAATGTCGATTATCGGGGTTACCCACACGCCCATACATATATGATTCAATTAAAACTCTGTACACATACTTACGTGGAGCCCTCCTGGAATTACTTGCAATGAATGTGGGTATTGTTAGGGCCCATCCCTTTAAATGTCTTGTGGCGACCAAAATAACTTACTCGCTGATCAGTTATCAGGGTATTTATTCGGTTTGAATTAACACTTCTCTCAGGAAGACGCTTTACATGTGAGGTTGACTTAACTAGTCATCGTAGGTGGGGGGCAGATAAAATGGCTTATGCCACACACATGACCTATGGTGGTTTAATCATCCCCGGGCAATGCAAATCATGGGGAAGTGAGGGTGGTGTACCAGATAATAGAAAAGAAATGGTTCTTAAAGTATTAAGCTATAGAAGTGAAGTGATAAATTGATGTGAACGAATCATTTATAAGCTATTCTCAAGCCATTTGAACCCTGTATTCAATCTGCCATATTGGTGCACATCCGTGACGAGTTGAAGAGCCCTGGAGTATGGCGGTGCGAGCTGCTGTGAACACCATGTATTTTCCTGGTGACCTGAATCGCGTATTTCCTAAACGACCAACTAACCATTTTCTCACAAGAGGCAACTCCTGGGAGAAATTGATTAGCAGATTGACATTATGTCCCAAGGAAGCCAAGCCTATTGGTCATAGCAGCAATTCGAGGAAGTGAATGAGCTGTCCATGCAGCAGGGTTATTACAACCTTCAATGATCCTACTGGCCGAAATACAGTTTTTTTTCCAACAAGTGGCTGAATAAGATTGAAAGGGATTATAATACCCTCTATATGTGACATAGTTTCTGTCCATACAAAAGTGAGCATTAAGTAGATTCCTTTGTAGGTGCGTGACATGAAGTCACACGTAACTCAGTTTTGCATGCAAGAGGATATGTTAGTGCATTCCATAGGTGAGATGCTATACGAAAATGCAGATTCACAGGACTTTACTTTATGCACTTACCAACCAGTGATTCCACATTGCAACACTCACAATAGCCCTGACTTTTAGAGCAGGAAAGATATACAGTAATAAATACAGTGTTTTGTTGTCTCATGATGTCTCATTCCACACACAAACATCACCACACATAATAATCCATAGTAATCCATGGCGTGGAGAAATGAAAAAGGAGGAATTAAGTGGAAATGTGGTTAATAGGTTAGGTTTTGCCCAGCGCCATGCATCGCCACAGGTGGTGCCAAGTTGTAGAGCTGACTCTTGTTGATACTCCGGGTCATGTCACTGACGACCAATGCCTTCCTTTCCTGGCTCCTTGAAGAATGATGAGTAACGATTAAATATAAAACTTTGTGGACTCTTAAGGTGGACCACATACCACTTGAATTAAATACGTCGAGTTGAAAATACTGCCGTATAGAACACTCTTGAAATAAACAAGTAAAATGTACACTATATAAATGGTGGAAAATGAGGGTACGGTGTCATTATGCGCCCAAAGGCATAAACAGAATTAAACACACACTTTCCTGAGTGTCGTTATTTATTCGTCCGTGAATTTACATACTCCTCTAGGAAGTATTTCACATAGGTACCGACCTTAACAAGTCGGTGATGGTGAAACATTACAAAAATAAGCCATGTGGGCGACACAATAGTTACAGGTACAAGGAAGCTTCCTGTAGTGATGCAAACCAACCGGGAGGGGTTTTCCTTAGTGGCAAACATAAAAAAGTTCTGATACTTTAATGAATAATTGCAAATTAAGATGATTAGTAATAAAGTTTGAACATCACCCAGGCATGTGCGACACAATACACGACGACACGACTCACCCCTCTGGGTGCCGAGAGATGACTGACTTGGTGCGCAGACGCAAGAACTGGCCTTGGCGGTCCTGCATGTCACATGGCACTATATTATTGTACAAAGTATCATTAGATTTTCTTGGGGTCAAGTACAGGTGTAGGAGGCACACAATAAATTTAAATACACTGCAAAAGACGTAATGAACCCTTAATACAAGTTGATGGATGATGTGGGGGTGAAACACGTAAATTGTAAACAAACAAAAAATTACAGAAAACATTAATGAAAGCAGGTATGCCTTAAAATTAATTTGATATATACACGTCTTCCCCAGTATCGCAATATGCCTGCATATTGCATGAAGAATTACTCATACATTTTATGTTTTTAACATAATTTGCACTTAAAGATATTCCTTCGCCTTGCGGAGTAGCTGGCTGGTTGAACACACACTAACATTCCTACACTAAACTTCCCACCCTACAACACCTCGCTACAGCAGGCAAACTGTATTGGGAGAAACTGTGGTCGGCGTCAAATATCCCCCACCTCTTTTGGAGACCATTTGCAGCTGTTGCATCACATACAAAAGTGACACATGGGTAGCTGATGTGGTCTCCGACACAGCATGTATGGGCTCTTCTGCTGCCCCACATGCCTCATAGACTGCAGCTGCTGCTGTAGTCCCAGGCGTTTGCTGGGGCATAGGGGCACCGGGGCATCCCCACATGCTCTACATGCCGGCATCCACACGATCCACCTTCCCATCCGGCGCAGGCCCAGTTAGCCAGCCAACTCGCTGTCCTCGGCACTTGCATCACTACTGAAGCTTTCACTCGTCTCCTGATAACTGCAGTCGTGTCGCTGTCGGATGCGACCCGGATCGACGAACACTGTGGGAGGTTGATCCTCTGCTTAGGTCTCCACAGCTGACTGCATCACACGTTGCTCTTCCATTCCTGCACAGGTTGCTGCTTGCATCCCGACACTGGACATCGCGGCATCCACTGGTAGCTGCTCCTCAGGAGGTGCTGGCCTTGGTACCACTTCCGGCTCTCGAATGGTGGAGCTTCCTGGCCCCCCGCCATCGAGAGTCATCGTTGCTGCCTTCTGACGCACTCCCTCAGGTGGCAAAGTGCTAGACAACATCGGTCTTTCTCCACCCACTATTGACCTCTCTGTTCAAGGTGCTAACACACCTTATTCGCTGGTGGCTGGCGTTACTACTTCGGCAGGGGCTTCCCCATCGTGGGTCACTTGTATCGCAACCTTCAACTCCTGCTGTTCTCCTGCCTCCTCACTTGTGTGCTGTGAGTCAAAGTACCTGTCTGGACTGAAGTCGCTGTTCACGTCGGATTGCTCATCACTTTGACGCCTGACGAAAACGGTAGTGTTCGGCATCGAAGTACCTGGGTAGCCAGGTGGTGCCCCTCCTGCTGAAAGTGTGGGCCCACCTCCTTCTGCTGTACTGGCAATTCTCAGCTCGGCAGGTGGATCACCATCGGGGGTGGTCTGAGCCTCTCGTGCGGCGTCGTCGGGGGCCTCTCCCAGCGACAATCGGATGTCATCACTGTGGGTTCGTACCTGCTTCCTCCCCATTCGGACCAAGTAAGTAGTATATACATGTCGATTCGAGCGCGGCCCCCAGTTATCAGAAAACCAACGGTAAATTGAATGCTCGAGCCATTAGAAAACATCAACTGTCGATTCGAGCGCAACCGTAAAAAAGTGACTAAAAAAAGTTGTGTTTGGGAGCAACCACAAAAAGTTGCCCAAAAAGTTGTGTTTAGGTGCAACCACAAAAAAGTGGCTCAAAGAGTTGTGTTTGGTTAGATCGTAGTCATTAGAAAAAAAGTTGTGGTAAACTTTGCATTTGAATGCATCTGCAAAAATATGCATAAAAAGTTGCTGTTGGGCATAGTTGCGAAAAAAAATAAGAGTGGCTCATAAAATTTGAATACTTAAAAATAAAATGTTTTATATAATAAAGATGGATCAGTTGCTAAATGTATTAAACGGAACCAAACAATTTAAGAAACTTTCCGAACTTGCAATTGGACTGTCCTACCCCATAGACCATTCTGAAATAAATTATACACGGTATGGATACAAAGTGGTAATTACTTGTGGAAATTTTAAAGTAACCTTACCAGACAGATATGTTCAGATTTTCAGTGATAAAGTTTTTGATGATGTTAATTGTGGAGGTATAAGTTTTGCATATGATGAAATGGTGGACTGTGATGCTAAACAAATGCATTCTATTCGGGTTTTAAAGAGTAAATGATCGTCGTCATATAATTAGACATCAGTTGATTTTTATTTGTGCTCATATCTCTATAATGTTTTAATGGTTATCCAATCACTAAAACACAATGATCGCTCTGACAATGTGCTACAACATTGTCTAATTAAAAATTTAGATACACATCTCCAAATTCGACATATTAAAGTTGCCGAAACATTGAATTTTTTTTCTAAATCTTTCATTACACTTTCTATAGAAATATTTTTCATCTTTATCACATGAAACTTTAATAGTTTTAAAACTATTAACGTTATTATATATAGAATATCACTACTTCCAGCCCAAAAAAAATATCTTTGGTCTCATCTCTAATGCCACTGTTCTTTCGGACAAATCAAAGTTAATAAACTTACCTTTTTACCCTTAATTTCCACTATTATTTCATTAATGTGATTTTTTTGCACTGGGAAAAATAATGGCTAAGCTGGTTCGTAATAGATCGTGTCGCCAAATCCAAATGTTGTTCTTGTGGCAATTATGCTAGTTTTCTCTATGGTTATTTTCATCATGTTTTAATATCATACCATTTCCTATATTACAGTGTATATTTATTGCTTCAAATGCAGCAAATTTTGGAATTGTATCGCCATAATGATCCACATTTTCTTTCAGAGTTTTATTTTCTACGAAACCCAAAAGTTTTCCTATTGAACCCCGTTCTGTAATTTAAGCGCACATTTTACTTTCACTCTGTTTGTTATTTTATCCAGCTCGAAAGATATATCATTTTCTTTCCCAGCCTTTGAATCTACACTAAATGAAAGAATTGCTTTTATAGTTTTTTTCAAGATCTTTTAAGCTATATAGACCAACAGGAATATCAATTGTTGATATCATATAATTCTGACCCACAAAATATAGCTTATTTCTCCCAGAGATAATGTTATACGTTAGATAAGTAGTAAAGAACTGAACTAAAGCCAATGAGTGTCCCTCTATCTCTAAAGGGTAATGTAGTCTCTTCTTCAACACTGATATGTTATCTGTTAGTTTGAATACTTCACTCATTTATTATATTATTTAAAAAAAAAATCTTAATAAATGAGTAAGAAAAGCATGTAACATGTAGACTGGGATATTAATATAAGAATACCAGACAAGACTGTATCGACAAAATGTCATGGTGAATTATTACCTAATAATATTATATGTTTGATAGTGGGTCCTAGTAACTGTGGGAAAACTACACTTATGATAGATAATTTGATATATGCTGATGGATGATGGTTGGACTTTGGTACCCTCTATGTGTGTTCAAATGTCTGTACCAACTAAAATATATCAATTTAAAGAAAGATATAGATGAAGCATCAAAATTATTTAATGAACCAATAGCATATTTCTTTCCATCAAATGAAGAAATGGTTGATGTAAATGAATGTCATAAAGAATCTGTAGTTGTTTTCGATGATATCATACTTGAAAATCAAAATATGGTAAGGGATTATTTTACTCGCGGTAGACACGAAGATATTGATTGTTTCTATTTAGCCCAGATATACTCAAAAGTACCTAAGCAGCTTATAAAAGACAATGCCAATTTTCTTTGCATATTCAGACAAGACGATACAAATCTTAAACATATTCATTGTGATTTTGTTGGTGGTGATATGTCGTTTGAGAAATTTAGGGAGACTTGTTCAAAATGTTGGAATAATAAATATGGCTTAGTTACAATAGAGATATGATTCGTAAGTTAAATAATGGCAAGTACTGTAATAAAATTAAAGATTTTTTTAATCCTTAGATTATAAGTATGTTTTTAATGGAAGTATTTCAATTAAAAAACAACATAATCTGATCTTTTTAAATGTATTCATATATCATAACTATTTCAATAAACACAACTGTACCTTCGCCTATATTGTGGGCTTTTGGTATTTAAAAATAT
Organism: Dryococelus australis; assembly: GCA_029891345.1. Lineage (NCBI taxonomy): Eukaryota > Metazoa > Arthropoda > Insecta > Phasmatodea > Phasmatidae > Dryococelus > Dryococelus australis. The sequence continues at coordinate 290,999,713 of CM056994.1, forward strand.
ACCATATAATCAGGGTATACTTCAAAAGTTTTATACATGGCCTTTGTTTTCTGTTGATGGTATAAGTTAATAACACTTTTATATTTTTCTGGTTTTATTATTATTTCAACTATAGTACCATCGCTCATTTAAAAAAATACGATTATCAATGTAAACTATTTTTTTCCTTTTGAACTGTATTTCCCAACTAAACGAATACTGTTAATTCTGTTTTTCTGATAGTACTCTAAATTGATTGCATCCATCGGTGCAATGGGATCTCCCACATGTCTTAGTCTTTTTTGTTCAAAATCTATATTATTATCTATTTCCAAGTAAGTAAGATGGGCTTTATCCAAAGAACTTTTATTTCTTGTCAGTGTGACTATAAAGTCGTTGAACTGTGTGTTGGAAACAAAATCATTAGGATTGATCTTCTCAGTATTTGTATCATTGTCCGTGTGTTCTTTAATTTGATCTTCAATCCAAGAGCTCATTAATGCATTTCCACATATATCCATTGTTTATTAATAGTGAGACAATTTTTGGAAATTTAAAATTATGTGTCAAGTGATTTAGCACAATTACACACAAATGACCACAAGTTACTTGATTGAAATTTTTAATTCTATCATCGTTATAAAGAATATTACTTACGAAATATGCTATTAATTGTCGCGGTGGATTTCCGCCAAATGAATCAAAATAATATTTGTTGTTTGCTTTTTTCCAATAGTATACCCAGTATGTACCAGAGTTTGTTTAAACATCTAGATTAACAATCCCACATTCATTATAGAGTGGTATGTCAAGTAGCTCATCGATCATAAATACACCCCGAAAATTTTTAATGTTAAATTTTTTAACCATTTGATCAATATCAAAGTTACTCAGTGGAGCTACTTTTTTTTAACATTCGTACCCCACTTAAAGTTCTTCAATCCCTTGCCGTATTCCTCCATAGCTAAATTATGTCTGTGTTCTTCCAATTCTTGGTTTTTCTTCTTATCATTAATTACTTATGTTGCGATAGATGTTGCACTGCCAGCTAATGCTCCTAGAGCTCCCAATGCTGCGAAAATTAAGGGTAAAAATCCACCCTTGTGAACTGTCAAACCATTTCCAGTTTTCATTTCCTTGGACATTTTCTTAAACTGTGGAACTGAAATTGTGATAGTCATCCCTTTGTCCTCCTTCAATTTCTTGTTTTTACAATCCAGTTGGTTTTTTTTGTTAGGAAAGAATCAATATTCAAACCCTTCAACTCATCATTAGGAGCTTGATATACAATGTTTTTTACTTTCACTTATTATAACAAATATGTTATCCAGTAACACCAGCCCACAATCTCTCACTGAGATCAGCATCTGAACTTAACAATCTTTTGAACGCTTCCTTTTCTAGTTCTTTGTCAACTACATGTCTTTCAGCTAGATCTTTATGATGATGATAAGCTATATCATATTCCATTGCAGTCGCATCTAGTGGATTAATAGGTTCATCGCCACTCTCAATTCTCTCTTTTAGTCTGGTACCCGGACCTATGTACTGATAACCGGGTGCATGCAACTCAAAAGGTTGTGAATTTATTATGACATTGAGTAACCCTTTTCCGCGATGCTCCGACTCCCAAAAATTATGTGGTATTGTGTTTAACATTCGTATCAGATATGGTATACATTTTGGATTATTCAGAACAAAGTCACTAACTTGCTGTTAACCATATTCATTATTCCAAATTTTTCATTGTAATAGTTATCATTTCCAACATTCTCTTCACCATAAATTACTAGAAGTCGATCAATAAGCATCCTAATATCATTCATCCATATATATATATTCTTTGGGATAGTCTGTATATTTCTTTATACCTTTCCCTTTTTTAGGTGAGAGATTTTTTTAAATTCGAATCGTAAATAGGTTTAACAATAATTTTTAATTTATTCCCTCTACTCGATTTTGGCATTCCCAAGTTTGGATCATTGTTTTGAAAAACTGTGTTTGTATCTGCTATGATGCGATTATAGTGTTCATAGTCGGTTGCAGTGTAGTCACTTTCTGTTACTTTCTTACTAGTTAGTAATTTCATCAAACCATCAGTTCCAGTGTATGTCCGACACTTTACAGTAAATTTATCATTGATGAATGTTACTTTGCTATCACCAATATACAATCTACCTTTATCAGCCTTTAGACCAAAAATATCGTCTTTGCAGACTATTAAGAAATCGGCCACTTTCTTATCAATAAATTTTGTTTTGTAGTTAGTTAACTGTGAGATATCAGTTTTCAAACACCCCAATGCTTCATCATAGTGTTCGTCATCATAGTGTTCATCACCATCGGCAATGTGTTTAACGCCATCGTCATAGCGTTCATTGCCATAGCATTCATCGTTATAGGATTCATCGTCATCATCAATGCATTTAATGACATAGTCATAGCGTTCATCGTCATCGCCAATTGCCATCGCCATTCATTGGTGCCTGTTTTACAAAACAGTTTTCTTTAAAATATGTTTCTGTTGGTGTCTGTGGGTAGTCTAAATTCTTAACAGCAAGTGGAACAAGTTCTTTTATTAAGTTCTTATTCTCATTTGTTACGTGTCCAATTTTTTGTCCCAAATCTTCTATCGTATCTATCAATTGTTCATCGTGTTTTTTAATTTTTATCATATTCATCTTGGCAAAATTTTCTAAAAGTTTTAAATTTTTCAATTAGCTGTCTTCTTTTCTCTATATTGTTTACAATTTTTTTTGTCTTATTTATTATATAAATACATAAAATGAGCAATGATAACTTACTGTCTCAAATGTATGAAAAATACACTAAGTTCATATGAACTTACAAATAATAACAAAGTAAGAATTATATGTGTTTGTAGATGTTGTGTTACCAATAACTCGATATTCACTGGTGGGGATATCAAAAGCGATATTGCAAATGAATATTATAAACAATGCAAAAAAAACTTTCCTAAAAGAACTGTTCTACCTTTTGGCATCGATGATCTTTGGCAAGCTGATTTAGTTGAGATGAATTCTGGATCTTTCAAAGGTATACACAGAATTAACAAAGGGTTTAAATATATGGTAACCATGATAGATGTTTTTTTTCAAATATGCATGGGCAATACCAATCAAAGATAAAACTGGCGATAATGTTACATTAGCATTTAAAACTATTTTGAATGATCGCAAACCCATGCAATTACAAACAGACAAAGGGAAAGAATTTTACAATAAATCATTTAAGGCATTAATGACCAATAATAACATAACACACTGTTCAACATACAGTGGAAAGGAAGCTAGTGTTGCAGAAAGATTTAATAAAACATTGAAAGAGAAAATGTGGAAGATATTTACTATGCAGGGAAACTATAAATGGGTGGCTATATTACCTAAATTAATAAGTGAGTACAATAACACTGTTCACACTACAATCGGAATGAAACCCACTAATGTAAATGCAAAGAATGAAGGTTATATTCTAATCAACATGTATGGAGGAGAATGAAAAATGGTTAAACCAAAGTTAGTAATAGGAGATAAAGTTTGTATAAATAAAAGTAAAAATTTGTTTGAAAAAGGATATACACCAAATTGGTCTACTGAATTATTTGAGGTGTGTGAAGTATTGCACACACACCCCACGACATATAGAATAAAAAATTTAAAAGATGAACTTATTAAAGGTATTTTTAATGAGTTAGAGCTCCTTAAGATAAAATATGATAAAGACTACTAAGTGGAAAAAGTTCTGTGAAAAAAAGGAATAAAGCTGCTAATTAAATGGTTAGGTTTTGATAGTAGTCATAATTCTTGGGTTGATAAGAAAAGTGTATTTGTTTAAGATTTTTTTTTCTATATAATAAATGGAACAACAAAAAAATGAAAGTTATGAGCGTCAATGGTTTCTGCCAAACAATTAAATAAAAAATCATTTGAATGAATACAACAAGCTCATTGAGTTTGATATTCCTATTGGCGATGCATTTTCTCATCTGAATGAAGCTTATGTATACCAACAGTATAAGGTAACTAAAACATATATAAATGCTAATTATGAAAAAACTTTAACTATTGATCTTTGTGAGAATTTCTTCCCATGCCAGTTCTCAAGAATAGAGATCTCTAAACATGGTTGTGTAATCGAAAGTATTGACAACCCTGTCATCACTTCAACAATGATGCATACATTGCTAGGTTCGGAATGAGAATCAGCATACTTCCAAATGTCGGGGATAGAACTAGGTAAATATGTTAGGAGAGATAAGTGTAATGAAATTACCTATCCATAAGATATTTGTTTGGGTTTATGAGAGATTATGGAATATTCTGGAAAGGTGGGTACGAGATCACATTCATTCGAAATGCTAATGATGATGTTTCGCTTTACAGAAGACCCCCAAAGAAAGCAGACGGATCTAGTGATGAAGATAATATATCAGATGCTGGTAAAATTGTTATTGAGAAAATGGAAATTCTGTGTCCAATTGTTGAATACGATCCTATCTATGGAGACGAAATTAAAGCAAAATTATACAAACACCCCAAAATTCCAATTGGTTTTAATTATTTGCAATGTATTGAAAAACCAGTACCTACTAATGCATACTCATTTCAGTTTGATATAAAGGATCAGTTCAATTCAATCCAATTCGATATGCCAGACTTTGTCATTGTTGGTTTTCAGCAAAACAGAAAAGAAGACCCTGGACAATTCACACACTGTTCAATGTTTGACTCTTGTTTTGTCAAAAATATTTCTATTAAGAATGGATGGAATGAAGTGTTTCACAAAGAGAATTGGAATTTAAACATTGATGACAAAAATTTTCGATAAGATGTATATTGCTTACAACGATTTTAGGATTTCAAAGACTACACTAGATATCCCTTATCGTAATAATGAACTGCGCTTCAACTCTGTGTCATTTATTGGGAGAAGACCATTGTATGTTATTGATTGTTCTTACAGAAAAACTGCTATTTTAAAAGATCGAACTAATCTGAAACTTACAGTTGATTTTAATAAACAAATATCGGCTTCAACTATTTGTAATGTGGTACTAGCAAGCCAAAGAAAACTAATTTATGATGTTAAAAGTGAAAGAATCACCGAAGTCCAATAGTGTGCAAACATGTATGGTTATTAGTTTTTAATGGGCGGTTAGGCATTAAAAACATTTACTGTTATGTAATTTTTCTTTAATAACGCCCTAAGAGTGTTTTAAATTGGATCTGAAAAAAGCGTGAGAGGTTGTGCCTTCTTAAGGTGGTGACATTTTCGATGACCAGAAGCACTTGCACTCCGGGATACTCGTTCCTTATATCATCGATGCGTTCACATACTATGCACACCTGGCATCTAATGGCATAGTAGCATATACCTCCGAGGTAGACGAGTACGAACCGGTGATGTTTACCTGTATCTTTCGTCGGTGGTAGCACGTGGTTGTCGATGATTACGTTCACCGTGTCCAGCAGTGGTTTGTACTTCTGGTCGACGCCTTGCTTGCGTATGGACGGCAACCCTTCTTCAAACACCCAGTCCTGGAACTGTTCTGCGGCTATTATCTTTGACTTCATGATCAAGGCATACAAGCTCATCTCATTGGTAAAGATGGCATGCTGCTGCATATTCAAAGGGGTGAACGAATCGTTCACCAATATATCAGCGTATGATTGCTTATGCTTTTCTCTAACATGTTCTCTGATTGCTTCTCGCGAATTTCGATACTCGAGTATGAACTCAACATCTTTAGTCTTAAACCACGGATTGCCTTCTTCGTCGATACACCTCTCTATGATCGTAGATGAGCATGTGGTTCACGATCGATAATCATTGCACAGTTTCGTTTTAATCATATGAACTGCAACCAAAGAGATAGTAAATATAGTATTATCTTTAAAGTTTGGTTTAGCCATTAGTTTATCCATTTGCTTAAAACTTGTGCACAACCGTATATCCGCTCTGTTTCTTATATTTTACATTGTTTTTCCAAGAATGGAATTGTTCATTAACTTGTAGAAATCTTTTTCAAAGTCATTTGTAGACTTTGATCGCATATTTGTGTTTAGAACAATATAGGACTTGATCCAATCTGATTGATCAAACTCCAGTACTCTATGGATCTTTTCCAATTTCATTCCGAGAGATAGATATTGCTTAAGATTTGCATAGTGAAATACATATTTTTCTTTACCACCCAGATCAGTCAAGAGTTTGGGATTTTTTGAACCTTCTGGTATTTTGTTCTCTGGTGCCAATAGCAGATCTTTGTGGAGATCGCGTAGTTCATGTGGGTATTCCAAATCAACTTCCAATATAAAACGTTTGCTAGAATCCTCTTCTAATTTTGTTGCATTGATAATTGTATTTCCCCACTTAAATCCACCATAGGGTAAATACTGACTCATAGCCCATCCATATAAGTTATTGGCCTCCAGATATATAAGATAAAATATTTCCTTTGTACTATCATAAGCATTCATGTATTTATTATTTGCTTTATCATATCGCTTACAACATTGTGAAATTCCACCACGAACACCACTTTCTATCATCAAAATCATGTCGTAATCTGTTAATAATTCTAGTTCTATTTTAGTATGTTTGAGCACAGCATCCCAAGCTAACCCTGGGGCTGTGAAATACCTTGCTGGATATAACTTATATGTTTTGAGACACACATCTCTAAAATTTTCCATTAAATCGGACAATATCTATACATCAGATTTGTTATAGAGTTCTGTGTACTCTCTTGGAGATTTTATGTTGAATTTTTCTCACACATTTCTCGCAAATTTATAATCTTCGTCTGTAATGCTACATGTATTGAGTTTGTTGTAAAATGCATCTCTGGATGGAAGTGACGTCTCACAAAATTTTTCAGCACTATACATATAGTCATATGGGTAAACACCCTTTCTTGTAACAAAGTCAAGAAGTTAATTGGAAAAATGCTTACATGTTTCTCGGAATTGGCTTCTGGAAAGGTTTCTAGAGAGTTTATCGATACTACTAGCCATAAATGTAAATGATTAATAAACCAAAGATTTACACTTTTACATACATAATGTTCATAAAAGAAATATATTTTTCTTCGTTGTTGGGAATTAGATCAATTTTATTTTCATCGATGCCAAGATCTCTTTTGAATAAATGTGTGTCATAACCAGATAGATTGTGTATAAACACTGGGACAAAACATGGATTTCTATACGGTAAGTTATAATCTCTGTGTGCAGCTCCCCTAAATTTCTCTGTAAGATGATAATGATCTCTCACAGAATCGCCATTCAAAGACTTTTTACATATATGACAATGGGTAGCTGTATCATAAACAATTGGTTTTTTTTTTTCTGAGTTAGTGGAAGCATTGGTTTTTCTAGAGTGTATATATCACCAATAGACTTTGCTTATTCCATTTGCATGTTAACGAATTCCGTAGATGCATCAGATCCTTCATAAGGTACTGGTGGTTTATAGTATTCATGCTCATATTTTACATAGTAGCAGAAGCTATAAGTGTTTTTGGTATGGTTTCGTGTATCATTCGTCGGGGTTTGGTTGGCAAGTTTCGATTTTAGTCAACAAACATTCAAAATCAGCATATATCACAAACGAAACTCTCAAAGAATGATTTTGGTTTTTAAATCTTAATATGTCATTTTTTACCTTAGATGGTAATTCAACTCTAACACCATCGTGAGCTCGACAGTCTCGTTCGTGATCTTTTAGCTTATTTACAGAGTAGAAATGTTGCAAACATCAATCACATATAAATATTTTATGACCATTAATTGTTACTTGTGATGCGATAAGTCTCGAAAGACTTTTTATCCAGCAGTAGTGGTCGTTCTTTTCGTCTTTGATATAGAGTAGGTTAATGTGCTTATCCATCTTATTTGTTGTTGTTATTAATGGACAGTTTACATATTTCTTACCACCATCTTCTTCTTCGTATGCGTATACATTAATAGAAATTCCACCTCTTTTCTCAAAGTTTGGTATGTTCTTCAGTTTCACTGGAATTTCCAAACCCTTAAGTGGATCATCAAACACGTGTTCGTAAGCTATGTATTTATTCACTCTTTGAGGGTCTTTTTGTACTTGATGTAATGCAGATAGGACAGACCATAAAAAACATTTTTGATCATTGTTCTTAACATTAATTACCGCCTGCTTAATTTTGATTTTTTCTGGGAGATCAACATAAGAACTGCCCTTGAATGGTACATATTTATTTATTCGCACTTATAGTTTAAATATTCTGTTGAGTACCCACTGAGATCCCTTTGCTTCGAAAACCCCAATCTCAGCTATGATTTTCGATATGCTGTTGGTATAATATTCTTCCAGATTATTTGATTTCAGTATAATTTCGTTTTTTGTTTTAAAGGAGCTTTCTACATATTCAATATTCTCATCAATTCCTCTTTTGTATTCAGTGAAGAAATTCATTTTCACTTTGTGTGATTTTAAATGTTTACTAATTAGTCGCATGACAGTTACTTTTACATAGTTTAGGAAATGATTTGGGTCTTTTTATACATTCACATTCTTTACAGCATAAGTCTTGAGCCTACTTTGAAATGCTGTTTCGATTTCTTCTACACTGAATCGGGGTGTGTACTTAAGAATTTTTACTTCTCAAGTCACTTCTTATGAGAGATGGTTTGTAATAGTGACTACACGTTTCACATTTATCTTGTTTCTCTCGTGGGAACTTCTGTTTTGATATTAAATGTTATCGTACTTTAAAAATTTCCCAAGCATTTGTTGGTTCATGTGATTTATAATGTATTGGTGCAAGACCTCTGCGCAATCTACTTTTAGGATGACTTCTTATGAGAGATGGTTTGTAATAGTGTTTACAAATTTCACACTTAACATACTTCTCTTCAGATTTCTTCTTCTTCTTTCCACAAAAAAACAACTTTCTTAAATTTATATTCTTTCCAAACATTACCAGTTGCATTAGCCTTTTCATTGCCATGATCGTCATGATATTAGACATTAATTGATTTTTATTTGTGCTCATGTATTATATACAACATTTTAATTTTTACATATTCAAATTTTTTGAGCGACTATTTTTTTACAACTGCGCCAAAATGCAACTGTTTACGCGTATTTTTGCAGATGCACTCAAACGCAAAGTTTAACACAACTTATTTTCTAACGACTACGATCCAACCATACACAAAGTTTAACACAACTTTTTTTTCTAAATACTACGATCTAACCAAACGTAACTTTTTGAGCCATTTTTTTTAGGTTGCTCCCAAACGCAACTTTTTGTAGTCACTTTTTTTGCGGTTGTGCTTGAATCGGCATTTGATGTTTTCTGATGGCTCGATCATTCAATTTACCATTGGTTTTCTGATAACTGGGGGTCGCACTCGAATCGGCATTTATATACTACTCAAGTATGTTGTGGGCCCGGTGCTCTTCACTACCTTGTGAGGTCCCATCCACTTCGATGCCAATCCCATACAGAAGTTGGCAGAGTGGCCAACTGTGGGTGGGCGCATACGTACACTTCTTGCCCAATCGTTAGTTCTGGCGGGGGTCTTGTTGTATTTGTTACCCACTTTGCCACATACGGTTCCTGGTGGTGCCACAGTTCTTGTCGGCGGCGTCGTCGCCTCTCTTTTCTCGTGCCCCACTACTCTCTGTTGTACTGCTGTTCTCGATGAAGGGGCAAAGTTTCTCACTGGGCAGGCTCAGATTCTGGCCGAGCAGAATGTCCGCTGGTGACCTTCCATTGGCAGTGTTCAAATGCCTGCAGAGAGTAATGAGTGCAGCTGCAAGGTGTTGTGCCCATGTCATGTGTTGCTAGCTGACATGGAGTCGCAGCTGCATCTTCAGGTCCTTGTTGTGGTGTACTGTGGGGTTTGCTCGGGGGGTGGTACATCGCGGTTTTTAAGTCCCGTACACCCCACCGGGTGCACAGGTCTCTCCATTTTCTGCCAGTGAATTGCAGACCGTTATCTGTGAGCAAATCCTGCGGTAATCTCCATAGCGTTAAATACTCAGTTTCCATTACTTTTGCTATGTTGCCAGCTTGTGCAGTACTGATCACGTAAGCTTCGATTTGCATTGAGTAATTGTCTGTGATTATTAAAAATGAACCTCTTGCTGCCTGTTGTTGTCGGGTAAGGCCCCATCAGGTGGAGACTAACGGTTTCGAACGGGTGCTGTGGTGCACGTGATTGTTGTCGTTTTACATCCTCCCTGTGGGCTTTCAACCGGTTGCATTCCTTACACTGCTGACCCAAATTTTCGCGTGCACTGTCTCATGCCGTGCCAGAAAAAGTGGTCTTGTATGTTATGCACCGTCTGTTCTACCGTGAGTGTCCCACTACACTGCCTGCATGCACATGCGCGAATATCCATCTCCTTCATTCCTCCGGTAAAAACAAATGCCATTTGTTTTTTTTTTAGTGCACATGTCTTTAACTGTCCGTCTACTACACACCACTTTTTAAGGTTTTCTGTCGCACATTTTTCTTTATGTTTCTTGTGCTGTGATTACCTTCTTACACAGGTCTGAAATTAGCTCATCAGTTGCCTCAACAGTAACTTGGTTTAGTTGTGCTTCCCGGAACTGTTTCTGTCTGTCTGGTGATATAATTTCTTCCCATTCTGCGGTGTCACACACAACCATATTCGCGTCCGGTACTCGTGAAAGCGTATCAGTAAGTTCATCACCTTTGCCGGCTACATGTTCTACCACAAAGTCATATGCTTGGAGCATAAGTGCCCACTTGCTCAGTTTACTGTGTGCTTCGCACATGTTGTGATACCACACCAGGCACCTGTCATCAGTACGCAGTGTGAAGCATTGATATTCTAGATAGGCCCTGTATCGCTTGACTGCCCAGACCACGGCCAAACACTCACAAGCATTTATGTCATACACCGTTCGGTTGCTCCTTGCTTGATACTGGAAAACTCTATTATCTGCTTCTCTCCCGCCTCCATGCACTGATTTAGTGCTGCGCCTATGCCTTCCTGGCTCGTTTCCATCTACAGGTACAGGTGGCACATGGGATTGTGCCTGGCTAAGGTGGGACATGCCTTAAAGCTCTCTTTAATGGCCTGGAATGCCATGTCTGCTTCTTTCCTCCACACGAACCTCTTCTGCATTGAGATTAAGTCAGTTGACGGCACAGTTATAGTAGAAAAACCCTTAATATGCTTGTGCAGCCAGTTTATCAAGCCGAAAAATGTACACAATTGTTTTCATGTACGTGGTGGTGCGTGCTTGTGAATATTGTTTAACTGCTCCGGTGTGGGCATATTTCCAGACTTGTCAACAATATGGCCTACGAACCTGACTACATGACCACGTCGTCGAGGTACATGAGCTGAAATCTCTGTTCATGCTATCTAGTACTCTCACCATCATATATTGGAAATTGGCAGGAGCGCACTTGAGACCGAAGGGCATTGAGCAAAATTGGATTCGTGAAGGCATTTTCCTCATGGTCCTCCTGCCGGATGGGAATCTGCCAATAGCTGCTGCGTTAACCCAGAATGACAAAATTTTGCTTTTCCTGAGGTACTCAAGGCATCCTTAAAACATATATATGGTGGCAGTGCACTACATGTCTCCTGGTTGATTGAGTGAATGTCAACACAAAAATGCCATGAGCCATCTTTCTTTCGTGACAGTGTTATGGTGAAATTATATCTGCTGCGCATGGACTCAATCACATCTTCTGTTAATATTTCGTGCACTTGTTCACATATTATTTTAATCTCATGTGGAAGGTAACAACACGAGCGCAGAAGATAGGCTCATCTTGCATCAAAGGGATCTCGTGCTCTGCTACTGTTGTTCTATGCAATACCTAATGCTTGCCAAAAATTGCTTTGTTTTCAGTTAGTAAGGGCTGGAAGACTTCCTGGTCTTCTGGCAGAATGTTATGCTGAAAATCCTTTAACTGTACATCTGGTGTGCTATCTTCTAGCCTACGATCAATGTTGTACGCAGTTCTCCTCTCCATAGTGCCGAAATGAATACACCTAGCTTCTGTTTTGACGATCGTGTTCTGTTCGCTTAACCACGGAATTCTTAGAATAGCATCTTCGGTAATCTCGGGTGTTATTATTGGCTGTGTTTTTGTTTCAATGTCCAATGGCTAAACATATCACATGGTATCTATCAGCGCATGACAATTTTTACAGTTGACACTGACCAAAATTCGGATGAATAGGGCATTGCTCCCACTCACCTGATTAATAAGTGCTTGTTGCAGGGTTACATCCATGCAATTCTGTATGACTGGGGTACAGAACGCGTCCGGCGACCTTACCTCTGCTTGTTGTTTCCTTTCTGTTGTGGGTTCCCATCTTGTTGCTTGCGCACGTGAGGGTTATTCTGGCAGTGAATTTCCCAGTGGTATTGCCAACCCTTGCAAAAGCGACATGGAGTCAATGGCGGTTTGCTTCTATCCCACTTCACAAACTTTTTCCCACAGGGTTTTCACATGAGATCTGCGCTGTTGTGCTGTCCATCACGACATTCAGTGCTGGATTTACGCTCATTTACGCCGAACTGTCCTCCTTTTCACCACTTTTGCTTTTCCTGTGGCACCATCATGCAGCGCTGAACTCGCGACACCATTGCGGTGTGCTGCATTCCAGGAATGGCGCAGCCCGCATTAGCTCTTCTACCCTGTTATTTAGCAGCGGTATCAAGGCTGCCCAGAAGACCGGTCATGCCGTCTCTGCTACCACCTCCAGCTGCTAGTGCTCCGGTAGATTCGGGTGGAAATGGGGAATGAGATGTTGTTTGCGGGTTATGAAGGCTGTCAACGGATCGACATCTTGCTGCTCCTGTAAAGTCAGCATGCTCTTTACTTGGATGCAGCTGAATACTCCTCCCATGCGACAGTGGTATGCCCATAAAAATTCCGACCACGTTAAGCCACAATGGTTGACAGATTTCCACCATTGCCGTGCACTATTCTCAAGCTATCTCCCAATGCAGCTAGGCCACTCATCCTCGTAAACGCCGTACCTTTGCAGACGCGATTGACAGTCTTGCAAGAAGGCTGTAGGGCTTTTGTTTGGTTATCCAGAGAAAGTTGGCAGGTTCTGGAATTTGCTAGGAGTTGGACTAAGCATTGTTTCGTAGGACTGCGGCACTATGCTTGCTGTAACCTCTGGTGGTGGAGCATTGTAGCAAGGCCAGCTGTAGACCACATTCTCAGTACTAATGTACGACTGCCAACCGGCATGAGGTGGGTAAGCAGAACTTGCCTGCCCACTGCTGCGATCGATACCCTGCTCAGCTTCCTGGAGTGGGAGATGGGTGGCTTGATGTCCTGCTGCCGTCCCAAGATGGTTGCTCTCCTCCTCCATGCCTTGTTCCTTGTTTGTAATGGCTGCTACTCTGCTGTTTGATGCACTTTATGACTGTTGGCATGTGGTTGTTTTCTGGGCATCTTGTGGGCATCTGGTTGGCATCGGAAGTTGTTGAGCCCTTCTGTGTTGCTTTCCCAACATTCCCACGTTTTTGATATCAGGATGGTAGCTGGGAAAACGTGCGGAGTTTGCAATTTTGACGTCCTGGAAAAAGTGTGGGAAAAATTTAGAGTTCGCAAAAAGTTGGCGGAAAGTTATTGCAACTAAGTTGGGCAACATTTTGACACCAGGTGTAGTGTCTCCATGGTGTGGAGAAAATAAAAAGGAGAAATTAAGTGGAAATGTCTTTAACAGGTAATGTTTTGCCTGGTGCCATGCATCGCCACAGGTTTTGCTGAAGTTGTAGGGCTGACACTTGTTGATACTCAGGGTCGTGTCTGCCGATGACCAATGCCTTCCTTTCCTGGCTCCTTGAATAATGACGAGTAACGATTAAATGTAAAGCTTTGTGGACTCTTAGGGTGGACCACACACCACCTGAATTATATATCCAATTGAAAATACTGCAGTACAGAACACTCTTGAAATAAACATGGAAAATTCACACTTCAGAAATGACAGGAAATGAGGGGGTCCATGCTATTATGCGTCCGAAGACGTAGACAGAATTAAACATGCAATTTCCTGAGTAACTTTATTTATTCGTCCGTGAATTTACATACTCCTCTAGGAAGTAACTTACATACGTACTGAGCTCAACTGGTCGGTGATGGTGAAATTTAACAAAAGGCCACATGGGCTACACAAGAGTTACAGGTACAAGTCAGCTCCCGGTGGCGATGTAAACCCACCAGAAGAGGAGGGGTGTTGTCCTGGGTGGCTAAACATAATAAGGTTCCGGTAGTTTAAAGTATATTGCAAATAAATATAATTAGTAACAAAGTTGGATCGCCACATGGGCGCGGGCGATGCGACACACGACAACACGACTCACCCCTTCAGGTGCCGAGTGATTACTGACTTGGTGCACAAACACGAATACCAGTAGTGGCAGACCTGCGCATCACACGGCACAACGTTCTTGTACATAGTACAATTAGACTTTCTTGGCATCAAGCACAGATCACACATACAATTTAAATACACTGAAAAAGACACAATTAACTCTTAATACAATGTGATGGATGATGTGGGGTGAAACACATGAAATGTAAACAAAGAGAAAATTACAGAAAACACTAATGAAAGTGCGTATACCTTAAAATGGCTTTCATATGCACGTCTTTGCCAGTCTCAAAATATGCCTGCACATTTCATGGAGCATTAATCATATAGTTTACATTTTCAACATAATTTGCACTTTTTACATATTCCTCTGCCACGCAGAGTAGCTGACATGTTGAATATACATTCACATTCCTTTTTATAAACTTCCCCCTGATACACCCGACTTGTCCTACTTTACACTGCACTGCCTTGCACTGACTTGACACTTTTCACCCAACACAGCAGGCTGCTGCGCTCTGAGTACAGTACGCACCCTGTCGGCTCATTTCCTTCGCTGTGGTGTGGCAAATGGTCTAGGGAGAAGCTTAGGTATCTCCGTAAAACCCTTTGACTTATCATGGTGTTCGGTTCTCTTTCATGTATTACTCCACCACGCGTAGTCCTGGCTGTCTGTCCTGGCAAATGCGGGTAATGCTGCTCCAGCATGCCCGTGTTGCCCTTGTACATGTCACACACTGCTAGCTCGCAGTGCATCTTTCACGTCTGCAGAGCATGCATCCGAACTGCGGTGGCAGTGGGTTTTGGGCCGGACAAATGGTCTTAAGGATGGGGAATGTGTCACATATCAAACAACACACTCACAGCAGGGAAATGCTCAGTGGGGGTGGGGCTGCCCGATGTTACCCACCCCAAGTCATGACCAGTGTACCCCAAACAAACTCCATAGCAATTTTGCTCCTGCAAATTACGGGCAAATACAACAGCTTCATATGCATTCTTGTCCAGGTGAACAACACTCCATGCAGAACATTAGTAGACACCGCAGCTTCACATAATTTCATCCACATCAATAACATCAATGTAATGGAAGTTTGACCGGTACACCAGATTATTCAGCTAGCCACCTGCCAGCAAACTGGTGAAATTGCCAGAGAGATAACAATCACAGTACGCATACACTAGGTTGAGACGGTTACTACAGCTTGCGTGTCTGATGACACCAGAGATTATGTAATTCGGTGGGAATTCGGTGACTGTCAGAGCAAAATACAGATGTGGAGCCTGCCGTACTACGTATCCACTTTAGACAGAAGGAATGTCGCATTGTATTTATGTGAACCGGTCAGTACCAGCCTGTTCATCTTGCCGACAGCACACCTGCCAAATCATCCACCAGCCATCTGTGACTTCAGCGCTCTAGCCAGCATTCCATGTACCATTGCGCAGTACATTATTGCAACGAGGTGCGAATAAAAGTGCTATGTTATTGTTTAGATTTTTTTAATGCCTTTTAAAATATTTAGTATTTTCTGAGGGTTACAGTGCGTTCGCAATGTGTCGACAATAGGGCGCTCATGTCGCGCGACATTATTTATTTTTTAAGTGTAATGAAGTGTCCACGTATTATTTAAGGTAAGTGAAGTGTACACAAGTTATGTGCATGGAATATGATAGTAATATTGTAAATTGCCATGTAATGTTTGACAGTTATAGTGTTTCATTTGTTGTAACTTAAACGCTCGTGCTTTATCCCAAGCCTTTTCAATGTGTGCAATGTCAACGGGCTTTGTGGCCGAATCCGGAGTGCGACGTGGAACCAAGAGGTGCAGAAGATAGGGGAATAATAATCTCATCATAAGTGTAAAGTGGCGAGCAAGCTCCCTAGCAGTGTTAGTTAATTAGAGAAGTTACAGTCACTTTCAGCAACTATTGCACCATAGTTAACTAGGGAATTCTATAGAGGGTTATGAATATTCCGCAGAGGACAGGGCATAGCCCCACTGCTTATTAGTGAAAATCATGTGTCGTCACAGCAAATGAAATGCACACACTAATTCCTGTTTATCACCATAATGATAGACACCGCCATATATATGTTAATTATAAGAGCGTATATGTCTTCATTCATCGAGAATCAGCCACATAAGGTATCATTTCATTTAATATCGCCCTTGAAGTTCAGTATCATACTTGCGATGTCACATTCTTAGCCATACTCGGAGCTCAAATTTTCATGGGTATGTCATCAGCATGTTTTTAGTCATTGCCAACAATTATGTCAAGTTTGAATTTCTTTATAATGTAAATTCTGCAGTTACGTTTTTTCACATTTGCATTTTGGCGCCAGGCTCGCCGATGCTCGGCGAGGCCGTGGCCATGTTATTTAGTCAGACTCCTGCACCCAACCTACCAGCAGTACAGGTGGTAAGCTCCCGCATTATCCCCTTTGACTCTTCAACTTAGGCTGCATTTATCTAACCACAATAGTATAATGTAGAACCGGAACCTTTAACTTTATTTACTTTAGTCGAGTGGAGATCTAACTGCATACTTAGGTACTATTCCAAAACTTCGCGCGACGGGGCACATTCATTACACAATATATTCTAAAGGCCCTCGCTTTACTTTCACAGCAGCGACCACCAGCAGGTCTCGAGTGGCTGGTCTGCATTTAAAAGTGTATCCATTTTTTTGCAGTGGCATTTGGTTATACCTGACGTGGGGTGCTGGCCGAAAAGGATTATTGGTTAGGTTTGAGGAGTGGTGAACGTAGTTTGGAATCACGGAGGAGATATTACCCAGGGTGCCAGATATTTTCGGGCTAACAATATCGTGAAGTTAGAGAGTTGACTCGTTCCTCAGGGTCGTTCGGCCTACGACCACGTCAAATCCTTCAGATGCAGTTATTGTCTCCTCTTAGAATAAAATTGATAATGATTGAATAATTCCCCTACTTGTTGCACTGTGGAATATCCGGGCTCCCCACACTCCCACATGAGGCATTGTTACTTAATATACAGACTCATGACTTTTTAAACATAATTGCACAATATGTTCAGGTTAAAGAAAATTTGCGGAAGAAGGCTGGTACCTTAAATGCCTTGCGGCAAACTAAAAATAAATCATACGTGGAAATTCGCCTCTGCAGAGAATTACTTATTTACATTGCTGTATCTCCATAGGAGGAAACACATTGGTGCTGACCATTGACTCATCAGCTTGGGTAATAATGCTAAAAAAGACACGAGGTCACGTAAAAGAATTATTGCATTTTAAGCCTTCCCAGATGATGCAAACTCTGGGTAGGTGCGAGGGGCGGTAAAGTCTCGGTCAGCTGAAAACGAAAAGGTTCCTGTAAATTGATTAAACTATTGCATTGAAATGATTAGTCCAACATGATGCTGGATGCCCGAGCGTGCGAAATACGAGACCCGACATAACATGGCACACCCCTCGCAAAGACGAACGACTACTATGCGGCATGTCAGAGGCTTGGCGGGCTGGCACGACATTTGCATATCTGATGCGTCCTCTCCATGGCAGTTGTTACACATGGCTCATAAAACTAATCTTGTAATTAATATTCATTAAGACATGATATTACAACTGAGTGGAAGATGTGGAGAAGAAAAACATGTGAATGAACATAACAGAAAATTGCAAAAAGACATTTTTAAAACACTGAGGGCTTTGAGGCTGCTGAGGCAGATGTCTTTATTGGTTTCATCCCCTTGCATGAACTTACCTTGCCCTTTTATGTTAATAATAAATAAATAATAAGTTTAACAGTGTCTACTTTTATATTAATGTGATATGGTGCACATGGTCGCAGTTCATGGTGTTCTGCACTATCATCATCCGTTGGCACACCGCTCTGCACTTGTGCTCCTAGAGCACGCACACACACTGCGTTGTGGATTCTGGTGCGGTGGGCAAACAGGCTAAGAGAAGGGAACCCCCTTCTCTTAGCCTGTGGCCACACGTCATACCATTTTCATCAATAAAACTGTCATACATTGACAAGTCGGCTTTTATTAATTTTACTCTCCTGAGTACATCAGGCACTGAACCCTATTGTAGATTCATTAACAAGTGCACTGTCAGTGTAATAAGTTTTGCTCTTAACGGGCCTACCTCACGTAAGCTGGGTAGAATCAGTGCTAGTAATGGAATGCGAAGTGGCCGACAACTTCGTCCCTTAGAAGAGTGATTATATAACAACAAGCATAATGTAACTGGTCATTAAATTAAGCTATTCTTCAAATTTACTGTGTATTCAGAGATCGCCGTAGGCAGTCGACCATTTGACCTTCATCATCATCGTTCACTCAGCCAAAAATGGTGCAGGGCAACATCTTTAGTTCTTGCCTTATACCTGATACCAGGTGGGGCACAAATCCCATGCATCATCTGTGGTTACTAAAATTTATAGTGTATTCTTTGTCATACTTGTGTCACAACCACCTCCATTCACAATTCATTTAATAAAATTTAATTCGAATAATGGGATTTTGGGATTTCATGCGGGAAGTTTGGCCGAGGAACTGGCTCCCACACGACAATTTTCTCAGTCGAGTACGTCATCATTTCCACATTCATTTAATATTATTAAAACCTTTCAAGATGTTCTGTGCCGCAGAGAATGCGCCACCCCAACGTTTGGGCCATTTGTACACAGCTGAACCTTAAGTTTTTCACTTAAACATTATGTAGGCTTTGCGTCAATTTTATCTGTGTGAGAGCTCTCCGAGCTTTAATAGAGAAGCACATGTAATTGCCTCAACACAGGGTTTCTAAATAAACCGGGATGTAAAGATGAGTGCTGAGTACGAATTTATTTACTGGTCACTCTGACTACTTAACTTCCATGAATTATTTTTTTTAAAGCACATGATGAGTGTTATAAAGGGTTGGGTGGCCGAAACAACCAACTACGATTTAGCGGTGTATAGGGGGAATATAACTAATCGAACTTCAACTAGCATCAGAAAAGGTATGATTGCTGCAGGGGTAATGTCGGGGCACCAAGATGTGGCCCTGTGCCCATCGGCTTTCACGACCCTATGATTCTCGTACTCTGCACTGGCACCCAGACCCAGTAATTATTCATCTAACCATCCATCCAGGTACCCTTACATACACCTGCTTGGGTTTCCAAATTCCATCCACATCAAAATGGCTGTCTGACAGGTGGGGCTATTTTAATTACAAGCATTTTTCCTACATCAAAATGGCAGCCCTACATGTGGGGTAAATTTTTTCCTCTATCCCTAATGGCAGCATAATTCCTCAGTATGCTATACTTCTCAAGATGTCCCCTGCAAATTCCTGTTCTAAATTTTCTGTTTAAATCTGTGTGTCCACGTGTATCCACATGCTTATGTATCCGACGTCCATTGGACCAAATGGTCCCATATATCTCACTACTTGATACATTTTCCAATACTCCTCATAGCCGTAGCTAGAAAAATTCCGAAGAATTCACGTCAGAACAAGGGAAAGTGATCACGTGCAGTAAATTGGCACCAGTATCGCCATTGTTTCGAGAGAAGCAACAAATTCACCATTTTGGGGGTCTCATCGGCCTAGAGCAGTGCACTACCAACCCCTCTCCCTCTCGCGCTATGCTGCATCAACCAACCTTTCCCGCACCGCATCGCTGCGGTGTCTGCCTTGGGTTGCGAGATCACATGCTTTGCAAAAAGGTAAACAATGGCAGAGATGACAATACCAGTGACTCTGTCATGTCAACCACGCAGCATTAGTGACCCAGGTTGGGTAAACTTGATAACGGCAGCTGGAACAATGTCAACACTGTGCGATAAGTGCCTTTGGCTAGCATCGACCCCTGTCTTGTTTTTCCTATGTTCATACTGGGGAAACTTGCAACTGTTACGACTCGACTGCTGCTTATTGGAGACATGAAAAACCTGGGATGTCAAAACAAATTGTTATGATGGGTCAGCGAAATGAGGCGCACAGCCTATGGAGTTTGTGTGGCCTGGTCACCCCAAACGGAGCTATTTCAGGAAAATGGCACAGCTTACCAACCACGCAAGTGGACTTTCCAACCGAGGAGAGTACTCATCAATGACTAACAACTTCTTATGTCGTTCATTGCTATACCACAATGACAGCAAGCCTGGTACCCAGTACTGTCGCCTCTACTGACACAGCCGATGCATTCCACACTGGTGTACCCGCCAACAGCTTTTTCGATGGCAATACCAGGACATTACATGACCAAAAATCCCATCATAATCAACCAACCCAACACCACACCCGCCAGCTTTCAATCACAGCCTGTGTATGCCGGTGTCGTGGGCGGACATTCCTCTTCTTTCTTACAAGATTGTGAAAGACGTCTGCATAGGTACGGAGCGCACCGAGCCGAATGGCCAAATAGCATAGACGAGCATTTTCCCAGCGACATCAGGTTGTGGTGGTGTGGTATTGATAGATATGGCATCACGTGGGAGGAGATCAGCGAGGCTTTCCTCTGCAGGTTTGTGAGCTCGTTCATGTCACTGCGAGCCCGCAGCAGCATAATTTTGGAAGAACAGGGTGAGGACTCGCTATATAATTTCGTCACATACAACAAAATAAGTTTGGTCCACACCTACCATCCAAGCCTATGTCTGAAGGAAACCTTCGAGGTAGTTGCCAGCACCGCTCGAGCTGAGTAATGTGCAGCCCTCGCTCTGGTTATACACGCAACCGAGAAAGTCTTCATCCAGACTGTACTACTGCTAGTTGCTAGCGTCGCTGCCAAAGTGACCCGCGAATGAGTTCCAGCTCAGCTGCATCAAGTTCCGGGCACCATGAAGGAAGAGCCGAAGGAGGAAGCTGACACATCTTCTGCACCTATGATGAACCACAGGCAAGATGCGAACTGCTCGGCACATGTGCGTGTGCTCCAGTCACCCGAAATCAAGATGCAACATGCACATCTTACGCTCCATGCAATACGGTGGACCACAACACCTACAGACCACAGTGGGACAACCACCATCCGCCGAGGCTGTGTAAATGGTGTGGGGGCCTGCACTGGGACAACAGGTGTTTGATATGGGCAGATTATCAATCATAACCACAGAACCGATATCACTCAGAAACTAAAGAGAAGGGTGAAGTGACCTGACGCCACTTACCCCAGGTTAAATTCGAGTGCCCCTAAACAGACTCCGAAACAAGTGCTGCTTACACAGACCATCGGACCCCACAAAAGTTTCATCAGAATATCAGTCCTTGTCAACAGCTGTCCATGTCGAGCACTTATTGATATTGTGGCTGCCTCACACAATTTTGTCAGAGACGATGTAATCGACACCAGGGGTTGAAACTTGTTAAACAGGAAATTCAATTGGCTTTTCGACAGAAAACAATCAAGATCGCGGGAGAAATAATAATCCCTGTGAAAATCTGGGACATTGAGACTACGACCACTGCTTTTGTGTCACGCGACTTAACAGAAGAAGTTATCCTCGGTGTGCCCTGGTTATCCGAGTAACACGCCATTGTCGAACCTGCAGCACAATATGTTCATTTTGGAATTGAGGAACAGTGAACCGTTTACAACATTGGTCTACAAACAAGTAAACAAACTTCCCCTGTACTGCTCGACGAGCTAGAACACTCTGTGCCCCCTGAATTCTGGGAAGTTGTACAATGCCTACTGAATGAGCAATGAGACTTTGCACTGTGGCTGCCCCATTACATAGGACATCCATATCTAAGCACTGTATCCTGCTAACCACTGATAAGCCTTTGTTTGATTCACCAAGATGGCACTAGCTGCACCAAAGGAACATTTTAACGAACAGATAGACGAGATGTTATGGGAAGGCATGATAAAGCCGCCAGACAGCCACTACAATTCTGACATTACGTTAGCCCCGAAGAAGGATGGCTCGTGGCGATTCTGCGTCGACTTCAGACATCTCAACCTCATCACCGAAAGTGCTCTGCCCCCGTATATCAACATAAATTACGAACTGAACAGCTTGGGTTGCACAAGAGTAAAGACTATGATCGATCTGAAAAATGGGTATTGGCAAATATCAGTCCAGCCTTCAGAGTGACACAAGACCACTTTTACGGCACCAGACGACAGGCGCTTTCAGTTCTGTGCCATGCCATTCGGAATGAAATGTGCCCCATCCACCTCCCTGGGTATGATGATACGTGTCCCGGAGGGTTACATTGGTAACTTTGTATTGGCCTACTTAGATGACTTCATCATATAGTCAGAGTCCTGGGAAGACCATGTACGTCATCTATCGTTTGTCCTAGAACGACTTGCAATCAACAAACTCATCTGCGCCAACAATTAGTATCACCAGCATTCGATTCCACAGTCACATCATTGACGAGCATGGGAGCCACCCCACAGCCGAACAAGACCAGTTAGTTTAGGACTGCAACACATTAACATCACATAAATAACTCTGCAAGTTTTTCGGACTCGCTAATTGGTTGTGCGAGTATGTGCCGGAATTTGCCATCATAACTGCTCCGCTAACGGAACTGATGTTCCCAAACGTCTGTTTCAGGTGGACAGGGAAACAGCAGGAAAGTTTCGAATAACTGAAATGCCGCTTACACGAGTGCACTGTGGTTGCCTGCTACAACCCGGTAAGACATCTTTACGTGCAAATGGATGAAAATGAGAAGGGACAGGGGCAATTGTTTTTCCAAATGGTGGACAATGGAACACGACAGATTAGTGCCTTCAGGAGTGCCAAGTTCGGAGCAGTTGAATGCAGATAGGACGTGAATAAGCATGAGTGTTTTGCTGTTGCTCTGGACTCTCAAAAAGTGCCGCCGAACTGACAATCGCTGTTTGTGTGGCTCTATAACACCCAGGAAAGCCGAAGCAAATTTACCCGCTGTGCCCTATTTTTACAGTCTTTCAATTTCGCGGTGCAGCATGTAGCAGGAGAGGAATGCTAGCTCGATGACTGCCTGTCATGGTCACCTGGGGAAACAGTTGCACAAGCCAATGAATATTAGGAATACTAACTCCCTCCCCCCTCCAAGCACGAGAATAGCATCACGCAACCAGTATGCTGTTTAAACATCACGGTCATGCCAACTGCCCATACACTAGACGCACTCAGAGAACAGATAATAGTCAAGCAAAACAGCTGCCCAGTTGCCTGCAAGTGGAAACACATGTGTGCGGAATGGGTAATGGAAAGATGGGGTGTCGTTAATGACTGTTCGGAATTATGTGCAAATGTCAACAGTATCACGTGGTGTGCATACGTGCCACCAGTGGCACAGTACTCTGTTACGCGCATGAGAATTAGCTCCCAGGACATCCAGATTTCAACAAAATACAGTGGAATATTACTAGGTATTTTCACTGGCCCGGGGTGGCCATACATACAAGAGCATTTATCCGCAAGTGCATCAAATGTAATCACCACAAGAGCAGGCGACAAGATGGACTGCAACAAAAACAGGCCCACAAACCCAAAGAATAGTTTGAGACCATGGTGATCGAACTGATGGGCTCCTAACCGTGGACGTCCACTGGTAGAAGAGTTATTCTGGTTGTCACGGACCTGTTTTCCCGCTGGGTAGAGGTGTACACCCTCTCCTGCATGCGAGCACACAGAATTTGGAAAGAACTGCATAACGAATTATTTACCTGCTGTGGTTTCCCGCATGTGTTTTAGAGCAATAACAGTAAACCATCCATGGTTCGTGAGTGGAGAGACCTGTGCACAAGAAAGTGCATAACGAATCACACAACAGCTTTTTACCATCAACATGCCAACCACACCGAACACAGAAATCAGGACTTAAGAACCAAACTGGGTTTACACATGGTTGGAAATCATGCATCCTGGTCCTAACACTTACCTGTGGCTTTGTTTGCACTATGCCACATGGTGAACGAAGCAACCGGCCTAACACCAGCCCAGCTGCTCCAGAGCCATGACCTACGCCTCCCGGGAAAGTTCCACAGCAGGACGATGGAGTGTACCACTAACCTCATTGGAGGAAAAAGCATAGACGAAGAAAGAGAGAGGGCGATAAGGGAGGTGCAAGAACAACAGAGATACTATCTGACCACGCGGGTACTGATCTCCACTCGTCCCGCCCCCCTTCCCGGCAAGCCCGGACAGCATGTTTATGCATGAGCTCACTCATTGTCTGTGGGACATAAAGGCTTCTGTGCAGGATTCGCAGCAAATTGGATGGGACTACACATGGTCGTCTGAGCCAAAGGAGGAGTCATGCTATGATGTTGAACTGATTAACCACCACACTGCAATGCTTCACCGCAATGCCTAGCACCTCGGGAGTGATGACGCCAAGATGTCCGGTGCTCAGCAGCCTGCATCAGAAAATTCCACGGTAAATGAGATCTGGCCTGCGCCACTCACTGAGGTGGAGAATTCAGTAAATACTGACATCACTACAAGTACACCAGATGCCACGACGCTAGAGGTGCCCACATCTATAAGAGCTCCGGCAGAAGACACTCTCACATCCGGCTCATGCCAGGAAACAAGTGGTTATCGAGATGCCTCCCTCCCGTGACAGAAAAGATCAGCAGCAAGGAGTCAGTAATGGAGGGACTCTCCTCACCGCCCTGCCACTCGACACGTAATCATCGAGCTCGACACACGATGTGCGTGACATGTGGCCACGCTCCTGAAATCGCAGCGACTTACATGGCACCACCGCCAACTCCCAGACAGTGGTCACACCCACTTCCAGCATCACAACAACAACACAGCAGCTATGGCATGCAGCCACATTGGAATTTGAAGCCACATATAAGGTGCTCTTGAAGTCTGCAGTCGGCGAGTGAACGGCCTCCAAGAGGGGGCGTTTGACATGACCTGGTTAGCGTTAGCCCATTTGTCCTGCCGACAGCACACCTGCCAGAGCATCCACCGGTCACGTGAGACGTCATTGCTCCAGTCTGCATTCCGTGTACCAGTGCACAGTGCATTAGTGCAACAAAATGCGAATCAAAGTGCTATGTTATTGTTTATATCTTTTTTAATGGCTTTATAATATTTAGTATTTTCTGAGTGCTACAGTGCATTCACTGTAGCACTCAGAATGGCACACATAACACACACACAGTGTGATGTGTGCCATAGCATCCTCGTGTCATGTGTATTTGTTTATTTTTGAACTGGGGTGGTATATCATGTTATTATTAAAAATTGTGTAATTAAATATTTACATATTCTGTTAAGGAAAGTTCTGTGTACACAGAATGCATAATAATAAGGTAACTGCGATGTGTTATGTTTAACAGTTGAGGTGTTAACCCTTTTGAAGTGTAGTGTCCATGTTGTGTTTTGCCCACGTATTATTTAAGGTAAATGCAGTGTACATAAGTCGTGGACATGAAATATGATAGTAAGAGAGTAAATTGCCATGTAATGTTTTTACAGTTATAGTGTTTTTTTTGTAGTGACTTGTGTTCCCCGTTACTGCCCCAGTGTGCACCATCCTATTCGGGGACGTCACATGCTATCCCTGTAGGAATATTTAGAAGGGTTTTTTGTAATTATTATTTATTTATTTATGTGTGCCACCTCTCAGGAATGATGTGGGTCCCCCTGCCTCTTCCCCAAGGCAGGGGCGAGATGTTGTATTGCCCGGTGCCAGCTCGATTGAGCAAATGCTGGGCTCATTGACCGTCAGCCACGGGGATTCCTGGAGGTTGCCATCGTGCTGGTTGTGGTGTTCGTCGTGCACTTGCCGGCATTGATGTTTAGATAGTGTTTTCTACCACTATACATGTGTAGGGGTAAAGGGTCATTTACACATCTGTTGACAAATACTGACTCTACTCTGCCTATGGAGGGCACGACCCATAACACTCAACACAAAGTATTGAGGTTAAACTTTGGCCTTAAGGATGCAGTGTCTTCAATAACTTAGGGTAAAAGCAATAAAAGGCAGGAATTAATCACACACATTTATTGCATCTAACTGAATACAAATGACCTTCTACTCTACAAAACACTATAATGCGGGCTCAGCAGTGTGGCCTGCCGATAGCCGATGCTGCTTTCGAAACGTGCATACTGCACACTTAAGTCTTACGGTAAAATTATCTTTCGGTTGGCCCTTCGGTATTAGAATAAAAGCAAAGAGTTTCCAGAAGTTACACTATTGATAAATTAATTATTAATGCCTGAAAGTTGCTATACCGAGAAGACATACTGATGAGCGCGGTTCCTGAGCAGTGTGCTGCCTGACGGCGGAGGTCAGACACCAAATGATGCTCAGTTTCTCATGGGCGAAAGCTGAGGGTGCATTCAGGTTCGCGCTAGCTCATGATGCTTTTTGCCCTTACTCTTTTACCAAGTTTATATAACACTTCTATGTGTCCTCTTAATTCCTATTAATTACATTACACATGTTGGTGACATTCCCATGGTTCTAAATGCTAAATTAACCGGTTTTTGTGATGACGTCATGGGAGTGCCCAAGCCCTTATGAATGTTTTATATGAACATGAATATTCTGGATGAACACAGTGTGAAAAATGTGACATAATGATGATTTAAAACCCTGTATATTTATTATCTAAAAAACTCAGTCCAAATCTGGTAACTGCGAGAGTACTGCACTTTGTCGTGAACAGGGCGTCGGTTGCATTAAGTAACGTTCTGTGAACACGCATTTTCCTTAACGATGTTTACACAAATTGTGTACACGAGATACATGTCAGTAGAAACCTGATTCATTTAGTGTTGTACAATGTTGTGACAGCAATGGTGTGTTATTTTTAAAAGTTTAATCGCGTGTTTTCTAAATGCACTTACGTACTCACTATCGCTACGGAACATAGTAGAGTAGTGTTTCAGCATTTTGGGAAGGGTTTGTGCATTTTTCGTACTTGTTTACTTATTCCACATTTGTTATTGTTTTGATGGGTGCCACAGATAGCACCGATACTAATGTCATAGGTAATATAATAAACCTAAGACTGGCCAACAAAGACAAGCGCAAAGGCCATGGGCCAAACCGCACGGCCACGGACTGTTGTTTGCAGACTTTGTAAACATGTATCCGAATATCATTATTCTTTTAAAGTCATTTTTTTTCACTAAAATATAAATTGCAATATATTTATATAAATGAAAAATGAAAGCAAACTCGAATGTGAAATGAGATCCTTACAAAGAAGGACACACACGCCATGTGAAAACTAACATGTTTTGGTTAGGAAAGGACACAACTGCACGGCAATTATGAACGTGCATGTGCCGTTCACAATGTAATTTTTATTTTTCTTTTAAGTATTTTATTATATAATCTGAAGTGTGTAATGTAATTAGTAGATGTCTATTGCAGATCCAAGCACAACTCAATAATTAGGCTAAAATTCAAGCACTTTCAAGCCAAATTCAAGGAAATTTCTAACTTCCTGTCAAATCTTTCAAAGCGCAACCCAAAATCAATCAATTCTAAGGCCAAAATCAATTTTCAACTTGTGTTCACTCTTTGTGCGGGATTTTTTAAATCCTTATTTGCAAGCTAAATCATCATATTTTCGATGAAATTCCAAGAATTTTCATACTTCTCTTGTGATATTAGTTTTGACTAATTGATTTAGCTCGCAAATCTATAGTAAATTTTGCCTTTTTTGACCTTAATTTAGACTCGTTCACTCCTGAGAATGACACTGTTCAAAGAGAGAATGAAGCATGTTTTTTTTAAAAGATGTGCGCTTGATTGAGAATGCAGATTTGAGTCAAATTAGCTTGATTTTGGAGTAAAATTTGGTAAAATTTATGGTAAATTTGAAGAGATAAATTATGTCTCCAGAAGATTTTGAAAAAAAGTTGTTTGAAAGTGAGAAATTTGCTTGGATTTTAGTCAAATTAATGAGTTGTGCTAGGATTTGCAGTAGACATCTACTGTAATTATTTTTAACATTATGTGCCATCTTCGTTTCACTCATCTCATATTAAATTAATTTTGTTCTGAGTAACGGAACTTTGTGTTGTCCCACGGGAATTGGCGCCGAGGCACCACAACCCTTGCGGCCATGTTACTTTAGTAGCATCTTCGCTTTCTGTGGGTGCCGGTCGTGCATGAGACCGCTCCGGGGTCTTCAACATTTGAACCGATCATGTAATTGCAATAGTTAATTTAATTTTTCTGGAACATTTAATTATCATTTCCGTTACCCCGGAGTGTGCACCGCCCCACCGTTCAGACAGTTTTGCTACACGGCTGAACCTTAATTTTTCATGTATCTTTTATCGGCTTCGCACCTTTTAACCCGTTTTAGAGCTCTCCGAGCTATAGTGGAGATGTATAAACTTACCTGCCGCATATGAGGGTAATATGAATAAATCGCATTGTCATGAATAAGTTCTGCGTACGACTTTATTTATCTGGTCGGTCTGACCATCTGACTTAGTGTAATTCCTAACCTCCAGTAATTTACTACAAGTGTTCAGGGCGTTGGGTGGCCGAAACAACCCACGGCGATTCTTAGTTGTGAATACGGTGGAAGGGGGAGGGGGCCGAAAACCCGTACTAGCCTAGGCCAAACTGAATTTAAAGCTGCTTCAAGACCTGGAATTATTCGTCGAACAGTAATGACGTTGGAACATCGAGGGGAGGCCCCGTGGTCGTTGGCCTTCACGACTCCCGAGATTCTCGTGCTCTGAACTGGCGCCCAAACCCGGTAAAATCCATCCTATTTCTATTTTCCAGCAAAGTGACCTACCTGTCTATACCCCTCTGTTATGAAAACTCGACCACGTCATAATATTGGATATTAACAGTACTTTACATAGCTAACAATTTTATATATTATATATTTTATATAACAAATTAATATATATATATATATATATATATATATATATATATATATATATAATAAATCAGTTAAAAGCAAACTTGGAAAATTTCGTCTAAAATTTTTTTATAAATATTACCATTCTCGCTAAAGTGTTTACTTTAGCAAAATGTTAGTTGAGTGATGGTGTTCCTCCTAAAATACGCTATAGTGTGAAAACGTGGGGGTTAGGGGTGGCCTCCAAACTTTGTTTTTTGCTTCTTATACACCCAAGTAACTAGAGCAGAAAGAATTTTCTCCTTATATACACTTGCACACAGTAGTGCTGGGAGCTCTGGATTACTAGTATGTCATACTAGATTATTATGTGTAAAAACCAACAGAAACAAACAAATTTAATGTCCAACAATTTAAATAATATGCCTTTAATAGCTGCAAATTTTATCGGGATGATGCAGTCAGAATGTCCGCCAATACACACAAACGTGTGTGAATGTGTGTGTAAAGGTTGTCTGGAAATTTAATATATATTTTAAGGGATGGTAGGCCACACAAGGTTCGATATTCTAATCTTGATACGAAGGTCGTGGGACGTCACGAGTGGAGTCTGAACGTATCAAACTTACAAGCAGTCGGTAGGCTAGAATTTCGTAGTTAAACCAATATATTTGGTGCCGGTATTAAATGTGGCCGTATTTTTTAATGACCCGGAAATAAATATTGTGTGGTATGAATTCAGTGCAGCAAGTGTTTGTGTCGTACGGAGTTATAATTTTCCTAAATATACATTTACGTTACGAATAAGCATGAAAAGCTTGGTTATTATTATTCCAAACGTGCATCACACACGTCCGTCTTTCTTAAGCGATCTTCAAAATATCGTGACACGACGCGATACAGCTAACACGGGAAAAAAATTGAGGCTGTCTGCCATCTATCTGGTTATATTTGACAACACAACAATAAAAACAGTTTTAGCAATATTCTAAGAAGCTGTACGATATAAAATATATCTTGGAGCGCCAGACTGCTTGCTCTCTCCACCCAGGCCTTATAATTTTACGTCTAATTGTTGTATTCCCGACTAGAAATATCTTACAAATACCGACTATTCTCTACAACTTGAATCAGAAGTTCAAGACGGATTTTGAAGTAAACCATATTCCAAAAGTTTTTAAAACGATGTTCGCAACTGCAAGAAGCACAGAAAAAAATTAATATTATATTTTAAAATCTGGCTTCTCATTTATTTCCCTTGTTACAAACATGACATTGGTTACTTTTTTTCTTTTCCATGCGCTTGCCAGGTTTAAAATGTGCGCGGTGCGTTCGGTGCTTGAAGCACAGTAGGGTAACGTTTCCGACCACACGTTCCTGTATAAAAATGGCCAACCTGGTGTGGCCTACCATGTGTGTGTATAAATAAATAAATAAATATATATATATATATATATATATATATATATATATATATATATATATATATATATATATATATATATATATATATATATACGAAATTTATTTTTATTCGAAGGTTGTTTATAAAATCGCTCACTTATGGATCTTCCAATTGACTGCAGTGTTTGTGCACTCAGTGTGCCATATAAACTAGAGAATTGCAACTATCACGTGATTGACCGAAACGAGTGATTGTCTATCGGCAATATTTACACTCAAACTGCCGCGCTAGCTCTAAGAGACAGTGTGGCAAAAATAGCACTCAGTGCGCACTTTTTAAAGTGCAATCCACAATTATAACATAGATAATGATTGCACCCAGTGCAAATGCAAACGAACTGGAACATACGGCACTTGGTCAGTGCGTGCTGAGTGCGGTCCAGTGCAGTAATTTGAAGATGACATTGACATTTAAAGAGCTGCAGTCTTACCTCGGGCCGCTGCTTGGCGGGGGGCCTCAAGAAAGGCGGCCTTCTCCGGTCCATCTCCTGCTCTGTCAGGCTTTCGTCTCCTCCGACAACGTCCTGAAACAGCGTTGTTACTGTCAGGATATGTAGGTCCTATATGTACTCAAAATATACGTGAGTAGAAAGATTATGTATGATCTAGTACAAGGGCATCGGGCATCGGATTCAGATTCAGTCGGCCGTCATGTTGATAATTTTCCTTTATTCCTTAAATATTTCCCTAAAAAATGTCCGTTATTCCCAGAGCTGGAGACCGGGGTCAGTGACACAGGTGACAGGGATCAGCGATCCAAGTGACCAGGATTAGCGACCCCGCGGTCAACAGAGCAGGACCCATGACCTTTGATATTGTACTTTGACCTTTGATGCCAAAATTCCTAAGGATTCAAAAATATCCCAAATAATACCAAAACATTCCAAAAAATGTTCAAAATTCCCAAAAGTAATAATTAAAAACTATATAAAATGATTTAAAAATTAAATTTTTCGAGGCTCTCCATCACACCGCTCACCCAACAAATTAATCGACAGGCCTCTGCCTGCCTCCCCGATTACCAGTTGGCCATCTTGGCGATGTCAGCCATCGTAGCAACCATATTGGATGCAGGTAACCTCGACCTTGACCTCATGACCTTTAATGACCTTGAAAACGAAACCTAAATAAATTAATTAGTCAGCAAGCATATTACATTTAAGACTACTACCATATAGGATGCATGCGACCTCAAATTTGAACCCATGACTTGAAAATAAAAATCGAGGAATAAAACACATAAAAGTTAGCAAGCATATTATGGTACAAACTACTACAATCATATTGGATGCACGAAACCTTGACCTTGTCCCCATGACCTTCATTGACTTTCAAAACAAAACCTCGGGAGTAAATTAATAAAAGTCAGCATACTGGAGGCCAAACGAGCTATCGGTCCTTATATCTATAGCCATAAAAAAAAACCTGTAATTTTTCAATCAGCGGTATACCTACAAGCATGACGCGGGACTTTGGCTACAACCATAATTTATTAAATATATATTTATTTTTAAAATTTAAAATTGTGAAATATCCAACAGTATATTAATTTAATTACATATAAACGTACTTATAGCACAATTATACTTTTAGAAAAAATTTTTATTAAATTTTTTTTTCTTCACCTTTCACATTTTAATTTTATTCTGGCAAGTTCGGTAAACATGAAATAAAACACACTTTACTATCCACATTTTTAGAATTCAATTAATTTAGCACAGTCACTCATACCCTCTAAAAAATTATAATATTCTTCAATATATATGCATCCCAATACATGCAACTTTGTTGTAGGTTACAGTATTTTATGCATCTCGCTTATCACACTCGTGTTGGCATTGTGAGAAAATATCGTGACATTTATAACACCGACACACTATGCAGGACAGGCTATGTATGTTAATACACTTTTGAGGGCATGCGCCGAAATCACGAAAGACCTGCTTGCAGCAAACCAGGTACCTAGGTACTGATGAAAATTGCACGTCACCTTTACAGGTATTTAGATGTCTAAGTAAATTGTCTCTATGGCTGAACTGAGTACCACACCTGTCACACAAATATGACATACAACAAGGATTCTTGGCACAATTAAAGTTTTTATGTCGTGCAGTGTGGTTGACACTAAACATCTTATCATGAAGGTGACACAGATGACGATGTAGTGGTCCAGGCAAAGACTCGGGCGGACATGTTGGAGATGTAGGTGCTGGAGACAAAGAAGCAGATATCGTCGGAAATGGTATTCTAGAATACCTCAGCAGAAAATTTCGATGTCTCCATAGAAGATTTCGTAGCCGCAACAGTTGAAGAAGTCGTTGGTAATGTAGCGTCTGTAAATGATCGTGCTGAACTGGTGAAAAAAGATACTGGTAGTGATGTAGGTGTCACAGCTGAAGAAGTCGATGTCACCATACCAATCTGAAACGATGGTACTGCACTGGTGGAAGTAGGTACTTCTAGTGATTTAGCCATTGCAGCTGAAGAAGTCGATTGCGAGAAACAATTGGTGGGCAATATCCACTCCACTTTAACGTAACTAGCTATGGATTATGTGATGTATAAACAAGCAGGGACAATGTATATTTCATGGCTGCCATTGTCAAACTAAGCCTCTCAGCTGACCTTCAAACTGCTTATATATTCAAGTATGCAATCCCTATGACGTCATACAGAAAAGCACGAGATGCGTTATATTATATTGTTGATAATCATGGTAAGAAGAACTTTACTGAACATAGAACCGTCCCTACAATAGGGACGGTTTCAAACATGAAAACAAATGCTATATTTATCAATGAATCGGGTCTGTATAAGTTAATATTTAGATCAAATATGCCTCTAGCTGAAAAATTTACTAAATGGGTGACTAAAGAAGTTTTACTATCAATTAGAAAACATAGTGAATCTAACCACTTGGAGACTAATATAATTGCTAGTTTTTAGTCCAAAAACTGTGTTTGGTTTTAAAGATTATGTCATTTATGATCCCCCATATCCTATTTTTTTTATCAAATTGATAATAAGCAATTTAATAACATTGTTTTAGAAATTAGGTACAAAATTGGAAATTTAATTGATTTTGATGGTTCAGATATCGATGGTGTTTTGGAAATTAAAAAAGTTTAAAAGGTTGCTATATTTATCAATGAATCTGCTGTCCATGATTTGTGGACACATATCTTTTTATTAATTATGGTGTTTCATGGGGTGATGACCATACACCCCTAGATTTAAAAAGAATTTAAATAAATTTAAATAAATCGCTTATCAGTGCACCTTAAGAGGTACATAAAATATAAAACTTTCCTTTCTGATATAGGTGTGATTAATAATTTTTGTATAGCACCAAGTGTTGGTGATTCTCAAACACCGAATTCGCCATATGATTTTAAATATTTTTTCTTACTCATCGCACCTCTCATTAAAAAAATTATGAAGATTTGACTAGCGGAGTTTCGCCATTAGTTGAGAATAAAAAATTAATTATAAATCTTGATATCTATACGGCAGTGTATAAATTTTATTTTCTAGGATAATTCTCTTGTTATCACAATGACTTAATGCCACTTAATAAACTTCGACTGTATAGATTGTGTTTCTCACTCACTAAATTCATTATTCCATATTGAATTTTATCATCAAACAAACATTTCTTATAGTGATCAAAATTCATTATTTTATTGACAACACATAATTTCACACATTTAGATTTTTTGTTTTCTTTATCGCCAACTCTATATGCATACATTTTGGCTCGTAAACCAACAAATTCTTTCATTATTTCCGCATTACATTTATCTTTCATTTTTTCTAAAACTTTTTTATTTATTTGCGGTATGTTATAGATATTGTCGTTTGGATAATCACTGTATCAAATTTTTCTATCATCGACTTCATATCTTCGTAAAAATCCTCTGTATTTATGTTATAAGTGTATGAATCGGTGCATTGATAAAATAGTTCAAATTTATCAACATATTTTGGGTTTATTGTGTTATAATGAAAATCATACATTAATTCTTTCAATATGACCAAAATTGACATGGCCACATAAATTGGCTTATTAAATTTTACATTAGTTTTATTCATTCGAATAGCCACAATATTTTCATTAAAATTAGTACTTCTTTTGAAATTTGGTTTTGCTAGTAATTTTTCACATTTTTCAGCATCTGATACTAGTTTTATATCAACTCTGTTTCTAATATTTTCGATAGTTTTACCAGACACTGAATTATTCATGAGCTTATAAAAATATTTTTCGAAATCATTTTTAGCATTAGTTTTCATTGTTATGTTTAATAAATCAATATATTTTTTCAAACAATCAGACTGATTAAACGTCAATATTTAATGTATTTTAGTGAGTTTCAAGACACTGTTTCAAGTTGCGATAGTGAATTACATACTTTTGTTTGTTATCTAAATTTATTAATAATTTAGATTGATTTGTCTTTGGAACTACCTTATTTTCTGGGTAAAATGGAAGATATTTATGTAGATTATGTAGTTCTTGTGGATATTCTAAATCAACTTCTAATATATAATCATACTCAGAATCATTCTCCAACTCTAATATTTTTCACTCGAATAATCTAAATCATTTAATGCATAGTACACCCACTCGAAACCACCATATGGTAAATGCTGCGACATTACCCAACTATATAAATTATTTACATTGAGATATGCTTAATAATTTGATTCTTGATTTAGATTAAAATCTTCAAAATATTTGTTATTTGCATTAACATATCACTTACAAAATTGTGAAATACTGCCGCTAATTCCTTTTTCAATAATTAAAATCATATCATAGTTATCTAGTGGTTGTTTAGTAATTTTTAACATTGCATCGCATGATAAACCTGGTGCTGTAAAATACCATGTTGGGCCTAAATCATATGAATTTATGCATGTGTTTCTAAAATTTTCGAATATAACTGATAACAATAATGCATCACTTTTTAAATATAAATCATGGTATTCGTCAAGATTTTTTAAATATTAAATTGGTTCCAAACACATTTTACATGTCCATATTCATCATCAGATGTACTACTTTCGTTTAATTTATTGTAAAATTCACATTTTGGTGGAAGTTCAGTTTCTGCAAATTTCTTCCAACTATCCATATAATCATATGGGTAAACACCCTTTCTTATAACTAAATATACTTGATTTTCTGGAAAATGTTTTTATGTGTGTTTCATTTGATATTTACTTAAATTAGATGATAATTAATCTAAACTACTGGCCATAAATTTAAATGTGTCTATAAATCTCATTTTTAAATTTTCTGTGCTTTTCCCAAAAGTTATAAACTTTTCTTCATTCTTTGCAATTAATTCTATATTTTTATCATCATATCCTAGCTCTTCAATAAATAAGTGAGCATCATAACCAGTTAAGTTCTGAAAATAAATTGGTACAAAATTTGGTAATTTTAATTTTAGATTATAATGGTTGCATGTTGGATTAATGAATTTTCCACTTATGTGTTCATAATGATGTACTGTTTTATTTTCCTCTGTATATTTACATTCGCTTATAGTACATCTTTTTTATTTCCTATATAATATTTTTCTTCTTTTGTCAGTGGGTGCAATTTGTGAATATATTTCACCAATCTCATCTACTTCCATTTTAATTGATTGTATAAATATTTTAAGAGCATCTGGACCACCATATACAACTAGCGGCATATACTGACCATAAACAGATACAATATAATAGCATAAACAAGGTGCTTCATGTAATTGATATTTCATTCTATACAATGAATCATTCAATTTTAAATGAATGTTATTTATTTGTTCATTTGTAAGATTATATCTTTCTTTGAGTATTTATTTGTAAAGACCATTATCGTTATCGTCTGCTGTTAAAACTGGATAATTTTTGATAAGGTTAAATGTATAAATTTCTTTTAGACTTGGTTTGGTGGTTGATATTTTATTTAGAAATCATTCAAAATCTGCATATATTGTGAATGGGACTATCGTGGTGTGTTTATATTTTTTAATTCTATTTGCTCTCCTTTTGGGGGTACAGCTTCATTTTTAGAATAATCTTCAGTATGTTTATTTAATTTTTCTTGAAAGTAAAATAATTGAAGACACATATAACATATATAAGTTTTATGCTGTTTATTGTTTTTTTTTGTGCTGAAACTAACCTCGATAAATCTTTAATCCAACAACAATGCAAGTTTGTATCATCTTTGAAATAAAGTAAATTTATATGCGTATTCTTTTTTATTTTTTGTAAGTTTTAGTGTACATACCATGGATTTCTTACCTTCATCTTCAATATATATGGATATGTCATTTGATTTTCTATTTTCGGTATATCATCAATTTTAATTTGATATTTAAATTGATGTATTGCTTTATCACTACTAAGCCCAATATTTTAATATTTTCATACTCTGTCTGATTTTTTTTCAGCCGGAAATAACACAGATTTTATTGCCCAAAGAGAACATTTTTTATTTTCATTCTTCACATTTATGCATGCTTATTTATTTTTAATAATTTCTGGTAGTTCAATATATGATGATCCTTTTTTTGGATTATACTTATTTACTGCTAATTGTATCCCAATTATTCTATCTAAAGTCCACCCCGAACCTCTTTTTTGGAAACCAGAAAAATTTGTAATTATTTATTGTATTATGCAATTATAAACTCTTTTATTATCTCCATAATTCAATATTGTGTAATTTGGTGACTGAAATGTAAATAATTCAACTTGATTATTTTCTTGC
This sequence comes from Dryococelus australis, assembly GCA_029891345.1. Classification (NCBI taxonomy): domain Eukaryota; kingdom Metazoa; phylum Arthropoda; class Insecta; order Phasmatodea; family Phasmatidae; genus Dryococelus; species Dryococelus australis. Next base: position 291,037,125 of record CM056994.1, read on the forward strand.
TTACGACAATTGATGTATAATTTAATGCTGGTTTACATCCGCCCAAATTTTATAAATTGTCATGTATTTTCTCAAATACCTTATTTTTTTTATAGACACCAAAAAAGGAATAGGTTGTACTAAATTAAAAGAATTTTCAATGTTATATGTTGATATTATGCTTTTAAAAGCTTTATTAGCTAAGTAAGTTTCATTGGTTCTTCTATTTCTTTTGATAACAAACACATTAGTAGAATAGGAGAATATTTATTTTAATTCTCTTCTATCTTGCTTATTTAATTAATTGCTATTGGCATCTCGCAGTGGTAAATTTGCAAAATTATTCTTTGTTATCCATTTTGTTATCCGCTTGCTTTTATTTCTAGGCTTTTCAAATACATTATTAGAGAATGGAAATATGTCTTTAAATATGTTTTTATCCTTTTTGTATATATCTCTAACATTGGCACATGAAAATGGCAAATTGGCAAAGTTTCTTTTTCTTTGTTGATTTATAATAAATCTTGTAATAAGTGAAATTGCATCAGCTTTCCATAGTCTGTACCAATATTTAATTTTTAAATCTCTACCTATAATTCTCAACTCTCTCAATCTCTTCTCACCCAACTCAACTGCAATATTGCGCGATGTCATTTTTATTGTCTATTTATAAGAAAACAAAATTTTGAAGGCTGCAAAAATGTGTGTAGAAATATAAGTGTGTAAAATCGAAATATGAGCTTAAATTATTGATAGTAATAAAATCGTTTTTAACTATTTAACTTCTTCTTATGAGGATATTTCTCATTATAGAATTTTTTACATATTGTTGTATGCTTGTCCTTAGTAGTTTTATGACGAGAAAATGAATTTACAGATGTATTCTCTTTACATACTGTACAAGTTTTTGTTGAATAATTATCATGTTGAGTTTTATTTAGAATATCTACTATTGCATTGTGTAATATATTATTTTTATACTTTTCGAGATATCCATTACAAACATATTTTCCACATTCGCATAGTATTTTCTCATTTTTTAACTCATATTGATTTTTGTCATATTCAGCACAACATTTTTTACAAGTGTTAATGTGCTTATCTTTTGTGTATTTATGCACGTGAAAACTTTCTATATTTAATACTTGGCCACATTTTTCAACATTGCTTTTCTTGATTTTCAATATTTTATTTAATAATTTAATAAGAAAAATAATGTATTGAAAGAATGAAAAATATTTTTCTTTAATAATTGGTTTCTATGTAAATAACACAAAAATGGAATCTCTGCTGAACAAGTTGAAAAATTCGCTTGAATTAATCAAACTACAAGATCTAGAAACAAATAAATGGTTTACTGATACAGATTTTTTAATTTATGTGTCTAAATGTGGTAAAAATATTATTTGTATTCTATAGGGTAAACTTAAAATTTCATTGCCAGAGCGCTATGTCAAGATACTTGATAAAAATTCTTTGAAACTAATAAATGTGAAGGGAATTTTTATAATGTATAAAGGCTTAAATGAAATTAATAATGGAGAGTCTGTGCATGATATAGAGTTTTCTTAAAAAATATATACATCTTAGAATCTTTTTAACATTTTCATTTGATTTTGTCTTAAATTTGCTTTATTTAGATTGCTCGCTTGCAAAATTGCTATTCTGGAAAACATGAAAAATTGCTTGAAAAGCGAGAAATTTGCTTGATTTGGGGGTGAAATTGCTTGATTTTGTGGTAAAATTGCATGATTTTCGATGAAAATAGCTTATTTTTCAAATTGAAAATTCTGCTCTGGCATTTTTGAAAAAGTGGTAAATTTACTTGATTTTGGGGTAAAAGTTCTTGATTTTGGAGTAAATTTGCTTGTTTTTAGAATGCTTCGTTTCTTAAATTTCAAACCATGATTATGGAGGGATAAACCTTGATTTTGGAGTAAAAACAGCGATTTTTGATGAAGATGTAGGGTGAGCAAGAACTGCCCTGTTATATCAACTATGAACAACTTGGACTTTGTACTGAACAATAAAGCACCACGGCAGGCCACCACCATTAAGTATACTTCACTTGATGTGTGCATGTCGACCACCAACTTGAAAAATTCAGTAAGTTTCCTACCGCTACCTGAAGTTACCTGCTTGCCTTAATGCGCTAAAAATAAATCACCCAGTGTAGTACTACTGCGTAGAATTTTTTTTGGTATAACAAGGACAAGTATTGATTAGTAAGGCTAAGAGACGTGATTTACGAAGCTTGAATATACTATGCAGTTGCTAAAAAGCCACGAGTAAATGGGGCACACAGTGATCCAGAACTCGAATCTAGCCCGACAAAAGTTAAAGTGATAAGTGTTTTCATACAGGAATTCTTTGTGAAGTGCTTATTAGTACAATAACTGGAGATGGTGCAACCGTGAAAAATTCCTACAGGAATCTGGTCTTATCGTCAGCAGATGTGGCTGAAGTTGGCCATGTATACAAACCGATATCGCCTGCCTATCACACGAATTCAGTATCTCACTTGAGTGGGTGTGTTTTATTGTTATAGGCAGAGGAATCCAAATGTTCACAAATGGAGCCTATAGAACAAGGTATGTATGTTAATTATATATGCAAGGTATTCCAACTGTAAGATGATGTTAATGCTTTGTAACACAGTGTACGGGGGAAGAGTGTTAATACTGAATGGTATGTTGCCACAAAATAAATAAGCCAGATCTAATGAGTCAACAGGAGCCAAGCACTCATTATTTCTTAGCCACGTGATTATTAGTTATTGTACATTGTACAAAGTGAAATTTTGCTGACACCTCGTGCCACATTAGATATCATATTTCTGTTTAGGTGGTAGGGTAGGAGTTCTACTGCAGAAGCTGTTCGACGGCAGAATCTGTTCGACGTCTGGAAGGAGGAGACCGATTCTTCCAAGAAAAATGTAACTGTTCTTAATGAATTAGTGACAACTAAATCTATTATACAGCGAGGAGTCAGCGTACTATGACGTAAAGGAAAGCTGTGGCAAATTATGTTACCAAATGTAAACAAAGTGGAACACTGGTCAACATACATTGGGAAAATTCCAGCATAAACATTCACAATGGTTATATGACATGTTAATTATCCCCGAAAATGTAGGGAAAGTGGTAAAAACACCTACCACGAGAACCTCAAGAAGTCGGGAGAAAATACATTTTGAAGAGGCAAGTCACAAGACTAAGAAACTAAGAGTTGCTGATCTTCTCGCAAGCAGTACACACCATGAATTAGTTTTTGCATCATAAATTAGTCTAAGATTCGAGGGTCGGCAAGATGCTACAGATATTGTAAAACAAGTGTCCGATTTCTCATTCAAAAGGGCTACACGAATGAAAAAGGCGTATGCTTTCTGCTGCCAGATCGTTCGTCCTACAAAACTTGCATGTGAGTAGGCATTGGGTTTGTTCATTGATGCAAAGCTATCAAAATTTCAGTACTCACTCATTTAATTCGGATGCAGACCAAGGCGGAGTCTGCAGACATCTATCTGCCATATGATAGTATAGTTGAAACCAAGAAAACCTGTTATCCCGAGGAACACACAACAGTTATAATATAAATGTCAGCTGAAGTAAATGTTCAGGTTCTTTTGTATCACACAGTAATGCGACTAGCTCGTGGACATGAGGATAGATGGAATTCACTACACCTAGGAATTAACACGTCCCCTAACATGAACATGATTTATAAATGGGGCTGTGATGGCGCATCAGGCCAAATTACATATAAGCAGAAGTTTTCTGACGTACGAACTTATCGGAACAAAATGATTCCTTCTTGTTCGTTATCGCATTCGTTCTCTTGCAAATAACGACAACTTCAATTGACAGCAACAGTTAATATTAAAATTGAGATGTGGCATAATCCAGGCACTCCTCAACGAGGTACTGCCGACCAGTGAAGATTATGTTCCAAAAAGAAGCAAGTAATTTAACTTGACAGGAAGTAGAAAAAGTGTGGACTCAAATTGATCAGCTGGTTCCAAAAAAGTTGCTGATTGGTGGAGTAGAATTGGTGGTACAGCATAAGATGGTATTAACCATGATAAACAGAAAAGTATGTGGTGCCCTAACGTAGACTTCCTCCCAGTTATGCAACATACGTAAGCAAAACCAAGTGAAATAAGCAACCTCGACAAGTATCTAGAACGGGTGTGTGATTTACCAACACTAACCTATGGACTGTCTAGTTTGCATGTCTGGATCAAATTCTTCGAATGTCTTTTGCATATATCCTACAGGCTAGAGTTTCGATTTTGAAAAGTGATGAAAGCTAACAAGGCAGCATTCGTCACATGAAAGAAATAAATTCAAGAGCAGTTTGGAGAAAAGATGGGAATGATGATCAATGTTACACAACCAGTTTTCTGAAACAACCAATGATGGAAACATGGCTCGAAGGTTCTTTTTAAATTCTACTGTAGCAGCCTCCATCACTGGAAACAATGTTCAACCTATTCACCGCTTTGCAACAATTTTAAGGGGAATTTCCTCTGGCTTGGAAATAAATGTCGAAGCCTTCCGTGAATATGCTATGGAATATGCGAAATTGTATGTTAAATACTATAACTTGCACTGCATGCCTCCAAGCGTGTACAAAGTACTAATTCATGGGTGAGATATTATAAAGCATGTCATTATTCCTATTGGACTATCGAGAGAAGAAGTGATAAAATCACGCAACAAAGATTGTAGGTGCTGTGGGGCGTGTTGTCGGAGTAAAACATGTATTTGGAAACATCTCGCAACGCAAGTTATTCTATATTACCACGCAATATAGGAAATATTGGTATATTAGATTTAGTTTAACTGATATTGAAACATATTAAAACTTGTTTGTATGCATGCATGTAAATTAATCTGAGCAGTTTATTATTTAGATAGGCTCGATTAATATAGAAATAAGCATAAGTATTAATTTACTATCTTAATTTGATACAATGTAGTAAAGTGAAAGGCGCCACTACACTTTAAATTCATGTTTGTTGATGATTTTATTTTCTTTAATCTATGTCTGTGCTAGGAGTAAATTATTATTATGTCATTTTAATGTTTGAAATGTTTGTTAAAAACCAAATTTGTTGCTATGTATAAAAATAATTTTCAGTAGAATGGAAAGAATTCTCCATTGTGTGTGTTGGTTAATGGAATAGTTACAAACCAGAATTTCTTAAAGTAAATACCTTATAAGTTTCATCACTTTCTGGAAGAGACGATATCAGTCAATGGAATATGTATCATATGTAATTATGATTAGACTGCAACAATAATCCTTGTATGAGATATAAGTATGTTATAAGTTACATATGAAACTCAAGAAAGGCTTTATGTAAAGAATATGATGGTAATGTTAAATATTGTGTATTATGAATTAAGAACGTGGCATCCAAGAAATGGTAACTTAAATTTTTATTAATCTGCACTGAATATAAGTTCCCAGGGGAAACTGAGAATATTAATGAGTCATAAAGAGCCATGATTTCTTGATAGCGAAATTGATCAAACTAATTATCAATCTATAAGTGTCAGAAAATATTAAAATTACTCCCATTTCCAGGTTTACTATTTTCTTTGATGGAGCTATTAATTTTCAATACTCTCATTCGTTCATTTGTTGAAGTAGTAGTTAGATTTAATTGTTTTAATTGCTTGTGTATGTGTTATGGGTAGATTAAGGTCATTATATATGCTTTGTCATTGAAGTGTCTGATATTGCTAGATGCACTATAGCTTTGTCTTTGTGATGCATTATTGTAGATTACTGGATGATAATGAGAAAAGAAAACATAAGTTAATTCTGTCTGGAGTATATTTCAGACATTCACATATACTATTGTGTCTAAAAAAATTCAATTATGTATATAATATGTGTGGATTTTTACCCATCTTCATAGAAAATTTTGACTATCATATCATGAGTTGTGTACATAGACTATTGTGAGGTAAAATATACTCATAAATAAATATTTAAATTTCTATCATACTCATTAGTTCTTCATAGAATTTAAATTGGCTTGCCCAATGTGGTGGCCTACTGGAACATTAATTTAATTGTTTCAAATTCTAAACTATACACAAAGAATTCTTGGTGACCGACCATGGGCGACGACAAATGTTATACACAAGGTCGAATATACTGTACCACATTTCTAAATTTAATTCTCCATATCTTTCTTTACCGTTGTATGTTGTTATATACTAGCAGATTTTTTTGTATTTGCATGTGAGAGGATCATTTGATATGCAGAAAGCTGAGTCACTAGTCTATTTTTTTATGATGTTAGTCTGCATAACATATTTCACTGTATACTGTGTTGAGAGCAGCCGGAGATTAGATGTTAGTTGTCTGCACTTTATTAATGCAATTTGTAGTGATCTTTCGGCAGTGTGACGTGAGGATTAGTGTTAGTTTATTGCAGCTCATCTATGAATTCAGCTGTGAATTTTCTTAAGTGTCATGTGAAAGCACATAAGTGCTTCTTTATGTGCTCAAAGTATGTTTTTTTAATGATGCTTAGATTTTGTCTTATTGCTAATTTAATTTTGTATAAACGCGAAAGAGATTTTTTTTGCAGTAGAGGTAATATGTTTCTCTCACTGCTAGAGTACCAGTTCGCCTATCTCCCCCAGGTTGTCCTGTCGCAGCATCCATGTTTGAAAGTATCTATGATGTTTGATGATAATTTGATTGTAGTTTCAACTTTGTCAATATATGGTGCATTGTTGGAACATGATTTCTTGCGACTGGTTTAGACCCTGTATGTCCAACAGTAGCCTAGTGTCCTTCTATCCTGTTTCCCTTTTTTACCTGCTACATGTAAATCACGTTAACCATGCTTCCCAATTGGTCGTCGCGTGAAAAAGGACTCTACGTACAGACTGCCCTCTCATGTCGATGAGCATTTTGAACATGGGATAACTCGATTGCAGAATAAGCACTGGTGACAACCAGTGTACGATGATGCAGGTCAAAGGCAGGACTTCATATTCGCAATTCAACTTTGCGCTATGGGAGCACTCTGAGAAAACACAATTATTCGTCGCCCTAGACGAATACATGCAGGTATAAAATGTATTCTATACATTATTATGTATATTCCTATCTTACATAAATACATATTTATATATTATTCTATATATCATTATGTATCTATCTTATATATAAATTAATTTTATATTCCCATATTTACATGTACATAATTATGTAGAAATTAAATCTAGAGTAATGTTATTTTACACACACACACACACACACACACACATATATATATATATATATATTCATATCCATATCTATATACCTATACACAATCACATATTAAATAAATTAAAAATATCATATATTTTCTAATTTATATACCTATTCATATACATAATTATGTTTAAAATAAATTAAAAATAATTTTTTAAATTACACATTTATGTACCTTTACCTATAAAAATTATATATAAAATAAAGGGAAAATTATCAGCACCACAATCCCAATCAGAACCACAATTGCAATCAGTATCACAATCCTAATAAGCACCACAATTCCCATCAGCACCACAATCCCAATCAGCACCACCACCTTCAACACTACCACCACTACCTTACATGATTTTCCAGCTGCAATCACGTGGCAGCTCAGTGATTGGCTGGTGGGTGTCCGCACAGTGTATTATGGTGCAATATGATTGGTCCAAAATCAAAATGTCATACGGCTTACATACTCGTATATATAAGAATTTGGGAAGTCATCTGAGAGGATTAGTTTGACAACGGCTGTCGCGAAAGATACATCGTCTCGGCTAGCTTATGCGTCACATAATCCATAGCTAGTTACGTTAAAGTGGAGTGGATATTGCCCACCAATTGTTTCTCGCAATCGACTTCTTCAGCTGCAATGGCTAAATCACTAGAAGTACCTACTTCCACCAGTGCAGTACCATCGTTTCAGATTGGTATGGTGACATCGACTTCTTCAGCTGTGACACCTACATCACTACCAGTATCTTTTTTCACCAGTTCAGCACGATCATTTACAGACGCTACATTACCAACGACTTCTTCAACTGTTGCGGCTACGAAATCTTCCATGGAGACATCGAAATTTTCTGCTGAGGTATTCTAGAATACCATTTCCGACGATATCTGCTTCTTTGTCTCCAGCACCTACATCTCCAACATGTCCGCCCGAGTCTTTGCCTGGACCACTACATCGTCATCTGTGTCACCTTCATGATAAGATGTTTAGTGTCAACCACACTGCACGACATAAAAACTTTAATTGTGCCAAGAATCCTTGTTGTATGTCATATTTGTGTGACAGGTGTGGTACTCAGTTCAGCCATAGAGACAATTTACTTAGACATCTAAATACCTGTAAAGGTGACGTGCAATTTTCATCAGTACCTAGGTACCTGGTTTGCTGCAAGCAGGTCTTTTGTGACTTCGGCGCATGCCCTCAAAAGTGTAGTTACCTACATAGCCTGTCCTGCACAGTGTGTAGGTGTTATAAATATCACAATATTTACGCACAAGGACAACACAAGTGTGAATAGCGATATGCATAAAAGACTGTAACCTACAATAAAGTTGCATGTATTGGGATGCATATATATTGAAGAATATTTGTAAGTTTTTAGAGGCCATGCTGTGATTGTTATAAAATAATTGAATATAAAATATGTGTAAAAATAAAAGGTGTTTTACTTTTACTTCGTGTTTACCTAATCTGCCAGAATAAAATTAAAATTAAAAGCGAAGAAATAAAATAAATTTAATTAAAAAGTATTGTAAAAATTACCATTGTACTTTATGTACATTTGTGTGTAATTAAATAACAATACTTTTTTAAATTGTTAAACAAAAATTTTTACTAAGAAATTTATATTAAATAGATTATGCACGCATTCAAAGTCCCACATCATGCTTGTAGTTATACTGCTGATTGGAAACATTAAAAAAAAAAATAGAGTCCAAAATTACAGGTTTTTAATGCCTATAATTGTAAGGGCGGGTAGGATACTTGGCCTCCAGCAAGCTGACATTTATGAATTTATTATAGAGTTTTTGTTTTCAAGGTCATTCAAAGTCATGGGTTCAAGGTCAAGGTTTCCTGCATATAGTATGGTGGTAGTAGTCTGTAACATTATATGCTTGTTGACTTTTACGTATTTTTAGTCGAGTTTTTGTTTCCAAATTCATTCAAGGCCATGCAGTCCAGGTAGAGGTCACCTGCATCCAATATCTGCTACGATGGCTGATAGCACCAAAGATGGCTGACTTGGTATCGGCTAGGTGGATAGAGACCTTCCGACTAATTTTTTGGGAGAGGGGTGAGAGGGAACCTCAGGAAAATTATTTTTTTTAATAATTTTTTTTTATAGTTTTTAATATATATATTAGTTTTTTTTTAATTTTTTTGGAATTTTGAAGTTAAAGACCAAAGGTCAATTTCAAATGTCGTGGGTCCTGCTCTCCTGACCTCGGGGTCGCTAATCCTGGTCACCTGGGTCACTGATCCCTGTTACCTGGGTCACTGATCCCTGTTACCTGGGTCACTGATCCCGGTCTTCAGCTCTGGAAACATGGGAATTTTTATGAAATTTTTAGGGAAAGGGGAAATTTTTAGGGAAAAGGGAGAAATTTGAGAGAAATTTGGTCGATTTTAAAGGAAAAAAGGGGAAATTTGGAGGAAAAAAGGGAAATTCCAACATGGCGGTCGGCTGCCCGATGTCCTTGTGGCAGAACGTACATAATATTCAACTTACGTGCTGTCATATGAGATCATGTGAACATAGTGAAATCAGCGTGATTCTAAAACCTCTGCTACAATCGCTGTATCGTTCCGTAAGGAAATAACAGTAGCGTTACCATGCGAGGCTGAAAATGTGCAATATATAACCACAGTAAATAAACTCTCTTGTGACCAATCATAATAAGCCTATTAAATAAAATAAATATTTTACATGGATTGTGGATAGTTTCTAACAGTGTGTTGGTAAATCTGATTTAATGCAGACCAGCTTATTTGTGTTTATTTTTACGTGAAAAACGTTTGATTTTGCTAGAAAATATTACGAGCATTGGTAAACGTTATAGAAAAGAGATTAGTTGGTAAAGATGCAAACATGACATCTGCGCATAAATCTTCATTTGAATGAAGGGAAATCGGAAATGTAGACTACCACAAAGAGTCCAATTTAACAGCCACTTTTCCTACCTCGAATTCTTTTTCACCGACTCCCGTAGCACGTGCAGTACAGACATATGCCTTATACCCGAGGGACAGATTTGCCGTCCCTGACTTGGAGAATATGTGAGATCAAACATGGAGGAGACTGGAGCACTTCGAGAAAATCCCACTATCCGCTAAGCTCTCTGTTTGATAAGCACCACAGGAGGCTAATTTTCTTATCACTGACACAACTAGGGATCGAGGCAAAACATAGTTTTACATGTTATATCACCCGAGATTAATTTCATTTACACGAGACCGCAACTTTGCAGCGAGCAAAAATTATTTTCGATGAAAGGTACAGTATATTCATTTCGTCCTTAAATGCATAAAATTTTTATTACTACAGTTAAGTGGTTTACGAAAGCTCAGTCTCAAACGCAAATGTTATTACTATTTACGCTTGCAAACATTATTGGAGAGCAAGCATAATATAAGCTATTCACGGTAAAGTGAGCACTTTTTAAGGCCCTTCTAAATTTTTCGTTGTAGCCAATTTTTGTCTTTTCGCCACTTTTTAGTATCAACATTGCCATGTGCCTGACAAATATGGTGTATGCTTTCACCACTTTCGAAAGGTAGTGTCTGCGTCTGCTATGAAACATTCTTATTAATGGCTAATGGCAGTTGGGAGGGCCTTAAAAAGTGCTCATTCTAACGTGAACAGCCTATACTTTACTTACTCTGTGGGCATAATACTTACAAAATAAAAGTTGGCATGGACAAATATGCATGACAATTCGAACAAAAGGTAAACTTGTACACAGACTTAAACTAAATTTTTCAATTCACGGTCAGCTTAAAGGTGAGCTCTTTGGAACAGCGCACCTTGTGACGGAAATATTCCCAGGCCCAAACTCTCCCATGAGGAATCTCTGTTTTGTTCCCAACCTGAGCAGAAGATACTTTGGCACAACTAACGTTCAGCGTTACCAGATTATTATTTGATTTGTCACCGTTTGGGCTAGTTCAAGGCCAAATTTGCGACTAAGATGTCCGAAAATGCGACTATCGCAATTTGGACGATTTTTGTAATGAATTTGCGATTTTGGGCTATTTGGAACAATTTACGTCATATTGATGTATTTTATTATTGTAAGCAAAATAATCGATTCCATAAGTAAGATTTATATTTGATAAAGGTGATCACTATGGATGCATCCAAAGAGGAACTCATGAGAAGTCTTGTTTCTCGCTACTGCTCTCTGCTGTTAATGTATAGATGAATAGAAAATCACTCGATAATATATATATATAATTGTGAGTAGGTTTTTTCTAATTTAAAGCAATTAGTGTTTAATGCATATACAATTTTACATGAAAAATTATTCATATTCTATTGTAATTATGAAATTAGTATAAGGTGTATAAAAACTGGGCGACAAAATATTGGCTATTTAGGCGACTTCATCAAAAACAATCTGGCAACCCTGATTACGTAATACACTGCCATGTAAAAAGCCGAAGTGGCTCAGGCTTACGTTACGTGGACACGTGACAACCTCTTAAACAGCACGTGTAGCTGGAGAGCAACGCTGTTTGGGCACTGAAGAAGTTAAGCTGACTTACAATAAATTAAAGAAATATGATTTGAGAAGATGCAGTTACTGCAGTTATTGTACACCAGAAGTGCTTCTTTTGGCTTTACAATTCACAGTTCACCTGATAATTTCTAAATCCAGCCAGTGAAAACTTGCAACAGGCTGTCTTTTTTTTTTTTTTTTTTTAATTAACAACACAACCGTATATGCACAGATAATTCTTCAAAGGAGACATTTTCCGGCATACAAGTTTATTGCAGTTAACTTATTCACAAATATCATTATAAAAATGCACATACACGCACCTTTTCAAAATTTCTGATCCTTACTTGTAAATAAGTTTCCCACCAATAACACAGACTGTTCTGTTCTGATCGGTCGCCGCCACGCAAGTTTTATTCATGATATAAAATATGACTATTTCTTTTAACGATCATTAAAATCCCAACACCACGCCCGACCTGCTTAGTTCAATTGGAAACCGACAAATAAGATGGAATATTTTCAATTCTTCTGTATTACGCCACAGCGCATAAATTAACGCTTAACTTTTGTGTTGTAAACCCACAGTCATTCTCGTGACGGTATACATACATGGTTCTTTTCTTTCAGCTGCATTGGCCACACATGCAAGTAAAACTATTAAATAGGGCAGAACTTCGCAGTAGCCAATCTCCGTTTTCCAATATTGGATTACTCTCCTGCCTCTAGCGCTATAAAAACAACCTGCATAGGATTTGTTGTGAGGATACTGTTTGTGTAAGAAAGTGCCTTGAGATGTTTGTATACTTTTTTTTAACCTAGTTTTAATGCAATTAGAATACACCGGAGTCAGTCAAAGCATTTTATTCATATAAAAGGGTGGAATAAACATGTTCATCATTGTTGACGGTGTAACTTTAACAGTTCTAGTGGCGTTGAAGGAGTAAATATTGGGAACATGCACAGAAGAAAATAATCAGCTTCGGGTCTGCCTTATCTTCAGCCTGTGAGTAAAACTGAACACAAGTAGTTTTTTTTTAATTGGATGTGACGTCGTACCAAACGAAAATGTTACATTTTTTTTTTTTCAACTGGTGTAGTTACACATGGTGAAATTTGCGCAGCAAAATTTTCATCAACTCTTGAGGAGATGTCACTGGTGTAGTGAAAATAAGAGTGCAGGCATTTTTTAAATATATTATTTGTTTATTGATAGATTGGTGAGAAATCTGTTTTCATTACGAGAAGAAAGTTTGGGTCATTCTTGTAGGTCGAGGTTTAAAGGTTTTCGTTGATGAAAAGAGCGAATGAAGCGTGATATAAAATGAGACAAAGTTAATGGGCTATTCACGGTAAAATGAGAAATTTTAAATGGCCCTTATAAGTTTTTCCTTTTATCCGATTTCCATCGTCCTACTGCTTTTTAATATAAACATTGCAATGGTACCAATAAACAGCGTATACATTTCACCACCATCAAAATTTTATGCCTGAGGCTTCAATAAGATATATTTACTAGCTGTTAATGACTGTTCGGTGGGTCTGAAAAAGTGTTCACTTTATCGTGAACAGACTATAAACTTTGATATTCCACGTTGTCTGTTTTGATGAAAATTCTTTTAGAAATTAATGTGAACATACTTAAAACTTATTTAGAGACTTCGGGGAGTCCATTTTTGTTCAATCGCTGAACAGTAAATTTAACATTATAAGGTTAGCCTGTTATGCAAGTATAATCCTGCATACATGTTATTTCAGGGAGGCTACTAAAATTATTTACGAATAATAAAAATAAAATAACTTTCACTCGGACTCTTTGAAATAAAGAATATCCGGTACAAAAAATGTTTTGTCAATTGTGCAGCAGAATGGTGGTGAGAGCTGCACAAAAGTCGTTTTTTTTCCACATGTAGTGTAACTGCACTACACCACTGGTCGAAAGAAACGAACCTATTGTTACCTGGTTGGCAGAGGAGCTCCTAGACGTGCAGTCACCATGGTGCTTCCCCCGACACTGGTGGTCGCGTCTCGTCGGCACCTCCTGGCACAATCGATACTACCTCCGCCCTCAACCACGGCGCACACTATCGCCAGAAGAGGACCCGCGTGGTGCAGTTATCGCGCGACCATACCATCTACTTGTAACAGTGCAACTGTCTTCCATTGCCCCCAACATTCTCATATCAAGTGTTTAAAAGCTCATTTACCTGTAATATAAGAATGGACATTGCACGGTACTCTCAGTTATACGAGAACGGAAATGTCTTACGAAACCGAGAATCTGAGCTTACTAGCTTGGCTTGGGGAAAACAACGAACCGTTGTACAAGAAGCGACACAACAGTCAGCCGCTCGAAAATTATTCACTTCTTATTCCCATTTGCACCATCATCTTTCCCGATCCGAAATCGAATGATCCTAGTTCTGAACCAGAATAGAATTTGATCTTGGTTCTAATGTAAAAGTGTTGCACAAACGAAATTTCATGATTCTGGATCTCCGATTCGTCGATCTTGGTTCCAAAGTAAGAGATCGAGATTAGGTATGAGACAAATTTTTCTATTGGTTCGTAATATATGACGTCATGGAAGTAGGCGTATTTTTCACTATAAATAGAACTAGTTGTGCTATGTTTTATCTGTTTTAAGTGAATTATTGTTGTACGAATTTTACTGAGTAATATTCAAGTGCGTATAATGTTGTTTTGATTTCCCAAGGAAACAATCGAATGTAGATACATATGTTGGCGTATTTTCAAATTACATTTGTCGAGAATGGCTGCTGATCTTGGATCGAGATTTCGAACTGCCAATTTCGACGGTTCGAAATGAACATCTCGATCTCCAGTGCAGTTATGACCTTGGATGGTGCAACAATTTTCTGTGTCGATCTTAGATCAAATCTCGGATCGAGTTTCAGACCACGATGGTGCAACCGGGCATTACTGCATTACAAACTAAGCTGGGCCGCGGGGATAAAGTCGTCGTACTACTCCCCTCCCACCTACATTCCCGATGGAGCCGCTCCCGGATTTTCGCATGTGAGAAATCGTGCCGGACGATGCCGCTGGTCGGCGGGTTTTCTCGGGGATATCCCGTTTCCTGCACCCTTGCATTCAGGCGCTGCTCCATACTCACCTTACTTCACCTTCGTCGGCTCTCATAACCTCGAGGTTAAGATCAGCTCAAATCTCTCAACTCCACAAATCAAGTCTTCACTTCTAATTTATATATATATATATATATATATATATATATATATATATATATATATATATACACATACATACATACATAAATAATGTGTTAATATTATATTTCAATATTAAATAGGTTAATGATAATATGCTTTAACCTGTCATTAATTTTTTTTGAATCGCCTTACAGCCCCGAACATTCCTTACAATGGTTAATTGATGTTGGACCTAGCTAGTTTTCGTTTCCAAAATCTCGTATTACGTGATAACGTGACGTGGCTGCCTGGTGCGGGACCGTGTCGAGTGAAAGGATACGGTTTTACATGTTATATTATTTTAGATGTGTCTCAGCTATTATCTTTCACGATATTGCTTTTAAACCAAAATAACGCTTTGTGCATCTTGCCCGAGCCACATTTCTACAAAAAGTTTTCTTTTGCGGTATTTTCCCCACCAGGAAAGCCCATTAAGGGTCAACACATTAACAGGCCTGGATGTGAGGTTATGCTGACCAGGTACTCCATTCTCCCTGTCCCAGACTGGGGCATCAGACAATATCTGCCCGTTTATTCTACCATATCAGTTCCGTTCCAGGTAAGGCCAATTCTCATTCAGCTGATTTTGGATGCCGTGAAAACCTGATGGCATGACATATCTCGCTAAACACGTTAAAAATGTATGTACTCGTGTGATTAAAAAATAAAGAGTGTTATTAATTACTGTATTCCGTCAAGCGCTTAAGGACTTCGCTACTCTTATAACGAAATGCATTCTAGTAGTAGGATTTAGGGCAGTCTGGCATAGTGTATTTTAAATTGAGCAAATTTGGAAACCTGGCACCAGTGCCCACCGACGCCATATTAAATTTCACTATTTTACCTTTTTCCTTTAAAATTCGCCCCCCCCCCCTCCCCTCAAAAAGCACCAATCCTGTCATTTTCAAAAACGATCCCCTTATTTGCAAAAAAACGATCCATTGAAAGGATTTGGGGGGATCGTTTTCTAACTTTGACCTTATCCTTGGATGACCTTGAAGCCAAAATTTCCAGAAAAAAAGTCCCAAAACCATTTTTAAAAAACCGAAAAGAAAAAAAACTCAAAATCGAGGAAAACATTACAGTGATGATTCCGACCACCATGTTGTATACCAGTGGCCTTGTCCCAACAATTTTTCTTGAGTTTTTCTTTACTCGAGAAAAATGGTAAAAATCTAGTTAATTCATAAAAGTCGGTGAGCACGTTACATTACTGATTACGACCACCATTTGGAGTCAGGTAACCTTGACCTTGACCCTTTGCCCATTACCTTCAATAATCTTATACCCAAAAAATTCGAAAAAAAGAAATGGAAAAAAAATTAACATAGAGGAGAAATATAATCCGACCGCCATTTAGGATCCAGTTGGCATTGACCTTGATCCAAGACGAACTTGGATTACCTTGAACACAAAAATTTGCAAAATTGTTTTAAACATTCCCAAAAATAATTTAAAAACTGCTAAAAATTATTTAAAAAACACAAGAATTTTATTTAAACATTTCATTTAAAAGATTTCTCAAAAATTTAAATTAGAGGGGTTGGAGGACTGGAACCGATCAGCCACCATGTAATGACGTCAACCAACCACTATATTGAATCCAAGTGACCTTGATCTTAACCTTTTACATTGACCCAGTGAACTTGTATGACCTAGAACCCAAAACAATACGAGATTCTCCAAACATAAACTAAGAGCTTCCAAAAATGTATAAACAATATAAAAAACTTATTAAAATTGTATTTAAAAACTTATATTCCCTAAGGTTCCCTCAGCACAACATCCAGCAGACGATTGACCCTCGCTAATGTTTCTCATTGGTTGATTAGTCGGTTGTTCTCCAATCCCTACACCAATGTTTCTCATTAGTTGATCACTTGTACTCACTTCAACCCCAAATTTACTTTTAAAGGGTTGATTACTCATCCTCGTTCGACCCACCACAAATGTTTCCCATTTGATAATTATTGGGCAGGCATCGCATCCACATACCTCACCTTTGCTCATTCCGTTGTATGCAGTCATATTGTTTTTTCGTTTGCCATATGTTTTCACTTTCAACACCTAGGTGATGCAAGTAAATTATTTATAGATTTCACCACCAGAGGAGCTGTTGATTTAGACATTCAGACACCATGTGGCTGTCGACCTTGATCTTGACCCTAAGTGACCTTTACTCCAAAACATCTAGAAAAATCATGAAATCGAAAAAAATACCAAAAATCGAAGGAGAAATTACATTATTAATACCGACTACCATCATGGATTCCATTTTGCTTAGTCACATTTCGATGATCCTCTGTCATTACATCTCATCTGCACTCCATCCACCATGTTGGGTTTTATGCATTCTTTGTTATTCTATGTCAACCATTTTAGTTTTCATCTCTACCACGATCTTACATAGTATCGTCCCCAATTTCCCACATACTTATGCTCTATCTTCCCATGTCGGTCATCTATGATTTCATTTATTTAAGCTACCAGGCAAGCCGTCGTCAATACCTTTCTTCTATGCTTTGTCATGCCATGCCCTCCCTATTTGATTTAATTTTGTTTGGCAATCTTACTTTAATTCTCTATCAATCCTACTTGATTTAGCTGCGAGGCTATGATATTATATTTTATTCATGCTATACCATTACACCTCGATTTAGTAGCCTGCTGGTAACCGGCCCCCTTGAACCACCATATTTGATTTCATCACTCTAACAATCTTTGATTGTAACATACGATCTTGCTCTTTAGTCATCGGGCTCTTCCTTTTAGGTCGTCATTTGTGTTTACTATAACCATAACTGGGGTGTATTAGAGCAGGACCACGCATGTAGACATATATGTAGGACCTCTCTTCATAATATACGGCACTGAAGCAGGTCTGGCCATGCTCGACTCAGCCTTCGGAATCCCCTCCCTCCATGCCTAAGGGTCAGATTTCTAACACTTCAACAGCATACTTCGAAGACTGCAAAATCCGACATGCTTAGAATGTATTATGGTATTAATCCACTGTTTTTATGCTTCAGCATATACCTTTGCTACATTATCAATGTTTATGCACATCCAGTGATTGACCTACACAAGAAATTCTGAAGTACTATCTTTTAAATAATCATATTTTGCCCACATCATTTCATTTATTTTTATTCTCATTCTCACTTACAGTATCAGCCTGTAGTGGCATATCTGAAAACCAAGCCTACCATATTCCCTATATCAGGGAAAGTAGGGTACATCAACACTAGCGAGAAATAGCACTTTTGTTTGTTTAAAGAATACATGTATTTTTTATGTACATAAGATTACAAACTTAAAAAAAAAACGAAATACACACATTCTCCATTCTATACATGCAGTGTCTTTTCAGCAAAGTGCTGCCTTCACAGTTGTTGATATGTCTGTTCAGCTCATTACCTTGTTTAAACAAACATTTGAACTTAATACATTATTGCATAACACAAGAAGGACCCTTCACACCAGTAGTTCTTTCTTGCTTCCTTGACCCTGGTTGTAGGCAAATATCTTGTCACAGAAACAGCAACGAAGCCTTGACGAAGTTATCGATGTAGGCACTGCTGCAGCTGCTCCATCACATTCCCGAAGAAGTCGATGGCCATACTGCTGTAAGTTACCCATCCGAAGAATACGAAGGTGCTGTCGGCGTCATGCCTGAAGAAGTCGGTGGTATCACTGCTGTAGGTGATCCATACGAAGAACTTTATGGTGCTTTCGGCGTCATGACTGAAGAATTCGATGATAACACTGCTGCGACTGACTCATCCGAATAAGTCGCTGGCACTGCCAGCATCATGCTCGGAGAAGTCGATGTTAGTACTGCTGTAGGTACTGTTGCTGGACCCGCAAACTTTGTCACCATAACATTATAATCGTTTTCACATGCTGAAACATTGTACCTATCACTTCAGCTGCTATCAAACTAAGCCTCACATCTGACCACCAATTACTTGTGGTGCACGTGGTACTGATTGTGGTGCATGTGGTGCTTATTTTGGTGGGTGTGGTGCTGACTGTGGTGCATGTGGTGCTGATTGTGATGCATGTGGTGCTAATTGTGGCTGTATCGAATCAGTGTTGCAAATTTTATAATGTCTCTTTAAAGCACCCCTCCGGGTTGCTTAGGGGTAGTTTAGGGATCATTTAGGGGTAATTAGGGGTCGTTAAGGTGTATTTAAGGAGACATTTAAGGATCATTTAGTGGTAATTTAGGGGCATTTGCAGAGCAGGATGGGATAGTCTTGCTAGGAGTCAGTCTGGCAGTAGTCAGTTGTCTACTTTAAGTGTGACCAGGGGTTCAAGCTGAGCGAAGAACTTGTCTGGAAGAAACAGTTGAAGTTATAACTTCATAGTAACGTGATCAAGAAACTAGACAAAATGTTTGGTTGCATTGAGGCAGAAAAATGCTTAAATCTCACAGTTGAAATGTGTTAATATGTATATTTGTATAGCAATAACTAGGCTGAGTATAGGGTCATTTAGAGGTCATTAGGGAATATTTTGGAGTTATAGGGGATCACTACATTGACGTCGTAGTTTTGGTTCAGTAACATGGAGTTCTTGAGACTTCCATCGGTGATGTGATGAATGGTAATTTCGACCCTATGGCTACTTTATGAAAATCGTCTGCGACCAGTATGAACGACAAGCCTGTGAACTTATCACCAGGAGCAACATTTCTTTCCACGCAGACACCTTCATTCCTGGTTTCTGATACTTCCAACATGACGACAGTCGAACCATCTGGGTCCACTTGTTTATCATCTACAGAACTTTAAGTGTCATATCGGTGTCGCTTTTGCTGCAAGGACTTTGCCTTCAGGCTTACTGCACAACGACATGAAGTTTATAAATACCAGAATAGTTGATTTCATAGTAAATGAAGGACTGAGATTTATATAAGAATACACTTTTTACATGGACGAACATGAATATTTTTTGAGAGTTTTGTGGTTATATATTTTAATAAATTTTAAACACAAAAATGTAATAGTTTTTTTCTTATTAACCTGATATCGTAACCAATCTGTTATAACCTGTTTTCGTTTTAAAAAAAAAACCTCACTATGAAGTAAATATTAACTAAACACTACGGTTATAAATGGCTTAAACATACATTCATGGATCTAGAAATGACACTTGCAAACTGAATTTCACGAGCCTTCCTCCTGTGTTCGCAAATTATATTCGCATACCTATATGCTCATACATATTCGTTTGCTTACAAGCCGACTTGTAAAAAAACTGTGGAACTGTGGTCTGCTACATAATTATTTAAAAAGAATACGGTATATAAAAACATTCAATGTGAGCATAAGAACATAATCTGATTTAAGATTCGACCTGACTTATAAAATAGTGTTATTGAATATATTACTCATTAAAAAAATATTTCTAATGGTAAATAATATGAATTTAAACTGAAAAAGCCATAAATGCACTGACTGAAAAGAAATATTTAAATAATACAACAAAATGTTTGATACACTGTTATAATTGTACGAGGGGGTGCAGCTTCTTTGTTTGGACACAACTAAACCACATTCAAGCATCGCTCTTCACCGCCACTTGTGTAGCTCAGTGTGTTGAGTACACGACTCCTGTTAGAGAGGCAGTGGATTCAAATTCCCAATTCTCTAAGAAAAAAAAAACTTATTTTTTAAAATGTTACCAACTGTCATGGGAAACTGTAAAATTTACATTATTTATTTATTTATTTTATTTTACCGATTTTGGATTAAAAATTTTTTTCAATACATTTATATAAATTTTTAAAGATTTCGGCATTTTTCAAACATTAGATAAGATAAATTTAAATAAAATAATTTTAACTATATATGAATTCATCGATTCCAAGATGCATGATCGTTGTACGATTAATTTTATATGGTTGGCCAGCTGCCTGACCGGCATGAATGGTGTGAGAAAAGGTGCAGGGCATGGGGCATGGGGCATGGGCAGGGCCATAGCCAAGGGAATGGTGAGGAGGGGAAGGAGAGAAAAATAGGGCGTTGCCCCTCTTGGAAGTTACTTTGCTCCCCTTATGGTCGTAGTCGAAGAAAAATTATTATATTTGTTTTAAATAATTTTTTCTACTGAAATGTACATTTACGAACACATGACTGTGCATTATATTTGTTTCTTAACAATGTTTATAGTACGATAACTATTTTGCAATTAACAAATTAAGCCTTTATTTATCCCCTTGTATGAGAAAATTGCATTAACGTTGGAAAAATGTAAATGTTTGTCTCATAATGTTTGCAGATAAGTTACAGTTTCCCAAGGAACCAGTATCATGTTTAGACATCCCAGCTGAGCTAGCTGCACTTGGTGCGCTATCTAGCAATCCGAGAAGTCACAAGCATGCGTGTTTCACTCACTTGTTGCTAGGGGGTGATTCGTAACTTAATACTGCATTTGTAACTTAATGCTTGTTCGACTTATCTTTGTATCTGGCTAGTTTGTTAAGCATGACGCGACTTTGATGTTGGTTTGCCGTTCTTTAGCGAATATTGTGAGACTCGTGAGTTTACAATGGATTTAAGAAACTTTTTTTTCTCCAAAAAACCGCGTTTCGAAGATGAAGCCGAAGAATCCCGTGCCGCAATTGTTGAAGATTCTCGTGAAGAAACTGCTACAGGACAGATGTTACAATGTACTAGTACGGCAGAAGTTTGGATATGAGTAAGAAAGGTGAGCCGATAAAACTAGTTGTTTTGAATGATTATCCTAAATACAGTAACAATCGGTCTTCTCGTGCAGTTTGGTTACAAACAGTTTAAATGGCTAGAATATTCAGTTGTCAAAGATGCTGCGTTCTGTTATGCTTTCCACCAGTTCAATCCAAAAGGGACAAAAGAAACAGCCTACACAGTAACCGGATTCAGAACCTGGAAAATTGCGACTGATTAAAGGATTTGCAAAACATGAAAAATCTGAAGCACACGCACAGTCCATTATTATGTGGGAAGAAAGGAACCTTCGAACTTCAACACGTACGCCTGTGTCACGTCTAGTAAATGAAACAGTATTTGCGAAGCACCGGTACTACATGAAGTCGGTAACCGAAGTTGTTCAGTTCCTTGTTGTTAGTGAACTTGTTCTACGAGGCACTTTTGTAATTGAAGAAGCACATGAACGAGGTTTATTCGTGAAACTTTTTGAGTATACAATGAAGAAAGACAAAGAGCTGGCTGAGTGCTCTTTACATATTCCGAAAAAACGCTGCCTACACTTCAACCGAAATTCAAAATGAATTAATTGAAATTATGGCTGCAGTTGTCTGAGAGAGTGTAGTAGACGATATAAGAAATGCAGACGTTCCAAGGTTTACATTGAGGTAAATGGGACTAGGGACAATAATAACCGAGAAAGCATTGCAATAGCTATTCGGCATGTTAAGGACGGAGAAGTTAAAGAATCTCTACTTAGTGTTATTACTACACAGAAACTTTATGCAAGAACTTTCACAAATGCAACTCTAAAGGTGGTGTAGCTGCACACATACAAGCAATGCTGGACCAGAATATACCATATGAGCACTGCTGCAATCATCGTCTCCATTTAGTGGTCGTCAGGACAGTGTCCAATGTTACTGCGATTTGGCTTTTTTTTTTACCAGTGCATTATGCTGCACGATTTCTTTCATCATGGGAAAGTTGCAGCATTGTATGAAAGTAAAACGATTTTTCGTCTTCTGGAACAGCGATGGTCTGGTCACTTAGCCATCACTAAAGTTATTCTTGCTAACTACAAAGAAATTATACTTGTGTTTGATGCTATAAAAGAGAACAACTTCAGTGGGAAGGATATGGATAAAGTTTTGAGGCAGTTTAATGATAAAAGAGCTAGAAAATTACAGTTGTATTAAGATTCATGAATATTTGATATTCTGTAATCAGAATATCAATATGAGCAATTATGTCGTAGACTGTGCTGCTAGATTAAAACAATAACTTCATTCCAGTGTAAACAAAATTACCGAAAATAATAAAAATGTGCAAAAGCAAATTTTTTTAATGATTTCAGGTAAAGCAGAAAACACAATTTCGGAAAATGTCGTTTGTATTTTATTTTTTGTCTATTGTTGTTTCTTGTATGTGTAGCAACAGCTCAGTTTATGTTTGTTTTACAGAGATACAGTCCTAGAAGTATTAAACGTTTTTTATCAATAACTCAGATTTATCAGATTTCAGTGGTGGGCTCTAGTTTTCATGCTAAATATTCTGCCACCCCTATAAATAACCTTGTCCCCCCCCCCCACTCCGCACCGAACCACGGTGCTGGGAGGACATCCTCTCAAAGGTCTAGCCTGTCTCCCTCCTCAAGGAAGCTGGTCAGCCATCTAGGTGTAAGGTTGTAGGCGAGTCGGCTAGCTGCTCGACATCGTAGAAGCAACACTAGCCTTACTCTGTCTTTCTGAAGACATGACTAAGGTCGGCCGACAAACTGAAGGTACAAACACAGACAAAATGTCGTACAACACACAGGAGAACACAGTAATGACACGAGCACAGTCTAAGCTACCTGTAGCTAGTAAATCAAGTACGAGCCCAGAAGGAAGTACTGCGGATACACATCCGAACATCGGGGAACCGAACCACACAAACACAACATAAGACAGGTGACTGGAGGATATCGCTACCCCAAACACGAGTGTAAGCGAGGCCAGCCAGTCCATGTCTGAAGGCGACAACAGCACTGCGGGGTCTGTGAACGTCACCAGCGGGTCAACCGATGGTGGGCCCAGAGATTCATCATCAAAGGCTTGCCCAAGAGCGACGTCGAAATTGAAGCCCTCAGGGATGATATCGGAGCTTGTGGGTTCGAAATTATAGACCTTCGCAATTTCACACGGAAATCCCCTGCGTACACCCCTAAGAAACCCAAATACATCTCCACTGGCACTTGGTCAGTTACAATAAAGAACACAAAGCAAGACTTTCTCAGGGTCAAGCGACTGTTCGGATAGAGCCGTACAAACCGGGTCCCGGAGATGTGCCACACTGCCGCAACTGCAGTCAGTGGGGCCACACAAAAACACTGCACTATGCCGACTGTATGCGTGAACTGTGCAGGCCCGCACTCGCACAAAGGATACAGCGTAAACCAGAAAGACGACAAGCCCCTGCGGTGTAATAACTGCAAGGAGGAGAGTCATCACGCTGCGGACAAGTCTTGTAGAGTATACGAGACAATAGTAAACGCTCGTCGAGCAAACATGTACAAAAGCACCCGTCCGCAGTACACTCAATAACAGGCGCCACAAATCACGATCACAGCTCAGTTCCCAGAACTGCGAACACACCCGCGCACACAAACACGACCTTGGGTAACGGTCCAGGCTCGGCCGGTGCCAGTTGTGGCTGGGAAGGGCGTAGCTGAGAGCAGCCAGGCTGGAAACAGCAGGGCTGCGCCGGCGGTGCCTTCTCGGGGTGCTCCGGGCGCTGTACTGGCTGGGACCGGCCCTTTGGCAACGAGAGCGGAAGTCAACAGGCCTGCACAGCAGCCAGACAGACGACCACCTCTACTGCCAACTCCATACCAGCCACCCACACTGGATGGAGGCCTAGGTGCCACTATGAACGGCATCCGGGAACTTACGAACATTCTGAGCGACACGCACTTCACCGAACTCATAACACACCTACGACCATATTTCGGCCCCATCAGGGCAGCGAAAACCCTTGCGGACAAGCAATTACTGTTGCTAACGGCACTAGCATCTCTCCCACAGTAATAGCTGACACTAGAGTAGAGCACAAACTAAACCTATTAAACTGGAATGCCTGCGGGATCAGATCGCATATATATGAACTAGAACAACAACTAATAATATATGGAATTGATATAGCTTTTATTACAGAAACTAGGCTGTATAGCCAAGTTAAACTTAAATTTTCCGGGATATAATGTATATAGATCAGACAGGAACCTGAAAGGGGGCGGAACAGCTATAATAATTAAAAATAATATCCATCACCACCCAGTAAATATTACAGACCTACAGCAGATTGAAGCCACAGCTATAAAAATTAAAAAAAAAACAATACTCACATCTAAATGGCCGAAGTATATTGTCCCCCGAAATCAAAAATAATTGATGAAGACTTATATAAAATTATGGGCGAAAAAGAACACTTCTTAATCGCAGGAGATCTTAACAGTAAAAATAAAGAATGGGACTGTTTAAATAATAATACAAACGGCAGAAAATTAAGCAGACATGCAGATAATAATAATAATGTAATCTTTCCACCACCTAAACCGACACACATGGCCGACACAATAATGGCCAGAGACTGGATAAATTAGACATATTATTAACTAACATTCCCAACTCAAACATGGAATCAGAAGTACCAGACGAATTAGATTCAGACCACCTCCAGTCTTTGTAAAATTAACCCTAAACACAAACAGATCTAATAATAAACATACTATAAAACGTCCAGTAACAGACTGGGAAGGATTTCAGAATGACCTGATAGATAAAATGTAAACCCCACCTAAAATTGATGATGAATTGGCACTAAATGTGCAAGTAAAACTATTCACCGATACAATAGTAAAAACATTAAAACAAAATACTAAATATTTGGAAAAACGTCAGTACACAAGAGTAAATTACCCAGAATTAGACTTCTTAATAGTTCTTAAAAGACAGGTGCGAAATAACTGGCAAAGAAATAGAAATCCCGCAAGTAAAACCGAGTACAATAGGCTTAAAACACAAAGTTCAAGTATGCTCGAAGAATTAAAAATTAAAGACGAGCGAGGCCACCAAAAACGTGGCTAAATATCCTAGAGAAATGTGGCGATTAACTAATGCACTAACAGGGAAACGTAAAAAATTAAACATACCAGCAACAGAAACTCCCCAAGGATTTGTTTATAATGAGAGATAAAGTCAACATAATTGCAGAAAGCCTAGAGAATCAATTTTCCCCCAATAAAGATATACAAGATAAGTAATTCACACAATCAGTAAATAATGACATAAATGACTACCTGAAAATAAAAGAAACCTCCAAATACGAGCCTATCACTTTAAGGGAACTTTTAAAAATAATAAAAACGTGTCCCAATAATAAATCCGGAGGACCAGACGGAATAAAATACGAAGCATTAAAGAAATTTCCTGTAAACGCCCTAGAATTCTTATTAAAAATATATAATTCAATATTTGAACTATGTCGATTCCCATAGGCCTGGAAGTAAGCTAAAGTAATTACAATACCAAAACCTGGAAAGGATCCCAGCAAACCAGTAAACATACGGCCTATAAGCTTACTAAATATCATGAACAAAATTTTTGAAAAAGCCCTTTATTACAGATTACAGTTTCATGCAGACGTAAACAAAATAAATCCAATTAATCAGTATGGATTTAGAGCTCACCACGGCACCATCCACCCACTAATTAAAATAGTAGAAGATATAACAGATGGATTTAATAATAAAGAACGAAGATACACGATAATAACATTATTAGATGCAGAAAAAGCTTTTGACAAAATCTGGCTACCAGGATTAATATATAAACTAATAAACTATAATTTACCAGCTACACAGGTAAATTTACTAGCACACTACTTAAATAACAAACGATTTTACGTAACACTAAACAGAGCAGACTCTAATACTAAATTTGCAACAGCAGGAGTTCCACAGGGATCAGCACTCTCCCCTTTCCTATACAGTATTTAAACTGCTGACGTCCCTATAATAGATGTCAGAACTAACGCTAATATTCAAATGTACGCCGATGACAGTGCAATAATAAAACAACATTATAATGTAAAATATGCCTTAGCAGCCCTACAAAGACAACTAACAATTCTGGAAAAAAGGTACACCAAATGGAGAATTAAAATAAACCCTGAAAAATCCGAGACAATAATAATCACTAAAATGTTACCAAGATCACCTACAGAACTAATACTGTTTAATCAAAATATCCCGTTTGTTAAAACTGTAAAATATTTAGGCATAATATTCGACCATAGATTAATTTGGCAGCCACAAGTAAATAACGCAAGAAATGCAGCACTAAGCAAACTTAAACTGCTATACCCCATTTTAAATGCAGATAACTTCCCACTAAGCAAAAAACTTTTAATATACAAACAAATAATTCTCCCAGCTATGCTATATGGATGTGAGGTATGATGACATGCCGCAAAATTCAGATTAAAAGGTTTGCAAACTGTACAAAATAAATATTTGAGAGTAATAACTAACCAAGGCAGATTCACACCCAATCAAACTATCCATGAGCCCCTCTCAGCAAAATACATTAAAGAAATAATTGTAGACAAAAATAAAAATCTGTATAATAATTTAGAAGGGCGTGGAAATAAAATTATTAAAAACTTGGGTAACTATGATCCTGCAGGCATAAGAAAATTAAAAAAACCCAAACTTATCTGAACACTGCGAAAGTAGGAATGGGCCCGCCCGCTGGTTGGCCGGTGAAGCCGGCCAATCACAGCGCACGGCCCTGCGAGGCTATAAATATGACCGCGCTACCAAAAAATCCGGCATTCGGAGAGCAGTGTGCCGCGAGGCGACAGCTGCATAGCGCAAGACTTAGCACACACAGCTGAGTGGCTCTTCTCAGAGCTGCTCGTGCAATGAAAGGTATACATATGTGGGTAGTTCTTGTTAAAACTACCACGCAGCCCTGGGAAGACGGCCCGGCGCCTGCGTCTGGGCCGCTGACCTCCCCCCCCCCCCCCCCCCAAAATCGGGAATCATGCGTCGGTAGAGCGCGCATGCCGACCGCACCACCCAAGCTGTGCACGATATATTCACTGCACTCACCGAAGCACACTGCACCATAACTTCTTACAAACACAACAAAAAGGAAGTAGAGGTGCGCTGTTTCAGGCGTCAACTGCGTGGGTTCTCGGGCAAGGAGACCTGCCCCACCTCCATTCGGGAATCAGGCCTAGTGGCGCTCGCACTGGCCCAGGGAATAGTGTTCATATGGGGTAACTTCACTTATATATATATGTATATATATATATATATAAAACTCACAAAAGAAATTTCAAAATTTAAAATTTAAAAAAATTCAAAAATTCAAAAACACCATAAAATACTTATATTATCATGTACGTACAATGACGCACCGACTTGATAGTCTGTTTCAGGTCGGGGAGAAGCTCACTGCCAAGAAGGCACAAGGGGGGAGCTCTGCTTTTATCAGAAATCCGACTGGACTATGGTACAAAGGGCCCCCTAGAATATGCACTAATAAAGACCACTTTTCTTTCAGGTTTGCACCCTCAGTGCTCAACACAATTAAAGGGGAAAAAATGAAAAGAAAAACCACCAAACTTTGCTCCCCCCCCCCCCTCTTTATGGGCTGCTCCCGGGAGGCTACGGACGCACCTATACAGAAAATGTGAGTTTAGTTAGCACACTTGCAAATAACAGACCAACATATAAGACAGACATCACGACACTAACATTCACTCCAGCCGCGAGGCTGGAGGGGATCCTCACTCCCCCGCCGAATACAACCACACGTAACTTAATTTAAAAATAGGCAATCACTTAAACAGCCTAAACACGGGTCCGGTGCCCAAGAAACCACAGCTACACGGCGCCTCGCCGTCTTATCCAATGATTTGAGTACGTGTTGGGGTTTATTTTGTATTTACAAACAGCCTGTGAGTTATGGGAGTCTAGGCTCCAGGTCTCACGACACACAGGCCATTCGGTGGCGTACGAGGGTTCGGCGGCGGCCTTACGTTGACGAGCTGGCTACGGCCCTGGGCATGGGGATGGGTGAAGGAGGCTGTTGATGATTTTCGTGATGGTTTTGTTTAGTTGGTGGAGGGGGGATCATGGTCGTGTGTTTAGAGGATGGCATGTTTGGGGGGGGGGAGGGTGTTTCATGTGTTCTTGGTATGTGAGGTGTGCATGGTGGTTTGAGTGTCTTGGGGGGGGGGGGGATGAAATATTGATACTTTCAATATAATTTTCGACGAAGACGTTTGAGGGCAGTGATATAAATCGCTTTAATTGTTAAATACTTTTATAGAAGAAAAATGTGTATGATGGAATGCGGAGGAGGCAGGAGGGGAGGCGTGGAGAATGAGTGGATGAGTGAAGAGATTGAGATTTGGGCGGCTCTTAAAAGCGAGGTATTGAGAGCCGATGAGGGTGATTGATGCGAGTATGGAGAAGCGCCGGAATGAAAGGCCAGATGAAACAAGAGATCCCCGAGAAAACCCGCCAACTAACGGAATCGTTCAGCCCGTTTCCTACATGCGAGAATCCAGTGATCTACCGGGGGATTGAACCCTGTTCGCCTTGGTGGGAGGAGAGTTGGCTAACCGCTCAACCACTGTGGCCCCAGGTAGTAGGAGGGAAGGGGGGGTAAGGTGGGTTGACGAGATTTTGTAGTGGTTGAGGTGTGGGTGAGGGTTGTTGGTAAGTAAGGCATACCTCTTAAATATAATATGGTTTGGGTGTAGCAAATGATAGTTGGCAAACGTAATTAATAATATGTCGATAGTGGCGAGGACCCTGTTTCTAGGAAATGAAACGTTGTCTAACTGGTTGCAGAAAATTAATAAATAATAAAAAATTGGTAATGTTTTTTTTATAATGGTAAAATTTTAACAGTATTGAAGATACATGCACATACACACACCTACACACACACACGCACACACACATATATATATATATATACAGGCGAGACTATGCATAAACTTGGTGTCAGTTTTTACTTGGAGTGATATTTTGAAGAGACATCCTAAAACTTGTAACAGTGGTTCCTTGAAACTGTGCTCATCTCCGCAATCTCCGCAGTAGTATTCTACAAACTCTTCTCTTATTCGCACACCGCCCTGTATTCCCTTCAATCCTCTCCGAACATTCGCGTGCTGCTCCGCACGCTTCCCACATTCCAGCTCATTCGAGCCAACAACCAGAAGAAATTTTATTCAGATCATCCAGTAGGATATTCGACTGTGACTAGATAATTGCCTACAGCCAAGGTGCCAGGAGGCATGAAAAAAACTAATTTTGTAAATGGACCTTCCTGTGCTATGCAGCGATACATCAAGTGGAAGAATCTGTTCAAACATGGCGATAATTTGAAGAGACATAAGAAGAATTGGAAAAAAGGGAGATGAGAAGGAATTACTGAGCATGATGGAAAGGTGAATAAGCAAAGAAGAATTCAAGAAGGTAGTCTGTGCCAAGAATGTAATTTCTCCCCTTTGAGTGATATTTTTTTTTTTCGATTTCATGATTTTTCCAAAAGTTTTAGGTTAAATGTCATCTAGGGACAAGGTCAAGGTCAAAAACCAACATGGTTACTAAATCGGCAGCTCCTCTGGTGGCGAAATCTATCATTAATACACTACCATCACCTAGGTGTTAAAAATGAAAACAAAACGACACAAAGAAAACAAGATGGCTGCATACAACGGAATGAGCGAAGGTGAGGGCATGCCGACTAATTAATCAATGAGAAAAATTGGTGGTGGTTCAAACGAGTGTGAGTAATCAGCATTTTATAAAACACTTTTGGGGGGTGAAGGGAGCTCAAGTAATCAACCAATGAAGAACATTGGTGTAGGGATTGGAGGGGAACCGACTAACTAACCAATGAGAAACACTGGCGTGGATCAGTCGTCTGCTGGATGGGGTGTTGAGTATATCTCCGGAAATGTAAGTTTTTAAATAAAATTTAAAAATATATTTCTATATATTTTTTTAAACATTTTTCGAAGTGTTAAATTTTTATTTTTCGGAGGATTTTGTGATTTATTGGATACAAGGTCATATGAGGTCATGAATTCAAGGTCAAATGTCAAGTTCCATATCATGTGGATTCAATATGGTGATTGGGTGATGCCATAACATGATAGATGTTCGGTTCCTGTACCCCGTCCCCTCTAAGCAAGATTATGCAAGAGTTTAATTTTTTTATAAATTTTTAAAATAAAATGTATGTATATTAAAATAATTTTGAGAAGTTTTGTACTGTTATTGGGAATTTAAAAAATAATGCGATTTTTGGGTCAAGTTCGAGGTCACTTAGATCCAAGATGGCAGTCGAGTTATGACAGTGTAATTGTTCCTCTATTTTTTTACGATTTCTTTGAATTGTTTGGGTTTAAGGTCATTGAAGGTTATGGGTAAAGATCAAGGTTAAGGTCAAGGTTACCTGGATCCAAGATTGCTGTCGAAGTCAGTAAATGTGCTCACCGAGTTTTATGAATTTACTCGATTTTTACAATAATTTTCGAGTTTTTATCGAGTAATTGGGAACATGGCCACTGCCATCCAATATAGCGGCCAGAGTCATCAATGTAATGTTTTTCTCGATGTAAATATTTTTTTCGATTTTTCAATTTATTTAGGATTTTGGACTTAATTATTTTCAAAGTCATCCAAGGTCAAGGTCAAAGTTAAAAAACGATACCCCAAATACTTTCAATAGATCGTTTTTACAAATCACAGGATGGTTTTTGAAAAGAAGGGATCGGTTCTTCTTGAGGGAATAATAGGAAATTTTAAGGAAAAAAGGGAAATTTTGAGGGAAATTTAAAGCGAAAAATGGCCAATTTCAAGTGAAACAGGGAAATTTTGAGAGAAGAAAAGGGGAAAAAGAGAAATTCAAGATGGTATGGGCCGAAGCCAGTGCCAGGTGCCGGTTTTGCTCAATTAAAAATACATTATACCAGACTTCTCTAAATCCTACTGCTCAGTCTGCCTTAAACGTTTTTAATCCTTACGGAGCGTATTATATAACTAAGCCTTTAACAATAATATGAATTCATTAAAAAATATGTTTTCAGAACAAACCTTTAACATTTAAAAGTTAAAAAATGTAATTCGCTAATTTTAACTGTAACTGTACTAGAAATATTTCTTTGGAAAATAAGCTCCCACTGTGTTTAAGAAACTCTGATATGAAAATATTTTCGAAATACGGCAGTTAAAGTGATGAAAAGGGATGAAATATGTTTTCAAGGATTTCTCATATGTGGTATCATGAAACCCTTCACTTAAAAATACTACAAATACAAATGCCTAAATTGGAATTTTAATATTTTTAAAACTCGCAATTTAATAGTGCAAAAAGTGAAAATATCTTATCATGGCTTTCTATATATTTCATAAATCAGAAAAATCAGAGCCTCTGCTGTGATTTTTTTTCTAGAAACTACCAATAAAATGGTGAAAAAATAAATTCATCATTCCAGACATAATATGCCAATTATTTAAATTACAGCGAAGGAGAGGGAGAGAAGCTGCGAGTAGAAGTTCTGTACGCCACGCACTAAATCAATTACAAATAAACATTTCGGGTAGGCGTAGACGCGGAGAATAACTAAATAATTTCAGTCTACCTCACACGCACGATTATTAGCGTGAAAAGCTAAGGAAAAGATTTTTTTACTATCAGTGGGCCAAAATGAAAAATTTTAATTCCGGGAAGGCAAGGTGGCAGATACATATAGTCAGTATTATAAATACAATTGCATATTGGACTGTAATAACAGTAGTCAAGCAATTAATATGTCAGACAATTTATTAAACTAAAATATTGTTTGTGAAAATTGCAACACCCAGCAATAATGGCCTGCGTGAAACCAAACTAAGAGGATGTGTAGGATAGCGTACCAGAAATAAGTGATTGCGATTGCAGAGATATTGCGTATACAAAGGCCCAACAGTGCCCTCTCTTGTGTGACATGGAAATGGCATTGTTACGCCAAACGCAGTGAGTGAAGAGCCGTCAAACGAAGTGGAAGCAAGTGCCAGTAGGCCTCGTCGACGTCAAAGGACATCAGCACGTGAGTGAGTTCGAACCGGGCAGAATGATCGGTCTCCGGGAAACGGGTTTGTCATTCCGAGACCTTTCGACTCGTATAGGGTATTCTGATAAGACAGGGATGCGTGTGTGGAACCAGTGGGTTGAACAGGGTCATACGCAGCGACGAGCGGGTATTGGACCACGCAATGTAACCACAGCACGGGATGACCGCCATCTGGTCCGCATGGCTGTAACGGATCGTACAGCCTAGTGCACAGTGTTGGTTCGACATTGGAGCACTGCAACGGGCGTGAACCTGTCTGCGTCGATGGTTTGACGCCGTCTGCTGCGGGCTGAGCTGGTGGTACGCATGCCATTGCGTTGGCTTCCATTGTCCAGAAACCACAAACTCCTCAGACTGCAATGGCCACGTGAACGCCTGCGCTGACGTGCTGAGTGGCAAAATGTAGTGTTTTTGGACGAGTCCCGTTTCAACTTGTCCTTCAGTGATGGCCGCATACATGTTACACGCTACCGTGGTGACCGCAATCTGGCAGCCTGCATTACGGAGTCGCATAGAAGACAAGCGCCAAGTTTGATGGTTTGGGGCGCTGTTCGATACAGCATGCGATCTCGACTCCAATGTATCGAGTGAAATCTGAACAGAAAATGATACATCAGGGAGATTTTAGAGCCCAAGGTTCTGCCCTCTCCTTCCGGCGACTCCACATGCCGTGTTTCAACAGGAAAATGCCCGGCTACATGTGGCGAGGAATGAGCAAGCCGTCTTCAATGCACGACGAGTACCACTGCTTCCTTGGACTGCACGTTTGCCTGACGTGTGTGATATGGTTGGTCGGCGACTTGTTCGTCACGGTCCTCCAGCAACCACTGCGGATGCTTTGTGGACTCGCAATCAAGCCGCATAAATGAAGATTCCCCAGGAACAAATCCAGGTCCTCTTTGATTCCATGCCACCACGTTTAGGAGCTCTGATTGCAGCACGCGGGACTTCACATCATACTGAATTCTCAAGGACAGAGATCATGTACTTTTCTGTATTCATAATCAATTGTGTATTGTCATGTACCTAATATATAAAGTTCATTTCAATCACATTTATCTTTCTCGGTGTTGCATTTTCACAAACATTAGTGTGCATTATATGCCCCAACATAATTGTAATGACGTTACAACGAAAAAAGAAAAATAGAAATGCTAGGTGGTTTATATATCTATACTTTAAACAGGATTCGGCTTTATTGTTTTAAAACTTGACTGGGGCAATGTGAGGTAATAAGATCAACCCCCTACTTAGATAAGCCATTTCTCAGTGCAGTCACGAAGATAAGATGCGAACCCGCAATATCCAAGCGGTGAGCCACAAATTTTGTACGGCTTCTTCAGTAGACACTAGGTTAACCGATGAATTCCTTATAAGACGTTAAACACGAAAATACATTCCCTTATCCACTGTCAACATTACTATAATTATTATAGTGAATGTTACGTCAAAATATTCTAGTAACGGAAAGGGAGAAGAAAATTTTTATTCAGTGGCACGTACAAAACTGGTGTATAACCGCGAAATAGTGATAACAAGAAATAAATATGAAGCAACTGATTGTCCGCAAAATACTATAGAATTTCGCCACTTTTATGGTAATCCTGTCTCAGTGTGCACCTCCCGTTGAATGCCGAACTCACTATAGCTTCGGCTATTTTCGTGTTGGCTTACGTGTTCAAATTGTGCATAAGTGATTGCTTTTTTCACGCCAGACGTAAGTTATGTCAGCATTCGTTCTACGCATCTATCACACTCTAAAATCGAATCAGTGGGAAACCACTGATTCGCAGTGAAATTAAACTACTCTAATCATTGGAAAACCACCCATTGTTTCAGTGAAAAAATTTCATTTATTGAATAAGTGACGGCCGACTGCAGTGACAAATTAAATATTGTATTTATTGCATGCAGGCAAATAATTATATGAAATAAACATATTTACAATAGTTTACTATTTATATTGTGCGATTTATCGTAATAAAAAAAAACTGGATGGCTGGGATTGATCTCGGGCACCCTTCGATTCTAAGCCCTTGCCTTACCATCTGAGCTACCACGCCAAGTGCCCTGCCCTCATAGCTCAGGGGTAGGGTGGCCGACTTGCAGTCGTAGGGTTGCGGGTTCGCGCCCCTGTGCCTCCAACGTGGCGGATGTTCAGTTCGATTGTCGCACTGAGAATTCGTCAACAGGTCGGTCTGACTAGAGCTTCGTCAACATCAAAAATGTCACAAACATGTCAAATGAAAGTAAAAAAAAAAGGAAACTAAGGGAGGAAAATATATGTCTTATAGTTACGCTACGATAACGTGTAGTTTAAAAGGGCATGCTCTTACCTTTCGTGTTTGGTTTCATTGGTACCGTTAGGATTGTTAAAACGAATAATACATATGAGTGCACTCTTTTCACCACATTATGTGCAGTTTAAACGTTCAAACAGAGCGCTGTGACGATTTCATGGAAAAGAAATGAAAGACCTACAAACGGAATGAAAGTCTGAGTGTTCATATTACATAGTAAAATGGCGTTTAGAAAGATGAAACACACTTTAGAAAGTATTCTGTATTGGTTTTATTCGTTCTTACTTCACTTGAAACACGTAGTTAAGCGGCCATTTTTGAACGTTGTCCGACGGCCATTTTTACACGCAGATTCACTGATCCATCAGTCAAAAATAATTAGAGATGGAACAAGTTGCTCAGATGTTTCAATGATCTATCAGTCAAAAAATAAACCACTGAGAAAACAGTGAAAAAATGACTGACGAATCAATGGGAAATGTCACTGAATCAATTAGTGAAGGAAATTGGCATTTTTTCCCTGGTTCATCAGTTAAATTCACTGACGCAAATGTTGTATCAGTCAGATACGTTTGACTGATTGAAACAGTGAAATTCTCACTGATTCAGATTTAGAGTGCACAGGGGACTAATATTCTCGTTTTAGCTCATTATGTGTGGAACGTATTTCCCGTGAACTGTGTTAATACTGAACTTTATAAACAGTTCATGTTTTACGCATCTGAAAATATACTACAATGCCATCTAATTCTGTCAGTGCATATACAGGACGGGCCACCTAACATAAACACCACCGAAATATCTGCAACGGTCGCAGATCACAAAATGTGATTTTCGCTTAGTGATAGTACTTATAGGGACAAGTAATTTGCCACATAACGACAATTGGTAACACATTTTTAGAAAGACAAATAGAATTGAGCCACGTATTTTTTTAAAACTGGAAACATACATTTATTTCAACGGCATCATAAAGTACGCGCAAAGAGAGATTCAGTGATATAGCATTTGCAATGGAAAGTATTACAAAAACGCCAAGAAATACTGTGAAAATATGATTAATTAGATTTGCTGGTAGCATGGGGCAGGGGACCTGTACTCACAGCTGTAGGTACACAACACACGCCGTGACGCATCCTGGCAGAACCGCTTCCTGTAACTGTGTAGCACACACCTTAATGAAGTAAGGGCCATGGAATACGATATTGGACCAATGCTGGCACCGCAGTAGAGGGAAGATGGGCAATGTAATTGCATGTCTGATATAATTAAGTACATTTTATTCGGATACTAACGTACTTCAGGCGATTTGTTTCCTTGTCTTTGTACTGAGTAACGAGTATGTACAAATTCACAACACATAAGGCGGCCAACTTTATGAAAAGTTAATGTGGGACATTCTTGTGGATATGGGTGGGGATTGAGGGTAAGTGACTGAGGGTGTCGGTTGGGCTGAAATTAGGAAAGAAACGTAAGTGACTTAAGTATTCATTTTTTAAAATCATATTTCTCACATGAGTGGCATTTTTTTTTATTCATTCTGGGTTTTTGTTTAGAACTCCATAAAAGTTTTCACAACTGTCCATATTAAATTTTACAATGAGCATTGCATGTAGCGTTTCAACTTTAAGCGAAGATTTTTCCGATGTCCACATGATATTCATCAACGAAAATACTCGTTCGGTAGGTGCGTTCGTCCCTGGCAAACAGAGAAGGTACTGGCAGATGGCCAGGCAGGTTTTGTATGGTATTTGCCGTTCATTAAGTTTTTCGAACACCTCTAACCATTGTTACTCCATAATGCTCTTCATCTCCTTCCATCTCTTCAGAACATTGTGGTCCACGTAGTTTGAGACGTAGCTTACTTCGACGAATAGGCTATCTTCGACTAATGTACCCATCGTAGGCGTCTGCACCATTAACTGTAGGTAAGTCTGCTCTACGTCAGCCCATTTCAGACTTTGTTTTAACTGAATCCCATTATATGTTTGGCATTCATTATACTGATGAGTGTTCTTTTGTAGGCACTGGGTACAGTTATGATAGAAGTTACGGATATGCGCCATAAAATAATTTCTGTCGATTTGCCCACTCTCCACAAGTTTTTTTACTCATTTCTTATGCTCAGAGGAATATAATCATTTTCTAAGCGGTCTGTGTACTTGTTTTTTAACTCCACAAACAAGTGGGAAACTTCCGTAAAGCTAGTTTTGTCTCCTTCCATTATTTTCACGGAATCGTTAAATATTACAGTTTGAACATGTACGAGTTTTAACCACAGCTCTGAGCATTCATTAGAGAAGAATGCGTGCAGTACAGCAGGACATTTTTCTTGCGATAAAAAGTAAGATTTCAACGGCGAATACATTTGCAAGATTCTCTCAACTGGAGGCAAAAGTGCAAGCCATCTTGTTTTACTGTATCCCAACATTATTTTGTATTGCATCTCTGCTTCTTTACAAAAATCTTTGAAAGCTTCTGCACGCGCTGTGTTTATATAACTGTACGAATAAATCTTCGTAACTATTTGTTCGACGTCCACTGGTAACAGATATGCTGCTGTTTGAACAGCGTTGTGTGCGATATGCGCTGCGCAGCCCACACCAACTACTTTTCTTCCTAAGCCCTCTTGAAGTTTGAAGAAAACGTTACATTGTCCTTCACGTTGAACCCCGGCAAAATTTGTATTGGCATCATCTGCACAAAATCCAATCACTTTCTCTTTAAGGTTTTGCTTTTACAGAATACCCATTAAAGAATCACATATAATAACTGCATTTTCATCAAGTACAATCAGGAGATCTAATATTTTGACGTTAATCCCAGTTGTAGGGAACCTCGGTGCTGGGAGGATAGCCTCCCAAAGGCCTAGCCTGTCTCCCTCCTCAAGGAAGCTGGTCAGCCACCGAGGTTTTTGGTTGTAGGCGAGACGCTCGCGACTCGACAACACCGATTCTGCGATGTTGGACAACGGACGACGGGACATCGGAGGGAAGAAGCATGACCGAAAGGTAACAGCCGAATTGCCTGATTCTTCCTCTGATATCTCGAGCACACCACAACACAGCACACAACATGCAGATTTTCACAAACCAAGCAAAAAACTTACAACAAAAGTAGGGAAACAGACACATTTTCACTCGCAAGATTCGCACAGATAATTCCTCCTCTCCTTCGGGAGAAGGGGACACTACAAACGATAGTCAGGACAGCACTAACACAACTGTAACAGGAAACACACATTAAAATAATACGCACTCCCCAGTGTACATAACAGATAGCGAAAAAAATTAGATGCATGGCCCACCATCTCGGCGAGTCTTATATGACAAACAAACTAAAAATCACAGTTACAAATATGCAACACCTGAGGGTGCTCTTCGAAGAGGAGGTGCGACCAGCTTTCCTAAAGTTTTTAAAATCAGACTACATACCACATTATACACATACTACAAAAATGAAAGACCAGTAAAAATAGTCATTAAAGTGCTACCACCATCACTGGATTTTCAATTCGTTCTTAAAGAATTGAAAGAATATGGCTTTAAGCCAATGCACATCTGGAAATTCATAACACCAGTTGACACACCAGTAGTGTTTGGGGTTATTATACAACCAAACGAAAAGTACGATGTGCTGAAAATACCTACACTTTTTTATACATCAGTTAGAATAGAGCTGTATAAACCCCGCACTGAAGATGTGGTACAGTGCATGCAATGTTGTGCACTGGGCCACACTCAGAAATACTGCACTTGTCTGTGCTTTGTGTGCGGAACAGCACACAAAGGCACAGTGTGCGTTAAAAGAACAGGACAAGTCAAAGTGGAAATGTACACTTTGTATGAAAACAGGACACTCCGCTATATGGAAACAGTGCGAAGTTATCCAGAAACAAATAGAAACAAGAAAACAAAGGATGGGCCTTAAACCCCTCAAACAAATACAAAACAACAGGCAGGAAATGAGACCGAATATTCAGTCAAAGGCTGAATTTCCTCCCCTTCAAATAGGGAAAATACAGACTGAACAGGGAAACACACACATTGAACAAGCACTTGCACAGTAAACAAGGGACAATCCACAAAAAACACGAGAGAATGGACACCAACACAACAGAAAATGCGACCATGTTCTCAGGATTGCAAGAACTGGTCGTTTTTCTGCAACAAACACAATTCGCAACACTTCCGGACCATTTTAGGCCCATCATTATACAGGCAAAATGTTAAACAACACTACACGAGAAGCAAACGTTGCTTCTGGCAGCACTTGTCACTTTACCACAGTTAACAAACAAGTAGTTGAGGATTATTTAACTATAAAATCACCCCAAACTTACACTGTCGTACTAAACACACAGGTATTAATATTTAGGGAGCTCTGCCCAGACTGGTTATGTGGGAACTTGGGAAGGTGGGAAATAGTCCCAACCACCACTCGTCTTCCAGGTCAAATGACACACATGCCAGTCGAGGTAGAGGTCGGGGGGCTAACACGATATGACAGATCATTCAACTTAGTTTAATTAATTTAATCTAGATTAGGCTTATTATCAATCGCAGTATACTAGAATTAATTTAATTTATTATAATAATAGTACATTTAAAAATATTAAAAGAAAAAATAATAAGGAAAATACAAAAAAAAATATTTAAAATAAAAATACAAAAAATACAAAATTCGAAAACACAGTAAAAAATATATAAAATTTAAACATACAGTGTTATATATGTTACAAGCACAATTAGTTAGTTACATAACGCATCGACCTGATAGTCTGTTTCAGGTCGGGAAGATGATCCTCGTTGAAAAGATGTCAAGGGGGGGGGGGGGGAAGCTCTGCTTTGACTAGGGCCTGGCAGACTCTGGTCCCAAGGGCCCCCTCCCCTTTATTGTTTTTGTTACTAATAGTGGATTTATTTCCTATGTCACAACACTTTGAAACAATGAAACCTACCCCGAGGGCTGCTCCCGGGCGATTAGGGACTCACCGACACACTACACGCGAGATAAAATAGCACACTTGTATACAACAGAACACGTTAGACAGACATCACGACACTCACATTCACTCCAGCCGAGTGGCTGGAGGGGAGCTTCACTCCCCTGCCGACAACACAAACACGTAAATTTACACAATAATAGGCGACAAAACTAAAACCGCCGAAATGTGGGTCCGGTGCCTCAGACTTACACTGACACGGCCCCCGCCCGCGGACCCTATGATTAGTCCAAGTGTCGGGTGGCAATTGTTTTTACAAACACCCAGTGAGTAATGGGAGCTGCCGCTCCCGGTCTCACGACACACATGTCATTCCGGTGGCATGTGAGGGTTCGGCGCGACGGCGGCGGCGGTTGTAGGGTGAAAGTACCGCACTAGCGCTGGAAATATTTTGATGTCTTTATGGTTTGAAGCATCTGTAAATATACAGATAAATGGGACATAGTTAAGTTCTGTCTTACGATTATCTGAAGAATACGGCGCAGTCACATTCTTTACAATAGCATCGCACTTAGTTTTCCCGCAACAAAACTTATTTTCAAAAACTTTTTGAATTAATTTAGAAGTGCATTACATCGATCGAAAACTTTGATTGTGACATACCTTATGCAAAGCCCACTCACTTTCGGCTCCTGCAAGTTCAGATCCTTTATCGCCGTATTTTTCTTGACGGAAGTAAGTTGACAGTGATGACGACGTACTTGCGGCGGTCAGCGCTTTTTTATGCTTGTCAGATGTTACATGCCTTTGTATATCATGTTTGCCGCCGCGAGCAACGGGAAATATACCATTACATATATTGCATCGTACTTCAGAAGGTGTTAAACACTTTCGCAAAAAATAGAACCCTTTTTTGCAAGTCCTCCGTGAATCTACAACTTCGCTTTTTCGCGGTCGACGGCATTGCTAATTAAAACA
Organism: Dryococelus australis; assembly: GCA_029891345.1. Classification (NCBI taxonomy): domain Eukaryota; kingdom Metazoa; phylum Arthropoda; class Insecta; order Phasmatodea; family Phasmatidae; genus Dryococelus; species Dryococelus australis. The sequence goes on from CM056994.1 coordinate 291,078,214, forward strand.
AAGAAATGCGCTAGCGAAACTGGCCACTACAGACACAAGTTAACAATTCAGTGTCACCGCGTGCACTAAACAATTGCCACTGCTGGAGCTTTTTGACCTTGACTAATGCTAGGTTATGTTACGAAAAGTAAACAATACTAGACGTTCCTAAAAAATAACTTTAATCATGCGCAAAAGTCAGGCGTCAGACGTTCCATAAAATAACTTTTACGCATGCGCAGTAATAAGGCGTCGAAGCAGTTCCAGAAAATAATAATTACACATGCGCAATAGTCAGGCGTCGAAGAAGTTCCAAAAAATACGGTATAAACTGTGGAACGTGTTATTTGTGTAACGTGTTACCAAATTGAAACAGTTTTTTTTTAACCGTTGCGTTAAATAACGCCCATCTCTAGTGCGCGTAGACTAGGAATTTAACAATTATAGGAATACGGGACGCATTAGGCGTTTTACGGGACTATTTTATTAATTATTCCAATGCGGTATTGCAACGACCATTGCGGGACGGCCCCGCAGAATCCGGGACGGTTAGCCGCCTTAACAACACATGTCGAACAACCCAACCTAAGAATAAATGCAATCGCATCTGCATATATAGAACAAAAGAGCGCAGTTAGGGCTGAAAATCTTCACATTAGGCCTTTTCACAGTATGTGATCGATGTGTTTACCATTGACAGCAATACACTTCTGTAAACGCACATGTAGCGAGCGAAGAGCGGCCTGAAGTGTTTCTGGTGTAATGCCGCCTCAAACTGCTACAATGCGTTCGTGCATGTCATTTGGCGTCGTAGGAACCGTGTTGTACACCCTATGCTGTAGTGTTCCCCACATAAAATAATTTAAAGTTGGCCATATTACACCACCACCCCCATGCTCTAACCATCGGTTCGGAGAAGTTTCATTTAACACTTGTCTCGCCACCAAAACAAAATCCGTAGGACAATAGTCATGCTGAAATCCCATATCACGACGTCTATATGTCGAGTGACATGCCTTCCAGATTTGCCGGTGAGGTCTTTCTGAGGAAATGGGCCAGTGTCCTTTGAATGAAGTATGGTCTTACGACATAATCTCCAACGGTTTCACACCATATGTGTGTTCATGCTACACTGCCGGTGATGCTCCTCGTGCCGGACCCAATATGAATTCTCTGTCGCTTAGTAGTGCATATTTCGTAAATTTACGCATCCATGGTTTGTGAAGGTCTCTTCATCGCTAGGTAGTATGGCATTCAGAAAATTGCTCTCATTCCTTAAAAACATCAGAGCAAAACTACAAAAGTGTACACACTGATGGAAATCACCTTAATGTAATGCCTTATGAAGAGCCAGGTGATATGGATGGCATTTCCGTTGGCACAGAATTCGTAACACACTTGTTTTTCTTATTCCTTTGTACATGGAAAGTTCTCGCGTACCCACATGGGGGTTTGCGTCGACACATGCCGACACATCGTGTTGCTGCGTCTCGCTCGTAGCAGTCATTCGTCGCACTCGATTTGTGTAATTCCAGTCACCTCGTGACAAGAGACGTGTGCAAATTCTTCGTATCGTTTGCTGTGAGATGGACGTCCGAATAGGATACCATTCACCATACATTTGGACGGCTTGCTTGGCATTTCTGCCACACTCACTTTAATTACAGTAGAGCGTCCAGTTTTTTCTTCATTCGTGAACCTCATTGCGTAAGCAAAGCCATACACTAACACTACCACTACTGATAATGGGGACTGGTGCTGCGCTGCTATGGGAAGCGGCCTTACCAAGATGAGTCACGGCTCGTGTTGTGTACATACAGCTGTGAGTATGGGTCCACTGTCCCATGCTACCCGCTTGGATAGTACCGGCCCACCTAACTTATTTCTATTTGCACATTACTTCTTGGCGTTTCTGCGATACTTCCCATTGTAAATGATATATCACTGAATCCCTCTTTGCACGTACTTCCTGATACCGTTGAAATAAATGCATGTTTACAGTTGAAAAATCATATGTTGTTCAATTTCTCTATCCATACACATGTTACGGGTAGTCACTATGCGACAGAACACTCACTCCCGTGCGTACTATCACTTAGTAAAAACAGCATTTTGTGATCTGCAACCGTTGCGGGAATTTTAGGGGAGGACCACTCTGCATGTAATGGAATTGTTCTCTTGGCGTTTATTCAAGAACTTTCCACTCTGTATTTTCTGTATTTCTAACGATTTTATTTGCATCATATTTGTTGATTTTTAGCTCAAATATCTGGTACTGTAAGCATTAAAAGAATACTTCTTAATTAAATATTTACTTTCTTGTGTTTCAAAATCCATTATTGTTACACATTTAATTATTTTTTCGAAATAGCTTTTGTTTCCGCGGAGGGGTTCGTATTTCATGTTACGTGTGTTACAAATTGAAGTTACGAAGGTGAGGTTATTTTCCTGTATTCCTATATACTGTATACACCAGGTAGGTACCGCAGGTAGGCTAGACTTAACGTCTCGTCGACAGCGAGAACATTAGAGACGGTGCAAGTTTCACAGGAAACTAGGATTGGGGGAAGGAATGGAAAGGAACTTGTCATGGCCTTTGTTAGGGACCCATCCCAGCGTTCACCTGGAGGGATTTCGGAAAACCATGGAAAACCGAAATCAGGCAGGCCGGACCGGAGTCAAACCCGGGTCCTCCCGAATGCGAGTCCAGTGAGTTACCACTGCGCCACCTCGCTCGGGATGTATATGAAATGGTTCGTTTAACCTGGAACTGCGGAATAACGCAAAATAGATGCGCTGTATGACAAAATTTGGACGCAAACCTTGACTATTTTCTAGGATACAATTATTAAACCCTAAAGTTAGCTCACCATCGCCCCATCTGGCGAGGGTGATGGAAGGGAAGGAGACAGTTTTGAAATTTCAAATGGGAACCCCAATGTTTCATTTCAGATTGGAACTTTAAGTCAATACGTTTGAAATACGGGCCGCTATGGCTGAGCGGTTAGCACGCTCACCTCCCATCAAGGCGAACCAGGTTCAATCGCCAGCTGGTTCACTCCTTGATTTTTGCCAGTAATAGTCGTATTCTCCTACTTCCCCCACCCTTGCATTCCAGTACTGCTCCATTCTCATCTCATCTATCATGCCTTGTTGCCTTGGTCGCGACGCGGCATCCACTTGCCCGTTGTTATTCGTACCGACCAACCTTTTGGTTGCTAATCGTCACACACACGTTGGAAATATTTTTTAGAAACATTTTTGTGATTCGTTGTATATGGCGCTGTAATCGGTGCGAATTATATTACCCTTGATTACATTTGTTAGGAACCGCCACGTTTCATTCCAGAAAGAATCCGCTACACATATTACCTGGCAACATTTATTATATCAGCATGTTTCGAAACATTACAGGTTACTTTTCACCAACGTTCATGTGTATGCATTACATCACGGTGGTTCCCCTTGCAAAAAATACCTAGAAGCTTACCCACTTCTCACTGCCTGTAACGTCATCTATCACAGGTCGAACAACATGTTTAAGACACAAATATGGTAGTTCGTATCGTGAATTCCTTCTGGAAAGTAAAGTGGAAGTTCCCAGATGATGTAACCAAAGGTAATATACTTTGCACCGATCAGAACCATATAATAATAATAATAACTGTTCCTTATACATCTCCAAGCGTATTGACGTAGAATCTGAATAATCAATAAACCATGGGGGTTCCTATTTGATATGTCTTTGCCTTCTCTCCCTTCCCCTTTCACCCTCATTCTCCAGATGGGGCGACGGTGAGCTAACTTTTTCGGACTCGATTGCCACCTCAAAGATAGTGATGGTTTGCTTGGACACATTTTGTCGTATGGCGCATATACATTTTCACGTTATTCTGAAAGTCTCGGTTTAAATGAATCACCTACTCACACACACATATACATAAAATAGGAAATCAAATAATTCGAATTATTCATGTCTCATTCCAGCAATAAAACAATTAAGAACGGTGCTGCAAAAAAATTTCCTTACAGATAACCGCTTGAACGATTGCAAAAATGTTCTGATGAATTGAAGAGGAAACAAAAATAGCCATACATGGTACGTACAACAGTTCTCTCTAGGTTCGCCAGACTCGCCAAGTAAATTCATGGTTTTGCTCAAAAGCAGGACGGCGAATCAAAGGTACACAAAGAGCGGTAACTTGAACAGGGAACATCAACCTATCAATGATGACTGCAGGGAACCACGATGTTTAGGAATACTGTGGGCAATGCATGTTGGCAAAGCAAGCACTGCAAAGATATAGTTTGTAATGTGCAGTAAATATTACACGTTTATGATGTCTAATTATCCTATATTTAGCTGAAATACTAAAACTTTGAATATATATTAAGCCAATGTTTTTAAATAGTTATGCAATAAGGATATGGAAAACCATTTCGCGAATGGAAATCGAACGTACGACGCAACTGTCAGAGCTACCACAAGGGCGAGGTTGAGAACGAAAACTGCTCAGCTGGAAAGCGTTCAACGAGATATGTATTGAACTATCGGTGCTCAGATAAAAATAGTGTGGAAATAATACGCCAGTGGAAGTGCATGAAATAACACATATGCCCAGTTGCACCAATATCTTCCCCGATCCGAGATCGAATGATCCTAGTTCCGAACCAGGTTCCAATGTAAAAGTTTTGCACCAACGAAATTTTATAATTTTGGGTCTCCGAATCGTCGATCTTCGTTTCAAATTGAAAGATCAAGATTAAGTATGAGACAAATGTTGCGATTGGTTCGTAATATATGACGCCATGAAAGTAAGCGTATTTTTTACTATAGATAGAACTAGATGTGCGATGCTTCATCTGTTTTAAGTTAATTATTGTTGTACGGATTTTCCTGAATAATATCCAAGTGTGTATAATGTTGTTTTAATATCCCAAGAAAACAATCAAACGTAGTTCTATCTGTTGGCGTATTTTCAAACTACATTTGTTGGCGATGGCTGCTGATCTCGGATCGAGGTTTCAAACTGCCAATTTCGGCTGTTCGAAATGAACTTCATTTCAATCTTCAGTCCAGATCTGAACTCGAATAGTGCAACAGTTTTCTGTGTCGATCTTAGATCCGATCTCGGATCGAGTCTCAAACCACGATGGTGCAACCGGGCAATAGTCAACTTCGTCCAATCTCAACGGGTTTTACAACACAAACTGTTCATGTGTAAAGTGCGCTCTGATGGTAATTGGAAGAGCTCCACTCGCCTGCATCGGTCTGCTGACATTTCAGCAAGTGTCGTATCTCAGGTCGTCTGAGAACACGAGTGCCGTTAGATGTGCGATTACGTCGCGTTATATCACTCTCTCTCTCTCTCTCTCTCTCTCTCTCTCTCTCTCTCTCTCTCTCTCTCTCTCTCTCTCTCTCTCTCTCTCTCTCTCTCTCTCTCTCTCTGTGTGCGTGTGCGTGTGCGCGCGCGCGCGTGTATGTGTGTGATGCGATGCGATGCGATGCGATGCCTGGGAGATGACGGCGAGCACCATTGTGAAGCTAAGCGACTTCGAACGTTGCTGTACTTTCGGACTCCGAGATGGTGGTTGGACGTTCCACAAAATTGACACTCACTTGGGGCATGACGTGTCAGTAATCCATCGGTAGTGGGTAGTATTTGTGAACGAGGGTTCCCCACAGCCGCCTAGCCCCACCAGTGCCACCTCGCTGCACCGATGAGCGCCTGGATAGAAGAATCGTTTGGACCACCCTGACTAACAGAACAGCGACCGCATGTGCAATCAGGACCGCTGTGCCCCCCCCCCTAACCCTCCCAGGATTATGCACGAACAGTATAAAATATATTTCTGGAGGTACGTTTACATTCTCGCGTTCCTCTGGCACATTTACATTTGATACCTGCTCATTATCGTGAACCTCTCATGTGGTGCAAGGAGAGTGTGTGTAGGAGAGGCGAATGGAAAGCAGTGGTATTTTGTGATGAGAGTTATTTCTTCCTTGGACAGAGTGACGGCCATGTTTGCGTTTGTAATAGTGCGAGTGAGCGGACAAATCAATCGTATATTCACATTAGCCATGCCGGACCCACACGGGGGATTATGGTATGTGAGGGGAGGAAGGGGGGGGGGTGGCATAAATTACACCCCTCGACCGCCTCTGATATTCATTCAGGGGAGCACGACCAGTGCGTCGTACGTCCGCGACGTTGTCAATTATATCCTTCGACCACATATCGACAAACTGCCGTAACTAGTCTTCCTGCACGATAACGCGTATCCCCTTATCGCTGGGGTAGCACAGTGTGCTTTACACGGTGTACACATGCTACGCTTTCCCACTAGATCTCCAGACATCAGTCCCATTGATCATTTATGGGGTATGGTAGGACGGTACCTGACATCCAGCCAAACCCCGGTACCGAACATCGCCCAGCTACGCCAGAAGAATGTGAGCGTGGGACACCGTACCCCACCGAGGTATTCAGAGTTTATACAACAGGTTATAGGCTTTTCACGGTAAAGTGAGCACTTTTTAAGGCCCTGCTAAATTTTCCTCTTAGTCAATTTATATCTTTCTGCCACTTTTTAATATAAACGTTGCCATGTGACTAATAAACAGAGTGTATACATTTCATCTCTCGCAGAAATTAGTGCCCGAGGCTGCAAATATAATACATTTATTAAGGGTTAATGCCTGTTGGGAGGGCCTTAAAAAGTGCTCACTTGATCGTGAACAGCCTATAAATGTGAGAATTGCCGAATTTGTGGCCGTTCGGGGTGGTTACGCTCCTTATTAAGTTATCTGCTGTATGTGTTGCATTTAATGTTTTATATAGTCTACGGATTTTATGTCTTGATCAGTCCCACATACCATCTCATTATTATTGTGTATCAACATTAGGGCAGATACATACGTGTATTCCTACATGCTGTTCTTAGATCAGTTTCCACTAGTGTATTAATATCGATTCTCTCGCTGAGTATGCTTGTATGAGTATGAGAGAGGTGAAATGTATACACTCTGTTTATTAGTCACATGGCAATGTTTATATTCAAAAGTGGCGGAAAGATAGAAATTGGCTAAGAAGAAAAATTAAGCTTATGCGTGTCAAACAAAAATTTAAACAGTAATTTCAAACTTAGTCACTTTGTCCGCGATTAAGTCGATCAATATTTACTTTACAGTATATTTTATGGAAACATGATATTCACCTAGACGTAATTCAATCTGATTTCAGCATTTTCCATGATTTATGAACGTCACTGAAAGACTTCTGCATCCACTCATAGTTATAAAGAATTTTTATGGCACTTCATGATGTGCGTTTCTGTTATTCCACACGTTATATCTGGCAATTCTCATCCTTATAGATTACGGAAAAGGTATTGCAGTAATTTTAATTGACACGAAAGAGTGATGCTACAGCGTAATGACCAAAATATGCGAAAAATGGTGGAATATGACCAATAATAAATTACATATTTTAAAGTTTACCAAACAACGTACGGGCAATATTCAAGTTGCAATCGTATTTCATTCTGTGGAATTTCGTTAACATACAATATTTGTCTTATTCTTAAAACTGTTGACCATACATAATAATTTTATTGCAATTTTCACAATATTTGGGTTTGGATATTTTTAAAACAGTAAGGCGATGTGACAGCAGTGTGCAGGGGCAAATATTAACCCATCAAAGGCACTGTTGTCTAGCATGCATCGTGCTGCTATGCGTAATGCTCTGCTATAAAACTAGATCTGAATATATGCATATCTAAAATGCACCTGTCACTGAAGAAAAACGGGACTACAAATAAGGATACATTTGATTATTTATCTTACGTTTAATGTTTATGTGTTGGCCAACAACGCAAGGCCAGTGACAAGACATGTCAACTTTTTTTTTTTTATGAAGTTGGTATGAAGGAGATGCAGTTGGTATTTTCCTTCAGGGCAGTCGGTGAAGATGGAACTCACGACTAGGGCAGTTCACTATCATAAAAAGTTAATATTGATATTTTTCCAAACAGTTACTCGGTATTTTCGGTTTACCAAATTATTGATAGTACCAAAATTATCAGTAATACAGAAATAATCTATAATACCGAAATAATTGACAATACCGAAATTATTTTAATTCCAGTATAGTTGAAAATATGGGTATTTTTTTACTTCAAAGCAGAGAAGCCACTGTTAGTCAATAAATGTCGGATATCGACTCTCACGGCCAAAGTTGTTCCGTTGATCTGAAAAACTAGTATGACCTCTCTCCTCACGAAGTGTCACCGTTGGTTTGACGGCGGATGGAGTAGCGATTGGTGACAAAGATTTCTGTCTTGATATCTTAGTATGAGAACTGACACAGTTGGAAGTAACATGTAGTCTAGCTGGTAAAGTCTGTTCACGGTAAAGTGAGCACTCTTGAAAGCCCTGCTAAGTTTCTACTTTCAGTATATCAAAATAAACACTGCCATGTGACTTTCAGCTGGTGTTTACGTCAGCTGGCCCGTTTGTCCACTGTATACTCTCTAAATAAATAATAAAAAATATATACATATAATTAAGCACTATAAATACGTACGCGTTAATTCCGTTAGATAATATTTATTGGTTTGTGAATAGGCCTATTGGTTGATATTCGCGATTATTTTTCAGTTTAGTCATAAATTATTGCCTTCAATTGTGGTCAACCCTTCCGAGATCATAATAAAATATATTCGGTTGAAGTTGTTAAGAGAATAGCAGAAAGGCTAAACATGATTATTTTTCCCGTTATAAAAACAACGCCAAGACATTTCGAACGTTCGCCTTTAAAAAGTGGGAATAGCTTAAATGCTCGTTCATTAAACGAAAGCAGGTTTTTAGACAATTCGGTGTATTCACTACTTCAAATATGAGGCAATGTGCTTTAAACAATCGTTAAATGACTAATAATTATGTTTAACAACATTTACGAGTAGAATAATATTGTATAAATATCTCATAAATCAATATTTTAATACAAAACCACGCTCAAGCAAATGACGAGTGTTGCTATTACATTATGAGTAACGAAAACAGTTCTCTTGAAACTCAATGACTGGACAGAATTGATCCAAATTTTTACACCATACTTTCACAATAATATTTGTCACTCGATGCAAGTTTAGTGAAAATTCGTCCAGCCACGCAGTTTTTAAAGTACATAACGTTAACGTTTGGTAAGGCCTACTACTTTGCTTATGAAAAAAAAATATTTTTCGCATGTAAAATTTAAATTCCTACACTGATATTAACGAAAATTCACCAGAATAATAATGACACAGTACCTAGCCGGTGACAATATATTTCATGATACTGCATCCACACATTTGATGCAGAATCTAATTTGCCCCCCTAATACCTTCTTAGAAGGTTAGTTGTGCAGAAGCTTGTAGGCCTACTTACTGCTTGATATATCGGCTCATACAGATTTAATCGTTCGGACAGACGTTATAACATTGTTTTAATGTATTCCTAACTCTCGAGCACGAATTCCTGTCTCCTTAGTCACGAATCCTGGTCACCTGCTCTGCAAAAAAACGGACATTTTCTGGGGGTCTTTTTGAAAGTGGGGAAAAACGGAAAATTTTTAGGAAAAATGGAAATTTTTAAGGAAAAGAGAAAATTTTAAGGAGGAGAAATTTTTAGGGAAATTTAGTCGATTTTGAGGGGGAAAATTTTTTTTTGAGAAAAAAGGGAAAAAAGCGAAATTTCAATATGGCGGACCCCGGTGTCGGGCTCCTACTCAGAATCCGTTGGCCCCGGACTTACATTTCCCTTCTACTCTCGTAAATTGCAAATCGCGTAAATACCTAATAACACACATCTATTAAAGTTTTTAGAATTGCAACACATCGCAAATATAACAAAACACACTCGTAAGAAGTTTTTCATGTTTATTTGAGGTTTAAAATGTATAGCGAATTCAACTGCATGAAGCAGCACGTTTTGTTATGTGAAATTTCAAGAATTTCTGGGACAATAAACTACATTTAAAAATTACATACAGTGTCACTCCACTCAGAACATGCATAAACATGTTTTAGTTATTACGTTAATGAATACTCTATTTCAGGAGATACAAACTGATACGTTGGTTGGTCGTGAACCGCTATTTGTTTACACATGAGCGTGGACTGGAAAAAAACAAAACGAAACAATGAACTAGCTAACTTGATCGTTGCGTAAGCCAGGCAATAATGCAAAAGAGTTATAGACATATAGTATTTTACAATATTGCAAAATTTTATTCTAATTTTCATACAACAAAAAGAGACTGAATTGTAGGTGAAAAAAATGTTTTAACATTACAACTAAGCTTAGATGATATCAGGAATGACGATAATACGGGAAATGCCGATAGTACCGATAGTATTGTAAATTTATATAATATCAGACATGTCGATAATATCGGAAATGTGGATAACACCGGGAATTTTATACTACCTAAAATGTCGATAATACCGAAAACTTTGATAGTATCGGAATATCGATATACCGATATTTTTCAAAGTTAGATATCGTTCGAAAAGATATTATTCATATCGATAATTTTCTATATATCGATATTTCGAATAGCCCTACTCACGACCTCACAAACGCGATTCAAGCACGCTACTACTCGACCATACACGTCGGACACTCCACGATACTTATGACTTCTGATTTCTTCTTTTGTCACGTGTGGACCACGTGAGCCTGTCATCAAAATGGAACATTCATGTGCGCAATATTAAAATATTTGTGTTACATGACTGGTATTTCTGTATAGCGAGAGGTAGAGAGAGAAAGATATATATATATATATATATATATATATATATATATATATATCCTTTAGGTTGGTCACAAATGACAGGAACACTTACCTGGTAAGAGCCGATCTCCACGGTGCATATATGGTTTTATCATTTACAACGTGAGGGTCCCGGGTTCGAATCCAGAGAAAGTAATGCCTACGTGTAGCGTATAGGTTTACATTGACATGTAAGACACTCTTCTTAAAGCGGGAACTTAAACGAGCAAAAAATAACACAAGAAGTTATTAAGTGAATGAAAAATTATTATAGGCATGCACTTTTGCTACCTAAGCCCATAATAGGTATACCTATAAATATTTTTCAGTATCTAACTCCTACAGCAAGTATCATTGAAAGAACAAGAACATGTTAACAGTAAGTAGTTATAATACTTCCTTGGTCACTTTTATTTTCTAGTTACTCTACTGAAGCTCTCTTGGTGGTTCAGAAAACTAGTTGAAAAATTAATTTAATAACATATCACATAGGTAGTTGAAACAACATTATTTTCAGCAAACGCTATAATCGTAGAAAAACTGCATTTCCTATCAGTGATATTTTCAAGAAGTGTGTTTTCCTTACTAATGCAAATTCATTAATTTCAGTCTTGAGTAAAGCGATAATTTTAGTTAACCAATTTTAAACAAATTTAACTTTATTCAAAACATATTATAACATTTACTACCAAATATCATACAAACCTTTTAATAAGATGTGGTTAAGTATTATATCGATTTAAAATTTCAAGCCACCAATAATCTTACATTATCCTTGTAGAGGGATGTAATAGGAACTTTATAAAACATAAGGTTTTTGATCTGATAAATTTAATAAATCTCATTAAAGTCATAAGAATTTACTATATTTAATGAAACTTTTAATTACGTCATTTCATAGAAACCATGTCAGTGATAGCCGAGTGTAATACACACGTACACAGATAGATACATGATCTCAGAATTCTTCCTTTCCGAAGGAAAGAAGGCTACAAACAACCCTCAAATAGGGATGCTAGCTTCACTCGTAGTGATCTGTCTTAAACGAAAAATTAAGTATATATTTTATATTTATTTGCAAACTGTACACGAGCTGTTCCTAATCACGCACTATGCGTATTTTATTTTGATAGTTTCTACATAGCTTGACTGGCAAAACAAAATGTATATACGTAGGTGAAACGATTGTTTGATGGAGATAGGATAGTAGTTGCTCTCACCTCAAGATAGCGACAGGGCAGAAGCGCGGCCGCCGTGCGTGTTAAGGGTGCTCATGACCTAGAGACTCACCCGCGCGGCCGCCAGGGGCGCTGGCACCTCGCACTCGCCGGCTGCCTGCCCGGAGCCCAGCCAGCGCTCGACTGAGGACCCTCCGGCCAGCGGCTGGCGCGACCTCGCAGGCCGGTACGCCACATCTCGTGACTCCATCCCCCTGCCACAACACACAAACCTCCTACTCCTCATTTATGGCTCCCCCGCCCACAGACTTGTCATTTTCTTGCCGGTTAGTTATAAGCTTTTCCCCGGTCACGCGACTGCCACATCTCTTCCTCCTTCAATTATTATTCTTTTTTTTATGACAATGCCACTGGTGTATTCAACTTCCCTGTTGTAAAATGTCTCCAGTTTATTATTTTTATTTCCCATCATAATACGCTTTGTAAATGCCCTATAATTTTTTTCCTTTGCTTAAACATGCTTTGTCGTGTTCATTTTATTGTTTTAAAAACTCTGACTTTAAATTATCAATATGAGAGTTTCCAAAAAATGTAAGTATATAATTTGAGTTGTGAATTTCATTATATAATTAAATCAAATAGTCAACTTAAATTCAAGCACTATTTATATAATTCATTTCAAACCAATAAATACAAATAACATGGTAATCACTTTAAGTATTCACAGTAAATATTATTTTAAAAGAGGATTAATAAATCTCACCATCTTACATGTGCATGTTAAGGATGAAGTAGCCATGTTCTGAGAACTGCCCAACCTCACGTACGTTGGCATGTGGTATTTATAATGCAACTTCATGTTAAGTACTATCTAGTCTCATGTCTACTTACTTACGTACATGGAGTGTGCTACATAATCACATGCGGTATGTTACCTAACCTTATGCAGATAGTTACAAAACATATGTTGGGAGTTCTTTAACCACACAAAGAGTTACATGTGACTCTGATCACCATAACACCAAGATCATGCGGCTAGGAATTAGATCCCATGCATGAATCACTTATCGAAATGTATTTTAAAAGGTTTGGGACCAGGAGAAATCGGTCCCATCAACTTACCCTTTCTGTGCATTAAAGTGCCACATAAGATATTATATTTGGATATATAACCAAACAATGAATATAACTACCTAACACATGAACGTTTGCGATATTAGTAACCTTTATGCAAGGGTAAATTAAACCTAACCTAATTTTTATGACTGTCACTAAATAATATCGTGACCACACAGGGAGTATTTCCTAACAGCACTTGTATTTTCACTTAAACTCACGTGCAGTATTATAAAGCAACTTGGGGAATATTTCATAACTACACTCTGAGAGTTACCGGTAACAAGCGAACGGTGCTGCAGGCCGAAGGACGAAGGTTCTTGGCCGTGTCAGACTGCTGGTTCAGGTGGAATCAACACTAGGGTATCGCACAAGAGAACTCTCACTATTAAGGGCTCCACCTGGCTGGCACATGAATTGCTTCGCAGAGGTGTGGTAGAAAACACGTTGTTATTAAAACCCTTGGATACTCTGTAGTGGCGTTTAAATACGAAAATCCTTTAAGAAACGTTTCGCGCCCAAAGACTAATTCAAATTCTGATTTAAATTGCAAGGATTATTATTTTTGGATTTAAAGGTGGTTAAACAGTTGTTTTCAGAGTTGTCTTTACACACGCATCGTCCTTTTATATTAAATAACGTGCTATAAAATATGGGGTCACCCTTAGTCACGTTACAGTGAATTGCCGAAGGAAAAACTGCACGCTGGTTGAGCGTAGATGCGATGAGGTAAGTGGTGAGTTAAAGAGGCCTCTGACGCTCAAAATACTGTAACCGCAGGCCGGCGGAACCCCTAATGACACCAACGAAAGCAGTCCGCACACTGGAGTCTCGCGGGTTGCCTGCGAGCAGGCGCCAGCGGCCTTGAGGGGGCGTGGCCACCCTCACTACACGGCCGCCTTCGGTGTCAGTAAGTTCATCAGTTCACGTCACGTGGAGCTGCGCGCGCATTCCTGTGGCGGGACGTAGTTTACGGCATGTATCCGATGTTCTGAGGTTATGCACATGGAGAATGCAGAGGGAGCCTCTTGCGCGGGGAATACCGGACAAGTGCTCGTTTCCACGAGTCGTGCGCTGGAAGAGTGTGAAACCACTGTAGACTCAGGCTGCTCGCCGTGCGAGTGTCTACGTGGCCGACAGCAGCGAGTCGCGTGTGCGCCAACGCCCCGCGCCATTAACGGCGGCATTAGCGAGCGAGGGAAGTGGCGCTGCGAGGGACGAAGTTTTGTCTGTTCGTGCCGCGAAGTTGAGCGGTGCAGCATGCCATTTTACAGTTTGAGTTGCACCCCCCCCCCCCCTTGAGTCTGGGCCAGGACGTCGCTAGCTCTCCTGCCACTTGAGGGCGGAGTGCCACCATCCACGGCACGCACGCCGTAGCGCACACAGTCCTCATGCGGGACCCGGCTGTCAGACAGGTACTTCTTCCTTACACGATGCAGCCGTGCGTCGAACGTTATCAGGAAATCAAACGGCTCCAGAAATGTCAACCAAAAATAAATTAACACCTCTGCCCCTCTCTCTTCACCATAGTCAACTTCCATTCACCCAGATCTACATTTGATCACTTTCACCCAAGACTGAAATATTCCCTCTCCTTTGACATAATCAATTCCTCTTCGTGATATTTAAGTTCAATTTACAACAAAAGTACATTCTCATTTATTTATATAAGACATTAACACATAATTCTAAACACATTTTAATTCACATCTGATCAGCTCTGTCCGTTTTGATATAATTTTGTATTCATTTAGCCTATTTTAATAAATTTTAGCAGTATTACTCTGATATCTCGTATCCTATTGAAGTTCGCTTTGCCATATAGGATTATTTCTTAAAAGATACAGTTAATTTTTCTCGATGTTTCATAAAGTGTTTAATAGGACTAAATTAACGCATGCATGCTAACCTGGGAAAATGTTTATGTAATTTTCTTTTCATTTATCCACATTTGTCCACTGAAGTACTCGCCAACCACAGTGAGCTGCATTGTCATTTTAAGCGCGCTGCCGTTGCCTGCCGTTGCAGCAATTATCGCAAGATTGAGTAGTGCTGTGTCACGGTTTTCCGCGTCTATTCCATTCACTTCGCATAGTCATTTATGAATAAAGGAAATTTATCTATTAGTAAACGTTTAATCTCTATATTTGAAATGTACTCAACTCTTGCGGCTGTTAGCACATCCGATGTACGTAGGATAATCAATCGGCAAGAAGCTTGCATATCAAAATAATATTTAACTAACGGCCTTCAACGGTGTGCCTTACTAGGAATTCGAATCGAGGATTCCTTTCACCGTAAGCTAGCTTCCAAACATATTACGTGACACAGAAAGACAGCTATTCCGTGACACAGATGACAACTAGGTATTCGTATCTTTCGTACTTTAGGGCTTTCGATTCTAGCAAGAGAAAACGACTAAGAATAAATAACTGGTGTGATATTATTTCGTACCATGGCATGGATCCGCACTTGGAGCCAAAAATTATAGTACGGCCTATACAAACAAAATTATTCACTCCCTTGTTAGAGTATTTTTCTGATGCAATTGATTATATTATTTCACTCGTCGTCTTACCGGTGTACTG
Source organism: Dryococelus australis (assembly GCA_029891345.1). Lineage (NCBI taxonomy): Eukaryota > Metazoa > Arthropoda > Insecta > Phasmatodea > Phasmatidae > Dryococelus > Dryococelus australis. Next base: position 291,093,898 of record CM056994.1, read on the forward strand.
AAATATTACAAGACAAGCGATATTAATGTATGCTTTTAGGTAAACCGTGCAAAAGTAAAATGCGATAATCACACAGAAACGTTGCAATTTTTTTTTTTTTTTTTTCAGTTTCCTGGGATACGGTTGTTTGTGGAGAATGCCTGTCCGTTAGAAAGTCCCGTATCTTGATAAGATAATGCCGGAAAAATCACGTTGATGTATGTTAATTATTTGCGGGCAGGGAGAAGTAATTGAATACGTATTATTTTTATTGCAATATCCCCCTTTGCAACTTGAAAAATGTTCCTACTCCTTGAACACCAGCATGAGCACTGAATCCCAGGACGAATAGCTAAAAAAAGTGATTATTTTCACAAGTCTGAGGTCAGTGAGTTAGTTGCAGTCTACAAATAAAATTTTAAATAATGATATAAAAATTTTTCTGTTGTTCATAAAAAAAAAAAATCTGATGTTCTATCTCTGCTTATGTCAGCGAGGCATACAATGTTATTTTGAATAGATGCGTAAACTAAAAACCGATCCATCTCATGCAAAATATTTATTTGGGTGTTTTGTAATTGGAATTTTCCAGACTTGCTTCTATGAGCAAACGCTGACTAAATCTACCGTGTTATTCACCGTTATAACTCGCGAAACCTCTTAGTCTTTACTCAATGGCAAGAAACTATTTTTCAATTGCACTTGCACTAGTATCAAATACATAAAATTATATATATATATAAATAAAATACAAAACTTCCCCTGAATGTATGTTACAGATTTTGGTATGTGATTCCTAATGCAAAATGAGACAAAATGTAATACGTCTCATAACCTAAAGTGATCACCGAGGGATATATGGGCCCCTAAAGCAAGTTGTTTCGCCATTAATTAATATATCAGAAATTACGTGGGATGAAACAACAAATAAGTGCGTGATATTTAGTTGATAAAATATCTTAAAACTCATAATATATGGTTCGTAAACTCATTTCTCTTCATAAATGAAATTGGAGTTACCAGGTTATCATTACAAATACAATACTATAACCCGCGATTTTATCTAGTTTTGATGTTTTAAGTCAACACGTACACATTAACAAATAAGTTTGCCGTAGTGAAACATAGTCAGGCTAACCATACTAAAGAAAAGAGTGCACTAATATTCAAAGGGTGCAGCGGTAGCCTACGCCTGCGTGAGTAGGCTGCATCACATTTACGCCCGTGAATGTGCGTGTGTGCATGCATAAGTATGTGTGTGCGTAGTTGATTGCGAAGAAGATGGACGATACATATCAATTGTTCTGACAAAAATAAATTTCGTAGAATAATTTACATCGCTACTTTCTTAATTGCAATAGTATGCAATTGTACAGTTATGTTATTACTAGGTTTTTAACAACAAACTTTATCCAGACCAATCAAAATGTGTTTTGAAATGAAAAATTAATATGTTTCATGTACACTGTAACTTGCAGTGAAACAATCCGATTTGTAAGGAACGCAGTGGATGCATTAAATTGCCACACACACATTCGCAGTTGCAGAGGCTTACCACAGCACCCTTAGAAAATCCGAGCACTAATATATTGAGTTCGAATGACCTAAGTGAGTTTTACTAAAGTGGCCCTAATTTTTAATATATATGTCAACTTCAATCAATGTTTCCTCAGAACTGGAGAAAAGCTAATTGTTTGAGGTTCAAGATATTTTATCAACTAAACGTTATTCACTGCATTGTTGTATCATCTAAAGTAATTTCTGGTATACGGACGAATGCATCGCGGATGAGCTGGGAAAAGAGTAAATATCAGATGGTAAAATAAGGTATTTGTTAGATAGTGATGATATAATGTACGTGGAATGTTGTGATTGTGATGAAGATCGAAATTAAATGGAAGAGTCCGCAGTTGGCTTGTAACCAGGGTCACACACGACCCTGGTGTTTGGAGACAGAATTGGACATCCCATTCCTCTGATGTTAGTCGTCTCACTGTCACACCGAAAAATAGATTAATGTTATACGCAAGGAGAACAGAGAAACAGGAGAAGGAGGGGTTTAGTTAAGTGCAGCTAGCTTGTTGTGCTTGTTTGCTTTATTTTATATCAAGGCGGCCTGTATTCCAGTATGTTGCAAACAGTGGCTTGTCAGTGGTTCACACTTCGCTTCTAGAAACGCTTAATGATAGCAACTTCATAGTCAGTTCTTATTGGCCTGTTCCGTGTAAATCGCCGACAATGGGTCCAAGGAACCAAGGTTTAAAGACGTAAATTGGGAAGAGAAGTGAAATAACTTTGCATAAAAATTATTAAAAGCATCGAGAGACATGAATGGGTTAGATTTTGGATACAACGGAAAGGGCAGGTGGGAACATCAAAAAGGCTTTTGGAAGAACTTGTGACCACATGGTGGCTGGCAAATGATGAATATATCAAACTTAGGCCGCCACTAGCAGAATCTTTTCCGTAGCGAAGAGGAAAGCCTTACAATTACTAGTTGTAAATACCATTCATTAAAGGCAAAGTCTTCATGCCAATATTAAATAACAAATTGGAAAATAATACTTTGAACTCATTAATTTGCAAAGCATTTCGTCGATTACTTTTTTTCTAACAAACATTAAGGAACAAAATTTGCTTATAGTGTAAGATCACACTGTATTCTATGGTTCATAAGTATTTCATGTTAATGCGCCGTTAAAATACCGCTAAAATGAAATATTTCCATTAATGATGTGTTTTTGACAAAACCTTACATTTGGTCATATAAAATAAAGTTTTATACTTGAATGCATGAAACTTTCAAGAACCATAGAAATAAACACGGATGTTAATTTTCTTTTTGTTTCATGCAGATATCACAAGTAGTTTTCCCGTGATCTTGGAACTACGAAAATAATCATTGATTTGCCTCGGGAAGTGCTGCTATCACTGGATGGTAGCGTATTTTGTTACTACTAGACGTGGCCACCTGCTGTGACTGGGAATGATTCGTGTATGTACACAAAGTTATGTTTAGACATTATCTATTCATTCATTCCTAAGCAGGAGCTTCAACCTATGCTGCCGAGAATCCGACCCATGCGATCGACAGTGTCAAAACGCCGGGAGAACGGAATAGTTTGCAGAGCAGCTATTTTTTCACATCGGCTACTGTATTGACACAAATGTCATATCAAACTATTCAACAGATGTTGAATGCATCGTGATAACACGTAGGAGATAACAAATAGTTGTATTACGTGTACTTAGGTCCTGCAGATCATGTGAATATAAGTTAGCCATCCATTTAGTTAATCTACCATAATTAACATTCAGTAATATAAATATTTAAAAGTTATATTGGGTTGGCTTTACTTCGTAAATGCACTTGTTCCAGCAAAATGCTCATAATTCATAAAGTACTTCAACCCTTATTGTGAACTTGTCCGCGGGCCGCAAGTGTAAAAATCATTTATAACTCAAATACATAGATTGAAAAATAACATGTGATATAGTTTCGTTAATAATTAAATTGTATGTACACACCAACTGCCTCATATGAGAATAATTCCTGTTAAATTACACTTAGTTTAGAAACACAGACCATTGTGTACATTTATTTCCGACATAAATAACCCCGCGGGCCGAATTATATAACAGGGAGGGTCACATATGTGTCACGGGGCTCACTTTCTCCAACTTTGGCGCAGTCTGCAAGCGACTCACAGCCACAGCAAGCCTGGTGAAGAAAATACTGTATGTTCAACCACCATATTCTGCTGCCATACAACACGGAATAGCAAATGAAGAAGTTGCCTTCAAAGAGTACGAGACCACACACGAAGTGCTTGTGTCGAAGTGTGGCCTTTTCGTAGATTTAAAGAGAGGCTGGCTTGCTGCTTCACCAGACGGTCTTGTTGGGGTCGACGGGATTGTAGAGGTGAAATGTCCGTACAGGGCGAGGGATCTTACTCCGAGCCAGGCTGCCAAGAACATCAAGAATCCATCATTTTATTGTAACTTGTATAATGAAGAGAACTTCAAACTTAAAATCATGATTAGTATTTCTAAGCGTAGGGACAATTGGCGATTGCAGATAGAACGTTCTGTGACTTCGTGGTATGGACATCTCGCGGAATGTCTGTAGAGTGCATTGAAAGAGACGAAAACGTTTTCCGTTTAGTGTTTGAAAAGCTTGACAGCTTTTATGATAATTGTTTAGCCCCTGAGATACTCGACTTGAGGAAACAGCGTAATATGCCGATCATAAATACCCCACCATGGTGAAATGGCGTCTCTCTGTGCCAAAGTAATTATAGAATTTTATTTTCTATTTTTTGCAGTCTGCAACACAGGCATGGCTTTAGGTTCTCAAATTTTACTTACATGCATTACTATTAAATTAGTTCAATTGATTCTCTTCACTCTAATGACTTAAAATATGAATGGCAGTATTCATTTGACCCTCCTAGTTACGAACGGCAATTAAAAAACAAAACTTCAATTGTTTATATTCCTTGTAAAAGATGTTTTTGACTGCATCATCGGCACATTCTAATGACTTAGTGTACGCCAACAGATTTTTAATCGCAAATTTTGTTTTCGCCTATACCTTATCAAAGAGAAATTAATTATTTTATAGTTAGATTGCTTCTCATACTGTTACAGTAAAAGGATTCTGAAACATTTATTTATTTTACTAACTTTTTTTTCCGTTCATGTATAAAGTCATTCCCTAATTTGCAGTTATAAACACATAAAGGATTAGAGTAAATTTAGTCTACGCATACAAATGGGTAAGATATACTGTTAAATGTTATACTGTTTCTAAAACTGATCGAAAATGCGTTTTCTCAGATATTGTTTACGTACTATACGCTATTTGTAACAAATACGTCCGATTTTTACATGCCCTTGCAAATGATGAAAGTTGTTCTTTCATTGTTTACTCGTTCGCTCGTTCACTTTTCTTTCTGACTTGTTCATTATGCGTTATGTGTATCATGTTCACTAACTGTTATTGTTTCTTGTAAACGACTAGTATCTTATGCTCTTCGGCTGACTTGGGCTGACTTATATAATAGCTCTAAACTTTCAACATCCAAAGACGCTCAATCCATTTTTCTTTCGGTACCCTTACTCTCAGCCTGAAGACCTCTATGAATCGCAAACATCACATGAAAACCAGGAAACTACATAACCATAAGCGCATTTTCGGAGTTATGATTGCGCTATAGGTATGAGCTACCTTTCTAGCCAGGATGTAAGAGCTCGCAATGGCTAACGGTACTTTCTCACATTGGCCGGACTTGGTCACACCCTCGTCAGATGTCTAAATGACTGTGTTCTCAACTACTGGTTCCTCAGCAGCGTGATGTAGCAGTGCTTCCCTTCTACTAGACGATGTGGGTTTGTCAAATTTTGGCGGGCGTTGCTATTAGCTGATGGATTTTCCAGGGGTACTTTTTTTACCTCGCAAATGCATTTTGTCACTGCTCCTTCTCCACCTCACTTTATCCTCTCGCTTTCTCGTTTCTCTATTACAGTAGGCTGGCAAGGAGTGAAGATACTTTCTTTTAATAAATTTACATGAGAATAAATGTTGTCAAGAATTAAATAATAGGAGGAAATGAACGGAAAACAGATGACACCATGGTGGTATTCCGTCATATTAGTTACCTGCAGATAGCCCCAAAGCCATCACAGGCCGTTCACGATAAAGTAAGCACTTTTTGAAGCTGTTTCATCAGACATAATAACCAATAAATTCATTTCATTGTGGACTCGGACTTCTGATTTTGGGTATGGTGAATGTATACATTGTGCTTAATACTCATATGGAATGGTTTACATTAACAAGTGGTGGAAGGAAAAAAATTTGGTGAAAGAAAAAAGTATCTACGGCTTCAAAAGTGCTCACTTTACCGTGAACGGCCTATAATATGATAGACTTCAAGCATCTGTAGAGACGGCAGTAAATAATGATTTCTAATTTTATAAACGTTTATAAATCTTGATAGACTATAAACAGGCTAAATTTATAATATTTCAGACTTATTGGAAGTATGCTGATACCATCTAAATAGCACGCAGTTCGAATTTTGAAATTACAATGAAAAGTTTGACACATTCAAACATTGACTGAGCTTATTGTTGAACTTAATCTTATTTACTGGTGTAATTTTCTTTTTAATTTGTCATTTAGCTACTCCATTACGCGTCAGTTTCTTTCTCTTACACACTGAAAGACAATATTGTGTTGGTGCACTGGGACATCCATGAGTAAAAAATTCAGCAAGTACCTTCTACCGTGACTAGGCTATTGCTATAATTTAATTGTGTTAGGATATACGTTGCTATTTGCGACTATCTGCTGCAAAGAACAAGCAGACAGCAACAGCCACTCTGCCACCATTACTATTTACGAGTAAGGCTCCCCATACTTTTTTGTGTAGTCACTCAGCTGACACTTCCAGTTAACTAGGACGACACCTTGCGAACAAACGATTGACACCTAAGTTCCAAGTAGAACCTTGGAATCTTCAAGCCATTGCCAGTTGTGCTACTGTGCCGTACTTTGTGGCATACTGTATATTAAATTGGTTGTTTTTAGCAAATTTTTCCTTTTTGGCAAAGTTACGCCTAATTGTCTGCCTTATTGTTTATATTTTTTGCTTATAATAACACCTCTGGATAAAAGAAGCATTGCCAACTTATTTATTGATTTCACTATTTTACGAAATTGTTCAAGTTATTATTTTGCCTCTGTATAATAATTTTGGCCGGTATTGAACAAATGTTTTGACACTTGTGCTGATTAATTATCAACGTGTAATATTATCTTATCATAACATTTTATTTTCATATTTCATGGAACTTACTGAATTAACAGTAATTTTGTGTTTTAACATTATCTTTTACTATTTACAACTGTAATGCATTCGTGACCAATGATTGGGTGATCGATTAATCGAACGGCCTCGCGTTTGGAACACACCTTTCGCTCTACCTATTTTGTACTGTGTTTGCATCGCCATGTAATCTTATTTGCAAAATATTTTGGATGTTTTTGTCACCACTATTATGTCGTAATTTTCTTATTTGACCACTTTGTGCGGTTCTGGTGTTCGGGAATTGGTTTTGGCGTATCGACTGAGGGATAATTTCGGCCCTCGGCTGCTCTGCAGTCGCTTTTTTTTATCTTGGGAGCTTCTACACTCAGGAAAGTTGCATGTTTTATTTCATCTTTATAATATGATCGTCCAGCTCCCGTCACCTATGCAAATTGTCTCTCATAATTGGACATAATTAAAACAAAAAAAAAAAGAAACATCTGTTCTCTGCTGTTTTGCAAATTGTTCACGTTTAAAAGAAGAAACAATTTATTATTTTCCACAAAAACCTGTTCTCTGCTGTTTTGATAATTATTCACGTTTATGAGAAGAAGAAGAAATAAATTTTTTTTTACGTAATCTCATGTAGCCTTGGCATATTTTTGTTATGTGTTGAGTAAAAGAGTATTGTCAAATTAGTGTACTTTGTTCAACAACCTTTACAATCCTTTTGGATAATTTAATTGACAAGTTTAATTTTATCTACTTATAAAAATGAAAAGATCTACTCTGTAATTTTTTAAAATAATTTCTCTGTGTTCTAAAGTATGTAGAAGGCAATTATTTATTGTGACTCGACCTTCTGTTATTAACACTAAACTTTCTGTAGAGTGCCTACACTGTTAATAAAAGTTCAAACATATTTTTATTTCTTATTGGAATAAGAAAACGTGGCAGGATGTTATGATGCAAGTTAACTATAAATTATAATAAATGAAGTCCGTCCTGGCCTCTCCCAGAGACTGTGCGTATGGGCATTCGCCCCCCCCCCCTAATCGCTCCACCATCCCTGGGGCGCATGTACTCTGTTGACATCATTTTTTGGAAGAAGCTTTGCGAGAGAGGGACATCACGTGCTAACGCCCTCCTCTAGGTGTCGTTACTGAAACCTACCTGAATGACCTCGACTCCCGGCTACCCGTAGTTCGTTCAAGGTCACGGCTCGCCACCATACCCGAGAACACGCCTACTTCGCGTATTACCAATGGAATTTCAGTGTGAACAGTAGGAAAAGTTTATACAATTTTCTTTATTTTATTAACACGCTCGCCTAGTAAAAATTTAAAGATAGAAAGAAACAGGAAAACCAACGGTTGCTAAAAAAATTTGTATTTCAATATCACAGTAAAAGACAGGGACGTGCCAACAGGGGGCAAGCGCCCCCCCCCCCCTAAGTAAATCGGAGGGGGCAAAGAATAACTCTTGCCACCCTGCCACTTTTTCCTGCGTTCCACACATTTACAGTTACATTAAATAATTACTTCTATACAAGAACATTATTTTCGGTAATAATAAAATTAATGTTGTTCTGCCACTTTTTGCGTTTTCTTTGCTACATCAATTAGTAATTGTTATGATATCTACATTATACCTGCAGTATATCAAAACTTTTATGCATAAAAATTCCTTAAATAGCACCATTTTACACCATAAAAACACAAATTTTCCAGGCGAGGACCCTTGGACCCCTCCGCTTTATTTGGGTTATCTCATGTTTCTTCAACAACAAAACCGTTCCCTCCCGAAAAATTATTTCTGGATATTCCCTCAGCAATGCCCATAATATCTCATTCGAAATATTACCCCCGCTAAAGATATCAAAATTTATTTTCGCGCCCACCTCTTCCCTCGCTCACAGAATCCAAACTTATTCTCTCCTCCCTCCCCCTTACTCAAAGAATACTTAGCACGTCCTTGATGGGTCAATATAGCGTGCGTGAACAACATTCATGGTCGTTTCTATTAGACATCTTTCGAACTTGAACATTTTTTACTGTCGAAATTGTTTCCGCTCACATACGAGGTGGTCGGGTGCAAATAGTCATGGGCTATTTACTTCGTAAGTTTGCCGTGTAGTGTTTGTCGTGAGCCATTTTTTCTCAACATCGTTGTAATGCTGCAAGACCCTACAACAGTTTTGATGAATTCTGGTCACGATAAAGAATTTGGGAACTGTTTGTGAACATCTAATCGGCAATGGAAAAGACAGTAACTTCAATCTGTTTTTTTATTTCAATAATTAATTGCGCCTTCCATGAGTTTCACTGTTCTCCAACTGAGCTAGTCTAGGCATCGTAGCGAACTGTTATAAGTGGTTCAAAACCTAGAGTTAAAACGTAGTAATTATTTTAAGGCCCCGATTATATGGAACCTCAAATGAGTGCGCATATAACCCCTAGAACGGCCACGGCTAGCTAGTGGGGTTTCATGGCTGAAATTATGTCGCCAAGGAGACTTACGCGTTTGAACGTGTATACTCGCAATCGTGAAAACGTTAACAAATTGTGCATATCCTAAAGACTAGAACTTGAAAATGTTTTAATCGTTCAAGAAAAATTAAAGTTTTATTTCCTTCTTTCACAAGTCACTTATATTGTTTGGTAGAAATTACACCAATATTCATTTGCGTACAAGATTTCGAAAACAGTTTAACTTGCTAGTCAAAAATATAGAATACTTATATTTTTTTAATGCTACTTATTAAAATGACCATCTAAATATACTTATATAAGTACAGGAAGAAATTAATATTAATTAAAACACTACAATTATATTTTAATAACAATTAGCCCTTATGTTGATACTACAGCCCACCACTGTCAGTAATTAACATAATAAGATTGAGAAAAAATTTCATCGCTTCATTAGTTGAAAAGTAACACTAGTGTGTCAATGCCACTGTCTTATTTATAATTTATAAAACCTTTGTATTACAACTGTCAGATAACTATAGTCTATTCGCGACTAGAAGAGACTTTCTTTGAATTTTTCTGACTCCCATTTTCAAGCGATAAATTGCAAATTACGTGGAACTATATCCTCTCTCCATTCCGTCAATCTAGCAGTACCCGCATCTGTCACAGTTTGTAGTAACGATGCATACTACTAAAGGTTAGTGTGTTTTTCAAAAGTCTCTTCCAGTCGTGGACGGATTATAGAAATAACTTGTTCTGGTCGGTGAGATTCCGCATGTGTTTCCTTGTTCGCTACGAGATGGAATGGAGCCACACTTTACTACGTCAAGATGCAGGGTAGCGGTAAACTTTGAGTGGCAGTTCATTATTCTTGCAAGGTAGAAGAAGGTTCGGCACTCCCCAACCCACCGCTCCCCCCCCCCCCCCTAAATCCGCCAACCACAGGTAGTCACACAAATGTTCGTGTCTATCTCGTTGCCTGCATACAGGCCAACATTATACTGAAGATGGCCACAAACAACACCATCTCTGGAGGCAGAATCTCACTAATCGTCACTCCTATTCAACCTTTAAGTTCGATAACAGGTCCCGAGGAGAACGGGCATTTTCAGACGACGAGTGTGGCGAATACTACTGTAATTTAGCAATTTTCACAGGTGATTTTTCTTTCCCGTATTTATTCCCACTATACTCCAGCCCACACCTTATATATTAGAGGACCAGTATTGCTAAGTGTTATTTATGGATTTGAATCCCAGTTAAGCCAAGGATGCGTGTGCCGAATTCAAGTGTATGTTTGGCTTCCTTAGAGAGCAATTTACCCCTCCCCAAAATCTGATAATTCAAAAACCATAATTCTGGATGTGTCTAACAATCTGCGTAGGTTCATGTTATTAATTTCAACTTGGTATTCACTGACTTATAATGAATATAACCTAATGGATTGTAAGGGGAGGCAACTCACTGTTAGACACTGGTCCAACATTCGCCTGGAAAGAGATAGGGAATCACTTGAAAACAATCACCTACCTCTACCACAGTAGTCCGACAACTCTCCTCCCACCACGCCGAATCGGGTTAGATAGTCTGCGGCGTGACACTCAGATTTCCGCCACCGTCGCTCAAAACCGAGCGATGTGGCACGGTGGATAAACTTTGGACTCGCATCAGAGAGAATCTGGGTTTGGTTTCTGTCCGCGGTCATCCTGGTTTCGGTTTTCTACGGTTTCTCGTCTGAAATAACTCTAGGCGAATGTTGGGAAGCTTCCTTAACTACACGCCATTACCAACGGTACCCTCCCCGCTCCAGCCACTCTGAGGAACTTGTACAGTCGTTAATAACATACTGTAGCTGTCAGCGAGAAGTTAAGCCCGACCTACCGCCCCTCAGATTTCTCATTTCACTCCAGCGCCAATGCAATAAGTTGAGTTGAGGCCACGACCTCCCGAATGCGAGAAAAGCATATACAGGAAGTTTCTCAATTAGACCGACAAACTTCGGGAGGTGATTCCATATGTAACAATAAGTAGAAAATATACAGGAGATGTGCTACCTAAACTGAATATTTAGGGAGATATAGGCCCTTGAAAAAAGAGATTTTGAAAGTTATTTTTGAAATATATCGGAAACGAAGGCAAATTAAATTACAATTCTTACATCATTGTTCTATGTTAATGGGATCTTCAACTTAAGAGCAAACACACATTAATACCTTTTCCCATACAGGAAATAACAGGGGTGGCCACCCTATTTTTCCTGGAAACTCTTTTACAGTCGGGAATTTTGAACTTTTGATGATGAATTATTGAACAGCGTGACCTAGGTAATAAAATTTGTCCTCTTATCGCAACTGCCCAGAACCCACCGTTTGCGTTATAACACATACACAAATATTTGTCTGCAGCGATTCAGTGCCTAGCACATATGCAATACTATATATATTCCTGTACAAAATTTTGCGCGTCCACTGCACAGACGGCTGCCTATTTGTTTCTAGTGGCAGTTTGAATGCATTCCTCGTATTTCATATTTGAATGATAATTTTGCAAATCGTAAAAGAAGTGAAATAAAATTACAATTCTTCGAAGAATGTGCTATGTGACCTACACTAACTCTGTGATGGAGCAGCTCCGTGCGAATACAAAACGACGGAGTGGTAACTTTTCAGTTATTTTACCACCTTTACGAAGGTGGTTGGTGGCAGCTGCTAGAAAAAAAATAAAAGACAAAAATGTTTTATTAGCTGCACTGCCACATGGGAAAGGACACAGTGAACAACGTAATGATAATCATGCAAATTTCTTGAACGAGTGGCTGCTTTCTTTGCATGCCAATGGAGGGAGAGGGAAAGTTCGACGGACCCCCCCCCCCCCCTCTCACACTCTTGCTGGCTCACGCGAGGGAAGAAGCGAGCTAAATCCGAAGTCTGCCCACTCCTTTTGGACCCACTTAAAGTTCTTAAATGAAGGCTATAAAAATAATGAAAAAGTTTGTTTCATTTCCATGAATATTTTTATGGCAGTTGACTTGGCGGTAAAGTGCGGTTGATAGCTTTGCTTCAGGAATTTATATAGTGAATTACGTTTCATGATGGGCCCGGAAATAGTGACTTCGAGTTTCAGTCATCAAGACATATAATGCAGTTTTGGATTTAAAATAAGTTTCATGTTAAGTAAATTTTAATGTTGAGCATTTGTCACAAAGAATTTCTGGTTGTGATAAGTCAAATTGCACATCGCAAGCCATGTCAGTATTGCTACTAACTTAATTCATTATAACAAAACATTTCCACTATCTGCACCTATTTGTAATAATTAATGTTTGTTTCACGTATTGGACACCGTCATGCATAATATTTGTAATTTTACTTATGTTTCACATATGTTTGATTTTTCATAATATTTATTATTTTTATTTTTGCATTTTTCATATGATTAGAATATCTAAACTTAGATGTACTAATGACAATAATCAATGTTTAAGTGAAATAGATAGCTATATTTTCTTTTGTTTGTATTTTAAATTAATAACGTAGTACTTAGCGTTATTTTTGGTCTCATATTTATTGTTAATGTTTCAGGGAATTTCTTGTATATTTTTTGATTAACTTCTACGAGACCCGTAACTCTATGCAATAGGGATTTAGGCCGTTTGGAGTGTGTCATTTTAAATCGTTAGTCAGAAAGCCTTGCGATTGGCTAACAGGTTCAAATCCTGTACTCCGATTGGCTGGAGAGCTCAGAATAGGGCTAGGACGCGCGGACAGTTTGAAAGTTCGCTCTCTCTGCCACCAACCTTCAACTACGCTAAAGGTAAGGCTAGGATGCTCGTCCTACAGTTGGACGCAGCGGAGGAATTTTAATTAGAGTTAGGGTGTTCTAGTTTCTAACAGCTTGCAATGGTTTTTTATTTGTTTTTTTGCGTCGAGTTTGATAGAATAAGCACTCCGCGATTTTAAGCAGCTGTTTAGGAGTATAGGTAGCTAGCTAGACCTGTAACGTCCGCGAGCCGTTGGGCCACGTAAAGCACTACCGTACCCAGATCTACATTTTTTTTTTACCTACCTCCGTTCCTTCCACATGTTACACCGTCCTGCCTTCATCTACAACCTGTATTTAACTACAGAACTGTTTTTCATCAAGTTTTAAATTTTATTTCATCTTGGACTTTGTTACGTTACGCCATGGGCGTAGAACATTCTACGGACGCCATGTTGGTAAAGGCGTCTAAATTAGCTTCAGCCATTTTTAACCATAATTTAACCTGGGAGCGAAAGTCAAGTGTTTTACCGTATTGAGACAGTTACATTTTTTTCTGAACTATTTTCAAGACATTTTATTTTTGAGAGAGCTATGTTAATTTCAAGTGCATAAGTCAAGTGTCACGCAAGGATTTTGAAATATGATCGTTACCCATGATCACTTCCCAACGGCAGCTTAGATTAAACATTATTCATTTTCTTGCTCATTGCCATTCAAGGATTTTTGACTTCTCTTTAATTATTTTTCCAGCTTATTTCAAACAGATAATTTGAATTTGCACATTCTGAGTCTTTTGAATAAATAAGTTTTAGCTGGATTTGACACGCCTGACACTTCTTCTGAATATGCACGTTTCATCCTATCCCTCCTCTCCACATTTCCAGTAGCAAATAATTAAACAAATGCTTAGTATGTGTGTCGTTGTGTACATTAAGTTTCTCAGCTGTATGTGGGGCAAATAATCGTTTACCAGAAACGAAGGTGTTGTCAAAGGTGAGTTTCTACGCATCTTACATACTGGGTCCTAAACTGAGCACAGCCGAGCACAAACAGATTTATTTGGAACAGTATTTATTTCATTTTATCCGGTTACTGAATTACAAGTATTGCCAACACACATAATATTCTATTTTGTCATGTGGTGCATAAATTAAAGTTCTGGATATTACACTGAGTTGGCCTAGAATATGTTTTGCACATTTTCAGAATAAAAAGTGGTCATTCCAACATATGGGCTGCTATGATACTGTGTTTACCCCAGAGGGCACCACATGTTACATAATTTTACGAGTGCCGCGCACCACATTACACTGTTGCATCATATACTTCACGAAGCTGATTATAACTAAGTCTTCTGTACACATTTTTGTCTCTGTGTTAAGATGGTGGAGTTTTCTGAAACGTTCAATATGGCTTGCTGCATATCGTAGCAACGAAATTATGTCACTCTTCGTGATTTGGAAACCGGAGTCAGAAGAAATACAAGGATGGATGAGAGCTATAATATGATTATAAACGGAGAAGTAACCAATTTGTAGAGGGCGGGGTAAACCAAGTGAGTGCAACTAATTTACATGGCTTCTCATTAACGTGGCGTTGTCTGAACTTCACTTTCCCATAGATGATCGTAGTTTTTACTATCTTCCCATTACCGTGACACCGTTTGTTGCAAGGTACAAGTAACTTTATATGTAGGCTCTATCTACTTTGAGCCACAGTAAAATGTACTAAAATAGTGACAAAACACATAATGATAATGAAAGCAAAAGTATGATTGAAAGTTTAATTACAAATCGTGTTTTAATGAGTTTTAATTTTTTATTTAAACATGTATTTATTGCACATCCAGTAACAAAGGCAAATATATATACTTTTAAAAATATTGGGGTTTTGTAAGTGGTAATGTCAACTTCATTTATACAGACAGAATAAATTACTTACACATAAAATGGCCGCTGGAAAATAATAAGCCTGATTATAGTTCTAAATTCTCATAATATTTTAAAAGGTAATGAATCTGAACTTAAATAGTCGATCGGCGTTGAATATCTGGAGCGACGAATGATGTTCGAGTCAGTCGTTAACCTTTTGTTTGAAATTTATATTTGAATGAGAGAAACGTTTTGAAGAGAGTCAAGAGAAAGAGAGTCAGATAGACGCAGACATTTCTACTAAGAAACGGATAACTGATTATAGTATACTGTTTGGGCAGTATAAATAAACTTGAGCTCCTGCACTACTGTTCCTCGGCAAAACAGTGAACTACGGCCAAAGAAACACGTAAATAACGGGGATATAAACGGATAATTTTGTGTGTACTTGAGTAATTGATTATAGAGTTGATAATACTTTTCTTATAATCAGAAAGCGTGTTATTACTATATTCTATGCCTTGTTTACCAAAAGGGGTATCTGTCTCCTAGGCTCAGCTTGAATCACGGGCATTCATGTTGGTTTTGGCCTGGTGACGGGCCGGTCGACTCCTTTACGGTCACACCATTGGAGCCCAAGCAAGAGTTTCAGAGTCAGGAAATTTAACTGCATGGTTAATTACTCGTGACAAACCAGTAAGTCGGGACACCCATAAGTGTCATACGAAGGAAGGAGGGACACGGGATGACCAATCGGACTAAAGGCGTTAGGTGTCGTTCTTTAAGGGCGCTTGTGAATGGAGGATTAATGCGCAATTTACCTTCGGAAGCATGTCCCTACAAAATTCTCATAGTCAGGTGAGGTAGGACTCGTGCTCGTATTGGTTAAAAAGTCACTGAATAATATATACAATAATGAGTCTATAATAGGCTTGAAGAGCAATGCCCTGTAAGGCATGTGAGACAATGTGATGGCTGGGAGTACGTCACAAAGATGTTTTTAATATCTTGCATTAATTTCAGCTATGTGAAGCCTGTAGCGCGATTATCTGCTGAGCAACTACGTGTGACAAGTTGCCTACCAGTACCGATTAGGGGCTTGTGATCTCACTCCCCAGGATTGGGCGCTCGCTTCCCTCCACTGGAATATTGTTTGTATTTGGGTCGGAAAAGAGCGCACCACATTTGTATATGTGTCAGAAAAGTGCGTGCTACATTCGTATAGAGAGCGTGCGAGTTGTGGTCTCAAGGTGGGTGTACCCAGGATTAGGATTTCGGATCGGGGGAGAGACACGTCCCTGCCGGAGAGCGGGAGCCACAGGGTGTGTGGAGCCGCCCCTGGGTTAGAAGAGAACTTTGAGTGTCGTCGTGATGTCAGTTAAGTATGCAGTCTGCAGACTTAGAATTTGTGATAGTTAGTTGTAGTGAAGAATGAACTTAGCCTGAAAATCAAGAGTTGTTTGGACTTAGTTCTTCTGCACGCAAAGTTTATACTTTTGAAAAATACTGTGCGAGTGTGGAAGATGGGACTTAGCCTGAAAAGCAAGAGTAGATGGGACTTATTTTTTCTACAGGCAAAGTGGCCACTGAAAAATTCGGAGAGGGTCAAAATTAAACTTAGTCTGCGAAACAGAAGGTGTTGGGACTTAGGTTTTCGCGAGTGATTTGGAAACTTATGTTCCGAGTATAGTAAGGCTGCTGGAGAGGTGGATTGTTGGCAGTGGCAAATAGTAATTGGGTATTGCGAAATGTGAAAGTCAATGGGACAGGGTGTGTTTGTGTATATTGTAACTGTGGGTGGAATGAGTAATGGAAGCAAGGTATTTTCGGAAATAGAGGTTTGATGGATTTTGATGGCGCAAACTTGTTTTCCAGAGGGAATTTCTTCGAGGCTGGGACTCGTTATGACCTTGTTCGGCAAGTGTTGATGTTTTATGTGAGTTTGTCGCTGATCGAACGCGTAAGATTTGAACATCGGTTAGAGAAAGATTGAGACTCGGAGTTTTGGGGGTTGTTTGTGAGTGGTGCGGTGGATTGGGGACGTTTTTAAGTTTTTAGGGTAGAGTTTTAAGTGATTTTGATGAACTAAAAGACTCTTGGAATGGGACTAGTGGTGTGTTTGATGTGATGAGAGTGTTGGATGTCAGTACGAGGGAGGAAAGGTAATACGGTCACACTGAGTGTCTTCGTGAGGAGCATATATTTGGGCCCGACCTTCCTGGGCGTGTTTTGTGTGTAAAAGGGAGTCTGTGATATTGTGATGGCAAAACAGTTACCCTAGGTGTCTCACGAGGAGAGTATCCTTAGGCCACCACAATTGTTTGGGTTGTGTGGATGGAGTGATGTTGGAATGTGAGTGATGGATGAATGAGTCTCTGCTCAAGAGTGTAATTTACTAAGAAGGGATTGACTTGAGACCATTTCACTCACTCGTTGGAAGTTGTACAAAATGCGTGTCTGTGTTAACTTGTGCCACATATGGTAACTTTGGCTAGGAAAAGAATATTTATAAGAAATATTGCAAAAGGGAATGCAAAGTGTATGTTATGGGGAGGTTTTGAAGTATAATATATTGTACAGGAAATGTAAACCTATTGTAAAGATGATTTTTAAAAGAAGTGTGGAAAACGGTAAAGATAAACTGTGTTTTTAGGAATATTGTCTTAGGTGTTTTTTAGATGAGTTTTTTCATTGAGATCTTGATTGTAAGTAAAAGGAACGAGAAAAAGGTAATAAAAATCTTATTTGGTGGTTTGTACAAACCATAGTGTTTTGTGACGTTTTTATATTCTTAAAAGTGCAGGTGTTTTTCTGATGCAAAAGTGAAACATTGCATTGGGGTTGTAAAATCCTTAGGATTATTATTATTGTGTGCAATCATAGGGACGATAAAAAAATGTAGCAAGAATGTTCTGCAGTAAAATACTTAAAATTTATTGCGTTAAAATTTATATGCGCCCATTCAAAATGTGTTGTGTGAAAAATTGATGAGCAGTGATAGTAAAAATAAACTTAAAGGGATTGATTGCGTTTTCTTTAGCAAATGGGTAATACCCTGGTATTTTTTCCCATTCCTGAACAGAAGCATTGCATTATTTAAAAACAAACCGTTTTCCTTCATATTTTGTGCTCTGCTGTTGAAATATGTGTTTTGAGGATGTTAATGTTTTCCCTCACCTTTTCCTGATCCCTGAAGTTAAGTGATATGGACGCTGGAGGTGTGGAGCAGTTGTGGCCTGGCGTGGAGACACCCGGTGACGACAAATGAGAGTGGTGAACCCTGGATTGTCTTCTGCTACCTGAGTGGTGTCCAAGATATTTTAATTACAATGTATCCTAATGGTAGTCACTTTTACAGTGAGGCAGTATAATCATGGTGAGGAATCGAGGTCGCCAAGTTCTGGGTAAACACAGTTATAATGGATGTGAGGCACGTGTTTAAATATTCAGTCGAGAAACCGCCAAAGGATAAGGCATTAAAACCACCGTCTGTCCAGGCTCCCAAGCAGAGCGTAGAGCTCCAGTCGTAGAGTTGTCATGTGAAAACTGGTTATTATTTTTGAGTAGTGTCTGCTTATTAATAACACTTTAAAAATTTACATGTCAAGATGAAAATTTCTATTTTCTATTTACGCTTCTGATGTATATGTTATAAAAGAGAAAACCAGCCAGTACAAGTGTTTCACAATTATTTTTGTGAATTAAACTATGTTAAAGGGTACTGCACGTAACTTAGAGGCATGCTGCACACATCTGTATTGAGCATTGCATCATAAAATGATAGATCAACCATTGAAAGTTGTATAGGGGCGATTAGACGAGAGAAAGGCTGCACACCAGGTCAGTGTATTGCACGTAAAGGATACCAGACATTCGATGCCCGTAACAATTCGTCCTTAGCTATTTCACGCTTCTAGAACTTGGGCACGCTATTATCTTCTGCGAACGGCACCCGTAAGTCCCTTTTGAAGTGATACTTACCTGCCGACAATAAGGAAAGTCAGTCCTTCCCCAGATCTCATACGCCCAAGCCAGGCTGCATGGTGCATTTGAAGACAGTGAGGAGAACTACTAATCAGTGAGGTGTCGGGGCTATTTCAAGTTCTAGTATCGAAGAGATTATGATCTTCATCCTTACTAAAAGGATCCGTGATATGTCTAATGGTCTGAGAGAATCTTCTGCTTTAGCATCTTACAGACCTGGGTAGCCAATCAACGAGGGTAACTCCTGAGCGATCTCTATGCAAAGTAATCTTTCAGACCGAGCATGAAATTGGCAATTTAATGTGTTGGAATTAGTGAGATAGGCGGAGTATCAGGTTTTTGAGCAGTCAGACCGCTGGAGCACAAAGCCCTGAATTTCTATACGAAAAATTTCGAGAAAATGATAACGTTAAAGATACTGTGCAGTGGAAGTTGCAGCTCTCTGAAAGCTGGTGCAGGAGCGAGGAACCGACAAGTAAGTGGGTGTAGGGCGGATGCCCGAAAATAACGGGGAACCGTTCGAGGACAGGGTTCTTCCCTAGGATAAGAATGCATTGTTCAGTTGCCATGAATATAGGAAAGACGATTCCTGTATGTGAAAGATGGTTAGCGCACATGCGAAATATCCTAATAAACTCACTAGCATCATGAATATGTAAGGAGTACCACAGAATACTCATAGTAGGGCCCTTGGGTTTTTTTTATTAATGTACATAATTATTGATACTATTATTAGACAATGACGCTAAGTTAAATTTTTTTCTGTCCACCTATTTATTATTTTTTGTAACAAGTCCTTCACCAACAGAATTACTATTTTGTATAGCTAAGTTATGCCATTGTTGCTCCTAATTTTTTTATTCTTCCTAGTTTGTAGTACTGAATCGTATATAGCACTTGCACCACAAGTGAAAGCACCTAATGCACCTAATATTGGAATCAAAAATGGTTAAACTCCACCATGAAGTAGGCCCCTTCCTCTTTTTTCAGTGATTATCGTTTTTAGTGTAGGTAATGATAATATTAATTTTAATGATTTACCTTCCTTTGATGTTTTGTTTTTTTTTAAATGCTAATCTTCTGATAAATACTTTTAAATATCTAATTCCTTCAGTTGATGGATTGGTATATCGAATGTTAGTGTTCTTATCTTCATTTATATATTAGATATCAGTAGAGATTTAGTTTATTTTATAATTACATTTTAATCCCCATCCTAATTTTCTTCTTTCAAACTGTTCCAGCAACTATCACCAAAACTATTTTTTGATGAATTTGATTATCATTGTCTAACATAATTTCTTTAGCTTCGTTTTTAAAATATTATTATCTTCGTGTCTAGATTCTATATTTTCGTGATCTCTGTAAGTAATGTCATGTTGTTTGAAAACTTTATCTAATTTTTGAATTCGTTTGTCTCCTCTATCCAATATTTCATCTAATTTTGTAAAAGGGCCACAGTAATTATATTCACATAAATTCATTTCTGGTAATTTTGAATTTAATGTCCAATTTATGAGTCCTTTCCCATGATGTTCGGAAGTTCAAAATTAATAAGGAATTATGTTTAATACTCTTATCAAGTATAGAATCCAACATCATTAAATATATTACTTAATATATTCATTTTCCTTACTTTTTCATAATAATTATAATCTCACATTTTCTTCTCCGTGGATAATTAATTTTCTTACATAATTCATCCAGACATATTCGGAGATATTTGGTCAATGAATGTTACATATATATATACGTATGGGGCGGACAAACCAAAGGATTGATCAAAGAATCTATCAAAGGATTCGGCTTGATCGAAGTATTGGGATTGATCAAAGGATTGGGATTGATCAAAGGATTGGGATTGAGAGAAGTATTATAATTGATCGAAGGCTTATGATTGTTCGAAGGATTGGGATTTTTCGAAGGATTGGGATTGATCAAAGGATTGGAATTGATCAAAGGATTGGGATTGATCAAAGGATTGGAATTGATCAAAGAATTGGGATTGATTGGAGGATTGGGATTGATTGGAGAATTGGAATTGATTGGAGGATTGGGATTGATCAGAGGATTGGAATTGGTCGGAGGATTGGGATTGGTTGGAGGATTGGGATTGGTCGGAGGATTGGGATAGGTCGGAGGATTGGGATTGATCGAAGGATACGGATTGACCAGAGGATTGGGATTGATCGAAGGATTGGGATTGATCTAAAGAATGGGATTGATCCAAGGATTGGGATTGATCCAAGGATTAGGATTGATCGAATGAATGGGATTGATCGACAGATCGGGATTGATCGAAGCATTGACATGGATTGTAGTGGATTGCAGAGGAGTATTGTGGAGCGATTGTGGAGCAGACTGTGGAGTGAATTGATGGAAAGAGTGCGAGATTGATGGAAAGATTGCGAAAGATTGATGGTGAGATTGCTGAGGATTGGTGAGGGATGGTTGCGGATTGGCGAAGATTGTGAAAGATTAATGAAAGATTGGAAGATTAATAGATTGATCCAAATATCGATAGAATGATTGGATGATTGATGGATTGATGGTCAAGAAGAGCACAAAATTTAAGACTGGTTATCACCTTCATACATCCCAAGTCTCCAAGGCCTGACAGTATTGGCATTTAATTCAACGTCAATTAAGCCAACGAAAGTGTCGGTGGATGCTGATACATGCCATGACTATAACATACGCATGCATTTAGCTGCTATTAGTATGATGGACTTGGTTTAGTCATACATATATACATAAACTTATTAGAAATTTTGAGAAGCATAAATATACCTACAAAAACAGTCGAGGCAGTGGATAATGTGCAGATTCTGACATTGTGTATTAATTAGTATTCAAGAAAGGGGGCTGGAAATGTAGTAATTCAATGAGAGACTTTTGCATTTTTACATAATACCCTAAATTAAATTTTGGTATAAGATAAAAAAAATAATGGATAATTAAAAAAAAAATTAATCGGATAATAAATACAGATTTACTATTTGACATACCTTATGCCTATAAAATCAATATGGATACAACGTATGATTGAAGAATTAGTGGGTGTAACTGCCATACACCTTCAGGTACATTTGTCAATCCTGAGTCAACAGCTTCCAAGCACCCTCGAGTCGAGCTGACGATTGCCAAGCTCATCTGGGTCGAGCCTAAGACCGCCAGCCACAGCTACAGCCAGACATCTGTGGAAACAACAACATAATTACTTTTAACATAGAACGATATTGGCAATTGGTTTTTGTAATTAAAGCATACTGGGAAACGAATATGTAATTTAGAGCAACGGTTTTAGTTCATGTTCAATGTTATTATGCAGCAAATTTGAAAACAATGAATTTTGAAAAGTATTTTTTTTTTGCCTTTTATATTGACATACTTCAATTAAATATATTCAAGGAAATTTATTTGTGATAATGTTTATGTAGCTATACACAGTGATGGGTGTTGGAGGTTGGTGAAGCCTCTGTCGACTCGGGACCCCCCCCCCCCCCAAGAATGGTGATCTAGCAAGCAGTGGTACTATCGTGGGGACAGCCCTCCTTGGCATTGTCTCATTTGTGAGGTGTCTGTGTGATTTGGTCGGCCGCTGGAGAAAGACTGATGCATCTCTGGTATGCCCCTGATGGCAGCAGATGGAACTACTCTCGGCCCCCTCACCCCTCATCACCTTCGCCTTCTTTGCGGAGATGTCCGCCCACCTTCACATTGGTGTCTCGATTGGCAAGTTTGCGCTACACTGCAGCCCCCCTAGCAGGAGAAATGCTAACTCTCTCGCCTGTCGGGAAGGGAAGTCTGCTAGAGTCACTAGTGCATTCCTTGGAGTTTTATTCTTCTTTTAAAGTATTCCAACACAAAGTTGGCATGAATGTGAGTTCTTAATACACAATATTAAATTCAAATCACATATCTTTAACTCAATGTTTGATAGCCTGAATTTTGGAGATAGAAGGAAAATTAAGCAATGACAGATTAATAAGTATTAGTGTATACAGCAGTATATTATCACGAAATGCGTAATATTTGTGATGTCGCAATATAAATGTTTATAGATGTAAAAAAGTGACAATTGGCGGAAATTCTTTGGTTACGGAATTTTGTTATCAGAAATAAATTTCTGTATGGTATATGTAGGAAAAAATTTGGTTACAACAAAATATTTACTTTTAACATGGAAATTTATTAACAATTTGTTTCATTAAATCAAGCATAATGGGAAAGCATGTTTTCTTAATAATTTGAGTGAAGCAAATATTTGGTTTGGAGTAATGTAAGGGTATTAATTAATTTTTTTTAAATGTAAGTATGTAACAACTTAGAAACATTTTTACTTTTTTATATTGATATACTCCAATTAAATATGTGTAAGGAAATTTCTTTCGTGTTAACATTGTTAATGCCTCGAATGGTGGAGAGAGACTGGCAGATGAGGGTGTGCCAGAGAGCTAGCTACCCGTCTGTAGTCGCACAAACCGTCGCCAAACATTATGTCGTCACTGGTAAAAGTGGCTAGAGGACGTTGTATGGAGCCATCCTCCCGCCTCGAGAGTTGAAGTGAGTCTGACAAAGGGGTTTCGGAAGGAGTGATGTCTGCCCACCCGATCTGCAGTGCGCTTGGTTGATATGGTATTAATTATGTTTGAGCTGTGGGGAATGTGCTCGACATAGTAAATCAAACATTGGTTTAACAGGCTTTATATAAATAATTAATACATCATTTTAGAATTTGGTGATACTTTTTGTAATGTGATAAAGTTATGACAGTAATGGAAATTTATATAATGTTGCATAACCTTGTCAGTGTTAGTTTACTTGGAGTATTAGTTTCAAGTGATATTCTAAAATTTCTAGCATTGGTTCTGTGCGACTATAAGTGCAAGCACTACCACAAGTAACTGCGATGGACATAGCTGGAGTATTGGTATGTGAAATTATTTTTGAGATATATTCAATTTTTAGCTGCAGGTATATAAGGGTTTATCTGATTGACACAGTACATGTACTCATTTTCTGATGAACAACAAAAATGAATAACATATATAATTTTCATGGTTAATTATAAATGGTTTATTATATGGTTTACTGAAATAAGGATATGCTTGTATAAAGAAAGTGAAACATTCTTAGTGTAAATGGTATATAGTTCGAGTGGTAATTTTAAATCCACATTTAGTGAGCATGTTGGTATATTGTAATTGTTTCTAGTTTTGATCTCAGCCTATCACTAATTCTACAATGCAAGATGAAGCATTTCATTAGAGATGATAATTGAAAGAGAAATTACAAGATATGTTACTGTAATTATAGTTGATATGGTTATGTTAGATTGTGTCATTTCGTAGGAATACTATGTTGATATGTTTTAGGTATTGTAATTCGAAATGATTTCGTGATATAATTTGTTCGTATGGTTTAGCTAGTAGGGTTTATGCATGGTCAATTTCTGCAATCGCTTAAATAGTTTGTGTGAAATATATTTTAAGTATGGATGTGTGTTTGTCTGTTTGTAAATACATATCACATCTCTTTAACTGTGCTTACTTTTAATTATAATAAAATGTTTCTACTTATGTAAGCGAAAATATCAAATATATTTCGAAATCAATTTTATGTTTCCACAGTGAATACTAAATATAATTAAGTGAACAGTAACCATAATCAAAGTTAATATTACTGTGTGTTTGTTAGAAAACAGCATGTCTGAGTGATATTTCTAGACGTGGGACTTCTCGAATATATAAGTCTGAAAAATAAATGAATGCAGCAAACAAATATAATATAGTGGTTATAAGTAATTGGTGTTTCTTATAGCGAATGTTATCTAATAAACAGAATAACATGGATATATATATGTAAGGTGTCAAAATGTTCGCCTGTGGGGATGTGAATTGGATTACTTAAAGGAGAGGTGAATTGGATTACTTAAAGGAATCTACGAATTCCATTTATCTCCTACAGATATTACTTTAACAATATTTATTCTGTGTATAGCATAGATATTTAATTATATTCACTTGCTATAGTATGGGATGGGAATCCTTTGAATTCCAGGGGATGGGATTCTGTTATATCTTGGTGTTAAACAGTTGTAATGGATGTATGTCTTCGCCTTGTTTTCCTTTTATATATGTTTTCATGGAAGGATACGTGATGCAATAGCGTTTTGTTTAGATGAGTGTTAACAAGAGTGATAAAAGATCGAAAATTTGTATGATAGATTGTGTAATATGTTGTGTTTTTTGTAAGAGTCGAGTGGTTTGATCGCTGCTACCCAAAAATTTAGAAACTTTGTTCTTGTGTGATGATAGAGAAAGGGATTGCTGAGGTGGTAAGCTAGGTTGATAGTTTCTTAATTATATTTCATACTTAACTATTTCGCATGGATACAAGGTGTATATGGGTGTTTGTGGTTCTCATTTTACAAACTTTAGAGGGAAATGATTGCGAGGAGGGTATATGTTCAGTTCGCATTTTGAGATTGGGTTATTTAAGCAACAGGAATATGTTGTGGAATGAACATTCTATCATATCCCTCTGGGAGTTGGGAACTGCATAACTATATGTGTGCTGCTAAGGAAATTGGTATGGTGTGTAAACATCGCAACATTCGGCTAGAGTGATTTGGGAAACCATCAGGGAAAAAGAAATATATCTGAATGTTCTGTTTGGAAGTCGAACCCACAGCCTTCTGAATATGGGTTCAGATATAGTATTTGGCATCGCATGTTAGGCAAGTAAGACAAACATTGTTTATTTCTTATGCGTAACTTGGTTTTGGAAAATTTTAAAAGAGTTAGCACAAATATATTTGTTTTTCGCCTACATGATACATCCTCAGAATAGTTTAATTTCCTAGGGGATGATTTTCATATATGTTATTTTGTTCTTCATATGATAGTAACTTTATGAAAAGTAAAAAAGGTTGGTGTGTGTTTAGGTAGTTACTTAATTCTATCTGTGGGTGTTTACATTTAATGATTGGAATTAGCGAATTTTAGATACTTTATTTTTCATGTGAAAAGCATATAGCCCCTACTTGTGTTTTGTATGTGAAACATCAATATTAGGGTAGTAGATACAACCTCTTAGTCTGCTTGTGTTAAAAGTAAATATTCATATTTCAGAAGAAATTTCACAGTAAAAATGAATTCGAAACAAATGTGTTGTTATTGTGAGGAGCGCCTCGATGTGAGAAATTCATGGTCTCATGAGCGACAACCCTATTCACCATCTACAGCATTGTTTGCAATGTCAGTGTTTGTTTGATAGTAGTGATGAAGTGTATCTGCTTGGTTTGAGATGTTGCGGCTTTACTCCTGCCTCTGGTAAATCATTGTCTGGGTTTCAATGCCAGCATTGTTACAAAAACTTTAAACATAGTGCAGCATGCATGATCATGAAAGGAGTACTGATTGTATTAGATATATGTGCAGAGTGTGGTAATAGTTTGTATGAGTAATTCTACATTAGCAAAGCTTTCAGCATTATGTAAAGCTAGTGCTTCAACAGGAATAAAACATTTATGCAATGTCTGTGGTCAAACATATACAGCATATTGTTATGTGCATCGCCATGTGAGAACATGTTCCAAGAACCCTCGATTGAAACTATATCGATGTACAATATGCCTTTGTTTGTTTATGAATGACAATGCACTAAGAAAACATGTGATTATTTTCAATTTTTTCTTAACAGTGAGCAGTACTTCGAATTCGTCGGCGCCAACTACTTTGAAAGGGAATATACAAACTCGTCAACAGTGCATATATTGTAAGAGGAAATTTATTTTACTTTGCAGATCGAGAAGCCATCAAAAATTTATTTGTTTGTGAAAACTGTTAGAAATAAATATTATTGCGAAAAATGTCAGTGTGTGTGTGTACTGATCACATGCAAGTTAAAAAAAAAAATTGTTTAACTTGCAAGGATGGTGTTGAGTTGGAAAACTTACCAGTTTCTGGAAATCAGTGTCATTTTTGTCGGAAGTTATTTACTTTACGTTTCAATCTGTATCGTCATATGAAAAGCAGTTATTTGAGGAACCATAAGTGTGACGTACATCGGTGTATGTTGTGTGGTCGTTTGTTTACAACAAAGTCTAAATTAATGCAGCATCTGGTAAAATGTGAACGCAATGTATCGCAGTAGTGTTTGTTTTTCATGAGTTCTGTATATATTTGTGTCTTCTTCCTGTTTCGAATGGGCCTACTTAGGACCACGCTTGTTCAGCTGTTGGGCTTTGATCTTTGCCCAGTATTATCGCATCTTCTCCCGGTGTAACTCTTTTCTTTCTTCTGTCCAGGGGGTACCTTTTCTCAGATGTTTTTTCTGAAATCCACGGGCTTTTTTTCAAGATATGTCTCACAGTCTGCCTGTTTTGAATAGCTGTTATTCCCAGTTCCTATATTTCCTTCTCGGTTTCTGTCAGCCAAGTGATACAAATCTTCTTGTTTCGCCAGAAAGGTGAAGAGTCATTTAGTCAGCCTATTTGGAGACAGTCTAGTCACATGACCATAGAAAGCAACCCGCAATTTTCTGGCACAGTCAGAGAGCCTCTCTATATGCTGGTAGAGCTCAGAGTTACGCTGCCTCCGGAATCCCCCATCTTCCCGTACTGGGCCTAGGATCTTCCTGAGAATTCTTCTCTCTCTGAGTTCCAGTTTCTCAATCAGACCTCTTCTGTTCAGTGATAGACACTCCATTGCATACAGGGCTTCTGGTCGCATGACTGTTATATAGTATTTCACCTTTAGTTTGCATGAAAGGCATTTCTTGCTGTAGGGGTTCTGTGTCAGTCTATAGGCCCGCTCCAGCTTGTTAACTCTCATGGAGAGTGCTGCTTTTTCTGACAAGTTGGGTTCAATCCATTCGCGGAGATACTGAAATTACTCAGTGCTGTTTATTTTACCTTGTTCTAGCAACATCTCTCTGTTAGTCTCTTTGAGGTTAGTAAAGAACTGGGGTTTCTCCAGCGACCCACTTTGGCTTCCTGTCTTCTGAGGCAATTCACCTGCGATTTTGCTACTTCCAGAGATTCGGCAATCAGTTCCATGTCGTCCGCAAAGGCCAATCAATCTACCACCAGCCCTTCCTTCTTATGACCCATGTAGATTCCACTCTGGACACCTAAGTTGGCCAGTTATTTGCGCAATTCTCTCACAACTTTTTCAAGGACACAGTTGAAGAGCAGTGAGGAGAATCCATCTCCTTATCTTACCTCCATTTTTTATCTCAAAAATTATGTGAGATCTCACCTTTGAATTTAACTTTAGAATGGGTGTTATTCAAGCTTTCGAGAATAAGGTTGCTGGTTTTGTTGTCTATTATTTATTTCTGTATTCTGATATATTGTTTGATGTTTTAAGGATGTAATAAATATGAATGTGATGATGTTATTGTTTTTTATTTTGTGTAATATTTGGTTGGTTTGAGGTATGGTAATACACATATATTATATAATTTTTTTAAATTATATTTGGGGTGCTAGTTTTTATTGTTTACACAAAGGTTTTACTGAATGGACATGCACTCACAGTACTGCCCTGTGGGTTTTCCACTATAACTTCTTGAGAGGGGCCAGTGTTTGGGAATAGATTAAGATGTTGAAAGCGCGGGGCGAGTTCTGAATTTTGGGTATAGAAAACCATTTAAACAAATAAACAAATATGGATTAATAAGTATAAGTGTATGTAGCAGAATATGTACACAACTTGTGGGATATTTGTAATGTCACAATGCAAATGTTTATACACAGAAAAAAAGAGCGGCCCTTGATGGAAATTGCTTGGTTACAGTTTTTGTTTTCTGAAATGAAATCCTGGTTTGATACATGGAGACAAAAGTATTGTAACAACTAGATACTAAATTTTACCATAGAACAATATCTGCAATTTGGCTTCGTAATTAAAACATTCCAGGAAATGACTATTTCTATTGTAGTAGGGGTTTTAATTTTTTTTTAATAATATTATGTAGCAACTCTGAAAAACATTATTTTTTAAAAATAATTTGTTCACTTTTTTTAAATTGATATACTATATGCGGAGATGGCTGCAGGATATCTAACTATTCTCTATCGACGTGAGACAGCCTGCGAGAAATGATCTGTAGCAAGCCGCTCCATGGAGATACCATCTTATATCGTCCTGCGAGGGGCTGTGTAACATAATCTGCTGCTAGAGAAAGACTGATTGTCTCTCCGGCATGCCCTTTGGTGGTGGCCTATAGAACTACTCTCGCCTCCCCTCAATTTTCGCCTATTCTTTGCAGATTAGTCCTTCCACTCTCACGTCGACCTGTCGAGTGGCGAGTTCTGCACTGAACTGCGCCCCTGTAGCAGGAGAAATTCCAACTCTCTCGCCTGATGGAAAGTGAACTCTGCTAGAGATGCGAGCACGTTCCTCTTGTTATAATGTACTCCAACACGTCGTTGGTGTGGTTGCGAGTTGTTATTCACACAATATTAAATTCAAATAGAATCTCTTGATTACAATGAATGATATCCTAACTTTTGGGGATAGAAGGCAAATTAAGCAATGAAGAATTAATAAGAATTAGTGTATGTAGTGAAATATGATTACGAAATGTGGAATATTTGTGATGTTGAAATGCAAATGTTTATAGACATATAAAGAGCTACACATAACAGAAATTGGTCGGTTATGGATTTTGTTTTTCTGAAATGAATTCCTGTTTGGTATATGTAGGAAAAATTATGGCAACAACAAAATATTTACTATTAACATAGAACAACATCAGTATTTGTTTTTCGAAATTCAAACCAATTGGGAAACAATGTTTTGCTACTAGTTTGTGTGAAGCAATCATTTCATTTGGGTTTTAATTTATTTTAATGTTAATATGTAACATCTTAGAATAAAATAATATTGAAAAGCATTAATTCTAATTTATTACATTGATAGACTTCAATTAAATCTGTGTAAGGCACTCTTATTTGTGATATTGTATACGAAACTATATGCAGACATGCGTGTTGGAAGTTTGGTGTACCCTCTGTCGCTGTTTGACCCCATCACCAAACTGGTCTCGCGAACACCCGTGTCATTTGGGAGCACAGAGAGCGATGTTAATGCCTCGGCTGCTGAAGAGAGACTGCCAGAGGAGACGTGATGGAGAGCTAGCTACCCCTCTGTTGTCAGGCGAACCACCATCAAATGCAGTGTTGCGGTCACTGGTAAAGTGGCTAGAGGACATTGCATGGAGCTGTCCTCATGCCTCGAGAGTTAAAGACAGACTGAGATAGGGTTTGAGAAGGATGGTCATCCGCCCGCCCGATCTGCATTGCACTTGATATTACAACATGGTGGCCGCATATCTTATACATATTAGTAAATCACAGGTCAGTTGGATGTGAGCAGTGGTTCGATTAGGACGTGTACTCAATGTGTGGAATTATTATCGGTACATGTTATTTTTCATTATGTAATTAAGCACTTTCTCATTTCACATACTTAGTAATTACTAGTTACACAACTAAAATCTATGTATCCTCGATGAGTCTCGAACCATGGACTATCTTCTCAACCCTACACTGTACACCTCCCTTACCCCTAACCTCTTGCCTTCCAACCTCGTCAGTTGTGTTTTTTGGCAGCTGGTGGGTAAACATGTGTACTTACTTTCGATATTTACTCATTATGCCTACTTACACCTAATTATGCAATTAGTCATTATTCAATTACTCACTATGCAAATACAAAAAATTTAATTACCGTCGATGGGTTTCGAACCAAGGACTATCTCAATCATATACCCCGCCTTGTAGCCCCTTACCCTGCACTTTAATGTTCCAACTTTATCATTTGTGTCTTAGTGGTTGGTGGGTAAACATGTGTACTTACTTTCGGACTTACTCATTATGCTTTCTTATCCCTAATTACACAATTACTCATTATGCATTCTTAGTCATTATGCATTCTTAGTCATTATGCAGTTTGTAATTATGCATTTAAAATATATAATTACTCTCAGTGGTGTCGAGCCAAGGACTATCTTCTCAACCCTATGCCTCCTTGTCCTTCCCTACTCCCCCTTGCCCCTTAGCCTAACCTTCCAACCTCATCAGTTGTGTTTCGGCAGTCGATGGTTAAACATGTGTACTTAGTATGTAATTAGTCATTATACTATTAGTAATTATACAATTAGTCATTATGCAAATTCTCGTTATGCGATTACATATAATTACCTTCGATAGGTCTCGAACCAAGGACTGGGCGACTCCTCGATCCTACTGCTCCTACTCTACTCTCTTCTTAGCCTGCCATATACCCCCTAACACCGCACGTACGCTCCCTACCTCGAAAAATGTCAAAGTCCTACAAATGTCACTTGGGCAGTTTGTCAGCCGAAAGGGCACCCCTACAGCCAACAGCCAATCACAGCACACCTATCAGTGGATGGAGGAAGGGGGTAACCCATCAGCAAATCACAACACACCTACCAGGGGGCTGCAGGCGGGGGAAAGGGGTGATCTGAATTGACCTTGAAATGATAGCACCAATTAATATCCCTCTCTCGGACATCCTTTAACATGTTAATCAAATGGCACTTAGGTAGTTTTAGAACTCAGTGTATCCAGAACATACCTGCAGCACACGCCAGGCTAATAAACAACAATATTTTAGCATGCTTTTTAAATATTCTCTTTCACCCATTGGCCACAGGTGATTTCAGGTTCCCAACCTACATTTTCATTCCCACTGGAGCAGATCAGATTTTCAAAATCCAACCCACAACAATTGAAATAAATTTTTTCAAAAATAATGGAGAAATTTCTAGTACAATTTGTTGTATTGCGTCCTCCGGTAACCAAGCGGTTTCTGAATTGTAGTTACAAAGAAAATTCCCTGTTTATTATTTGGCGTCTATTTCACGGCATTATTCATCTCTTGAATCTGCTTTTGGTTTAACTTTCGAAATAACATTTTGGTATTCAAATATTATTTTTCAGCAAACGAACTGGGTGTGGATTTCGAAAAATTGTAGGGCCCAGCGAAGTTTTTAAATTCGTTCAAGATGTTTGAAATAAGTGTCATGTTGCATTTAAAAGTACTTTTCCCCAACAATAATTTTAAGTTTTTCATATGGAAAATTCAACTTCTGTTAACCGTTAAGTAAAAACGGTGCACGGAAACCTGCCCTCTTAAGTCGTACTCACTGATGAATTGTTTCTAGACAGATACATCGTTCTTAGTATACTAGCTTTAGGAGCATCGCCATTAAGCAAAACGAATTTAGGCAAAACGGATTTCGGGAAAACGAATTTTGGCAAAATGAATTTAGACAAAACGAAATTAAGCATTTATTAGGAAAAGTTACAAATGTTTTAGACCGTAAGCGAAAGAGATTTTGTTACATGTTGTGTTTACTGTTGTCTGGTGATGAAATGGAACATGAAATACGAGCGAATGTTTATAAGTTTTTTTTTTTTTTTTTTTTTAAAGTTTAGTTCAAAACGTACCTAATGTTGAAATTAACCAGCGGGGTGGTACAGTGACAACTCACTGGACTCGCAAACGGGAGGACCAGAGTTCTATTCCCGGTCAGGCCATCCTAATTTCGGCTTGCCATGATTTCCCGAAATCACTCCAGACGAATGCTGGGATGGGTCCTTAACAAAGTCCATGGCCGATTTCTTACCGTTTCTCGCCCGAATCCTCTTTCCTGAGCAACTTGCTCCTTCTCTACGAGACGTTAAAACCAACAACCTACCTACTATTCAAATTTGTTACTGTTCCTAAGTGTTTGTAACTGAACTCGTAATAAATATTGACATATATTCTGAGGTTTAGTTGTAAATAAACAAATGTTACTTCTTGTACTGTTGTTGTCATAATGACTGCGGCGGTCTCAGATCAACACGAGTACATGATTTACGTAAAACACGTCGATTTACGGGAAACGTGTCCTTTGATTTGCTGTTCTACAAGAAACTACGTGGATTGCCTGCTGGCGCTGGGGACATGGAAACTTACCTGGGTATGTTTACCCCGTCGTACTTGCTGGCTTTTGAACACCAAACCCTGTAATTGAGCACATGCATGCGACAAACACTACACATAGGTATTAGGTATTTTTTCCCCTAAAAATCTAGTATGTTTTTCTAATTTCACTTTTTATATCAAATATTTAATTATTTTTAAATTCTTTAACTTTTTGATTTTTGTAATTAATTTGACTTTTACAATTACTGTCATAAATTTCATTTTTTATTTGTTATTTATTTATTTTATTTTTTGTGTATGAGTTTGCCTGGGATTAAGGATAATATTACGGATATCGAGGTGGCCGTTATAGTCAATAATGTATTTTTTTTATCCCCTTCAATAAAAAAGTTTTTAAACTTTTATTTTTGCAATTTTATCAATTGTTCGTGTTTATGGTCACATTAAGTTAAGATCGCGCTCGCATATTCAAGATGGTTGTTGGGATCGATAATGTAGTTTTCGAAATTTTTAAAGATTTTTAATGATGTTTTTGCGAATTTTGTAGATTTTCCAGGTCCAGTGTTCCTCCGAGGTTAAGATAAATGCCATGGAAATCTAAGATGATAGTGGTGGTCAATAATCATTTTTCACGATTTTTTTTACGATTTTTGTGAATTGTCCCATTTTTTTTAGGTTCAAGGTCACCTGAGATTAAGGTCACAGATGTCAGAAATGGTGAACTGATTCACCAATTCCCAGAAGCCTCAGTTTTACTGAACTTGT
Source organism: Dryococelus australis (assembly GCA_029891345.1). Classification (NCBI taxonomy): domain Eukaryota; kingdom Metazoa; phylum Arthropoda; class Insecta; order Phasmatodea; family Phasmatidae; genus Dryococelus; species Dryococelus australis. The sequence continues at coordinate 291,127,524 of CM056994.1, forward strand.
GTAGTTTAAGCTTTTTTTTTGCTTCCAGTGTTATGTGTCTTTTCAAGGAGTGAAACCTATTGGCGTGAAATTAAGCAAGAATATAAATAAATGTTGAACAGAAACGGGTAATTTGTGATGTAATCCAAGATGGCGGACGGTTACACAGCCCCCAGCCTCTGTTCCTGCAAAGGCTATTTACAACTAATTACTATTGCGATATTACTTATCTTCATCACGTAGCTTTTAAAATAGCAGAACAAATACCATCCACCATTAACTTTGGTATTGGTGATAACTTTGGTTATCTGACCAAAAATGTTATAACTAATTTAACATAGGCTATTCCAACAACCTTTTCACTGTTACTTCTTATGGAACAAAAAACAAGATATGATATCCACCAATACGACGGACGACTGATTTCCAGATGCTTTTCCCGTCTGAGATGAATTCATACCCGTAGAGGATATATGGGACAGAGTGCGCGCCCGATGAGCGCAGCGGCCTCTGTCCGTGTCCAACATTACATACTGTTTATCTGCCCATACGATTATCGCAAAGGACACGGGTAGGATTTGAAGTTAAAACTGTGCTTATGTAAGTAGCTGCTTTGAGATGCTTGTATACTTCATCTTACCCATTTCTAATGCAGTTAAAATAAAATTGGCAAAATTTGTTATTCACATAGAAGTGTTTATCTTTTGCAAATTAAGATACACATAAACACGTTCATCATTGGTGACCACGTGACTTTGACTGTTGTATTGTGTGGTTAGGTAAGTCTGTTCGGTACATGCGCAGAAGACAAAAAGTGGTCTACCTCATATTTGTAAGTATATGGTCATACCCCGTCACCTATAAAGTGATTCTGTGCTATCTCCGGTATCACCAACTACCGTATTTGATATCAAAGTCTCCCTTGCTGTGCTCGTGGCTATAACCAAAAATATAACAATTTATTCCTCCTCTTTTGTTTCATGATAGCGTATAATTGATCATGACTGAATCCACAACATGTAAACAATGCGTCTACTTTAATTCATTAAATATACATACACATTTTCAAGATCGTATTATGTATGAAATGTCAGGATTATCTGTGCGTTTCTCGCCACTGTTGTAGTTTCGAAGAAAGCTACCATCAGTCATGTATATTGCTCATTAACAAAAAGAAACAAACACTTTTATACCATTTAGAATCGGTGGGTGGCCTCTCTCGTCGAGTGCTGAACAATTATATGTAAAAACTGCGATTTATGAGGGCGTGATACATAAACTAACCTTGAAATATGAGTTAAAGTTTACAGGTTCTTGGAAGCCATTATAATATAAATCAAGAGAAGGTAATTCTTGATTACTGTTTCAGCCTACTTGGCGAGCAAATATTTAGACGGAATGATAGGTTCTTTTAACGGGATTTTGCGCGCAACAAGATCTCGGCATTTAGGGCGTAAGAAATAGATCGACAGCAACGAGTAACGCCAACAAAATATTTGCACATAAAGTTAGTGAAAAAAAAATTATTTATGGTGGCCGTTTCTCGTATTTTCTATATCCTCTTCCAAAACTTGTTGGTTTTTATCACTGTGTTTATTGTGTAAGATAACCTCTTAAAGCAGAACGTTGTTGTATATGTAAAATTAAGCGCAGTGTACAGCTATCGCGATAATTTTATTTCACACGCTGGTAGCATCGTTTGTGCAAATTAAATGATAGAATCAGCGGAGATACTAAGTATGGCGTTCGTGTCTCCGGCGGCAGGTCTGTCGTGACGGGGGACAGTTCTCGCTTGTCGCTCCGCGCAGGAAATGAAATTTCGTGTTCCCAGCTTCATTCTCCCCAGATAATCGACCTCCAACGGTAGCTTCGCAAAGGCTGCCGGTCGGTAGACCCGGCTTTATTGCTTCCTGCGGGCTGTGGCACGCAGCCAGCTCGGCGTGGGTGGGTCCTACAAAATTACTGGCCTCCCCGCGGCAATTCGTCGTTTTGCGTGTTTCCCCATTTCTGAACAATTGATGAGCTGGAGGAAGCAGAAAATGCGATATTGTCTTAGCTTGTTATGCACAGCAGAGATATGACATTAAAATTGCTGTCAAGGCTGTATCGAAACTTTTGTGCACGCAAAGAAGGGATAGTATCACGTTCACAGTAGACAGTAAACGGGTTTTACCTAAAAATGAGCATAATCACGTTCCTCCTGAATGCTTCTAACATAACTCAGCAAGACTTTGACTGAATATTATCGCCCCGTATTTATACCACTGGACTTTTTTTATTGGAGTGGAACGAGGGGGTGGAGCGTATGTATAGGAAATACAGACACATAATTTGGTATTCAAACCCCGAACGTTGCGGTTTTGAGGTGGTAACTTTGTGATTTCACCTTCATAGCCTTCAGCTCCAATTAAAACAGTACCTACATTTGCAAAAAAAAAAATTAACAGATGTGCTATTTTCAGTTTTTGGAGCAAAAATAATTAACACGTCAGCTGCACATCGTGCGTGTCTCATATTATGCCATGCTGCTTGCACAAGACAACTCACAGAGTCAGTTGTTCCGGCTGGATCGTGTCACTGCAACAATAGATTCTTAATAAAAAGGACTAGGCCTATATGATTTCTGCACAAAACTAGCTAATCTCGTAACACAAATTTGAATTGTCAACAGCATTATAAAGGTGGCAGTTTCAGTGTCGCTTGTGTACACCAACAACTTGTTCTTTTCTAGTACACTATTAAGAGCCTAAGTAATATAAACGTAACAGAGTCATAAATGGCATGTATTCAAGAGCGATAAGCTACACACTCTCCCCTTCAACTTCAACAACAAACTTGATCAGCATTTTCTGGAAATTTTGATACAGCTAAAACTCGAGCACACGTTCAAAAAAGTGAGGTTCGTACGATGAAGGTGAAAACATGCATACATACCTACCTTCCCCCCACAGACACACATTTAGGGCAAACATAAGCATATTTCCTAAACACCGAAACCAAACCTGAGATCTGATTTTGAAAGTCTGAATGAATTACTGAGGCTTCTTAATATCCATGTTCACAAAGAAAAATGCTGTACCCATTAAGTGCGGCATTAAGGTGACGTTCATATCCTACTGAGTAACAGTATCGTCAGATATCTGAGTCCCAAAATTTACTTGAGACATTCACTTTACTGATTGCAACAAAGCGTATGTTTAACAGCTTTGTGATTCGCCACTGTCCTCCGCTTCGTCCTTCTTAAACTGGCCCGTAGATCCGAACACCTCAGCTGATATGAGATGTATGACTATACGATATGTAACCAAGCAGCATCAGTTGCTCGAAGCTCACGCATATTCTCCATGAAAAATTGCTCGTGGTGCATGCACGTTCTCTACGAAAAAAAAGCAACACGAACACACATGCAAATACTAGTGGCTTGAATAATTTACAAGTGTTATGTAGACCTTGAAATTTTAAGCTAAAGTGCCAATTTATTACAAATAATACAAAAATATACGGGATAATAATTGTCTGGCAATGTACAGCTGAAACAAAAGTTGCAACCGTTATTCCTATATGCTGTCACTATTCTCAAATGACTCCATGTAGATTATTGGGGTTACCGCTCTTAGCTTATATTAAATTTCGTTACGTTCAAGTTACTTACTTATAAGTTACCCTAAATTAATGAATAGAAGTTATCTTTGCCCTATTTGCCTAAACTTGGACTTTCATAAGGAATTCATGCATGTATTTATTAAAGATGTGAAACAAATAAATCTAATCTCATTAAATTTATGCCTAAAAAGAACAAGTACAATGCATAATACTCCCATTAACAGGTATTCCATGTCACTTTTAAGAAGCGTATCCGTGAATTCTTTGAAAGTGCAAGGGTTAAGAGAAATAACACACATCCACATGTGTCATTATGCCGGAATCACATAGCCCCGACCAACACAGCACGACACGGCCAGAAACGCAACCACGACACATTTCAATGTGACTACTTGAATTTACAGCATGACCCACACCACGTTTTCGGAATTCAACCTAACTATTTAGAAGGCGCTGATAGGCTACGTTAGTTTCAAAGGCGGTGAACAAGAGGGAAATTTGTAATACATAATTGTGACAAATTGGTATCGCTAATGCATACAAAGATAAAATTATTATTTTTGAGAGTTATGTACAGTAGCTTTCAATTTATTTCTCTTTTTAAGCTGCGTATTTACCATTGTGGGGAAACATTCCAATAAAATTTCATTTTGCAACGTTGTACATTCTGTGCGTCGTGTCGCACGACACGACGAAGAATAGAAATAATTTATAACCCAAAATTGCTGGTCGGACGACAGAATCGGTCGGGCTTGCGACGATCTATCTTGCATTTCATTGGCTGTTGACCGTCGTGTCGTGCGCGTCGGGACTATGTGATTCCAGCATTAGAACTCATGAGCCCTGCAATAACGCGCAATGTAGATCAATCCCACATTTCGATTAAATGTTTTATGGTGGCGCTATTTGAAGTGCCTGAAAATCTATATCTATAAGATACGTTGAGTTTCTACCTTTAGTACTTTATGTAGTATTTGTAAGTAATGTAGTAATGCCAATACTACTTCAAGGGCGTTCACCATCTTCCGTAATTACTTTACCGTATAAGTCGTATACGACTAATTTTTTTTTTTCGTGACAAGCTGACAGCCGCAGGAGTGGGTCCTCCTACCAATATATTCTCCTCCCACGTCGTCAAATACAGAACAGTCCCCCCAAATATATCGTTTCGTTTGTCTACTGTGTGTTGATATATATACTTCAAGACTACAACGAATTTACTCGTTACACTCTCACTCTCCGTACGTTTCGCTGTTCCCTTCGTTTCGACTCTTTTTGTCACGGTGTCTGTGGGAAAAACTGCAATCACAGCGGCAGACAGTCCTTGCTACACCCACGATTAACGCGAAGAGCTAACACCTATAAACAAAGCCTAAATGGGGGAGCGGTGGCGCAGTGGCTAGGGCGCTCGCCTCCCACCAAGGTGATCAGGGTTCGATCCCTGCGGGTTCGCTCCAGGATTTTTGCATGTGGGAATCGTGCTGGACTATGCCGCTTGCCGGCGGGTTTTCTCGGGATACTCCCGTTTCCCCCGCCCTTCCATTCCAGCGCCGCTCCATCCTAGGGTCTCATTTCACGTCATGTTCAGGGATCACGGGCACCTACGGGTCCCTACAACCCTGGCACACACATATATTTTTTCCCCCAACGGTACTTTCGAGAAACACGTGTCGGATCGCGATTCGTTGTGCCGGCCGCGCATTGCAGCAATCTGAAGTCCGAATCGCTGACCCGTGCGTGAGCTCACGAGCAGGCTGCTGTCGGGTCGGCGGAAGTGGCCGGAACACCGGAACGGCTCTCGTGAGCTGCTCCGGGAGAGGCAATTAGCGCCGCCCCGGAGCAACAGGTGTAATGGCACGAGTCATCACGCGACAGTTTGAGCTTGCAGTACCGACCCCGGCACGACAAGCGTCGGCAACCAGGGGCACGATTCTCATTCGGTTTTTTTTTTCGCTTATCAGGAGCCAAGTTACGTCGTGGAAACAATTAGCGGGGTGCAAATTTCCACGGCACGAAGTGCTTATTACAATCTCGTTAACTCTGCTACGCCCAGCTGTAGTCTACATATTTGCAGTTTCTTGAACTTGTTTTGATCAAATCGCCCCAGTCATGACGTGTTTCTTTATTTCATAAATATGAGATATATAACAAGCATTTATACTTGTGTTAATATAAAATTACCATATTTTTGGTTGGATTAAATTTTTATTTACATTTTGTCTATAAATTATAAATTATTAATAATAATAAAAACAGAAAGAAATAAGGTGTGTTAGTAATGCCTAGTAAGAGATAGTTCTCATCCGAAATATTATTACACTGAGTGAACACAAATGCGGTGCGTTGTCCCTTCGGTGTGATTTTCTATACTCGGTTAAGCTTTGTTTGCACGAGGCGGAGGAATATCCTGGAAGTTAGACTTAAGCAGGGCTTCAGAAAAGTTGGAAGTAACCACGGATGGACTATAGCGAAGCTCACGTAATTGAGCTGCCGATAAGTGGAGAAGGGACAATAATCGAGGGGCGGAGACTCGTCCTCATGATGCTTCCCTAGCGCACTTCTGATTAACAACTTCTGTGGCTCCTTCCAAACAGCGCCGAAATAATGTGCAAGGACAGAAATTATTTCAGCCGTGTAGATTGGTATTTTTCTCATACACCCACTTTGTATCAAAAACAGCAGTGCACTAATTAAGAGGCCCATTCGCGCTCGTGGTCGCTAACATGTCCCACTCGTGATTAGTTTACACTCACCATAATGTTGGTTACGATGTGAGCACAGTTCATAAATCGTGCATGCGACAGTAGAACTAATTAGGGTATTCTAGGGCAAAGGTCAGGATCGTGGAGCGTGATGTATCTGTAATACTGAATGTCGTTAACCTATATCCTGATCTTGATGGCAAATTTAACCCTTTCCCCCATTTTTGAGTTCAGCCTTCTTGCTCTACCATTATAACTGTACGGCTACCATCATAATTTAAAAATATAAATGTTATATTAATAGTGTTCAGTTGTCGGACAACAAACAATATTCTGGATCTATGATGTTGGTGACTGTGGTATTATTTCACTTGAACGACCTCCATTTTGGATAAATAAACGGTCTAGAAGTATTTTTAAAATTATAATCAATATAATCCTATACCTATTAAAATTTTTGTTTCCGCATTGAGTTCAGGAATAATTTAATCTCATAAAAATATAATAATATATTGTATGTATCTACTAATATAATTATAAAATAAAACATTTTCATGGCTAGGCCTGAACTCGACTCCGAACGAGCGCAATTAGTCGTCTTCGCTCTACCCAAGGGCCTGTATTTGACTTGCGGTTGATTCGCATGCACCTTCAGCCATCAATACACTGCGGATTGTTCGTATTCGCTGACCCGATGTTGAGAGTAGTAAGTCCACCGACATGACTACTCACCCCCTTTTTTTCCGCCAGCATGCATAGCATACATTATTGAAAGCCTTATATCAACGGAACTCATCCGATTTGCTATCCGCACATTCGCATTAACAATTCCAAGAACGCAACATGGCATACTTGCTAACAAACAACGTCTTGGCTCCTGTAAATTAATTGCAAACACAGTATGCACTCTTGACATCAGCAGTGCCGTCGTTGGCAAGCATTACAAAGATCCTTTAACTGCTGATTTGTGGCCGGCATTTGTCCAGTACTTTTAGTATTTGTTATTAAATTCACCACGGAGCAAGTACCGTCATAGTCAGAAGAAGTTATTCTGCTGTTAAGTGGACTCTCCCTCCTGTGGGCGAGCAAATGGCCGCTCGCTGGGAGTGACCAGTCTCGGAAGGATCCGCTCGGTCTGCATTGCATCAGGAAAGGTCAGCCCGATTGCTTGCCACAACATAGGCAGGGCAGTTTGTCTGTTTGCTTCTTAGCACCAAGGCTATTTGGCAGCTTGTCTGGCGAGCACATTGTGTCACTTTGGCGCGTGCGGTTGTCACGGCCATCTACTACAGAAGGAGGTGCGGCTCCTGCCAGGTACTCCTAACACAAATAAAGGGAGAAATAAAATAACATATTAGGGGGTTAGGAGTTGTGATTCCTACCGCTAGATATTCCGTGAAATTCGATGTGCATCGAGGTCGGAAATCAAACACTAGTCGGTAACAACGTAAAGTCAGCGGAGACAGGTGAGCTGTTTTAGATGGATGAGCAAAGCCTTTGGACTCGCTGAGCTTGGGAAACTTTCCCGAGTTTCCTGGGTACCTCGTGTGTGGTATCGTTGGACTCGTCGCTTCCCTGCAGACACGATAGAAGCGTTGCTTGCCTCTTGGGACGCACTCGCGAGATGATAGGCACCGGACTTGCCTGACACTTCGGTAGGCCGCTCGTTCTGGACCCACTAGGGCCGGGCTGGGATTCCACCTGAACCTCGGTCTGCTGTTATTTCTGCCCCAATCGATGCAGGAGACTCCTCTACGTGATGTTGAGTGGCTGGACTCGTTATCTTTTTTTGATTTTCTTGATGAATTTTTTGCATTTGGGTCTCGGCTTGGTGACAAGTTTTAACTTCTCGGCCCTGCTGCTTCCACGTTTTTGTATAAATAATACGAATCAAGTATTCGATGAAAGAGAACTTGTCGGGCTACATAAGAGTATAATTATTTATCCCGAATTCGCAACAAAAAAGGGGTTATTAAATTTTTTAATCCGATGTTCCGACACAGAATTGCGGATTTGATTACTAATTTCAATGAGTTACTACAGGAAGTGTTATTTATAGATTGGAATGGTTTGGTCGCCAGATAGTTTGCGTAACTTTAAGCCCTCGAAAAGCACATGTGTCACTCTGGCGCGTACAGAACTAACTGAGCTGTTGGGGTCGCCTAGGAACGTGTTTTCGCCCCACGCACTTTGGAGTGCAGACCCCGGCCTAGTGACCGACCGAGAAAGCCATTCATTCAAATTTCACGAAAAAAAAAAAAAAAGCAGCAAGTATCTCCCCTCCTTGGCCTCCAAACTGAAAAAGGAAGTATCGTATAATTATTCTTATAGATAGGCAGCCATCGTGTTTTCGGTTTTAGTACGGGTTTGCAAAATAATATTTCTGATTGTTATCTGCATTTGAATAGTAGTTAGCATTGTGTAAATACTAATGGAAAACGAAATACAGTATTCCCAGATAGCATATTAAGCATCCCATTCTACTTATATTTGTCTTGCCAAGCAAGATTGTCATATAGTGTTTTTCAAACTTAATTGCAGCCAATTTTCTTCATGACTGTCATGTACTTGCTAATGGCTTGAATTCATCTTGTAGGTTGACAAGTGCGGCAAGTTTTACTAATCAAGCTTGCTACAAGCTTGACCTGTGGCTATCAGTTAACATGATTCAAACTTGTTGGCTTGCATAGCCTTAGAGGCTTGTCATTACAATATTGCTTCGAGTTTGAATCAAGCCGATTATGCTGTTGGAGATTACATTTACTAGGAATATAACATCATGAATTGAAGAGCAAACATTCAAAACCAGACATTCCCACCTTATCCAATTCTACAGAAAAGCGATAAAACTGATATCTTGTGATACTAACGAAAAATTACTATGATTGGTTTATTATTGTATGTCATTACAGTACCCAAATTATTGTTATGAATATAAAATTTGTAAATGTTATGTTTCCTTCGTTTTTATACAAAAACAAATGGACATGTCTACGTTTGAATGAATATCACGGACATGTCTGGTTCTGAACGCACACTTGAGGGACATGTCTGCTTTTGTTTGACCAAATGTAAACATAGTAATAAGATTACATTAGGTAAAAACATAAAGAGTGATTTACATAATAACAAAGATGGGTGGCTCGAATAATGGAACATGACTCATCATGACTTGTATATTATAATAATGATTAACAAAACCTTTTCAAAACAGTGGTTAGCATGATCGTAATATTTGTGATCAATAAACACTTAGTTACAGTTTATACATGTACGTGAGGTTAATCTTCTCCTACACAACTACCCAACAGATCATCATCAGATACATTTTGTTAGTCAGATCTTTCACCTCCTGATTCCAAAATTCCTTTGTACCCATGCAAATCCTCTTCGTCACGCCAATCTTCACCAAGCTGTTTACAAAGTAGTGACTGTACATCATGTTTATTTTTATTTTTATTTTTATTTTTTTTTGGCTATTTTATGCACTGTGGAAATTTCTAGTATCACATCTGGAATAATTTTGCCAAGCTTTAAAATGGGCATGGCAGACTCTGTGTCAGGATCAAATCTGTAATGAGTCATGCCTCGGACATGCATTACTACAATTGATCGTTTGGTTTCATGTTTTTCAATAAAAAATCGTTTACGATCACTGATACTGCGAACATTTTAAAAAACCTTTGATAATGATTTTACATTTTGCAGTTCCCAGGCTTTTCCTAATGCGTTCACATTTCCTAATTGTGAATATATTGTTTCGTACTCTCTTCTAGTTGTTATAAGTGGTCATTTCCACAATAGCTTCTCCACTATACCAAATACACGGTCAGCAGGTAAAAAACTATGACCTCTAACTGGGAAAAAAATAAGTATATTTTGAATACTCTCGTGCGCAGACTGTCGAAGCCAATGTGTCAGTGTATGTACAACATGATCATATTTGTTTTGGCCTCCACAGCCATCACAAAACAAGCGGATACTGGATATTTTGTCAGGTAAACTGTGACTGAGACAGTGCAACAATGCAAATGACACTTCAGTCGAACCCCTTCCTGCTTGATCTTCTGTCCGCAACATAAAACTCTGGTGTCTTACTGTCAATTGGCACACAGTACGACGAATAAAAACCTATCTATATGTCTGCTATAAAATGACTCCTGGATACGCGTCCGGGGAAGTGGAGAACTTGTCGAAGGTCAAAACACATAGAATATGAACTGGGCGGTGACTGCTTTGCAAGATCATAAAATACATTTTCCCTGATCTTGTGCACTCTAAGTTGCATAAGTAAATTTATTTTACTTGTGTTGTCTATCGCAGATTGAATTTGATGTTGTAAACGAATACATGTTGTGCAGAAATCTGAGGCAGGTGATCTGAATCCTACATTAAAATCGTGCTCAAAAATCCACCTGAACATAGAAAATATAACTCTCAATGATGTATCATACTCAATGCTTCTATTGTACATTTTGTGCAATTTAGAAATGTTTAACTTGCTTGCTAGATAAATGTATTTAGTTTTGGACCTACTATAGTGACTTTTACATCCTTTCAGACTACCGATGAAATTTTTCATGTGACGTTTCTTTGTAACTGATTTTGCTGATTTTCTGTCCCCTCCCCTGCGTTACTTTGGTATACCACCCTTATCCAAAATGTTTTCTACAGTATAAGCCTAAGTTTGAAATCTGTAGTTTTCTACTGGTGGGAAATAGAGTAAAATAATGTACACACTTTTGATCAATTTAAAAACATTTTCTTGAAGAAATATTGTAGCACACGAATTCGGGGTAATCTAAGAGCCAGGTTACATTTGGATAAGTATGATTCTATGAATGAAAAGTTTTTGGAACATCATTTCGGCAAGATGTTTGAAAGAACCCGTCATTTAACAACTCCTGTGAGTGATGAGGAATTCGCTGAAGTACTGGTTTCACAACTGAATTCCGTACCCAGATGATCAAAATTTATCAAAATGAAAGGCAAAGATCTTCAGGATCAAGGGAAATTGATAAGTCAGTCTGATCACGACCACCACCGTTATATACAGGTAACGATCAGAGGCAAAACCAAAATAATCAGTTTCATAATAACAGGTATCAGAACACTCGAGTGAATGTAATTCACGTCATGTTTCCCACAATGCGTCACCTGTAGATAAGCAGTTTTTCTATGATAGCCGCACGCGTGGGAAACGTTTCTCCCCGTGTTACATACTATGTAATCGCGGAGGGGTAAACGGTGATGCCAACGTTGAGGTGGCCCCACAGCCCATTACTAACGTACATCCAAACGGGAATGTTTACCTATAGCCTGCAACTGAGAGCAGAGATGAAACGAGTCCTCCAGGAACTCCAGACCACGGCAAAACGGCTCGTATCGTGAATTAAAACTTGTCACCACAAACCGGAAACTCATGGCAAAATATTTTTCAACCACGACAACCCACACAAATGATAAACAATCGGAGTAATCCTGTATTACTTGCATGGTCTTATAGGCCTGTAACGAGTGTACCACCACTTCTGTAAATAATGCAAACCAGTCTTATTATTCTGTGTCGAATAATTTAAATACTGGAAGTTTACAACAGACCGGTAAGATACTGTACCCCTTAATGCCTGCATTTCAGCTACCTAGTGTACAAAACGGTGTCATGGCAAGCGCCGATAGAAGTTCTTACAGGTCAGCGAATGAATAATGTAATTAAAGGGTTTGAAGTGTTGCCTAAACTTAACATGTGTACAGTCAATGAAAACCCAGAGAAGATAAGGGAAGAACTCGTCGATTTAGTCCGAAGACGATTATTCATGTCAGCGGAGACCCGCAAGAAACACTATAAAGTTAATAAATTGAACAAGTTCAAGGTTGACTTGGTTTTACATCTCACGAATCCATCTGGTAACTACTGGGAGTTCGTTACCAAGAAACTGTTCATGCTATTCGAAGGACCGTATAGAGTTCTTGGTGTAAATGACAATAATTGTTATGAACTCGTCGATTTAAGTGGAAACGATGTAGGGGAATATAATATCACGCAGCTTAAGCCATACCATGCCCCTAAGTCGCACTAATAAGGAAAGTTTACCACTACAGTACATCTAAGCAGAATGTTAATGTGATAATGCAAGGTTTGACTACTGATGTTATTTAAGTTGAGAGAAGAACAAGAATAATAATAGTAGATCCTGCCAGGATATAGCGGCAGAGCCGTGAGTATTGATAGAGTCGGAACATGTTGTTATGTTTATTGTTCAATGTTTATTCTATGTATAAGTCTTCAGAGGGTTATATGTTATAGTGTAGTTTATTGCCACCTCCAATACGTTTGCTCGCCCGACCTGAGGATAAGGATCCTATTTGCAAGCATCACCTCCTCATTACATGTAAGTCGCCTCTGAAGAACATTAATTGCTAGTTGAAAACAAGGAGTTAGTGTACTGTTACACTCATGTGGAACTACGTAGCAACGTACGAAGAAAGCAAAACAAACAAGAATATGGTAACGTGATACTACCCAAGTTTACATTGCTACACGCCACTTACGACTTGAGATGCAGATTTTAATTTCACGCACGTTAAATATATGCATATAACCAGCGATAATTACCCAGTAATAACACTCTTAAAACAAACACTCGACAACATACACATGTTACACTGTAGTGTATTTATTTCTGCAGTAACATGATACTTACTTGTTTGTGGTGTGAACGTCGAATCTTGAATGTCGATAAAAAATGTATTTCTTTATTAAAACGATGAAAATTTACATAATCTTCTGCTGAACATCTTCTTTGATCGCCACGCTATACACATGATAAGTTACACCTATGTTCTGTTTTTTGTTTGTAAATATGTTGAGTGCATTGTTAAATGTCAAATTAGTGATTTTCTCTGTTGTAAATAATGTAGTTGTTATATATAATGTTCATCTTGCGTTTATGTTGATGAATTAAATGTAACTTGCACGTTTTGTGAATATAAAATTCTGTCCTATTACTAAATAGTTAGTATTTTAAGAACTACGTTGCTAGGGATTGAGGATATGTTTCCTCAACACCAAGTCACCTCACTTACTGTCGTTACGGTCTTCCTAAATTAAAATGTTAGAGGTCGAAAAGGTTTAGGACATACTTACAAAACTAAGCCGTATGTACCCTCCAATTGCAAGACGTAAAAAGAGAATTGATATACTCTCATCTCCAGTGCCTACGAACAGTAAAGTGAAGTGTGGTTTTGCAAGTAATGGAACTGTACAAAAGTGTTGTGAACTGCAACTATATGTTCATAACAAGTTTTAAACATTTAAGTGTTAAAGTCACGTCAGTGTTCACACACGCCTAAAGACAGGACCATTGTTTACGTGATTTGAATCCTAACTAACTGAGTTGAATTAACTACAAATAAACTGTTGTAAGTTTGTCTACAGCACCTAGAAGTCTGGTGATGATTTCCAGCAACACTCACTGCAGTTTCTTCAAAGCTGGATCGCCGAATGTTGGAATTTCAACGCGGAACCTGAGTTCCATCGAGGATGAGTGTTCTCCGAGTGAAAGGGCCGCAGCACTTCTTATAGTCGTCGATCTGAGGTACTCTCCAAATGAAATCTGTGACAGTACGCGTTGCCAACATAAAGAACAATTTTTTTTCTGAATCATCAGAATTTAAGAACAATCTCTTATTTTTATGAACTTAGTTTCTATCAGGAAGAATTATGATTGTTTGAATATAATGTAATTATTTATGATCATTTTCTTGTTTTAGAGACAGACTATTTTTATATAATGGAAATCATAATTTAACTATTTAATTTCTTTAACGTGTGACGGGGAAAGAACATGATTGGTGTATTATATTTTGTTGATAATGCTGAAATTTAATGTCGATATGTAATTGTAAATGTTTAAGTACTATAATGTTTGATTTAGTCTAAGAGTTAATAACTATGATTTATTTGTTTTGTCCTGCTGTCAGATGGGTAAGGGAGGTATGATATAGCACGTAACCGTTCTATCATATTTAGAGATTTATGTAAAAAAAAAATTTCCTTAAGTAAGATAAAATTTGAGGTAAATATGAAAGGGCTCTGTGATAAAATGTCCTATACTTCATATTTGAGCTTATGGTTTGTTTATTGGGAAAAAAACAGAATATTTATTTGTTTATTTCAATGTTTTGTGGCCTCAACAGAGAGCAATTATTACGGAATATAAGTCTATAAAAATAAGTTTATCCATGAGAAAATAAACAGGATACCCGTTGTGGTTATGGTAATTGTTATATTTTTGCACAAAGAGCTTCAAATTTAAGAACTTCTGGATTGTTACGTTGAGTAATGGTGGCTGATGGACGCTGACGACAGTGAGCTGAGAAACAACGCCTGAGGGGGCATATCATTGGCCGCAATCCTAGATGTGTCGCCGTCCAGACGGAGTTCCAATACCGAGGATGGGGCGTGATGTTCAACTTCCCGCCGGACCATGTCTATTTTGAGGATTTGTAGAGATGGAGGCTTCGCTCTGTGTCGTCGCTTCGCATCAGAATGTAAGCCGTCTTTATGCCTTTTGAATTGCCTCGTCGGTTTACTATAAACTATGAACAGTATAAATTTCGCATCCTACCAATTTTAATTAACGCACTACGTTAATATATTTCTGCCCAGTGCCCTGTAACTACGTTTGAAGAAGAAGAAAATGTGTCTTATAGCTCTAGGTTAAACGGCAAGCCATGAATATACTTCTCTACCCCTACGTTTCTTTTTAATTGGACGTACATTATTAAATTCAGTTTTTTTTAAATCTTGAGAGAACGTTAGAATAGTATTAGTGAACTGACAGCAGAGACCTGTATCATTTACTCTATTCCATTATTTTATTTAAGTTGATAAGTGTTGATGAAGAATACAATTAAATCAGTGTTTAATTATTATTATTATTATTTTTTTTTTTTTTTCCTTTTAGATTTTTGGACTTGCATGTCTGTATTGCTTTGGAGCCTTCGCGTGTTAAATATGTTCTGTCTATGTTTCTACAACTCATCCGGGATCCGTAAGAGTAGTAATTTAACATATATTAATTCACTCACACGTGCACCGAAGTTGATTTGCTAGACACGTATATTCCTACTAAATTATCATCCTTCAATGTTTAATTTTTTTTAATTTTTTATGCTATTAGAGAAATTTCTATTCTATTACAAGGCGTGGCGCATCGGGTTCTACTATAAATCTCGGAAAATAAATTGCAAAAAGAATAAATTTTATTGAGACTTAATATTGATTACGTGCAGGACAAAAATAACCATTAAAAATGAAGAATATGAATTAACTGAAGGACTTTCTAATTGGTTAACAAAAGAAAAAGACGAAGATCTTGCGGATAATTTCACTGATAATGACTATGAAAACTACACGAAAATTATTTTAGATACCAATGCAGCATTCCAAGAATATAATCCAAAAAAGAAAATAAATTCGAATAGAATTTGGAAATACAAAAATTTAATTAAATCAATTTATGATAATTATATAAAATAATCATATTCAAACAACACCAAAAACATCAGAAAAAATGATTTCTCCAAGAACTCCTAGATCTGGAGAAGGTTTAAAAAATACAATAATTTACCAAACGAATATGTTTGGATGGATGATGTAGAAAATTAGTTGATAGATTATTAGTTATTCATGGTGAAGAAAATACTCGAAATAAAAATTATTACAATGAAAAAGTAAACATAATGAATATGCTAAACAATGCACTTTCTGTTTTTGTTGTAAATAATCCAAAAGGAATTCCATATCTTATAAGAGTTTTAAATGTAATTCCACCTTCATTTTGGAATACTGAACATCATGTAAAAGGTATAATAAATTGGGCATTAAATAATTTAAATTTACGTGAAATACATTTTTCTGGTTATAATTATCGTGGTCCATTTACAGAATTGAATGAAAGCCTGGAAAGAGGTAAGACAGGAATAAATAAATTAGATGAAGCTTGCAAACAACATGGCATTGCTTACAGAGACCATAAAGATTTAGAATCTATACACGTGACTGACAAAATTTTACAAAAAGAAGACAAGGAGATTATATTAGATAAAGATACTCCAATCGGTGAAACATTAGCTTCAGCGGCTGTTGCTTCAACTATGTTTACAAAAAGAAAATAAGGAAGGGGCATTAAAATTGATTTGTAATTATACATTTTTTTACTTATAAATTAAGATAAATATAACTTTTGATATGCCCATTGATCAACTTAGAGATTTGGGTATAGATACATTTTTAACAAAAGATAAACTTGAGTGAAAAAATAAAAAATGAAAGGAAGGAAAATGTTTTTAACTAACTTTACCAACTTCTAATCATTATAAAAAAATATTAAAAGAAAAATCTGAAAGTGGTTTATAACATGGAAGTTTTTCACCATTTTTAATTCCAGTTTTAGATTCACTCTGTGAATATACAATTCTGTTGAATAAACTAGAAAAAAATAAAAACTAATTAGAAGAACAACAGAGACATAACTTAGCAATAGAAAATAAATCAGGGAATGGTTTAGTTGCAAAAAGGGGTCAATCAAAAAAAAAATTGAATGTATCACCGTTATCTAATTTTGATATTCAAAAATATGAAAAAATACTTAATATTAAGAATTTCAGAAATGTTTAAATGATTGATAAATTACCAAATAGAATGCACAAATATGAATGTGCTGTGGTAAATTTTGACATTTCAACAAATCTGGGTACTCATTGGGTTTGCTATTTTGAAGAAAATAATTATGTTTACAATTTTGATTCATTTGGAGGTAATATTCCTACTAATTTAACTAATTACTTCAAAAAATAAATGTTTATTACAATGATAATATAATTCAGAATTTTAATTCAGTTATCTGTGGAGATTTATGTTTAATTGCATTACAAATTTTTTGAGAGGTTTTAACTTTCATGATATAATTTCTTTGTTATTAAATGATGGATATATTTGGGACACCATTAATCAAATATTTAAATAAAAACTCTGACACCAATGCTAATGAATTAAAAACATATGTAGATTCAAAATACAAAATATTGTTTCTGCTTTATTAGATCAACTAAGTAAAGTTTTCGTTTATACAACAGATTATGTTTCTTTTCAAAACCATATAATTAATAATATGGCTGATCCTATAGATGGAAAAGATCCTGTCAATAAACTATTTTTATAAAGAAAGAGCTAGTAAATTACAAAATTTAAATTAATCAGTTTTGAATTATTGTGAAACACA
The DNA here is from genome assembly GCA_029891345.1 of Dryococelus australis. NCBI lineage: Eukaryota > Metazoa > Arthropoda > Insecta > Phasmatodea > Phasmatidae > Dryococelus > Dryococelus australis. Next base: position 291,145,096 of record CM056994.1, read on the forward strand.
TGATAACTCGAAAGTTGAAAAATGTAAGGAAGGAAAAGCTCATATATTTTATTTACCCGCAAAGTGGAATAAAAGAATAATATTCTTCACTTAGATAATATAATTTTCTTTAATTTTTATGGATGTTATTGTTTATAAAATAATTACTGTTAATCTCAATTTACCTTACGATGATGTAACTGTTATTAAGGGATCTAAAAAAATGGATTATAGTAAACGTTTTGATACTACACTTCAAGCAACAGGTATTCTGCATTTAATTTAAAAAATATCTAATCTTTATATTTCACGAATGAAGAATGCTTGTTGCTTGAAGTGTAAGGAAGATACTAAAAGTAATAATATAAAAATGAAAATACTAAAAATGGACGATCATTTCAGAAAAGCAACTGTGCAATATGCAATTCTAATAAATTGACATAAAAAATATTTTGCCCGATATTAGAGAAGAATTCAATAAACCAGCGAAAATTAATTTTCCAAGAAGAAAAGTAATACCACATGGAATAAATGATTTATGGCAAATTGATCTTTTTGAGATGGACACTGGAAATTTAAAGGAATATCACATATAAATAATGGATACAAATATATTATGGAAATTATAGATGTTTTTTTTCTTCAAAATATGCATTTGCTATACCTATAAAAAAACTGCCAAAATGTAGCGAATGCTTTAGAATATATACTGATTAAAAGAATATCTCATAATTTACAAAGTGACAATAGGTCCGAATTTTATAATAAAATATTTAAAGAACTTATACAAAAATATAACATTAATCGCTATTCTACATACAGTGAACTTAAAGCCAGCGTTGTTGAAAGATATAATCGTACAATGAAGAATACAATGTTGAAAAAATTTGCTTTGAATGGCAATTTTAAATGAGTTAATATATTGGATGATTTTTGTTAAAGAATACAACACCAAACATAGTATTATCGGCATGAAACCGATTGAAACCAATAAAAAAAAAATTTAAAAAATTTATGATAACATTATTTTGCGAATATTATTACTGAATAGAAATATAAAGTTAGTGTTATTGTTCATGTGAGTAAAAATTAATGAATCTTTGTTATACAGCTAATTGGACAACAGAATTGTTTACAGTTTCTGAGGCTTTAAATTATGATGTACCCACTTACAAACTGAAAGATACCAACAGAGAATAAATAAAAGGTAGTTTTATGAACACAAAATTATGAAAACTAACTGTCCTGATGAATATTTGGTTGAAAAAGTAATAAAAACTAATGGTGATAAAATTGATGTAAAATTGTTAGGATTTGATAATTCACATAAATCTTGGATTAATACAAGATATATTTTGTGAATTTTACATAATATAAGCCAAAATTAATTATATGTAATTATAAATTTTGTATTGTAATGGGTAACTTTTTTTTTTTTTACTGTCTTTCCAATTTAATAATTGTTTTATTTCATTCCAAGGTATTGAACTATTTGTGGTGCCTAATTCCTATCTTCTTAATAAATCTTTACGTGATATTTTTAATTTGTTTTCAGCAATGAAGTCATTTAATAATTTAAATAGTTTTGTTTGCAGATTAGATAGTAATTCATCAATACCATCACTACTTAAAGACACTGGTTCTGGAATAATTTGTATTAATGAATATATTTCTGCTAAATGATTTTTAGTTAAATTGTTGATGTAAACAAATGGTTAATTTATGTTTTTAATTTGCTAATTCTACAATTTCAAGTAAATAATTATAATATAAAACTAATATATCTTTATTCTTTTTATCACAAAAATCAATGAGTAACACGTGAATTAACTTTTCTGTTTTGTTTACATCATAAGTTTTCTTACGAAAACAAATTTAAAAATTGCCTTGTTCATAATGAGAAGTATTGAAATTAGAATTTCTGGTGATTAACAATTTTAACAATTTTAAAATTATTAATTGAAGCATATCGGTTAGATATTTCAATCTATATGCAACCATTCTCTGTTTTTTGTTTAAATTTGTATGTAAAATTTTTCATATTCATGTTAAAATGTTTTAGTTTATTATTATCTTCTTGTAGTTTCAATTTTTCCTTTACTTGTATATTTAATTTTTGTTTAAATTCTACAGCAAGTTGTATTTTTTCTTGTTGAGCTTGAATAGTGAGTTGTTCATGTTTGTGTTCTATCATTTTTATATGCTGGTCTTCTCAGTGGTTTTTATTTATTTATTTTTTTTTTATTTTTATTTTTTTTTATAAGAGCCATATTTTCTTATTGAAGAAACAACTTCTTCAAATACCCATGTTTTAAAATGTGTAGCAATTTCAGTACACATGTGGAAAATAATTTCATATAAATCAGGTTCATTAATATAAATTTCCATTACACTGTTATGATCTAAGTGGGACCCAAGTTGGGTCCTTCCGAATTCTGATAAAAATGCTTTATATTTTGGCAGAACATAACTTCATAAAGGATTTTTTTTTGTATTAGAATATTCACATATTTCAGTAACACCTTTACCACAAAACTAAGCATCATTTTTATCATATAATACAATATTTATCTTTTTACCATTTAAAATTCAACTATTTAAATCTAATAATGTAATAGATTTATTCAAATATTCTAGTTTTTTGTTCTCTAATTGGTTGTCTAGAGATTCAGCCACCTAGTAAACAATAAGTAAGTATGTAGTAAATAAGTATTTTATTCATATTTTTTTAATAAGGAAATAAAAAATTCATATAAACTAGATTCTTTAACAAATTTTATAATATGTTGTATATACCCATAAGGTATTCAATGTTATGTTCATAATACACATTCAATGTTATGTTCATAAAACATGTTCAATGCTTGTTCAACAGCCGTTTATCCATTCAATGGTCATTTAGAGTTCTTTATTTTCTTTAAAAATTACAAAATGTTTATGGGCTGTTACACCACGCCAGGGATCTCCCAGGTTTCGGTCTTTTACACCCTGCCAGTGACCTGTTTATTTCTTGGGTTTACAGATATTTCTATCACAACTGTGCAGTCCTGAGTGCAGCCATGGTCAAAGAGTTATTATCGAGAGTGACTCCCCAAGTGTGTCGCAACTGCGCACCCTCAAGTGCAGCCAAGGTCGAAGAGTTATTATTGAGAGTCGTGCCAAGTGTTCATTCTGAGGCATTAAGATGACAGCACTGTTCGATAAACTTCATCCTGTTTCGGCGAAAGTTTGCTATCACAAAAGCAGATAAGGATAGAAGTAATGCAGTGTTTTAAATAAACTGAACTGTGAGTTACACTTCTTCACGAGACAGAGTTATTATTTTATAAAGTCTTTGATTTTACTACAATACTTCCCTTCCTAGATTTTTCTACTCAAATATTATGTTATAAAACTATAGTCTTTGTCTCAATAGCTTGCACACATTTCTTTAAATTTTTCATATGTCATATTACCACTGAGTTTGTGTCAAATAAAATACATCAATATTTTTATGCCTTCCCACAGTAAAGTACTCGTGGATAACATCTTGATTCTCTAAAATGACATTGTCATATATAACTAGAAAATTATTTTAGTGATCTAAAAGAATCATTTCAGCATTGTTATTTTAAAAAATAAGCCATATTTTTGTTAATCTTGTTGGTTATGACATCAAAATCATTTTGTAACCATCCATATTTTGGTTGATTTAAACTTTTTGAGTAAATACTCAATTGATTAAAATTTAGCCATCCTGTCTTATAAATAAAATTAATCATCAAGTTGGTTTCACACAATTACTAGGGCTGACAATAATTGCTCTTAAATTGTCAGGGAAAAGTTTGCCATTTTTTTATTTTTAGACTTTTTTCACATAATAGGACAATTTTTTGAGTAATAAATGGAAAATAAAGTATTCACGTTAACAAATAAAAGTTCTACGCTAAAGAAAAACTTCATTATGATATAATCCACAAAGATAAATAGATTGTTTTAATTAGTTTTCATACAAAATCTGTAGCTCCTAATATAAACAACAATACTATGACATTGATTGATAACACCGAAGTTATAAATATATCTAGAGGATGATACAGTATTGAATCGGTAAACAAAACTATACATTCAACTGAACCATTTTCAACTAATGACATTGAACTAACAGACAGTGTGAAAAATAGAGTTTCAGTTAAATCTAAATTTGATATTAAATTTGACGATCGATTATCCTACATTCTCGATTTTGAAAGAAATATGACTATTGAAAAATAAAAAAAGTTCATTGTAATTTACCATATGGAATGTTTATAAAATATGATGTGTCTAACCATTTGGAAACAGACATATTTGCTACTTTTCTACCAAAAATAATGTTTGATTTTAGAGATTTTATTATTTATGAGCCCACATAGCTAATTTTTATAAAATTAATAATGAGTGATTTAATCATAGTGTTCTGGAAATTAGCGCTGAAATGGTAAACTGATTGATTTTGATGGTTCTGTTATTATTATTTTTTTTTGGAAAGAAAACATGCTAGAAATTTTATCGATTTTGTGAACCCAAGTTGTATAATGTAATAATATAAAATATAGAAATATAGAATATAATAATATATAAATTAATTAAAAATTATTAATTTTGATATCCATATGGTAATGTATGTATTTTATTTTCTAGTATAATACTTTTGTCATCACAATGACTTAATTCAATTTTATTAACTTCTACTGTAAATATTTTATGCTTTACACTTCTTATTAAATTTATTTGTATTTTGTATTTTTGTATTTTCTTATCAAACAAACATTCCTTGTAGTCGTCAAAAGTAATTCACTTGTTAGCAATACACTTATTTACACCTTTACATTTTTTATTTTCTTTATCGCCAACCTTGAAAGCATACAGTTTTGCCCATAAAATAACAAAGTCTTTTATTATTTTGCCATTACATTCATCTTTTATATTACCTAAAACTTTCTTATTTATTTGAGGCATGTTATTGTCCTTTGGATAATCACTTGTATAAAAATGTCATATTATTGTCTTATTATCTTCATAAAAATCTTCTGTTTTAATGTTATACCTATAGCTATCAGTATCCTGATATCACAATTCAATTTTATCACCATATTTTGGTTTCATTACTTTATAGTGAAAGTCGTACATTAACTCTTTTGATATGACCAAAATTGCACTACCCACATAAATATGCTTATTAAATTAGACATTTGTTTCATTCATTCGTATCACCATAAGATTCTCATTAAATATGGTACTTCTTTTGAAATTTGTGTTTGCTACTAATTTATCACAGGTCTTATATCCACCATGTTTCTTATATTTTCCATTGTTTTGCCAAACACATAATAGTTCATCAGTTTATAAAAATCTTTTTGAAATTATTTTTTTAGCATTAGTTCTCATTTCCATGTTTAAATATATATGAACTTTTTTTTAAACCAATCAGACTGATTAAACTGTACTATTCGATGTATTTTAGTACGTTTTAATCCTTTATTTAGATACTGTTTCAAAGTACTATACTGTATTACATACTTTTGTTTCTTGTGTAAAATTGTTAACAATTTGCATTGATTTATTCCTGGAACTACCTTATTTTCTGGATGAAATGGAAGATCTTTATGTGTATTATTTAGTTCTTGTGCGAGTCATCCTTCAAATTTAATATATATTTTTGCCAGAAATCTAATTTAAATTCTGGATAATCAACCCATTCGAAACCACCATATGGCAAATATTGAGACATCGCCCATCCATAAGGATTATCTGAATCGAGATAAGCAAATTAGCTGGGCTCTTGATTAGGAATAAAATCTTCTAAATATTTATTATTTACTTTAACATATGGTTTACATACAACATTGCGATATTCCACCTCTAATCGCATTTTCTACCATTAAAATTGCATCATAGTTATGCAATAAATCTAATGGTTCTTTAAGTCATTTTTAACATTGTATTCCATGATAATCCTGCTGTAAAATACCATGCTGGACCTAAATCATAAGCATTAATACAAGTTTCTCTTGAGTTTTCAAAAATATTTGTTAGGAGTAGTACATCACTTTTTGTCGTGGTATTCACCAAGATATTTCATATGAAATTATTTCCATGCACATTTTGTGTGTTCATGTGTGTTCATAATCATCGCCAGTTATATAAGATTTGTTTAATCTACTGTAAAGTTTGCTTTTTGGAGGAAGTTCAGTTTATTCAAATTTTTTCCAACAATCCACATAATAGTATGGACAAATATTCTTTATTATAACTAAATCTACTTTTTCTTCTGGGACATTTTTTTGAGTATGTTAAATTTGTTCTGTAGTTAAATTAGATGATAACTTATATAAACTACTAGCCATAAATTTTAATGTGTCTATCAATCTCATTTGTAAATTTTCTGTTGCTTTCCCAAAAGTAATAATTTTTCATTCATTTTTTAAATTAAATATATATTTTTATCATTATATCCTAGCTTTTTAATAAATAAATGAGCATCATATTCAGCTTAGTTATGAAAATATATTGGAACAAAATTGGGTAATTTTAATTCTAGGTTACAATTAATGCATACTGGATTAATGAATTTTCCAGTTATATGGTCATGATGACATACTTTTTTTATCCTTCTTATAATCGTGTTCACACACAGCACATTTTCTTATATCTACTATATATTGCTATTTCTTCTTTTGTAGTGGGTACAGTGCTTCAATTTGTGAATATATTTCCCCAATCTAGTCTACTCCATTTTCATCAGTTGTATAAACAGCTTATGCGAATTTGGGCCTCGATATACTACTGGAGGCTTATAATCGCCATAACTGGATAGAATATAATAACAAAAACCTGAAGTTTCATGTAACTGATATTTCATTGTATATGATTCATCATCAAAACAATGGTATTTATTTGATCATTAGTAAGTTTGTATCTTTCTTTAAGTACCTCCTTATATAAGCCATGATCAATATCATCCTCTGTTAAAAATCGATATTTTTGATTAATTTTAAATTCACTTATTTCCTTTGGATTTAATTAAGTTGTTGATATTTTCTTTAGAATTGATTCAAAATCTGCATATTTAGCAAAATGAACTTTCGTTGTATGATTATAGTTTTTAAATTTTATTCTCTCTCCTTTCGACGGTATATTGGTTCTTACTGATTCATTTTATCAACTATCTTCTGTATGTTTATTTTTCCTGAGATGTGAAGAACAGAAGAAACATATCGCAGATATAAGTTTCACTATTAAGTTTAGATTTTTGTGCAGAAAGCAACTTCGATAAATCTTTTATCCAAAGTAATGTGAGTTTTTATTATGTTTGAAATAAAGTATATTTATTTGTTTTCCTTTATATTTTTTGTAAGTTTTAGTGGATATTCTGTGGACTTACCTTCATTAGAGTAGATATTTATAAATGTATCAATTTGTTGTTCTATTTTTGGTATATCACCTATTTTAATGATATATTCATATTTACATATTACTTTATCAATATTAAGACCTAAATTTTTATATTTAGTTACTCTGTCTGAACTTTTTTCTATTAGAAACAATGTATATTTTATTGTCCAAAGAAAACATTTTTGGTCATTATTTCTCACATTAATACAGGCTTTCTCGTTTTTAATCACTTCTGATAGTTCAATATATGATGCTCCATTTAAAGGATTGTATCTAATTATAGCTAATTATATACCAGTGACTCTATCCAAAGCCCATCCTGTGTCTCTTCTTTTAAATTCAGTTAATTGTGTAAGTATTTCTTGTTGTATGAATTTGTAAATCTTTTCAATTTCTATTTCGTTCAATATTGTGTAATTAGGTGAATGAAATGTAAATAATTCTACTTGGTTATCATCTTGCTTACGGTAATTGGTATATAATTTAATGTTAGTGTTCTCCCCTCTAGATGATAATGTATTAACTCAAATACCTTATTTTTTTACTGAAGCTAAAAATTGTTCAGGTTGTACAAAATAGAAGGCATTTTCAATGTTATATCCTGATATCCTACTTTTCAAAACTGTATTAACTCTGTAAGTTTTATTGTTTATTTTATTTATTTTGTTTACAAATACATTAGTATAAAATGGGAATATTTATTTTAAATTCTTTTTATCTTCTTTGTATAATTCATTGGTATTGACATCTAATAAAGGTAAATTTATAAAGTTGTTTTCTGTTATCCATTATTTTATCTGCTCACTTTTTTTTCTTGGCTTTACATATGAATTATTAGAGAATGGAAATATTTCTTTTAATTCATTTTTTTAAATATAGTTCTTCTATACTGACATATGAAAATGGTAAATTTGCAAAATTTCTTTTTCTTCTTTTAATTAGTAATAAATGGTATAATACTTCTAATTAAATCAGCTTCCTTGACTTATATACATATTTAATTTTAAAATCTGTACCTATATTTCTCAACTCCCTCAGTCTCTTTTCACTCAACTCAATTGCAAGATTGTTCATTGACATTTTTAGTTGTTTATTTGGTAGGAAAAAATTATTAAACGTTGCAAAAAAGATATAGGCAATGAAGAAATATGAAATTAATATAAATAAAGAAATGAAATTGTAAACGTGTATTAATTATTGGCAGTAATTTTTATCTATGTAACTTATTCTTATGCGGATATTTCTCATTAAAGCAATTTTTACATATTTTTGTTTATTTGTCATTAGTATTTTTATAGAGGAAAAATAATTTTATATATTTGTTCTCTTTACATACTGTACATGTCTTTGTTGGATAATTATCATGTTGAATTTCATTTAAAATATTTACTACTGTATTGTGTGTTTTAGTATTTTTGTTCTCTTTGAGATAAACATTACAAATATATTTTCCACATTCACACAATATTTGATCACTAAAACATTTTTTTTCATTGTGATGTCTGTTTGTCTATAGTCGCTTTATGAGGATAAAATGAATCGATAGGTTTATTCTCTTGACATATTATACACATGTTAGTTGAATAATCTCTATACTGATTTTCATATGCAATGTGTAATTTATAGGGACCACCAAAATTCGCATTATTTTTGACAACTAAAATACATATATATATATAGGTATATATATATATATATATATATATATATATATATATATATATATATATATATATATATATATATATATATACTCGAACCGGTATCATTTCTCCATTGGTTGCTGTATAAATGTCAAGTTACTCCCTTTCTGAGTGAACTGCACGTGATTGGGGCACACAGTTGTGAAGTGTTCATTTGTTGGTGCAGAGTTACCCGGGGCGCGGCAATTAAAGAATGGTCCAATGACACATGTATTGCAAAGGAAAAGTGTTTTCTAGTTTAACATGTCCTCAAATAATAACACGAATTCTGCAGGTCTCTAATAATTTATTATTTTTATGCTTTTTGAGATATAGTTTAGATACATATTTTCCACATTCACATAATACCACCTCTTTATTGCAATCATATTTATTTCTAGCATATTCTCTATAACATTTTTTACATGTGTTAATATGCTTATCTTTTGTGCGGTTATGTGATGTAAAACATTCAGTGTTTAATATTTCACCACATGCCTCACATTGCTTACATATGGTATTATTTTCCATTTCGAGAATTGATTCCAATTTATTTATATGGAAAGAAATTTATTAAGATAAAAATAATAATATAAAATTATTTGAACTAATATTATTATTAAAAATAATGTATTATTATTTTATCTTAACAAATTTCTCTTTATAAATGGAGAACTTATCAAGAAGTTAAACAATTCATATGAATTGGCTAAACTACATGATCTCGAATTTAATAAATGGTAGGCATCTACAGAATTTAAAATTTATGAATCTACGTTTGGTAAAAAAATTAATTGTATTCTAGATGGCAAATATAAAATTACATTACCAGATCGCTATGTAAATATGTTTGATAAAAATGCTTTAAAATTAATCAATGTGAGATAGGTTTTTATAATGTATAAAGGTTTAAAAGAACTGAAAAATGGAAAATCTATACATGATACAGAATTCTCTTAAAATGCATAAATTCTATTAACTTGAATCTATCAGTTCTTTTTTTTTTTTTTTTTTTTTTTTTCATATTTCATTTTGATTTTGACTTACATTTGCTTGACTTACATTTGTTTGATTTAGCTTGCATTTTTGGTCTAAATTTGTTTGATTTGCTGTGTAAGTAACTGATTTTGCTTAATCATTGCTCGAAATATAATGTTCAGTATTCGTTCAGGATTTTGTGTAATTTTTGTAACATTTTTATAATTTAATGTCTTTGTTGTTTATAACTGATTTTGGTGGTAAAAAGGACGAAATTCGAGGAAAAATCGACGATTTTAGGGCAAAAAATGGATTGTTCTAGACCTACCCATAAACTACTGGCTTCTGTTCCGGAATCCGTTGTGAATAAACTTACTAAGCCCTACTAATTATAAACTCATGTATGGGAAATTTTTACAAATTATCTAAGGAACCTGCCACATTATCTAAAAGATGGCTAGGATTTAGAAGTTGCCCTGGATTATCCAACAAAATTACATGATCCGCACATAGAATTTTATTATATGATATACAAATGCTATACAACTTGCTAACATCGGAAAATAAAAGTAATTGTGTTATTCACTATATACTTGTAAACCCTTGCTTGAAAAAAATATTAGAAGCTAACAAAAATATATTGGTTTAAATTGTATAACTATTTAAACATGGAAATGAGTGACATTATCTAAAATTATATGGAAAATATTTATATAAGCTGATGAGTAACTCGGTATTTGAAAAAAAAAAAAAAAAAAAAAAAAAATAGGAATTGTAGGAAGCGAATGGACATAAAACAAGTTTCAAACCATAGTAATATGAAAAATTGCAACATATGCCCAACTACAGCACAGCTATCTTCTGGGAGAATCTAACATAAATCTGTACAAAACAATAACCTCAATAATTAAAGTATAACTTTCATCATTACATCGTGGAAGTCAGGCACCAAACAAAAATAAAATATTGATCTGTGTTATCAAGATTCAAACTCCATGGTCTGTAATATTAAGTGAAGATTTCAATGGTGATATCAGTAAGCTACGTCGAAGATTGGTCGCCACAGATAGTTTAGCCCGGCGACACCATAGAATAAACAGTGATGTGTTGAAGACATGATATGATTGGAGAAAATATAAGATATTTTATGAAGTGTAACTTGTATACCTGTACAACGACACTGAATTAAATCGAGAAATTTTTGAAATTCTATTACAGACAGTGAAGAATATCAATGCCATAGTGCTTCGGATTTGTCATCGGACTGTCAGGTGAAGGCTAAGGCCTAGAAAGTATTGATTATTTTCAGAATGATGAGACTTTAGGAGGGCCAGTTTTGTGAGTTTTCGGTTTACTTCATCCTGTTAACTAATAAAGATCTCTGCAACAGCAATGAGCAGTGCCGGTGACTCTCATATCTGGAAACCAGGTACGTACAGTAAGGGTTAAGGGATAAAATATTGCAGGGGGAGGGGAAGATGTGATGCTGTTAGTGTGGACCCTCTTGAGTGGCAGCTCGCGCATAGAGGCATTACTTAACATCATCTGGGAAACTGGAGGTTGATATTCCCTTTATGTAATCATCTAGACACCAAATTAAGTCTTATTTGATTTCTAAATATTGAATTGTGTGGGAAGGGTTGGCAGGTATGAATAACTCCATCTTCTTTAGATCGTAGAAGACAGTTTTTGGAGAGAAATGAAACCAAAATGTGGTCGGAGGAAGGCTTTTATGTTGAACGAGAGTAACGGAGTTCGTAACTGTGGCCTGTGGCGAGGGAGTGTGGACATCTGCACACATGGTGGTGTATGCTGGGAGAATACAGCGACCAGACTGTTCAAGGAAACTGCGAACGGGGAGATTCTAGGTGGATACTGCAGTGTCTGTGATCCACCTACGTGATACAGCGGAGGTGGGAATAATTCATGGGAGACTGATTCAGTTTATGCACTTTGACTGAAGTAGAATATTGGATTGCATAGTTTTATTTTTATAAGAATAGTTTTTTTTATGTATGAATGCGGTATGTTGTAGAGTAATAACCTGCTGTGGAAATTCGCCATTGGATGTCAATTATTGATTTATTAGAGCAAGTGATATATACATTGTGAAGTATAAAACAATTATTTATGAGTTACAAATCAATTAGTAAATTATATCTATCTCTCTTCACTTAAAAATTAAAACCTCCATCCCTTCAAGAATATGCGTACACAAAGACAGTTGTAGAACTGTAGTCGAAGTGGAACAGAGGAATTAATTCGCTGTTGGCTTTGTAGGTTAATTAGTAGATCATATTGCCGAGTAGGTATACTGGCACCAAAAAAATTGAATTTTGTCTAGTACATGCAGTGAATGATGATCAAGAGGATGTCGGCTGATATAAAGTAATAATGTGCATGAAATGAAAAATTGAAAAGCCAGTAAAGTAGAAACAAACAAACCTTGGTTAAATAATTAGTGTAAACGAAAACGCATATCGAGTAACATAAAAAAATGAACACCAAAACTGACAGTGTAGATGAAACGAAAAGTGTAAATAAAACAGTTCATGAGCAAATGGCATAAATAAATATGCGAATAAGAAAATAAGCAGTCTTAGTACTGTAGTGGACAAATTATATGAGCTTGACAGTACTAACGAAAACAGAGAGTGAAAACTTAACAGTGTTAGCTAAAGAATTGACATTATCAAATGAATAGTAGAACAGGGAGGGGTGCACAGAAAAATGAATGGCAGGAATTTAATCGGCAATAGTACGGCGTACATGGTGCGACAAGCGACGGGAGAAGTTAAGCCATGCGGTATCGAAAGCCAAGCGCAGAAGGTATGAGAAGTACACCAATTGTAAGTGCAACAGTACCAGTAGGGATATGGCAGTTCTGTGGAATTGGTACCTCTCTGTCAGGGACTGGGAACGAAGTAGCAGTTAAACCTTCCTCCTTGACGGGAATGTCAATATTGGTTTGAGATCGTCGCCGCTCTGACTGGCTGATCAAATAAATATGCTTTTCCCACTTCCTCGCAGCTGTCCTGACGAGCCCAGCACTCTGTATAATCAACTTCCTGCCAAGAGAACATCGCGTCGAGCATTCCCAACATGTATCACCCAGCCAGGTGGCAGAGTGGTAAATCACTCGACTCGCATCCAGGTGGTCACGGGTTAGATTCCTGGTCCAGCCATCCTGATTTGGGTTTACCGCGGTTTCCCTAAGTCACTCCAGGCGAAAGCTGGGATGGTTTCTTACTACAGGACTCGGCCGATTCATTCCCCATCTCTGCTTCTCTGTTCGAATTGCTCTGTCTCCTTACCTCGCTATCGACGAGAAGTTAAGTTCTAGCCACTTATTATACTGATGCGGATCCTGGAGCTCCACCTCATGGTTGGACACACGCATCGATACAATCGGACATGTAATCAAACGGTAGCCATTTATTATTGTGTGGCAGATTTATTCGCTGTTGTTACAGTTTATGCCCTATATTTCGCACACGATGACAACGAAGTATCTTGCAATAGGCCATATGATTACACAGATAGGGCAGTGGTGGCGCAGTGGCTAGGGCGCTTGCCTCCCACCAAGGCGATCCGGGCTCGATACCCGGCGGGCTCACGGCCGGATTTTCGCACGTGGGAATCGTGATGGACGATGTCGCTTGCCGGTGGGTTTTCTCGGGGTACTCCCATTTCCCGCCCTTACATCTCAGCACCGCTCCATCCAAGGGTCTCTCTTCGTGTCATGTCCGGGGATGACGTGCACCTACGGGCTCCGACTTGACAGCCCGTCACTCGGCGAGTGTTGCCTCGCCCTGGGTTCACTCCCCGCTCGTATTTTTTTATTCCACAGATGTTCGGATGGTGACAAATCAGGGGAGTGTTCAAGTTAATTCTCCTACATATTTGTCATATACTTAGTACAGAAAAAGTTCGTGGATGCCTTGGTGAGTGGCCTCCCTACACTCAGCGCATTAGTCAGTTCACGAACTTATTTACAGTGATAGCATACTTTCAGGCACCGTGTTTTACACAACCTCCTTTTTAGTCTACTTTCCGAAGGAAAGAAAGACTAAAGAAATCACTCTCCAGATTGTGTCTGTCTGTATGTGCATGTGTGCCCTCCATCCCGCTTTATTCCTTCAACGTTTGAACGTGTAAACTGAATTTCACCAAACTCGCTACACATATAGCACTTAGTAAGGATTCCCGAATTTTTAAGTTTTCCACCACGCAGGGTGTTTACTTTTCAAATGGAACCCAATGTTGTATTTTCATAGTGCATAACGTATTAATTGAATTTCTCTATGGGTATTGTTGTTTATCGAACCTTTTTTGATGATAGCACCTCATTAAAAATACTTTTTTTTTCAATATATATCTCAAGAACTTCTCAACCAGTTTTCGCCAAAGTTGTCACTACAGTAATACTATAATAGGCAATTTAAACATATGTGATTTAAATTGAACACGTGCTTATTTTAAAAATAGTGTATATACAAATATTTTAGCTTTATTTGGTGTAGCGACCATACCTTTTCGCCAATCTCGACCAAATTTTGTATGCTGAAAGTATTTATTACAAGCATTATATGTGCCAAAATAGCTACATTTAACAGCAATTTTGTAAGACAGTTCACCATGAAATAATGAAGTTGCTATGTTATACCTCTGGAAACAATTAACAGATTCCTGCCAATTTTAACAAACAGGTAGCATTGCAGATGATGTGAACTTGTACAATTTGAGAGGGTAACACACTAAATTATTTTGTTTTGAGAGGGCCAGGCAATTATTTTCAAAATGGCGTCCGTATAAACATTTTAAGTTAGTATGCTATATCTACGAAACTACGAAACAAATTTCAAGTTATTTTTTTACAGTGCCGGTATCTATTATAAACCTCAAATTTATCTATACAAATCATCATTTCTCCGCAATTTTGTAAGAGAGACAAACACGAAAAAATAAAAAGATTTTATGTCATTTCTCGGAATACAATCAACCGATTGCTACCAAATTTGGCGAAGAAGTTGTATTATGGTAGGCCATATTATTTTATATGTTTTAAGTGTGCCAGATACTTACGTTCAGAATCGCGAGTCTACGAAAATTTTAACTTAGTATGATATATATCATACTAAGTTTATATATATATATATATATATATATATATATACACACACACACTGGCAGTATCTATGATAATGATCGAATTTGTTACTACATAAACTTTTAGATCTCTATATATGAAGATCGTCACATGAAAAAAATGGAGGTATTGTGGTGCCATATTTCGAGGGCGAATCAACTGATTCCCACTGAATTTTACAAGCCTGTAAATTATGTATTTTAGGCGAAACAGGCCTTTCTTTAAAGGCGTTTATATAAATAATCTGGAATATAATTTTTACATATATTTAACAATCCAACAGAATCCAACCAAAGTTTGTACGCTAGCAGTACTCATTAGAAGCATTGCATACACAGGTGCGCTTTTACCAGCCTTTGTGCAAAGTCGTGTCAGTTGAGAAAACATAATATGTTGCATATTTACGGAACCATTTTAACAAATTTCCACCAAATTTTGCACAGTTGTACTAAAGTATGCCATACAAACATACATGATTTAATCGGGTTCATACACTGATTTTAAAAATGGCGGCCACATGAACATTTTTATAAGTTTGTCAATGCTATCAAACAATTTAACCAAGTCCCACCTAACTTTGTAAGTTGACAATATCTGACAACATCTACCAGAAGAATCTTATGCAGAACCTCTGTTTTAGGAAATTCTTATGATAGCAATAAATGATAAAATTAAGTTTTCATGCCATATCTTGGGAACCAATCAACCAATTTCCACCAAATTCTTCACACGAGTAGCGCTGCGGTAGGCATGCAGACGTGCGTGTTTTAAGTTGCTCAGACACATATTTTCAAAATGATGGCCCTGAAATGATATTGCTATCATAAAAACGTAAAGGCCTACCTACCATCTAAGCTTTTAAGAACGCCATTAAAAATTACTTGCACCTTTGTAGAGGTAACTTCAATTTTAACTTTACTTTTGAGGAACAGATTCCACTAAACATAATTTCTAAGTAGATATTCTGAGTTATCCACGGTTGTGTTGTTTTATTTGCAAATAATCGTTTAACACAATTAAATTTACCTCTTATTATCCCAAAAGGAAACCTAACAAACTTATTCAGTATCGGATATACCAAATGGTCTTTCACGTGTGTTTTAGTGTTTTACTTTGTTGTTCACTAACCTCCGCCATAAAAAGCCACCATATCACCAAATGAGAAAAAAATTTGTAAGCTACTGAAATTACTTTAGTATTCAAAATATGCATGAAGTTATAATTTACTGGTATGAAAAAATGTGTATTATTCTAAATTAGTTTTACGTAAAAAGGGCTTAAGCAACGCATTCAGCATCACTTGTCAAAATGTGGTGACTAACAAACACTAAACGAACTCATGATATACGCTGATTCCTTACTACTATCTTTATATCAAAAATAGTAAATGTACGTTAAATATATGTCATGTGTGTATACATACACACATATGCAAAGAGACTGACATCGTCTATTCTTATCGCGTTGATTCTTCGGGTTCATGATCTAAAGGTTGGCAGTAGTAACACATTGATAAATGTTTAGCTTTCATTTACTAGGTAACTTATTGATTAACCAGTCAAAACGTTATATATGTGTGTGTGTGTGTGTGTGTGTGTGTAAAGGCCCGTGTCATACATTACCGCGTAATGAAATTTTCCTTTGAATATGAAAAATGAATATATGGCGCAGTGACTCGTCAATTAAAATTATGGGTAAGTACTCATTAACGTTTGTTTTGGTATTACTCCAATTTATGACGCTTTTTTTTTACAATAAATCCATTTATGCGTGGATAAGCATGAGAGCGTTTGAAATGAATAGGCTTCGAATTCGTACATCGATATTAATTTTATTATATTCTAATGTTGTCTTTTCTGTTGTCATATTGATATAGGCAACATTTCTAACCATTTTAAGTATATAAAGTTTACGCATTTGAAGTACAGTATTTCTGGTTGTACACTGCATTCACAGAAAATCCATACGTTCTTTCTTTAATGATATATGGTATTGAGTTTTAGAGAAATGCCTCAGAAAGTAAAAGAAACGAAATCTCCAAAAGAAAGAATGTAGAATTTTAGCCGGGGTTAATAGCTCCACCTCTTGAAATAAAATATTTAAAGTGAACAGCATATAGTCCATTTTATAATGAATATGCCGTATGAGGACTTAAGTTTGTCAAGAGAAATGGAAATAATTACCAAAAATTAGCTGTGCATGACTATTATACAAAAAATTTACAAACTGATAATTAACTAACACTCAAGTATGATAATTAAAAGAGGCATGTGCCACTCTGGTATGTCATCTTAATAAAATACCTAAACATATAATTTTAATAAATAATTAGCAAAAATTTAATAAACTAGTATGTGGTTTGATGAATGCACATTGATTTTGTAACATAACAGAAATATATTGGCTATTTTTCACCACAGTGTACCTGTTGATTTTGTGAAGCATAAGTATATTCCAAATGTAATAAATTTACTTTGAAAAACAGTGTTATATAATGTGTAATGTTATTTTTGGTATCTTAGAGGTATACTGACTGGAATATGTTGAGCTCTCCGTTTTATCTTAGCTAGTACACGTTAAATTTTGTAAACTACCCATTGCATAATACTTATGACAAATCCTGTACTCAAGAATGTATTTTTTAATTTATCGCACAGAGGCTTGTAAAAAATCTTAAGAAATGAAGCACAACCTCATTAAATGAAGCATTTACAGGAAGCACATAAAAAACAGTCTAAAGCATTTTCTATTTGTGTGTGCACGTTAAACACCTTTCAGTGATATGGACTAAAAGGGCACGCTTATATCTGTAACGGGTTTCATTTGTATTGTTGAATTGAATTTATTATAGTCGTCCAGTGGCGTGCGCTCTATCGTATCGTTTATTGTATATTATATAGTTGGGTGCATAGCAGCGACCCCTCAACCTCCGGCCTGAAAGGGTTGTTGGGGGGGTTGGCAGTGGGGACTATGGGAGGGGCCACGTGCAGACCGGGGGCGCGTGCCGACTGACACGGTATCGATTATCCGCGCGATGTTACCAGCCTGCACTCTCGCCGCCCCCGTCTACACCCGCACGCATTTCACACGGGCGCGGCCGAATGGGCCTTATCGACTCCCATCGCGACCACAAGTGATCGATCATTCTCTTTCGCCGTATCGACGGCCATGCCCCCCCAATCACACAGGCTGGAAACGTGGCTTGGCGTGTGGAATGAAAAGCAGCGCCGGATATAAGCGTTTGGGCGAGTGAGGAGGAGCTAGCCGGAGTACAAGCACCGGCTACCGCCATGGGAGGGCGCCAGTTTGGCTGTCATGGAATGTTTGAAAACATTTATAAGATTATAACTTTTTACTTGAACTTCTGTCCTCAAATCTTTGATTTATTTCTACCAGCGTATTGTAATATTTGGCATTTGAAAATTATAGTTCTCTTGTAATATTTACATACAAATGCAAAATTGTAAATATAAATACAATTTAAAATGCTATGAAAACATTATTTAAATCTTTTGAAAGAGTTATATTCCACTTTGCCAATGCATGTTTATCTTTAGTGTTTCTCCATAAGTTTAGGGTTTTGTGTGTGTGATCATGTATGATTACAACCGGTGATGTTAGTAAAATTGTAATTTTATTTGTCTTTAGACCTTAATTGATCTTTGATGTAAATTTTAATGCTAAAAGCAAATTTGTCCTTTGTGATGGGTGATGAAAAAAACATGTTTGTGTGTTGTCCTATAATGAACGCTTCCGCTACACTACATCAACTCTTACGGTCATATTCATATTTGTATGTAAAGTCAAAGTGGAATTTTGACTTAAACGCTAACTATGTTAATAACTTAAAATGCAAATTATTTACGCACATTTCAGCTATCCGTAGAATGTTGACCAAAAAGTTATTAATTTAGGTCAGAGCCTAAATTTTGACTGCAGTACAAAATAGCTATGCTTATGGTTGTTAAGGCCAAACTCATAGTTGTTTGTAGTCAAGTTATAGTGCACACAAAACTTTATTACCAATAATTTTTAAAATTTTGTATTTTAAGCTTTCTGCACAATATATTCCAAAACACTATTCTAAGTACGAGGACATACTCCCACTCTAGTACATCAACTATGCAAATGACCTTAAATCCCTGGAACCGTCTTTGAGCCAAAGTAGAATTTGACACATGCATAGTATAACTTTTCTACTTCATAGTCGAAACTTTATCACAGAAGAAAATTTTCCGCGAGACATCCTGTTCAACGTCGCCATAGAGCAAAACTTTGAAACAAAAGTCGACTATGTTTGACTAAGGTAGCAAATGGCTGCAGGTATGGAAGTCCCAAGATGGCCACTACTTCTGATCAACAGTTGCATATTTCTAGTATTTCTGTGATTTTTTACATATGTATAACTTAAAGGCATAAATAATGTTTTCTGTTGCAGAAAGGCTCATTTTATAAAGTTTTCTTTAATATAGATGTGACTTATTTATTAATGCTTTATTTGATTGTTTATTTTCTTGTTTGTACACAGTCGCTTTTTAATGTTTCACGTATTGGCTTAATTAATCATTACTATTGCTGAATAATACCTAATTATCTCTCTCTCTCTCTACAAACACAAATACTTTCTACTTCAGATATATAATTAACTTTTCCACCAGAATAAATAGAACCATAGAGACAGCTATTGATAAAATATGCAAAATGACTTGCCTCCCAGTAATAAATGATCTGTCAGATCATGATGACGAAATATTAGTTATGTCCTCCATAAATATGCACCTCCTCCCCCACGCTACCCAAAAAAATCTTTAAAAGAAAATTTAACATTTTTCTTTGGAAAATATCTCAAAATTCAAAGGCGCCCTTCGAAGAGAGCAGTAATTGGTGTATGCTTGTACTGAAGTAAAAGTGAGATTAAACTTTCTTTTTTAAGCCAAGTTCTCTTTTTTTTCTAGAAAAAAAGACGTTTTGCCGAAGTTAATTCACCATAATACAAAAAAAAATAATGGCTAACCAAAGGAAGAAATATTTCTTGTGAAAACAAAAGGGATCTGTAGAAGGATGTCGGAATTGGCAGCAAACCTGATT
This sequence comes from Dryococelus australis, assembly GCA_029891345.1. Classification (NCBI taxonomy): domain Eukaryota; kingdom Metazoa; phylum Arthropoda; class Insecta; order Phasmatodea; family Phasmatidae; genus Dryococelus; species Dryococelus australis. The sequence goes on from CM056994.1 coordinate 291,165,388, forward strand.
TAATGAATCACAGCAAAAATACTGCAAAACACTAAGGTCATAAAAGCAGCGAAAACATTACTTCAGTAATGTTATTCAGAACTCATAAAATAAAAACTACATGGAATATTGTAAAAAAAAAAAAAAACACTGCAGGAGAAACATGAGAGGAATGTTCATTCGTAAACCTAAATGTGAATGATTTTATATCGTCACATCCTTAAATAATTCCTGATTAATTTTATTCGTTATATTTAAATTTAATGCGGAAGTGAGTAATGTGATATAAAGTTACATTTTACTGATTACGTCACCAAATTAAGAGTACCAGGAAAATTGCGACTTACTGATTGACGGAGGGATCAAAGGGATAAAAAAACTTTTATGAGCGACGTGCTCTTGCGGTGGCTTCCGCGGTTCTATCTCACTCAAAGCAGTATATGTGTGTGTGTGTGTGTGTGTGTGTGTGTGTGTGTGTGTGTGTGTATATATATATATATATATATATATATATATATATATATATATATAGGGAAATGTGCCATAAATGGACCAGTGCCACCATTGGACCACTTCAATATCTCAGAGATTATGCACAGCGCATGATCGTGTCATGTAGTAAAGTACAAGCGACACACAGTAGCTACATGTTTGAGAAATTTTAGACTTGTGGTAGGAAGGGCGTACACAGGATAGAGTCAAGTACTTTTACTATACAATTTTTAATGGTACATTGTCTATTATGACTTGTGCGCTACAAGTCATTTGTTACAGAGTTATAATTTGTAGGGTATCTGAAAGCTTGTTTCTTGTATAACATATCGATGTATTTCAAAAGGTTGTATTTTGATTGTTTATACTGCACTGCCGCATGCTCAAGACAAATTGTGTGAGTGCTATGCTTGGACCAGCAATCAGTGTCATGGATGGACCACCGGTCCATCCATGGCATTGGTTTTTATTGTGTTATAATGGTTTCTGTTACACTATAGTCAGTTTGGTTTAGTTGTATTCTAGTAGTTTCCATTGGTTTTTGTTGTGTTTTGTAGATTTCTATTGTGCCATCACCTGTTGGTTTCTGATGTATTGTATAGGTTTCCATATGTTTCTGTTGTGTTTTGTTGATTTCTATTGTGCTGCCGCCAGTTGGTTTTTGTTGTATTCTAGTGTTTTCCATTTGTTTCTGTTGTTTTGTTTGTTTATATTGTAGTTTTGCCAATTGGTTTATGTTGTATCTAGTAATTTAGATTGGTTTATTTCATGTTTTGTTGGTTTCTATTCTGCTGTAGCCAGTTGGCTTCTATTGTGTTCTATTGTTTCACATTGCTTTTTGTTGCATTTTGTTGGTTTCCATTGTGCTGTATCCAATTGGTTTCTATTGTGTTTTGATGGTTTCTGTTGTATTCTAGAGTTTTACATTGGTTTCTGTTGTGCTTTGGTAGTTTCTGTTCCTATAACAACCTGTTGGTTTCTGTTGCATTACCAGTGGTTTTCCGTTTTTTTCGATTCTTTCTGTTGGTTTCCATTGTGTCGTGAATTAAGCTTCAAGAATATGTCTGAAAATTAAACTTGTTTTAAAGAAGTGGCATTTTCATTTTCAAATGCACACATAAAAAAAATATGTTAGAATAGGAACTAAATTATTCAAATACTTTAATATAATTATATCAATAACTTCAAAAATAAATCGTTAGTGATTTGTATGTATGCAAACAAAAATTATACGATTAATTAACAAATTAAAAGTAAATTTTTAAAGTGAACTCTAGTGGAGAGTTTTCGAACTGGTACCACACATTGACTTCTGTTGTATTTTGTTGATTTTGTTTCATTCTGTTGTCTTCTGATGTCATCCCAATGTTTTCCATTGGTTTCTGTTGGTTTCTGTTGGGTTCTTTTGGTTTTTATTGTATTTCACCCTGTTGGTTTCCGATGAAATCATGTTGTTCCACTTTCATTTCTGCTGTAGTTTGTGGTTTTCTGTTGTAATTATAGTGATTAAATTTGTTTATTTCGTATTTTGTTGCATTTCATTATGTTTATTCCGATGTAGTCCCAGTAATTTCTATTGGTTTCCAATGTGGTTAATGTGGTATTTTGTTCATTTGTCACGTTTTATTCTGTTGTATTGTTAAGTAATCTTTGTAATTTATATCAAATTCTATTGTATTTCGTTGGCTTCGGTCTCATTCCATGCTGTTGTATCTTAATGCAGTTTTAGTAATTTTCATATGTTTATGTTGTGTTTTATGGTATTCTGTTGTATTTCTATTGGTTCCATTAATCTTTATTGTATTTTGTTGGCTTCTATTGCATTTCATTATATTGTATTCTGAAGTATACACAGTAATTTATAATGGTTTCTGTTGTGTTTTGAAGTTTTCTGTAGTACTTTCAGTGGCTTCTGTTGTATTTCCCATGGTTTCTGTTATATTTCCAGTGGTTTCTGTTATATTTCCAGTGGTGTCTTGTATTTCCAGTGGTTTCTGTTGTATTTTTTTATTTCTTTTACATCTAATTATATTGTATTCTGATGTAGTCCGAGTAATTTCTTTGTTGTGTTGTGTTTTGTGATTTTCTGTTTTATTTATAGTTGTTTCCATTTGTTTCTGTGGTATTTTTGTTGATTTATGTCGCATTTATTTTGTTGTGTTCTGATGTCCCAATTGTTTCTATTTGTTTCGGATATGTTTTGTGGAATTGTATTATATTTATAATAGTTTCCATTTTAATTCTGTTGTATTTTGTTGTTTACTGTAGCATTTTATTCTGTTGTGTTTTTATGTAGTCCCAGTAATTTCTATTGTTTTCTGATGTGTTCCATTGGTTTTACATTAAATCCTTTTGGTTTACGATGAAATAATATTGATCTACCATATTTTTTAAAATGATTTTGTTGTATTTGTTTGGTTTCTGTCGAATTTCATTCTATTGAAATAGATGGTTGTCTCAATAGTTTCCTATTGTTTTCTGTTGTGTTCTGTTGGGTTTTAATGCACATGTCCTGTTGTTTTCTAAAGAAATAGTACTTTATTAATTTTTTATGCTGTGTTTTGTTTGTTTAAGTTGGGTTTGTTGGTTTTAATTTGATCAGGAAACCACTAGAAATACAGCTAAAAATACAAAAGACAACAGAAATAAGGTAGATTAATATAAATTTTCATCAGAAACCAACAGTGTTCAATACAATAGAAACTATCTGATCACAACAGAAAACATAGGAAATATAGGAAATGCAAGATAAACCTACAAAACATATCTTAATCTAAAGGAGATCGCAGGTAAGGCAACAAAATTTAACAGATACAGACTGACAGAAACCAACAAAACACAATATAAAGCAACTTAAACAGTAAAAATACAATAGATGCTAACAAAATATAGCATAACACAGACCAATGAAAACCACTAAAATACAACTATAACCAACTACCGACAGCAAAAGAATTACTAACAAAATACAAAAATAAAATTAAAATACCAGAATACAAAATAATGCAAAAACTGACACACAGAAACCAATGGAATCCACGATAATACAACAAAACAGTGGACACTAATGGAACACAAGAGAAACCAATGGAATCCACTAGAATATAACAGAAAACATCATAATACAGTACAACAAAACCCAGTGGAAACTATTAGAATACAACAGAAACAAACTTACTACAGCACAACAGAAATCAAGAAAACACAGCAGAATTCAATTTAAACAATATGAATACAATAGAACCCAAAATACGATGACACAATAAAGACCAACAAAACACAACAGAGACCAACAAAACATAACATAGACCAATAAATTAACAGAAACCCATATAACATAACAGAAACCAACAGAACACAACATAAACCAATAAAACCAACAGAATGCAACAGAAACCAACATAACACTATAGAAGCAAACGTAAACTATTTACAACAATTAAGGCTGCTACAGCAAAACAGAAACCAATACGACACAACATAAACCAACAAAATGCAACACGAACCTTTGTAAAACATTAGAATACAATAGAAACCAATGGACCACAGAACAATAGAAACCAACCAAACACAGCATAATTCCATGGAAACCACCGGAATATAACAGAAACCAACTGGGTTTAACATAATAGAAACAAACAAAACACAGTTGAAGCCAATAGAATGCAACAGAAACCAATGGCAACCACTAGAATACAACGAACATCTGGCTGCAGCGCAGTATAAGCCAATAAAACACAACAGTAACCAAGGGAAACCACTAAAACACACCAGGAAAAACTTGCTACAGCATAATATGAACCAACAAAACACAAAAGAAACCAATTAAAACCACTAGAATACAACAGAAACCAACTGGCTACAGAACAGTAGAAACCAACGAAACACAAAACAAATGGAAACCACTTGAATACAACAAAACCCAACCGACTACAGCAGAATAGGAACGAATGGGAGTTACTAGAATACAACAAAAACCAAAAGACTATGGAACAACAGAAACCAATGGAACACAAGAGAAACTGATAGAAATAACTTTAATCTCACAGAAAAAATAGATCATAGCTCAACAGAAAACCACAAAACACAACAGAAACCAATAAGCTATGGCACATTAAAATCCAACAAACCATCACAGAAACCTACAGAGAGACGCCAAATGAAACCACTACAATACAACACAAATCAATAAATTAATTTACAACAAAAACCAACCTAATACACAAGAAGTTGTACCCCAATAGAAAACAATTAAAATTAATAGTTCCAGTGTCGAAACCACTGAAATGTTCTCTGTCCACAAAATGTGTATACAATAGGAACCACTCGAATCCAATAGCAGCTATAGGCTCACCAATGGAAAACTATAGTAACCACCAAAAATAATTCCAAACAACAAGAATCACTGAAATTTCTATTGTCTTTAGTTGGTTTCTGTTATAAATTTTTGGTAGAGGAAGAATGCCAATTCCTCCGATTGTTCACTTGCTAATATCCTTACTACTCCAGCATGTTTGAAGTTGTGGGACACTACTAGCGTATACACTTCCATTTTTAATTAATGATTCACTGATGCTCTTCCCGATATCATTATTTTGTATATTGCTCATGGTGTCTGCTTTGCGGGAAAATTCTTAAACGACCCCATTTCCTGCGATGAAACTAACTACATGGATATCTACAACACTGTATTTCTTACAAACAAGAACACACACACACACACACACTTATATTTAATGGTTTCTTTTCAATTCGATTTTGGTTATAACCAATAACATCGTGATGAAGAGCTGTTTACACATAAAACAGGGACTCTTGTCGGCCACTATTTAATTCGTTAAAAATACTTACCTTGCCTATTCACATGACCTACTTATATTAGTATCTGAAAACTTATACTCTTTTAAACAAATTCAATAGTATATTATTATTCTACAAAGACTAATAACAATTTACATTGCCCTATAAGTAAACTGACCATGTTTCAAAGAGATGCTTCTTATTCTGATATTGAGATTTTCAACAAAACTCCCCCTGAACTTAAAAATGTGTGCAGTAGTGCAAATAAAACACTTAAAAGGAGATTAAAAGATTATTTGATAACACATGCTTACTATTTGTTGATGAATTTCTCAATTGATGTGATGTCACTGTTATATCAGTTTATGTATTTTTCTGCAATTCTCTTTTGTGATGACATAATTCATGAGCATAGAATAGGTATGTTTGTCACATGTGTTTGTATTTAATTTATATTCCTTTTATCATTTTTGTGTATGCTCATTTACTTGCAGCAGCATTATTGTATGAAATAGAATATTTTATTGTATGTAGACCAATGTATTTTATATTTGCATGTCTTTGACAACATCTATATCCTTTGAGCACTATGCTTAAAAACAGGATATACTGGTGGATAAATACAATAAATAAATAAAAATAATTTACAACGTATCATTTCACTTCAGTTAAATGCCACGCAAAAGGTGCCTGGCCTCAAGAACCAATCCTGTACAGCAATAAATACCAGAAATCTAAAATAAAAGTTAATCGTAAACAAACACGACAAGAGAATCCTCAAAATTTGAAAAGATAAAAAAATCGAATGGCTAAGAATCTCGCGAACATTCCAGACGGCACACAAAGAGTAAGCGTTGCACCCACGATACCCAGGCACAAAGATCCAAACCGTCCTTGACAGCGGCTACAGAAAAAAAAAGGAATACGCGTAGTAGTATCCACATGTTTTCTTCAAATTGTGGGCGTATGTGCAGTCAACCTAATGGCAACTACCATAAATCTCGACTTTGCAAAGTTTACTTTGGTCAATGTGCACATTTTATATGCAGATGACTGTGAAATGTACTTCCTCTAAAGTTCAGTTTTAGATGAAAAATCCGACTTCGTAAAGCTACCGTGAAAGTCATGTTCTTGAATGAGAAACTTAGGCTCAATTCACAACGAAAAGTGTGTATGTATCATAATGAAATAGGGTATTTTAGTGAAATGGTTCATGGTCATCGTGTATTATGCGTGTCGTGTAAGAGCATCTTCGACATGTAGATGTTGGATAGTTGGAGTTGGCAACAGTGCACGGTATTGGCCGGCAGTTGTTGTCAACCCGGCAGCAGTGTCAATCATGAGAACATGACATAACATGGCGTAGTGAGTGTATACAAGGAATGTAACGATGCATGTCTGTATTGAATAAAGGGATATACTGGTCACACCAGCATTGTACATTAAGTTAAACATAACAGTAGACGTGTACGAAATGGTGATATTTTATTTCATGTCGTGTACATAAGCCTTTCGACCAATATAATTGCAGGGTAAAAGAAGAACAAGAACTAGGGCGTCTTTACATGATGATAGTAGCTATCACGATGGTAGCTATCACGAAAGTGTGTAACGGTCACTGCCACAATATGTCCTGTTTACACACACACACTCGAAACATGCTGTGATAGTTAACCTCAAAATGAACATGTTCGACAACTTTGGTGTAAATATATTGATAGGCCCTACATATATATCCTTTTGTCAAGAGGCTGATATTTGTTGGGGTAGCTAAATATCGTGACAGTATACTAATGACATGTAAACATATATTGTTCCCGTGGTTTATCATATGACAATAAATATACTGTCGTGTCATACCTATATGATAACACACGTCCTGTAATATCGCCACAGAACCGTGACAGATATTAACAGAATCAAAATAATTCAACAGTAGTACTTTAAAAGTGAACACATGTACAATTTTGTGACCCATACTATCACGATAGTGATGCTACACGATTTACACTACTATAGTTATATGTTCTGTCACGACAGCTACTATCAACTATCTAGCTCGAGCTGATATCACGATAGTGCTAACGCGACGGTGTGACAGCAACTATCATGCAGTTTACATGGCGATAGTAATGAGAGAATATCTCTCGCAATAGAAACTATCGCGATTAACTATCGCCATGGGCGCGTTTCAAATGGTGATAGTAGCTATCACGAAAGTATGTGAAATTCATTGCCATGATAGGTCCTGTTTACACACACACTCGAGACATGCTGTGATAGTTAGCCTTAAAAGGGACATGTCCGACAACACTTGTGTAAATATATTGATAGGCACTACATTTATATCCTTTTGTCAAAAGGTTGGTATTTGTTGTGGTAGTCACGTATTCTGAGATGATATTAAGGACATTAAACATATATAGTTCCCGTGGTTTATTACATGACAGTAAATATGCCGTCAATACTGTCGTGTCACACCTATATGATATACATCCCGTCATACCAACACATAGTATAAGAACAGCGACAGATATGAACAGAATCAAAATAATTTTACAATGTTACTGTCATAGTGAACACATGTATAAATTAGTTGCCCGCACTATCACGGTAGTGATGCTACACGGTTTACACTACGATAGCTGCATGTACTGTCACGGCAGTTACCATCAACATTCTAGCTCGAGCTGATATCGCGATAGTGCTATCGTGACGGTGCGACAGTAACTATCATGCAGTTTGTACGGCGATAGTAATGCGAGGGTAGCTCTCGCGATAGGAATTATCGCGCATTACTATCGCCATGTAAACGCGCCCTATAAATTGTTTTTGGATATCTTATTTCTAGAGGAAATTTACGTTTTAATTTTCCTTTACCTAATTCAAAAATAGTTTTTATTATATTATTTATTTAATAAATAGCTATTTAACCAAAACCAAGTCATGATGGCGAATAAGTTGAGAAACATCGCGAATATGAATAGCTATATGTGGTGTAGTTGGCCCAGTTACGTAACGGGCAGGAGCTCCGGTGTACGCATATTTGGCAAGAGCTACAGTTAGGTCGAGGCACCGGAGCAGTGAAGTGTTGTGCTGATAACACACGATCATGTCCGTGGTACGTACAGTAGCTGGGATTTAGTGGTGCTGTTAATTTCTTTTAAGTTGCGTGTAGCAAAAATTACTACCTACAAATTCAAAACGGTTTTCGTCGTTTTAATAACGGTGTTTGACCGTATTTTCGCGCAATTTAACGAGTATTTTACAAATCTGATTTTTAATAGGATTTGTACTTAAAATCTGTTATTGAGACTTGCTACTAATATTTTAAGTGAATGTGTTTCTGGTTATAACAAATTATAGTATGTTGTGGAGCGTTCGAGTGTGTTTAATTGTCCAAATACTCTTTTTATTACAACTGAGATGAAAGTGGCGACAAATTAAGTACAGGATTTAGATTTCATCGGAGGTCTGACCTCTTTCTTAGAAGTTAAAAGTATCTGGTAGAAGTTTACTTGTTAAAATACTGGGTTTGTTACTCTCCAACCTTGCCAGCACATTGCATAATATTACTTCTTTGCCGTTATTGCTCTTGTAAATTCATGTTTGCACTTTATAACGTTCTCAACGTACATTAAACAAGTCAGTTTCTAAGTGCCCCATTTCAACTTGCAACACTACACTCTTTGCGGTTCATAAGTGCGTTCTAACGCTTCTACCGGTATATTGCCGACTAGGAAAATACCCGAAGATTATCCGTGACAGACAAGATTATTTTTATTTAATTACCGAAACTCAAGCTATGATCGTTAATGTCATACATGGCAAAATGTCCGTTCTTGGTTTGCTAATAACAAATTGCACACATACCGCTACTCGGTTGCTTGTAAAATTTGTAGATATTACCCACCAGTGAGGCTAGGATTATGCATAAGAACCAAAAAAACTAAAAATGTAGAGCAATAAAACTACTTGTGTGATAAAAATGTAACAAATAAATTCAATCTTGATCTAATACCTACCAAACTAATATCGCATCTATATATTTATATGGAAGTTATTTCAGATATTTAGTAATTTATTTCCGTGCTTTTGCGCTTAACACGGGCTTATCCGCTATTGTCCGAAATTCTGGCATACATGTTGATTTCAACGACTCTGCTATCCAGCTGATGAGGGGAAAAAATATTGTTGCACGAAAGTGTGATCCATTACATACAAATATTCGCATTTTTGCCTCCAGTTAGGAATGCAGAGGAGCATTTTCTCTAAACCAATGATACGCTCAGATGAGATGCAGAAATATACTGGAAGAATCACAATTAAAATGTACGTAATTTGTATAAAAATTATTTACGAAAGTCTTCGATACTTGGGGTACCAATAGCAAACTTTTTGCACATCCATGGTACCTAGGAGACATTAATTTCTTTTTTTATTTGTTGAGAGAAGTCTTCCGCAGCCACTGGCGTATGAATAGAAGCAACACGTGCTAAAGTATAAACTTGCTGACTTCAATAAAGGGTATTCTGATTATAAAAGTTTTTCGCATGCGTGGCGATATTATTCATCTTTGAAGCGAATTTGGCTACGGTTATACTGCGTATCCCTAATATTTCATATTTTGAATTTGATCGCTTAGAAAATTCGCGAAGCTAACGTGACGCCCTAACAGCGCAAAAGAGATGCAGCTTAAAAAAATTATAGAATTCTGAAAATTGAGAAATAATTCCATGTCTTAGATTCGCATTTGCGCAGTGCAGCAAACCACCTCTGCATAATGTATATCGAAATGGATGAATGTTAATTCTTGTGTGTAAATATTTTATTAGAGATCAGTAAAACTCTAAAAGGAATGTTTCTTTTTATCAAATCACCTGCGCGAGAAAAATTAGTAAGAATATTAGGTTAGAGGATGTATAATCAGACTTACAAATAATTAAAAATTTTACACATTGTAGATAATTGCTTAAGCGACATAACCAATCCGTGTGTTTAAATTAGGTATTTTATACTTTTACAAAAGCAAATGTCACGCCAGTAACCTTAATAAAAATTAACTGGGTTGGCATATTTAAAACCCTTATAATTTGGAATGTTTTGTCGAAGAATGACACCTAGGCTAGAATAAGTGATGCTTCTAAATCGGTTAGTTTTTTGGTCATCGCGAGAAGTCCCCGAGATTCATGAACTACTAAATTGCCGAGTCCTGTTTCTTAAACTGCAGTTTCAACACTTAAGATAAAATAGTTAACAATCGCTCAAGATAAAATAGTTTACAATCGCTCCGAAATTCGGAGCTATTTGAGTCTTCTTAATAAGCTGTATTTTTGTTAATAAAATTCTACTGACTTTCAGGTTAATACAAGCTACCCGTCGTTACGTGAATTTGCTATGAAAATTCGAGAACTCTTTGGACCTATACTGCATCAGTTCGTGGACTGGGTGTTGAATACTGCAATATCGAAGATATGTCGGTACTTTGAGACTCTCAGAGCGGAAGGTGAGTAGCTGGTTATTATTGTTACATAATCAATCATTATGTGTATAGCTTTGGGATAACCATGGGGGAAAAATTGGGTTTGGGTGTGTTGGGGACACGGCCGTTTGTTTTGCATGGATAAGTCTACGTTGACGCGCTCGGACGCCTTGTTTACTTTACGTTCCCGGCACCGCTTACTTTATCATATGGAGTTTTGTGGATATCGCTGGATTGCTTTTGAGATGCTCTTTCCAACCGTATAAGATTTCTGTATTTTTACTTGGCTTTTTTACAAGTATAGGCCTAAATTAAGTTTACTTAATTTTTTTACATTAAACGCATAAAATTTCACCATAACCACGCCACACAAATGTTTTTATATACGCAATCGATTGATATTAACGAGAACTGTCGATTGAAACTTAAACGAGCATCGTAGATTCTTCTAGTCAAACGTGAAACGAAATTAAAATTGCGCCCCACCCCTTTTTTTATCTCTATTTTTCGCGCCGCGCAATACTTCGCAGTCCTTGTTCAACGTAACATATTATTTGATCCTTTGGTATTCGAGTGGTATCATTGAGTATTGAATGTAAGCGATAAATTTGGAGCTGTAATTCCAAAGTATATCCTTTGATTTTATCAGGTTTTCTGGATTGCCCCCTACTATGGTTGCAAATTTAAATACGTATTCAAGCCAAAAAGTATAAACTAACACATCTACAGTAATAACATTAAAAAGAACATATAATATTTAATGTACTAGTTGACCACGTAACAATACGAACTACTTAACACTATTCTTAACTCCTATTGTCAGTATAATCAATCTGTTTGCTTAAATATAATTTACTTGTTGAATGTAAAGGTTTATTTCAATCTTTATGAAAATTGTATGTTTTGTACATAAAATTAAGACTAAAAGAAATTTTTGCAATGGAATAACCACAGGAATTTTTAATATTATTTTGTTTTAAAAGTTCTCTTCTCTATGCCATTATCATTTAAAAACCAATAGGTAAAGGCTGTTCACGGAAAACTGAGCAGTTTTAAAGCCCTGCTAAAGATCTACTTGTATGAACACTGTGCGTTACTCTACCATATCTAAAACTAATATTCCCATGATCTGGTCACTATTAGTTCGTCTGTCAAGTGAAAATGTGAGATTATTAGGAAAGTAAATATTTTAAAATATTTTTGTTTTATTGCGTCTGCAAGACCTTTTCTCAATACATAGCGGTACAAAGATATCAGAAAAATCAGATTACAGTATATAAAGTTCATACACTAGACGTAGTACACACACATGTCAGAGTGCACGAACACACAAATTTCCTTCATAATGTGACTAATCTTCTTCAAACGTGCTTTAGGGCGTCATCGTTTTGCTGAAACAGAAGAGAAAGGGAATGAGAAAAACCGGAACATGAAATGTTGCACAGTAATTTCTTAGTTCTTGTAGTTTAGATATTCATCTACTCTATAAGATGCACTTTCAATAAGAAATTGTCAACCGGTTTTATAGTTTTTTTGGTTAGAGAAGCAAATTTCTTGGCGTTGTAATCTATTGAAGAAAAAAAATGCTTACCGAGGTAGGACGGTCCTTTCTGGACTAGGTTTACTGAAGTCATATGTAAGTAATTCTTATTAAAGTGTCATGCTTATGAAAATATTCATTTTTCTAAAATAAATTACCGTTTTTAGACATTAATGAAAACGTGTACTCACATGCAAATAATGTTAAAATCTCCGAACTCTTGAAGAGGTCTACACGAGTCTTTCTTTTACCATTGATTCTTACAGGCATTTTGCATGAGAAACACTTTTTTACTGTTAGTGGAATTACCCCAAATATTTATACCAGCACACATGATGGAATGAAATTGTGCAAAATATACAATTTTGTTATATTTTTGCTATAAGACCTCTCTTAGAGCGAAACAGGATTAACTTAGTTTAGTTAAAATGTAAACTATGAAAGATTAGTTTAGTAAATTTTCTGCTTTTAAGCCAAGAAACCTAAGTCACAGCTGATTAATTTTGTCTCTGGTAATGCTAACACATAAATGAGTATTTTTTTCTGTTATTTGTGAGGAAATTCAAAATACATGTTTTATCTAGGTTGAGATTGTTTGCCTGCAGTAAACCATGTAAAATTGTTTTTTTTTTTTTTTGCATAAGATCATTTACTGATTCTCCAGGCACTAAGATGCTAATATCTGCAAATGAAATTGTAGTAGTAGTATCTGGGGTTAAGGCACATGGGTCGTTTGTATAAGTTAGGAAGAGTAGGGGGCCTAATATTGATCTTTGTGGGACCCCATGCTTGATTTTTCCTTGGTTCAGAGTAGAATGTAGTTTTACCGTTGATCCTCACTTGTAGTGTGTTTGAAAGGTATGAACTTGTTAGTTTGTGTGTACCCAAGACTCCTTAAAACTTTAATTTTTTTTACAAGTATATTCTGATTTACACATTCATATGCTTTAGTGAGGTCACGAAAAATTCAAATGGATGACATCTTTTTACAAAGTGCGTTAAGAATTCAATTTGATAGTATGTGAAATTGAATCGTTTTGTTAGGTTTCCTAAAGCCAAACTGATAATTTGATAAAAGCTTTATTCTCAAAATGTTAAAGCAATTTCCAGTAAATGAGTTTTTCAATTACTTTTTTTAAAAAGACGTAAGAAGTGAGAGGTCTCTATAACTGGGCACTTCGGTCTTGTCTCCTTCCTTAAACAATGGTGTTACCTCAGCCCGTTTGAGTCTGTCGGGAAACAATCCTGTATTGAAGGTATAATTACAAATATGGCTTATTGTAACACTGATTTTAAAAGTAAATTGATTTAATCTACAGCTAAAGCCATGGCAGCAACTTGATAATTTTGGTTGCAAAGAATTGTTTTCTACACTTATTTTGGAGTTGTGTATGTAAAATATATAGCAAGGTGTTAGTACCCAGTAGTGTTGGGATATGTTTTAGATCTTAATATGTTTGTTAATCATGATTTCCAGACATTTAATTAGTATGAATTAAATGTATCTGAGACTAATTTAGGCTCCGAGAGTAGTAGGGGTGTGCTGATCCTAGTTCACTTTTTATTAATCAGATTATCAATTTGATATCAACTTGATTGATCTGATAAATCCGATCAAAGCATTTTATTCCGCTAGTCTTAATCCCATAAAATTAATGGGATGAAATTTTGATTAGTTAAAATAATTTAATTGGATCAATCAGATTATTATTTTATAATATTGTGTGAATTTATAAGTGTATAGTTTGGTGCAAGTGTGTGCTAAGGATGTTTCTTTTATTTTTTGGGGGGGAGGAGAGGTTGGAGAACATGGTAGGTTCTCACTCTTGGGGAGGTCTGGTGTTGTACTGAGGTGTGATGTGTTGAAGGGGTGTATAGGTATAGTGTAATATTTAATGTTAGTTCCATCCCGTCTAGCAGGTAACTGATGGATAACACGTGTAGCGATATGTGATTTATAAACTGAGGATATGGAGGAGTTTGGAAAGGCGTATTTAATGAAATTATTATGAAATTTGCAATGAAAGACTATGATAAATTAAACGAAAAGTCCTGAATACACCTTACATCCACTCATCCTGTATGGTAGTAATGACAAACAAGAGACTCGTGAACAAACAGAAGATATTAAGTTTCGGAAAGGATTGATGGCCAAATACACGACGACTGTTTAGAAAATCGAATTACAGAGCCCAAATATCCTGGTGTGATAAAGAAATCAACCAATGAGTAATACCTACAGCGAAAAATTTCCCTACAAAATAAATGACATGAATCGTAAACTAATTACAGAACTTAATTCCTGGTGTCCTAAAGAAATCATGAAATGAGTTACACCTAGAACAAACCATTTCCCTTCAAAACCCAGCTATCCCGGTGTTATAAATAATGCAATGAGTTATATATAAAACAAATTCAAAACATGCACCTTAAGATGTTAAATGTTTTTAATACAGGTCCATTCGGTTGCTGTAAGATTGAGTCCAGTGTGTGACTTGCGATGAATTATAAGCTATGCGAAGTTTTTAACAAATGTGTGTTTGGGTGGAAACTGCTAGACATTAAAATAACTAAACATTACATCGATAAAATTTATTTATCCCTGTTTACGAATTCACTGGTTTATATTTACACTGTAAGCTAATTACAATACTTGACATGTGTCGCTTATAATTTAATACAGAAAAATAGAGTTCCAAAATTAGCTTTTAACCAATCACAACAGCATACTAGACATACATGTGTGTGTCTGTCAACGTGAAATGTTTCGAATGAAATTTTAAAACTGAAACAAGAACTGTATCGCAGAAAAAAAAAACCTACCCCAATGCCACATTTTAATTTTAATACACAATTTCAATTCCCTCGAAAAAATAAAGAACTTGCTTGCATTATTTAACATAGCTTCCAAAAATGTAGTTTACTGCTGCGAATAAATTACCCTATCACGATAGTACATAGATGAACTTAAAATGGAAATAGCACATAAACATGATGTAACCGAACGATTTGAATTAAACTTCCACGAAGAAAAAACTATAAAATTATTTAAAATCAAAATTAGACAAACTTAAACACAGAACAGTGGTCCGAACAATTTCTGTTTAAGTGTCAAGAAACCAGCTTCGGAAATTCACTACACTTCTTAACACAGAACAGTTTCAATCATACGCACTCTCATATATCAGTTTCAGAAATGTACTAGACACAAGTTTTGCGAAATGGTTATTAAAACCGAAGTTGTTTTACTAGCACACAAAAAAGTAATCAAATTCTTCGCACTTGATTTTACGAAGAATCCAGCGAGGTTTGAACCCCAGCCACATAGTTGAAGAAAGAATTTAATTGAGAATCGTGGCTAGCAGCCAGGCGTACGGTGGGTCCGAGGTCCGCTACTCAGGAAACCCAGCGCAGCATCGCGACAATCTGCCAGGTTACCGAACATGGGTGAAGTGGAAGGTTCTAACAGTAGAGCTCTGCCTTGAGTTCAAGTCAAGGGTTGTGGAGAAACTAAAGTGGCCTCTCTCTGAGCTGCGGGGACGGTTGGAAGGTACGGTTAGACAGCCCCTCTCCATCCCATAGCCCAAAGCATGTGTTTTTCTACCCTAAGCCCTGCCTGCCTCCCTCCCTCCCTCTGCTCCAACCACGAGTTTGGACCCTGCCATGCCATTGACTCCATTGTGACGACTGTTGGCCAGAGCCTCCAACCCCAGACACTCGCTTGTTTTTAAACATTTACTGGCATCGAATTAAAAAAACTAACAAGTCCCACTGAAAAATTATTTCCCCGACAATAAAAATTAGGTGTGAATTTTAATTAATCCAAAAAAAACAATTACAAGAAATGAATTTTAATCTGGAAACTTGCAGTAAAGTATTTCCCATTTTCCAGTAAACTTGTTAATTTTAAAATTCCACAGAAATCCAAGAAACTACGAATAATTTCACACGAGATATTTTCACTACATAAATCTTTTGCGATTCAGACTTTTTACATATAATTAGTGTGTTAGAAGAACACCATCTTCAAATGCTTATCATTCGATTTATGCGATACACAGGTCAAAGGGATTTAACTATGGACACCTGCATATATTTTCAAGTATTTATGCGGAGAACATACATATTTTGTGTGTAGAGTTATCTCAAATTTAAGTTATAAACAAAGCTTCTATGAGAGATTTTGAGTTACACTATGAGAAATATGTATACTTGAAAAATATAGTTATATTAAAAAAAAATAAGTTTCGACATAGTATTAATGAAATACCACTATTCTAGGCTGACATGACTATTGGAGCTGGAACATGCTAAATTTAAAGATATTTGGAATGGTGGCCATTTTGAATTTGTATACCAAATATTTTTGAATAGTATATTCCGATTACCAACAAAAGATTTACTTTGTAAAGAGATAACCAAAACAAATGTCATTATTTCATAGAACTTATGCACTCTGCATAACGAATTATTAAACAAAATTTACTGGGAGAAACTAAATTCATATTACGTAGAAAGTTTAAAACACAAAACACCATTAAGACAGGCTCGGCTCGAAAAAGGACTACTCCACAGACTATCCTTCACATACAATGCGCATAGGCATGAGAAGAGTGAATGTTTTAAGAATGCATCTCGGGACATTCTTAACTGCAAAAACTGTCTGGCAGTTTGCACGAATAGATAATTTGAATCGCCATATAAAGATCTGTAAAAATAAACTTCCTACAGAGAAACAAATTCCGGGAAACATTATCCAATTTCCAAGAAATATAATATAGCAAGTTTCTAATATATACATTCTAAATAACATTAAAATAGAATTAAGTCTCGAATTCCAAGAAATGTAGCATTAAACATAATTAAAGAACAATAAATACAAATACAAAATTGAATTACAATCACACAGCTATTTAATACCCAAGCACAATGAATTACAAATAAGAATCGATCACATTTACTAATTGAATAGTCAAAATTGAAAGGAATCAAACACAAAGAAATACATCGCAATTAAAATCCCATTAAATACGAATGAAATGACTTTTCAAATGTTATGGATTACCACCTAAATGCGAGTTACATCACGAGTAAACATAACTGATTACTGCTCAAACACTAATCAAATGAAAGTACAATCCAATCAAACAAACGGAATGATTCCACAGTGAATATTGGCAGGTTTATTAAATGAAATAATAATCCAAATATGTTTAAAATTTCTTATTTAGTATCCTAATTTTACAAGCATTGTATTACAATCTTTGAAGATTTGTATTCTTCATCCATGAATTGCATGTTTTGAGAAACCTCTCCATTGAAACAGACCTATATTTTTTCCTTTTAATGATTTTATCAACTAAATATTTATTTGGAGAACTAACTTTTTTGCAATTAGTGTTCGTAAAATCTGCCTTTATAAGTGTCTAACTGAAATAATTTTAAATATTTCATAATACCAATTAATCATATATTTTTACTCAGATGCCTTTCTCCTTTTGATATCCATATAAAATGGCCAATTTTAGATGTTTGTTTTCTCTTGTCAAATACTCTTACATTATTATATATGGTTTTCATCAATCTATTATCCATAACCTTTTTGGGCACCATCTTGATAGTTCGATGATCTCTCGAATTATAAAATTTAAGTATTTCAGGCAAAACATCCACCCAATTGTAAAGACCCATTCGATGAAAAATGCTTGTATATTAGTTGTTTGATCAATTTGTTGAATCATTCTGAATCACTTGCTTTAAGGTCTGAATATGTTGCATAATGATTTATACCATAATCAGTCATTATTTCCTGGAAATTTGGATTTATAACTCTTATCCTTTATCATTTTGGAGCAAATTTGGGTTCTTTCTTGCAAAATGATATTCATTGCATTTCTGACCTATTTCTGTCATATTCTTGATGGTATACCCTGACCACATTTAGAATAAGCATCTATTGTGGTTAAAATATATTTGTAGGACTTATTGTATTTCGAAAGCAATGTCATATCATACAAATTGACTTGAAAAAGATCATTTAAACCACAAGTTATAACTCTTCCTCTGGGAAACCTTATCCTTGCAGGGGTATGCAGTGCTTGAGCAATCTTACCGAACTTCATTAGTAATATAACAGTCTTCCATCAGATCTTCAATAATAGAAAAAATTTTGTTCGTATGTGAATTATTCCCAGATTCTCTCAAAGCAATGAGACGTTTTAATCAATCAAACAATTCTTTAGGACTGTTCAAATATCAGGGGAAATCTAATCGCTAATTGTTTCTTTATGTATTCCACTTCCGAAAATATTGCTAAATAATTGTATTTTCGGGGGGATTTCATTAACTGAAGATTATTCACATTTGTACGAATAACAAGTTCTTTATATTTCTCCAAATCTGCACCAGAGTATCAATTTGAAAAGTTTAAAAATAATAATTCAAACAATCCTTCACTCACATCAGTTACATAATCACCTATTTTAATTCTATTTTCAGGTAAATATGCAATTACTGAATCTCCCAGGAACCTTATGTTTCTATGTCGACACACCAAATTTCGTATTGCACATGGGTGAACGTTTTGAACCTAAATTATGTTGTGTTAAATGGGAAAGTTTTGCTTTTTCTTTAAGGGTTCTTCAGATTTAATTTCCAATAGTGTTTTATTAGGCATATTCAACACAGAATGTAATGTATCCATTTTTATTGTAATGGTTTTAAATATTTCTTTGTTTAAAACATCCTGTTCCATACAGGCTTGTTTGGCTTAATATATTTCTCTTTTACAGCAGATATATGTTATTCCGAAACAAGAGTCAGACATGTTTTGATTTTGATTATGTTGCATTAACTTCCAAATATTTATATATAAATTGTTTGTTTTTTAACTGCTGCAGTAGGTAGACTAGAACACAGTTTGAGCTTTTTCAATCTTATCGAATTTAGTTAAAACTGTGTATAACTAATTTTGTTTTTGCTCAAATCATTAATAAAAATGATTTGGAAATACTAATTATTTTGTTTTCTCCGATCTGTTTGCATAACTGAACCAAATTTTTTATTATCCAATTCATCACATATATTGCATCATTTCTTCCATTTGTGTTTCAAGTGGTTTTGTAATAGTAGTGGTTACCACTTAATTAATTACAACTCTTAGATTATCATGCATTTCTGTAAGTTGTGTTGTAAAACTTATGTTTATCATAGCATTGAAGTCTTTAATGAATCCATTTAAACATTCTTTATGCTAAATTCATTACTCTGCAACTCCATTCGGAATATTGGTTAAAATACTTACAATTAAACCCATGTTTTTTATAAAAATCATTCCCATCAACTAACTTTAACTTCTCTTGTATATTGGTAGATTGCAATTTAAATAAGTTTAGCATAATGGTGTTTAAGTCTTCCCCATAAGGATTATTCACAATCAGTATATTTCACAGATATACCCACATTATGTAATATATGTATGTTAAAATCACAATTACAATCACGATTTTTGGTTAAACACCTATTGTAATGATTACATTTTATACTGCTATGTCCAAACTTTGAAATACTTATTATTCTTGGTCGGGAACTAAAACTGTAAAATCCAAACCTATATCTGTCTTTATATAGGGGAAGCATCTGTATAATCGCCAGAAAACCATATTTGTTTTTCCAGTAGTAAAAATGCATAATTTTGAACTTTGTAAATGTCATATCGCCCAAAAGACCATCATTGTAAATATGTTGTAGATTCATATGATTCATTTTAAACACTTATAATATTTGCATTATCGTGGAAATTGTTTTGTAACACATAAATAAAAACAATCAACGTTCGAATATCTACCAAAATAATAATATTGCTGTATTTCACCCTGCAATTGACACCAAACATCGTAAAATACAAATAAGGAATTGGGCAATGCTTAATTCGGAAACAGGTCATCTTCTTTATTAATAAAAGGGGAATATCACATTCCTTCAATTAACTGCAAAATGGTCGCTAATCTTAAATATTTCTCTTGCTGTATTTTTAGAACACACACATTTTCAAACTTAAGACCATTTGGATGTCCCAACAGCAACATTAAACAAGTGTTTTCCACATGAAGGACCACTTATTATACAATGTAGAGTTGGAGGTAAAAGAATTCCATGTTTCTGTTCGATTGCATTTTCTTTCATATTTAAAATTACCAAAATATGTAAATTTTGTTTATAACCTTCATTTATACACAGTATTATGCAATGTGACATACTAATTTAAAAACTTTAAATCTGGGATCGTAGTAAATGTATAAAAAAGGATATGGTGTATTGAATACATTGATCAATAAATTGCCATTTGAATTACATTTGCCAAAATACAATTATTGCGGCCCAGAACTAAGCTTTCAAAACATTTGGCATGGAATGCTCAAGGAGTAAAATCTTTACGAGCATCATCCAAAGAACACGATGTAGTTTATGATCGAAAAAATATTTTGAAACACTCCTAGCAGATAAGATTCTAGCCAATAAAGCAGCACATATAAGGAAGAATACATCTATATCAACAGGTGAAACGCTTGGTGTTTGGGTTATGGACAAAGTGATGCGAGCAAAAGTGAAGAGCGGTACGGGCACCACATGCAAAACAAAATGAAAAACCAAGGAAGGAGGGATAATTCCTTTCCTTTTTCAATCATTAACACCTCTTGGATTGCTCCTCGGAGGAGTTTCGGCAATCAGTAGTGCAGTTAAATCAAATGGTAAAGTAAGGTTTTTGAAACCATATAAATTTTGGCAAGGACGGAAAACCTCTAAATGTGGGGGGGAAATGCAGAATGTCTTAAATAGTCTTCCAAATGTGCACTTACAAAGAATGACATTCTTGTATTTGTAAAGAAACTGGGTATTCCCTATTTCTGAGGAGTATATATAAGATGATTTATCAAAGACACCAAACCTCCATGAATGTACAATAGTTATTTTAGATTCAAAACTAAATGAAGGAACACAATTGGGTTGCAATAATTATAAATGTAAGTCATTGTATTACAGCAGTATCAGTGATTTACATCCTCCAATTTAAAAACACTCAATTAAGATACAATTACAAAATAAAATAATTACCAAATACAATCAATTGTAGGCATTTATAAATATGTTTTAACTATAAAGAGGATATATGAGCAAGAGTAATAGTAAAACATTAGTAATATTTCAATGATGTTGATATAAATGGAAATTCGTCCCAATTGCATGTAGTATATTTCCCAGCTTGGAGTTAGATGGAGTGTGGCAAATAAGTCTAATTGAATTTGTTAAAACAGCATATCAAACATTGATATGAACAACCAATCATTTACAGTTAACATTGGTGAAAGAAACAAGATTGTAATACCAGTAGGATCTTGTGTGTTGGATGGTTTTGAAACTTTCATTAAAGCAACATTACCTAAAGATGTAAGTTTCCAGTTACGTGGAAATCCAAATATGTTAACTAGTGTGATGTACATTGTCTATAATTTCATGGAAGACAATTAAATTGCAAATATGTTAACTAGTGTGATGTACATTGTCTATAATTTCATGGAAGACAATTAAATTGCAAATATGTTAGGTGATGAATGGAGAGTGTATCTTGCTAATAATTTGCATGATTCATCAAAACATAATATATTGTCACTAAATGTATGTCTTATAAATGTTAATATTGTAGGTGGTTCATATCTGCATGGAAAACACACACACTACATGAATTTACATGCGTGGTGGCTCCAGGATATAAAATAATCCAATTATAATTTAAAAACCGAATTACATTGATATATCTTCCAGTAATTGTGAATAGGGTTAATGAAATAGTTGTAAGAACTGTCGATCAACACTGTAAACTTTTAAACTTTAGAAACTAAGAAAACACAGTTCGTTTACATTAAAAAAGCTGTACAAAGAGTTGCATTCTGTGCACATTGCAATCATAATGGGTATTGTGTATAATAGTCAATATGGACATTATGTAGGCAGTTGTTTTAAGAATTATGTTACTAAGAAATGTATTTCAAGAAAGTAACTATAAAAAGATGCAAACTCGAGCATAAATCGCTCACATCAAACAAGTTACCCATGAAGTTAACACAAGGCAATATGGTTAATAAAAATGGAAAAAATACTTATTGTTGAAGAAGCAATCAGTTATGAAGATGCAATCACAAATATGGAAACAAATGTGTATGAACTGTTCCAAGCAGGTCTGTACACGTTTCCATCACAAATAGGCTTCTATACAAAATCACAATATTTACACATTACAGATGAAATATTTTAAGGTTTAGAGGAACAATTAACAGCTGATGCAACTAATCCAGTATCTACAAAAATAGTAACTTACATAATACTTGATTTAATCGATAGCATTGCATATTTTATCAATGGTGTGGAAATCGATCACACAAGATGTTGAAATTGCATCCATGATAAAGAACTCATGCAAACGGTAAACATCTTTATACAGGGCTTATTGCTGGGAGAAGTAATGCTAGTGATTATTCACTACAAATAAACAAAGGTAGAAAATAGTCATTATACAATTAAGTATGGTACTTGCCTTCACTGAAGACTATAAACACATCATATTTAATGCAAAACAAGAATTAGTTATTCTATGCGCTAACATGCATTTGAATGACCTGTATAATACGGCTAATAACAAGGAAGGTGTAACATTTGAATTAGTGTCGAATGGCTAATGCCACATATTGAAATTAACACTTGTGAATGTGTTAATATAAAAAAATTTATTAAAAATATATATTTATTAAAGATATATGAATAAAGTAAGAATTTAGACATTTCTTACGTGGAGAGTGAAATAGTTTTTCGTCCAAGAAACCATGATTTGTTGTCTGTTTTCAAATAAACCAACAAAACAATTTAAAAGTGGATCGATCATTATTCTATAATTGTGATATGAAAAATATTAAACTATATCTAAATAGTCAGGCTTATCCCTATATTGATATTAATACAAATTTTGGTAATGGGGAATTCCTTATTTGCTATGATATGTACTCAGTTTCAGAAAACTTACTCTAACTAAATTTGTTTACCCATATTAGAACCCAAAGCATTTAAAACTAAATGAGCATTATTTGTATTTGATGCAAGGAAACAAAACAATACCATTACCAATAATGTAATTGACTCACAAATTGAAATAATTGCAAATACACTCATTCCAGAAAATACAAGTTTTCACTTTGATAATTTACAATAGATTGGCTAGTAATAATGTAAGAAATAAGCTGATGAAGATAATGACTTGAGTCAGTAGACTAACCACGATTCAGTCGAGAAGTTTTGCAATGTGTAGAGATTTCAATCTCCAGATAAATTTATCATTAAAGAATTAGTTATTAGTGATATGGAAGAACACAAAACAGTATTCTGCTTCAAAGCCCCATTATACTGGAAATAGCTAACTCCTAAATACAAGAGAACAAATAGATGGGTTACTAAACACCACTATGGTTTAAAATAGGAGAGTGGATGAATGGAGTATGAGAATATAGAAGATATTTGCAAGAAATACATAAATAATGTGAAATATATGTAGGTGGAGTCGAGCAAAAACATTGAAAGTGCTTAGAATGGGAAAGTAACAGGTATTAAAACAGTCAATAATTCAAACTATGTAAATCATATGGATATAAATAGTCATTCTCTGCAGAGAAAAACTCTAAATTAATTCTTACATGGTCATTGATAAATGACTGGGGGAAGTAGATAATGATTCCCCTGAAGTCCCCAGTAGATATTATACAAGTAATATAGCACTATTTGGGATTAGAGAATGTTGTGGACTGAGTGAAATTTAACATGAAAAGTATTTGGTTTTTTGTAAACCAACATTTCATAAAGAAGACAATGAAGTCACATGCTCATGCATACATAAATAAGTGTAAATTGAGCTTTAGCACCTTATTTGCACATGGAAATAAACCTTTTAGAAGTTGTTTACAAAGGAAATAGTTTTATCTCTGCGACGTTCCTACTGCAAACATGTCTTTCTTCCACCAAACTGTTATTTAAGTCTGTCACCCCTGGAAACTCAAGTGTGAATTACTCTTGTTTGCCAAATGGAATAATATCGTAATTTTGGAGAGATAAGCGATGGACTGTTTCATTTCAAAAATACTCAATGTCCCTTAGAGGGTTAAAAAGTAATGATTTAATATCTTGTCCAGATATGAAAAATGTCCTTGTATATCATGTGTGTCCGAAAACAAGTATACCAGCGAGCATCGAAGAAGTGTATTCACACTATTATGAAACTTTTCCTGATATACCATAATGTATAATATTACATGCACCCAAATACACAAAATAATGTTAACAATCAGATGAAATTACTAAGTATTTGTATTGCCAAGGAGAGAATGGAAAGAAGTGACACACAATGTTTTTGTAGACACCCAATGACTAGAAAATGGATTCTTTAAACAAAATGTAACTAAATAAATGATTTGAAAATACTTTAGTGTTTTACTGACTTTACAAATGCAGGAATTGTAATATCCACATATAATTTATTATAACATAATGTTATGTAAACTTTAATATGCATTTCAGGATCAAATCTAAATGTGTTTGCACATCAAGGTTTGTGTGTAGAATATTGATGAAATAAACATTAGTCATTTGATAGTGATGTAATACATAAAACTCTGCAAATGTGATGTAATTCAGACAGTGTTTAAGAACAAATAATGTAATCGAAGTTACAATTCCTAGAATTTGCTTATTGTTTCAGCTTTGCACTTCCTAGAACTGTCTAGAAAAGGTGTGTTACTTTTTCATTCTCGACTTTTAATAGTACAGAAGCAATGATGTATTTGCTGTGTCGCTTCTGCATTGAGAGTTTACGTTTCTGCAGAACTTATGACGACATGAAAGATCGACCTGTGTAATGAAAAATTCAAGAAAGCAGTTTCAGTGTGATATCTGCAAGAAGCAGTTTTCTCGGAGTGATGTTTTAAATACATTGTAAAACTTGCAACACTGGTTCTCCTCCTCCACATCCACTAGCTCCACAATCTGCCCCACATGCTCCACAATCTGCTCCACACCTAGTTCGCAGAGTTTAGTCTACCTACTGCACAGCACTTAACATTTCTTGTTCCACTCATTGCATTTCCTCCAAAAAGTCGATATGTTTATTCAGGGATGAAAAGTAATTAGATTTCGGACTTCTTCATCAGTGAAGAGTTTCATCCAACCCCAAATACGAGATACTGGCCATGGTGTTCGCCAGCAGGTTAACTTATGTGCAGAAAGTTAATGACAGGGTTAACGTACACAGATTTTGAAAGATTTTTATCGAGGTGCAGAGTTCCTCTGATTTAAATACAGCATCACTTCAGCCTATTATAATTAGCATAACAGTAATGTGCAAGTACCTGAAATCCCTTATGGCACAGGAAGGTGCTATGGAAACTGTCTATTTTCAGAGCAAATTCCTCCCTGTACTGCATTCGTCCAATGTTAACATAATTTATGATAAATCAATTAATACTTGCCTAACTACCAGACTTGAAGGATTTATTGCTCGTGGGAGCAGGTGGACTTTACAACTATCACAAATAGACATTCATATCTCACAATACAGGATATTCACTGTTGGTGGCATGTATACTAAGTAATAAAAGGTTATTAGGGATAAGAAGACTTGCATTCTGATGCTGCTGCATTACTCACCTCTCTTCACCCTCATTGGCTTTCAAGACATCTGTTTCGAAACCTTCCAAAATCTCTTCACTCGCTCCGAAGCACAGCTATAATTTTTATTTACGGTGTAAGGTTTCAATACAATTGGGAATCCGTAAATTTCCTGCGTGTAGATCCGCTGAACTTAGAGCCTTGCCTCATGCCGTACGAGGTGTGTGCGAAATTTCCTCCACCAGCTTTGCACCTCTTTTATTACAGCACTTTGCTCAGTCGGAAGACATGTCAACTTTACCCTGTGGGGCATTATAGAATCCCTGGCTAAATTTTTTCCGCAACACTACACTCAAAATTATAATAAATTCAGACCTCTCATCTGCAATACTGTCGATGAGCTTGTTAAATTCCACAATATCATTAAATATTGAATATCAATTAAACTTCCAGCCATATTAAGAGTGAACCTACCAGCTGCCATATAGAGGCTTAAAATAACTAGTCTGAAATTCTAAGAGCCAGGGAGTCGATGCCTCCTCTAGAATCTTTTGTGAATAACAACTTCTCACAGATTTGAGAGTAATTAGTTTGTCTCCCTGCGACATCTAAGTTATCAGTATTGTTCCCCAGGTGTGGAACCAGTAATTCACCAACTATATAATATCACAAGCAAAATAAAATGCTTGAATGTATATTTAATGAATAAAGAACTTTTGTGGTTGCTACAAAATGGGATATATTAAAAATGTATTTCAAACAGTTTGTAGATCTGGAATTTTATAAAAACATATTTCTTAGAGAAATGAGTCTGTTTTTACAAAAAAATAAAATATAATGGGTTACTTTATCAAGCAAGGGTAGTAACTTTACACATTGTTTATGTGAAGAACGCGTATTTATTCATGGGTGTAGCCTTTTTACAGATGTCTTGAAAAATGCATATCAACATAACTAAAAAAAAATAATTCTGGTTAATCTATACGTTTTCAGTGAGCAGACATAATTTGTGTTGACATAATACAGAATTTTTCATTCACTTAGTGTATTCGCAACTACTGACGAATCTCTTTTTTTACCGCATTCCATTCCTTTATCGAGCAATACTGTTTCGCTGTGAAATAAGTTTGCGTGAATATCATCTTTAACGGCGAAATCGTTGATATATAACACAGTAAAGACTATGGAGATTCACAACAGAGTAAACGATTTTCTGCCTTGACAGAAAAGACTAAATGAATATATAATTTACTGATTGTATTTGAGGTTTAAAGGCATATGTAAAATGCAGTTAATAGTGTTTTAACAAACACTGATGATTATTCACGTGATATTTAAAATGCCTAGAAATGAAATGTACTCTATGTATTTATTTCGTAAATCAGTTAATTTAGTGTTTATTCAGAAAGCAAATATATTTGATGCTTTGCATGAAGCCTGCAGGGTTCCTACAGGTAGGACGTGTTTAGGAAACTTATAAAGCCATAGCAGTGGTAGTAGCAACCCTTTGTCTGGAGCAAGACAGACTGGTTGCTTAGTCATTCTGGCAGGGTGGTCTATACCACCTGTGACACAGGGGTCATCGTCACTAGTGCCCAGCTTCAGAGCTGAAAAGACGAACAGAGGGGCTGGGAGGGAAGCAAAGAAAACTTCAAACCCCCACCCGCTGTGCTACAGCGTGGCCAGGAGAGGCCATCATAGTTATTAGTCAACCCTCCCTTGCTCGCTCCACACGCCTCCACTCTCCCATGTTAGGACCGACCACTTCACTGCCCATGTTTGGTAACCTGGTGGCTGGTTGTAGCACAGTGCAGGGTTACCTGATCAGCAGACCTCGGACGCACAGTATGCCTGGCTGCTAGCCACGATTCTTGTTAAGAGCTTTCTTCAACTATCTGGCCAGAGTTCAAACCTCGCCCGAATCCTTCGTAAAATAAAGTGCAAAATATTTTGATTACGGTTTTAATAACAATCTCAGAAAATGTCAAGTAAGTTTCTGAAGCTGATCTAAGAGTTCGTAGGATTTAAACTGCTTTGTTTTAAGAAATGACGTAAATTTCCAAAGCTGGTCTCGTGAGACTTAAATGTAAATTGTTTGGACCAATGTACTGCATTTACATTTGTCTACTATAGATTTTAAATTTTATAGTTTTTCTTTGAGGAAGTTTAATTGAAATCATTTGGTTAAGTCATGATTACGTGATATTTCCATTTTAATTTAATCTGTCCTATTGTGATAGGAAAATTTATTCACAGCAGTAAACTAAGTTTGTGTAAACTACATTAAATAAGTGTGTTCCTTGTTTTTCCTAGAGAAGTGAAAATTGTGTATTAGGAATTAAAACTTTGCATTGGGGCAAGTTTCTTTTTCTAAGTCAGTTCTGGTTTGTTTTTTTTATTTAATTTGAAACATTTACTGTTGACTGAGACGTATGTGTATGTCTAGTATGTTTTGTTTGGTTAAAATATTTTATAATACCTTCATTCGTAGGGAAGTAAGGTACATTTTTTACTTTTGTAGGTATAATTCAGAATGAGTTTCTCTTCAGTTTGGAAATCTTAATTTTTCTGTATTAAAGTATAAGCAATACGTATCTAGTACTGTAATTAGCTTAGTGGAAATATAAACTGGTGAATTTGTAAACAGGAATAAATAAATTTTATCGATGTAAATTTTATTTTAATGTCTGCCAGTTTCTATCCAAGCGCACGCTGTTAAAAACTGATCATAGCTTATAATTCGTCGCATGTCACACACTGAACTCAATCCTACAGCAACCGAACGGACCTGTATTAAAAATTTAACATATTATGGTACCTGGTTTTGAATTCGTTTTAGATATAACTCGTTGAAATCTTTATAACACCAGGATAGCTGGGCTCTGTAGTTTTAATTTGATTCGCTAAATAGTCATTGTGTATTTGGCCATCAATAGTTTGACACTTAATATCTCCTGTTTATCCACGAGTCTCTATTTGGCATTACTACCATACAGGACGGGTTGGGAAACTGACTCTGGACGTAAATCGTATTCAGGTCACTTTTAGTTTAATTCATTAATACATCTTCTTTCATTACAGATTTCCTAATAATTTCATTATATATGCCTTTTCGAAGTCCGCCATAACCTCAGTTTATAATCACATTACTGCACGTGTCTTATCCCTCAGTTGCCTGCTAGATGGTATGGAACTCTTTATCATTAGATATTACACAATACCTGTATACACCCCTTCCCCAACACCACACCTCAGTACACCACCAGACCTCCGAGGGTGAGGACTTGTTTCAAAACCACAAAAAAAAAAGAAATAAAATAGATCTTTAGCACACTCTTGCACCAAACTATACACTTGTCAATTCACACAAAATTCAAAAATTTAAAAAAAATTGATCCAATTAAATTAATTTAATTAATCTAATTGCACCCCATTAATTTTATCGGAATAAGATTAGCATATAAAAAAAATGATGGGATTAATCCGATCAACTTGATCTCAATTAGATACCAAATTTATAATCTGATTAATCAGAAGTGAAGTAGTGTTGGCAAGCCCCTACTACATCTGAGGATATACAGTTTTAAGATTTTATGACCTTACTCAAAATTGTTAGTATTTTCTGCAATGATTCATTGTCAGGATTGCTGCTCTTTTTATTCCTTTGGTGAGCCAAATACTTTTTTTTTTTATTTATTATGGTGGGTCAGTCTGAATGGGAAACATTTTTCAAAACAATGGAGAACTTGGTGAAAGAAATTAAGACATTTTCCATAGAAAAATTGCGTATTTTCTTATCGGGAGTGCTTTTGGGGAGCATTTTTATGAAAGACATAATTAATATTTGTGTCTCGATACAAGGCATTTATTAAGAGGAGAGTGGCACACTGCTGCTGCATTACTATCAGTGAAGATGTTAATTGCTGTCTGGTTCCTCCTATTCTGGTAGCAGTTTATTATGAAATTAAGGTAGAAGGTACTGAGTAAGTTAGACTACATAGTTTAGTTAATTGGAAGCTCTCTTACTTAAACTGCATTAAATAATAGGGCAAAATAAATTCCAGAATTCACGATTATTTACCCAACACTTTTAATCCAGCGTTAAGTCTCTGAACTATATTCCCTCTGTCGTACCCTCCTTTACTTGGTGCATGCCAATACACAATTAGGAGTAGTGACATTTTTCAAATGTTTTCAAAGTGCTTAGTTTAACGTGAACAGCTTAGACATGAAGACTGTAACCTATGCAGTTTCATTTAAGGGTATATGGCAAAAGTAGTATAAAAGCTTCAGATGTGGTTCACATCAAAGGAGGTATTGGGTTTACTGTTATTTTCAGAAGTACGGTTGAATCTCTCAAATCTTGAAAAACACAAGGGAATTTGAAATAACCACTTTTGGTCCCTTAAAATAATTGGTATCGTAGCGGTTTTAAAAGGCAACAAATTTAATAATCGTGTACAGTAAGTTGTTTCTTCATCCGTAAAAAAATACTCGACCCATTAAACTGTAGACGTAGTTTCTTAACTTTTCGTGGTGGTATGTCCACTGTTTTATTAAGAAGGGGAGGTGATACAGAAATTTGTAGCATATGTACTAACAGTTAACGCGGTGTTGCTGTAAACAGTTATGTACATATTATTGGTGAAACGTTTTGCGGCTATATTCCTCCTTGCACAGTACTTCCTGCATTCGACTATAAACATGATAAAAATTATCTTGGTAAGCGTACTGTATATCTGTTTTAGCCACAAACCTTCATCTAATTATATTTTAGACCAAATATGAAATTTGATTGTTACAGAATGGTTTGTTTCAGCGAGGTGCCAAATATTACAGTATTGTTATCTCTTATATAATTTTCATTCGTCTCCTTGATTCAAATAAACTAACATCTGTTTTACCGAATATTTATTTGGTGTCAAGATATAAAATAACATATTTCGTACACGCCACTATTTTTAAATCGATATTTTTGTGTTTGAATAGCATTGTGCTGCATAATATTTCTTATTAAATCATCTTTCCTTAGTTTCTATATATACCTTTTATTTCTAAACTTTTAGCTATAATTCTTAAGTCTGCTAATCTCTTCTCTCAATTCAACTACTAGATAGTTCGTCGCCATTATGGTTTATTCAATACGAGAAAATTTAACAAGTTTGAAAAAATAGATTTAAAAATAAGTTTTAAATTGACTTTAACTTAATAGTTTTTAACTATTACATTTTTATTAGGATAATAAATAAATCCTTTTAAACTATTTAACTTCTTATTGTGCTGATATTTCTCATTAAACCATATATTACATATTGATGTGTTTGTCATTAATATTTTTATTAGGAGAAAATAATTGTATAGATTTATTCTATTTACATGTTGTACATGTTTTTGTTGAATAGTTGCCATTCTGAATTTAATTTAGTATATCTACTGTTGTATTGTGTGTTTGTTTTTTTTTTTTTTTTCCTTTTGAGATGTAGATTATAAATTTTCCACAATTGCACAATACTTTCTCCTTATTTAAATCATAATGGTTTTTAACATACTCTCTATTACATATTTTACAGATGTTAATATGCTTATCTTTTGTCTCTTTATGTGATAAAAAATTATCTATGTTTAATTACAATTTTACATTGTTTCGATATGGTATTATTTTCAATTATTTTATAAGATAATTTTTTATACTTTTTATTTTATTTATAAAGAAATATTTTTTGTATTAATTTTCCCCTTGAAAAATAATACAAAAATTGAATCACTACTCAAGTTGAACAATTCGTTTGAATTGATTACACTAAAATATCTTGAAATAATAAATGGTGTGCTGCTACAGATTTTCAAATTTATGAATCTAAATTTGTTTAAAAAAATGTGTTGTGTTCTAGATTCAAAGTTTAAAATTACTTTACTAGATCTATATGTAAACATATTAGATCAAACTAGTTTGAAATTGATAAATGAGAAACAAGTATGTTTGGCTTATAGTGTTTGAAATTATATGAAAAATGGGAAAACTATGTATGCTATAGAATTAAACTAAAAACTATGTTTTGATCTTTTAAAATGATTTTCAATCTTCATATTTCACTTATCATTTGGACTTAAATTTGTCTTACTTTATATAAAATTCAGATTAATTAAAAAAATAGAAAGGTAGCTACATTCCATAAAATTGGCGTTCACTGTTAAGTCACTTTTTTAGCTTTTTTTTTATTTAAAAAAACATGCTCTTTGGTATCAATTAGCTTGATTTTGACTAAAATTTTCGTGTTTTTTATATTGGAGATCGGAGCCTAATTATTAGTTCATACAGTTGCTTGAAAACATTGAAATACTTTATTTTTGGGGTAAAAAGCTCGTGTTTTCGATTTTAAAATACGCTGCGCCAGGATCGGCCTTTACATACTACTGCTGGGTGGCTGGATGCGGCTTCGCAGTTTGGCATGATAAGCGTGTCGCAGGCACCGGACGCCGAATTGCAGCTCCAAAGCACAGTGTGGAGTATTCTAGAAGATGTCGTTCTGGCAGCAACTAAAGTATGCTCATCGCTGATCCCCTGAGTACAATCGCCAGGTAGTACGCCCGTTGCTCTTCAGTCCAGCCATTGAGTGGCAACGATTTCGAACTGGTGCCGATACTCCCGCTAAAGTGTCTGCCCATCATAAAAAGAGAGAAAAAATAGGGGGGATATATTGTGACGCTGCCTTTACCCACCTCTGGTTAAGGCGTACCCACACTGCAAAACTTCTGGACTTCCTCTGAGATGGCTGTATTTGCGGCGACGACTATTTTGTTCACTGTAAAGTGAGCACTTTTGAAAAGCTCTCTCATTTGGAATAATAGTCATTAAATATGTTTTATATTAGCATTAGACGTTAACTTCAGAGTGCGGTGGAATATATACACTGTGTTAATTACTTATATGGCAATATTTATTTTAAAAGGTGGTTAAAGGATAAGAAATGGCTGAAAGGTAAAAGTAATTGAGACTTCAAAAGTGCTCACTTTACCGTGAACAGCTTGTACTTTCTTGCTGCTGGCACTCGTCTCGGTGGTGACCATACTCGGCTCCTCTCCCGCCCCTACATGACGTCTCCCATGCTGCTGCAAGAACTCTGCCATTCCTTCTTAAGGGCGCTCACTTCGTTTCATTTCTTGCTCAACACTTTAAATATTTTCAGTTCTACACATTCTACTTTCTATTATTTACTAATTCGCTAATATCCTCTTTCGATCCACATTTTCGTTCAGTCTATTTTTATATCCACATTCTCGTTCACCTGTCTAGTTTCTTATCCAGTTTGTCGACTACCTTACTAACACTTTCTATTTTTTTAATCCACACTTTCGTGTACACTGTCTATTTTCTTGTCTACTAGTTCACCAACACAAATAATGTGGCTATTTACAGATTCACTAACACTAAAAAATTTGGCTATTTAAATTTTCATTATCACAACTTATTTGAAAATTTACATTTTCATTAACATTATCTAAAACAGTATTTATTCTATTTACCGTTTTTTTTTTTTTTTTTTTTTTTTTTTTGCTATTTATCTGGCAACTTAAACGTTCTATTAAAGAGCGGTGTGCTTGCATGTCTGCCGACATTTTTCTAGTTAGCATTTAAAAATTGCATAACAATTATTTGGCCTATTACAACAAATATTGGGATTTTTTGACATTTTATGTTAGTTATAATCCTACTAATACATTAATTAAAATGTTATTACTTTTTAATAAAATTCCACCATCCCACTTCTGACACCAGTGTTGCAATTTCTCTCTGGAAATTAAGTGGGCTAAACAAAGTTCGGTAAGGGATGGAGGTTTTAATGAAATAAAATAATTAATTAAAATGTTTACTTTATTTATATTAACGACAGTCTCTCACAGTAAATTGATATCGCCTACTTTCACAATAATTAATCACTACAAAGAAATCGATCAAATAAAATAATTAAACATCAGTCCCAATGACGTTTATCAACCTATCTAATTATTTAATAAATTATGGGTCCATACTGACAGTACGAATATTTACAGTAAA
Organism: Dryococelus australis; assembly: GCA_029891345.1. Classification (NCBI taxonomy): domain Eukaryota; kingdom Metazoa; phylum Arthropoda; class Insecta; order Phasmatodea; family Phasmatidae; genus Dryococelus; species Dryococelus australis. The sequence goes on from CM056994.1 coordinate 291,199,438, forward strand.
ATCCGTATTATACTTCCATTCAGTCCCACAGTTCAGTCCATGCCCCGCCAGTCCTCGGAGCACCCTCACGTACAATAGGCTTCACTCTCCGGGTTTTATGCCCTCTCGTCCATTCAAACCAAGAACACTCGTCCGCCGCCGCCGTCTCGCACTTATCTTCGCTCGCACACTGTAAGATGGCCTCCATAAAAGATTGCTGGTCGCTGGATTACTGTAGTATATAGTGGCATAGGCAGTCGCCTAGAATCTTCCCCAACTCGCGCGCTGCGCCAAGGAAGGCTGCGGCGCCGGGCAGTCTCGCCAGAATATTCTTGCGTCGCCGCTATATTTGTCTTGATTTCCGGCAGGAGAGAAGGTCTGTCACGCCAGCAAGTCTCGCTGCTGTCAGTATTCACAGGCTTCACAGAAAGGCAGGGGCGATACGAGTGCGTCGTTCCGTGAAGCAGGGAGGTTCAAAGTGGGTCAACCCCCACAGCGTTGGACAGCAGAGCCGGCGCCAGCTGTAGCACGTAACAGTATTATTTCTGGTACAGCCGGCTGCATGTGCGTCCCCCTCCCCTAAAAAAAGATTTATACTATACATACCCTTCAAATTTGTGCTCCTGTTTCTCTTTGTTGGACCACTTAGGCCAAATTATTATAATGAAATGTGACTTGGCAGTGTTATGTATACAGTAATCAGTAATTCTCATTGACTGGTACAGTACTAAGCAGTGTCTGTTAGTTAAGTCTTATGATTTTTTGGATATTTAATGCTTTTTAAGGAAAAAGTTTTTTTTTTTTTTTTTTTTCCCGAAAAATACTTTTAAGATTAGTAACAATATAAATTGTAAATTTTTTTTCAGAGCTTAAAAGCAATCTTAATGTTTATGTTAAAGTTTATGGTCATTAGAATTGTTCGTAATGATTGTAAATTCATTTACGTGCAACATATGTAATGGTCACCAATAAATAAAACTATTATAATTGCTTAAACGATACATTTTAGAAATTTTTCAAGTTTTTGATAGACGATATGTTACATTTGTTGAAATTATCTGGAAGTAGTGCTCCTAAAATTCTCATTACTAGGATATTGTCATGTGTGTAATACTGCCCTCTAAACCGCACATTTACTAACTAGAAAATATGCGTATGCAACGTTTTAGGCGAAATGCTGTAACTTTATTAGAGAAAATTCTCGTGTTTAGTGACTTGCTGAAAATATGACTGTTTCTTTATGACATGTACAGCATATATAGAAATGGTGATTTAAGTTATGCTGGAGTGCTCCGAAATGGTTTATAATGTCAGTTTTCGGGGTCAGCACACTGGACATGCGTTGAATAGCTCTGTAAAAAAAAAAGCTGTTATTTCAAACACTGCAACGTAGTTAGCCAGGCGATGAGGAGCTTTAATATAATAGGCTAAGAGGGAGAGGTAGGAACCATTCTTTCGATTAAGAGTTGTGAAAGTCTACTAAACATGCAATACCCTTTGTTTCGTGCTACTTAGTAATGTGGCAAAGATCACTGGTTCTATTGTTGAACAAAAAAAAAGGGGGGGGGGGATATAGCGGCGCAGTTGAAGCGCTTCGTTCTCCTTGGGGCTATGGTGGTAGCGTAGTGGTCGTGCTCTCCTCCCACCAAAGCGAACACGTCAATGCCTGTGTGAGTGGGTCGCTCCCGGACCTTCGGACGTGGGAATTGTGCAGGGCGATGCCGTTAGTCGGAGAGTTTTCTCTGAGTTTCCAGTTTTTCTCCGCCCTTACATTCAGGCGCTGCTCCATACTGTCGCGCAGGAGACATTTAGCACATGTATTTGTTAATTTTCTATAGTTGAAATTTTTCTCTGACGCGATTGTGGGACAGCGAGACCCGGGTGTTCGCAGGTATAAGTCGTCTGATTAGGGCCTATCTACAATTAGGCTATCCCAATCTGTGCCTTAGGACAAGGACGCGCTGATTAGTGCAAGTGACCCTCTGATGTCATGGCGCTGTCCAAATCTGCCGTGTTCCAAGTCAACCTGTCCCAAGTTGAAACATTCGGAAAATTGAACTTGGTCCGAAGTTGTGTCCAAAGCTAATAGAAAAATGACTACAGATTCTTTCCCACGCATTCGTTGAATGTGAACATTGGATGTGAAATGTGGGCTTTATCAAAACAAATATAATTAAATGATAATAAATAATTAGTAATGTCTTAGTTCGGTCTCACAATTTTGTTTGAAGGCTAAAACTTTTCAAACCAAAGTTTAAAAAATTAAAATATGGATGTCATTCGGCAAACTTACTTAAAATAAAACCGTTAAGGCGTTTATTATAAATATTCAAATCACCACTTTTGTAAACATAAAATAATCAATTCATCAAATTTAAACATCACTTCGTAACTAGCAAAGCGCCGAATTTACTGCAGCCTAGTGCGAGATTCTGAAAGCTCACTTCCGACAACGCATTTGTCATTTTCGGACTGCGTCTATGTGAAGTCACTTGAAGCAGAGTTTTGGACGCGTCCATGTAGACATGAACGGCCGGTTGTAGATAGGCCTATAGTGTCTTCGCCTTCGGCCCAGCCAAGGGCTGTCTGGTATTTGTGTAGTGTCGATGCATAGCCGCGGACTGGGGAAGGCTTGAATGCTGAAATCTTGGTCATCCATAATATATTGTGTGTGGAATTGTTGGGGCACGAGTGATGAGCTTTGCAGGATGTCAGCCTGTCCCTCGTTCTGAGTTGTGTGGGGGGACTGGATTTTCTCCAGTAGTTAGGCTGCTCGTTAGTCGTGGGTTGAGCGGCAGCACCACGGATGTACGGCAGCGGAATGATTGGCAAGCTCCACAAGACTGGAATGCGGCGGACGCAGTAAACCATGGCATATAATAGCTTCGTGTAGTCCAGTTATGTTGAAGCTAAGTGAAGTTAGGTATTTTCTTGGTGTCAGTCTGGAGAAATGTTGATCAAATTATAAATCTAAACCAGAACTCAATCTATCAGGATGTATAATTTTATTTATCTGAAGTTGTTGATTTGCTTTAGTCAACAAAGAAACCCTCTTTAAAGGCTATTTCGCCAAGTTTAAATTCTTGACGTACGCAATTGTTATATTTTAATAATTTTAAAATCTGTTTTAATGTGAAATGAGAATTCCGAGGCTCGTATTTATTCTCCTCCCCCCCCCCCTTTTTTTTAGAGTAGGGCCCAGGGGATAGAACTGAATAAATTGAAACTGTTAAAAGAACCAGACTAATATATTGAGTAGTGACTGTTTAAAAGCGCCCTTAATAGGATGGACTGATGAGGTCCCAGGACCTGTCTGACGGGAAATACTTTTGCAAAACTAGTATCAACTTCTGTACTTAGTTGCGTCTAGTATCCTTTAGTCACCTCATTTCACCCTCATCGGCCCTCATCGTCGTATCTAATACCAGCACAAACCTCCACCCCTCCCCCCTTCCCACCCACCGGCCTTCTTCCATTCAACAAATAAATAAAACCCCACGAATTTGTTTCTAATTGAAAAGATCCTAATATGGAAAGTTTTGTGTGCAAAGCTGCTGCGCATTGTTTTAAACATTTTGCAGACTTTAGGAGCTCTAGTATATTTACGGTTACTTCGCACTTTGTGAATTAAACCGTTGAAAAATCTCCCCATGTATGTCGTGCTTGGTTGTTTCATTAACTTGTACCACAAGTGTTTTGTTCATCTGTCAACGTGACAGTATCGTATTTTTGGTTATATTGAAATTTTACGTATATTTTATTTATAAATTTTCGTTTATAACTAAAGCTAATAAAACGGCGAGAAAATGTATATTGGTAATGCCTAGTAAGAAATGGTTCTTGTGCAAATCAATAAACTGCGCACGAATGTGACGCGCTGTTCCTTGGCGTAAAAAAGGGTGGAATTGATTAGCAGAGGCGAGATTGATCAAATGAAAAGGTTTTATAAATATTGTCAGGTAAGGTACCTTACCTAAACATGTACAAAAAACTTGCCACGTTATCAATCCTACCACTGCTGATCGTCACCCCACTTGTGTACCTGGCCTTAACACGTTACCGTATGATAAATCTCACACTTGCTGATAAATTTGAACTCTCTTTACGTTAGTTAAGCTTTGAAGGTGCGGAGTAATAACCAGAAAGTAGAACTTTAGCAGTGTTTCAGAAAATTCGTAAGTAACAGTGAATTGACTTAACTTACTTCCTGTACGTTACTGCCATTTTTACTGATGGCCCGTAAAGTTTGTAGTTTCTAATACCTAAATGCGGTTAGTAGCAAGAGCGCATTTCAAATGTTTATTCCAAATATGGTCAGTGGACCCCATTTAAGTGACCAAGACTGCAACAGAAGAAATAGTGCATAAAATTTGATACTATAAATTATCAGAATCGTGCGTGAAATTAAGTTTGAGTGTGTTTGAAAAGCATGCTGGATAATTTGTTAGCCTTTTACCTTTGACAAAAGCTCTGTTCTTTTGAAAAAAGTCTTTAGACAACATATTGCCTTCTTAAAAATCTGCGGAAGCTCTAAAATGCAAGTATATCGTAGTGATACTGTAATTGCTTTCTCTTAAGGCGTAAAATACCACCATAAAAGCGAGAATTGCATGAAATCACATTCTACCTTTTTGAGGTCATAAACCACTTTTGAATACAGGATAATTGTAGAACCTCAGTGTGCATATATATTATATTTTCAACCAGAACAGCTACATTGCTTCCAGGTAGTCTTTCGAAAATAACTTGAAAATGGCTAATGTAAGATGTAGGCATGTGAACCAGAAGTCTACTACGGGCAGGGCAGTGGGCGAAATAAGTGTAATTAAGATGTAATAAGATTGATTATGCTAAAAATAAAAGTATTTTAGTTTTACGTACACAAACTGAATTTGTTCAGCCGCCTTAGAGCTGAGGACCCAGAAGTGATGAATATTAGGAACTACAGTTTCGTATGTATAGTGTATGTCGGTGCTGTGGAGTGTTACCTAGAGGCTGGAATGAATGAGTTACGTACAGTATGTCCCTCGGGTTGGGCAGCTGATCCGCTCGACGCAAAGCATCGAGAGTTCAGCCCCAGGCGGGAACAAAGCACAGATAATCGCCAGTTCTGGTTTCACAATACCTACCGTGGGAATGTCACGATACCCAACTTGGAGTGTGCCGCAGATTGATTGCTGGACGCATCTTATTTCAGGCGGTGACGGCGGCGGAAGCGGTGACGGCGGCGGAGGCGGTGACGGCGGCGGAGGCGGTGACGGCGGCGGAGGCGGTGACGGCGGCGGAGGCGGTGACGGCGGCGGAGGCGGTGACGGCGGCGGAGGCGGAGGCGACGGCAGTGATGGTGGGGGCGACCTGTTGATCAGGAAGCATCCTAAAGAATCGTGGTTGGAGGATGTGACTCCAAAGATCCTATACCAACTGAAGTCCAAATATGGCAACTCACTCTTCATCATGGCACCGGAAACGTTGCTTTGTCTAGAAAAGGTGAGTAACTGGGACGCTTTAAGGCATTTTTATGAGACTGTTCGTTGACATGGCACTCGTACAGTAACAATTCTACTTGCCATCCGTCGATTTAACATTAGCGTGACGTTGTCGTTAAGTTTTGAGTTCGACATCATCGTAAGTGGAAACTAAAATAAGCGAAACCCATGATTAGGCTAACCTTTAAGTTTTCGTTATTAATTTAAATGTTAGTTTAGAAGTTTCATTATAACTCATGCATACAAACTAAATAGAACATATCTTAAATATGATATACAAAAATTGACAACTGGAAGAAAATTAACATTGGCGGTGTGAGAATCTTGAAGGGTTTCAAACTTATAACATGTACTGCTGGTTTTAACGAATACTGCTATTGTATTTGACTATTTAAATAACGCGAAATTTTATTATATTAAAATGCTCACCAAATGCAAACATACGTTTTTGTTTAAAAATGCACGCCATTTTTATTCTTCCTTGTCGCACGCGACAATCGCAGGTGCGCTAGAACATTTTTTTATTTTTCTCAGTAGTTTTGAACGCTATATTCTACCATCACCACCACGGGTATTTATATACATTTTTTTTTTAACAACCTTGTCTTTGAAATCTCTTCCCTCAGTTCACAAATTGATTTTCCCCCATTAATTTCTTACTAGTATCTCGTACGGCCATAAACACACAGTATTGCAGCAAAAAATGTATGGTGTCTCTTCGGATGATACTAGATCTGGGAGAACTGGATTCCATTCCAGGCATAAAAATGTTTTGAATCAAATACCTGCACTCTTAAGGCAGGGGTGGTGAGGGCCTTCTTGCCCAGCCTAAACTCCTGAAACACGGAATAAACGGTGTTATACAGTTAGTATGTAGATATTCTGCTTCGCACGTATTTCACTGTACATGCATACTACACAAGAATTTAAGAACTTCATTTGGTTTAATGAATTAAAAGGCAAATTCTAACAAATTAATTTGGAACAGAGTATGAAAGCCTCTTAATTAAATTCAGAATAAAATTTTAAACAAAGTAACAATGTTTAAAAATACCATACAAATCTCTGACATTTGGCACATCAAAGACAAATCTAAGGAAAGATTCTGGTCTTTATCACAATACTAAGATAACTTTAGCTTATGCGTTTACGTTAGGAGTCTACTGAAACTAATTCGCCTTGGAATTAGATTGCAGCTAAACGTGTTCTAAATTAGTTTCTTGTAAATACATTACGCAAAAATGTTAACTTGTTCTGAATGCAGAGAAGGGCAAATACTAACCACGTAAACATGAAACTTGATAGGTCAGTAACTATTTATAGCAATTTCCACCACAAATGCTGAATTTATTCAAACATAAGCTTATTTAAAACTTCTCATTTCAATGACGTAGACCAAAATGTTTGAACACTAATAGTGTTCTGAAATACATATGCAGCAAAATTGTTTCCCGTTTAACAATGGCTTTAGTCTTAAATTTAATTCCAGTGGAAGCAATTTTTTAAACTAAAATCTTAACTTTGCACTTTAAATTGCTCTAGTCCAGAAATTTGTGAATAGTGGTACGGTGCGTATTAAATACTGTTCAGGATTCTTTACTTAAGGTGTATGGAGCTTATACAATATGTAACTTGTTAATGTAACATTCGTTAATAAAAACGTTACGTTTTGTTATATAACTTGAAAACCGACTTTAGTTAACTTCGTTACATAAAACAGTTTAGTTGTTGTATATAGTGTATAACTTGTAGCATTTCATTTAGTCGCCATGGCACTTAAAAACCTACAGAATGCGTTGATTGCTGCTGTTTGTTGTGTGGTGTGCGAAGAAGAAAATATGTGAAAGAAAAGGTGGTTTAGGGCTCGGCCAACATTGGAGGCGGGAAAAAAGTACAGTGGAAGTGACTTTTTGGAAGATTAACAACTTGATCAGGACCTTTTAGCAGGGGAACTAGGAATTGATGGCAGTTTCAAAAATGTCCTTTGGATGACTAGCCAAGATTTTGAATATTTGCTCCAATTAATTGGCCTGGTAATTGAAAAGAAAACTACTCCGTTCAGAGATGCCATCCCAACTAAAGGAAGATTATCGATAACATTGAGATTTTTTTGTTACTAGAATCGTTTGCAAGTTTGGCAGTGCTTTTCAAAATGTCTGTCTTACCTGGAGTGTGCGATGCATCGATTGACGCCCTGAAATGCTACGCAAGGGTAAGTAAAAGCCACCAGATGTGTTTTAACATAATTGTAAGTGACCGAAGGGGGCGTTATTGACCAAACATGTCTTAATTGCCATATTGATTAGAAATATATTAATGTAACAAAAACGATCTTGGAACATCCAGTTTTAATTGGAACTGGGTATTTCTTGGGCGTCTGTTCTGTAGTGGTGTCCACTTGCAGTTGGAAAGTGGCTATCCTGTCCCACGTTACTGTTGGTTCGATTGAGTTGTTTCGGCAAGCAATTATGCTTGAGTATGCCTTGTAGTGGAATCGGAGCAATTTATTTCATTGCAGAAAGAGTTGAGTACTTAGGCTGTTTGCCAAACAGGCCACCCTGGGGGCTACACTGCGTGCTTTGCATTTCACTGTTAGATTGGTAGTTGTAATTACTGGATGTGTAAGATTCTTGCCCAAATGATGTACTTGGGTCTGATGTCGATGGGAAACCATAACATGCTATTTCGGCATTGAATAGGCTAATATTTTACTTATTTCAAATTTAGCATATTTAGCAGCTCTTTTGTTCAAATTTCTGAGACTGCGATGTTTTCACCGTAAATATCAAATTCTTGCTTTTCATTGAGCAGCCTTTTCATGACAGCGTGCGCTTAAGTCATTTGTTTTGATCTATTCATACAAGCTCTTGCCGATTTAGTTTAAACTTCTCGACACGATGGCTTCGCAGATGTATGTGTAGCACCGGCATATTTCCCCGTTTCAGCGGCTTCATCTTTTCTCCTTCTGTTTTTATTACTTTATAAAGGCTGGCCTTAAAACCAGATTTTAGTATGGCTGAAACTGTAATTACAACTGTCGTAGCATATTAATAATGTTTGATACTTATAGCGCAAGAAACGTAGGGTTTGACCTTGAAAAATATTTGTACACACAAGGAGCTTGACTGAGAGATTGTGTATGCCACCAGTAATTAACGTAGGCCAAATAAATATGCATTCCCCTTTGTTAAGTAACTTTGAACTATCTGTGTACAGGTTTTTACCTTTTACAGTGATCAGTTGCGGGTTTAATATAAGATTTATTAAACACACACAAAAATTAAAATACAGCAGTTTTTTTACAGGTCCCATGTTATGCGGAAGAATGGTATATATTTGCAGATGATTTTGTAAAGAAATGGAATTTCCCAAGCTGTGCTGGTAGTGTGGACGGGGTATATGTTACCTTACAGGCCCCTTTTGCCAGTGGCAGCAAATATTTTAATTACAAAGGATGTTATAGCATTGTACTTATTGCAGTAGTTGATGCAAATTTTCTCGTAAATCAATGCTGGATGCCAAGGCAGGTTGTCAGATGGAGTCTTTGCTGACTGCCAATTCAAGAAAATACTAGACTCGTTACAGCTGCATTTTCCTGCAGCTTGATATTAAAATGAAACCACATCCTCGTATTCATGATAAAGGTTCGCCTGAGCGTGCCTACAGTGGGAGGCTTAGCAGATCTAGAATTGTAGTGGAGAACGTGTTTGGAATTTTGAGTGCCATTTTGAGTATTAAGAAAGCCAATTCTTCATAAACAAGAAACGCCATCGAAGGTGATGCTCACATGCACGTACCTCCATTACTTCGCGGAAAAGTGACAACAGACTGCTACATCGCACCCCACCACCCCCCATCCATGGTGACAATTTTGGACATTTTGGTGAAGTGATACATGGGTTGTGGAGAGTAGAAGGGCTTCCATTAGGAACACTACTCAAATTGAAAAAATAAAACGAAAGTAAAGCATTCGAGCGAAATCACATAGAGGAATTCACTTTTTACTTTGAGTAACACTGGAAAGATTTCGTGGCAGAATCGTTACTGAACAGAGCAGTCGGACCTACTAACTGATATTGTTTTTTTTTTGTGTAGATTGGAATCTTAACACTCGTCCGTAATTCTAAATTAAATCTGGACCTTTTAGGGGATAACCAAATAGATGTATGCATATCAAGGACAAAAACAGTACTGATGAATAAAATAGCAGTGTTTCGTTTGTCTCTCGTACCTCGGGTAATGACATTCAGTATTAGGATGGTGGTATCGATATTTTGAGTTTTATATTTTGGAATAAAATATTGTACTAGCAACGATTATTTAACGACAGATAAATGTTGGTATTGAATACTACAAAAAATGTGGATGTTATATATTTTGTAAGTGGAGTACAAATGTTTTTCAATCCGAATTACTTGAAACTGGTATTTTTTATGGATATGCATATTAAAAGGACTATTTTGTTGATAGCCCATATTTCTTAAGATCCCATTATAATACCGTACGATTAGATAGATACCACTGTTGACGAATCAAATTTATCGATACCTACTGGTATAGTGTGTCGCAACGACCTTCAGTAGAGCTCAAAAAAGGTGCACACAAACATAACCTCGACATTATCTCGTTTAACTATCATTTTTGTGTAAGGTTGGGATAAATATTACCTACAGTTGCAGGGCTCTTAAAATATCTGATCTTATGGCACATTTATAAAATTCTCATCCAAAGGCATAATACTTCACTACCAACCAACCATATATGAGCTATCCAAAATAGACTCCCCACTGTAATAATTCAGTTAGATCTCGTCGGGCTCACCACGGAGAAGGCCACCCTGGTCGCCTCGTGGAGATCGTCCCTCTAGGAAGCTGGCTCTCCGAAACGGCCCTCGCTAAGGCTCACGTTCGTGGTCATCGGAAGTCTGTAAGCGCAGCGACGCCCTGGGCCAGCGGTGACCCAGTGCGGACAGCGGCAGGAGCACAGCCCCTGCTGTGCTCCTGCCGCTGGCATCCCCTGCCTCACATCCTGGCCTCCTTTTGTAGTTATTTGAGCCAGCCCCCTCCCCTCCCCTGCCACTCCTGCCATGGTGCCCTCGTCTTTGCAGGTGTTGTGCCCGTGCCGCATGTTGGCCAAATGGCACCATAACAATTCTCTTTGGAACTAACGCACTGTATTTCTCATTTTCTTCTCGCACTCGCCCGCTTCCACGCCAAATTCCTCAAGTTCCCCCCCCCCCCTTTACCTTTTTACTTTTATAGCCCTTCGATGGGCCCCAGAGGAGACGCCTCTCCTTATACAAATATATCAATTTAAATTCTTCTACTTGTCGCCACTCTGCCATAACTTAACACGCACTTGAATAAGGTGAAGGAAAATAGTGTTGAGTACGTTGACTCTGGTCACACGGAGTCATTGGTGTTCGGGGCGCAGGATTTTCAACTTGTTAAACTTATGTGTAATATTTACTTAACAAATTGCATATAAGCAGAAGTTACACGTTCTTTGATCTTTACCGACTCGGGATGGGGAATCTAACTGGTTATATAACACGAAAATCTGGCTACAAAACATGTCACTTGAATAACTTTTTTTATTTGCAATTTTCAAAAGATGAATAACACGGTTATAATACACGAAATTATTAAATGTGTTGCATAGTCTAAACGCGGCTTGATAAGAGATTAAAAATTTATCAAAGTTAAAAGCAGTCTCTTACCTCAATCTCTAAGAACATAATAGAATAAAATAGCTGCAGCCATACATTTTCACTGCAAAAGCTTATTCATATCAGTTTATAGTAAAAACAATTTGGTAGTGGTTTTTTTCCCCCACTGTTACATGATTTTATTTCGTAAAATGATAATCTGCTAAAGTTGTTTTACAGGAGAAAACTAGCTGCAACTTTAAACATGCCTTCGAAATATTAAGGGTATTATGCAAAATAAAATACTGTGAAATACTCTTTGATGGTTTCCCTATCATCTTTAGTTACGGTCATAGGAATTTGCCACGCTCCTGTGATTAGTTAACTACGTAGTTTCTTGGTGAATTTCGCACAGCGTTCTTTTGGTTAGCCAGAATTAAGTTTAAATAAGTTTCTCAAACTTTCGGAAAATTGCTACCTTCATTGTAGTTTAATATTTTTTAACTTCCATAAGTAATAGATCGAAACCAACTGCATTAAATAAATCGAATCGACCTGTGCACATTGTTCAAAAATTACTTACTGTGCATGGCTGTGGCAGGTAATATCAGGTATTTACAGACAAATGCCTTGTAGAAGATTGTGTAGAGACTGCTGCCGTAAGCTTTTAACTACCTAAACTGACCACCTAGCCTGAAAGATTAATTTGAAGAGTATATAATCTTAAATTTTGAATATAACTTTTTTCCTTGTTTCAGGAAATTGGAGCGAGCGTATGTGAGGCGGATATCAAAGTGAGCAGACGAAATGGAGATCGTTTTGAAGTAAAGGTTTGTATGGGAAAAGTTCACTTACGCCTAAAATTAAAACTAAAACCTTCTTTTCAAGAAACTTTCTAACATGAAGTATGTTGGGAGATTTGATAATTGTGGAGTTGAGTTTTAATGCTACGTAGCAAAGCGTTTTTGGGGTCTTCAGATGATATGTTATAAACTATTAATGATATACATATTTTATTTAGTGTAATTAATGGCCAATTAAATTCTGTTTTGAGCAAGTGTGGAGTGTTCTAGCCTGGTGCAGGTTATTTTACACAGACGTCGGTTCCATTTAACATGTAATAAATGCAATTTGCATGAAATGGTGTGGTTTAGATAGCGTAGTCGGTTACTCAGATTTAGTTTGTAAGGAAACAATGGAAGCATCAGATTAAATTATTTTCTTATAAATAATTCGTATGCATGCACTAAAAGAGGCATTATGTAGAGATGCTTACGCGCATGTACAAGAGGAAATTTTGACAATGTAAGCGAAAGGCATTTCGTCAAGTTTACACCAATTACCAAATACATATTTAAGATTGCGATAAAAGCTTCCGAATAAGGCGAATTAACAGTTCATAATGGCTACTCGTACCATTTTATGTTTAAATAAAATATAGAAACTAATTTTAGAATAGTTAAATGAAACTACAGTGGAAATTGTCCAATTTCTATTTAAATGTTATTATGCACATATCATTTCTATTTAAATGTTATTATTCACATAATATCTAATCTTGGCAAAATCACGATAAAATACTGCAGGATATAAATCCAAAACTGACAAATTAGGATGTTGAAGTAATAACTACATACAAAAGCTTCCTTTCAGTAAGGAAAGGCAGATTTTTTTAAAAATAGTCTACAAATACAGAAAAAGTGAGTTGTTAGAAAATTGCCACTCAATGTTAAAGGACGAAGCAAGGTGGAACATATCGGCTCTCTTAAATTAATAACTCCACCAGTATTGGTAAAGTAACACGTAAGTTAATTTACTTTGTTACGTAAGTGGTTGCAAAACCTTCAAATAATCTTGCTTTTGAAGAAAATGTTGCCAAGAATTAGTTTAACAGTAACCGACAAGATTACCGGCACTATAAATGTTAAAATGCTGTATTAAACGATATGCCAGATACTAAGCCATTAAAAATGTGTGTAAAATAAGCGTTCGTACAGAATACGTAACCGTCAGCAGCAATATATTAACAATAGTTTTTTGGAAGTTGATAATTAAAAGTATTTAAACCGGATAAATAATGGAACGTTTACAGCAAGATATAACTCAAGAAAGTTATTTCAATTTTGTAAAATTCTACTAGGGTCAGTCTTTTAGTCTTATTCAAAAATTCTTTATTGATAAGTTTCCAGGAATATTGTATAATAGTCTTTTGTATTCCTTGCAAAACGGAAGAAGAGCCCCTCCAGCTTTACAAAGGTTATAAAAACTAATTTGAAGAATTTATTTTAATAAGCAAAAATTAACAAACTAAACCAATATTATTATTTATATGCTTTTGGTTTACAAAAAGATTTACGTATATCAAAATTAAAGTAAATTAATAAAATAACTGCCAAAACCATATTTATCTGCATAATATTGAAATTGTATTCTATTAAACACAGGATTTTTACTATAGCAAGGGATAAAATGTACTTCAGTTCTTATTGTACAAATACACGAACGTAGAGAGGTTGACTTGTTAATAAAATAACTGTATTAGAACTTTTAAATCCAAGCTTTTATTTATAAATGCATTAAAAAGAGAATAATTATAGTAGTTACACTATTTGTATAACTTGTAAGATGTGGTCTAACAACCGTAATAAACTTAGCTAAAAATTGTGTTCGCATCAATTTTTATTTAGTTTATAAAAGCTTGGCGCAACATAGAGCGTAAACATCATTTGCGTAAGCGTACTAAGCATATATCGTGTGTAAGGCTTTTAAATATTCTCAATATAGAACTATACTCATTTGCGATAGCGTAGCAAGTACATATCTTGCATAAGGCTTTTGACTATTCGCGCCAAGCTTTTATATGTTAAATATAAATTGATAGACATATTAATTTGTAGTAAAGTTTATTACCTCTGTTCGACCACATATTAAAATATCTACAAATCGTGTGCATACTATAAATATTTTTCTCTTTAGTGCATTTATAAATAAAAGCTTGGTTTTAACTGTTATTTTTACAGTTATTTTATTTTTCACTCCTTAGTTTACTAATTTTTTTTAAGTATTAATGTACATCTCACGACAAGCTTTATCTGTTTATGTGCATTGCTAGGTCTATCTAATTAAATACTTAAGATCATCATCGCATCCTGGTCACCATCTGCAACCAAACAACTCATCGAGACAAGGCCAACGAGGCCAAACGCGATAAGTTTACTATGCGAGGAGAGAAAGTAATTTAAATCAGTATTTCCAAGACATAAGTTTCTCGTAAATTTTCACCAACATACTAAAACATTTATGCAAAATTCATTAGTTAGGTAATATGAAAAACCAGCATTAATACACCAGATAACGACGCAACTCGACTCTGTGTGTGCACGTGCGCGCGAGCGAGCACAGCTGATCGGACGCACCAAGCCACCCTGCCTGATCGCGGTAGGCTTGTGCAACCCACACAGGGCGACAGTCAGACAGGGAGATCTGGCAACGTTGCTGCAGCAAGTTAAATTGGATAGCTGAAAGTGGTTGAAAATAGACCTGCAAGATTTGTACAAAAAAAAACACGCACGCACGCTAAGTTTAATAAAAGATTGTAAATAGGCACCAAATCAACAAACCTCTGGCAGTGTTCGAATCGTTCAGTCAGTAATACAGTGTTTGGATAGAGTAAGTCTGAATTGTCCGCAGCCACTAGTTTAGAATTAGTACTGTAATGCCACTCATTGCGACAGTCCTGTGTTTATTGGTTTAAACAACGTACTTCTTTATGGAGACAGTAATTTAGAAACCTCACGTTCCTCTGTTAAATTTATGACATTAAAATTATTTTCGCTGAAAAAGGAAACAGTTTTATTTGCATGTAAAAAAACATATTTTAAAAATATACAGAGAGAGCCTTTGGATTTAGAATCAGAGTAATAAATTGGAGTAATTTACGTGTTCATAATTTATTCTTTATCTAGGTTTCCTGAAGGCCCCAGAAAACTTTATTGCCACGAGTTATAGCCGGACCTTCTCGAGAGTACCTAGATTACCCTGAATATGTTTGAGTTATTAAAACAATTTACGCGTAGTCTAAATGCGGTCACGTTACAGTGCAAAAGGAAATTAACTAACTAAAAAATTGGATAGTATGTGTCTATTTACTGACGTACAAAATTAACCTTGGTCATGTCCTATATTGATATCAAAATATTCCTATGTGGTTAATGCTGCAAGAACTCATAACACACGGTGGCAAAGGTGCTGAAAATGTAACACGTAAGTTTAACCTTGCGGAATTCTGGAATGTGGATGGATGTAATGCGCGCACCCCTACCTCTTTATTCCGTATTTCGTGAAGTTTCGCTGCTTAAGCTATTATCTTTGCATCCTGAAAGTATACCCTGAAGAAGTTCGGAGTACTTTAGTTATCTTGCATTGCGGTGAAGTTGGTAACACTCGTTACAGGTCGTTTGGAAAACTTTGCAAAGTAATCTCCTCGGACCACCCTTTTGTCCACAGCAGAATGTGTCCCATTTAGCGGCAGAGATGACCACCTAACTTCAGACACAACCCGTTTTCAGAGAACGTCAGGGCGATACCTGTGCAATCTTTCAAATGTGAATCAGCTCTGAAGACCTCTTTGTTAAGAGCTGCCTAAATTACTCTTCTTTAGAATGTGAATCACAATATTCTCAGGTCTTTGATAGTATGGCCAATGCCGAGGAACTCTGAAAATACGAGCTAAAGCATTCTGTGACAAGTAAGTCTGAAAGGTGTAAACAATATTTGTTAAATAATCCACGAGCTCCAATTTTTTTACCCGATACCTGCGTGCATTGCATAAACCCCACCGTTACATTTTAACGCAGCTTGGCAGTTTTAAAAGTGAAATTGTATGTTGCAGGTCCGTGGCAGCATAGTGGGAACAGTTGAACCTCTAACCAGCAAAAGCCATCCACCACATCGTGGATCTTCGCAAACTGGACAGCAGGCCAAGTCCAGAAAGCACAAAATGAACGAAGTCTCAAACTATCCCTATGTAGTGTTCAATACCACGGCTAAATCGAGATGCGATTCAATGGCATACGTCTATCCTCAGCGGCGCAACAGTATAGAAACGTTAGTAAAGTCTGGCTCTGCAGATGATTTGGTGATGGTGATCGATTCAGACATGGGCAACACCATGAAAGAAGTCTCTCCTTTCTCTGTGAACTCTAGAACTGTGACTAAATCTAAAGATGTTTCAGCGATATATATTCGTTCTCCAGTGCGCAATAGCCGCGTGCGTAAATCCACAGATAGTTCAGCGATATGTGCATCTTCAAAGAATTAATGTAGTAAACTCTGTGTCTTTTGAAGCCATGGCAAGGCACATGTAAGCAGTGAATGTCTGTCGTAGCAGCACTTGAATTTGTGTACTGTCCTTATTAGCGTGCATTCATCAGACAAGATGTTTTAACATGTTTTAATTTAACTTGCTGTTGTGATATACTTATTTTCTGTTAAGAAGAATTATGTTTGACTACGGAAACACATTTTAGCTGGGTCTAAATGTTCTGTTTTAATGACTTGGATGCTAAAAATTACTTTAATTTGTATCTTAAGTGTATAACATTGTTTTATCAATTTTCGTCTGTTAATAAAACTTTCAAATTTCACTTATCTTTTAATAACTTCCTTTTAGTGGACACGTTGAGATTCATATGTAGCGCATAGACTAGCTCAAACAACTTTTGTCTGGCAAAAGCTCAAGTTTTTCGTGTGGTGAATGATGCCCTACTGTAAGTGCATACTATTCTGCTTTGTTTAATTTAGGGGTTTGAAATTAGTGTAATATTCTGCAATAATCAGTTTTGCAAAAGATTTTCAAATAGTGTTCACCTCGATGTGAAGTTACTTACTCTCCAGTGTATACTGGATTCACCGATGTCCAAACAGTTAATTTACACAGCCCACGTAAAATCAAAATAACGGACCTGTTTAAGACAGTATTGAAATAGTTTTAAGAATTGTGTGAACAGATAATTTCAAATAAAAAAAAGTTCAATGTATTCACCAGTGTCACGCAGTAAACGTATTCGAATGACATAATTAGTTAGGCTAATGTGGTATAGCACACAAACCACACATTTGTCAGAATATTTTAGGTTACTGCTCAGCCTTTTTAAGCATCGACCGGAAATGGAAAGTTTTGGCTTCTATATTTTCCCCAGCATTTCACATTTGCTGTACAGAACTTGATTCGTATTTGTAATGTGACGAATGCAGTTATTAAAAATTCCAAGAAACTGTTTATTTAAGGTAGCAAGATAATATTTGTGTTTAAAAACCAACCTTCTAAATTTGAAGTAATAATTGTATCGAACATTTTGATTGTGAAAATGCGGCCTCCTTAATGGTATTTGCATATGAACAAATGGCGAAGTGTTGTTTCCTTAACGGGCTTACTTATCGCGGTAGTCGCCTGAATTCCGCTAGACGGCGTATACGTTGCTGTTCGGCAGAGGTTGGGCCCCTTACATCAGTGCACTTATTCGCCGCCGTTATAGCGGCAGCTTTGCCACGTGTAAAGCTTCTCGCACAATAGAAGATTTTAGCATTTGATCTTACATTTCCTTTCCTCTGACGAAATCCCCAATTCATAATACAATTGTAAAGCCAGAGTTCTGACAATCGAAACACCAGTTCTAAGAGTTTCTTAAAAATGTGCAAGTATCTTATGTAAATAATTGATATCTACGAATGAATTTTAAGCACTTAAAATTTATATCGAGAGTTTACTTCAAAACAAATCTAGTTTGTTTACTTTATTAAAATATGTAAATTCGTATATTTCCACTACACATTATATTTGTTTGCCGTTTATTTAATTTAAGTTGAGCTTTTTCTAATGTACAGAGATTAAAATAACCCTACAGAAAAATTACTCACTTTCCACATAACCTCTGTTAAATTCTCGGCAAGATGGCTGCTTGACTTTGACTTTACGATTTCGAAAAGTTGAAATTTAAAGTGAAGAGTGCTTGACTTTACATTTGACAGCTTCATTGTGTCAAGCTCCAAAATAAACATAATGGAAAACAAAAGTAGTCAAATGTTCGTTTTCAATTGTGTAAGGGCCATAACGCAGCTGGCCTACGGCGTAGCGAGCTCGTAACGCGACGTTGCCTCATCTCATAGTTAGGCCCTACGCACAGATAGTATATTCGCGGTTTCTTCATACTTTTTGAATTTAACCATTGAATAATCGCCCACTATTCGAAGAGTTTGGTTGTTCCCTAAACACGCCATGTGTTGAAAGCTTTTGTGCTTGTGTTAACACAAGTATCTTATTTTCGGTAAATTGAACATTTACTTATATTCCATCTGTAAATTATAAATTCAATTAATTATTAAAGTGAATAAAACGGGAAGAAAATAGCCGTGTTAATGTCTGGTATATAGTTAATGCCAAATAATACTAAAATGAGTGCGCACGAATGCGGTGCGTTATCACGTTGGCGTAATTTTATAGACTTAGTTTAGCTTTGTTTGCATGAGGCTGAATAATATCCTGAAAGTAGAACTCAAGCAGTGCTTTAGAAAATTAGGAACTACTACCGTGAATGGGCTCTAGCTTGCACATGCGATCGCGAAGATAGTAGGCGCCGAACCACAGGACGATTGAATATTTTACATAAAATTAAAAATTATTTCGATGTAGAGTATATTATGTATACGCACACATTTAGGAACAACTTGCGTGAAACATGATGCATGCATGAAGCGACCTTTAAACATTGTAAAATGTGTGTGCAAAAATTAATTACGCGACAGCCAAAACAAGAAATAGAATTCGCAGCAAATTTCTCAAAAACGTGGTATAGTTTTATGTAGTGTTTCTGGAAAAAAAAATTCTAGAAAGTGTTGAAAACCAAACAAAGCTTATAAAATGTCGTAAAATATTCTGTGAATATTATGAAAATAGGCAATCATTCCACATTACAAACGTTGACTCCAAACTTCACGTAAGAAAAAAGTACAAACTTCACTTAACATGAGATCGATCAATAACCAAAATTCAGTAGATAATTTCTGCCAACATGCAAAGGTAAGAGTTATAAATGTATGAAACATTAATAAATACATATCAACAGCTGCTGATCAACGGAGGAAAAAATATTAAGACCTGCAAGTACAATAAATAGAAATAAATAAAATGTAACAAGTTTCGTATATGTGTGTTCTTGTATTGGAGTGAAACGCAATACACTTTTTCATCAGAGCAGCTAGCAATCCTTTTCAGATATAAGGTAACAAATGGAGCCACTTTCCTATGTCAATACAATATTTATAGAAACGTCTTTTTAAATATAAATTTTTATACTAATAATTAAAACCATACTGGACTGAAATGTTAAGATTTCAGAAGTTTATTTGAATATCTCATTGAAAGCCACAGTGCATTTAATTGGTAATCAATTTACAACTGGCCAAATAAATCGATGAAACGAGTAGCAGATGCACATTAAACATACACGTAAAATATGAAAACGATAGAGTTCCAGGCATAAGATTCATGGCGTGGAACTGAGTTACTGTAGAATACTATTTTAGTATCCATCCACCGAACCTTGCAGTTCTTTTTACGGTCTCGAGATCATGCAGTGGAGGCCACAATATGAGATTGTAATGATCCTGACCTGTGGGCTTGGAACATCTGCAAATTTGTTTAGTTCAATGCTACAATATACTGCCTAAAAATGATAAACGATGTAGGAATCTACCGTCGCCCTGTTTTGGTCAGACAACCAAAAAAGAAAATTATTGATTTAATAAGTCATATTTTTCAAAAATGTTCACAATAACAATCCAGTAAATTACAACCTAACTGTATTGAAAAATTACATTTATCTGTAAGACAGCGCTGTTCGAAACAACGAAATTTACAAGAAATAGGAAAATGACATACAACTTGTAACAGATTTGATTTCACATAAACCATCTATAACAACATTCACATCGCTACAAACCTAAAACACCTAGTAGAGTTCGCAATGCATATCGTTAAGATGGATGGCACCAACCAGCATCGCCTACCACAGTAATGTAATAAACTTAAAAATTTTGTTCTTATGGCAGTGCCGTAGTAATTTCCATAAACCTTCATTGCGTTGTCGGGCTGCTTTTCCCAAATGTGAAAACTAATACTATTACATCGGTGAACATTACGGTTAAATTATTGGAGATAGCCTGTGCAATCCTCTGTAGTATTTTGCGTGTCGACGATGACCACCACCTTTGGTATACTCAAGTTTTGATATTTCCAAGCTAGTTTGCTGTACTTTCCGTTTAAGATAAAAAGATAGTGAAATTGTCTATAATTTTCGCCATGTGGGTGTTCTACCGTGTACAAACATATTTAAAAAGTTAAAATATTTTTTACTTAAGCAAGGTTTGAACCAGTCAAAAAAAATTGCCAGTCCACGACTCTAACCATTCGCCTACAACTCTCACTTTAAAATTGTGGCATAACTTTTATATTCATATTCGAAAGACAAAGGCAAACATTCAGTTTCTATTAAATCTAGTGTATTTTTAGAGTTGCCAAATGTTACAGACGCGTGATGCTACTTTTTAATGTTTAAAAGTATAGGTCATAGTCACGTGGATAACCTTAATTGCCGCAGAAACGATAATTTTCTTGTTACAGTGGCGAAGAAATCTTCGTGTATAATCGGCATTGTTCGTTCCTGTAACTCGAAGCCAAAGGGAATACGGAGACTTCCTGTATTTTGTATTTACGGACCTAACCCCGTTTTTCGTCATAACGGATTGCATTTCCATGTATACATTGTACATTCACGTAAAACATTCCGAAAATATATGGAAATTTTTAACAGGGTGGTTGTGGTGTCACTACTAAGCATAACTTCTGCTGGAGCAGACAAGCTGTGGTTCATGGTGCAGGAACACATATCTGCATTATTTATATAGTCTAGCATTTGGGGGGGGGGGGGGGGAATCTAGATTCTCGAAGCAGTTTTTGCTTATATACTGGTCTCTGGTGTCTGGTCTGCAATACTATGCGTTTCTGCATCCATGGT
Organism: Dryococelus australis; assembly: GCA_029891345.1. Classification (NCBI taxonomy): domain Eukaryota; kingdom Metazoa; phylum Arthropoda; class Insecta; order Phasmatodea; family Phasmatidae; genus Dryococelus; species Dryococelus australis. The sequence goes on from CM056994.1 coordinate 291,220,623, forward strand.
TTATAAACTATTTTTATTTACGAACATCTGCTTATATTTTTTATATAGTCCCATATGCTTGGCTAGGTGGTTTAATGGGCGAAAACTTGGCTTCACTGAGTAATTTTCGCCTGTAAATGGGGCAGCGTTCTTTCACACACAACCTAGTATGCAGATCAGACGAGGATAGTTCATGGCTGTTCACAGCACTGTGCAGGTCACCTGTACACGATTCAGCATGTCGTAGTGGCTTTCTTTTTCGGTGCTTCTTTAAACACACAACGTTTAAAGTAAATTATAATAGTTTCCTCGACAGTAAAGACTTGTTTTGAGGATCACCAAACGTCTTGTTTACTTTGCTTAACATTTAATTTTTCATTTATTGTAGTGTGCATGGGAAACTATGCATTATGGCCTACACAGGATAACTGTACATTTGCTGCTATTACAGTATCTCACAATTTGAAGTTTTATACAGTCTGGCATTGCTATTGTGTCCCATTAGAAGTAAATGTGTAAATCATTTGCACATTGCTCAACACATGTTACTGGGGATCGTCAACAAAATATCCACTCTCTGTAATCTCGGGCGCAGACGCCAGTAGTCTTGTTTTGGATCTCACATGGCTGATTGTCGGCCAAAGACTGGATGAAGACCGATGCTAAGAGAACGAATGCAGGATACACATCGCAGGTAAGTGGGGTACACAGTCTCCCAAGTTGGTCTGCCAGGGTTCGAAATGGTGGTGTGACGTTCTCTATTGCAATGCTCACACCACCAAGTAATCTTGTAGCGGTCTGGTCCTCAGTTTATATACAAATTTGCTATGACCCCAAACTTGATCTTGTTCTTCTTTTACTTGTCTAATCAGCTCACTGGTCGTACATAGTAGCTTCGAGTCGGGCCGGAGGTGGTACACTGGACAGGGAATAAAGCAGAATAGTATACTGGAACCAAGTTTAAAAAAAAATCATTCATGCTAACCCAATGTTCAATTCCATTACAGGCTTGTACTTGCTCTGGCATACCAGATATCCAGAAATGCACGCGGCGGTAGTCAATAGTTATATCGGAGTAACAGGCTGTATCTTCAGGTCTGAACTGCACAGGCATGATGTGATGAAACTAATACTAGGAGACTTCTCCAATTTTATATTAGCTTCCCCCTCTGCACTGTCTTTCCCACTCTGCCACCATTCAGGATGGGCCAGAGCTTGCTTGTGAAGCCTGCTGACTCGTTCTCTCTTCCATCTTTATTTAACTCCATTCACCACACATTGCGCAGGTGCAAGCCTACGCAAATTTTAACAATGCTATGAGCTGACTTAGGCTATCTGACACTATGCAGATTGCGGAAACAACCTGGAAGTATGTACGCATGCAGTTACCAGACACTGATCAGGTGCAGACCTGCTACCACTGCTCTTGCCATTGTTTTAAACTTCGACAGGGTCAGCTGCCCTGCCTGTACTATATCATTGTAGAGTTGTTGGTTCCCGAGCCACAGAAAAAATGGGGAAGGCAATGGTGAGGCAGGTTGAAACATGGTATTTTACTTTGGTAGTTTTGCAATCGATATGAGAGACTGACAGGCATATAAATACCGGACCAGTTGAAATCTAGCAACGGTTCGCTCAATATGCCTGACAACTGGTGAACTGAGCTCCACGACTCGCTGAGTGAAGAAGAGGCATTTCACGACCGTCGAGTGATGAGATGTATAACTTAAACATCGACGAGGAGGTATTAGCTCTCCTGCTGCCGAAAAAGAAAAGCGAATCAGAGGTTGCAGATGTCTCCTGCAGGGCCTTCGTCGCCACTAGGTCTCAGGCCTGTACCTTGGAACGAATATATCAACAACTCCGAGGCTAGCCAACCAATGGTGCTCGATGATAAGAGACAGCCGACTGAAGAGATTGTGGAAGAGGTCTGTGCCTTCAGGGCAGAAGTTGCCGATGACTCCCGCCAAAACAATGTGTAGGAGTGGCATCTCAACTCTTATGACCTGGCCTAACTTCTAAGAGTAGAAAAAAAGGTTCTACGTGAAATAACTAAATAAAAAAAACATATTTAAAGTTCTTACGTACATGACTTGGTCTGGTGATGACTAGTGTGGTGGTTAGGTTAAGTGAAGCGGACGTCGAGCAAAGATAATAAATTCGTTACTAATGAAAAAGTCTTATATGGGGTAAAAGATGTTCAAAGTCCTAATCAAGTATGTGGAGCGCATACGATACATGTCCACTATAGTAGACAGCGAAGGTGACTAAATGTGCTAGATAATGGATAGGTTATGATAGGCCAAATTAGTTAGTTTTTTCCCTGAACTGTTGTGCATGATTTAGGGATGGTTTAAGCCAATAGGACAGGAGTGTGGGGAAAAATCTAAAAGTCCTATCATTAGTGGCATTTCTTACATAGGGGTAGAAAATATTGCACAATAAACATAAGGTGTACAGTTTTTTCTTAACAAATATTGTGCAAGTTAATTCTGAATAATAAAACAATGTATTAAAAGTGCTTACAAATACGTTTTACTATCACATACTTATTTTAAATTTAAGCTGAATAACAAAGAATGAAATACAAATTATTTTGCTGGGGTAAAAAAAATACGTTAGACTTACAGAAAACAAATACTTAAAATGTAAAAATTAAAATTATACTGGAAAAGAAACGTCTTTAATATGAATTAGAACTATTGCGAAAAAATATTTGTCCACATACAAACACTATATGCTTCTTTTAAACCCTTATCCCAATACATGTCCCGATAGCCGAGTGGTCTAAGGTGTCAGTATGGTGACCCAAGATTCTTTAGTTTGATCCCGCCCTCCTACAGATGGTATTTTGAGTTCTACAAACCGCAGCCCCACCCCCCTTCTCCTGCGGCAAACTCCATAAACAGAGCGCCCGAGCGAGAGTGACAACAGTGCTCCTAGCAGCCAACTCGAGAATTAATGTGGCGGTGGAGCAAGAGCGACATTAGCGCCCATAGACATATCTAGAACAAACATGGCGGTCGAACGATTGGCGCACCCCCTAGCAACAGCAGATGTTAACAAAATATTAAAAAACAAGATGGCAGAAAGAAAGAAATTACAAACGAAAATCCAGGATGGCGATGGAGCGAAGGCGAGAGAGAAATTACAAATGAAAAAACTAACATGGCAGTGGAGCGAACGTGAGTAGTTGGGAAACATGAAAAAAGGCAAAGAAAGGAAAGTGTAAAAATGAGAGGACTCTGAGGAAACCTGTAGTATGCAAGAGGATGAAAAAACAAGATGGCATGATAGAGTAAAAGTGCAAAAACAAAATGGCATGTTCAAGATGGTGGCACACATGTTACAAAGATATCGTAATTAAATATGGTGGTCGCATAACCAGAATAACAAAGCAGGAAGCCCGGAATCCAAAATGGCAGCAGTGCACCATGGTGCCACTGCCTATAGCCTATTGTGCCAGAGCAGCAGAGGAGGATTCGAGACTCTGAGTAAGGTCCAGCGCCTACCACACACACCCCCTAACTCCTCCTCTCCGCCTGATCTGATGAACCTCTCCCCAGCACACACCCCCTAGCAATTATTATTAACAAATGGAGAAAAATCGAAAAAAAATAAGATTTTAAAATAGAGGAACATACAACATTAACCTCACAATCAACCCACCATCCTAACCAACCACTCTTCCCACCCCTCATCTCTTCTCACCCTAAAATAAAAAAATCACACGCAGGGTTGCAAGTTCAGCTGAATAAACTGCTACTACAGTGTGACAATGCTTTTTTTCCCCCTTAAGGGACATTTGTTTGTCAAGTTGTGTGCAGTGTGTTTTTCAGAAAGTGAAACTGGATTTTTTTATTGTGTGCAGAAGATAATTTCACACTAAAAATAATAATCGCACGAGTCTGTAACATCAAAGAAATTTTGTCACAAGTGTGTGTGTGTGTGGACCATGTAGGCAGTCATTTCTTCAAGTGAGCTTATTATCGACATTACAGCTGTGCATGCACCTTTCGCCCATTGTAGTTCAACAAAGTGTCCTAATTTGATTGAACAAAAGTAACTACCTAAACTAACCTAAAAAGGTGGTGAATAAGTTTCCACACAGTTGAAACAAGCCTAGTATACTAGCTGTAAGTTTTTTTGTACCTAACTGTGAGACAAAGGTTTTTTATTTATTATCTGTAAAAGTGAATTTGTAGTTACCATATCTCATTGTGATCAGTTCTATTGTTTGTAATAAGATTAAATTGCCTTCCTTTCTCAATGTGAAGTTTTTTAGCTTCATGGAATGCATTCGCAACATTCATAACATAATCTGTGCAATTGCTTGCCAAAACGATTCCTCAACACTTACAAATTGTCAACTTTCATTCGATACACTGGGGCTTTTACAAATCCTCGGGCAAATATATCCAGTGGAGTTAAATACAGCTTCCCAATTCAGTGGTCGGGAAAGAGGTTACTGAGGTAGTCCAGGACAATAGCTATATAGTGACATGGTGTTCCATCGTCCTGAAAAACATCATGAATGATACCATCTTGAATCAGCTGTTGCTCTAGAATTTGATCGAGCAGGTTACGATACACAGTCCCTGTTATTGGTTTCTCCATACAGAATATAAGGGCCATACACATTTATATTCTTCGTCATTTCATGCCGCACGTTTACCTAAGGTGAAACCCTTTGCCATGAAACAAATTATCGTGGTTTTTCAGTAGCTCAGTGCAACAGTTGTGTTGATTGACCTTACTGCAAGTGTGGAACATTGCTTCATCACCACATATGATGTGTTCCATATAATCTTCGCTTTTAATGAGTTCGACTGCATTTGCACTAATTGCTGCTCGTCTTGGGTAATCCTCTTCATGAAGGTCATGTAGGATTTGAATGTGATATGCTTTATTCCCTAATCTCGTCTTCAAAATCTTATGTATGGTAGCTATGGGAATCTGTAGTCTCTCGTAATGTATGGTTCCTCCTTGAACAGTTCGCATGTTAAGTCAACACTTCTTCTCGCATCAAGAACAGACCCTGTCGTGTTAAATTTCCGGAGCAACTCGCGAATAAATTTATTTGTAGGTCCTGGCTTGTTGAAACATTTTTAAAATCTCTCCATGATGACATTACACGCGTGTCCTTGAATGCGAAGGGTCACGACCATTATACGCTCACTCTTGATCATAACCTGTTACACAAACTTAATCGGTTATGAAAATAACCAGAAATTTATAGTGACTTTATAGACACCCTATACTGACGTAAATATTTATAGAGCAGATTAAGTCGTATGTGATACAAAACTCTCGAGTCATTGAAAATAAAAGTTCTGCTAGGCTGCTGATTGCTGGTTTTTGTGATAAGGTCCTCTTTTGATGCACTCATAACCGATCATAAGCAAACTGCAAACATATACCTATGGCAATTGTCCGCTATCACATGAAATAGTTAACTCCATTACACATTTATTTAAATTCGAACAGTATGTGATTCAGGGAATGCATATGTCCTTTCTTGCATCGAAAATTGCTAGTCAACATCAAAAAGGGTTACGTCGCCAACATACCAGAAGGTATTGTAAGTATATTTTCCATACACATTTATTTTCCATCCTCTTTGTTCAACCCGAAATGCTACGAAAGTAACCTCTCTCGCAGTGATATGTGCAGTCTTTATAGAGCTGGTGAGGGTAAAAGGGAAAGGTTATGCGCGTTAGAACAGTCAGCATTCGACATGTTAGGGTCAATAGAGTATGGAGTTTGAACTGATAATAATCTGCGAATGTCCTGCACGTTTCATCAACCTAAAGTTACACCTAAAAAGCACACACACGTGCACGCGCACTTATTTTGGATTCAACCCTGGAATCTCTTGATAAATGTGCGTCAATCACCTTGACGATGGAGGTCGTACTAAACTGCAAATATTTGTCACAGTGGATTTCCAAGTTTTACAATATTTTGGGATACAGTAATGGCGACTAGGGTGTAAATAGTAAAACTGCTTATCTCCATGTAGCTTCGCCTATTGTTACAACACTCCATTAACCGGTTTACCTTTACCTCCATGCTTGACCTCTATCTACTTAACCTAATGTGGAGCAAATTGCACCTGGTCTTGAGAACTAAGCCTGTACAGTCAAAAGCACAATAAATCTCAAAAAAATTAAATTGTGAACAAACTCGACAACAGGATCTACAAAATTCGAAAAACTCAAAATTCGAAGGCAAGAAAACTCGCTAAATTCTAGGCAGTTAGAGCGCAGACAGGAACGCAGTCAGGTATGCACACACATTCATGCAGACATGCATCCGACGCGACGCCCAGGCCTAATAATTCTAATCTTCCCCGATGGCAGCCACATAAGAACTCAGCGTATGAATAAAACATCACAAATAAATATATATATATATATAAATAGATATATATATATAAATAGATATATCTATTTATATATATATATATATATATATATATATATCATGAAAATGTTTCTAAACAAAACTTTGAGAGAAGTCTCTGAAACAGTTTTACGGTCTAAACTAACGTCAATGTTATAACTTGGAATGGAAAGGGTTGGTCGCAATTGCGCGCGCGCGCGGACGGAATATATTGGCTATGTGCTTTGTGGTTAATTATGTGTAGAAAGTATGTTACAGAATTTCCTTGCGATATACAGACTTCGCGTATACCATCCATTTCAGCAGAGGATTTGTCATTCGGTATATTAGTATGTATAGTCAGCATTTTAAATTTAAAAAATCCCTAGTAAATATTTGAAATATTCTTCTTAATGCAAATAATACCCACAACACATTACATTTGTCACGTTATAAATTAAAGAAATAGTAAACCTACAATGACCAACAAATTTGGAACAATGCCTGTCCAATGGATTTTGTTGGTTTAGGTAACATATCCATTTAAACTGTAATAGTTGTAACATTGAGGTTTTCAGGTGTTATATATACAAATGACACGAAATAAATTTAATTAAATAAAACAAAGTTAATCACACCAAACGAATTTCACACGTTTAAAATACGCAAAATTATTAACGATTAGATTGAACACACAAAATCCTAAAACAAACTATTTAAATATTAACAGAGGAAAAGGGAAATTTTACACCCACCCAGGAACGAAATAACCATCGCACACTAAATTACTCACTTATCGCCCACGAACCCAGGTGTAATAAATTCACACTTCACAAATCAATAAAAAACACTATTTACAATCAAAATTACAACTCACCATTACTCCATATCCCCCCTCCCCTGAAAAAAAAGGTGCCCTCCCACACTAACACATGTACTTCACCCTCATCGGCTCTCTAAACACGCAACGAAATACAGGTTAAACCAGACGAACGATCTTCCACCTAAAGCCTTGCAGAACTGAATGAATACGCTAAGAAAGTAATTTAACCACGCGCAACTATCCAAGAAAATGGCTTCCTTCCTACCGCACGTTAAAATCGCAGCAATTCCTCAAAACATTTTCCGATAATCGCATAATTAAATAAAAACCTAATCATTTATCCGAACACGCGAGAGGAAACTCTATGAGACATGATCACTGCTCGAGGCAACTCGTCTGCTTGGCTATTCGCTTGCAACTAAACTCTCCCTTACACAGCGCGAGTCAACCCTCCACAGTCTCCTGACAGTGTCAAAGAAGCCGCCCCAATATCTCGCATCGCGACATGTAGAGGGCGCCCCCGCGACGTGAACCAAACTCGCCTGTCGAGACAAGCCTGCCATGCCGAATAACTTTCAAATGCCACAGCCCAAGGGAAATGTAAAAGAAATTTATTTTTACAATATTTCCCAAAATATTCAACGTTAATAACACAGTTCAGACCAAAATCATTTTCTGGTATTGAGAAACAGGACTCAACACTCCGTTAACATATTTAATGAAGTGTAACCTACAAGTCGTTATTTAAAAAGCTACGAACTTAACTGATGTGCTTATAAGGCTACGTTAAAAATATTGTTAAAATATAGTTTCTAACATGTACATAATCAAAAAAATGAAATCTGTTTTCCTTACCAAAAACTATACGGAATCATGTACGTTTCAGACCAAATTACACAATTCAAACTCGTATTTGTAAAACCTACATTCTAAAATTTCACTCCGAGAAGTATAGTAACGAATATTAGTTCCACACAGAACAAATGTATCAAAATGGATTTAATTTGTAAAATATAGATATGTTTACTAAAATATTACGCGATTCACCATTAACAAAAATGTGTAAACGTCTTTGTTATATAGTAAATATTTTAATTACTGTAAACTGGTGTTTAAAATAAGTTTTCCAACAGCCAGAGTTTTCGGTGTTGCAGTTTACCCCCTTACCGGATATTCAACCTATTTTTCATAGGATTTCTCAAGATTCACCCATTTCCACAACCCTTTCAATTCCATGTTATAATATTGACATTAGTTTACACCAGAAAACTGTTCCAGAGATTTCTCTCAAAATTTTGTTTAGAAACAGTTTCATTAAAAAATATATATATTTGTGTTTAATTATGTGTAAAAAGTATGTTACAGCATTTCGTAGTGATATACGGACTTCGCGTATACAGTCCATTTCATTTGTATGTTAAAGTAAAAATCATAAGTTTTAAAATCGAGTTATTTATAAGTTTGTATTTTGGTTTGTTGTAAGATAAAGTCGTTGCCAACTAGTGATGTGGATTTCGCCACTAAACATTCCTTAACCTTGCTCTGCGGGGCAAGAGTCCAATTACCTGAGGTTGTTCCAAACCACTTTCACTTCCGACAACCTTGCCCTGTCCCACCATTGTGGTTTTTTCAAGTTTAGCTAGTCTTTCAAACTCGCCCTCATTCCATTACTGCCACACATCATTCCGAAGATTTTCTTGAGATTCTCCCTCATTCCATTACTTTCAGAGTTCATTCATTTCTCGAAGGCCACCATTTCCATACTTGTTGGTGTAAAAACATTACAACTCACCCACAAATTACTCAATCTCCAGTAATTCCAAAAATGTAAATTAAAATGCGATAAAAGTAAATCAAACGTAATTAACAAGTCATATTATTTCCTTCGCCGTAATAAGTTTTTTTTTTTTTTTTTTTTTTATCATCCTTAAAACTAATTCACAAATATTTACAAACATTTAAACAACTATTACAAATGTTCACAACTTTTCGCAAATTTTCAAACTCTTCTTTAAAAAAAGAAAATAAGTAAGTCTTCTCTAGAAAAAACCTTTCAATTGTTTTCAAACTTTGGATTTAAATAAAATCGTCGCCTTTTTGAGATGGGAGGACGAGAAACAGGCAAAGGTATACCAGGAGGTGAAGGGTTTCGAATGGGAGGAGTGACATGCTGCAACAGATTGGCGGTGGAGACACCATGAAGGCGGGTGGCGGTGGTGATTGTGACACATTGAAAAAGTTCAGAAATTCAGCCAGCTCAGAATATAATGAAGGTTTAGGTAGATGTGAGTTTCTATATCTCGGTACTAACGGCTCGCAACATTTGCTCTTCTCGATGTATTCGTGTTCGGTTTTTGGAAGCCACAAATCAAGGACTTCAACATACCTTGAGGTGTGAGGTAAGGTCACTAGAAGTGTTGTCATCGGAGGCACCGGACCCACTATCTGAGATGTTGATGGTGTTGGATGCACTGGAGGTGCCGGGGTCGTCATCGCTGCTGTTGAAGGCGCTCGAGGCATCGGGATTGTTATCTCTGGAAGTGCTGGAGGAGCTGATGTTGGAGGTGCCAGTTTCGCAGGAGATGATGCTGGAGGTTCCAAACCATCCTCGGAGGCTCTGGTGTTGGAGGCGCCGGTGTCGCAGGAGATGATGCTGGAGGTGCCAAACCATCCTCGGAGGCTCTGGTGTTGGAGGAGCAAGTTTCGCAGGACATGACGCTGAAGGTGCCAGGATCGTCATTGGAGGTGCTGGAGGTGATGGTGTCGCTGGCGAAAACTCTTGCTACACCAATGGAGTTAGCGGAGCAGCATCAATAACCGACCAGGCATACTCCATAAATTCTTGCTCGAGAGTTTTAGTAGACATTCCCATGAAATACTCTTCATAGAATTGTGACATTTAAAAAAGTGACACGTTCATAGAACACTGAAATCAAACACTGGAGGGGTGTAAAGGTTAAACTCCCATTTATATCAATTTTCAAACTCTCAGGTAAACGCACAGGAAGAGATACTCATCCCCTCCTCACAGAACCCTCTCCGCAGAAATACACATCCCCTCCGCACACGCACACCACACCTATCTCTCTCTGTATATTGGCTTGTATTGTAACATCTAGAGCAGAGAAAGATATGCCATTTTTTTTGTTAGGCTTGGTGAGGGGGAAGGACGGGAAAGTGAGTTGGGATCAGTGACTTCCGTTGTCAGCCCTGCACAATGTTTCCCACGCTCTCCTCAGCAGGAACCTTGTCGTCGTGAGCGGGGAAGACAGTATCGGGAAGCGGACAAAAAATTTCCGAGCTCGGCCAGAAATGTGGCTGGATAGTTGGACAATGCTTTCAGCAAACTAAAAAAAAAAAAAAAAAAAAAAAAAATATATATATTTAACACAAAGCTTCCCTCACCCTGCTGTTCATCATTGACTCGCCTCTTTCGCACATTGTTATCCTTCCATGAGTCCACTGTTCTCCCAAGACTCGTTTCATGCAGTTCCGACAGCCTTGCTTCGCTGCGAACATCCCTCTCTCTCGAAGCCATACATTCACATCTCGACGCACCTCCCTCGTCACCACTGTGCGAGCAACGCTTGTTACTCATTGCTCTCGCCACCCACATCATCTACCTACCTAACACTACCCAGGAGACTTTCTATAACTGCATTCCCACCATGTTTCGCAAAAATAAAAAAAATACCTCGTCATGGTTTAGCGCACTATGGGAAACGCGCTCTTGCGCTGTGAACGATTCTTTGTTTACACAAGTCTTTAGTGTGTTAAATATTAACGATTCTGCTGTGAAATCCATTTGCATGAATATCATTTATAACAATATTGTTTGGTGATATGACCGAAAAAAGATATTATACCAATCACTAGACTGAGTGAATGAAAATGGTGTATTTTTATCATGGAATACATACCAAGTAATTTTTTTAGTGTTATGTTGATATGCTTGGTCAATATAAATATGTAAAAAATGTTACACCCACAATTAAATAAATCTTCCTCACATAAATATTTTGTAAAGTTATGGCCATAAATTTATAAAGTAATATATTTTATGAAAATAATTAGTCACTCATTTCTTTAAATTATGTAGTTTGTTTGGTGTTAAATGAAACAAATTTTTAGGTTGGAAATACAATTTACTATATTCCATTTTTTCAAAAAAACATATTTATTTACATATAGAAAACCACATTTCTTCTTAAAATATTTTACGTATACAAGCAATCTTTTTTATTCATTTAAGCAATACACTTTGAATTGATGTAGTGAATTTCATATGTGGGAACGATGCTGGCGATTTGTTGGAAGGAGACGAACTCGTTATTCTATCAAATATGGGATATGTTTTTATTATAGATGAATTGTTGCTTCATTGATTGTCAGATTAGATGTAAGCCACTATATGCTAGATGATTCACACATTCTTGAGGTGGATGGAAGCTTGATTCACTCATAGATTATATTATACCTCGTTAAAGGTGACTGAGCTGAATTCGTTATGATACAGAGTGTAGTGTTGTAGAAAAAATATTTTTTTTGTGCAACGAAGCAAGTGAAGAGAATTTGACGGCTCTCGGAAGCAAGGTCTTGAGAGTTGATGAGGGTGAAGCGAGTAATGGGACAACACTGGTTTACATATCTTCTTATAGGCAATAACTTGGATTACTTCCGACCAGCAGTGAATGGTCTATATTGGGATATGTATACGTCCAATTTTGTTATTAGTTAAGTTCACCTACTTCCATGAGCACTAAATTCTTCAAGTCTATTTGCGAGGTAAGGTACTATGGTATAATTATAAAGGTCGTCAATATCTGTGGAATGTAGAATGCGGAGAGCTTGAGTTTGTAGAAAGTTTCTGTTGAGGATTCCTCAGCTGTAATGGATTCCAAATACTTACAGGCAGGCGTGTAGTCGTAAATTTAGCAGTCCTGGAATTCTCCTATATAAATATCCGACAGCAAGATAAGGTAATGATATCTTGAGCACAGGTTGGAGGGGGGGGGGGGTAGGCTTAGGTGCTCTTTCAGAGATAGAAAGGTTTGAAGAGGGGGGATTTGCGTAGAGAATAAGATCTACTGGCCACCATTACTTGATAGACATTTGAGTTGATTATGGAAGAAGCCGATTGACATTTTAAATTTCCGACTTTCTGAGGAGCCCAAGTAATAATACCTTAGTGTTGTGAAATAACAACATTACACAAGTAATAGTTAAGATTTTACCAAGCACATGTAATATACAATTAGTTAAAAATAAACTACAAAATTTCACTTATTCTTAAAATATCCTCAGCTCTGAAAAATTACTCGGTCTTAAAAAACTCGTCTAAAACGAACATTTAGCTTTACAAAAACGCACTTAGCCTTTAAAAAACTCACTTAGTTTTAAAACAAATACACACAGAATTTTTAAAAGTACACTAAGCCTCATGTAATATTCTTAGCCTTAAAACTGTACTCAAAATTAGCAAGGTCATATGTGGCAAGCACTTCACAAAAGTCCAAAATTATGTTAATGTTAAGTAATGAAATATTATTACATTTTACAATAGCACAAATTATACTTCTGTTATTATTTTACTGTTATTAACACTTTTTTAAACCATGAAAATTATGCAAATGTTACCACTTTTCCATTACTTTCAAAATGCAACACAACTGAAACAATGTGTTGTCTAAACTGTAAAATCATTGATAGAATATTCGTTTCCAGACAGGCCCAAATCAAAAGTCAAAATGCCTAACAATGTAAAAATAATTTACAATAACTTTGCAAACATATTGTCTTCATCGTGGTTGTGCTTCGTGCATTCATGTGTCATCTGCTGACCGATATTTCTGTAGCCAGCTAGTGACATATGGCTCAGCGTTCCCCTCTTGCAGTGTAGGACCATGCAGTTCCCAAACACAAGGGATGACACATGTGGGATTGTTATCCTGTTTATAGTAGGCGACATTATGAGGTTTATTTGGCTGAACCCCCTTTCACATTCGGCTGACATCATGGTATCAGTTTTATGCAGTTGAACAAAAGATTCAATTCTTTGGAAACATGAGAACTGTCCCCAAGATAGTCACGATACCCGTTTTTAGTCTTTGAGGCAGTTAATTTTAATCTTTGGCACAGGTGCTCCATTTCAATTTCTCTGAAGCTGGGAGGTTTCTCTGAGGGTCACTGGCCATGTTCAAGCACTTTCAGTACCTTCAACAGTGTGTCGTATTCTTCCATTTCCGAATTTGTATGTACAGACCCAGATGTAGACTTTGGCTCATTACTGGAAACTGTGGTAAACAACCGCTAGGAAGCGAAAGTATAACATTACATTTACCATAAACAACTTGCATTTCTCAAATTATAGATGAAAGTGTCAGATTTAATAGCTTAATACATTTTACAGTTGTCACTCGGAGAAATAGAAAACGTGAAGGAAGACCGTTTGCAATTTTTTTATGTTTTTGGAAATTGAGGAAAAAGAACAAAAATCTTAAAAAGCAGAACTGGAACGCCATTCCGGTGAGTTCCGGATCCACTACACCGGTTCTTACAGGATGTATTTACACTAAGAGTTATTTGCTGGGGTGATGATGTAGTTAAATCTACCAGAGGTTTCCTACACCTTGGAAAAATCTTTGAAAGTCTACATCAGTATCTGTTTGGTCATTACATATCCTCGTGTCATTCAGTCTGCCTGCAAACACAATGTTAAATTTTTCATAACTGAGCTGAGGCAAACCAGAAAGCAAATTACTTGCCAATCCTGTATTGAGGTATTGCTGTTTTAAGGAAATACAGAAGGTAGCACAGGAAATTTCAATTGTGGTACTGACTGTGGAGTCAATTTGGTGAGCTAATTCTGGAGGAGAAGGTGAGGGAGCAGGTGCAGCAAGGTGTGGAGAAAGTGGAGCAGGTGGAGCAAGGTATGGAGCAGGGTGTGGAGCAAGATGTGGAGCAGGTTGAGCAAGGTGTGGAGCAGGTGGCAATTGCATAGAATCAATGCAGCAAACTTTATAATGTCTTTTTAAAGCAATGCTCCGAGAAAAGTGTTGATTGCAGAATTTGTCATTCAAAAAACATAGTCGAACTGTTCATATTGCAGGTTGTTCTTTTGTGATGCCGTAAGTTCCTCAGAGCTGTAAATTCTTTACCACAAAAGTGACACAGAAAAGCCATAATTGCATCCATACTTTTCCAAGTCTAGACTGGAACTGAAAGGTTCCAACCTTTTATAGGTAAATTCTAGGAAGCAATTGGAGTACATTGTTCGTTTGAAGTGTGCATTTAAGTATTAAATCACTTTGAAATTTATTATTGTTTAAACAATATCCCACCCACAAACCTTTATGGTTAAATGCACATACTCAAAGGTTATGTAATATTATATTTTAAAAAATCATTTTGTTAGAATATGGGAATATTTTAATTAATGAATTCGTAAAGTGAGTAATACATTTAAAAAGATATTTTCAAAATATTAATTTTGTTACAAAGTACATATTGAAAACATTGAATGTTTACAAGAAACACATTTACATAATTTCTTCCATTTGACAATATTTGTAGTATTTTCATCTGTTTGATTGTCTTGCAGAAGTATTATACATTCTGGTAAATGTGCGAATACATTTTTTCGATGTTAGAGTTGTATTTGGACTAGAACATTTTGTCAGATCTGGACAAGATATTAAATCATTATAATTTTTCATCTAATGCACATTGGAATTTCGAAATGAAACAAGCAAGAGTTTCCAGGGATGCAAACAGCCATTGAGTGGGAAAAAGAATTGTTTACAAAACAGCAAACTGTTACTTTCCAAAACATTTTATAAAAGGTTTACTCCAACAAGCAATTACCTTGGTAATATTCAATTTACATGTTTATTTCTGTATGTACAAGTACGTTACCTCGCTCTCACCTTGATCCATCTTTAAAAAGTATTGGTTTGCACAAACCAAACAAATTTATTTACTAAATTCCACTTTTTAGTTCTCTCATTCCAGATAATACCATATCACATGTTTAATATCCACTGTTAACTCAGGGTATAATCACCATAGTCTTTTTTACACCAGTCAGTTATCAATGACCATTTTAGCATTAATTTTGAGTTTTCCTCTGCAGAGAAGAAGTTCGATTTATAACTAGGTGTTTTACACACATTTTCGAAAATTTGTTTTCGCTCAACTCCACCTACATGTATTTCACAATTATTGAAATGTGTTTGCAAATATCATCAATATTCTCATACTCTATACACCCACTTTCCCAGGTTAAACCATGGTGGTGTTTGGTTACCCATCTATTTGTTTTCTTGTATTTGGAAGTTAGATATTTCCAGTGGAGCAGTGGTTTGAAGCTGCAGACGGTGCTCCTGGTGTGGCCTAGCGCTGTCTGGTGGCTACTACTGCAACGAGTTCAGCCTCGCACACTCTGGCAACTTCCATATGCCTCTACACTATTCCTGTCCCCTCCTTAACATTCCCGAGCAACATTTTTGCATATATATGTTTGTCCCTAGCTCGAGTAAGTGTGCAGTGTTCCACATCAAGTTGTGCGGGCTGGCCAACAATATATCATGTCTACACCACTTCGTTCTTTGGTATTTGAGCATGCTAGACATGTTTTTGCGTAATATGAGTACTACTCAAGTTAATTATTGCAATGAACGTTGTTGTTGTTATGGTAGGGTAGAGTTTATCTTTTAATAGTGTTTTTTTAGCGATTTTTTTGTATAATGATTTTTGTAGGGAAATGTTCCTTCACTGTTTTGGTTATGTGAATTTTCAATATGGTATTTTATGGGAATGTTCGAAAGAGGTGGATTCTTCCTTTTTTTTGGCATGCTGTATAAATGGTCTCCTGGACTACAATTTGCTAAAAGAATTTTAATGCCGAGGAGTTTAGTGGATATTTTATGACATGTCTTTATGCTCATGGTTAAGTATAATGAGGGTTTTTGCTCCTTCCCAAAGTTATTCCTGAAATTAGTATTCTATGTTATACTTTCTAGTGAATCATCAGGTGTACTTTACTTTTAAAGTTGTAAGGGTACTTGCTTTACTCAGGGAGTCATTTTAACTTTTTTAATTGGATTTCACAGGTATTTATTCAAGTTGAGTGATTTCTCAGGATATATTAATGTTGTTGTTTTTCTGTTTGTTCCAGTGAATGTGTGTTCTCTCCTTCCCCTAGTTCACCGATTGGTAGCAAGCAACAGAAATTTACAGATGGAATTTATATTTTCCAAATCAAGTTGCAAAGTTGTTGGTCTTGGTGATAATGTATAGATGGACTTAATAATACTTGTATTGATTTTGGAATGTTTGTGTCCATGCTTTCTTGAATTTTTTAATGGTATGCATCCATCTCCTTGCCTTCCTTTAGCCCTGCTATGCCTTAAAGGGGTGAAACAGATAACTGTGCCACTCTGCTCAAGGCAGAGTTGAACGCATTTCATCGCCCATTCTTCGTTTTGTTTATTATTGAGTGGAAATTATTTGTTTATTTGAAA
This sequence comes from Dryococelus australis, assembly GCA_029891345.1. Classification (NCBI taxonomy): domain Eukaryota; kingdom Metazoa; phylum Arthropoda; class Insecta; order Phasmatodea; family Phasmatidae; genus Dryococelus; species Dryococelus australis. Next base: position 291,237,330 of record CM056994.1, read on the forward strand.
ATGTTTAACGGTACCGCCTGGTTGCAGCAACTGTCGAAAGAGACTCTAACACAGCTGTTCCAAAAACTTCATATTCCAGACTTGCCATAGGTAGCGACTTTGGACTAGTTGAGTACTTTAGCTCGTGGTTTGGCACGCGATATTACTTGTGGTGGGAATGAAGTTCGTGGTGAGTCATCTGCGTTTTCTCCCAGTGTAGGTATATCTTCCTCGGTAGCCAGTAAATATGTAGGAATTATTTTGGGTTATATTCCTACTCTTAGTAGTTATGCTGCGGTCGAAGTGGTAAAGTTTCTACAACAAGTTACTTTAATAGTAAAATTGCAAGCCTTTTCTTTGCAAGATATCTGGGGCATTTTAGTGGTTCATGTTCCTAGTGAGCTACAGCCTATTACCAGTAGAGCTAGAGAATTGGGCTCACCTTGGGGAACTGTAGTTACGAAGTATTTAAATTTTTTGATAGTGAGCTAATTAATGACCATTTACAATGCTTGTTTCTGCAACGAAATCAACAGGGGGGGGGGGGATACTTTGTTGATATATTTAGGAAAGATTGAATGTATGGTAGAGATACTAGGTGTTGCATATAGGGAATCTGAATGGAATGTGTAGAGAGTATTATTGATTATGTGCTACCACAGTATCTGCCTTATGTATTTTCAGCTGGTAGTCCAAAAACCATGAGCTCATTGAGACAGTTGTTCCACCGTGTAGACGTGTGCACGCAGGTGAAAGATTGTGCAGAAGGTGCGATTAGTAGGGCTCATACTCAGGATTAAAGTTTCCCCAAGTCCACAAAAAAGATTGTTTGTTTAAAATGCGGTAAACCTAATCACAAAGTGTAACAATGTAAAGTGCGTATGGTCCCGGCAGATAATTCTCAGACTAAGTCAGTGGAAAACAGTAGATCCCCTGTGACATGTTTTGGGTGCGGTAAGCCCTGCCATTTTAAAGCCCAATGTTCTAATCAAGATCAACCTAAGATTTCGCATGTCCAAACTATGAGTGGTAACAAAGTGACTAGAATAGGGGATAATTTCCATACGAATACGAGTACCAAAGGAAGGAACTGTCCTAAGCCAAAGAAGAAAATTAAGAAAATTCAAAACCAAGGAAAGATTAACTTACTGTTTTTCCTAGTGAAGTTATGTTCAGTTAAAGAACCTGCCCTGATCGATAGTGGCTGTTCAGTGTCCTTGATCTATCATGCTTTTTTAATAAGTTGTTTAGGGAACCCCCAATAGGCATAATGACTGTTGAATGCAGTGAGAAAACTGTTTTTTGTCTAGCAAATAGAAATTTTATGCAAGCATGTGCTTGTTTGAAAATAAGTATGCACATTGGTCATTTATCCTGGAAGAGGGAATTTTTCATTTTGTCACACATAAGCCACAATATAATTTTGCGTGCAGATTTCCTCCACAGCACTCGTGCCTATTTAAATTTGCATTAAGGCACACTGAGTTTTCCCTTTTGTAAAGAAGGGGTAAAGTTGATGGGGCAGGAAGAATGTAAGCATGTAAATGCCATTGATGGTGATTTTGTGCAAGAAAGGCTGGAGAAGTTCCCATCTGTAGTAACAGACAAACTAGGAATATGTAATCAAAATGTGCATGATGTGGTACTGACCGACAACACCCCAGTTAGGTGCCATCCCTATAGTGTAGTTCCAGCTAAGAGACAAGTTTTTAAAAAAATGCTAGACCACTTGCTTGATGAGGATGTTTTTAGGTGTTCTGCTAGTAGTTATGAGCGCCTGGTATTTTTAGCAAACAAAAAAGAGCCTGGTGAATTTTGGTTAGTGATAGACTATTGACATATCAATAAAAAGATCTAACTAGATCCTTACCCTTTACCTAAAGAAGACCGTGTTTTTTCAGTTACTAAGGAAGACTAGGTATTTCAATGTTAGCTCTGAGTCAGGTCTTTCACCAAATTTTGTTGCACCAAGATGCACGAAAATGTCTTGCATTTGTTACTCCTTGGGGAGTTTTTGAATGGACCAGAGTCCCTTTTGGTGTTTTGTTTGGGTCCCAGATACTTTCTCGTGCTTTAGAGACTATCTTGTTGCCATATAAAGCTGAATTTGTTTTCAACTATATGGATGATATTGTCATCTACAGCGAGATGAAGGAGTTGCACCAGGAACATGCCACGTTAGTCCTACAGAAGCTTTCGGAAGCAGGATTGACCGTGAATCCAGAGAAAATCAGCTGGTGTAGCCGGCATGTGAGGCTGTTGGGATTTATTCTGAGTGAAGGACGACCGCTGTTAGACTCTGATAGAATTAGCTGTGTGCTTTCCTTTCCCCATCTGAAGAACATACATGGTGTAAGGCATTTTCTGTGCATGATAGGCTACTATGCCAGTTATATTCCATATCTTGCCAAATTGGCCGAACCCCTTAATCTTTTAAAACAACGGCCAGGAGTTTTTGTGGGGAGATCAGCAAGAGGCGGCTTTGGTGTAAAATATAAACTTGTTTGACCTCTCCACCAGTGTTAAGATTGGCTGATTTTGACCATAAGTTTGTACTGCATGTAGATGCAAGCTCCCTGGCATTAGGTGCGGTTTCGTCACAAGAGTATGAGGGTGGTGTTTTTCCCATTTTTTATGCTAGTCGGCTATTAACATCCTCCGAAAGAAAGAACTTAGCCTATGAAAAGGACACTCTTGTTTGTGTATTTGGGGTTGAGAAATTTTCCGATTATCTGGAGTGTACTCATTTTAAGTTGTGTACAGACAACCAAGCCTTAACATGGCTTTGTAATTCCAAGAAACCTTTGGATAAATTAGGCCATTAGATCGAACACATTAGTAATTTTTCATTTGATATAGTTCATGTAAAGGGAAAAGATAATTGTGTAGCGGACAGTTTGTCTATAATGCTTTACCCTGATTAGTTTGTGTGTGATGGAGAAATTCAGGAGCAGGTAAATGTTCTAAAGCATGTTCTGGCGGCTTATTTGAACATTAAGATTTAGCATCAAAAGGATGATGAATGTGTGGAATTGTGGCATAAAATCCAGCTAGGTGAACTCACTGGTTTTATTGTGAATAAGTGTATTATTGGCAAAGCTTCACATAAGGATGTTATCAAGACCTATGTACCCAAGCAGTGACACCAGTGGTGTTTGATTATTTCCATAACTCTTATTTGGGCGCTCATCAGGGGCAAGAATGCACTTTGCGGAATATTGAACATTTTTTTTGGCCATAAATGAAATCAGAAATTAGAGATTGGGTGAAGCAGTGTGCAATGCCCCTAATAGTATAACCCAAGGACAGTTTAGTAGTTCACCACCTAGTTTTGTCTGGGAAATAGTATATATGGATGCGTTTGGCCCTCTCCCCAGATCTATAGATCTAAGAAGGGTTTTAATTATTTATTGGTTCTGGTTGATGGATTTTCAGTTTGTTTTGTTATTCCCCATGAGAGACCAGAAGGCCACTACTGTTTGTAAGATCTTGCAGGAACAAGTATTTTGATATTTTGGTTCACCCATCCAAGTTGTTACTGATAATGTGAGAAACTTTTCTTCAACCGAGTTATCAAATTTAGCTTTTTCTTGGGGAGTTTGTTTGGTCCATACAACCCTTTATCACCTTCAAGCTAATATGGCAGAGCGGTACAAATATTGTTGTTCGCTATATATATATATATATATATATATATATATATATATATATATATATATATATATATGATTTGTATGTATATAAATAAATATACAAATGTTGTTAAAAATTCCTTTTTGGAAGATGTTTGCTAAATATATATAAATATATATTATTTTTAATTTGCCCCAAAATGAGTAAAGCCACAAGCAGTAGTTGTTTTTATGGATTTTTAGGCAATGGATATACACCTCATATTTTTTTTTGGTGAAGAAAGACAAGGTGGCATTATTAGAAGTTTTGGTAGGTTAGTTTAGGCGGAGATCTCCTTAGTTATATGCCTGTTTTCCACATTCCTTTCCACGCTGCCAGAGTAACTAGAGTTCAAGAGCAGAAGATATGGGGGAGGGCCTGTCCACTCCTTCATCGTCATCGGCTGTTTTATACTGTGGGCATCATCCATCAGCTTCTCCAGGTTTGGAGAAGAAACTCCTGCAGCTCTCTTCCAGTGTGTGGAAAGATTGAAGCCCTTCTTCAAGTATGGCACACGTATCAATAACCAAAATCAAGCTATTTTATGTGAGTACTCCTGTCCTACCAAAGACTGTCCTGCCAGAACAATTAATTTTCATCCTGCCAGCTGGTTAAATGTGCGACGCCTACAATTTTCTGGAGTATGATTAGGTGCTGCTATTATGGGGTTGGTGTGTTTGCCAAACTATGTGACATAAATGAACTTGGTTAGCATGTCTGCTAGATTAATACATTGTTATTTTGTTTGAAGAGGGGTTACTATTTGAAGAGGCAATATTTTTACTGCAGAAAAAGTTACTTTGTTTTTCTTCACCCCTGACTTCTGCATCCGGGGTCATGCACATCTGAACACTTTCAAGCATTGAGCTATACTGAAGAGAGGCACACTGCGCTCCTGGCGTGGCCAAGCACTGTCTGGTGGCTACTACTGACGAGTTCAGTCTCGCATACTTTGGCACCTTCCATATGCCTCTCTGCTATTCCTGTCGCCTCCATAACCTTCCCAAGCCACACTTTCGCATAAAATGTTCGTCCCCAGCCCGAGAAAGTGTGTAGTGTTCCTCATCGAGTTGCGCGGGCTGGTAGATGATAGATAATGTCTACACAACTTCGTACTTCGGGACTTCAGGATATTATACATGTTTTTGCATAATATGAGTACTACTCAAGTTAAGTATTGCAATGAGCATAGTTTTTGTTACGCTGGTGGCAGAGTTTCCCTTTTACTAGTGTTTTTTTTAGAATTTTTTGTACATGGATTTTCGTAGGGAAGTGTTTCTTCACTGTTTTGACTGTGTGAATTTTCAATATGGTATTTTATGGGAATATTTGTAAGAGGTGGATTCTTCCTTTTTTTTTTTTTTTTTTGCATGCTGTAGGAATAGTCTCCTGGACTACAATGTGCTAAAAGAATTTTAATGCCAAGGAGTTTAGTGGATATTTTATGACGTGCCTTTATGCTCATGGTTAATTGTAACGAGGGTTTTTGTTCCTTGCCACTGGTAATCTTGAAATTAGTATTCCATGTTATACTTTTTAGTGAATCATTAGGCGTACTTTACTTTTAAATCTGTAAGGGTGCTTGCTTTACTCAAGGAGTCATTTTACCTTTTTTAATGGGATTTCACAAGTGTTTATTCAAGTTGGGTGATTTCTCAGGATATATTAACATGGTTGTTTTTCTGTTTGTTCCAGTGCATGTGTGTTCGCTCTTTTCCCTAGTTCACCAATTGGTAGCAAGCAACAGAAATTCACAGATGGAATTTATATTTCCCAAATCAAGTTGCAAAGATATTGTTCTTGGCAATAATGTATAGATGGGCTTCAATATATTTGTATTGATTTTGGAATTTTTTGTGTCCCTACTTTCTTGATTTGTTTAATGGTCTGCATCCTTCTCCTTGCCTTCCTTACGCCCTGCTATGCCCCAAAGGGACATAACAACTGTTTACATACAGTTTACTATTTCTCATATCACAATTATTGAATACTGATCTATCAGCTTTTAAATTGTTTTGCCGATTTATTTGAAAACAAATAACGACAAATTGCTGATTTTCAGATGTAAAACTTTATTTCACCTTCCAAATGACTTTTTGTGATGTCGGTAGAGTTGGAAATGTTTCCAAAGCGCACAACCTGAATGCTATATCTTGATTCTTCCCTTTTTCAATATATTTGAAATACTTTACATATTCACAAGTGATAATTTCAATATGTGGCATTAGCCATTCAACACTGTTTAATTCATATGCCACACCTTCCTCATTATTAGGCACGTCGCATATAGCATTCAAATGTGTGTTACCAAATAGAATAACTATTTCTTGTTTAGCATTTAATATTGCATATTTATAGTCCTCTGCAAAGCCCAAAACCATACTTAATGGTATACAATCTTTGTATTTTCCACGTGTGTTTATTTGTAGTGTAAAATTATTAGCACTGCTCCACCCTGCCTTAACTCTGTATAAAGATTGTTTACAGTTTCTGAGAGATATTGCTTTATCGTGGAAGTAATCCAACATCCCATGATTGATCGACTTCATCATCATTGAGCAGATATGAAATTCTATCGATTAAATGAAGTATTCCGTTTCTCACTAGACCAGTAGTTAGTGGACTTGTTGTAGCGGCTGTCTTTTTAATGGTACCTCTAAACATTAAACTTGATTTCGATGGTAATGTGTAAATATCATTATTTTGTATAGCAATATTTATTTTCTATGGAAACATACATTGTCCTGCTCGCAATGGTTCGTATACATATATTTCCAAATTGGTAATTGCATCATAACATTTTGGTTCTTCAACATTAAATATGTCTTCCAATATATATTAACGGTATATCCTAATTCCTTTGAAAACAATTTGTTACCCTGTGTTAACTTTATGAGTATATTGTTTGTAATTAGCGTTTTATGCATCTGTTTACATCCTTTTATAATTACTTTCAAAAAATACTGTTTTTTAGAAACATACTTTTTTTAATGAAGTGCCTACTTTGCGAGCATATTGACTATTATACACAATAATCATTGTGATTGCAATAAACATAGAATGCACATGTTTATATAGCATTTTTTAATGTAAACAGATGGTAATTTCTTTGTTTCTAAGATGAATCAGTTTACCGTCTTGATCGGCAATTGTAACCACTAATTTACTAGAAGTTATACCAATGTATTCAGTTTTCAATTATTTTGTAACCTGAAGCTGCCGCACACATGAATTCAAGTACTGCATTTGTCTGTTTTCCATTCAAATTTTATCTGACTATAATATTATCATTTATACGACATACATTAACCAACAAATATATTAATCTGTTTTGACGATTCGTGTAATTGATTAGCTGCATATACTCTCCTTTCATAACCTAACATATTTGCAATTGAATTGTCATCTGTGAAATCGATATCGACATTACTATATCACACTAGTTAACGTATTTGGATATCTACATAATCGATTTTGAACATTTTCAGGTAATGTTGCTTTAATGAACATTTCTAAGTCATCCAACTCATAATATCCTACCGGTATCACAATCTTATATGCTTCTTAACCTTTTTTGAATGTAAATGATTGATTGTCTATATCGATATTTGGTATGGTATTGAAGGTAACAAATTCGATTCGACTTTTTGCCATTGTTCCTCTAACTCCAAAACTGGGAAATATAACGACCGCAATTGTGACGAATTTCCACTTAATATCAACGTTATTGATATATTAGTAAACGGTTTTACTAATACATTGACTTATATATCCTATTTATAGTCAAAAATGTAGACATAAATGACCGCAATTGATTGTATTTGGTAATTGTTCCATTTTGTAATTGTATCTTTATTGCATGTTTTCCAAATAATTGCGTATTTCAATTGGAGGACATAAATCACCAAAACTGTCATAATACAATGATTGATTTGTATTTTAAATTAATGCAACCCAGTGCATTTCTTTATTTTGTTTCCAATCTAAATTAAAAATCATTCATTCATGAAGGTTTGGTTTCTTTTGTAATTCGTCTCTCATATGCACACCTCGGAAACAGCGAATATACCGTTTCTTTACAAATATATTAATGTCTTTGTTAATGCACATTTAGGAAGACTATTTAGGACTTTCTGTTTCTTTCTGCGTTTGTAGTTTTCTGTCCTTGACCGACTTTATATGGTTTAAGATACATTCCTTTACCACTTGATTTACATGATTTAGCAAGAGCTGAAACGCCTCCCATTAAAGCTCCAAGAGCTGATAATGCTGAAAATATGTATGGTAATATTCCATCTTTCTTGGTTTTTCGTTTCATTTTGCATTTTATGCACATGCCTCTTTTCACCTTCGCCCACATAATTTTGTCAACAACCCAAGCACCTAGCTGTTCACCTGTAGATGTAGATGGATTCTTCTTTATATTTGTTGCTTTATCGGCTAAACTTGTATCTGCTATATGTCTTTCTTTCAAATCATTTGTTCGATAGTATACTATATTGTGTCTTTACACGCATTATCCAAAGAGTTTATTCCTTAATTGTTCCGGGCCAGATGTTTTGCAAGCTAAGTTCCGAGTCTGCAATAATTGTATTTTGGTAAATGCAATTCAAATGGTTATTTGTTAATCAATGTATTCAATACTCCATGTCCTTTTTTGCTGTGTTTAGTACAAACTATAGTTTTCAACAATATTCATCTCCCGGTAATTGTAAATACGAAAGAAAATGTATTTGAACAGAAATATGGTGCTCTTTGACCTCCAAATATATGTTGTATAATAAGTGTCCGTCTTCATGTGGAAAAACTTGTGTTATTACGTCGATATTGTAACATTCGAATGGACTTAAGTTTGAAAAAAAATGTGTTTTCTAAAACAATTGAACAAGAGAAATATCAATGATTAGCGACTATTTTGTCGTTAATTGAAGGAATGCGATATTTCCCTTTTACAAATTAAGAAGATAATGTGCCTCCAAATGAAGCATTGCCCAATTCTGTATTTATATTTGACTATGTTTAGTGCGAATCACAGTGTGAAATACAGCAAAACTGTAGTTTAATTAGACATTCAAATGTAGATTGTTTTTATCTATTGCAAAGTTAAAAACGTATTCCAAAACATAATTTGTGCGATAATGCAAATATGTTAATTGTGTTTAAAATGGAAAATATAGATCTACAACATATTTACAATGATCAAGTTTTGGCATATATGACATTTACAAATTTTAAAGATGTGTTTTTACTGTTGGGAAAACAAGTACGGTTTTCTGGTAATTATACCACCCCTTCCCCTACATAGAGGCAGATGTAGTTCTGGATTTGACAGATTTTACTTCCCAAAGAAGAATAATGATTATTTCAAAGTTCGAACATAGCGGTATAAAACACAATTATTACAATACGTATTTAACAAGAAATCGTGATGGGAATTGTGATTTGAATGGACATGTATTACAAAATGTGGGTATAGCTGTGAAATATACCAATGCAGTAAATAAACGTTAAGTGGAAGAATTAAATACTACTATGCTAAACATATTTACATCGCAATCGACTGATATGCAATATAAATTAATGAACATAATTGAAACTATTAGAAAAGTGTCTACTAATATTAGTTATAATTCGGAAGTATTGGCCAATGTGGTGATTACATTGCAAAATATAGAAACTAGAACAAAAGAACATTTGGAATATTTAAAAAATGTAATTAATGAAATGCTAAGCACTACAGTTACAAAACAATTTGATACACAAATGGATAAAATTACGCATTATATAAATGTTGAATTCATCAATAAAACATCTGCTTTAGCTATGAAAACGGAATTGAAAAATCAAATTGATCATTTTAAATCTCGAACAAACTATTTTAGTAACGAATTGAGGGTTAAAACTGCGAGTAGATTAGACATGAGTAAAGTCGATAAGATTGAAAAAGCCCAAACTAATCAACCGAATACACCTGCTTAAAAACCATCGACTTAATTCATATATAAGTATTTGCAATTTAATGTAAACAAAGAAAAATGTCTTGACTCTTCTCCATAATTACATAAAGTCATATCTGCTGTAAAGGCGAGATATTTACAAGCTAAATGTGCTCGAATGGAACAGAATGTTTTCAATGCAGAAATATTTGAACCTGTTATGAGTAGAATGGATACATTACATTCCGTGCTAAATACATTTAATGAAACTCCAGTGGAATTTCAATAGGAAGAACCTATAAAGAAGAAAAAGTTGTCTCAATTAACACAATGTTATTTAGCTATAAAACAGTCTTCGCCTATTCTATATACGGTATTTGGTGTATATCGTCATGGGAATATTTTTGCTTGAGAAAAGAATTCAAGTAGGTGAATACATAACTGATGGTAGTGAAGGATTGTTTGAATTATTATATTAAAAAGTTCCGAATGGGTATTCCGACATCGATTTGGAGAAATATAAAGATCTTGTACGTCGAACGAATGCAAATAAACGTTTAGGTGATGATGAAAATCATCTGAAACTACATTTATTAAGTAATATTGTTGGAAGTGGAATATATAGATGAAATAGACAACCTGTTTTCTCCTGGATATTAGAATAATCCTAATGAATTGGTCGACAGATTAAAACTTCTCACCACTTCGAGACAGTCTGGGAATAATTCACATACAAACGAAATTGTTTCTAATATTGGAGAGTTGAAAGAAGACTGCTATATAACCAATTAAGTTTAGTAAGATCGCTCAAGAACTTCACGCCCCTGCAAGGATATGATATCCCAGTAGACCAGTTATTACTAAAGGTTTTAATGATCTTTTTCTAGCTGATTTGTGTGAAATGGCATTTCTTTGGAAATACAATAAGGGATACAAATATATTTTAACCGTAATAGATGTTTGTTCAAAGAATGTTTGGGGTATACATTTGAAAAACAAAACTAGGAAACAGATTACCAATGCAATGAAGATTGTTTTACGAGAAAAATAATACAGAATTCGCTCCAAACTGACAGAGGATCTGAATTTTTTTGTGCGCTGTTCCAGAAACTAATGACCGAATACTGTATGAATCACTATGCAACATATTTGGAGCTCAAAACCAGTATTGTGGAATGTTACAAGAAATTGATTAAGCAATTCCACATCGAAAGGCACCTATAATTGGGTTTATGTTTTGCCTGAAATAGTTACATTTTATTATTCCAGATATCATAGCACTAACAAGATGACTCCCGAAAAAGTTACGGACAGTAGTTTGATGAAAACTGTGTATAATAATGTTAAAGTAATTGACGAAAGAAAAGAAAAGTTCAAAATTTGGTGAATTTATATGTAGCTCGAAGCAGAAAGGAATCTTTGAGAAAATATTTATGGTTAATTGGTTTTATGAAATATTTAAAATTATTTCAGTAAGAAATTTATTTCCCAGAGTGTATTATCTTGAAATTTATGATTGCCAGTCTATAAGAGGTGGTTTATACATATTTGAATTGCAAAAAGTCAGTTCTCCAAATCAATATTTGATTGATAAAATCCTTACACGGAAAAATATATGTATTTGGTTCGATGAAGGGGTTTCTCAAAAGCACACAACTCGTGGGTGAAGAATCAAGATCTTAACAGATTGAATTACAATGCTTTGTAAATTGTTTTCATACTAAATAAAAATATTTTAAATAATATTTGTTGTGTTATTCATTTAATATACCTATCGATATTGATGGGAAATGGATATACAATTTATTGCAGAATCATTCCTATTGTTTAGGTGGTAATCTATTACATTTAATATATGATGTAATTCTTTGTATGCTGTTAATATTTTCTGGTTCATAAGGAGTGAAATTATTTGTGTTGTTAATTCTCAGACATAATTTTATTTTTCTCTGGTTAATGTTTCTAAAATTGTTCTACACCTGATATGTAATCATTTGATTTCCTGTGTAAATCGATGAAGAATAATAACATTAAGACACATAACTTATAACATCAATTTTTAACTAGAATATAGAATGCACGGGTTTCGGAAGTATCATTTTTTTCAGATCGCATGCATTGGAGTTATGACATGGGTATATATAATCGGGAGGAAATGAGATTGAGAGTTTTTTTTAGGAGCATTACTCTGGAAATACTGGAGCTTCCTTAGTTCTTGTATTCTCGAGGAAGAAAGACTGAACAAATGTGGCAAAACTATATATTTTCAAGGTGTGTTTGAGAGAGAGAGAGTTTTAGTAGAGTAAGGTTTAGTGTCGGAGGGAATGTCTTTCAAAGCGTTAGGATTCTCTAAACTAGGGTTAGTTTTCCCGTTAGTGGGATGGGTGAGGGAAAGTAACATTCGTTATTATCAATGTAGTTTGGAAATGGCCTCTCTGCCCTGGTGGACAGGGCTTGGACAAGAGTACAGTCGTGGGTGGTAATCTGCCGTTAGCATTGGCGAGTGTGTGGATAATTGGATGACAGTTAGGGGAAGGGAAGGTTGACAGCTTGGTGATTGGATAGACTTTGTTCGTCGTCCGAAGAAGTTAGGCAATAACCTATTGCTTTCTTGGCAGCATGAGAGCTTGAGTTTGTCCTTGCTGACAATACGTTGGAGGAAGTGGGGGTGGATTGGCAAATATGTGTGGTGTCGAGCCATCTGTGGCGTGAGAATCTGGAGTATTTCCTTTAACCTATGGTGAAAATGTGATTGACGAAGTGGGGTGAGGGATGTTCGGCATTGGTAGATAGATAAATGGCTAGTTGCGAAGGGTGTAAGAAAAGACAAGCGTGCCAAGCGACAGCGAGCGCTGCATTGTCGGTAATGCGGCGTTGAGTCCTTGATGTTGGGTGGGGGAGGACGAGTGGGGAAGTGTCGGCCATAATTTTTCGGGTCTGTGTTTAGTGCAGGCGGAGGCATCCACACTGGGAAAGGAGGTGGGGTAGTAAGGGGATGTCGGAAGAATGCACATCTGCAGTAGAAATCTGCGGGGATAGTACGGTATGGTCTCTGGTACCTGCCACTTTCTACATGCAGCGGATGAAACTGTAAACTCTCCCCGCCTTGTCTTTCGTTGTCTCTGCACCGCTCGAAGCAGTTATCAGAATAACCTACTGCATTTTTGGCAGCGCGGCGTGAGAGGCTTGCACTTGTCGAGTACAAGATGAATGAGAGGGGGGGAGGTTGAAATGGCGAAATGGGTGGTCTCGATCATCGTGAGAACTTGCGGTAATTTCTTTCACCATGTCATGCGCGTGGAAGAAGGGAGGGGGGGTGGACAGATAAATTGTTTGGTTTCCGAGAGCCTTTAGTTACAAACGAGCCGCCGGCCTGCCTCGTTGGGTAACACAAGACATTGAACACATCCTATATACTTACAGTTTTCTCTCGCGTGTTCGGATAAATGATTAGGTTTTTATTTAACTATGCGATCATTAAGAGTTTTGTGGCTATAGGAAAAAGCAGGAAGTTATTTTCTTGGATATTTGTGTGCGTTTAAATTACTTAGCATATTCATCCAGTTTTGTAAGGCTTTAAGTGGAATATTATTCTTCCTGTTTAACCTGTGTTTTTCGTTGTGTGTTTAGAGACCAGATGAGGGTGAAGTACGTGTGTTAGTGTGGAAGGGCATCTTTTTCAGGGGAGGGGGGATCTGGAGTAATGGTGAGTTGTAATTTTGCTTGTAAATCGTGTTTTTTTATTGATTTGTGAAGTGTGAATTTATTATGCCTGGGTTAGTGGGTGATAAGTGAGTAATTTAGTGTGCGATGGTTATTTCGTTTCTGGGTGGGTGTAAAATTTCCCTTTTCCTCTGTTAATATTTAAGTAGTTAGCTGTAGGATTTTGTGTGTTCAATTTAATCGTTAACAATTTTGCATATTTTGAATGTGTGAAATTAGTTTGGTGTGATTAACTTTGTTTAATTAAATTTAATTTGTTTTATGCCATTTATTTGGGTGTTTGAAATATTGTTAAGGAAATTCTTCTCCATATTTTGTTACAATATTAATATAAATTTTGTGTTACATTCTGTCGTGTGCGACGTACTCGGGGTAATCGTTTTACTGAGTTGTCTCTTGTGAAGTGTTTGTTAAACACATGCTTAGAGTAATTTTTAATATCTCGTTATTATATCAATTCGATTTAATGTTGCATGTGGTAATCACATGATTTAAGTGGATTAACTCGTTCCTTTTATGCTGTTCGAGGAGTGATTATTGTTAGTATTTGCTCGATTCGTATGTTTTAATTAAATTAGTAGACCATCATTTGAACGTAAATTGTAGTGGGGCCAGAACATATCTGCATGTTCTCGTTCCATCCACACCTCACTCGCATAGTTGGCTAGAACGGCCCGGCTGACTCTCGCTCTATCCACACCTCACTCGTCTAGTGAGCCAGAATGCCCCCCGCTGGCTCTCGACCCGTCCACAAATAAAAATGTCCCTTATACCACTATTACACATATATTAACACCTATATAAACAATTACAACCTACTCCTCTGGTCAGTAGACTCTAGAAAGTCACAGAGGACATATCGATCCTGCTCTGCCATCTTTTCAACGCCAATAAAAATTCTTGATATAAAAATGTTTTGATACTAAAGAACTCTTTAATTAATCCATTAATCTGCAACTAATCGATTACTCTATTAGCAACTAATTGAGCATCCTATATGCATGCGCATTTAGATATATCGATTATTCGAATAATAGATTTTCCACTCCATCCTCATGTCATTCTAATGAAGTGGGCCAGTTTGGCCTCGCTCCTACTACTCGTATTGTCATTAAATACCAGTTAATGTTCTTCAAATCACTTCATATCGGTATCTAGTAATTGTGCATATTTACTACTAGACAAAGCACTTGCTGACATTGCAAATGCCCCACGAACTCTAACAGGTGAAAAGTTATGCTTTTATTAAGTCCTTAGTGACTGTTGCTGTGTTCCATGTTTCAGTTCCAGGGATATATTACAAATATTATTTCTGCCCAGGAAAGTAAAATCCTTTAAGAAACATCAGTGATCCTATCCCCATTATACAATATACCGTGATGTCAGCGGGACGCTACATTGCCTCTTCAAATTGCTAGAGTATCTCCCGAAACGGAAATTGAGAATTATTTCTGTACCAATGTTTTGGGAGCTTCAAGAGAAAGACTGTTCGATTATGGAAACCGTTCGGTTGCTCAAGGGTAAACTATCGTATACCCTAGATTTAAGATATCCTGGAATTCATGGTAGAAAGAGTAGCGTAATTTAAGCACACTAGCGCTGACACATCGGATGCTGCCATTCTGTTGCACCAATAATTTGGGATGCCCCAGCTTCTAAGTACAACGGATCCACTGAAATATTGCCCCGAAAATCAAGGCAATACGCTCCATGAGATAGCATTGCGATTTTATCTCATAGTCCCTGCCTGTTCAGTTCCAGCAGAAGAGATGTTTTCCGCTACAGGGCAAATTATTTCTGGCAGAAAGTCTTGTTTGTCGCCCTAGCGAACTATAATTATGATTTTTAACCATACTAATTCGCATTATATGGACTAACTGCTAAACAATTGATGTTGTTACGATATCCTTCTCATGATTATAACTATGCATCAATTTTGTCATCAGACAGGTGTTCAGTGTGAAACACGAAACAGGATCAAACAACATCAAGACACTGATAGTGGCTTCCATTTGACTTTGACATGCTAGACAAGTAGAATTAAAGGCATATAAATTATAGTACGCAATTGGAAATTATATGTGAATAAGTAAATTTAATGTTAAAATAATGGACAAGCATGGGCCTCATTCGTCATGCATTTCATTTTGCGCGCCACAAATTCGATCGCAGAACTACCGGAAATCTCCGGTGAAACATTCGTAACAACAGCTCTACGACTTGTCCAATACATATATACCTGTTATTATATATATATAATAGATCCCAAGGACGCAAGTAACTCACAAAGCAACGACTCAAATAATATTTCTGTATCCATCATCATGACTGGTTACTAATGAGATGTCTACATAAACACAATAACATTAAGATATACATTAATATGAATAACAAGTTGGCCAACTTACTCAAGTCAAAATTCAAATAACCATTCGTTAAAACTTCCAATATTGAAGAAAAAACCTATTGGCCACGAAAACGTTAGGTTTTATGTTAATTGTAGGAGAACAAATTTTACGATGGCAATGGCTATGAGTATGTATAGGACGGTAAGGTATATCTCGATAGTAGCGCGGCATCTGGAAGTCCGATATGTGTGCAAGGGTTTCTCCGCTAAGCAATAGATGTCTCTGGCGTAGCAGATCCATGTGACGTCGTTAGCAGAAGCTCCGGCGCATTTAGCCTTTGCGACGTTTGCCAGCAGTAGTTGGGTCGTGGCAACGAAGCTGTGAAGTGTTTTGCTGATAACCGACAATGTTCCAGGTATGTGACTTGGCTGGGTTCTAGTGATGTTAATTATGAATATCTGGCTACAGTAACATGTACCGAAAGTTGATCCCTGCAAATAACATAAAACCGTTTTCTACTTTTTTATCGGGGAGCTTAATTTGCCAAAAGTAGATTTCAAATAGCCTATTAAGTGTTTTAGAGCAGTTTAATAAAGTTGTGTTATGAGGGATTTTAAAAAAATTGTGAGATTGAAAAATCTTTTCGGATTTTCTGCAATTAAAACTTTAATATATTTTGGCTATATAATAAAATGTCTTGATAATGGTGTGCTCGAAAGTGTTCAGAATAGAAGTGATATTATTGGGAATAGCTGTCCATGTTAAAGCTTCTATCGAATTTTTACGCAAGTCATGACAACTTTCATGGTAGAAGTGTAAATGTGAATAAAAACTGGCTGAGCAACAAAGACACTGATAAAATTTGTCTCGATTTACAAGCTTCTAAATTAAATAGGTCAGGCTTTGCAATGTTACTGGTTTCGGCCATAAGTACGCCTTGTTATATTCTACCCTTCTGCAAGCAACGCAGGAAATTACTCCTTTTCCGTTCTTGTTTTATAAATTCAGGAGTATATTTGCAATTTAAGAGCATTTGCTTTAAAACATCATTAACGTGAGTGCTTCAAAGCACGTAAATTTTCCATCAGATGTGCCACATCTCGTCATTCTATACATTACGCAGTCCATACGGTCGTCTTAACACTTCAATAGGCAGCAAAAAATGTTATCTTAATTGGCATAACAGAAGTAATAAATATTTGAACGTGCATAAATATTAAATCCGTTTTTTTATCTTAGTTTCACAAAGACCACTAACCGCGGAAGTTACAAACATGTGAAAGCTGCCTTTCGTCAAGGCTCTAGTAGCCATATAAAATGCTGCATTGGGGAACTTGTGCACGATTACTGCAAAAGCCTAGACGTAAGGTACACATTTCGATATTCGGCAAGAGTCTTCTCGTACAGTAAATATATGTAACTACATTGCACGAGCCATAGCATTAGTATCCTTAAATATTTAGGAAATAAGATTCTATTTAAATATAGCATCGGTATAACTGTGTAACTACATATGACGCTTAAAAATAATTTATCGTAAGATAATCACTCGAAATCTTCTAATACCAACCCTGCTTATTCGCTTATGTTTTTCATGCTCTCTCGTTCATACTTACCATGTGTGTAGCCATGACACTGCCAACCAGCTGGCAGTACTGTGAATATCGAGACCCAAAAGTATAGGTAATATATTATAAAGAAGTATACACTTTTAATTCCACGAATTAGGTATGGGAATGGGTACTTGTATTTCACCAATAATAGGTTCACGTACGAAGGAATTGTTGAAAGTCAATGGGGAAATTTGTAGTACTTGAGGTAGAATGTTTTAATTAATTTTAGAAAGATCGAAGCCCGTTAGACAATGACACGGGTGCGTATACGTATCACGGAAGAGGAGCACGTAGCACATACCTTGTTCACGCTAAAATGGGACGCAAGCGTATCTACACGTATAACATACGAACTTACGTAAGAAAGCTGGGCAACTCATATCTCTTCCGCGTGTGTGTGTGTTTAATAGGAATGGAGAATTTTTGTCATAAATTTTAATCACAATTTCAGTTTAAAAGACAAAATGGCTCTTATTTCAGGTGACAATATTGTAGTGTTTAATACCATAGTACACATGGATGGTTTAGCAGTATTATTTATAGAATAATAAACATCGTGCAAGTATAAACAATTGGGGTGTTTTCAAGTTTAACAGAAATTTTGTAGGATGCAGATGAAGTTGCTGTAAATTGTTAAATGGCTAAAATTCTTCCAGATTCGTCAAATTTGTTTAGGCGTTAACGACTGTCTTCGTACGCATCCGTGCATTACAGAAAGGACCTAACGCGGGTACTTTCTTAATAACACATGTTAATGAAAGTGTAAGGCACGCTTTTTGGTTTTGTGGAAATATTTGCTTCAGTATAAAATATATAGTAATATGCTGCTGCAATGGGTTGTGTACCATCGGATATCGCGTATGGTATCGCATAGTAAAATTGGGTGGATGGTCCTATTGCACTACGCGATATAAACGTTAATATCTGTGGAAGTTATCCTTGGTCGAAAACTCCCACATTCCCGTGGCTGCCCCGTTCGTCGGAGATAGGGGTAAGGTAATAAGTAAATGCGCGTGGATTTTTGCCGCCATATTGGTAACGTCATAGTCGCCGTGTAACACGCGGTATCTGGTTGTAAAACCGTTCCAGCACACGTTGCAATTACTTCAGCGCCTTCGCTCAAATTTTGATAATCCGTTTATCGCATCCTTGGATACAATATTTTCAAACAAATTTGGATGTAGTATTGCCGAAACAGGACTCTTAGACCTCGCTATAAATAGTAGCCCAAATATCTCTAATCTCTTGGCATCAGAATTAATTTTTGTAGTTGAAAATTATGAATTTGGCATCCGTGGAGCTAACTTGGTTACTCAAACGTAATAAACATAAATACTCAAAAAATTATCCCCAAATTCTGAAGGGTTATTATTCCTAATCGGAACTGGCCTAAAATGAACTAATTTTCAAACCTTCATGGACTGTCTTAAAGTAGTAGTCACGTTAGTTCTAAGGGGTATATTTTGTTAGGGGTGATAAAGGATAGCGAATAATTTGCTTTATATAAAATTTCCCGCAGAGCGAAGAGCAGAATTGTGCAATACGAATATGAAGTTGAGTATGGATAGTGCTATATGTTAAAATTGAATACCACCCTTAAACAGTACAGCGTGATGTAGGCTTATAAAGGACAGTAAAAAATGTTTAAATTCAATTTGTACAGTAAAAATATAACTATATGAAGTCAGAAAATACGTAACTTGTATCTACATACGTCAGCCTAGAGAATAAAGTTTAAATATCTTTGAAACAGAAAATATGTATAAAACACTAAATTACTATTTTGTCAAAGATCTTAATTATGGGCATATTGGCAAATATTAAGTTTTAGTTATTTTTAACGCGTAAGTAAATGGCTTTTTAAAAGTTTAAAGTGTTGCGGATATTTTGTTTAAAAGGATTAAACTCGCGAAAGGATTAATTTCGTATTTCTTGTTTGTATTGGTGAAAATATCATGGATATTTTTATGTAATGCATGTTTATTCAATGTTAGTGTAAACGCGCTTCTACATATGTAGTTTCGAGGTTGAATGTTTGTAATTGTCCCTTTTGGAAATAGTCTTGACCAGGTAAGAGGTATTCCCTCAGAATATCATATTCGCTAGGTTTAATATACATTGTGTAGTATCTTCCTCAAGAACTGCACAATTTTCATATTGCCACATTAGTAAATGTTTAATTCGGATACTTATATAAGTATTTAATTTGGGAAGAAGGTATGAGGCGTGGCATATTGAAAACCCTTCCAAAATCAGAAAACCTGTATGAAATTAAAAATTCAAGCAAAAAAAATTAAATCGTTCAAAATGTTTGATTGTAAGCATTAAGATAGAATATTCGTAGAGGTTCATTAAAAAAATCGGTATTCCTGTGCCTAAAACTGCTGATTCATAAGTTTATCATGTCTAAAATCTGCTTTCCCATACTGTTAATCCTCAGAACATAGTTAAAATACGTTGTGTTTTTGGTAGTAAGTTATATTGACTTGCAGGTTTTCGCGAGATCCCTTCCGTTGAAAGAAATTGGTTGGAAAATTGGTCAAGTCCTGGGAGCCAAGTTAATTGAATACTTGGATGACATGGTGTTGAGTCCTGCAATCTCAAGGATACGAGACTACTTTCAGAGTCCCAAAGCTGATGGTAAGTTGCTGCTCTTTGTCGATAGCAAAGTTGCTCTTCGAAGGTCAAGTAAACTTATTTTAATAGTTAGCAAATCACCTAGATATTGTGTACGTCAAATTAAGATTGTAAAAAATCCTTGCAGAGTAAAATAGCTGGTAGTTTGTCGGTATAATTTTCCTTTTAAGTTTTGTACCTTTGGTAAGTGTGTATATACCCCGTATTCGTTAAATTGGAAACAAATGGGTGGCCATCCAAATGATTTTCTCTTGAACACCATCGAGTAAGAATACTTGAAGCTTTGAATTTGTCCACACCACTGGAGTTATTTGGTTTGTGTTGACTTGTCTGCGGGTGTGGTGACAATATTTTTGCGAAGTAAATTAGTTTCCTTAAATTTTCAAAACTTAGGAGACTTTGGACTAAAATTGGTTACCTTAAATAATTTAAATCAACGCAAGTTTAAAAGTGCGACAAATCTTACATCCACGTATAGTCATTAGTTTTAACCACAAATGACCAAAAATTCAAAATTTCGTAGGCTGCTATTTTGTGATCGAATTCAATGTATTAAGAAGGAAAGAACATACATAGCATAGGTGTTGAAGGTCAAAAACCCTGCGCTGCTGTGAACTTATTTCGTAGAGAATATTTCGCAGCTTTTAACACTCGGTGATTTACTATTGCAATTAGTCTTCAAGCGCAACCGTTCCCTTCCCGGTAGACCTTGGTTACGACCCTTAAGATTCATTGTTTTTGATAGACAAGACGTGGAAGTTGATTCAGGAATAGGAATCTTCGTCTTCATTACTGTTGCAGTTCTAAATTAATCTTATCACCAGGCTTTCGGAAACTCCTCTGCCTTTATCTGGTTTAAAATACGTGCTCTATAAAATACGTAATAAAGCTAAAATAACTTGAAACAAAAGATTGGCGGGCATTACCATTTAGCGTCACTTAAAATGGAATTTATTTTTTCATTTTGTTTTTACTTGTTTAGTAAGACTCCATTCACTTATTTATTAAATTAACTGTTCATGCATGCTGTCCGAATTATCCCCTATACTTTAATTAACTAGCGTAAGCTGGCTGTAAACTGTACACCACATAAAACACATACGACATAATGTTTTAAAAATTGCAATAATCTGTAATCACGCACACAGAGAAACTGATTTGAAGAAAGCCTAAAGCCTTTCTTGGTAACACTGACGGTGGGTGAAAAAAAATAATTATATTGGCGGCCACAATTTTTTTTTTTTTCAGTGTGGTATTTATAGTGTATAGGAACTAAATAAACATTCCTGCTATTTGAGAAACCCCCAGAGAAACTCCTCGAAAAAAATTAAAGAACATGCGTGGTTAATGAAAGATGGGCACAGAAAGATAACTGGGCAAAAATGTAATATCAGTCGGAGAGGACTTGGTTCAAGTGCAGTTTGCTTTATAGATACAGACGACAGTACCAAAGAACCCAACCACTCAAGAATAGTTTGCGATACATATTGTGTATAAACTGTAGAATTGTATCCGCACGGCCTAAAAAAAAAGAACCACGACCGTGGCTGCCCCGTTTGAATGTCGGCAAGGTAGTTGTTTTGGCAATTATGTTAAAAAAAGTCATTACAGCAGTTTTGCTGGCGTCGGTGTTTTTTACTTGTATCTCGGTAGCTTATTTGCATTTCCAAAATCTGCTGAAACTTTTAAATGGAAAATATATTTAAATGCTGTAAATGGAAAGTATGAAGAAAAGAGAATGCATTTCAATAAAATGTTGCTTGATTTTAAATGTGTTCTGAAAACTGGAGAAAGTATAAACATGACAGACTTAGTTTAAGTTCCCGTCTAAACTGTAACAGCAAAGTTGTTTCCAAATGCAGTCTTCTCAGATAAACTTGAATTTAGTCACGGAAATAGTTTAATTTATATGACTGCCATGACGAACATTCAAATGTTATAAGGAAAAGTAAATAATTTTTTTCTAGAAAGCAGATTACACTCAGGGTCATTAAAATAATTACAATATATTACCAGGCGATGTATTATTCCCGTGCTCAAATTAGTTTTCTAATTACAATGCACTCCAAATGTAAAATGTTTGTACTTTGTATACAATTAAGTCGCCTATTGGTTAATGTGTGACGGACATGTTTTGATTTAGCCACCTTTCGCGTCAGCATGCAAACGTCAGTTGGTCGCCCTTGACTAAGAATGTTGAAATGTGAAAGCCATTAACTTGTTTGATAACTCTTTTGTTAGTTTTAACCCTATTTTGCTTCAGCTGTCACTGAATTAATTTTTGAAATGTCAGTGGTTCGAAAGGTATTTTGAGTATAGCACAAGGCAAGGAATTCAATATTTTAAAATGTAATGTTAAGGAATATTAATCTCAACAATGACCACCCTTGTGCTCTTTCAAGCATACATTTAATAGATTCGCGAGATTAGACTGCATTTTAATATTTTATTGCAAATACCTAGGTACCACTCAGTGTTGTATCCTTTTTTAAGCATTCAATTACTGTTCTGATATTACTTATTTTGGTATCCCAGTAGTATTTTTTAAATGACCCCTAGATTATGACTGGATTTACTATGATAAGGGTGTTGCTATTCTAGAAATGTTTTAAAAGAAATTATTAGAATTTGACACTATAAAATTTTGCTACGTTTAGGCATGCTAATGTAACACGTTTATGGTATCTGCATGTAAACATGTACCGTCCCAAAGAAATCAGGGCGGTGTCAGTTTTTCCCACGCAAAATCGAAGATCTTGTGAAATTCTTTATTCTTATTCACAAATAAAACCACCACAGCGCTAGTTTTAATATTTGCTGTATTATTACGCTCAGTCTAAAAAGCGTAGGAAATCCCTGTTCTATGGAGGCATGGCTGCAGCAAGTGAGCTTCATTAGTGTCGGGAATTAAAATTTCGTATATCAGACCTTTTGTTGTGCAGATGCTACTTCATAGTAGTGAAATTCTTAAGCAATGTGGTTTATGGTTAGTCAAAAATATTCATGGCCGAATAAATAAACAATGAAATAAGATATGAAACGATCTTGAACAGTATGCGTCGCCTGACAGCTCACTTACGCGTGCTATTGTGTGGATGAAATTACCCGTTAGTGCACTACAGGTAGCTAAAATGGGCCAAAACGTAAAGAAAGCACAGAAGAAAAAAAAAATGTAATTACACCACAAAAACCTAATACCTATATTCCAAAATCGCACATATTTTGATGTTATACTACAGAGTATTGCGAAGTGACATAAAGAAAACTTAATAAACAAGGATAAACCTAATACACCCAAAAAAAACTTCATACTAGAGAAGATACCGAAGAACTAAACTAACGTTGGAACTATCCGCGCTCGTACGCATTAAGGGAAACTGGTTCTCTCAGATTGTCCATAGCCTTTTCAACAGAGCAAGATACAGGTCAGGGCACCATGAACGAAACTAAATATCTAAAACGAACCAAAATAAGAATAATATATTCGCAGGATTGTAAAACTAAAGGCACAGACTTCTGGGACAGTGCTTTTTGCAGATAAAAGCAAGTTGCACATATTCCATAACTAAGTTTGCAAGTGTAAAGGTCGAAAACTGAGGTATAGCTTCAACCTTCAAGCTGTTGTGAAACGTTGTGGTGGAATAATGGTTTTGTGGGTGTCAACCTTAAAAATGAAACTAGAATTCATTGGCGAACGATCGGCAGATGTGTATATTTGGACATACTGAAGAGCCATTTACAAAATAGTGTAGATATGTTGGGTCTTGGAACTGATTACTTTCAGCAGGACGACGATAGAAAACTCTAGTTTCAACCTTACCTAATATATTATACCATCCCCATGCTCAAAACGCTACCATAAACCTCGACCTAAACCCTGTAGGGTAGCATTGAAATGAATTTGCGACTAAAATAATATGGGAGGTAACCAGCAAGAAGACTTAAGTGTTGAACGGCAAATGTCTTATTTTTCGGAGAGAATTTTTTGTTATATTTATAATCACTTATCCATTTTCAAAAGCGCACGTTGTCTATTAGATCTTGCATAGTGTTTATTCTTATCTGTTAACATGTATTTAAACTTTGATGAATAAATATAAATCATATTTTAGTAACGGTAGAAATGTAATTTTCTCTACCAGCTAAAATATAAGAACGCGCACACATACATACACACACACAAAACAATGACTGACAATGAAGACCCGCGACGACCTGAAATTTTATAAGTGGGAAAGTTGAAGTAATTAAGAAAATGTTTAAATGAAAAGTTCATTATGTTAAATAATTGTAAACACTCGTCAGGAATATGGTTTTATTTATACAAAGCAATTAATTGGTTTGGTTCTATGGTAAATGTAGCCACACAGCTCAGGACGCCGTGTGCCCCAGTTTTTGGATTGCTTTCATGTGTTTAGTGTATGTGCTGGGGGTGTGCTCCATTCCTACCACACTTCATTCTACACGATGGCCAGAAATAATTTGTTTCTCAAATTGAGCAGCAGCTGGCTTACCTTGGCGCCACTCCTTGCTCTGGCACTCTCAGGCGGGAACAACGTGCGGATTATTGCTAGTTGTAGTTAAACTGTTGCGATCCTAGTGCACAACCGGTTGACTTCTGTCAGCATGTGTTGCAGGTAGCAGTGGCGATGACTTGTTGATCAGACAGCGTCCTGTGGAGCCCTGGTTGGAGGCAGTGACACCGAAGATCTTGAACCAGCTGACGCCCGAAGATGGCAACTCCTTATTCATAATGACTCCGGAAACTGTGCTTGGTCTCAAAGATGTGAGTACGTGAGGTACTTAATTCAATCTATCGTTATTCGCAGGATTTTTAAATTATCTTCCGGCTCTGAACGCTGTATTTTTCCGAGACAATCTTGTATTCTTTCACAGATTAAGATCGCGACTGATTCGTTCGCCAGACTCTTCCTTAAGGTGGAGTTTTACACTCTAGTCGCCCAGCATGGAATGTAGTAAAAACATCGCATTTCATTTAGAAAACTTTCTTTGGCAGAAAGACATTTGGGCTTCAATATATAAAGATACTTGGAATTAAATGGCCTGAGCCCTTGCAAAAGGATTGAAGGCCTTTTCGTCCAGTCTGTCTTTAGTAACACGTAATTAAGACCCGCTATACAATTAGTAAGCAGGCAGTTTGCTTCAAAAGTAAAATTGTGCGTATTCAAGAGAAAATTTTGGTAATAACTTTGGTCAAACATGCTATGAAAATGTTGACATTTGGGAAAATATAGCATGTAAGCCTACCAACTAAAGAAACAAGTTTATTTGAAATTCTACACAATAATTCACCTACCCAAATCTGGCATCAACATAAACCTCGGCAAATAATTCGGTCTTCACGTATCACGATACTGACAAATTTTAAACCTAAATTTATTATGCTTCCACTGAAATAAATTCGCCTCAGTGACTGGAATTACACGCCTGTTCTAAACAAGGTTTCTATTATATTCTTTAGACAAGCACTAGGCCAGGTGTAAAAAAAATGTGTGGCTACAAGTTACAATCTGAATTCAGTTGAAAAGTAAGGTTTTAACATATGATCCGGAATTATTTATAGTACTAATTTTAAAAACCAATTATATATGGCACGTAAAGTAGTGAGGTTATAAATTTGAGAATTGAGTCTAAAACGGTATGCTGTAAGGAAATGATTGGAAGCGGTAGTTACATTCCCTAAATTTTTTATTGTAAGAAACATTGTAATTTATATTTTGTTCAGTATGTTTTTAAGTAATGTTCCTCCCACTGTTAAGTCGCAACTTTATATCGTAAATTTATTTTAATCTGTGCAAAATGGTTTCATGGAGAAAGCTGCTTGAAACTTCCCTTGGAGAAACGACTAAAATTTCCCTGCCTTCTAGGCGTATAGTCCTCTAAATATGCCACAATTAGTTTGCTTTTACTACTTCCTAATATCAATCTAAATTGTTTAGTTTTAAATCCCCAAAACGTGACGATAAATATTTGCGTGAAGTAGTTTAAGAGAAGTATGTGAAGATTTCAGCGAATTTTTATGACTTGCAGATGTTTGAAAAAAAATACACTACAATAACTTAATAACTTCAAATTAACTGCAGTAAATATCTGCACGTCACTTGTGCAATATGTTAAAGCAATAACATGGCATTCAGTCAAACAATTATGTATTTATGGTCAGGTATATTGTAGAAGATAATGTGTACTACCTTAGACTAGTTTTCCACTCGCCTAAATAGTCACCGAGCCTGCAAATTGCATAGTTTATTTTAATAGTCTAACCTATTACTTTGAACGTAACGTTCTTTGTTTCAGGAAATTGGAGCAAACAGATATGGGGCGGATGTCTATGTGCGCAGACTATATGGAGGCATTTATGAAGTAAAGGTTTGTACATAACAAAGATTGATCTTGCAGCCGTAGTTCTAACCATTTTGAAAGCATCCTTTCGGTAAAGCAAGTTGGAAGCAATTTTTGAGATGTAATAATGAAGTCAGGTGTTGATGTTTTACCTCCATTTTTTTTTATGATATTACACATTCAATATAAAGACGTGGAATACATAGGATGCATATTTTGCTAACTGTAATTCGCGTAGCATTATGGAAATTAAATATAAGTTTCGGTGCAACTTATAAATACAGGACCCTTCATGAATTCAAAAAGTAAAAGTTGGACAATGTTTCGATATGGTGCATAGTCGGTTAATTCGATAATTTTATTAAGGTACAGTCATATGTAAAGTTCCGTGAACATGTACAATAAAAAAAATGTAATTTGCTGCCATGTGATACTCGAATGTGTAACACCATGTCTAGCCCCATCAGTACAATGGAATTTTACATAGGAACTTGTACTCTTAGTAATCGGTAACTAAATTTGTGCCTAAATGAACACTGCAGTATTCTCAGTAGGAATTATGTATTCTAAGCTATTCTGCCCCCTTTTTGAATATATACAGCTAGTCGATCAAATTCAAAGGTTTATCTACCCTTAATTTTGCATTGGTTTACTTAAGACAAACTGCTGTCGGCAGGTTACATCTAACCAAGAACTTGCCTTTTGAACAAAAGGGGGGGGGGGGTTATGCGAGTGCTGTCGGGACTTACTGACTCGTGTAATGTAGCAGTGGCATACAGTGCGCTGCTTAGTCAATTTCCTATGTATCATTTTTAGCCAATGTTTGCCATATGCTATTTTTACAGGTACTCTGGAAGGTAGTTGATATCCTAAGCACAGTTATGAAAGTAGTCTTCCCTTTCAGCCACTTTTATTTTCATGATTGTGTGAATATTGAAAAATATATTCCAAATGTCTACTGGATTTGCTATTTCTCTCTGTATGTTGGACTTAATTTAAGTGTTTGACAGTTGCACGACTTGTACCCTCGCGTTGGTGTCATTTCTGAGGCACTCGCCACTGTGGGAATATGCCGCATGTTGGAGGCCTTTTGTCTTGCCAGAAAAGTGGGTGCTGGCTGTGTAATTTACCTCGTTTTTTTACTTATCCCACCATGCTTCATCCTAGCCACTCCCTTGTAGCTCTTCGGCACATGGGAGTTTAAAAAGTAGCAGCAGATTCCGCTTTTGATCAGAGCCGGATGTCATTGCTGAACACATGCCACCTAATTTTTACAAGTTTTTTCACATCCAGCACGCAACTAAAAACTATGTTAATTTTGTATTAAATTGTAGAATTTTTTTTGCCATGTAAATTTGTGTAAGGTTGCTTTCTGAATATGCTTGTTCAGTGTTACGCACGTGTTAATTCGTCTGATTACCTGGGAAAAAGCAGTTTTGTGCACTTGTTCTCTTCTAGCAGATGGCACTGTTTATTCGGAGTGATGGAATACACGTCCCCCGAGCTAGGAACAACGGGGCTTTTAAATTAAATCAGTCGCCATGCACAAAGGTTACATGCACTGTCCCAGAGCGGGCGGCGATATTTAGGGCGGGAACACACGGCACCGGAAAACGCCCGGGCGCCCAGCCGGGCCAGTTTTAACCTTGCACCGTGCCGGGCACCTGTGTGTGATGCCCAATGCATCTTTCATCAAAACTGGATGGAGTGGACCCAGCTCGTGGAGCTTGCAGTGTGTTCCCGGCCTTGGGAACACAGTGTTAATTCTAAGTTTCACGAAGAAAAATACTTGTTTAAAATTATTGGTTCCGGGCAACTGCTCGGAATTCTTAGCTTGAAACAGTCATGGGGCGTTCGAATGTATAAATTGTTATCGAGCAGTCGGCAGGCTAACATTTCGTAGTTAAATCAATATGGTAGGCGTAGTTATCAAATGCGGCCTTGTATTTTAATATGGAAATAAATTAGTAGTCATTGCTAGAGTAGAGCGTTATTTAACGCAAGTTATAATCCTTTTTTCGAATTTGTTAAATGTTTTGCACGGATAATATATTCCATTTATACTTTTATTTTTGGATCGTCTTGGATTGAAACTGTACCAATGCTCAAGCGTTATTTCTTGGAACGCAAGCCTCTGGAACATTGAACAACGTAATCGTTAATTCCCGGAACGTTTAGACAGGCGATAAATGTTTTACAGCAACCTGTAATAAACATAACGTGTTACTTGGAACGAATATCATACAGCACCTTTGTGTTGTAACTTGAGCACTCACAGGCACACTAAGGCACAAGGTCGGCACATAATACAATTGGAATGTGGGATCTAGATTTCTGTGTAGAGTATCGAAACCATAAATTGTGGGAGTGCTCATATTTTACTAATTACAAAAGGTTATATAAATATATAGGCACGCTTGAGGTACTATGCAAAGACATTATAGTTCTAAAACAATTTATTAACTAGCCTATAGGCGATTATAGGGAAAGTAAATCACTAAAAGCATATTTCCTTAAAACATTTTAATTTCTCTTGACCTACAACAAATAACAAAAAATTAGAGCTTGATAAATAACTAAATAAAACTAGATTTCTCTGAAAGGGGGAGATGAGTATTAAATTTGTTTATTATGAGTAACAGTAGCACTATTTTTATTAAATTAAAATTTTAATTACAATATTTTATGAATTTTCTTTTCAATAAGCTGAAATACATATTTTCTAATTAAACTGAAAAAAAAAATTGTTGAAAAAGTTTCAAAAAATAGATCTTCAGTCGTCACGACTAAGACAGTTAGGAGCACTGCCGGGCACATGCAGCAGGAAAAAAATTGGACACTCGGACGACGAAAGCATTTGGGATGTTGCTTCGGTAGTGGCCAAAGAAGTGGAATCGTGGTCGAAAATGACCACGCTACGATCTGGTGTGCAACTCTCATCCCAGAAAGGATGAAAAATATTGGCCACGAAGCTAAGCTATCAGTCGGACCACTATAAAATTACTATCGGAAAATAATAGTGCGCACACAATACGATCATATAAGAAAGGAAATAACAGCCAACATATTACCCAAAGCGGCGGATGAAAATGCTAGAGCATCACAAGGATGCCGAAAGATTCCTCAAGATACAAATGTTAGCAGACTAGATTTTGCATGTAGACGTGAAGTAACCTTGAGGAAACGCACACTCATACCAAGGTATGCTCCGGACGTCAGTCTCGGGCCACATATCAATACAAAACTATTGTTAAAGTCGAGAGATGTATAATGATTAAATAATGGCTTTCTTCCATTCTGATAACTAAAATTACGAATTTGTAAAATGTTTTGTAGGTAAATAATTAACAAACATTAAGAAAAGTGTTTTTCTTTAAACAAACGGCAAAAATGTAAAATGCACATGTAAATATTTAAACATTACTACACAATTTTCAGATAACTCTTTTTCACAACTTCAGAGTAAATAAACAAACTAAGCACATCTAGAGAAGTTTCAAATAGAAAACGATTAGGGCGAAATACAGATTAAATGAGAACGTAATTAATGAAATCGCAGACATAAAACCAGTGCAAACACAAGTGACGCACAATGAAAATCGTTGCATGAAAGTAACAGTTGGCCCATCCCTAGTCAATGTAGCACATGTATTGTGTTATAAGGAGTTATAATTTTACTATTATAACAGCATACATTTAAGTTTCGAGGAAGCATGGAAAGCTCTATCAAACGTGCAGCTCAAACATGCTTCTATGCATATTGCAGACATTTGAAATTCATTTTTACATGTGGAATATTAATACAAACCCGTAAATGTATGAATGATAAATTAAAATAGTTAAACATGTTGGTACACAACCAGGCATACAGAATGTTGGAAAATTATTTAAGGTAAAATATCCTTGCGTCTAGGGAAAGAAATGTTACGCGAATATAGAACCGGAAAGGCTTAGTTTCTCTACTACAGCACCTATTACATAACGAACAGTATAATAATACCCGGGGGTTTGGATCATAATTGTGAGGAATGGCATCGCAGCTGTCGTGTACATCGAACAGTGCGCTGCGTCCGATCAAACTGCCAGTTTGACACGACTGGTATGGGGCCGCAATCACTCTACAGCAGTGATGGCATTCCACGTAGGATTCGGCACGCGGGCCGTGAAATGGGAGTTATGTAATGGGAGTTATGTAATGGGAGTTATGTAATGGGAGTTATGTAATGGGAGTTATGTAATGGGAGTTATGTAATGGGAGTTATGTAATGGGAGTTATGTAATGGGAGTTATGTAATGGGAGTTATGTAATGGGAGTTATGTAATGGGAGTTATGTAATGGGAGCTGTAGTAACTAATCCTTAGTCGTGGAAATATGCAGTATCAACTGCAAGACATATTACTCTTAAAAATATTCTTAAATTTGGAAACTCCGCAGGGCTCTAATTAGTATGATGCAGAGTAATATAAATGTCATTGATGTATCCTCCCGTATTCTAAAAGCGTGCTATGTTAAAATAAAATGTTTTAAAATTTGTACTGCGTTCAACCTGGAAACAAAGTATTAATATCTAGGGTATTTGAAGTAAACTTCAATGGAAGAAAGATAAATCGTAGTCTCTAATAGCTTGAAACACCAATAATTTTCTGAAATTTGCTATAATGGAAGTGTAGTAGTGACTTTGCAGTCCATCATTAAGCGGTATAATGACAAACAATCGACGGTAAAATAAGGTCGTCCACGGAAGCATACTAAGAAAATTACTAAGAATGGTGGCAAAAAATCTTAAATTGGCAGCCTCAGAACCATCGGCGTATGTGCATGACAAATTAGGAAAGGACATCACTCAAAGGGCACTTCGCGAAATCCTAAACGGCTCGGGATACAAAGCCAGGGCACCGATAATAAACTTCAATAAAAATAACAAGAAATTGAGATCTTAATTTGTGCAGCATTAAGTCCAAAGCAAACAGAATTCCGGGATAAGATTTTATTTACTGATGAAAGTAAATTAAATATTTTTCAAAATTAAGATATAACTCTGGTTTGGAGGAGACCAAATACAGAACTCGACTCGTAAAAAAATGCAAGCAACGGTGAAGTATGGACGCGGTAAGAATGGTATGGGGATAAGTGGCAGCCTTTTGTGTTAGGAAACTTCTTTTTAGAGAAGATAAGATGGACACAAATGTATATTTGAATATTCTCAAAGAGAACGTGCAGAAAAGTGTAGATTACTGCAGTCTTGTCAGATATTGCTTTCAACAAGACAATGGCTCTTATAAAAAGGCTGAAACTGTCCGCCTGTGGTTGGTGTAAGACACTCTGCGTAATACACTACAGCAGTCCAGATCTGAATACAATCGAGCACATGTGGAGTTAACCCTTGAGAAATAAAACATTAAAATACTGGAAACACTTCTTGGAAAGTCTTTTACATGAATGGCAAAGTATTAAATCAGACTACAAGGAAACTGTTCATTCCATGCCAAAGATGTTGAAAGGGGATTCATAGGAGAGGAATGTACATAAGGTATTAAGTTTTCGCTTTGTTTTCGTCTGAGTATTAATACTTTTTCACAGTGCAAAGATGCAATTATTTATTCTATATTGTTGTAAATGCTAGTTATATATTTTTGTAAATGTGTAAAATTTGTGTGTGCGAAATGCATTGTTGAAATTCGAATGGGTTTTTTTAGTTTATAAAACGGGGAAAAAATTAATTTCCTATAATGCAATGTATCTATACTTATTTCCATGTTTGTAGGTTGATATAAAGTTTTTTCTTACAACAGACATGAAGAGCTTTCCCAAAGAATTGGCATGTAATTTTACAACAGCCTGTACTTATTAGTTTTTAATTATCTATTCGTTCTCAACACAGTATGTTTAATAGTGGTTAGGTTATTTGCTTAGTTATTTAATCGCCCTTTTTTAAACGAAACTCCGCATAATCGCTTTTAATTTGTTTTAAATAGTGAAATAATTAGTTGCTGTATAGTAATGATTTTTGGAGGGCAGCTTTTGTCAGATTTGTAAATTAATACAAAACACACACAGAACAGTAGGCTCTGAAAGTTAGTTTTTTGGCCCGTTATAGCCTAGTTTGAAGAGTTTTTCAAAATTGTATAACCAAATCTGGTTAGTTGGCGTACTTTTTTGTGGGGTTCATGACGGCGAGCACTCTTTAGACGTATAAAAAAAATTACTGCCTCAAACTGCGTATATTTTATAACGTAAGCAATGACCGCAATACTCGAAGTTAACTATAGGCTGCTCACGGTAAAGTGAGCACTTTTGAGGCCCTAGTTACTTTTCCTTTCAGCCATTTTTTACCCATTCACCACATTTTAAAATAAATATTTCCACGTAATACAGTGTGTATATTCCACCTAACCTTGAAGTTGACGTCAAAGGCTAAAATAAAATATATTTACTGTTATTTCAAGTGAGATGGCTTTCAAAACTACTCACTTTATCGTGAACAGCCTATTGTGACCAAACTTTTAACTAAGACTAGTAAGACGTGTCCTTAAAGGAAAGTAATTTGGGACAAAATTATTCTGTATTAAATAAGTTGATAGATTGCCATCGGCTGTGCTTTTAGTAGCCTTTAAGTTCATGTCAACGTATACGCATTTAAATATTACACGTGAAGCAAATTATTTTTTTTCGTATCGGTAAGCAAAGTTGTAGGCCTTAGCAAATGTTTGTGTTATTACCTTTGGAAACGGCGTGGCTGAACGAATTTTCACAATTTGCATAGCAGCAAATATTACTGTAAAAGTATGGTATAAAATATTGTATAAATTCTGTTCAGTCATAGTTTAAAAATTTCTTTCGTTATGGTACTAATAATGTAATAGCGACTCCCTCAATTTGCTTGCGCGTAGCCGTGTATCAGTGATCTGCGAGGTATTTATGTATTCTACTCTTTAATTGTGTTAAACATAATTCTCCAGTCACTTAATGATTGAATGAAACGCGTAGTTGTGGATGTTTATTTTAGGCTATTCTGTTCACGACCTAAATCATATTGTTTTCGGAAGTGTTGACCAGTTAGACATGTTTTAACATAATATAACCGTGAACACAAATATTCACAAACCAATATTTGCTGAAATTAACATTTACGCGATTATAATGCTAATTACATTTATTTCCATTTGTTAATAGCATGACCTAGATGTAAACACAAGCTGAAAGGCGTATGGCAATGTTTATTTCGATAGGTACGCGAAAAGATACGCAACCAATGAACTGAAAGTAGAAATGTAACAGGGTTTTCAAGTGCTCACTTTAGCGTGAACAGATCTTAACTTAAATGTACCGTGCTTTAAATCAAATAAGATAGTATTCTGCAACAAGTAAAGCAGTTCTCTAATAGTTAAACGTATAGAATAAGTCATTTAATAATTTTACAAATAACTTAAAAGCCGAAATTAATAATACTCGAAATCCAGAACTTATTTTTTTTTTACAAAAATTAAATTTTATATGGTTGCAGGTTATCGGCGTATCGTTAAAAAGCTTCGTATGTAGTGAAAATGTTATTTTATCCACGCCAAATTCAATACCTGTGGGGTAAGAGGTTGGCAATACTATTCTATATCAATTGTATAAAGTTACGAAGCCAGTTATCAGTCAATATTACGTATATTAGGTATTCCAAATGTTCTTATGCTTGGCATAATGTTGGTCAAGCACACATAGTTAACAAAACAAACTGGTTACGTCAGCAACATGTAAGCAATGCTATTCAGGGAGCAAACAAGGAAGTTGTAACTAAACAGTATTAAGAGAATACGGAAGGGAGAAAGATGGCATTAAGTTGTGTTATCTTATTTCCAATCGACTCTGTAAGAACAGGAAGGAGGGAAGGTGAATACTGTAAGAGCTTCTTGTTAAACTATATTACTACATTTATCTACGCTAGCATTTCCAAATTTTTCATAATCTTTCACATCATAGTTTAACCAGCAAACTCATAACTTTTACCTTATGAAATTTGTGTAAGAAATGTGCCCTGCATAATGCAAATGCTTTCTAAAGTAAAAGCTTTTAACGTAGCATACCTGAATATTTGTTCATGAAAGTTAATTTATGGGAAAAACAATTTACACTATCTGCTAGAAATCTTTATTTTTCAAACACCACGGTTCATTTTGTCATATTAGCTAAGGCAGTTTATGTACTATGAAAGTATATCCTTATTTGAAAAGGAAGTATCACGCTGAAGGTGCTATCCCAGGCTAAAGTAAATGGGCACAGTCATAGGACATAGTAGTATGTATACATTAAACATCCAAATATTGTATCGCACAAAGCATGTATTACAGGAGACCATTTGCAGGGTGCACTTAGCATGGTTTTAGACCAACCGTTACACAGGTGGAGATACGATCGGGCATGGAGGTATACAGAAGTAGGGTGTTCTAAGGAAGATTCTGGTGCAGCGGACCCTCCAAATCCATGGTAGTGGCTGAATAAAATGCCGCCTAATCTGGTCCCAAACTTTCTCAATGGGGACCTTGCTGGCCAAAAAGGGATGTTGACGTCACGAAGGCATGCGAGAGATAGCAGTAACTGAGCCGGGCATTAAGCTGCTGGAAAATGGTGTCCAGTTGCACCAGGCAGAGGAGCGCACGTTGGTATCTACTTACACAATTTTAATGTGTGTAAATTCACCCACTCATTGTGTTAAAACATTAATGTATTTTTACTGCTACATAGTTGATTAACACCCAATGTTAGTACAACTGTAAATCTTCAATTGTGTAATTTTACGACTGTGTCAACTTACATTACATTCTGGAGTATCTATGAGCGTAAATTTTCAGATAACAAATTTTCGGTGATTTTACAGTCTGCATAATGTGCTAAAATGAGTACAATATTTGAAATTTTACACTAATGTCCCTGTGAATTTAAATATAACTTTTTATAATATGAGATCTAGTGGTAGGCAGTAGAACTACTTCGAATTCCTTCTATGTTTAAAAGCAAATCCTAACTGCCGCTGATAGTATGCTGACTTTTGTCTAAAACTATGTATTCTATATCCATTGTTACCCTCATTCTGAGCGAGACTTAAGTGAATATTCTGGCCATAATATTTTATTTTTTAATTTTACCGTCAATTTTATTTTGTCCCAGCTAATTGTTTCCTTTTACCTTTATATGTGCATAGCCTGGCGCGGTCACGACCTATAGGGGAGGTTGATGGCGGGTGTATGCGATGATCCCCGACCAGGTGAAGCCGAACCTGGCCGTAGCGGACTCAGGCTTGAGGTCTCTCTCTGACCGAACGCCAGCCAGGCTCACCCATCCCTTCTTCCCACCATACCCACTCTCGCCCTCCTCCCTCCACTTTTGGAGTCGCAATCTAACCGCATTCGCAGTGCTCTGTCGTCAGGCAGGCTCTTCTCCAGCATCAACTTCTACATCAACTTCCTGGGGCCGCAAAGTCGCCGCAGGGGCGTTTTTCTCGCACTTCCGTTTACACTCACTATGGTCCACTACCTCGGATACCTCTGTTTCTAGCAGCGGCGAGCGTACGCCTCCATGCTCTAAAGCTCCTCTGAGCCCTACCTGTCTTTACCTGCTTCTCTGAACATGCCTGTGCTCGAGCCTCCTGCTTAGACTACTTCTGTGCCACTGATTGTCGATCTCTCTTCGCCTCCCAGTGATTTAAACAGTGCCCAAGAGCTCCGTCTACAGCTGGAAGAAAAACTTCGTGTGCTCGCTGCCGAATCTCCAAATGCTGCTGATATCCGCCGTCGTCAACTTACACTTTCTGCTGCTTATCCGCTTGCCACTACTACTGTTGACTCCACTGTATCGCTCCCTGCCTCTACTCCTGTCATCTCTGCTTAGTCTTATGCTCCACTGCTGATTCCAGACTCCGTGCCTACCACCTCTGGATCATCGCTGGATGTCATAGCTTTTCCTTCGTCCTTTGCTCCTGCCGACTTGCCTGTTCGTACCGCTCAGCTTGCCCCGCTTCCACTACTGTTTTCTGCTTCTTTGCTTGTCTCGTCTTCTCCAGTTTCCTCTTATTCCCACTATTCTCGACCTTGTTTGTCTTCTCCCTGTCTGTCTTGTTGTCCTAGACTACCTCTTCACGCCCATTCAGTCATCGCCTGTGGGACACGACGTGGAATCGCCTCGTCATTGCAACTTGGTGTCCTGTCAGTGGTTACCCCTTTCCTTGTTTTTTTTCCACGTACTATGTGGCTTCTACTGTTGCCTTCTCTTCAGGTTCCTCACACCATCTATGCTCCGCTGCATTTGCATCACTCTGTGCTGGTTTAACATTCTTACCGCTCTCTTTTCAGCCATCAGTCTTCCTTTCCTCCACCGGCATGGATGCCCTACCTGGTGCTGCTGAGCTACCGGCATCATTTCTTCACGACTCTGCTGCTGCCACTCCACCACTTTTCACCACCACTCTGCTGATGGATGACTCCTTCGCTGCCCGACCAGTGTCCTCTACTGCTTCACAGTCGAATGTGGTTGCCTCGGAGGTGCACATGGATGAATATGGGTTCTTCATCCCTGCCTGTCGCCGCTCTCATCCTCTGTCCACCAGCATGCCACATCCAAAACCAGTTCTCCCTTCTTGCCGCTGATCTGGATGCCATCAGTTTCTTCCCAGGGTGCTGCCTCCTCACCTCCTTCCCAACAGCCAAGTTCCAAGTGCATCAAGCCTACCCAACCCCCTTCCTCTACTTCTGCTGCTGCTTCCTGTTCCACTCAGACTGCTGCTGCTGCTGCCAAGCCTCCATGTATGCCTCCCATTTCGTGCCTTATCTCCCTCCTACCAGCCCTTCCTTGCCGCCCGCACTCTCCAGCAACATCTCAAGGGCAAGCTCTGTCACCTCTGTCCAAGATCTCCTTTTACATCGATAATCCGGCTGACCAATCCTTTCTTTTCAAACGCCTCACGAACATCGGCTACTGTCCTTTTACTGCCCTCCGCCCTGATGAGCAGGTTGGCCGCTTTGTCATTAAATGCCTTCCTCCCTATACTTCTGTCATTACCCTTACAGAGGAGCTTCTTGCCATCAATTTCCTTGTCGGCATGTCTCCAAACTTCGTGTTTCCCCCACTGCCTTTTCCCAGTCGTTCCTAGTTTCCACTCCCCACTCTGGGGAGGCCGCGCCATTTTACTCTCTAGGAAATCTTATCTGCTGGGTGGTTTCAGTGGAGAAGCATAGTGGCTCTGGGCGGGTGCCACAATGCTGCCACTGCCAGGAACTGGGCCATTCTTAGTTTCGCTGCCATCGCGATCTGGCCTGCTTAAAGTGCACTGGGCCCCATTGGAGTCATGGCCACAAGATGCCTCCAGAGAATCATCGGTGTGTTAACTGCGAGGGTGAGCAGATCTCCACATTCCTTTCCTGCCCAAATATCAAAAATTACCTTTGCTGCCATCCTTGCCCCTGTGCTGCTGCTTCTGTTCCTGTTGCGGTTTCTTTTAGCACTTATTCTCGACACCTTTACTGTGGCTAAGTCAAATGCCTGGTCTCATCCCTTGGGTTCACCTGCTCCTTCTCCTGCTGCTCCTTCTCGTCCATCACTTCCCTCCTGCTCTGCCCCCTCCACCTGCCTACCCTTCCGATGTTCCTTCTCCCTGGGCCTCTGCCACTGATCCTGCATCCCTTTCCTTGCTCCATGAACTGGTTACTTAGTGCTTACCTCCCTTTCATCAATCACACACTCTTCATCTTTTCCCATGCCCACACTGTCCCAAAATGTTTTGGTGTCCTCCAAGCATTCCTTTTCTTTTTCGATGATTCCTCCTCCCCTTAAGGCTCTTATCTAGAATAGTTTACATTCTTCCTAAACTTCCTGACCTGCAGTCACTTCATTCCCATTCCCTTGATATTGTATTCCCCCGAGACCTGGCTTTCTCCTATTGATCCCCTCCTCACTCCTGGGTACAATGTCCACCGATCAGACCGTTAGGGCTGGAGGGTTGGAGTGACCCTCCTTGTCCGTTCTAACATTCCTCATCCGTAGTTACCTCCCTTTGTCCCCCGCAGCCAATAGTCGATGTTCGGCTCCATAGTTCTCCCGATGCACTCACCCTGGTTTGTCTTCCTTACTTCAGTTTCCCTCCCTACTGCAAAGGCCCTCGGCAGCCTTGACGCTCACGTCGTGGTGGTGGGAATTCATTACTACCCATAGCTTCTGGGGCTGTCCTGTCGCTAGCCGGCAGAGCATCTCTGTCAACTCCTTCGGTATTGCCTCCTCTCCATTTTCGCTCCTGCCGACACTATTTTCTTTCCCCCTCAACTCCGTAGTCGTCCCAGCGTCATTGATGATGTTGGCCTTTCGTATCTCCTCCCTCTTCTGTCACTTTCTAACACTTGCTTCGGGCTCCTCCGGTCACCTTTTTTCAGTCCATTATTTGCCCTCTTGTGAACCCCACCTCCACCACTTTGATTTTTGGTAGGGTGATTGGCATGGCTATGTCCGCACCCTGTCACTCCCTCGACCTGTCTTTCGCTCTGTTCTCCTGCCGCCATCGATCTCATCGCTTCTTCCCTCACCTGCTCAATCCTTTCTGTTGCTTCAGCCCACATCCCTCTTTCTACTCCTGCAACCTGTTCACCCCCTTGCACCCACCCACGCCGCCTTGTCCCTGTGCAAGAATTTCCACAGGTGCTGGCATAGTGTGTGGTCCCTGTGGTATCAGGGGAGCTACCTCCTGCTGTGGGGCCGCTGCTGCCGAATGGTCGTGTAGTGGTCTGCTGCTCGGAAGGCTCGGTGTTGCAGGCTCCCTCCTTGCAGTCCTCCTCCCTCTGGTCCTACCGTCGCTACCTCTGCTACACTCCAACCATTATTCCTCTACTCCTACTGGGGTGATTGAGACAGCCTTGGACCATTCAGTCCATCTCTGCCTACCTCCCCTCTGCTTTCGCCTCGGCTTCTCTCTCCTCTTCTTACGAAAATTCCCCTGCTCCCTCACTTTTCGACCCGGTCACCCTACCTTTGCTTCCCAATAGTCTTACTTTTCAGCTCTGCACCTGCTGAGATTCACTCCTTGCTCATCTCCCTTCGCTCCTCCACTGACCCTGACTGACTCCCTGCCCACCCCTCTCCTCCAGCAACTTCCTTGCAAAGCAGTAGTGCTTTTGACCCGTCTCATAAATGCAATCATTCTCTGCTGCCAGTTTCCAATCTGTTGGAAGTCCACCACTGTTCATCTCCACAAACCTGGTAAACCTCCTTCCCTTCCTTCGTCATACCGACCCATTTCCCTACTTTTCTCTAAAAGGTCGCCGAAGGAGTCCTCTCCCGTATTCTTTTTGCTATAGACTTCCTTGGCCTCTTTCCTCCTCACCAGTTTGGTTTGTCGCCAGTACTCCACCTCCCATGCTATTGCCCGTATGGAGCTCCTGGTCTCCGGATTCTCCAGGAGGGAACACACGGGCATGGTGCTCCTCTACCTTGCCCGAGCATTAGATTCCGTTCCCCACTCCCAGTTTATCTCCCACCTTGTTGACATCGATCTGCCTCCCTATCTTGTCCATCTCCTCTGCTTGTACCTGAATGGTTGTTTATTAAGAGTGCGGGTGGATGGGTCTCTCTCCTGGCTCCGCCCTATTTCTGCTGGTGTCCCTCAGGGTGCCATCCTTAGTCCGCTCCTGTTTGCCCTCCACACTGCTGATCTCTCCTCTCCTGGCACTTTCCTCGTCCAGTACGCCGATAATTCCTGCATCATTGCCTCTTCCGTTTGAGCATTTGCTCAGCCATCACCTCAGCCACAGCCTTTTCTTCCTTCGTTCTCAACTTTTGAACCATGGCATTGCCCTAAACTCCCTGAAATTCGCCATTCTCTTCTCGTGTTACCACCCCATTGATCTCCACTCTCCCTGTCTTGCCACCATTCATATACCTTAGTCTCCTACAATCCGTTACTTTGGCATTCTCCCCGACCACTCCTTTATGTTCATCCCTCACCTTCATGCAAAAGTTTCAAGTTTCTGCTCCATTGTGCAAATGGCCCCCGTCCTCCGCCCTTATTCTGGTGCTCCTCTCCCTATCCATACTACAGTTTACCTTGCTTGACATGCGCCAGTCTTACCTGGGCCCATGCCTCTCTATAACCTTCCCCCTATCTGCTTCTTCCTTGGCCTTCCCCACTCCACCCTCCGCAAAATGCTATTTAGCCCCACCAATTTTCCCTACATTCACTCCATCCTCGCCAAGGATTCCGTCAAGTTACTGCACCGTTGTCGTAGACATCTTAACCTCTACATCAGTCTGCTCGCCGAACCCCCTCCGGTTTCCGCTCAACCTTTCCGCCCTTTGTTCAGCGCTGATCATCTCGTCGCCACCTCCTCTGAGGAAGAAGATAGTCGTTGCTGCCAGGGGACTGGCAGATGACGATGGCCCAGCCCATGTTCCACGGCAACCACACCACAATGATTTCACCTGCCACCAACTGATGGTTCTCCTCCGACGTAGTACTCTGCCGCTTCACATTTCGTCTGGTTCTCCGCCTGTTCTCGCCGCTGTTCGCCTGCTGTTGTGGGACGCGCGGCCTCGCCTGGAGGCATGCCGACGCCTCCCCCCATTTAACTAATGCCCAGCAGCCTATCATAGTGACAGCCCTCCCATTATTACAGCTCTCAATGACACCCTGGTGTCGGAAAGGGTAATTGATATGTA
Source organism: Dryococelus australis (assembly GCA_029891345.1). Classification (NCBI taxonomy): domain Eukaryota; kingdom Metazoa; phylum Arthropoda; class Insecta; order Phasmatodea; family Phasmatidae; genus Dryococelus; species Dryococelus australis. The sequence continues at coordinate 291,278,281 of CM056994.1, forward strand.
TTATATGTATGTTCTAATAAAGGCCTGCGTGCCACTTAATCTTTTGGTCGGGGATGGGGCGTTACTCCCGTCCCTAAAAAAAAAAGTTCCAAAACTGAGTATAGTAATATAAAAATACACATACAAAGTAATGGAATTAACATGACGTAGTTGTAAAAGAACATATGCTGAGAGTAAAATTGCATAATAAAACAATGAAAAATGTACAGAAATTGTGAAAATTAAACTTAAGTGAATCTGCGATTTGACTATTTTGTTAGTGAGCAAATATACACACAGTGGCAAAATGAAAATTGCAATGCCTGCAAATTTACTTACAATGGAGAGAAAATACTGTTGCAGTTTGTTTTCTGCCACATAGTAATAGTAATTTTAAATCATATGTAAAGTTAGTTGTACATAGTTATACTATTTTGTAGCCTAAATTTACTTGACTTAGAGTAAAAAAGATATATTGTCATATGTGGGTGTAAAGTTAACTGATGTCAATGGAGACATTGCTGCCACATTTGTTAAATTATTTTTTACAGTGTAGGGTGCGGGAATCGTAGGAAATAGCGCTACGCTCCACGACCTCTGTCGTTGGTGACGTGTGCAGTTCTACAAAGAATCTCTGGTTACATCGCTGTCCAGGATATCTCGAGACCCGACCTCAACGGTCATATTTCCAAACAGAATCGTGATTAGTCAGTGAACCCAAATATTAGCCAATCCTAAAGCTGCTGTGCGGCCCATACCGGGAAAGTCTCACGTAGGCTACTAGGTGATCAGACTGCAATTGTAGAGAACGAAAGGGATGCTGCTACGAAAGATCCCGATCTACTCTCCACCTGTATATGGAACTGGTAGACACAGGCTTATCGCTAGCTGCCGCGACATGTCTCTGAATGGTGCCAAGCGAAGTCTCTCTACAGCCTGTCGCACGATGAAACGATCCTCAATGTTGGTGGTCCGCCAGGACTAACTAGTCTCTTTACTGGTGTGCACCGTCCTGTTCCCAGTGCCTCCAACACAGTAGGCAGAACTGTTAGTGGCGAGCAATGCATCAAAATGTCCAACCTACCTGTCAGGAAGCAGACGATGCGGCCTCATGCTCATTCACCTGGGCACAGGCTTGTTGAATGCAGCGTCGGGACATGCTGCGTGTTCACTGAAGTTGGCTCCGTGGCTCACACTGCTACTAAGGTCTCGTGTCTTGCAGCTATGATTGATAGAGGCATGTATGCCCCCCTCCCTTTAGTGGCTCATACGCGGAAGCACACCACATTAAACGCAGGTGGGACATGTCTGGCTATGACGATTACGAATGGTGGCCTTTCTTTCAAACGAGAATATTTCAGCCAAGAGATGCCAACCACTTCAGTAGAAAATGCTAACTGATGTATAGTAAATTATAAGATATAAACACAGTCCAATATAATGATAATGATTAATATTGACTTTTTAACGAATAATCATCACCGAAATTTTATTCGTGTGACTGATAAAATGATCAGTTATCTATGTTCATGTTATTGAAAATATTTTACTAACTTTTTTACTAACAGGGTAGAGCATATTGTCTCCCACCTCTGCGTATTACGAGAACCTTGTCCTATTTGTTTGCCAAAGTACGTCGTACGGTACTGCTAAGGTTTGAACAGTGAACTACAAATTCGCATTGAAGTTGGCGACGTGTATCACCCGGCCAGGGTTATATATATATATATATGTATAATATAAAGTGCCTCGTATTTAGTTTTCTTGGCCATATTTATATTCGCTTCTTCAATTATTTCTTATCGCATACATTTGTTTTGGCGAATCTAAATTTTAAACATGAGGGTGTAATACTACAGCCACTTTTATGCATTTGTTCATGAAAGTATGTGATACGAATACAGCCGTAAAGGCTGAATGTTTAAAGAATACGGTGCTATCACAATCCAATTTAAAATACGAAACTCGAAAGTGGTTAAACTATGTCTAAAGAGTAAGTGCATTATGGCCTACTCAACTCTATGTAAAAAGAAAATGTTCTGTGTAAATAGGTCATTTTAATGCCAAAGTTGCAAGGCCGCGTACGCAATACTCTTTAAATCTTGGTATAACACAAGCCTAGTTACATAAATGTTGCGTAAATATTCCTGTTAGCAGTAATGGGAGGAATTATGCGTGAATGAGGAAAATCAGATCTTGTGAATCGTTACCATGTTTGGCATGCTTTGCCTGCTTGGCGTGATCTGTGAACGTTCTAAGAGCACATTTAATACCATAAAAAATCACCGATCAACATTGCCACGAACCAGTTTCTCACACTCGCTAAAATCAGATAACTGAATGTAATTGTTTTTTTATAGAACACACACTTTATAAGTGTATTTTTCACGAACAACGAAATTATAAAGCTGACTTTTTTTTGTTCTGTGAAATTTCGGAACACTTCGGTACGTTGTCGACAGGGTGCACGCACTAATGATAGACTTGATCGGAGTGGGCAGAGTTGGTAAGCTGATGATGCCCGAAAGTGCTTTCGTGCTACAACAAAGTTTGGAATAAACAACCGCACTTTTCTCTTTGGCTGTCCCAAAACACTTTGAAAAAAAAATGCTTTACCTGCTCTTGGCAGTGTCCCAAAATTGTAGAGTAACTGCTCAGAGCATTCTGCAGAGTATCTTTGTACGCGCACATTTTCAGCGAGTAACAAAAAGAAAAATTAATTGGCGGAAAGTTTAGTAAAATTAAACAAAGTGAAAAGAAGTGTGATACTTCGTATTGTAACTTTTATTAAAGGTTGCATTATTTTGGTCTAATATTTAATTTATGGCAAACAAAGCTGTTAAAATATACGACTTATGTTTTGGAAAAGAAAGAATTTACATAGGTTGATTAATCGGTACACATTTGTAAACACAGAATGCTATTTATATCATGCCAGTTTCAAAACCATATTTACTTTTCCTCCCTCAGCCGCTGCCTTGCTGAGTAACGTTTTGGAATGACACTTTTTGCAAGCCGCTCATT